>CADWAE010000362.1:2480000-4880000 GCA_902982915.1 Phalloptychus januarius
CTGTGTATATAAAACATTGTATGGTAGTTTATGCAGAGGGATCTCAGTATGTCAGTTTTTTATGCATTGGTTTTGATAGTGGGCAAATTAGCTAGGATAAAAAAAAAGTACTCATTACTGGAAACCAACACTTTACCATCTATTCTCAATGTCAGGTTGTTGCTTCCTTTGTTTGTCTGATTAACTTCCAGTGTTTCTTTTGAGAAAATCTCTTTTTGAAATGATCAAACCACTTACTCATTTTTTTTTTTTCTCTAAGCTGCGTCTCATTTAGCTTTCTTTTTGTGGTGCAGCTCAACTGTCAATCACGGAGGTATTATCCATCCAGCAATTACTTCCTCTAAAGAAGGGCAGCTGCACCGTCCATGAGCCTAAGTATCTGCTAAATTGGCATGCTTCATTTCTGTTATAGCTATGGCTCTGGGAGGAATTTAGTGTGCCATTGTACACCCATTTTTCAGCACCCTGTCTGTTAGTTTCAGCATGAAGCAAGCAATGATTTTTCACTCTATTTGGGCTAACATGCCCTCTGCAATCTGTTCGCTGTAGGAAGTCCCATTCCCTTTGGTTAAACCAACTGTGTAATTTGTCATTTGACCTCATTAACCATTTAGGCAGGGTGCCATGGACACCATGCAGTGGCACTTTGTAAGCACCAACAACAGTGAATAAGGCATATACATAAGGGAAGTGGCTTCACTATTGTCCCATTTGTGATGCAGGTAGAAGTTAGAGAAATAATGATATTTGAAAAAGATTTTTGAGCGGAGATCTTCCAGGTCAGTGAAGACTGTCAGTATAAACATTTGATTGTTTGTCTGTCTGAAGGCTAATAGTTTAGTGTTTTATTTGATGGAATCTTTGTTGATCTTCTTTAACCATTTTTAATTATTATTATTATTTTTTTTGCTTCTTTGGTATAAAATTATAACCTTACAACCTTTGGCGTTTTTTAATGTGATTCTATCTGTCAGTGGTTTTTGAAAATCATATGAACATTTCTGGATTCAATTTGAAAAGCAGTTTCAGATTGATGGCGAGGTTCATCCTCCACTCTTGTTACGCAACACTTATTTACTTCTAACTCATTCTAGCACAGTGCTATCATCAAAATAATCAAAACTGCACCAGGTTTTTTTATAAACAGTATGTGGAATCAATATAAAAATCGGGAAGTTCTTGCACCTTCTCAGTTTGTTTTGATTGGAAAAGGAAATAGCATCGCAAGTTTGATAGGGATAACATTCTCTACCATAAGGAAAATGACCAGATGCAAAATGTTCAGTAGTTATTAAAATATTAAAAAATAAAAACTTCATACATGTTGATGCTAGAGCCACTTTTATACATGTAAACTGTTTATTGAATTATGAGTTTAACTATTTTAGCAGAGATTATATTACTGCCGTAGTAATACGGCATTCTCATATAAATTATTGTAAAGCTGTAGGTGATTTTTTTTCTTATTGAATTTTCACTTGGAGTCTGATGGGAAACATCAGCTTGGATGGTGGGATGCAAGAAGCTCATTTTTCCTGCTATGCTTGCTGGGCTGTGTGCAGTATGAGAATATGACCTTTCATATTTACCCCAGTGTCTGAAGATAAACAACAGTTGTAGAGATCCTTTCACACTTAAACATCCCTGTGAGGCACCTAACTGTGAGAGCATAGTACATTTCACTCAGTTCAAGGCACTGTTGAAAATGTCACAGTAAGGTGTACATTTCCTCTGAGGTAGTAGGTCAAGATGAGTTCAGAAACTCTTGCTTTCCTGCTTTACAGAATAAATGTCAGGTGAAATGAGAAATTAAAAAAAATATTTAACAGTGTCAGCAATCATGGACTTCAAGATACGTGCAAGTCTTATGACATTTTCATAATTTAAAATATGTCAAAGAATTTCAGTGTGAAACATAAAAATAGTCTTAGCATGACAGAAAACTCATTTGTAATCTGTGTCTTCCCTTCCTACTTAAATGATATCAGTTATTAATTGGTCATCGTTTTTCAGTTTATAATAAAAAAAAGTCACATGACAAAAAAGCCAGTGAAGCTATGTAGCCAATACATAGGAATTGTGTCCTTGTTGTTGCATTTACCATTATGTTGTATTTATGAAAAAATGTTATGATTTACAGTTCAGATCAAACATTTACTAATTTTGGGCATGACTTATTAATTTGGGGCTTTTAATCTTGCATGGAATTTGTTATTTTCTAGGGAAGAAGATTAAAAAACATACAATTTTGTAACTTTTTTGCACTTGCCCTATCCAGGCCTGATCACACCTGTAGAATCAAGAAAACACTAAAACAGACCCTGTTGGACACCATGAAGTAGGCAACATAATTTCAAGAAAGCTATTGAATAAAACAAGGTAAGTTTTATTAATCTCCTCTTAAGTTTATATATTATGTTTGTACACTGTGAGGATGTGAAACTGAAGTCTTTTTTATGCCCATATAATTGGCCATTGAAGATGCAGTATGCAACTCCTATAAAACATTATTTTTTATGTATATATATTTTAAAATATGTTGTAACATCTTCAAACAGCAATAGAAGCTCATGGAGGAAATGAAGGAGCTCGAGCTTTTCACGCATTATCTCGCTCAAAAGTTACATACTGCAGCTTTAAAGCTTGTTCTGTATGATTAAACAATTAATTCAGGATGAATATTGGTCTATAAGAAGCTAACAAACAAATCTACAGATTTCTTACAAGGGAATATAATGACATATGGGTCTATGAGTCAGTCAGAGTCCAGACCAAATTTTCCAATATGGCAGCTGAATAATTCATCTCCGAATGCGACTCTTGCCATGTTGTCCATATTTCATGTCAGGATGGCACATGAGATGCTTAGTTTTTTTTCTATTTTTTCGTAAATATTTTAAAATCTACAGTAGCTTTACAGATTCCAATTTGCTAGACTTTCTGTACTTTTTAGAATTGTGAACTTATCATTCAGGCTTAAGATACTCACTTTATCTTCCAACAGTCTAATATGTAAAACTCACCTGTGTGTGTTTTCATTAAAAAAAAATACAAAATTGGCTTGGGCCTCATTATTTAATCTGTAACAGAAATTGTTTTGCACTACAACCTAATTAGGAGTTGTATCAGAAAGGTAAAATAACAAAACGTCACTATATAGTTTATTACTGTAACTCAGCAGTGTAACAGAGTATTCACTCACTAATTTTATGCAGTTGATTCAAAATTCAATTGGGTTGCATTCTTGCCATTAGGCTCTTTTGATCTTATCTCATCATTGCAGCACTCATACGAAACGCCAGAGAAGCACAGCAGCAGTAGAGTAGATGTATAGTGGAGCAGGGAAATAACAGAGAAAATGTGGGAAAAGAGGTGTGGGGGAGCACAGTAGAGTAGAGGAGAAATGCAGAAAGGTAAGGAGAAAAGAGAGATGATTAATGACAGCAGCGGAAAAGATGGCCGAGGTGGTTTGTGAAATTAACAGAGCCTTAGCCAAGAGGAGACCATAGGGAATAGAAGGCACTCAGGCTCATACCAACACAGACCAAGCTACTGTCTGTGTTGTTACCTGTTGTAGACTCACCAGCAATTGGCTAGAAAGAATAACAAGGTATTTTATTAAATAAATGTAATATATATATATATATATATATATATATATATATATATAACATAAAATAAGAATGAACCTGACACATTTAAAAGCAACAAACTCATATGATTTACAAAAAAATAAAAAATAGTATTTCGCTGGACCTCAAGGCACACTGCTCTGCATGTTTTAAATATTTCACTGCTTCGACACACCTGATTAAGATGATTGCAGTTCAGCAAAAGCCTATTAATCAGCCATCAATTGAAGTATGGTTGTGTAAATATTATAAACAATGCAGATATTGAAGACAGTTTAGGACGAAAGTAAGCAAGTCATTTCTTGCATATTTTAAGTGTTTACAGAATGTTTTACCCAGAGACAATGCAACATAAACATAAAGATCGTAACATGCGCAGTCCGCTGCACGACCAAGGCGGATGTGGCTCTGCCGCTGCATTAACTCACGCTGCGGTTTCAACAAATGGAGCTGAAGGTGTTACCCTCCAGCGCCTAGGAGAGCGGCAGACATAACATCTGTCCGTCCGGGGAAGCGAAACCACGCAAAAACTCCTCCTAAAAGCGCACGACGGGACCGCGCACAGGGTAAAAAAAACTCGCAAAGTTCATTGATCGGTTTGATCAGTCGAATGAATTAACGCAGATTTCTCTGCAGATGCGAACCATGAGAAATTAGTGAGGATGTGCGCTCAGACCGCAGCGGATGCAGTGCTAGTAATTTAAGCGGAATCGATTAATTTAACTTATTCTAAGTTATTGGGGTCACAGTCAGTGGTTTGTGTCACTACGGAGGAAAAGTCAGATGCGGTCGGTTCAACTATATTAACTAAACCGCATACAAAAAATAGGCTAAATAGCCTATGTTAATATGATTATAATTTGACGGGTAAATATAGAACATGGCCGATTTTTTAAAAATGTTGTCGGTCAAAATGACGAACAAAAAAGTCTAGCGCGACCATGAAACATTCCTTTTATTTTCTTATTCAAAAAATGGTTTTATGCTTGGCTTAGCAATGTTGATTGGAAATCCAAATACTCTCTAGTGTAGACAATATTTATATTCGGTTATTTGCCAAAATAATATAAATCTACTAGATATTATTTACATATTATTTTGCTGAATAATAGTCAAAATTTATGCTTGTGAAAATATTCATAGTAGTCCAGTATACCCTCAAATTCACATCTCTGCTGTATAAGGTTTTAAACAGCTATTATCGCTGTAAAAAATATTCCACACACACAACATTTCTACCAAATGAGTTTATTTCGCCAAGCTAACATCTTATCAAAACTCTCTTTTTCCCTAAGGGGGTTCTTTAATAACTTGGGTGTAGTGTAATACTAACTTGCACTGCAGAGGAGTCCTCACACAACAGGAATCCCCTTTTACCACCGCAAAAATCAATACGTCCAGCTGTACTACAAGGCAAGTCATTCTTGTGTTTTAATCAATCTTTTCAGCATTCAATAAAAGCTCATGATGAAATCAGCTGGAATCCATTATCCTGAAGGAGGATAATGATGTGCCAGTGGGACATTTGTGCTCACAAAATGGATTCATTATTTGCAAATAAAGCAAATAATGATAATGTCATTCCTAAAAAAAAAAAGAAACAAAGAAAAAAGGTTGTGCTTTACTGCTTTACCATCCAAAAGAACCACAGATAACTTATGAATATGTATAAGTCACACACAAAATATATTTTGATTATGCACAAATTCTCCTTTGCCCTAAATATTCTACTACTTCAGTTCTTACAATTCTTTTAATGCTGATGGACAAGTGATCCAATAGAAAATTTACTCATGAGAACAGAACAGTGTGAAGGCTTTACAAATCACATTTGATTTAGGATTTTGCTCCAATTTAATGGGAAAGGTTATATGTTAATTTTGATTAAGTTCAACTCCTTTTCCTTCATTCTGACAACTCAGAGCCCATGAGAAAACTGTAGCCTTTGTGGCATATGAGCTGTCTGCCGATGTCAATTAGGAATTAAATTAGAAATGAACGTGCCGAGTGCTGAAGGCTGATAAACGGGTCAGGCCACAGGTGGGATTGTATGGTTATTTGGAGGTCTGATGTCAAAAGTTTCTAATTACACATTCAGTCATAGACAACCTTTTACTGCTAACTTGTCCAGTTCAGTGGTGAAAGCAGACAGAGGGAACAAGCCCAGAGAATTGCCAGCTGCTACTCCTGGCCTTGTCTGTTCACAGCCACTGGCTCTAGCACAACTAGCAGGTAGAGCAGAACACAGCAGAATGTGGGGAAATCAGCAAAAAAGCAGAATAATTTGTACATATTATCCAAATATAGATTTTTTTTTAGCAAATGTAGCCCAACTAAGGGAACCAATAATGGTTAAGTGAAAGCACTTAGATGCATTTGTTTTATGGTGACCTAAGTATAAAAAAATGAAGCCCATTGTATAGTTGTACATGTTGTCCATGCATCATGGGTACTGCTTTTCTTGCACCCCTGCTTTGGCTAATGCATGTAAATTAGATGAAGGACATCTAAACTGTGGTGTGTTCTGCAGGTAGAGCTATTAACTCTCTACCTGCTATTATCTCTTGACTTTCCTAAACATAGAATGTACTTCTACATCAACTCTTCTATTTCTTTTTGTGTATCTGCTTTGTTTTCTCAAACCTTGGCTTATAAATAAAACACCAAGAAAGTCATCTGGTAAACTTTTATAACATTTTAACATTATTTCAGAAATCCTGAAATGTCCCTTTAAGTTTTCTTTCCCTCCTGCACTCTTCTTTTCTCAAACTTTCAGTCAAATGTCTTTTTGTTAGTTTCCATACTTTTTATGGAACTTTTAAAAATGCAACATTTGTTCCTGTTGGTTTGCCAGTAACCTCTTTTTCTGGGATTGGTTTAATCTGTCCGTGGCAGGTCGAAAACACAAAACATCACACCCGTCCTGCCATGCCAGCTCTCCTTTTTACGGAAAACAGTTTGGCTCTGTGACAGCCTCTCCTTAGGAACAAGAGCAACAACACTTGCTCAGAACACAGAACCGTGTTCTACATAGAGTGATGAGGTGCAATGACAGTGCAAAATGCCTACATAACGCATGCTGAGAAATTAAGGACGTACTACGGAAGGCATAGTTTAAAGACTATATTTTTATCAAGAGACATAAACCTTAGCAACTGGACAGATTGTCCTAATTTGAAACAACTTATCCTTTGTAGCAGCTGGTGTTTTTCAAGTGATCTTAACATAAAATAAACTTTTAAGGCTGGTATTTTTCTGGTTCTTAAAAGTCAAAATTTATCCAGACTCTACCTTTACTGAAGTGCAATTAAAGGGGAAAAAAGAACATCCCTTACAGACCGAGGCTGGTTCCATTTCCGGCCGGAATATGTTTATTCACTTCTGGGGACTCTTTGGTTATAATCAGCTTGCATAAATCTCTTTGATGATAGCCACAAGAACATCTGCTGGAGCAATAAAAAAATTGAGGGAGGTAATAAAATGTCTGGCTGAACATATGCTAATGGAAATGTGAGTTCTTCTGTGAAGTTTGCTACAGTCCCAAAGTTGCTGCGGTGGTGTCACTGCATCAGTATAAAATTCAAGCTCAGGTTTATTGAATGTAACAAAGCTGATGCTGTTATTCCGGCTTTGGCAGAATTATACACACGTCCCAGATAAGGTGAGCTTTGTAAGTTGTGAGGCGGTGAAGGTTTCTTTTACTGCTGAGACAGCTTTGCCCTTCACTAGTTTTCCTTTACACCCTGTGTACAGTGACAGGCACACAGGCATGCACAATTCTGCTGTGGGATCCACAATGGATGCTGTTTATCTTTGTCTACAAAAGTAGGGTTGTAAGAGACAAGTTTTTGTCACTGGTGATAAAATCCATCTCTCCAATCCATCCAGATATTAACCAAACGAAGTGTGGATGCAATGCAAGCAATTTTTAATATTCCAATTATACTTATGTCTGATTAAGCTGAAACTGCTTGAACTTTCTGTATTGTAATATTCAAGTTATCTCAGATTTGATGCAGCTGTAGGCTCACTCTGCTGTGACGGAACCAGAATTAGGGTAAAACCAAAAAGAAAGCACCTTTTATTTTTGGTGAGTGAGGAAAGGGCATGCATCGAGATCGATTTTGTGGTGGAGGAAACTGTTCCCAAATCATCCAGTACTCTTGTCATGTGTCTGGTTGAGTTAATTGGGTGAGAGCAATGTGGATGGGTTTCTGTGACTAGATAATTGATCCATTTTGTGGGTGTGAAAACCACCCATAGAGCAGGGCGCAGATAGTAGAAAGCATACACAATGCTGTAATCTCCCCCTGTAGTTGCTGCAGAGCTGTGGAATTTCAGCAGCAGAAGTCCTGCAGAGGGCTTAGGAACAATTTGGACGCAGAGCGTTTCCATTTGAGCTCCACTTCACTGGGGAAATACCACAGTATATTTCCTCCTCAAAAACACAATACAAAACATTACGTAGTTTGTCAACACTTTTTGAGAGGGTTCAGGTTAAACCTGGTAATTGTGTTGTTGTTTTGTGAATATCATTAATATGGGTTTAATCAATGCAATAGCAGCTCTTATAACAATGGCTAGCTTTTGAAAGGACATTTATTTATTTCACTGTCTTTTTTTTTCTACCCAAATGAGTTTTAGCAACATGCATATGAAACAATGATGCTCAGGCACAGTGCCGATCCTAAGTTTAACTCACACAGGATTTATTGTTTGCAAGTGTTTAAATTCCCTTCTATGACATAATCCTATATTGGAACTACTGGTGTGCTTCTCTCTTCCTGTTCAGAATATAGGTGAGAATGTGTTCTAAAATACAAAAAGTGTAGCAGGCATTTTTATTGAGCCGACTCTCTTATGATGGCCATTATTTAAAACACTTAGATGTACTTAGATGGACATTATTGACTGATCATGTCCTCTGAAACCAATTAGTTTCACTGGATTGTTTTTATGGTAGCAGAAAATATTATTTTTGGAAAAAAATAATATTTTTTTTCCACTTTAAGTCAGGATAAACTGATGCTTATAATTCTAATGTGACAATGCATAAGAAGGTTTCAGGGATTTTAATATTTTGCAGTGAACTTATTTGAAAAAAGAATCTCCAATTTGATTCAGTAAATTACTGATGTTCTCCGGACAAGTCAATTTTGTTCAATCATTTTAGCTTACCATGACAAAGAATATGTTTTAGTAATCCATTATGGCAAATGTGCCATGCCAACACACATTTGGTAGCAAAATCACAGATATTTGCTACCACTCAGATTTATTCAACTGTTGGTCACACTGGAACACACTTTGCCATCATGCATTTAGGTGACTTCTAGAAGAGCGAATGTGTGCGCATGCATGCATTGGTGAGCGGGTCCATTTGCATGGTGTTCTCAAGGCCAGTTGTTGGAGTAAGAAGGCTGTAATTAGTGAGCCCATGCATATTAAACAGCATCCATTCATCTTGAATAACAACGCTCTGCTGTCACTTGGAGCTGATAAGCCACAGATAAGGTGCAGAAGGTTGCACATGTCACTCTGAAGCACCCATCTTACAAATTCAGTAATACAGTCCCACCGCCCCCCTAACCTTTAATGTGCGATGTGGAATGTATAATTATGATGAAATTATAAGGATGGGAAGAAAGAAGTTTGACAGCTTCACCAGGCATGACTAAATGAAAGCCAATATCAGTGAGTGAAGTTTTGCCTGGAGTAAATTCATATGTTCAGATTTTTTGTCTCTGACACTTTTTAAGAGTAGAAAATGACCATATTTTTAGATATGTTTGTGCACAAAAACAAATAAAAAGTAAGTACACAAAACATGAAAAGGTGTTTTTGCTGTTCCCATGGTAGAATATATTGAAGATATATAAAAAATATCATGTTTTTTTTTTTTTTTTACCATTGGGTCTAATGGGGAAGAAGTTTGTAGAGATATATGGAAGACCAACTTCACTTGTTCATAATTGCCAATATTAGCAAAGACACATTACACTGAGATTAGGGACTGTCACTACTTATAGCATCATAGTTTTAACCATCATCAGGTTCACGAAAGAAGGAACAATATGGATCTATTAATGAAAATAAAATACTGTGATTGCCTGCTTGTCTAAAGTGGTTTGACATGACGAAACAACCAACATACAATGGTAGCATAAAGGACACGAAAACCAAACAGCACAGAGACGTAGTGCCTGCTGTTGGTACAGCTTTATCCATTTTGCCCAGAATATCTCTCCTTTTTGTCTGTCTTTCCATCATCTTCCATGTTTAAGATATCCTAAGCTCACTAAAAGTCCTGCTGAACTCTTCTAGTATTTTGTCACATTAGAAGCCGTCTTAAGGCCTCAGGTGTTTTGTGAATACCTTTTATCATACAACATTAAAGAGAAATCTTAGAATTCCAGAAATTCTAAGAATTTTTTTATGAAATTACCACACTGGGAACAAAATACATTTTCCCTTGACTTTATGGGTCCCCATCAAGATGCTGGGATCTCTATGGTTAAGGAAGCTCTCTAACCATTTTCATTCAGTCTTAATACCAGGGTTTTGTATCTCAGTTTGCTGTTCTTTAACCCTTTTCCCTGGCCCAAAAAGTTCAAGTTAACATATGTTCTTGGGTTTGTCTTTTTTCATTTGCACTGCAGTCCCACTTGTCCTTTTCACTGAAGAAGCTTTTTAGTTTGGCAGACCTTTCTCTCATCCATTTTTCTCATTCAGCAACAGCCGTAGAGACTCTAGCCTGTCTCTGTTCTGCTGCTTGAGTGTGGCACTTTTGTTCAAATCTGGTGAGCTGCACTTCTTTTCCACAGCAAGAGAAAATAAGGAGGCGAGATGAGCTTCCTGTTTACATCGAGAAAGGCAGCCTGTGTTTTCTGAGTTGAACAGCTTCCTTCACATGGTTTTTTGAGGATTGTCTTTCCTCTGAGTTCAATAACAAGATCAACTGTTTTAAAAAAAAAACAAACAAACAAAGAAATATAAAAACTATTGCTTTAACATGCATATAGTAAAAAACCACCCATCATATTGTCATAATGTCACTCAATTTGTCGTTATAAGTGAGGATAAGAATTAAGTTAGCTTCAATAGCAATAAAAGTGCTGGTCTTGGAACTCATTAATCACTGATAGAGGTTTACAGATTGTGACATTTGTCTTTTGACAGAATTTCCAATATACTTTATATATTTTCCAAATTTAACCTTTCTATGAACTCAGCGTGAAGGCTAAAAGAAAAAAAAAAAAGACCGTCTGGTGTGGGGTTTGTTTTTCTTGTTTGTAAGTAATTGGCTCAACTGGCAGATGAAATGTATAAGCTTATGGGCAAAAGCATTGATGTTGTGCTGCAAAGCTAAGTTTGAGGCTGAGCAAACCTGAAGAAAAAAGGGAAAAAGCTGAGAAAGCTCTAGAAGACGTGAACATATTTCTTCCCTCTAAGGGCTCTTTTCTAAATAGCAAAACCAGCTGCTACAAAATCAATGAATCAATGATTACTAATCAAATGGGCAGGGAAAGATATAAGAGTCTATGGCTGCAGCAGGTAAATGCTTCCTGAATAATTAACATCCCATTGAACAATTTAAAAGGTGGACAGACCTGAAACCATCACTCCTTGTGTGCTGTGCATAAGACAAGTTTCCAATAACATTCAAGACAGATTACAAGAGCAAGCATGACAAAATATATATGGAAATGCTTAGTCATAAGACTGATTTTTCAAAAGATGAGACTTATTACTTAAAGTGCTGCTGGTATTCCATTAGTAATAGTCTACTGTAGTTATAACTCAGATTTTAGTGGCAAAATCGGAAACTCCCAAAAGACATAAAACTGCACTGGTTTTGATGTCTTAATGTAAATCCTCCTACAATTATCCTTATGTTTTTTGTTATTCTTACAATGTTTGTGACTTGCATTTGCTTTCATATCTAATGGCATTTGCATAAACAAGAAGAAAAAGTCCTTTTTCATGTGCGAATCGTGTTCATTGCTTATGATTCACCTCCGTTTTGCATACTCTTTGTGTTGGGGTGACTGGTGTCAATTATAGACGATGTTATTGGGAAAGAGAGTGACTTACTTTTGCCAGGACCAGGGATGGGTTGAGGTTGACATTCAACAGGAGTTTGGTTTGAACAGGCCTTTTATCCAGTCACACAACAGACGAACGTGGGACCATAATTCTAAAACAAAAGTATAAAGTTTAGACTGTTTTCAGTAGTCAGTGGGTCATGAGTATTTTTCCTCAAGTGGTCAAACAGCTGTGAGAAATAGTGAAAAAATAAGCTGGACTGCCATTCATCTTACCTACTCCAACTGTGCCTGCAGTATCAACACAGTATAGACGATAATATGAATTTAATGTCAGGTCATTCAGTGAAACACTGGAGTAGAATTTACATAACTTCAATAGCAGTGGTGCATATGTGTGGTATTTGAGTTACAACATTGATGCCCAGGATTTTTTTTGTCTAAAAACATTCACATACAGTTACTGTATAAAATCTGACTAAAAGTAAATTTTTATAATTAATTACACATTATGAATTAAAATATTCATTTTGGCAATATGTGGTTTTTGATTTAGGAATGCAAATACTTTCATACACTGTTTTTAAAATGATTGTTTATCGGTTGTAATAACTAATGTGCTTAGTCAGTCATACACTGTAGAAGGCAAACCTTTCTGAATTCTTTATGCGAGAATAATTTATTGATCTGCTGGTTAATAGCAGAAAATAAGAATCAGAATGAAGTAAAAAGCTCAAATCACAAGAAATGTCAAGTCTCTCGAAGATATGGCGAGGAGAACTGACTAGCAATCAGTGCCTCACATCAGCCTCTTGAGCTGCAGGAGAGAGCTAACATGCCATTTAAATGACGAAGATAGTTACTGACTGATGGTTGTGTTCAATGGAAAAAGAAAGTCAAAAGGAAAAATGGATTTGTTTTGACCTCCTGTAGTAAAACAACTGCCTCTATAATACAAACACAATTTCTAGTGCATTAGTCATAAGTGCTACAGTTTGTTCCATCAGTTTTCATCTTATTCCTAAAAGGCAGTAACCTCCCCAATCCACGCTTTTTTTCCCCTCTTTGTTTTCGCTTTGCAAAAACAAATTTTTTTAGAGTTGTTTCCGTTGTTTTTCCTTTGCCAGACATATATTATGAAGCCAAGGTAATCTTAGAAATGCAACAGTGTGAAAATGTCAACAGTGTGGCAGGTTCTATATTTTCCAAAACTCTCCTTTCCTTAACTAACAGTAGTGGATTAACCTTAAATCCTGGTTATCTAGTGGCAAAGCCCAATGGAGCAAAAAGTAATTTGTCTAATAACCGGCCCTATCTTAGAAGGACGGAAAAGAAAGTCAATCAGAAACCACTGAGAGTGAGCATATCTCTCCTTAATTAATGGAAAGGTTGGCTGCACTTGTTTAGTCTTTGATACAAAGAAATACAGCTTGTTTTTTTTTTAAATTGACATATTTTATGTGTGTTCAATCCCATTTGCACATGAAGCAATGGGACTTTAACAACTTGGTCCTAAAGGTACTTTTTGAATGTCACATGGGATGGGCACTTGAAGCAATATACTTGTTTCCTCAATCATAATTTGCTGCTAGGTTTCAAGATGTGTCACCTCACTAAAAAGTCAGACTTACAAAGCAGAGTTGTGTCTGACGGCTGCTAAAAGCATATATCGTAGTCGCTGTTTGTCAAAGTCAGACAGAGACATTAGTCATCATCCCAGTTTGCTTTTGATGCTTGATGAATTGGCAGGACATAGTGGAGGTGACAAGCATGCAGCCACAGTACAGCAATTATCAATCACACATGCTGCGGGGCTTTGCTCGTATTTTATGCAACCATTGTCAAACGGGATGTCACCCAGACAGATTTATATATCACAAGACCTTTATTTTTTCTATTTTGATGGTTTTTAGGATGCTGACACACATTGTCAATTATTACAATACCTCTTGATGTATCAGAAAAAAAAGCTTTTTATGTGGGTCCAAACATAAAAAATAAAGCCGGCTCTGTGGAACATCTGATTCTGTCAGTTATTTGAAGCATGCCCCATTTATAATGGCCCCGTTTAATCTGCTTTGCCAGTATTGAGAGGAAGGATACATGTTTTAGGGTGTCACTCTGTTAAGACAGAATAGGTGACTCTACCATGATGCTATGAAGAAAAAAAAAAATAAGGCCATAAACTATGACCTTGTGGAAGTCTCTACACATGCACATAAGTGTGCATGTGACACAAGAGAAACAAGCCCTGATTATTAGCTTAATAATAACTACTAGTTCCCCTAAATGTATTTAGTCAAAACAGCCATATTCTGTTGCTAGTGATTGATTAGCAATCACTAGCTAATCAATGAATTATAGTTCATTTCCTGAACTATAAATATAGTTCTGGAAATGCCTAGCTTCACAATAGACAATCAAATGGGTTCTTAATGTGCAACATTTTAGTTTCATTGAAGACAGATTAAACATAAATGTCTGTTCTCTTACTTTTGTTCAACAACCAGAACATAGCATTATACTAGACTTTGGCAAATAAAAATTTCAGAATAAAAAAATAAATATATAGCAGAAAATGCACTAAAGAAATAAAATACTTAAACAAAATACAACAGCTGCCATATAGGCTGCACAAGCAAAATACAAAGAGCTAACTTATACAACTCTCATTCAGAATGTGTGGAACATAAAATATTTTATCAGCACTTACATTCCACAGCAATATCTCAGCTCACCTTGGATACTGGAGTACACAGATGATCTCACAACTTATTCCTACATGCAGGGAATCACCATGTAACACATGCATGTCTCTTGCACCATCCGTTTCTAAAATATACCATTTTAAAATACAGGCTGCTTGACACTTATTTGAAAGTACCAACATATGCCAACAATCTATGTGCATGTGTACAGATTTTACGCCAGAATTAACACTTTATGAAAATTCAATCAAGCATACCAGAACAGGAAGTCCTGCGATTCATTTTTTGCCCAGTCTTGGGAAAATGGTAGTGAACTTTAAGCAGTGCCATCTGGTGACTAAAATGTGCAACAACAAAGGCCAAATTTATGGACAGTTTCTAAGATTAGCAGAAACTGTCCATAAAATAGCACAAACAATGCAAGATTACTCAGTACGATTGCTGGCGTAACATAAAAAGCAAATTAAAAATTTGATACCATGTTTTAGACATCAAAGGGATAGTTATTCAACAGAAGTTAAAAATATAAATGTATCACCCAACAACACAGTAGAAAGGTAAGACACACAAGGGAGTGAATACCTTTCTAAGCCACTGTATGGAAGAAGAGGGAGTTTAATGCAAATGCACACCATACTTTTCATAGTTTCTGTTTTAAAAAGACTTGAACCCATGAGGTGCATGCACATTTTTACTAATGAACTAACATAAAACATACGTGAATACCACATGTCATAATCTGAGACTGAGCACAAGAAAAATATTTTCAAAATAAAGTTATAATAGCAATAACAACACAATTAATCAAGAAGGTATGTTTTACTAAAACCAACTACCCAATGAAACTTTTAACAAAACTAAGCAAAAACAAAAATAAACTAAAAATTATTTTAAAAATACATAGCCAAACCATTCAATCTGTAGTGCAAAATATGGACACTGAATTGCATTCAAGATGGAGTAATCTGAGTCTCATTTCATTTGACAGAGTTCCATTTGAGCTCTTTTAAAAGCTAATGGTGTTCGTGAAGCTATACATTAAATACACATAATGAATCCAGAACCAGAAATCAGCTGGAGCAAGGAAAATGGCACATAGAGTGACTGTCATCCAATAAAGGAGGCTAGTGTAGGAGTTGGAGAGGGCTTTCATCACATTTAGTTCTAACATTAGTTCTAACAACATGTATTTTTCAGAAACATATTTCCCATAGTAGCTACACTTACCAGGCTTAGTTTCTGCTTATTGACAAGATGTGAAGTGGGACCATCTGTCCTTTGTAAACATAATGTTTTCTCTTTCTCACAAACCAATGTATCCAATTCAATACCATTGCGTATTCAAAAATTATAGAAACACTATCGGAAAGAGACCATCTCTTTCTGACACTCCACCTTCAGCGCTTTAATCTAAATAATGTTTCTCCATTAAGCCTTTAAAAATGTTTTAGGAGTGTTTAGGAGTGCCTCCTTGTACGAGAAGCAGCTCATATAATGAGCACAGCAGATGCACAGTTTCAACAGGTGTTTGCTAATTGCTGCTGGTGCTAGTCTGAAGTAGCTGGGTGGTGGTTGAGGGGCAGTGGAAGGATTTGAGACTGCAGCTCCGAGGAGGAGCTGTGTGGAAAAGGCGGCACTCAGTGAGACCAAGCTTTTAGAAAGCTCCAAATAATTTCTAAAAAAATTCATGAAAGAATCAAGGTATATATGTGATAAAAGAATAACATTATAACATGGGGTAAAACTTAAAAAAAGTTAATATCCCATAGAACCAGCCCTGTAAATGGTCTCTCAGTATTGTTGTTTTCGTCCACAACTTAAAGCAATTGTTATGTTCACATTGACGCAAACATGAACCGCACCAATAGGGGAGGGGGAGGCACCAAACCAGAGTTAAATGAATCCAACACCCGAGGTGTGAAAACACACTCTTAAAATTGACCACCCTAATTCACATGATGACTAGAACTATAAGTTTCTCCAGATGAAAATATGCATAAATGCACTTCCCATTTACATCAGATGACATAAAAACTCATTGGATTAGACATGGAAATAGTTCTAGTGATGAAAGCTTTTTCTTCACACAGACTGTGTACAAATTGCTATGTTGCTGTTGCACAATGAAATGGCTTTGAAATATAGCTTTTGTTGCTAGGGGAACCACTTATTCATTCAGTTCCAATTTCTGCTTTATCCTGTTAAGCATTACAAGAGGGCGCGAGCCCTTTGCAGCTGCCATCAGATGAGAGGTGGGGTATAATCTGAACTGATCAGTGGGCTATACCTGAAAAAAGGCAAAGACAAACACCTATGTCTTCTCTTTCTGACTCAAAAATCAATTGACCAATTACCCAACATGCATGTGAAAGGAAATGAAGTAATAGAAGCAAAGCCATGCTGGTAATGACAGCTTGAAAATTCTACTTATTGCCAAACATAAAGTTTTGTGCAAATAATCATAATAGAAATCATCTATTTGCCTTTCTGGTAATTAAGTTGTGTTGAAATCTGAGTATTCTGGCTGTTAAATTTGACTCTGCAAAGTCCTATTCACAACTTTTGCCAGTGCCATTTTTGTGAATCGGTGGTAAGACAGACACTGAAAAATGAGAATGAAGCTCCAACTTAAAAACAGAGTTAATTTGTTACATATAATTGAATTAAGTTTGTCAAACTAAACTTAGTTGTGTTTGTTGAACTTGATAAATTAATCTTAATATATTTACTTGGATGAACCATATTTGATTTCTTGTAACAAATTAAGTAAGTTGGATCACCTGTTTTCCTTTTTTTAGTGCATTCAATGAAAAACATTTATGAACTATTGTACAGTTACTATGATCAGCATAATATTACCAGTTAGCAGCACACTTGTATCTTGGACTGCATTTTCAGTTAAAATTGACTCTTTGTTGCTTTTAATCTGTTATAAAAAAAAATCTTGAAAGCTATAATAAAGAAGAAATTAGAGGACAATTTAATCATACACAACTGGATTTAATAATATACTGTATGCCAAATGTGCCTGACTGTATCCTTAACAAGGGTTATTTAATTAAGTAATGGTAAGGTTTTTCCTTTTTGCACAATCAAAATGCCCTCAAATTGTTTATTCAAAACACAGTTTATTTCTGGACAAACGAAGTAACTGCAAGCAATTTTTCAACAGCACCATCCGAATGTGTGTCTCAAGTTCACTTTAAAGAAAATAGTTTTAGAACCACCACATTTTTTTCACATTTCCACAAAGAAGTTTGAAAAAAAAAGAGAAGAAAAAACAGTCCGGAAATTTACCTACCCTTCAAGACCAAAAGCAAATCATTTTGGCATTTGCCCAGCATGTCATAATACACAAAGGAGCATACACAGATGAAATAGAGAGGAGCCAATTGCCCCAAGATTAAATGTTTTGCAATGCTATCTGATTTAAGATTACCTTGTCATTTTAGTTTTATTGTAAAACAGATTATGAAGTTTCTCCTCCCTCCCTCCCATCTTCTTTCTGTTATCATTGACACTGCCTTGAGGCTAACACTGTTTGGAATAGCACTGAGCCGTCTCCCACATTAAGATTAAATCATCCATTTGATTGCAAATGATTCAAATTAAAATGATTTTAATATGTGTTTCCAAATGAACAATTGAATGCAATAAAGCCACAGGCAGCTGGCAAAAACATGCTGAGAAAGTAGGCAGAGAAAATGAGAAGAGGGAGAAAAGAAAATGATTTTTTATTTTTTTTGCAGGGCCAGCCAAGCAGTGATTGCTCTGCACAGTTGAGGAGTAGAGATAAGCCACAAAGCAGATGCCTGCATAACAAGTGCTTGCCTTAGTTGCCACATTTGCAGAAACTGACTCACAGCTCTGATTTGCCACAGGACATGGCCCTATGGCTATACAGTAATTACGGTAGTTTGTTTTTATGTGGAAGTTGGATTATGTTGCATTTGAAGCTGCTCACAACAAATCAAAACATCTTTGATTGTGTTACAGACAAGACATTAGTTCCTCTTAGTTTCTGTAATAAAAGCAGAAAAAGCATTGACTTGTTATTCACGAGAAATTTAAATGTTTGCCTGATTCAACTAAAGAAACTTTTAGCTTAATCTAATGATGATTAAAAATACAATTATGCTAATTATTAATGATTACATAAGCCAAACACTGATTCAAATTTTGATTCTCACCAATACAATAATGCACGCTACACTGTTTTGAAAGCTGACAGCATATGTGTGGCTCAGTTGTGGAGTCACTTCTTTCAACATACAAATTACCAAATCCAAGTATTGGCTCTTACAGTACAGATAGACAATAAAACTTTTCATTAATTTAATTGCAACAGTCAGAAAGGTCCTGGACAGTAAATTGTTTAACAAGAAAAGGAAAACTTGGAAGATTCAGCATTTGAAAGAGAACAGTACAGGACAGCTTAACCAGGTAAAGGTTCTCTACAGCAGAGAATAAAATATATCAGATTTACATTAGACCACAGTTTTATCGCTGATTGGGACTTGAGAGAGTTGAACAATGGCTCAGTGATTTTTCTTTTGCTAATTAGGCAAACACCAAGATGAATGTTGTGTGAAAACGACTCATTGATTTTAGCTATCAAGATCTAAAGTCTCAGAGGGACTATTGAACCTCTTCTGCTGAGCTGAAGCTGCAGAAACACATTGGTCTTTAAAGGTCATTGGAGATGTTACATGTTTTGTCAAATCTACATTCAGATATTTTAAAGAATTTGCAAATTTTGCAAATTTCAAGGCTTATGATCATATCCTATAAGCACAGGAATAATTTAAATAATTGTTAAATGTTTCTGTGTTAAATGACTTGCTCATTTAACACAGAAACAGAATGCATCAATATGAAAAATTAGGCATATATTGACACTAGATATTATTGTTCTATTATGGCTGGTGACCATAATAGAAATATTTATCAACCCGTGACCTGGACATTACTAGCACCACAGTCTGACCAGCTGAGCTAACCATCATGTTGAGATTGGATCCGTGGATTTAAAAAAAACTTACATGATCATACCACAATGAAGATTAGTATACATAAGTGTATGCACACATATACAGTCCAAACTCATATCTTGCATTAGCTTCATACTGTATAAGCATTTTTAGAAGCAAATAACTTTAGGAAATATCACAATTATCTTCAGAAAAAGTGTCAGACTGATATAAATTTCACAATAGCATCGATGTCCTTTTTCAAAGCTCAATATTAAAGTTTGAGATATATGAAGTAGCACATGCCATATATCACTTTTACATTATTTCTTACATTGATTTATTTGCACATCAACAAGTAGGCAATTTGTGAATAAGTGAAGGCTGCATGAATTTTGCCTTTTGATCTGACAGGTTATTAAATGTATGACTCTGGGAAGATGTTTGCTTGGCAGTGAGGTTTGTAGACAAACTGATAAATGATCACAGAGCAGGGTGGTGGCAACAGCCAGAAGCGGAAAATGAACAGTGTTACAAAATCAACTTCACAAATAATAAACTGCACAGTGCATCTGTGAGATTTCTGCAGCTGTCTTAAGATTTGCTCACCCAATGAGAAAAAAAAACAACAAAGATTTTGTTGATCTTTAAGACAGAGGATTAAGGAAAAAAACACATTTTCTTAGGTTTAAGATTAGGTTTGATCCCTTATGTGTAATGCCATTTTGTATCAAGTCAGAGATTAACGCCCACATCCTGAAAATACATTTGAAGAAAAAAACGATCAAAAGGAAGCATAAGAACAAGGTGTTATGAATAAACAGGACAAGTAAGTTTTCAAACACATTTGTTTTTGTGGACAGACTCAAAATTAGTCTACAATTACACTGATATATATATATATATATATATATATATATATATATATATATATATATATGTGTGTGTGTTTTTTTTTGTTTTTTGCTACACTTATTATTTTGAATTGAATATATATTCTATGTTTTTGTTTGACTGCCCAATAATTGGCTACAGATTTTTTTTTCTGCATTAATACATATGTTGCAATGTGGCTTTTCTCTGTAAACACAGTTTGTTTAATTGTATGTTGATCTACATCGCTGACTTTTTTTAATTTTGTTTTGTGGTACTTATTTTTGCCTTTGTTACAATGACACAGCACAGTAAGACAGCAATTTTAAAATGTTATTTCCTTATGCTGACAATCCACTGATCTCTCTTTCATGACCTCTGTTGTAGCTTTGTTGTGGATCCAATCTTAAATGACAAGCACCGCTGTTTTGCATGCAGAGCAGCAACATTAAAGACCGAGTTAATCCTCTCTGATTCCCTGCTCCTGTCACTCACACGGTCTTAGTGAAAGCCACTAAATGCTTCAGGATCAAATAGCATGGCACCGTTCCTGAAAATATGAATGATTTTTTTTTATTGCACAGATAGTCTTAAGATGAATGAAATTTAGCTTTAACATTAAGGCTAACATTCATTGTCTATAATGCTGTCTTACTGTGGAAAACAATTGAGAGTTTTTGTGTCTCAAGAGAGTAAAATCTAATTATTATTAAAAAAAGTTAATGTTATTGACATTGTGTTACTAATGGTTCAGAATAGGTTTTATATGAAGAAAAACCAAATAAAAGATAAAAGTAAATATGAAGAAGCGGGCTATTTGTTTTCTAGCACTTTGCTGAGCTGTATACTAAGTAACACATTTGAGTATTTCACTAGATTATGCTGATCATTAATCAGGTGATTTATCATTTAAAAAACTAAAGATTGGAAAAAATCTTTAGGCTAATTTACCATATTCACTGTATTGTTTCTGACAAAATAAAACTGTCAAGGAACAAGCTTTCACTTCTTGAATCTTTCTAAAATAAATGTTTGGTGGACAAACAAAATACGACATAAGACAAACAAACAAAATTAGGCAATTGATAGAAATGAACCCATCATGCAATCTAAATTAGATTAAGAAAAGTGTGTCATAATGATGGAACTATTGAATTAATTGCCACACAGCATCAACATGATTGATTGCATTTTATATCCTCATCATCATTGTGATTCGTCATGGCTTCTTGTCATGCTAGTCATTTTAATATGTGACTAGCATGTGATCATTTTAATATGAATATAGATGCTCAGCTGGGCAGGGCAGAGAAGCAGTGGCTACTGGTGTAAACAACTATCTGTTTTACTTAGAAGTCTAAACCGTCCAGAGATGATTTCAGCGTTTTGAGTTTTCTGCAGGGTTAGGGTTGTTTCTATTTTTCTGAACTATTGGATTAGACTAAAAGATACTTACTTTTTGGGACTTTTTTCCTTTTTGTCAATAATTAATGTATACATTTATTGCCAATATGATAGTGTATTCAATTTGATCTTTTGCTTCCATATGTAGAACCTGAGCAGTAAATTATCTGCCGTTGTGTTGTTGAGGTTGCCTTTGACAGCATCAGTTAGTGGCTGGTAAACAGAAACATGGCTTAGTACTAACATTTGGGCTGTGGTGTGCAATAGACTCATATTTGCTGACAATGAGTGCAGGCAGATATTAGAAAGCAAACAAAAAGGTAGATTGCTTTTCTGTATTGTTTTATTTCTTTTGCTCTCTATATCAATGTTTATTTGGAATGCATTTGCACAACAAATAATTTGTCTGTTTGCCTCAGATTCTGTTAAGTCAGATGCAAATATTTGTGGATTTTACTCCCACATAAACTTCTCAGTGGGAATCTGTTAAAACCTCATTAGTGCAGGGGGTTGATGGCAACTGCCTCCCTGCTGAAAAGCTTTCTGCCTATGTCCTTAAAATTAGACTTATAAAAACTAATTGTTTGTTTGTTCAGAAGCTTCTTATAGCCTTCATGCTAAACATTAATTTTCCAAAAATAATTGTAACGACAATCTTGGCTGCACACACTGGTATGTCACAGGCACATTGGACGGTAGACTGTCTACAACCTGACAGATTGGATCCAGTAAGCCTTCAACTTTCTCCAGGTGATGTTTTAGCACTAAGTTAAAGTCCAATTAAGTTGGCAATGCATGAAATGTCTGCTGAGGGTGGCAGATGGTTGCAGTTTAATACAGCCATTAATTGCTTAACAACAGTAACTCACTTGTGATTTGTGAGAGCATTAGCATATTTTCATAGTTGGTTTTGCTTACAATGAACAGAAGTTTATTTAAAGTTTATGAATTGGTTGAACATGGAAGAAAATGTTTAGGTCTTGCCGTTTCCACTGTTAAAGTTTGAAACGACTCTATAAGATCAATATCAAAACAGAACCAGGCGTCACAAATAGAAAATAAAATTTATAGTGTATATTTGCATAAGAATTGGCTGTGCTGTGTGTTGTTCTTCAGTAATTTGGCACACAGCACCTGAGAAAGACAAAGTAAATCAGTTTGAAATGTCGGCACATTAATTAAAAACGGAGTAAAATATAGTGTAATGAAGCAGTTGCTCATGCAAACAGTTAAAACAGATTTACGATTGATAATGCTAAAGTCAGTTAAATAATTTAGAAATAATTGATAATTATTGTGTCTGCTGCAACACACCCTTGTTTTACCACAGTGGATGTGTGAGAGCTTTCCTGGAAATAACACAAACAGATCTCAGGATAGGGAATTTAGCAGCATCTCTGCTCTCAGTCATCATCTCCAGAACCAACTCCCAGAAGAAAAAATATGGTTGGTTTCATGCAGCGCTGAATCCTGACACTCATCTCCAGGGCTTCATAAAATACTGCAAAAATTCCCAGTTGCTTGCAATAACCGAATGATGCATTGTGAGCTCCCAGGGCAACAGGTTGCAGGGGGTCAAGTTGTGCGTTAACTACCCGCTGAATGTTTATAAAAATCTGCAAACGACAAGCTGGACAAATATTTATATTGTTATTATCCGAGGCTTTGGTAAAGTGCTCTCAGCAGTGATAGTACTGCAGTGATTTCTGTAATCACTTTGAGGTAATTATGCTGGAATGCGCTGAATGTGCTCCTTGGGGTAAGGAGCAGAAGACTTTCTGTAGTGCAACTGTGTGATCACAGATCCCCAGTGGCACCCAACAAGCTCTGCAGCAGTTCTGTCAAAGAAAAGCTCCAACTCGACACATTAAATATAGGCATTGCAGGGTGTTCTGCGTATAATATTACACTCTTTAGAGTCGTCTTGGTCCTTGTGTCCCTAACTCTGATCTTTAATGTTGGAAGTTTGATTTTGAGCAGTTGTTACAGCATGAGGTTTGACTATTAATCCAATTAAACATACAATGTTGATCTTAGTGATCCTAACAGGAGCAAACAATGAGCAATAATTTTACAAGCACTGAAAGAAGGTGGGTGTGTTTTACTTTTTTGGGCAAAAATAAATAAGTAAAACCATCCATGTCATTTTTTATGGTAGAAACAATACAATCAGAGCTGTCCTGAAATAGCCTAAAACTTTTTAAATTGTTGTTAAAGGCTTTTGTGGAAATAAGATACAATTTTAGACTCCTGCCAGGTTTGACGTTCAAGCAGGAAAGACTTCCCAACTGCACGTGAATAAAATAAATTAGCATTGTATTGCAGACCAACAAAATACATTGACAACAACAGAAAAATAAATGTTTCAAGAGTTTCAGGATTTCATAATTGTAGTAATAATATTTGTAGTGGAAACAAGTCTCCAGATTCTGAAAGTCTGGATTCTAAGGTTTTAATGGTGTCAGACACAAAAATTAAAAACTCTGCGAATGTCCATGCTTCTACTATAAAGAATATCTGGAGCATATAAACTTGTCAAATTAATTAATTTTGAGCCTAAACAAAATTTAAAATATGTCATCTGAATTTACTTCAGTCTGATCAAGGAATTCTGACCATTGAAAAGTTGCTATTTCCAGTCAAAGTTACAGATCTTCTCCATTTGCTGCCTCTGACTTCAAATCCTGTGGTAGTAATGAGTAGCCATGTGTTCCTTTCAAAATAGCTTTTTATTGGTCAAAGCCAATAAGAAAAGAGTGTGAATATTCTAACAAAGCTGGTATTTTATTCAGCTGTGGGATTCAGATATTTGTATGCAGGGATTTATGTGTTAATCCCTGCATACGGAAAACATGTAGACCTCATGCAGAAAGACAGGCCAAGATTTTGAATCCAGACTCTTTCATAGATCTTCTTAATATGTGCCTTATTGTCAAGAGGAAAATGAGAGACAACAGACCAAACAGCGCAGACAAGCAAAATGCTCATGGACTTCCTGTACACCTCAGAGACACGGCTGATTGATGCCATGCTCAGCTGCACTGATGCAGCAGTTTACCCAAATGCAGCTTACCATAAAGTGTTAAATTGTTGAATGCAAAAATCTAAATATTTGCCAGTAGGCCCATGCTACTGTACTACTGAGCTACTAAAATTAACAATTGGCTGTGATATCTATTTAGATGCACCTGTGCATGATCACTTATAAATGTTATGGTTAAACGGCTGTAGGTATAAATTCTAAAACCTTTTGCATCTAAGAACTATTAAGATATCCAGAAACAGCACAAATCCAGCACATAGAGCAAAAGGATTAGTAAATATCTAAAAATAAACGTGAAACATGGGATTCACCCTGCATTACAACAGCTACGTTACCAAAATGAATCATGATATAATAAACATAACGGATGCTTGCTGACAGAGCTTGATGGCACATTTCAAGCACATGTGACAAATGGTTTCCACTCAGTAAGCAGAGGTGATTTAGAGATGAGGGCTTAGACTGTTCCACTCAAGCTGTCACATGGAAGCTGGAAGCATCAGTTCCACTGACACATCTGAAATTGGCTTCGCTCTACCTGTGTGCGAACATCAAGATCCAGGGCGACCTTTGGCGGCCTAATCAGCGAGAAGAAAGGGCAAAGTAGTAAAGGACGTGGAGGGAAAAATGGTGTAGGCTAAAGGGGCACATTTTGCCACAGCATTACAGCAAGAAAGAAGTATTTTATCTTTTATAGTCATTTATTGATTATGTCATTTCATCAGGAGGAATATTTGTGCTGACAAACAGAGGCGATCAGACTGATGCACTTTGGTTAGTATCTACATGTAACAGCATGGGCTTCTCATCCTCAAGCATTTTGTATGTTTGTGTTGCAATCTTCCATCTTTTTCTCTCATGTGCTTTCAACAAAATCCCCATGGAGCTCATCTGCATATGCTGGAAGGCTGCCTTGAATACCTTAGTCACAGTTAAGCTCCCACTGTTTATCATGGTTCAAACACTTTCCGTCCTCTTTTATTTTCCCCACATATGCATTTAAGATTCCCTCCTACAAAAGCCCCTAATTGGCAGTGATAGTGCTCACTAGTTAAAATTCAGATAATAAATCAGATGCCTTGAAGTGCGCATGGTTGCCATCACTCTAGCAGAGGCTTCAGGGTTTGGGCTTCTCCAATCAAAAGCCTTTAAAGCAGTTAATGTGATTTTTCCTGTGTGTTGGCTGCAGCTCATACGTCATTCCTTGAGAAAGTGTGATTACTATGAATTTTCAAGGGGGCGTTCGACCACCTTTGTTCATAAAATGTTCCAAATAACATGCAGCTCCTGAAAGTGTACTTTTGTGTTCTCCATCTATATAATGATATATAGTGTACAAGTGATAAAATGGAGCCAAAGTAATACACAGTGACTACTCTTTTTTAAGCATAAGAACTTTCTATACGGATTTAAAGTGTCGAGCAAAAATATTCCAACATCTTAACATTTAAGCTGTTACATATAAGAAATATACATTTACGTTTATATCCAGCTCCCTCATGTGTACCTACAGATACAAGTACATGCAGCTTTTGTCTCAGCTGTTTCATTAATCGTTTTTATCAGTAGTTTTCCTTAGTTCCTCTCTTATTTCTTCAGTACCCGTTGCCTCTTTTTGAGTCACTGCTGGTTCTTCTGCTTAATCATGCACTGTTATTTTCCATTTTCTCCCCAAGTTTCATTTTCCTTAGAAAATGTTAGGCATTGCAACGAGGTTCTATTATGACTTGGACAACCAAAAATGACTGGCCAAGGGAGGAGATCACTTCAGTGAAATTGATTATGCTTTTCTTCAAATGAACAAAGAGGAGAGATGCAGAATATGTACAAAGGACATCCAAAGCAGATAAAAACAGATAAACAGCAGTACCTTCAGTGTCAGAGTCCATCACCTTCAGTGTAACATGTCAGGAGTCTAACCACAGACTACCTCGCTGTGGTGAAGAGCCCTGCTTTTAAAACCACAGGCTCCGCCCACAGGAAGACCAAACAAGCAAAACTAAAAAAAAAAAAAAAAAAAAACTAAACTACTTCTTGCTCAAGTGAACTCTTAAAGTATACAAAGTAGACTCAGAATAATATTTAGGGGGATTTTTTTTTTTTTTAATAAACGTGATTGAAAATAAAACACTCGATACGTTCTGATGACATTACAAAGTCATGTGACTCCCTCCCGGCGCGCCACAATCCGGAAACGGCGCTGCTTGAAAATAGAACCGGGAAAATGTTTGAACCTGAAAACAGGTTAGTATGGATATGACAACGGAATCGGGAACACTGCGTGTGCACCACGATGAACCGCGTCACTTAAAAAAAAAGTACGTTAGCGATTGTGTATAGGTGTGTTTGTGCGGGCATGCACACATGCTGCGGACTGCATAACTAAGTCTCAGCTCATGACGCCTCCTCCGTTATGGATATGCTCTATAAAAAATTTTAAAAAGTATGAATATGCATGTGTTCTGTGAATAATTTGGAATTCAATTCCAAAAAAAATCTGTGAACATTGGGCTGAAGATATGCGTGATCTTCCAGATGTCTTCTTTCTTCCATTTCACAATGTTGATATTGTCCATGAGATAATGGTATGAAAATAGCACGGAGCATTTCATATGCAAATTGTATTCCCTTCTATTGAGCCATTTCATTGATCACATCCTATCACACGCTACTGTGACAGTTGGCATTAGCAATAGAAAACCCATTAAAGGAAACACACACATTTGTGTTTGTTTTACTTCAGTAAAAAAAATACAGATACAATCTCCTTGAAAGAGATGCATCTCATGTGTTGCCTGAAGGATCACATTTCAAACAAGGCAGCCCACGGTGCGGCTAAAACAACTGAAATGGACTCTGGGCATCCAAAGAAAGACATGCACCGCTGGCAAAAAGCAGGAAGACATTGATGAATGTTGTCCTCTGAGTGTTGGGTAATATTCTCTGATGAGATGCAGTATGTGTCGTAGCTCCCAAGGTTGATAGTACTGCAAAAAGTGATGACGTGATGGTCTGGAGGTAAGCCAGCATGGAGAAGCAACATAGAAATGACTGATCGGAGCAAATGGACACAACTGGACCTTATCCAAGTGGAAAAACACAAGTTTCTCTACATATCTTTGAAGAAAATGTTTTTTTTTTTTGTTAGTTTTTTTATATATCTTCAATTGTTTATAAGGAAAACACTTGTTTTTCTTTTAAGATCTTGTCTGAGATCAGGACACTGGGAATACTCTTGGTTTCCCTCCCACACTTGGATGGGAAAATGCCACAATTTTGAATTCTAGTAGAAAGAAAAATCCTATCAAATTTTAAACTTTTCTTTGGAGCCTAAAGAAGAAATTTAGAAAATATGCTAGATATAATGATATCTTCACATGATGATGACCCTTTTTTCCATAGAGTCAAGCCACAAGTTACCTCCCTAATTGTTTCCTCTCCTTGCTACTTTGTCTGATAATCATGCTCTAGTTCAGTCTTTGTCACTCCGGTGCAAAAACTGAAGGTAACTTGTAAAGCGCAGTTTGTGCTTTACACCAGACTTGTGTCAGACTTGTGTCTGTTTGAATATGTTAATTAAGTCGAGTGAATTAGCTTTGATCCAAAGATAGTGGACTGAGTGGAGCAAAAATAGTAGAGAGTCCGTGTACCGGCACAGAAGAATTGCAAAGTTGTCGCAGTAGTTTTATTGAGTGACAAATAAACATACACTAGAAAACTGTGTGTAAAATGTTATACTTCTGACAAATATATGTCCAGCACTCCTGAGAACAGTTGTTAAAGGCATCATCCAGAAGTGCTGTTGTGATGACATGCTGACCAGGAAGAGTTGGAAAGTTCTTAAAGAGACAGACATCAAATTCAAGGGATTACATACCACTGTGATGCAAAGTTTCTGCTAAATATGGCATTTTCATCACACCTGAAGGTAACATAATTACTTAAATGTGGAAAAGTCCAAGATTTTTTGCCAATTATTCTGAAATGTCATGAAATCAAGAGCTTTGTTGACAGTGCTCTTCCCTTTGCCAGATGTGAAAAATCACAAGGTGTTTTAGTGCCTTCTTGTGGTCACTGTAAACTTTCTTTGGGTTCCTGCAACCTGGGAGATTACTGTGTGCACACAGCAGGCAACATAAATCACAATGGAAGTGACAGAAACATCAACATGCAGATCCAGTGATTTTCTTTCCAACAATTTATAATTGAATGTAAAACATCTTATTAAAATGTTCAGAGAAATGCATGGATATTGACAGCATGTCACTATTAAAAAACATGGCAATAACTGACAGCATGACGCTTTCCACTCTTTATTGCTACATTTACACTTAAATGAGTGAGAAAATTCAAACTGCTAAGAAAAAGAAATTAGTTATCATGTGAAAACTGTATGGATTTAATAGCATAAGACATAATCAAACCTGCAAATGAAGATTTCTCATCGCATCATTTCACTGAGGTGTTCCAGCTGATCTTCTGCAACCTGCTTTCATTAGTCATGAGTGTTGGTCATTATTTCACGAAAAGCCTCTGGGATTGTTGCTCAGGGAAACAACATCCATCAGCACTGACGGGGTAGATCGGACACATTCAATCACGGAGTGGGCGAGATAATAAAATAAATCCATTTGATTAAGATAGCAGAGTAATGAAGTGAGGTGCAAAATACTTGACCTTTCAAAATTCATTCCAGTCTAATAGAGACTTGACTTAATCATGTTGTCACATAAGTTACTGCAACACACCATCGCACTGGAGCCTTCTGTGCCTCGAAAAGTTCCATTACTTTTACAAAAAAGGATTTGACTGTGTTCATACATGCACACGCACGCAGGCACAAATTTACAGTAACCAAGCTCTTGCTTTTGCAGGAAAATATTTCACTTTGGCATAAAATAGCAAGATTTTCCTCAAAGAAAACAGTTTACATCTCTGTTCACTACTGAGCCTCATTTGACACCAAACTGAAGCGTCATGTAAAAACTGCCTCATTAATGAACATTTTCATTTGAATGTGCTTGTGTGCAACACTAATGCTTATAGCTAGCAACATTTGTTTTGTTAGCAGGCTAGCACCTGCACCTGGAAAAAAATATGCCCTTCATTTATGCTTCTGTGAACTTTGTGCTCTCTCTTCCCTATAATAATGAGCAAAGCCACCTTTTATTAATCTACAGGAACACTCCAGTCTGGTGGCAACCAGTGAGGACATGTAAAAAATGTCCAAGCAGGAGGCAAAAAGGCCTGCAGGAAATCCAGGAATAGATGGATTTTCAAACGGCTTGGAAGAGCTTGTTAGGCTTTAGCTTGTCGCTGTATTGGAAATAAATTCTGCTCTCAAAGGTTTTATTTTACCTTTATGTTTTGCTGGTGTTGCTACAGTCCTTCTGGAACATTTCTGCTGACTTATTTTTGCAGCAGCTCTTGGAAAGTCCTGAATGTCTGATTTACCTATTTCAATCCTGAGCTACCTTTATCCTCATCAGATCTCAGTGGCAGTGAGTAACACCCTAGATGCGTGACTTAATCTAGTTGTAAATGAAAAAAAAATTTCTTCAAAGCAAATGCATTAAAGAGTGTGTGTTTTGTTCTAATAATTATTTGATGACTAATGACTTTTTAGTATTGAAATGCTTTCTTATCATTGCAATAGAAGAATACCATCTATTAAATTATAAATGGACAGTTTTCAGGTGCCTTCTCAAAATAGTACACTGCAGTAATGATCAAAGCTTTATAAGTGGTTTGATTTAGATGCTTTGTCAAGTATTGAAGCAGACTGCGTTATGTCATATCCTTTTTGTTGCTGCAACCACTGCATGAGCATTGAAATGTCATCCTGGCCACAGTGACTGCCTTCTGCTTTAATAGGTGTCGAGCACCGGTGACTCTGCAGCAGAGATCTGATTAAAACGTAATCATCCAGTACAACACTGGCTTGTTTTCTGCCCGTGCAAAAGATGACTTTTATTGTTCTCCAGGGGACATCCAGATAAACATATTTAACAAATGAGCTGCTGAAAAGAGAAAAATAAACTTGAAAAAATACATATTTATTATGCAGATCTTACTGATTTCCAACAGGACATGCAATGTCTTTAAAAAGTTTTTTCTCCTCACAGTTTTCTTCTGTTTTGGCTTTTTCTTTCACACTTAAAAGTTTCAGATGATGATTCTCTGTAACTTTTATCTCAGACAAAAGTTACAGAGAATAAATGTTTTCATATTAAATTGCCATCCATTAAAGGAGTAAAACAATGCAAAACACCTTAAAACTTATAATGGGTTATGTATGTATTTCACTTTAACTGGCAATTGCTGTGGAGGAAATTTGACACATTGTTCTTTGCATAATTATTTTAATTAGCCACTCTAGAGGATTTTCATGGATTTTATGGGGATATTTAGAAGGGGACTTGTGGATGATGGACATAGCTTGTGCAGATGGACACAAGCTATGTCCATCTGCATAGCTTGATGCAGTTCTATCAATTAAAACAAATCTACCAGGTCTTGAAAAAGAAGCAAAACCCAAAACCATCACACTATCCCAATTGTGGGTAGATTTTATTCTTAATAAATGAACATTTAAAAATTAGCTTTAGCATGATATTGAATTGTATTTCATCTGTCACATTTGCATCAAAAAGCAAAACAAACCAAAAAACAGAGTAACTCTGTAGGAGAGCACTATATGAATCTGAAAAGTGCATATCTCATGTACATATTTTACATTTACTGCACCTAAGAAACATATGACCCTAATCCAGTTATGTTTCACTATCCAACTCTGCTGAAACTAGAAAAGAGAATGGAGAACTCAATATGCTGTTTTACTAAGTCAGATATAAGTGATTTGGAATTTCCCTCTGAGAACTATCTATCTTTTTACACCTAGGCCTAAACCTAACATGCAACATGTTATTTTGGGGAAAATGCATTCAATGTCAAAATGTTTTAGAAAGCATGAATCTGTGTAATTCTTTCTAAAATATATTAGAGTTTTATTACAATACTAGACATACCTGTTGGTTTACCATATTTACTGAACCCACACATAAGGCTGTGTTCTGGAGGCTTTCTTTTTTCAGTCTGTACTTCTTTCTCTGCCTCTCGTTCTTTCCTCTGGCTTCCTTCTTAATAGCGGTTCAGATCAATAGCATTTGCCTCAGGCACAGACCTTTGCACTGATCCCAATTGTTCCAAGAACTCGCAGAGCCCAGCCCGTTTTATGTGAAGCCCACAGAAGACACCACATTTAACATTTGATTTAGGCTGGTAGAAAACATGTTTATTCTGCTCAGTGTCACAGTGTTGTCATGGATGTACTGTGCCTGGAATATAAACAAGCCAGGCATTGAAAGATTAGCAAAAATAGATTGTGATTTATGCTGAAAGTATATTATATGAATTTTTCATTATGTATATTTACCAGAATAAGCCTTTACAAATGGTGCAAGACAGGTAAAATGTACATTTACAGATACATGCAGGGCAATTATGATTCCTCTGTACAGTGAAGTGAAATAATTAGTTAAAAGTACAAATGAATGCCACTTATTAGCATTTGAAGCATTGAATAATGTCAGTGGTTTACATAGCTGACAAACAGAAATATTTTTTTTTACACTTGGTGTTTTTGGTGGATTTATTGTGCTTTCAGTTTCCTGTGGTTGTTACAGTGAAATAGTTTTGAAATAGTTTGTATTTGTAGATAATCATATGTTTCGATCTGCATTTTTCAAGTGACTGGTTTGTGGATTAGCTGAGTTTCTTCGTTTTTTTGTCAATTTCAATAATCGCACACTTGTAGAGATATACTGTCTACGGCTGTACCTGATCAGATGAAGCTTAACCTGCATCCTCAGCAGGTACTTTTAACCTTATAGAAGCCCTGAAACGCAAGGCAAGAGAAAATGAAGGGAAGATCTCTCCTGTGAAATTTAAAGCGTCAATTGACAACCCTCCATCTTTCTATTTTTTAACAAAAAGCAAAAGGAGGAAGATCTTCCTCTCCATCAGTGGCCACATTCTCAACCTACAATAGAAAACTGCCACATAAAACAGTCAGTACAAATAATGTGTTTTTGGCAATCTAAATGCAAAAAAAAGGCAGATTAGCATCAACTTAATCTATTTTGAACACTGTTTCTGTCCATAGCTATATAGTCGATAAAGCAATAAATATGCTAGTATTCATAATCTGAATCAATTTCTTTAGGTCATCCTACTAATCTTTTAAATATGGTGTAAAAGTTGATATTCCCACATTTCAATGCTCCATGAAAATCCAGAGGTTGGTTGAAAAGCTGCAAACACAATTCCAGAAAAGTGTTGTGGGTTGTAGGTTTATAGTGGATATTCATAAAATCCAATGATGCAGCTTCTCCACAATATGAAATGAGTTTCATCTGATTTTAAACTTTAAAAGAAGTGCAGTGGAGTCTGAATGAAATAGAGAGTTCCTTTGAATCATCTTAAAAAGTGCAGATTTGGCACATTTGATGTCTCCATGTTTTAGAAACCTTTGCTTGACCTTATGGAGCAGGAGATATGTGATAAGTAACAATATTGGTTAAATGCTACAAAAAGCATTTGAAATGTGTAAGAAAAGGTATTTGCTCAATTACTGGGTGAAAAATAGATAAATGCTTAATTAATATTTACCTTAACACAAATTTTTTATGAGGAAACTTTTTTTTTGCCTGTCATAATGTTACTGACAAAAAACATTTTTTTAAATCAAATTCACTGAGGCTCTGAGTGTCCTCCACAAATCTTTGGTTATTTCATTTTGTCTTATTCCACATTGAAGTTTCTGTGCTTTGACTTCAGATATAGTTTTTGCAGTGTTCTGAAACTTAGTGAAGATTTTTTTTTGTCAAGGTGAAGAGAATTTTTCTGGTTAACCTGAAAGCAGAGAAGGTATCCTACTTGAACCGACTGTCTTTTGTTTGTAGCATCACCTTGTTTGCACAGCTATAAAAATGCCATTGATTGTAATGTACAACCAATGCAGTTAACTCCTTTGAGGAAACGCATTTAGTCCAGGTTGTTTTCGTTCATTCCTTTGCATACTGATGAATATGTGACCTTTTTAACCAACACTCAGCAGCAAGTTGACAAAAGAAAATAGTTACACTTTACCTGTCCAACAAATGCTTGCTCTGAGACCTGGGAGACACAGGATGTTATTGCGAGAATAAAAACCAGCCAACCATTAAATTACAGGAAGTGCTTCAACAATGTACTACATAATGTGCTGACACGTGCCATCTCTTTTCCCCTTTTACAGCCCCACTGCAATGTGTGAGGCAAGGGAGGATGACACCAGTGTTGAGTTACTTGTCCTAGGTACTCTGATCTAGTCTATATAGTTTTCTTAAATTCCAGATAATGTAAAGAAGAGAAATCCCATTTCTGAATGACTGTCAAGAAAATCTGTAGGCAAGGGGTTACACATTTACTTATTACTGTAATGAAAAAGTACACAAATGTATTCCACATAAACAGTAAACCATTGCATTTGAAAATCAACCTTGAGCTCTTGCGTGGTTTTGACACAAGTTTTGATAATGTTGTGGTTTGTGACATTTTCTGAATGTAATGTGCCTACGTTTTCACATTTGCCTCAGGACTATATTTATTGATACTTATGTGTTCAGCACTAAGCCTTAGGTTTTTTTTTTTATGGATTGCCATCTCTACAGCTGCCCTCCAGCTATTCAATCGGCAGCGACCTGCAAAAACACTGAGAAGCTGCATCACTGAGCCTTTAGGCCAATGAACAGCCATCATCCACGGATCTGTGCAACCTTTAAAGTGTATTATTATTATTATTGGTTGTATGTATACTTTAGTCATGCTTTGTTGAGTAGATTAGCTCTGTGTCACAGATTTAATTTTGACTCTGTTTGAAAGAGAATAATTTTTATGTAGCTTCCAATTTTATTATCCAGTCAGGGATGTTTTGTGAGCTACTTTGTCCTGAGCTCTTCCTGAAGGTAAAATGCATCTATTTCAAGAATTATGGTTGTCCCTTTCTTTTCTTATACCAACAAGACTAGGGGACATAATTGACCAACAATTTAGGATCTGTCTGTACACTTACCAGCAAATGAATCCCTTCGCTGTTAACTCGCTGTTAAATAAGTCTTATTTACCAAAAGACAACGTAACCAGAATAATAAATAAGGATTTCACTAATCTACATCTTACTATTTCAATTTGTCACTCTAATCTCTTGAAGCTTTCTCCGTTTCCCAGTTCCCCATCCCAGTAGGAACATAATGGATGTCAGAACAAGGTGAAAGAAAATAACAGTGGCGTGCGCAGTAACTACAATATAATTATGAAATAGTTCACGTCTAGCATTGTAATGGGTTGAGCCATCTGTTAATTTGTAGTATCTACAAATCACTTTTTGCCTGATTATGGATTTCCTCAAGAGAGGATTCTGGCAAAGGCATTTTGAGCTGTTGTCGCAGATGTTGCAGTGATTATTATATGCATAATTAACTTCACTGACATGCCATCCCAGCCCAACAACATAATAAATATGGACTATTAATTGTAAGGATTTGTAAGGACAAAGACACTCGTGTGTAGGAGAAAACTGTGGCTATACCTGCAAGGCCTTTTGAATAAGGAATATGTGCTTCAAAATTAAAATGATGGTGTCGGTTAATCTCCCTGCTGCTGAATTTCTTTAGTTGACAGAGGACTAAAGGAGAGCTGTGTCAATGGCCTGTGAGGTTGAATTATTTGTGGGTCCAGCTGGTCACTCACAAGGGAGAGAATTAAAAGCTAAAAATGGAAGCAATTTTCTTCCAAGATTCGCTGGGGAGGAAGCTAAAGAAGATAAGTTTAATGAAGTATTGTGACATTACATTTTGCATTTTCTTGTGGATAATGTTGCCTTTGTTTTTGGTGTGCTGTTTTCACTGCTTAACAAGGCTCATAGGGTAATTATGAAAAATCAAAACTATGTTAAAATGAGATTATTGTTGTGCTGTGTTGATAAGAGTCAGACAATTTTTTGTTTGGAGCTTTTGTTGAACTGACAGAATAAGGAGAATAAAAACAGTGGTGAGTTCATTGTTTACCAAAGAGAGCCCTCTGCTGGAGAACTGCCTTGTTTAAACTTCATTTAAATAAACCTAGATTACGTCACTGCTTGTGTATTCACATCACACATTTCATAAAGAAGAATACATGTATTTGGATAAGTTATTACTTTCTGCAGAAGTAAACTCTGGGATTCACAGATCTTCACCCCAGCAGCACCTGTAAAGCCTTTTGAACCATTATGTGTCTCAAACAACATGAATAACTGTCTCATATTTTGCCAGACCATTACCAACACACATTACCCTTGGGTCCTGCTTTTGTCATATAAAAAGGAATGAAGAAGTGCCAGTTTGCAGCGGATGAAGATGGCAGCAAACAGCAGTATAAAGGCCATTGAGATTGAAATGTGTGGCAACTGGAAAAGCCATAAATGGTAGATATTAAAGTTCAGGCAATGGCAATTGAGTATTATTTGTCAGTTTATTACATGCTCCACACTTTGTCAATATGGCATTATGGCATGAGGATGCTGTTTATGGTTATTCTCCAATATCAAATTAAGTCCAGCTTTGAATGCAAATAAAAAGCTGTGGAAAATATAAAATAAAGTAAGCCCTGGTGGTTTCCGCTGCCTATTATAGCCAAAGTCTGATTTCAGCTTTGAAACCTAGAAAAAAACTAATTCACCCTGTATATAGTTTCTCCTAAACTTCCATTGGATCATTTATTTAGCCAGTTTAGTAATATAATGCAAACAATTAACAAAACTAAGTGTCTATTAATGTGATGATGGCCCTATTAACAAAAAAAGTAAGAGATGTCTCTTAGTTTCGATTTTCCAGAGGCCTGCCATTTTGTACTTGTTTTGCCATCAGCAATATTGCTTTATTGTCAGCTTGGTGACAATATCAAACAACTGTGTTGGAAATAATTCTATTGCTGGGGCCACAGTTGCCCAAAGTATGCAGACAATAATTTCATTTCCATCTGAAAATGGAAATAAAAAATGACTTTTGGCAATGCAATTGAGCACATGCTGATTTTAGCTTTTTTTTATTGGAGCAAAAATGAAATAAACGTGATCTGACCCAAAATTTAAATAAAAAATTTACAAAACTATCAATATGTAAAAATTTGCTAATAAGACTGTGCATTATGAAGTGTCAAAAGTGCCACAGACATATGTATATTTTACCTTCTTTAAAGTCAGAGGTTTCCATGCATTTCCTTTGTAATTGGTGGAATTGCTTTTCAACCCTTGTGTTATGCTTGTTTCTGAGGAACATCATCACATCAGTAATGTTCCTGGGTCAAGCTCCCTAAAACATTCATGTATCTGATTATTAAGTCCAATATTAACCATTACCTTTGACTGATTTAATTTGTCAATAACTTGCATTAATTGACTCAGGTGGGAGTTGAACCCACAATCCCCAGCTTCAGAGGCTGATGCCTTATCCATTAGGCCACTGAGCCACAGGACATAACAGCCAGATAGATCAAAAAGATAGATCTCCTGGAAATGGATGCATATCAGTTTTTTCTAAATGATAAATAAGAGAACATAATGTAATCAAAACTTAACATGTTTTCGAGATACAAAATTTTGCAACTGAGCGATAAGATAGTACTTTTTGAGTTTACAGACAGTATAATACAAGTCAAAATAACAGTTACATAATAGCATGGTATTTTTCTATAGCAAAATAATCTAAAATAGAAAAAATAAGCATATTAACAACTTAATATATGTTATTCTCTTTAAAATTAACCTATATAATTCTGTGCTGCAAAATATCGCTGTGTAGAGATATTTTGAAGATCATCCAGAGTGCCTTAATTTTCAGGAATATCTTTCCAAACAAAATATCAAGAGCTCTTTGTGATTTGAAGACAAATTCTGAATCAAAATTACAAAGGTTCACTGTAAATATATGTTTGATATTTCTACAGAGTTCAGGCTGCCTGGAGCTTTTTGGCAGTAGGATAGCGAATGAAGTCTCAAAATTCATGTTTTCTTTTCCTTTTAATGCTTCTATCCACTTATAACTGTGAAAATTAGAAGGACTAGCATGTCAGGGTTTCGAGCACATCATTTATTCAGTGCAGCAACAAGGCACTGCGTCAGACTTAACACTTCACCTGACAGTTTTCCACTGAATGGACAATTTGTAAAATCACTGCACATGTAAAATACAACAGAAATACACACTGATCAGTAATCTCTGCTGAAATGTTTGTTGACAAACAAAACACTCACATAGACAATTAAGCTGATGACAAAATGCTTCTTTGCAGTCATCTTTACAAGCTGCATCTTCACCTGAATGTTTGAGTCCTCATGTTGGATGAGATAGTGTTCGCCATCATAGTCATATGAGACAGCTGCCTTCTCCAGCTCCATGGAAACGGGAGTAGTGACACAATTGAACTGGTTTCCGAATTCATCCAGCAGCGTTAGAGACATAATGCAGCAATTCTGGCAAAGTGTTGCAAAGCAAACATGAGTTTGCAGCAGTTGGTGGATTTTCACAATTGATTTCATCACATCATTTTGCAGTTGACACATAAAGAAATTTTGTCACCCTCTGCAGGCATAGATTTTCCCAGCAACTAACCACAGAATAAAAACTTCTGTACCATTTTGGCGCATAACGTTAGATTGAAAAGCGAGAATGCAAACATTTACTTTTACAAACATGAACAATCCTCCTTGCAGAACTGGTGCTTTAATAATGCACAAAGTCCTATTAGTTAGTCTTCAATTTCTCCACCTGCAGTGTAGTCTAAAGTATCATAATGAAAGCACCTTTTAAGATAACGCCAACCAGAAGAAGCAAGTAGAGCTTTTGGCAAAATGCAGGATATTTCTAGAGATTAGATTATTTCTCTTCAGGAGGAAGGATGTTAGACAAACTAACACAATCTGCATACTATAAATCACTGTTTGCAGATATCTAATTCATGGATAGATAGTTGAGATGAGTGTACAATGTATTGAAAGAAAGGCTGACACAACAAGGTGGCAGAATTTCCATGACAACAGACAGCGGGGCTACGGTTGTTAGACAGACTGACTAGTGGGAGTGTGTATGTTACCATCACTGAGTCTGATGCTTTGTGCTTCAGGATTAAACAACCAGCTGTGTTGTCCCTTCCAGTATTTTGTTAGCATTTTGCACTTCTGCAAAATGTCAGTTGCAGAAGCAAACACAACCAGAATGCTTATTGTTAAAGTTCATGTCTGGAAAAAAACAGGTTTGATACATCTGAAGTAGGTTGGTTTTTAAAATCAACAAAATACCCTGATAGTTAATGTTATTCATCTAACTTTTAAGATGTAAGTGTATGCTTTATTAGTTGTTTTTTTTTTATTCTGTAATCGAACTATTCTGTTAACTGATATCAAAATTGTAAGCATATTTGTTCAAGATAAGATTTTTATTTAAATTTATAAGAAATAGTCTGTCACATGGTAATTAATTGATATTCAATTTAACCACTAATTCAATATTCATCAAATAATATTTGATCTACATTTACTGCAATATTGTGAATCATTTTATAAAATATTCCTCGTCTACAAACTTCCTCTAACGCTCTGCAAGTGGGTCTTCTTTAAACAGCACATTATGACAGTTACCCTATAATTTCAACTTTTAAAATAAAACCTATGTTATTTTTTTCAGTGGTTCTGTTGCAAAATGTTGTTTTTTCTTTACCTTATGACAATGCACTTTCAATTTAAAACATTAGACAGACACAATACACATGCGGTACCTCCACTGTGCCTTCCAAGGCTTCACTTCGCCAGGGCAGGATTGGTTTCCCAGAAAGCTGGATGTGCTGTGAGGAGTTGGTTCTGCTGATGGCAGTGAGCTGGATCCATCCATCAGAGATGTGAGCTGGTCACAGACAACACATAGCAAATGGATCTTTACTTTAAAATATAAATATCATCACGAAAATCATCTGTATTCTCAAGTATGTATGCATATTAACTTAATTCTTAAAAAGCTATATTTAAAATATATTTGAAGTAGTTTTGCATCAAAGGAGTTTAAAACTTGAGAAAGTTAAGCATAAAAATCTTATACTTATTTATACATTGTCACCGGATTTTTAGCACACATCTAAACCAATGCAGTACGGCTTTGAGGTTATGATGAGAAGTTACCTTTGTGACAAAAAAGCTGGGAAAAGCTTTCTGACATGAGTTTGCATAGAGTGTTGTGGAGAACAATATGTAGTTTGTAACCGTGGAGACCGTATTCAGGGTCTATGTCATCAAAAGGAGGTCGGATGATTGGCTCTACATAGGAACTGAAGCAGAGAAACATGTTAAAGATTACACAAAAAAGGAGAAAACTTCCATTGCATTACAGAGACATTTCATGTGGACTGTTTGTGCATACTGCAAATATCCTGAACACTTCCAAATCTCCAGTAGAGGGAGCCAAATCCACAGTTTATTAAATAGAATTTAGGCCTGAAATTTGAATTGTTATATTGTTTTGTGTTCAAAATGTCATATTCAACACATTACAGCAGCTGCAACAGCATCTGAAAACAGATGCATGTGAAACAAAACTGCACCTTGGATCAGCACTAAGGTCAGAGCCTCAGTGGTGAATTTCATCTGTGAACCATCAATGGATCATCATCAGTTATGCACTCCTTTTAATATAGCTCTCTACCATGTGATGGCAATATGTAGTGTCTTGCAAAAATACAATACTCTTTCACATTTTGTCACATTATGACTTCAAACTTTTAAATATGTATATTTGTATTTTATTTTTTGGGGGAATTGTATGTGTTAGACTAACTTAAAGTAGTGCATACTTAGTAAGAATATTTCTACATCGATAATGTTTTATAAACTAAAACCTGAGAAAGTTTAATAATTAATAATCAGCCTGCTTGAATCAAAACTTCATTGAAACTGACCATTTTTTTGCTGCAGTTACCTGTCTCAACAGCAACTTGTCATCAGCTTGAGACAGAATTTCTTCCAGAATTTACCTGTGTTTACCTCGATCAATCTGCCAGATAACTTGAACCAGTTTCCCTGTTTCTTGAAGAGAAAAATAGTCCTACCACTTGATACCATGGGGTTTGTTTCCAGGGTGAGGTACAATGTTAAATTTCAACCACACAAAGTGTTGTGAATCTAGGCCAAAATGTTCACTGTTGGGTCTCACCCCACTAGGACACCTCCCACATGTTTGCTCTGTTCACTAAAATACCAAACAGGATCTTTTATAGCTTTGTTTTTGCTAATCTGCCATTCAGGACAGATTTGCTGAGTGCACAATTAGTTACTACATAGACCATTTTAGGTTCTGCCACTTGAGTTATGAATTTGTGCAGCTACATTGTAGTGAGCCTCTTCATTACTCTTCTGATCAATGCTATAAATGCCACCCTTTTCAGATATCTGTCATAAAAAAAAACCAAATTGAAACTGGGTGTTTTTTCTTTCCAAATTGCAATTTTGCTGTACTTTGTGTTGCTTTTACATATACATTGAAGGTGTTGGTTGTAACATACAATATACCAAAGGTACTGCAAGTATTGCACGTACTGCAGTGGAAAAGTGTGACTGTGTTGCAGTTTACCAATCATGAGATCCACGAGTGCTTCTCTCCACCAGTTTGTAGAAGTGAAGAGTGAACATAATGAATGCCACAGAGCCCCCGTCCTGCAAAAAAAGTCATCTCATGCATATCTTGCAATTCTCCCTGCTAAATCAGTCACGTTGACCTGAATGATTACCTATCACACTGCTTTAGCTACAATAATTAGTGAATAATAATGAAGAAAGAAAATAGCTGCCTGCGAAGGTATTACCCTCCAAAGACCAATGATGATTCCAGGCTGTAATAACTTCAGCAGCACAAATTGGTCCTGTCCAATGACCTGTGCGCATTTAGTTAGAGGCTGCATGTCTAGGTTTGCCATCAGGGATCTCTTGCTGGGTCTGACAGAACAAGCATAGAGCACAGCTGGTTTCACAAAGAGATGAGAAGACAGGAGGGAGAAAAGGGTTGAACTGGATGCTGTAGCTGTCTTAACTTCTTTAGGCCAGGGCAGCTGAAGGCAATCCTCCTGACGCCGTCTAGTTGAAGGCTGAAAATCTCCTCGTAGTCGGGCAAGCAGTCTCCACCACACCAGCACAGTGTCAGTGAAGTCTCAGAGAAGTGGGACCAGCTCAGCTCCAATGTACGCTCACGTCCAGACATATCAGTGACGGTCAGTTCCCAGGTGACACGCAAGTTCCTAGAGGAGGATAGCACAATGTTAAAACAAAGCAATAGGAGCTGAGGAGTGACACACGAGCATGTGAGAGCTCATCTACTAATTCTTACATAAACAAAGCTAGGTTTGACAAGAAAGGCTGCTTTATCTAAATATTGAGCAGACAAAAAGGGGCAGGATTTGCCAAATGCTGACTGCTGCTTTTTTTTTTAAATCTCCAAAATTGTAAACTCCAATGGCTGTAATGTTTCTTATGTCAGTGCAAGAGAACTGCATGACTCCTTTTAAGCTGTTCTGACTAATGAAATGATGTGCAACGAATGAAATGAAACGGCAGCTGTTGTGATAAATCTCCTGATCCAATTCTGTCTAAACTGTGATTCACGACTGCCCCCACTGTGATGTAGCCAGCTTCTCACTGAGACACGAACCAATATCAATTAGGTGAAGGAACAAAGCTTAAAAACTGGAGCAGCCCAGGAGGCCCCGAATGACCCAGGGGATTTCACTCCGCGTCGTCTGTGTGTATGATGTCTTGTGAAATGATTATTACCAAGGTAAATCGCATGCTCCTCAGTGTCTCTAACAGACAAAACCCCCTGTAGGGAATTGTCTCAGCTGGTGGGATGAAGAAGGGGGGAAGAGATGGCAAGGCGTGTGTCTGCATGTGTGTATTGGCACTGAGGGTTTGAGGGGGCTAAGTAATTTATTTCAACAATTCCGACAGCCTCTGCAAAGAACACAATTATTTCTACTTCCCCCTTCTATAGCACAACAACTGCTTCAGAACTAAAAATTGAGTGCTGCACAGCCTCTAATCAGAGGTTATAAAAACACACCAGAACCCGCAGTAGAGGAACTGGAGGAGCTCCCACCCCCACCTGTGAGCCAGTATTCCCTTTGTGCAGAAACCACATTCAGACACAGACCTCCTCTCTCACCTTTAATAAGAAAATGTCATTAAGTCCGCACAATATAAAAAACAAACCACGCTCTGTTTTGGAGACAGATTGTCTCTTCTGTCTGCCCTTGAACCATCTCAGCAGCAAGGCTGGATTTAAAAGTTTTACTCCTTTTTTTAATGGTGGGAAAAAAATCCATCTAGCTCAGCTTAAAGTTGAGGAAAAGAATTAGAAACCTGAAAAGAGACCAATATAGATAAAGAAAAATACAAAGTATATCCATGTGATCCCAAATAAATTGCTAATTTGGTTGGTTTTATTTAATGAAAACCTTATTAGTTCTCAAATAGTTCAATGATTTTTCAAAAATCACTAATCATGCTACTCAAGTGACTTTTGATTTAAATCGAAAGACATATCACATGTCAGGTTTGTAACTTGTAATGTCCTTGGAGGTGCTGTGCACACAGAGACGAATACAATATTTTTTTGTAAATTATGAAAAAAAAGGTATGACCAAATAGGATGCAGCACCACAGAAAACACTGTAGTTGGTATGCCGGGTCAATCAGTGGTGTTGTAACTGTCAAAGAATAACGAAAAAACACTGCACACCACCAAATGGTCCAATATGTGTTATTTGTAAGAGTATACAAATAACACATTTGTTATTTGTATAACAAATAACAAATGTGTGTCTGCAGGTTAAACAGACAAATGGATCTACCACGTCCTTATTACATTTAAGACGACTAGAATGTACACACTGAAACATGAAACCAGCAATTTTTAAATCATCCACTTAGATGACAAAAATGTTTTAGGATACCCCTAGTCTTGTTTCCATGTGGATTCTCTTTTTTTAACAATACCTGAGGACTTGCTCTGTTTGGCTCGGCAAACCAGTGTGGCTGTTGATGGGTCCAAGAAGACGTTTCCATTTTTTCATCTCACGATGTGCTACTGTCTTGACATACAGCTCTTTCCAGTAACCCGTGTCATGATCCCTGGTCTTCTTGGATAAAAGCTGGACATCCACAATCTTAGCTTTTTCCTTTTTATTGTTGCAAATGTCAGCAATGTATAGCTTCTTCCACAGAACACTGAATGAAGAGAATTGAGAGTAACAGAAGATTGTTGGTAAAAAAAACACCTGAACATATTTTTACACTTTATTAACTTGATAAACACAAAATATTTTAATCTTAAACTCATAAAACTGATGTGTAAAAAATAACCCCATTGGGGTATTTTACCAATCCACTGCTGGGTGACATTTACACAATGGTTTTGGAGTATGGGTGTGACTCAACATACTGGGTAAAGTGACTAATATCTAACATTATACTTAATTAAATTTGCAAAATTCAATAGCAAAATTCATATCCCCAATATACTCCACTATATAAAATATGTGTTGGGTATATTAACTTTATAACCCATTTTTTAATTACAAATATACTGCAGCTAACCCTACCTGGTGCTACTTAGCAGGTCAAAGACTAATATTTAAAGTAAGCAGACATGTTCTCTAGTGAGAACAATGATCATTAATGCATGCATAAACATGCTAAATCCTTTATAACACTAGGTTTTCAATCCCTCATTAAACTTTCAGCAACTGCAACGCCTTTAAATCTGCATTTAATGTGAATTACATTTGACGAAGAAATACAGCCTTGCTATTACAGTTTAACAACATTTACATCTTGGTCTGGGAGTATACATGCTCTCTTGTTTTATACTTACAAAAGTGTTGTCAAAAACTATCAATGCACAATAATTCAGTGGCATAAACAGCAATGAACAAAAATCCAACACTTAATACAACATTATAAGCCAAACTCAATTTTTCTTTTTTTCCTCCAACGAGTTCAACATTTTACATGACTCCAAAAATATTATTTGCTTTTGGATTGAAAAAAATATTGTAGGAGATTTAATTGCACCTAATGTATTAATTATCACTGGATGAAACGTACTTGTTACTGGCAAGCTGATGGAACAGCTTATTAGTGTGACTCATGCTGAAAAGTGCAGAGGCATCCAGATGTGACAGAATTGTATCCAGTATCTCAAGTGGTAGTCTGCAAAATAGATAGATAACGAGACATATATGATTCCAAAACATTTTAAATGCTAATTGTCTTGGTTTTACTTTTTTACACTCAACTTTCTAGAGCGTGCTATGCATTAACCTTGAGATTGATAATACAAAGGAGAAAGGGAGTTCTGACATTACTTTTCGAAGATCTTCCGAGTGGACGTTGCTGCAGCTCGCAGTCTGGAAGGTCCCGCTTTTGAAGATGCCATTTGTTTTCCCAATTTTTAGGGACGAGTCACGTTACAGCACAAGTTTGTTACTAAAGCAAAAACTCAATAGAAACAGTAAAACTCACAGTAAAACGATCACGGTGAATTTTCTCACCCAATTTACTTATATATCTGTTACAATCACCACGTAGAGGTTTTACTCTCCGCGTCTCGTTGCCATGGTGATGATACACCGTGATTCTTAAAGGGGAAAAGGAGTAATAAAGGAGAACCTAAACTTCCGGTTCAGGGGGCATTGAAATGTGAACCAACCAATAGGGAGAACAGAAGTTGCGTGAAGACACCGCCCCTCTTCATTTGCATAATAAGGCGGAAATGCACGGTATAGTAAAAAAGAGACAATGAAATGTAAAAACAAAATGCATATTGAAAATGCACAAGATATATTGATGACATCACATTTAAGGAAAAGGCTAAGCAAATTATATACATTTCTTGACTTAAAGGGTTAGAAAAAGTGAAAAACAAAACATTTTTGAAAAACACATGAGAAAAGAATAGAAAAAAAAAAGATTTATGCTTTTATTTAAGGCAGTCTAATCACCATTTACACACATATTGACACGCTGTCAACAGCTACTGGATTGGCAGCGCAGTTACTATAGTAACTGGGGCAGTTTGAAAGAAACCCTTCTGACCACCACCAGCAGGCCAGGTAGTTGTCTTTCCAAACAGATGGGGATGGAGTGGGAATCGAACCGATGGGTGGGTTTTAACCTGAAACTTAAGTAAGATTCCAAAACTAAAACAGGTAAATCCATTTGTCTCTTCACCCAAGTGTACAATAGAGGTGGCATTTTACACTGCAGAAATCAAGATTTTTCTATTGGAATTTGAACATTACTTCAATATTGAGACCTCCTTTCAAATAAGAGTATACAGTATCATTAATATCTGCACAGATGCAATGAGACAGATGGTCTGGCAGATACTGTAAGTGGTTGTGCAAACATAAAGTGGGCCAGCTTGGAGTTTTAATATGCTTTACTTGCATTATGTGTACAGATAACTTGCAAAAGAGTTATCAAATAGAGGTGTATAGCATATAAAACAAAATAAAGAAGAAAATAGATTGTGCATTTTATCAAATCTGAAGCAGAGCTGTGCTGATGTAATCTTATGTCTGATGTAGAGAAGAACACATACAAGGCAAAGCATATTGCAAAACATAAAAAAATTAAATAACTAAAGCAGATGGCTCATTTTAAGACCCATCACATAACTGTCCTCCCCATTCAAGGAGGCCAGTAGGCTTTGCTGTCAGTGAATATAACCATAACTATGTTGTCAGGCTTGCCGATCAGCTTGCTTGATGGAAGCGAAGTCCCTTCCGGGGCAACAGCAGCCGCTGGTATGGTAACATTAAGTAGGCCACATCCCTTTTCCGCGTATGTCCCCTGTACTTGACATTTGATGTTTTCTGTAGTCGTCTGTCCTTCGGAAGGCCCGGGGACAGTTGTGGCTCATGGATACCTGATGTCACCCTTCTGCATGATTTGCCAGTAAGCTCTGACAGAGCAATGTTTGACAAACAGTACAGAGGGAAGAGAAAAAACATTAGACATGATTAAAACTATTTTTTAATATTTTTTTTTGGGAAGGGGAGGCGTTTAGCAGGGGACATCAGATGTGTCAGAACATCTGGTTTCACAGGTCACATATTCATATTTATGTCAATGAATTCCCATAATGTCCATAAGTTACAATTATTATTTTAATCTCATCTTTGACCCTCAAGTAAAACATACATCCGTATGCAGAAATATACCAATTTAAGCTTTTTATACTTTATCATGTCACAACCAGTAAAACAATGTCTTTTTCTGTGACTTTATGGAATAGATCAAGACAAAGTAGCACAAGGTGAAGTGGAAGAAAAATGATACAATACAGTGTTGAATATATAAAAAGCATGTGTACTTTTTAAAAATTCCCTTTCGCTTCAGCTATAGTTCAATTGTTTTGGAATATATCTCTACCAACTTTGCAAATCTAGAAGCTTACAGTTTTTGCTCAATTGTCTTTACAAAGTAGCTCAACCTCAGTTTAATTGAGGTTGTGCTGTTCACACACTGGTGCTGTGTGTGTACGGCACACACAGCACCAGTCACAACTTCTCAATTGGATTTAGGTCTCAATTGGATTTGGGCCATTCTAACACGTAATGCTTAGGAATGCTTTCATCTAAATAATTTCATTGAAGCTCTTTGTTTGTTTGGGATTGTAATCCAGCTAAAAGGTGGACAATCACCATTGTTTCAAGTCTTCTGGATCTTTTTTTTGCAATTATTGCCTTGTATTTAACTCTATCCATCCTCTCGTCAACTTTGACCTGTTTCTCTGTCATGACTAAAAAAAAACCTCTTCAGAGGAGTATCAGAGTGAGATACTCCCACCACCTTGTCTCAAGAAGGAGTTAGTTTAGGGTTTTGTGGTGTGTTAGCAAAACCCTTACACTAGTAGAGACATTTATGTAGATAAGACCCTTACAGTAAAATCTCATGAATTTCACAATTGAAAATCACATTAGGAAAAAAACATATGCAACATGACTTATTTGTTCATTAGTAAAATAAAAAAAAAATAAAAAAACACACACCATGCTTTGGTCTATTCCATTTCACAATTGCACATAACTTAAAGAAAACAGCTCCCTGAATAAATGCTCATGCCTCAACCTAGTTCGCATATCCTTAAATAGAAAAATGACAGCTCATTAAAGGTCTGAAGAAAAGGTTTGCCACTTGTGAAGGCCAGTGTTGTACGATTCAACTGTAAGAAGCACTGATATGTAGCCCTTACACAGCAATTGAAATGATGATGACATCTCAGGGATTGAAAGGAAAAGGTTAAAGGTTCACCAGACAGATGAAGTTCAGTCTCTGTGAACATTTTTGGAAGAGGTGCTTTCTTTCAGCTGACCAATTAAATCAATCTTGATCAGTGTGAATATGAAGTTGTTTTCTAAACTTTCAGTACGTACTTGTCTTGTATAAAAGTTACAGGTTTTACACAGGTGTTTGTTTTGTGTTAGGAAACTTTGTTTTTAATGATTTTTTTCTTGAACTGAATCATTTTCTGCACAAATAAACTTAACCACTGGATGGCGCACAAGTATCTGAATTGGACCACTAAAAATATCGAAGACCTGAATTAAAAACACCAAGATGCAGGGCGAATGTGACATACACCGCCAGGGCGATCCACCGCAAATTCCTTAGTTTTAACTTAATTATCATACAGACATATGCTAAAAAAAAAATCAAAGTAAAACCAAAAAACACAAGTTAATAATAAAAAGTAAAAGAAAGCAATCCTTGGGGCTCTCAGGGGACTCCAGAGTTCACGCGTTGAGCTGATTAATATGTAAACAAACCTATTAGCCCATGCCCGTGCTCCTATTTGCGGGGCAGTTGTAGAGGAGTCTTGCTTCCAGCGGCTCACACACGAAGAATGGGCGTGAGTTGTCCCTCGAAAGGGGTATCCAGAGAATCGTGCTTTCATTTTTTTCTCTCTTCCAACAATCTGAGCGCTCACTTCTGTCTGCGAAAGACAGTGAACACAAGAGCAGCATGGAGAGCACAGGTAAGACAATATTGAGATTTTGATTATTTTAGAGAATGCTTAAATCGGGCTTCTTTAGATGTGCCTTAAACAAGATTATCATACTATGGGTCTTTTTAATGACTTACAAAGTGCCCCAACGATGAAAACATAGCTGATATTATAAAAAACACGACCGTGAGATGATTATTATTTCTTACCGAATGCCGTATTTAGTAGCAGCAGGTGCTGCTCACTTTACGCGCGAGAGCGCTTTTACGCGCAAAGACATTACTCAATAAATCAAGTACAGATTCTTAAACTTTCTGTTGTTTTATTTTCTAACGTGTCCTTTCCAACTTTTTTTCCTCCTACATCATTAGGATTTACAAAATAGACCGTTTAAATCCTCTCCCAAAATCTACTAAGACGCAGAGGAGGGAGGGGAGCCTAAGTGCGTCTGTGTCAAGGAGCGAGGGAGCATCGCAGTCAGAGAACGAGAGAAAGGAAGGGAGAGGAAAAGGGGGGGGGGACTGAGCCTGGACCAGGTGATCAATAAACCTCCAAGGGGCTGCCGGGGTTGTCTCATTGTACCTTGGATCCAGTGATCCAACCATGGTGCCAGCGCGCTGCCTGGGAACCTGTGCCGTCCTGGCACTGGCTCTCTTCTTGGGATGCGGCGTGGTCCTGTGCTCCGGCCAGAACGATACGGAGCCCATAGTGCTGGAGGGAAAGTGTCTTGTGGTGTGCGACTCGAACCCTTCCTCGGACGGAGCGGTGACCTCCTCACTTGGCATATCCGTCCGCTCCGCAGGGGCGAAAGTGGCTTTTTCCGCCGTGCGCGGAACCAATCATGAGCCGTCGGAGATGAGCAACACGTCAATGACCATCTATTTTGACCAGGTAAACGTGTTTCCTCAGTTTAACAGTAATCTATCTGATTAGTGTGGAAATAAGAAGTGTAAAGGTAGTATGCTGAATGAGTTTCTTTGATGTTTCCTTACTTTGCAATCCTAACATTTGAGACGTATTTTATATATATATAAAAAGGTTCGATCAGTGTTGTGCGTAATTGGTACATCCAACGATGTGTTGCCAAAAAAGGAGCAACTATTCATGCTAAATAATTTATCACATGTCAGATGTGCAGGGCTGAGTAGTGGTTCCAAAAAATCCACACGACTGGGGTCTTTGGACAGAGGCCTGTTATTGCACAAAAACGGGAATCCTCCCAAGCGCAGTCCTAAGCATTTGGCACGCGCCTCCATGCATATCAAATACCGAAATGTGTCTACAAAAGAGCTGTTGTATTGATCGAACTGCTGCGTCTCACTATGCTCCCTTTCGGATCGCAGGTTTTAGTGAACATCGGCAATCATTTCGACCTAAAAGCGAGTGTTTTCCAGGCTCCAAGAAGGGGGATCTATAGTTTCAGCTTCCACGTTGTGAAGGTCTACAACAGACAAACCATACAGGTGAGCAAGCATGAAGTAGCAGCTCTGCATTCAGCATATGAAACATGAAATTTTAGCGCATTGAGTGTTTTCTTTTTTTTTTCTGCTCTCCTTCTCTAGGTCAACCTAATGCAAAACGACTATCCCGTTATATCAGCTTTCGCGGGAGACCAGGATGTTACAAGAGAGGCGGCTAGCAACGGTGTACTGCTGATGGTGGAACGTGACGACCGGGTCTACTTAAAGCTGGAGCGGGGTACCCTTATGGGCGGATGGAAATACTCCACCTTCTCAGGCTTTCTAGTCTTTCCTCTATAATCCCACCGTCGAGGATCGGTACTCTGCTTAAGTTAAGGAACAAGAACAACAACAACAACAAAAAATATATTCAAAAACATGCCATTTATTTTTCAAACTGTCAGCCAAGGAAGCCGACGAATATCTCTGTACACTCCGTCCAACACTATAGTCAAATATCAACGTTTCCTGGGAGTTTCATATATTCAAATCCATGAACTTTTACACAATCTGGATGACTAAACGTCTCGATCGGGCCAGTGGCTGGCATGTGCTTGTCGAGTGTGTGGATTTTTTTTCCCCACCTTGCCTGGAAAACAAACTTTTGGGCAACATGGAGAAAGGAAAGATGAGGATGAGGAGAACAAAAACTGACTGTGATATGCTTTATTTGTGTTTGTATAGCCTTAAAGAATTTATGGTGAAGTATCTACGGAATCATGGACAACCTGGAAGAGAGAAGCGCTTTCACGCCAAGGGTCTTTTTTTTCCCTTTTTCTTTCTTTCTTTCTTTCTTTTTTTTTTTTTTGCACGAATGGAAGTTTCCCCTTTTTACGTTTTTTGTTGTGGTGTCTATGGTGTTGCGTTTGGATGCCGGACATATTGAAAATAACCCAAAATGTAGGCAGTCGATGAGTTTATTATAGGAGACAAAGAGAGAGAAAGAAAAAAAAGGCGACATATTTCAGCCTCAAGAGGTGACTTAAAACCCTTTTATTTAACAACAATAACAATAATTTAAACAAGAAAAGAAGATATCTAATTTATGAAGTACATATTCACAGTACTATGTGTTCTACATTTCGGGATCTGCGTAGCTTTGACTGATTTTAATGTTCAGTGACTTTGCTCACTTAATGTACATTGTGGAAAAATAATAGAAGAATCCCTATATACATGTCCCGCTTAATAAATGATATTGTATTGTATAGGCTGAGCGCATTCATCGTTATTATTTAAAGAAGCGACTGGAGGTGGAGGAATGCATATTAAAGGGGAAGGCCTGAAAGGGGAACAGACATATCGCTGTCCGTGGTGCTGAAATAAGGAAAGTAACAATAGCTGGTGATTGAAGTAGCAATGAATGAATTCTGGATAAAACAATAAATAATAATAATAATAATAATAATAATAATAATAATAATAATAATGCAGTATTTATGTTACCTTGTGTTTATAGACGATTAGAAACTTACATTTCATTGCTGCAAATATACATGCATATATCCATAAAATTGTGACTGCAGTATATTATCAAGAGCGTCTCATGCACAACATTAAGTTATTGTGCCTCAATGCAGAAAATTCCTTTAAATTGGGGCTTGATAGCCTAAAGTTCCATTCTTTCTGAAGAAAGTTGCTTTTTATCATGAAAAATGGATGCAGTCGTCTTGCAGAATAAACTGATGTTGATATTTCTGCTCACCCACCAACACACTTCAGTCTAACTCTGTCATCTACAGACTATCATCTTGCCATCTGCCCTCCCATCTATTCATTATTAAACTATGGACAAATAATTTCACTGAAAAATAGCCAACACCTGAAAAATTTGCTCATATATATATATACATATATACAGTTTTGGTTGTGGGATGTATCAGGTTGTTTCACAGAGACCAGATCAAATGTGGTACTCAAAAACATCAAAAACAAGAGCAATTACTGCTCGATTTCTTTGGATCAGTTAACTTGTGGAAGAAATACTTTTTCAACTTAAGAAAAAAGGCACCAGAAGCAATTCATGAATCAATTAATTCTGATTCAATCACTACAATTGGAACACTACAAAGGCTTTGCACAACTAGTGCAAGTGTCAACAGGTCTTGTGTAAATTCAGTTTCTCCTGTTGCTCCCTGCCATTTCATAGCTGGCCATTACTTTGAGTCAACCGTTCAAACAAATTGATAATGAATGAAAATTCTGTTTTTGGTGCTAAATAGACAATAATTTATAGGGCCTGTCTGTTAAAGTAATTTTGATTTGTCTTGTTAAATCTTTGCAAATCACAAAGAAGTTGGTACATTGTTTAAAAAGCCCTCTGAATGGTTACCTCTGTAGGCAACACACACACAAAAAAAGATTTGTGTCGGTTAGATGTTGTTTGAAAACCAGTGTGCTTCTACTTAGCCTATTTGGAAATGGTTACTGTTTCTATCAACATGCATCTCAGCTACCTTACAGATATGATAAAAGCTCCAAGTGTCTTTTTTATAAGTTCTATTTCTGTGTTTGAAAGCAATGCCCCATGTCCTCATGACAAAACAGGAGCATCTGATTCAGATTTGGGATATTAATTCTGCAAGACAAATCAAAATTTAAGAAGATTTTAGAATCATGTGTGGTGCGTAAGGTTCATGTATACGATCAATACCGCCGTTATTTGAATTTAAGGGAAAGACACTGTATGGAGAGAAAACAATACAGAGAAAACTAAGAAAAACTGTAAGGTTCTGTTTTAACCCATATGCAGAGTTGGAAATTTCCATAGCTATAATTACGGATATATTTACAATAGAAAAGCTTCAAAAAAAGAATGAAGAATCATAATTTCTAGCCCTTTCTGATCGGTCCCCGCTTGTTGATGCATGTTAATGCAGAACACTACTGATCTGTGTCAGAACACAAAAAAAGGGGGAAAAAAACTGCTTGTTCAACCGGGGATTTGAATGAACACCAGCAGCTGTTGGGCAGCTGGGCCATCTGAGAATATCTCACATACAGACAGCTGGAAACTTGAGCTCACTCGCTTGCGTGCCTCTGCAGCGTGAATATTATAATTTTTTTTGTTTTTTTTTGTTTCATGCTTTACCTTCATCCTGTGTATAACAGAGCACAACAGCTGAGAACAAAGAGAGAGACCTGCTTAAATGCTGCTGATGCCAGCAATGGGCTTCCGCAAAGCAGCACAAACTGCCAGGAAATCACTGTGTTGTGGGGAGAGTATTAAATTGGCCGAAAAAGAGCCTAATTGTTTCCATGCTGGAATGAAAACTCCGTGTTCAAATGATCCTCCTTGGTTAAACTGGCTGCAATTGGGTGAGCCTAATTAAATAAACTTTTGTGCAAACAGCAGATTCTTTAAAAAAAAAGACATACATTTAATGTTCATGTGTTTTGTTTTTCCACATCTATGAGAAAGCTATATGAGCACACAAAAGAAAGTGTAACTAATGCCTAAAGAATTGCAAAACAACCATTCTAACAAGAATACTCCTTGCTTAACAATAAAAGCAGCCACCTTATTACTGTACTACAGACTTGAGACTGCTTTCAGAGAAGCACAGATGGCCTTTTACTCTACTTTGCAGAACACATACAGACAATTACATAGTATAGCTGCCATTAAAAAAGCCCCAAACTCATATCACATTTAATGGTCTCTTAAAATATGTTCTCTTGGCACACATTATTTGAGGGACTCTGCCCTTTGATTTCTATGACTTTGGAATAAAAGTGAATGCAGCGATATCATAGATCGGCTGTGCCCTCACAGTGGGGAGTGGCTGGCAGGGCTCTGTGCATTAGAGCTTAAATGATCTGAAAGATTTGAGTCTGTTATTTCCTTAATGTGGTTGTTTTAGCTGATTTTATTTCAGGAAATATGGATCCATGTACACACATTTGGATAGTTCATCCCAATTGTATGATTTAATTCCTGCTCTTTCAGCATTTAACAAATTTGAAGCTATCTTTTGTCCTCCAGTGGAGAAGTAACATTAAAACCCATCCAAAAAGTAAACTAAGGTTGATTCGAAAGTTTTACTCTGAAGAGAATCACAGGTTTGCATATTTTTCAGCCTCTTTTGCACTAGGACAATAATTATTAGATAAAATGTGCCTGTTTCTTTTTTTTCTTTTTGTTAGAACATGTTAATAACAAATCAATGAGTAATTTGTGCAAAACATCCTTCTCTTTTGCTTTCATAGATTTTTAAAAAAATTTTAGGAAAGGAAACTTGCCTCATATGACATCCAAACCTTAGCTTTGCTTGTAGCAACAATCTATCTGACAAAATACACAACTCTATAACAATGCATACTGTTTACATATTTAACTTTCTGTTATTAATATTTTTCATGCACGCATAAAAATGATGTATATGCCATTAAATTGTGAATCAGATCTAAACAATAAATATTGTTTCTTATGTAAACAAAGAGCTACTTTCACCATAGAAAATAGCTTGTCCAGAGAGTCGAGGCTGAGACTATAGTTGGAGGATTCAGAATTTTTCCTTCTGATCTAACATTTTCTCATTCTTTCAAATTCATAAGATCAGATTTCTCTTTCAGTGCACCCTATGAGAAGAAGGTCCTTTTGAACAACATATACTTAAGTTAAGATGTGGAAAAAATTGTGATATTACAAAGCAGCAATACAAACAGAATTTGCTATGATCAACACTATATGGAAGGCTAATAAGTCTACAATTGCTCTGCAGAAACTCCATGAGGAGGATTAACTGCAAATGATCATTGATGAGGAAGATGGGTGTTTAAAGAGGTGTATCCAACCATGTAAAAATGTAAAGTTGTGTGGAAGGAAAAAGTTGCACAAGCAACAGGGATAACAACAGTCTTGAGAGGATTGTGAAGCAGAACTCATTAAACTGTGGTACCTTAATTTTACCGACTGATTGCCTCCATGCCACGATGCATGATGTATGTCCATGCCATGGACATACTTTTCATTAGGCTTACAATTATGTGCTAAATGTATATATATATATGTATATATATATATATATATATATATATATATATATATATTATATATATATATATATATATATATATACATATATATATATATATATATATATATTTATAATTTTTTTGTTTAGTCTTTCCCATTATTGCAATTTTCTGCTAAATTGAATTAGATTTTTTTATTTAGCAGTAAGCTATACTCATCAAAATTAACTGAAAAAAATGGCTAACAGATGTCACTTTGTGCAGTTAATCTCTGAGTTTCACTTTTTGAACTGAAACACTGAAATATATTAACTTTTTAATGTTAGTAACAACAATAATAAAAACTATCTACAAAAAATAGATGCATAGACATAAGCAATAAAACATGTAATAGTAATAGAAAGTGAAAAAGAGTAACTCTTACAAAATGTATATTTTTGAGCATTAAAGCCAAATTTAACAGTGTTTTTCCGACTGAATTTTCTAAATTCCTATTGTATTCTATTTCTTATTCTTCAACTCTCTTCTTTTAGGAACCAGTGGCTGGACAACCATTGTACTTTTCCGACAGAACCTTTAATCTCTCCTTTTGGTTGCAAATGAGCTAAACACATTGCTATGCATGTAAGGCAAAAAAACAAAAAAGTAAAAAAAATATATTTCTTTTGCCGTATAATAATTTTCTCACAGTCCTACTCCCTGTTATGGGTGAAATTGCTTTAAGTGTGATTGTGAGTGCGAATGAGGCTTTCACAGCATTATTTTTATTCAAGCTGTTCTCAGGCAAACCTACAGGCAGTTCCTTCTGGGTCTGAAGTCGCACTTAGGGCCCCACTCAGTCAGCCTGATATCTAATGTGCCTGCAAGTTAAAAGGGAAATGCAAACTAAGTGTAGTGGTTTATCTACAGTTTCAGTGGTGCAGACCTCCCGCTATCATCTTCAGGACCTCTTTCAACAGATTGCATTACAAATAAGCTTCACCATTCTCACATAGTCAACAGTAATGGTTGTATATTGTCAGCATGGCATTGGCAACTTGAATTTGAATAATAATGATAATAAAAAAGTCTTCTTCACTGCAGCACTGATGTACACTGTATGAGAACTTAAATCTTCACTTTTTAATGGCAATACCCTAAGTACAGAGCCTTGAAAAATTCTAACAACTTTTCATGTTTTGTCATGTAACAGCAACAATTTAAATATTTAATAATATGTAGTGTGGGCAGCTGCCAAATCCAGAAAACACCGTGGACCAACACAAGCAGATGACATTGCACACAAAATCCTGACAAGCAAACTTCACACTGAACCTTAAGCAGTTGAGATTCTGTTCTTCTACACTCACTATGCTCGTATCTCGATTTCTAAATTAAGTTTAAACCTTTTTTTCATCTGAAAAGAAAACTTTGGACCGTTGAACAACAGTCCGGTTCTGTTTCCCCTTAGCGCATGTGTGAGTGGATTGACATGAGGAACATTACATCTGATATGTCTTAGTAGCTCTTGATCCCCTGACCCCAGCCTCAGTCTACTTCTTTCAAAAACCCCCACCCCCATTTTCTTGAACTGGATTTTACTTGACAGTTTGCTCAAGGCTGCAGCTATGCCTGTTGCTGATGCATCATTTCCAATCACACTCTTTCTTTCCACTAAATTTTACATGTATTTATTACTTTCTCGATAAACACACCTCTGAGTCTTAGATTAAGGGTGCATTCATATCAGTCGTGCTTAGTTTGCTTTCATATAACTCTGGTTTATTTGGGGAAGTGTAAATGCACAATCAAACGCTGATTCAAACCAAAAAATGGTTTGAATCTAAAAACCTACTCTAATTAAGACTGTGGTAATATCTGTACATTTATTTTATTTTTTTAGCTTGAGCTATTTTGCACTGAACAAAGAACAAAAATAACTTCAGTTTATGCGAAGCTGGTGTGGACATCCAAAAGCCTTGCAGCTGTCATGCCAGCAAATAGTGTTTCTACAAAGTATTGATTCATGGAGTCTGAAATCAAATGCATGCTGGACTTTTCAGATTCCAAATCTTGAAAACCCCGTGTCAGTTTCCTCTCCCTTCATAATTACGCCCTATTGTTGCTCTGTTAATTGCGGTTGTATGACAAAACTTTGAAAACCTAACTTATTTTCTATGCAGAATAATTCTGTGCAAAGGTTGGACAACCTGTCAAGTCAGGTATTACAGCTTTGGTATTACCAAAGCTGTAATACCTTCAGCTTTGGTATTACAGTTGTGACCTAGCTAATTTGCACTTGAATGGAAAGACACTGATGCCAGTGAAGAGAAAGCGTTGAGAGGATAACATGTGACAGTGGCTTGTTAATAATGCATTTGTTTGCCAAACAAATAAATAGACACAGAACACTGACAAACATCAGTCACAGCGCCGCCTCTGTAACCAGCCCCATCCCTAAAGAAAAGAGAGAGAAAGACTGTTTATTCCTTCTGTCACCCCTGGAATATCCATACTGCTGAAACACACAATTCCCAAAAGAAAAAGACATTCTAGTCCAAACCCACCCTTTTCCAACTTCCCATCCTCCTCCCACTGCCACAATCCTGCACAGACAGTAGGCAACGTCGAGCCAGGCATATCCGGCTCATATGAGCTACTCCTTGATGTGATGGTTCCAATACATCATCTGTCTACACATTAGATTCCAGCACAGCAAGCCTGAGAGACAGCATCCTGGACCCAGCACCTAACCAGTTAAACTGCATTCATTAGAATCTGAAAAAAGTCCCCTGGCACAGCAAGCTGCAGCGACGGAAGAAACACACACCACAGGTTTTGGATCCCCAGGATCAGGGATGTGTGTGCGCGGAAACACTTGCACACACCTTGTGGCACCGGCGTTTGGTGTGACAGACATGACAAGACTAGAGCAGCAGTAAAACTATTTTTACAGGTGCGACTCTGGTTATGTGGATTTCATAAAAATTCAGAAGGTCTTGCATTACTTTTATCAGGAGCTTAGCCTAGTTGAAGTTTAATGCACAGTGCTATTCACATTAATTGATGCTTCTAGTGAAAATATGCAAAAATCCTTAAAATAAATTCATCTTGAGGTTATTTGTTCACCAGTGGAAAAAAAGTCAATGTTGAAAAATATTATGAAATTAATAATAATAATTTCCCACACATATTGGCACTACTTCCTTGATCAGAGAGTCAGGGATCTGTTAAAAGACAGGAGGACGGGCCCTCAGGTGAGGTAAAAGATGTTCAAAAATGAGAAAATCTATAGAAAGAGTGATTTTTTAAAACATTTAAACAACTGGAAAAGCAGCAAACAGGCTGGAGAAGGTCAATAGTTTATATAACCATACATAGTCTAAAATATGTCCAGATATCAATGTGAGGGAATTTGATCAAAATATGATGACTAACTCTCCATCAAAATCTCTTACTATAATACTTTTGTATAAATTTTAACCATTGATGCCAGTATTTGTGGATAATATTATGTCAGTTTCTATTTAAGCATATGTGACCAGATGTATCCCAATGCATGTAGATTTATAACAAACTGTAAAGAATAATAAAAGGAAAATAGGACTAATTAAAGAAAAAAAAAACAGTAAAAGTAATATCAAAAGCAATGTCAAAAACTTTCCTAATCTCAGTCAGACTTCTGGTTCTATACTTGTCACTGGATCTATCATACTTTGTAATCTTCCAGAATCCAGAGGAACAAAAGACTTTTTGATCTCCTCTGCTTCTTCTACCTTGACATTAGATTTTTACCTGCAACTCTACTGTACAGCCCAGCCACAAAAAACTACCTAAGAACACAGTGTTATGTGACCAAACAGGATTTTATTTTTATAACTTATTTAGAGAACTAAAACAATGCAAAACATGCCCGCGTCTTGTTTAATGTCGTGCACATTTACTGATTAACAACGTCTGTTAACATCTGTCACAGCTGGCATATATTTATAATTGTAGCATTTACCAACATTTTGAAGAAAAATAAAATCAATTTGGGAGGCTTGTTAAAAAATGTTAAAAAATCCCCCACAAAATTCACAGCTTGAGCTTATGAATGTTTGAGGTCCAGAGATGATTATACCCTTTAATGGGTAAACATGGCAAAAAGAAAATTGTGTTGTATAGTTAAATAAATCTGAGAAAACATTTATTGGAAGTAGATTCCATAACAAAATGATAATATTATCTTTTTTCTTTCATCATGTTGGTCACCATCATGGCAAACTCCACCACTGTTCAACAGTAATGATAGCAGTTAGTCACAGTTGCTTACAATTAGCTATCGTTAGCCTGTTAGCCATTCACAATAACAAGGTTTTAGCTACTTAAATATGGAGAAAATAGAGAAACACAAACTGCTAACACAAACAAAATATTTATGAATGCAAGGCAACGCTGCCAAATAAGAATGTCATTATCAATTTTCCTTGCAATATGATTGCAAATCACTCATCACTCATTGCAAAGTGATTCAAAGACAAAGTAATGTCTTGGTTGGTTATAATGCTTTCAGTTAAACATTACACTAACTCACAATCACAAATTAAGATAAATACTGGTTTGTTTATTGCATCAGGACTATTTGCTACAGGGTAACATTTTGACTATTACAATTACAGTTAGCACTCTTTCTGTCTTTAAGTAATACATCAGTGAAGTACATGTTTTGCATTTGAACATTCTCATTTATTATTTGGATCAAAGCAAAGGCATGCAGATAGAGACAACATAAATATTTCAACACCCCACAAAATATTTGACTTTATTTATACAGGTGAGAAGCAATTAGCAGTTTTGTATTGCTGTGAAAATACTGAATGGCTTCCCATTAGTGGAACAGTAAGAACAGCTATTTGAATTTCTTGCACTGAAAAAGATGGCACTACATCCTTTAAGGCTGTCCAACAAGGAGAACTCTCTGATGCCAGGAGCCTGTTTGAACACTGTTTTATGTTCTGCTATTGTGAGAAAACAAGCAGGCTGCAAAATCGTCCATAATTGCATGGTCATGAAAATACTGGCAATATTGTACACAAAAACACTTCCAAAAAGAAAGACAGATAATCCTTGAATGTGTGGACAACCTCAGCCATCATTATTTTTCCCCCTTAATAAGCGGTTGTCCTGGAATCGGGCATGATGTAGCTGTTTTGTAACAACAAGAGCTGTACCTGGCTGAGAATATTGATTTGGACATGTTAACAGTCACACCTAAATGTAGTCATTTAGATTTGGAGTAAAAAACAAACTATAAAATATATATATATTTATAAGGAAACAAAAATCCCATCAATCAGTGGATATAAAGGTTCCTTTATTCAGTAGAGAATTTTTTAAGAGCAGATTTAAGACCCCAAAACAATTTCAGCTTCACAACAAGGAATATTGCACAACACTCAGAAGAATTATAAGTGACAAGAAAGGGAATAGCATGGAGTTATTTTCTCCATAAACGTTTTATGGAGTATGTACACATTTTAAAAGGGTAAGTGTCACATTGTCCAATTCATTCAGACTTCATGCAATTACTTTTTCCCAATATGTACCTTTAAAAATTCAAGTATTGACAAATTGCATGTCTGTGGAGGTTAGATCAATGTCTCCTCGGGAAAAAAAAGCTTGAGCATGTAAAACTCGCCCTGAGATAAACATGAAGAAATCTGGTTCAGGGCTTGAATTCAGCTTGTGATCGCTAGACGTTCTCCACTGCCTCAGGCATGGCAGGGGACCTTGAGGAATGCTACAGGCGAGTTTAGCAGTGAAAAACGAGACAGAAATCAGTCGGCTGGATCATGGAGATGGGTCTGTGATCAGTCTAATGTAGAGAATATGGAAATCCATCCAACTATCAATAATTATGCTCATTCTCCACATTCTGAACTGAAAGACTCAAGCCGGAGTATCGAATCAGAACCCTTGCATGCTCAGGGAGAACATGCAGGTTGATATGCCCTAAACTGGGATTCGAACTCAGGACTTTCTTGCTGGAAGGAAACAGTACTACCAACTGCTTCACTGTGCAGCTGTGCCTCTTTTTGTTCTAATTTTAAAGGAAAAGCAAGACTTTGTCTATAAAAAAAATTACAAACATGGAAACTCCATGCAGAAAATACCGCAGGCCAGGATCCAGACTTATGACCTTGCTGCAAGGTAATAATGCTAAAGAGTGTGGCATGCGCAGCCATTGTGTGTGTTTATGTGTGCATTTAAAATTTGTCATCATTGCCATCTGCGAATATCTTATTTAGCGGGTTTTGGAACCACATGGGGCTGCACAGTGGCGCAGTTGGTAGAGCTGTTGCCTTGCAGCAAGAAGGTCCTGGGTTCGATTCCCAGCCCGGGTCTTTCTGCATGGAGTTCTCCCTGTGCGTGCATGGGTTGTCTCTGGGTACTCCACCTTCCTCCCACAGTCCAAAAACATGACTGTCAGATTAATTGGCCTCTCCAAATTCCCCCTAGGGGTGAGTGTGTGTGTGTGTGCATGGTTGTGTGTCCTGTGTGTCTCTGTGTTGCCCTGGAACAGACTGGTGACCTGTCCAGGATGACCCAGCCTCTCGCCTATAACGTTGGCTGGAGATAGGCACCAGCACCTCCCGACCCCACTAAAGGACAAGGGTGTATTGAAAATGGATGGATGGGTGGAACCACATGATATTCAAGAGAGTTTACATTCACATCAATTGTTCACAGCCCGAGGGCACCTCCTATAAAACATCCACTGACTCAAATGTAAAACAGATGCCCAAAACTAGTTTCCTTCCCTTCCTTATATTACCTTTAATGAATGCATCAACTTATTTCTGATAGTTGGTAAAATCAGAACACCATCATGATGTCTCTGAGTAAAACTAATTAAAAAACACTAGGCCTTGCCGTTTCAAAAATTATTCTGCAATATATATTAAATGCAATCTTCCTTTGGCTTGAAACAGAGCTAGTTTATGTTGTCCATGTGATTTATGGCTGACAGAAAGCGTGTGTTGGCTCAGGTAACATGTTTAAAGTATGTGATTGAGCCCACCCACTTGGGAGAATCACCGTGCCTCAAATCAATGCTGGCATGCTGATTAGCTTTTGCTCAGGTGTTGCCAGAGGCACCATGATAATGGTCAGAGTTTGTAGCATCATTCCAGAAGCTCCAATAGTTCAGGAGGAATTAATTACATTCAACTGAAGTTCATGGTCAGACACAGACATTCAACTGAAGTTCATGGTCTTTGCTTGTGATGCAGAGACTTCATAGCCAATGGTGAAAGGTTGGAGAGAGTTTAGTGCATGCTACCATACCAGGAAATTAAAACAGGTATCAAGGCTGACCTTGAGTATTCTGCTCCAGAAACACAAGTATTATATAAGATACAACCACAATTTCAACTTTTTACATACTTTAATGTTCAGTGTATTGAATAAAAACTCTTATTTGATTTTTTTTTAACAAAGATTAGAACTACATGACATCAGAGCAGCACAGTGCTTACGAACCACATTTTGTTCTTGTGGTTTGTGTTGAAATTTGCGCAATCAGAATCCCTCCACCCTCCATCCACTCTGCCCCAGTTCTCAAATAGTCCCCATCTGGTTTGACAATCTGGTTTGATTGAAATCAGTTGTTTTTCCTCTCTTTCGTCTCATCTCCAGTCTACACTCTCACATTGTTTTTTTTTCCCCCCCCTGGAATCCCCTTACGCTGAGGCTCAGAAGATTCAGATAAAACTTGGATATGATCACAGCTTTTTGACAATGTCATCTCACAATCTCAATCACCACAAAGGAGTTTGGTATAGATTTTATTTTATTTTTTTAATCAAATTGACCTAAAATGGAAGTTTGATATAATTAAAAGGGAAATTTAAATGTTAGATTTTCATCCTGCTATATAAGGAGACGTTCTTGATTTGATTTTTTTCTATCTGTTTCATCTTAATCATTACACAAGTGCTTTAGGGAGTTAACTGTTGTATCCTTATCCAGCAATATCTGTTGATTCTTTTTTCATTCACTTAAATATAAAGTTCAGATTATTTCATATATTCCCAACAGAGTTCTTCACTTTTGGACTGCAGGTTTACTTACTTATAGTTTATGTTCTTGAGAAGTAGCAGTAGAGTAGCAGAGAGCAAGGGGGAGGGTGTGAGCAGCACAATCATGATTGACAGTGTTCAGATCCTCCGCCAGGCTCCAATTGTTTTTTGTTTTTTTTGTGCAGAAAGCACTGGGAACTCTGGGAAAAGGCAAAGGAACATATTTTTTCCACAGATTATCTTTCTCACACTATATTGTCACAATATAGTGACAGTTTAAGCAAATATGTAAAAAAAAACAGATTTTTTAAATAAAAGTTACATACTGCAGCTTTCAGCTGCTTCTCAAGGGCAGCAGCTTTGACTGGTTCTAAGTCAGATTTGTTTCCATTATCAGATCTTGTGTGGCTCTTCCTCAATTTTGAAAACCACTTCAGAGGTAGAATGAACAGTCAGCAGACTGACAGCAGACTGCATTCATTGATTGGCCACTGCATGAGTGAAGGCCAGGACAGCCTTTCACCTGACATTAGTTTGGATGATATGATTTCTTTTTTCTTAAGGTGTCGGTGAGTTGCAGGTGTGGGCGGTAGATGAATGTTAGAAAAATACCCGTTTGGGAATGCATGCAGCTGGCTTTGCACAAGATCATTTTTCTGTATAACACTAAGGTTTACATTTGGCTTGTAATTAAAACCCTTCTGAAATTAAAACCTTTTTCAAACCTATCTAATATTTTCCTTGCACTTTAAAAAGCTGCACTTCTCTGTTGGTCTAACAAACTGAAATCTACAAACTTGTCATGAAGTGGGTTTTGGTGCGGTGAGAAATTGCAGGCGGGACCAGGACGAGCAGTGAAAAAGATGGATTTAATGAAGGAAAACACGACGAGATGACAGGGTAACACGATGACAACGACAACAACTACAACGACAACAAGGATCCGACACCAGACAAAGACAACAGGTGGACTTAAATACACAGGGAGGGCAATCAGGGAACGGGACACAGCTGGGATTAATCACGGGGAGCAAACAGGACAACACAGAGACTCAGACACCGAAAACCTAAACTAAATACACAGAAAAACTCAAATCACGACAAAACTGGGATACACTGGGATAGGATAACTGGGATATCCTATCTCTTACAAATGTGGAGTTAAGGGGCACAAATTAGGGGCAAGGGTGAAATGAGACCAAATTTAGTGCTAAATAAAAGCCATGTTGCAGAAATAGTGGCAAATTTTCAGCAGGAAGGAAAGTTTCATCAGCTCTGCATACTGTTGGATGTCAGTGTTGAAAGAGTAAACACAGTTAAGAGAGTCGGAAAGAAAACAAGAGCGGAGAGTCGACTCGACTCCCCCACACCGCCCCTCCCATGTCTATCTCTGTGGAATAACTCTGTCATCACAATCTCTGTCTCTGTCAACAACTGCCAATGCATCTTCAGACATTAAATCGTGATCAATGTGGAGAGATTCTAACCAGGCAAGCAGCGAGGTAATAGAAGAAACACTTTTTTTTCCACTTTCTTTTTTCCAGAGGCAGTGTGAATATTCGTTTGTGCTCTGCCTTCCTCCTCCTTGCTTTTATTTTGAAGGTTTTGGGAGTGTTCTTAAATGCAAAGGTTGTGCATTTTTCTTACTACTCCCTTTGTGTATTCTACTTCCCAAAACACTTGCACCCCACATTTCTATTATTCTTTCTTTCATTTTAGGTCTTAAACATTCCCCCCAATTATGTCAGTTTAGTTAGAGTTTTACCTAACCTACCATTTCAGATGTTTTAAGGTATGTGTTTTTCTTTGCCACCTGTCATGCAATTGTGCATAACCACCTGCCATTCCTAAGCATCTACATGGTTGTCATACATCACTCAACTCCATGGACTCAAAGGACAAGTGTGCAAAGACAGTGAAAAATCTCAACTAAGGCTTGTGCCATACACTCTTTAATACAATATCAGAAGAAGCCTTTTCTTGCCCCTTACTGAGAAGCAGAAGAATACTACAATGCACCTTAAAACATGTCCAAAATCAAGAGATCTGTCTGTTATGCCTTGCTCTTCAGAAACCTCATGTTTTCTGAAGTTTGAAACTTTCCAGTGAACAAGAATCTTGCAACTGCTTTTAATCTTTGTGACAGACAGCACAAATAAATGTAGATTTATATTTTCTACATTTTGTCAGTTTAGAAAAACAAACTTCAACATGTTTTATTGATATTTTAGGTTAGAGACCAGCACACAGTAACACTTAAATGTCAAGTGGATGTAAGATGATAAAAGGTTAATGGAAATGCTGATATCTTTTACCATTTATTTACTGATATATCAGCTGTGTCTTTGTATTTCTACAAGATGTGTTTTATCTTTTAAAGAAGTTTCCAGACAATGTGCAGATGTTTCCACAGCTGTGAGAGGATAAGAGACCTGAAAATATCCTGTGTAAAATGCCTGACCTTCCAAGTTGTCTTAAAAGACTGTAATATGTGTAATCCATTGTTTGTACTTGCCTGTGCCGTTTGTACTACTACTGTGAGGACACCTATTCTCTGCAGAGAATAAATATTGAAGGGTTGCAAGCCTCGTTGGAGTTGGCTTGAACAGTTAAATCTGACACGTTTATCCCCTTTTGCAAAAGACAAGTCTTTGTGTCCTTGTGATCTTTTCAGAGTTTATAAATCTAACAAAAGTTTACAACATTTTTGCTTCACCACTCTTCATTGCATTTATGAAGAGTGGGGGTTTGACTCATCAGCTCATCTAGAATCTGAACTCTGAGCATCTTTAAACAGTAGCTGTTAAGTCTTCCTACAGATTTCCAGCTGGACTCATGTTTGGGCTTTAACAAGCCCATATGACATGAATATGGTTTTATATACAGTCCCTGTGTAATAGTTAACAAAAACATGATAGTCAAGAAAATTAAGCACAGCTGTCTAAGACAAATCTTATCATCCCATCTATGAAGTCAATCAGACTGCTGCAGCTGATCCAGAACACTGCTGCTCACGTCTTCACTCAAGTCTGATCTCCATCCCCAGAATCAGATTCAAACATGGAGAAGCAGCATTAAGTTATTGTGCTTCACTAAACTGGAACACATTTTCAGAAAACCGCAAAACATCCTAAGCAATAAGTTCCTTTAAATCAAGGTTTTACCCAACACTTGCAATTGGGAGTAGTGGAAATTTTCCCGGTAGGTTGGAGTAACATTTGGGGCACGATTTTCTGGTTCTCTTTTTTTGTGGGGGAAATTTGCAGACATTGGGACTGGTGGGTTGTAAGCTTCCACGTAAGTTTCCTCTGGCGAGTTGTAATCGATGTCTGTAATTACAATGTAAGTGTGGTAAAGCCAATTTTATGCTAAATTTGCCTGATATAACTGCTGTCCCAGAACTACGTCTGTCTCCACTGTCAGCTCTCATTTCTTTTTTTATTATGCCTTCTTGCATTTCCCATGTATGCTTCTTGAAGCACCTTTGGGCTTCGCAGAGTCACATGTAGCATAAATACAGGATGGTGGCAAATGGCAGCAAAGAGTAGCCATGGCAGAATGGAGAGCAGCCACATGAAGTTTCCAGGGTAAATCTGTCTTTGCTCACCCTGTTAGTTTAGGTGGATGACCATCTTTTGCAATTGTCCCACACAAGTAGTTATAGTGTTGTTTGGTCACATGGTGTAAACCACACTGAGCATGGACCATAGAAAGCATAGGAGAAAATTCACATCAGAAAGAAAATTATAGACAAGCAATAAACATCTAACAAACATTATTAGACCATCTCCGAGCAATTTGATGCTCTTGTGACAAAAATTGCTCAAAGTAGTCAGAAGTTTATTATCCACTTGCCTGTCACTAACTTCCCTGGTTGTGGCAAATTGAAGAGAAGCATAATACAAATGGCAACCAATCTAGAACAAGTGTCAAAGAAATTACTAATTAAGTACGTCCGGACAAAAATGACTTAATATTTTGTTGTGCAAACGATTGAAGCAATCTCTTCAACCAAATGGTTTGAAGACAACTGGTTGTACTGGATTTTATTTGGGAGTATCTCAGTGAAAAGAATGTATTAGGTACGCCATAATTAAGCACTGCTTTGCTTTGACCCATCACTTTCTAAAAATCATTGAGGTTAGATGTAAAACGAAAAAAAATTGTGGAAAATTAAAAGGGCATGATTGCTTTGCACAACTCTGTGTTGAGTAGGATTTTTCAAACTCTGTTCTTATCTTCTCCTTTACACATTTGCATCTCCCTTTGTAGGCTGTCCGAGGTGTTCCTGCTGGAATGTGATTTAATAATTACAAAAACATTGCAGAGGAAGAAAGAGAGTCCTTGTGGCTACTCATGAGAGCCTCCGGCAACTTTTCTTTTTATCACAGATTTTACTTCCTTTGCTCATCCATATCTGTGATGCTATTCTTTACTTTTCTGTTATGTTTTAGCTAACAGTTGTCCTGTCAAAGGAAGAGACTATAAAAACATTAAAAGTGCACCAGTTTTGCTTCCAGAAGAGTCTAAATCAGCCTTAAGGTAAAGTTGAAGGGAGGAAAAGAAGATGCACAAGAGGTTTGCAGATTGTGGTAATATATGCAGGGAAATTTACCAAGTCTGCTTTTGGTATTACCACCATAAAATGCAACAACATCAATTACTGGATGATTGAGAGCAATCTGACAATGTGTTGCCATTCAGCAGAATGGAGGAGAATGTAATGGATAAACAGTGATTTTGCAGACCCCTCCAGACTGAGAATGTTCAAATTTAGAGAGTGACAGTAGGACAACAACAGCTGTATTACTGCCTGTCATTTATGCAATATGTATTTCATAGCTGAATGTTTCCAATTGCAGGACGCTTCAGAGAAGCTCTTACTCAGAGAATTGTGAAAGTGATAGATGATAAGTTTTTCGCTCTACTTTCATTTGTCACTTGTTTCTCAGTTGTTTAAATAATTTGTACCTAAATTGCTTCATATTACAGGTGTCCAGAATTTTTTATATCTCAGATGTCTCCTTGTAATTATGAAAGGAACAATATTTATCTGCCGGAAGTCAAACCTACACCTTCCCAGCACCGTCTCCCTGTGTTTTCTGTCTTTGTCTGTCCCCTCTGTCTAACCCACCTCTGCCTTCGCGGTTAAACCTGCTAAGTGATAGGCTGTGGCTTGGGTTCCTTCATTCAAAAGATACATCATTAGGGAGCAGAAAAGTGCAGCTTCTGCCCCCAGGGGAGGGATGACAGTCCATCACTGCCTTGGGGCTTCCCTTACTGTGGGTCATAGATATCAAAGATGGTGCTGGGGAATTTGAATAGAGTCAGATGAAACACTCATAAAGCTTTTTTTTTTCTGTCTCAGATTTAATTATAATTTTAAAGGAGACAAAAAGGAGGTCAGAGTTAATGGAGAGAAATGCATCATTATTTTGCAGTCTTTTTTCCTTTTTCTTTAAATATATGGAAGTAGACCTCAATTTACCTATGTACAAACTTTTTTTTTTGTTTTGTTTTTGTTGTTGACAAACTCCCTTGAGGTAGAATGCATTGCTCAGGAGCAATGATGGAAATAATGGTGTTAAAATAAAAGATGTTACTAATACAATAATTCAGCAGACTGAGGGCCTCATTTTTAAAAGGCTTTTTGAAAAAAAGGTGCAAACTTGATGGCATGCGCAAATCTGATCTACGAAGCAGGTGGAACTAGGATTGCATAGGCAGCATAGCAGGCGCAATCCATTTAGCGCATTTGCTTTTATGAATATGCACAAAATGCGCTGATTATCAGATAGTGCAAAATATTGGGAGGAGGACAGACAAACAGCAATCAGATTTATTAAACCTGAACCAGATTGCAGATGTTGTTTTTGCATCTACATTTGGTGCATTTGAAAGGCAGGTTCATACTGGCACACAAAAATGTCAGCCTTCACTGTGGTATGAATGGTGCATTTACAATGACAGAAGACTTTGCTTGTCAAACCTTTCATTTGGTAACGTCTTCAATCACTCCTAGTTTTGTTGCCAGCTCAGTTTCTTCAAGATATCACACACAACAGTAGAAAACAAAACAAAACATAAGTGTATATAAATGCACACAGTTTGCCCAGTTCTCTAACCAGTGGTTCAAATTCCTCTTGTCATGCAACACTTTGGCAAATCAATTTAGAAAAAAAAATAAAATCTAATTTTTACATAAGTAGTGATTTCTTGTTTCCAAGTAAGAATAGTAAAGAACATAACATAACATGTTCCCAGATTATGTATTTTAAATGCTTTATTTCCCTAGAATACAAAATATGTGATCCTACTCAACACAGCTGAAACTAAAAGTGCTACTTCATAACTAGTTATTCATAGATAAATTAGAACCGAGAAAGTAAAAAATAAAAAGTTTAAAAAAATGTTCCAGGATACGTAATAGCAATGGTTTCTGAGCAGCACATATCGTTATAAGAAATTGATTTAATATAATTTCTTCAGTACAGGAGCCATAACAGGGACAGGACCAGTTCTACAGGGGCACAGGCCCCTGTTGTCCCTGCCGAGAACCGCCCATGATTAAAAAGTTCACTGCAGCAGAAGAAGGAATTCATTTGAGCAATTTTCCTAATGCTGAGCTGATTAAAATATTCAGATTAATGTTCTCAGACAGGTTATTAGTTGGAGTTAAAAGAACACAGTTTGTCTTGTTTTTATTTTCTTTAAAGATGTTAAGATGACTCATACATTTTCTGGATGTTCTGTGCTAAATTAAAGCCGATGTTAATTGACTAGTCTAAGTAAAGTGATTCCACAGCTTAGTGTTTACAACTGAGATCTGTGAAATGAATCACACAACTGCAAATTCCAAAGAGGGTAAAGTGGAGGCAAGCTTTTGTAAAATTAAGTAATGTCAACAAAACTAAAAAATATTTTACATTTGTCACTGTTTAGACCACAGTAGTTCCATATTTTTGCTCCTGTAAAGGACTGAGCAATGTCAGCAGTGTCTCCTTGTAAACATTGGAGTCAGGATACCGACCTCCAAAGTGTAATACAGCTTTATACACACAGTATTTTAGAAGAGTAGACAGCGCTCCCCTGGTACTGTGTTAGCCCAGCAGTAAACCCCGAGATCTGACAGGAGAGTTTAACCTGTAATTTTACACAACTGTGTCACACTAGTCAGGGGCAGGTTTGTTCACTGATTGCATGTTGTAGTACGAAATGCCTCGGCCTCTTTTGCACCAATATTAAAACCCCCGGCAATAAATTCATCTCGGGTTTTCTGTACGTTTCGTGCATCATTTGCAAATCTATTAATCATGGATAGAGAACAGCTGAAATGGGCTCAGATCACAGTGAAAATAGATTTCTCTAAAACATCCTGTAATGCCCCATGTATCTGTCAGAAGCTGCTGGTTGGTGGTAAAACGGCAAATGCCCTTGTTTAATGGGTAACAATTCTTTCTGTGGCATTGTGCCTTCTCCTGTTGTCTCGCCTCTCTTATTAACATGCACTTAAATTCCCTTTGTTCTCTCAAGTGCTCATTAAAGAATTCACTGCCTTCTGATGTCTATAGTTTTACATAATTAGAACCCAAGAGAGTTCCACATGTGCACTAAAGTTCTCCATTTGTTTTACTCTGCATTAGAGGAGCAATTTGTTTAATTTCTCTGGAGTTTAACCTTGCTGACTGTGATGGAAATGCACCTGCAAATCTTGCATTCAGTCAGTTTACCAGTGAGAAAACACTGACAGTATTAGAAAAAAATAGAAAAACAGTCACAAGCAGACATCACAGTGTGGGCATTATTCAGCACATGGTGTGCAGTAATATTTAACAAATTAGAATATTATTGAAACGTTAATAAATGGGACAAAATTAAATTAAAAGGACCTAAATCTAAAATAAGATTAGATAAAATGAGAATAAAATCAAATGAAATGCATAAAAGTCAGATGTAGTGACATCACAAAGGGTGAAATAAAGAAGAGTGGAACAGATGAGATGACATAAATTTAAATAAAATACAATTAGATCAATAGAAAATAAATAGCTGTTAATGTCCCTCTGGTGCATGTGATTCAAATGAGATTAAATTACTGTAGATGAGATGAGAAAATGTGATTAAATGAGATGTGGTGAATGGATGAGAAAATGAGACTCTATATTAGATCAAATGATTTTAGATTAAATACACATGTTGAAATAATGACATGGGTTTGCATAATATTAGAATTACATAAATACATTTAGATTAGACAATAAGAGATGAGATGATACAAAGTAAAATTTTAAATGACATGAAAACAGATTTGATTAAATTACATCAGAAGGAAGGGATACAAGATATAGTCTCAGTGCAAGAGTTCTTGAATAAAAACATACAACAATGAAAGAATCAGCAAAAATAGAGCTTTGTCATAGGAAGCAGTTTACACATGTGAACAAGATCATAATATTGTTTTTTAACATGAGAAACAAAAACACAAAAAAGCCCTGGCAGCCACCAGTCTTCAGACAGAGAATGTGAGGTTACTGCTGATCAACTACTCTCTCCAAGGAAATACAACACACAATAAAAAAGGTTTATTAGTTATCTATGTTTTTGTAACAATGTCAAGACTTCTAGCTTTAATCCTGTTTTACCTGCATTTTTTGCCATTATTATGCATTGTAGAGCACACCTGGATTAAGATGGAGTCTGCATAGTGCTTACTGTCCATCTGCATAGAGAAGAATAGAAGAAAACAGAAGTTCTGCAGTTTTGTCCCACAAGACATAGATTTCTGAAGCCAGCAATTTGCAGACTCCTTCCTCAGTTAGTCTCTCTGTTGCTCTCTCTTTTTCTCTCTCAATTTCTTGTCCTCCAGGATGAATGAAAGGAGTCATTTGGCAGTATTTGTCATACCATAACTGAGGCCAACTTCAGTGGCAAGGGCAGAGGGTTTATTTAAAGCCATGCTTAACAGTCTGTTTTTTTTTTCTGTCGAGATTCTTTTGCCAAACATTCAAAAGCCTAACATTACTTATCTTCCTGCTATTAATGCTACATGTTGGCCCATGTGATTGGGTGTTGCTGCAGTTTTGCACACAAAAACAAACTTTCGTTCATGTATTTCTTGAGATAGGTATGTGTGTGTATGGATGATTGGAGGGGTTCAAGCTAAGTAAAATGTTATAAAATATTAGGAGGGGCAGCCTTGATGCGATGTTCCAAAATGAGTGGCCCGCTGAGGAACACAATAAAGCACAAATGACAGGAACAGATGGCCCTCTTTATTGTCCGCTGAAATGCAAACGCTGACTATCGTTGCTTGGTGGGAGGGACTATTATATATTTATTTTCTCCCTCCTGTCCTGCCATCACTGATAATAGCACTTGTGGCTGATCCCTACCAATATTTAAGAATAAAAGGTGGAGTAAGGTGTATCAGATGCTTATCACTCAATGTTTGAGATCAATGATCCAGAACAAAGGTGTTACTTTTTGTGTTGCCTACAAATTAATTTGTCATTTGCAGATTTAACAGGTAACAGAGCCATGTTACACATATAATCATTTATTAATATGATGGAAGTTATGCAAGCATAATGCTTTCCCTCAATTTTTCTAATCCTCAACTGAGTATCTAATTTACTTAACTTGAGTAACTGCAGAGATGCACAGTTCAAGTTATGAGATATAAAATAAAAAAATCAATTTAAATGCCATGTGTAAAGCTTTTTTTTTAGACTAGAAGGTGAAGTATTGTGAATAAAATAAAATGATGGAGAAGCTGTGCTAATTCGGTTTACAGTGTGTTAATGTTTGCTGTTTGAGAACACCAGTGAGAAAATTCCCTCTTTCAGCTTTTGTTCTACAGTACCACACCTCACAAGGCAATTATTTATCAAACAATAAATGACAGAGACAAAGAGCTTCTTGGCTATTATTTCATGATAATTAGCTGGTGCCCTGACTTGGTAATTTTGACTCAAATGACTAACTTTGTTAATAATTGCCTTTGGCACTGATTATTAGCCATTTAAAGCCAAACTAAGGATATTCTTCTACAATAATGCTTACCAAGTCCATGGGTCATAGTGTCTAGGGAAGCAGCTACACTTTGTTTGGTAACATTATTATTCTCCCTTCATGGTAAGAACACTAATTAGAATCTCAATATTTACAACTTGCAAGTGCTTCTGTTTTTTTTAAGGCATTTGGAATTTACTCAGTCATTGAAATTATGTTTTCAAATTATGAATTCAAATCTAGAAATATTTGCAGTGAAGATTCTGATACCTCATACGTGTGAGTAAGCAACAAGTAACAAGTAATTAATTTTACATTTCACATATGTTATATATAGGTCTTCAAAGACCTATATATAAATATATATTGTCTATATTGTAAAAACATTATAACAAAACAAACAAAAAAAAACACAAACTGAAAAATGCAGCATTGTGGAGCAGGTAGTCATTTTCTTCTTTCACAAGAGTAAGAAAGGCCACTGCAAATTTATGCATCACCATTATGGATTAAATATTGTTTTGTTCACCGATAACTTTAGACTAAAAGATAGTTGCAAAAACAATGTAAACTGAAGCTAGGACATCGACCAAAAGCTGCAAAGTATTATCAACACTAATACAATATGGTAGAAAGGAAACAATAAAAAAGATGAGCAAAAATGAAAAATTCAAAATAATAAGACACAGCTTCAGGGTATACATTTGTAGATATAAAACAATGACATATTGCATCCAATTTTTTTCTGTTGGGGTTTTTTTGTGTCTTTTAGTCTGGGTGTTTCTATCTTTCATGAAGAATTGGGATGCCTTTAGCAGGTTTGTGCACTTCAGCCAGTTATTACTCGTATTACTGTTTGTATTATTGCAATATCCACTAGAAACAAACAAGATTGATATTATTATTGAAGTACTTTGTCAAGCTTGGACATAATAGAGGGCGAGTTTGAGATTTTAACCCAAAGAAAAAACATGGACTTCTATAGACATTTGTTAGACAGAGTGAACTCCAGTGTCCAGTGCTTTGGACTTTGCCTTGGTACAGTGAACATACAGTAATAATCTCTAAATGAAGCACTAATGAAAAAAATATACAAGCAGTTTTAATAGGATTAGAAGGATTACTGGTTTAATCTTTTCATTACAGGGTATTTAGCAGAGATAACTTCCATTTAGTAGAATAGAAGAATCCTCAGACTGAATGAAAATGTTCAGCTATGTGTACATGAAAAATATTGACCTACATTCTGACAGTTTATATTGCATTCCACCAATACTCCTCTTTATCCCAAAGACATTTCTCTTCAACTCATGTGTTTAACAGGACAGCCCAGCTCACTCCTCGTCCATCTGTTATCATTCGCTAGTTTTCCCGCTGTTATCTCACATTGGCCTATCTATCGCTCTCTCTCTTTTGTTTCTTCTCCTCTCCCAATGCCCTCCACCCCCTTGATCTTCACTCCACAACTGCAACTCAGTGGCAGTGGCTGGATTTTGCTGGTTCACTGCTCCTCTCGCTGATAATTCCCCTGTATTAACTGGCTGGAGTTATTACCCGTTATATGAGAAGTCTATGTTGAGGGCGTTTTATGAGATCCTGGTCCCTGTGGATAAGATGATGGAGTTGGTGAGTGCTGTCATCCCCCAGCCGTATAATGGCATCAGTTGGGAAATACACAATGCCAAGGATTATTGATAGAGCCATATATGCACTTCTGCTGACAAACTCCTGGCCCAGGTTGAAGGGGGCACATAATCCCGAACAATATCTCTAATATGGCCACCTCCAGACAGTTACACCTCTGCTCTCTTTGGGGTACTTTGGTTTCTGTCCCCAGTGGCTACTGCTCAAGCCTTCACAATGCTTCAAATGAGAAGGTGAAGATTTACTTTGACAATCGGATCTCCTCCAGTGTCCTACACTGAGATACAATCACAGACTCATTGTAAACAGGCTACTTTGTTTTTCTGCCACTCCCTTACACTAAAAATACAACCACATTTTATGACAAAACCTTAAAAGATGCACCATGAAGAGATTTTTTTTATCCAACATATGGTGCAAACCTGAAGGATGTAACAACATGGCACCAGAAAAAAAGAAGCTCCTCTCATTAGCAGTCTACTACCCATCATAATAAGCTGCAAAGAAAGAATGTAAACAATCTTGCTCTCCGTTTAAATAGAGTAATTCTCCTGGCTCTCATTACACGCCTCCTCCCTCTCTATTCCTCAATCTGTCTGATGTGCTGCGCTGGGACCCGACGGTGTTTAGTCGGCGCGAGGACCACAGGCTGCATTCACAGTTACGGCCTTGCTTTTCTATCCCAGATGCAACCATTACGCTCATTCACGAGGGGCAGTCGGTTGTGAGCAAGAAAAAATAATAAAAAATGACGACGGATCAAAAGCAAGCAGTTGACGTGGCAACAGAAGGACACTGTGGGTCCGATTCAAATAAAAAGAAAAAAAACAGGTCTCCTTGTCTGGAGCTGTATCAAAGGCTAATGTGTTTGCACAAGGAAAAGCAAGCATTTTCTTAATGCTTCCTCAAACTTTATTTGTTTTCAGAAATTGCACATAAACGGCAGGGGCAAGTGTCTTGTTGAGAACGGCTCGTCTTGAGGAGCAAGCCTCGATAGCCACGTTGCATTTCAGACAAATATGAAATTACAATCACATTGAGGGAAATCAAAGTCTTGTTCTGCTGCAGTCCTCTGGGCAGCATTGTGCAGTATTGCTTTGGAAACAGGCCTAATTGGTATGTGTGGGCCAAACTCACCCCACCGCCTGAAACTAGCTGGCTTCATGTTCACAACAATTGGATTTGGAATAGCTGCCCTAGATTGTTTGTGTTTTGCAGTGTGTGTGTATGCGTGCGGGTGTGTGTAAAATATCAAGAGTGCAAAGCTAATCCCAGTCTCTCCTCTGCCTATCATATTAGAATGCATGACTCTTGTAATTGCTTTAAGTCCATTGTTGTGAATAGTGTCAACCATGTATTTTTAAAAAGCAGTGGGCGGCCGTGGTCTCCTGAAGAAAAATGGAGAGATTTGAATGGAACAATTAGTGGCAGCCTCCATCTGACAAATCATATTTCTGCCTTTCAGCTCCATGTATGGCCTGGCAGTGCACCAGAATGTAGAAAAAAGTGGAACATTAAGTCACCTATAATTTGCTTAGCCACGGTTGGAATGGGAAATAGACACATGACAGCTTAGTGATTCATCTAGTCTTTTCACCCTCTCTGCCTCCTGAACGATGATTGGCTCTGGCACAAGGCTTGCCTTCACCGGGCAACCTCAGCATGCAGGTTCCTGAGTTAAAACTTGTTTCTTTTTTATCGTGCTCAAGTATAATGCTTATATCTCAGAATATATTATGGATGCAAGGACTTTTCCCTTTCTCTCTGTCTGCATTCTGTAGCCTCAACAAAACCTTGCCACAAGGGGGACATGCTGGATAAAGACCTCCCCTGCTTGCCACTCACCCCTCATCTGAGGCTTTCAGTGCACAACTTGTAAATAATTATGAAAGCATATTAACACTTATTCTATTGCTCAGCAAAACCCTAAGCACTGCCGGTAATGTGCATTGTGTGTGCACTATGCTCACCTCCAACATGGAGGTTTGCAGAATTAGCTTGCGCCAGTAAGTTTTTCCCTCCCAAACGCACCGTGGTGCAATATAAGAAGGGGGAGAATGTGATTACAAACACTAAGTTATTGCCTCGGGCACAATTAAAACTTTGTAGACGAGCATTGCTGTGATTGCAAACTGAATCAGGTATGGTGTTGGTGGGGCATGTTGTCTGTTAATTGGTTAATTACAGAGCGGCAGAGGCCTGATGTACAAGTATTAACTGGGAAATCTGCTCCACATTTTCTGTCAGTCCCATGTGGAACTCAGTCACTGGGGCAGCCCGTTGACTAAAAATAAGCTCATCAGCAATTTGGTGCTGTGTGGGCTGATTCTCATCAGCAATGGAGGAGCTCTCACAAATGGGCCACTTGCTGCTCAACACATACCACTATTCATCAAAACTAGCATTTTAATAGATTGCTGTTGCCATAGAAGCGATTAAAATTTGAAAATAAAGAAGGTCTATGCAATTAAGTACAATGTCTTCCTAAACCACTCTGTTACATGCTATTAAGTATGTACTAGTCTTTCCTTTTGTTGGTTACGTTACCAAATATTTTGCTGGTATTTTATGTGAAAGGCCGGCACAGGAAATGCGAAGTTGGGAAATGGGGAAAAAAAATGTAGAAATTTGAGATCTGGGTAATTATTTCAAGGAGTTCAGTTTATTGGCTATCAAGTTGCTCTCTGCAAGATAAGGAATGAATCTGGTTAACCATGGGGCCGTAAAGTGCACATCAGTGACTTAACACCATGACTTGCAGGTGTATTGCTTCATGCAACATGTTTCCGACAAAGTCAGAGGAAAAAACAGCCCAGAGCGCAGACCCACCACGAGAACAGCTTGAACAGGAACACACATTGACACAGAAGCATACATAAATGCATATTCACACTCGTGCACCTCAGACCTCAGAGGAAATGCTAGGATTTCTTAGTCAATGCCCCCACTGATTCAAAGCTTACAGGTCTTACTCAGAGCCAGTGCTCACTGTTGCTTGAGTAAATCAGAAGTGTTTTCTGACTGCAACTGCATTTGGCTTTGATTAAAGCAATGCCAAAGGCTAAAAGCTGTCCACATCCCTTTATGAACATGCTTTTCTGACCTTTCTGTTCAAGCAAGTCTCCTTAAGACTGAGGACTTGACACAATATGACATGTTGCCAGGTCAGTAAACATGGTGTTGTTGTAGATGAAGCAGCAAAAGGCAGAAAACAAATTGGATATTTGATGTACACATGATCTCTGTTCATGTCTAGACGGTGCTGTTAATTAAGATGTGAATATGTGTGGTGTCACTGTTTTACTTTAATCACAGGACACTGCGAGCTGGAAAATCATTCCCCCCCAAAATCTGTCTCTCTGATCCTAGAGGTGTTGATTTGACTTTATTGTAAGCCATCATATTTTCAATTTTCAGGTGACTCAAACCTATAATTTATATTTTTGTTTACAAATTCTTTGAAAATAGCAATGTAATTAATCTGTTTTTAAAAAGCGTGTCAACTACGTCAAAGTAATTTCTGGTGCATATTTGTGCAACATTTTGACACAAACAAAAAATGTTGCCTTGGTATAGATAGAAATGTTGGCAGTCATCAGAGAAGTACTTAATATTTTTCCTTTGATCTTTGATCCAAGAAGATTTAACCATGGACTCCTCTCTCTCCCCATCAGGTGTTTTTCCATTAGCTTAACATAATAAACCTACAAATGGCACATTGAAAAAATTTGTTCTGCACTTCTGCGCATGTCCAGAATATTTTATCTGCATGTAAAGTGTGAAGTGCTTGTTTTCATCAGCACTGCTTGCCAGGAGAATGGACAGGGTCGTCAAAATGTCATTTTCATTACCTTGCATTTCAGTTCTAATATACAAAGGCTCTAAGAAAAACTCATTGAATACCTTGTTAAAATGCAAGGTTTGTGTGACGTTAAAAATTATTTAAAAAAAATGAAAATAAAAACATCTAAAACCTCACAAATTCTGAGAACTTTTTTCCTGCACAACTCAACTAAAAAAACAAATAAATCAATTAGGGAGAAAAATTTTAAAAGATGCAATATACTTATTGCATAAATGTGCATTAAATTTACTGAAGAATCCATTTATTAACTTTCAAACATATTGAAACAAACAAACCCTAAAGTTCCTAGTTTTCCTAACTTTCATCATTGGTATCATTTGCCTCAAACCAGAATAAAACTTTTTCTTCCAAGAAAAATGACAGTTCAGATTTGTTTAAAATCTCCAAAGTTCTGTTGGAAAGTGTACAGATATGAAGCAACATTTTCAGTTCCTGAGAACAAGTCCAAAAGCTGTGATTGAAGCAAACACCATACTGAATGTCATCTTTTATCATCCAGCATTTTTATACTGATGCATTACATAGCTACATAAAATTACCCTTCCACCTGCTGGCTGGTTCAATAAAGACCAGGAACTGACAATGAGTGGTATATATATACTGGGGAGGTTGATTACTGAACAAGAAACAGATGGCTGATTAGAAACGGGTTGCAGGTGCAAGGAGAGAAAGCAGAAGACATGCTGGGGAGTAAGAGAGAGAGAGGAAGTGGCACAAGGGGCGAGGGAGAGTACACAGGGGACTAAGATATGAATCAAACAATAAAGAATAACTAGACCTAAAACTAGACCTAAGACATGTAATTAAACTGCAGTAGCAAAGAATAACTAGAAACAAGAAATATACATAATACACTAGAATCACCGAAAGACGGAATAAATGTAAAACATGCATGTTTTTAACAACTGGGCTTCACATAAATTGACCAGATGCTTTAATTTAAGCTTCATCTCCAAACTGTATTTTTTACATTTTCGATCAGAGAAGGAGTAAAAGTAGGAGTCAAAGGAAGTGTTCTCTTCAGGAAGCTTAGTTTGAATGACATTTATCATGGATGTACTATAAAATGCAACTATGTGCTTGGAAAGTACTGCCCCTTAAATGGTCTTTTGTTGTATTGCCCCCTCTTCACCAGATTTCTGAAGTTTTCTGGAAACCCCAACACTGAGAAAACTTGAAAAATAAAATAACATACTTGGAAGTGCATTACACAACTTAATGCTGCATGCAAGTAATAAGAGAGAATAAATCCTTACTTTTTAACGAGCAGTGGACCAACTCTGGCTGCTTGTCAGACACTCTTTGCGGTAGCAAACTTCATAGTTAGCCAGTACAGGAGCTGTAGGTCATTGTACCAGATTAATTTGCTTTTATATACGTATTTTTTTCTTCTTTTTTTACTAACAGCAGGACCTTTATTTGACACAATAATCTATGATGAACTGTGTGGTGATGATGCAAAGGTATGAATATTGTTGAAATGTTGATCATAATTTATATTTATGATCAACATAAATATAATGTAGGCAGTGTAATCAGTGATGGAAAACATTATTTTATTTCTGAATTTTTAATAAAAAGGCAAAAAAAAAAAACTACTACCCACTCAGCACAGCAGACAGATACAAACTTTATCAATTTTAAGAAAAAAAAAAAAGATAAAGAAAAATATTTGCATTCACCAGGCAGCCAGAAAATGTTTGGAGAAAATGGGTTATTTTAAACCTCCTGAATGCGTGTTTGTGTGTATGTGTCCCCCAACACCACCATACGAAAAAGTAAAGATCATTACTACAAACTGCTAGTATTTCTTTTAAAAGTTTCAGCAACTGCCCTTGCATATGTAAATAAGCAATTACAAATTCTTATCTAAAATCAAGCTTTGTAACTTTAATAAGCTAACTCAGAATAATGTATTCTTTAGTTTTCCATCATGAATTAATATCCTATCTCCTTTTTAACAAAGCAATTGCTTGTTTCTGTCTCATTTAAGTTACAGGGTAAGTAAACAAATCTGTAATTGCTTGTAAATGATCAAGTTATTAAGCATAGCATCTGTTTGCGGCGCTGTATCTACATCAATCTGGTGAGAATATAAAATTAGTGATAAATTTAAGCTAAATGAGGCATGACAATGGAAGATTTGTAGCCAGTAACTGGATAGGTTAGCATAAGTCTTATTAAATGTTGCTGTGCGTTGGAAAATTTATGCCGGGGGCAGGGAGATGGATGTGCACTCTCGTTTTTATACAGTTCTCTCACTTAGGTTTGTTTCTAGGAACAAGCTGCCATAACTGGTGAGAAATGCTTTTGTTTGCACTTATTCTACATATTTATTTTAGCTTGGCTTGATCAAATTAAAAAAAATTTTTTTCCCTGATACAGTACCTTGACTAATGTCAGAAAACTGAGTGTGCCATCAGGTCTGCAACCCGACAGCGTCACCCAGCTGCCCTGCAAGCTTATGGTTTGCACAGGTACAGGATGATACACGGCACCCACATATTCTTCTTATCTATGGCCAGCTCAGCTCGGATGAAACAAAACTGTTTTTCAGCAAAACAAGCCCAGAGGTGAAGTGTTGGTGGGGAAGTAAAAAAAAAAAGTAAAAATATCCTTTCTGTAATGAGAGAAGAGAATTCTAACGTAAAGTCATCTTAGAAACATAATGGCTGGTATTTGGAAAAAAAACACAATTTTTACTAATTACTAATTTTGGGCCTAATAATTTCGAGCCATTATTTTTCTAGTAATCTTGAGAGTTTTAAATAAAGGGCAACTGGACTGGTTTAGTTATCTTGAAGAAGTAGGCCAAAAACAAGAGAAGTCCAGTTGCCTTCAAACTTTTAAGATGATCACATCCTGGATTAATGAGAATCTGCACCAACATATGGTGCAGTAATGAAAAAATATGCTCTTGTGCTGATTTTGGAAAAACAGGAGTTGGTTGAATATGTTTGAATTTGTGGTCTGATGTACCAAATGTTAAGCAGTTTGTGCTCTGCTTTTTGGTTTTAACAGCTTCATCTTCATTCTTCAAATACAGTTCTGGTATTTTCTGACAATAAAACTTCTTCACAAGACATTCAGTTTTTGTATGGGGAACTGCACATTTTGAATTAGTTCAAAGATGTCTATTTTGGAGTAGGGGCAGCCTGCTACAACAATTCAAAACTTGCTTTACTTGGTTCCAGCTCTTCTCAATGCATGAGGATTTCCTATTTAAGTAAACAAAACAATGACAATGAATAACCTGTTTAACAAAGCAACTGTTGACCAAATCCAAAAATGAATGGAGTTGTGTGTTTAGTATTCTTACAAATGAGATATGGATTAAATTAAGGACCGACCAGAGTCCCACTTGTTTCAAGATTTGACAATAATCCTTTGAATGAATTTCAAACCATAAACAATCAGAGTCCAAATCACAATTTTGTTTTTTGGAATCCCTCTTCCCCTCACACTTAATCAGCATGTCGCTGCCGCCACAACTACAAAATCTTAAGCTTGAAATCGCTCAACCCACACACACACACCAGTTATCATCTGATAAAAACCTTCAGATGATGTGAGGTTATTTATTGTGGCACTTGCTCATCCTGGCACAGAGACTTACATCATTGGCAGAATGAACTGATGCCTTGCAGCTAATATCCTGTAGATTGATGGGATATTTTCTCCATGTCACTCCCAGCCTTTGCTGAGTTCCCTTAACAATGCCAAGAGGGTATTGAGATTTGAGCTCTGAACAAATCATGCTGTTGTTCTAGCATTGTTTGACAAACATCCAAGAACTTGGGGTAGATTGACTCAGACTTGCATATCATTCTCTGAGTTTGAGGACTGAATGGAGAATGCCAGGGGTGAAGTTTAGGCATGGGGGGCTATGAATGAGCAGAGTGATTACAGAGTACAGGACAGACAGATGGTAGAGAAAAATTATAGAGAAAAAAAAAACCTGAGAACAACCAGCTAATAACTGAGAGAAGACCAGATAAAAGGAAAGGATGGGAAAGAATCCCCTTGGTGAAAAGTAGTTTTGCACAACAGTTCTCAGATCTTTCATCCAGAAAACATCTTCAAATATAACAGTAAAAGAAACAAATGGCAGCTTCCAAATGTTAGAAACTACTCTAGTGAAACTACCTTACGTGGCCCCCCTAGCGAATCTTCACATAATTTCAAAAATTATGTAAATAAGTACAACAATCACAATAGCTTCATTCAGAGCAGATGCATTTCATACTTATGTATTTCTGAGCACTGAAGAGGCCTGGAATGAACCACAGTATGGTGACACAATTATTGAGATCCAGAAACTTTTCCCATCCTGCGGTCAACTAGATCTGAACTTCTGCAAGATGCTGAACACAAACTGCATTAGGTACATTTAAATAACCAAATTTTAGAACAAAGTAAGTTTGTCTCAAGAGAGGCAAGCAGGTTGGCTACAACTGTGCTTGTTGTAGGCAACGTAATTTAAAAATACACTGAGGAATGTAAAACAACTAGTAGTTCCCTTACCCTGAAGAAAAAAAAGGAGAATGTTTTTTATTGATGTCATGATTAGTAGAGTAAAATATAAATGTTACCATGACACTCAGAGTTACACTCCATATCCATAGACATATGATGACTCTCAGTAAAAAACAACTGAAAAACGTTAATACACCACAATGTAGTTAATTTGACAGATTATAAGCCCTGATGAAAACAAGATTTTTATTGGAATCACATTTAATTCAGTTTATTGAAATTAATATTTAAAGCAATTCAAATTTTTGGTTGTCAAAGTGACACATCCTCCTTATCGGCACAAATTGGAGCATGGTCAGTACAAAAGAGTACCATTTTTGATGCTAACCTAAAAACCTAAATCAAAAACTGTGAAGATAAATGACAAAAGGGCAACTTTACCAACATTTGTTTATTTTACTGCTTTGGATTTTGAGCAAGCTCTTTTTGTGCAACCTGTGTGAGCGTCTGAGTGCTTTCCTACAAAAGTAATTACACTATTTTATTTACTAATAAAGAATAAAATCAGGTGGCTTTTTATTGTGTCAGACACAGCTTTGTTCTTTTTGTGATACTGATGTACTGTTTGTGATCTTGCTGCTCCATTCTGCTGGCTTCTTTATGTGCTGTGTCTCATCTTAGAGCCTATTCTCCTTTCTAATTGTTTGCTTTTGTTGCTTTTTCAGGTACTAATGAAGTGTGAGAATGGATCACATCAGCTGGATAAAAATAAGCAGAAGCAGAGATATTGTCCATGGACAGAAACAAAGAATAATCAGCAGATATTAAAAGACTGCATTGCATTGTAAATTGGATTTAATTGTAAGTTACAATAATTTAAGTCCCTCAATATATTAATTATACATCATTATTCTGATATGTTTGTCTTGTAATTTGCCTGAGTGATTACATATTTTGATTCATGTATTTTATTTCTAATACTACACATTTTTAAGATGCAGTGTGAGTACTTATGCATACAACACTGACAAAAAGGTAGAATTGAAAAATAAATAAAGGTTGGAAAATGTTATCATCATGTCATTTTCATAGATGGCTGTATTGCTTGAGATTTCTAAATCAATTGTTCACCACCAGGATATAAATGTTAAGGGATTTTATATTGTATCTTTTTATTACACCATGACATACCGGAAACTACATTTTCTTGATTTGGGGGTCATTTCATGCTTTTCAATGACAGAATACTGTCAAAATAAAAGCTATTAGTTGTAATTTAATGCCTACTTCCTTTTAAATTTACACAAAATAAATTGAACAGATTACAAACTAAACACAGTTAACCTAATCCTCAAAAATTGACCCATTAATTAATGTTTTTTATGCAAAATCCTTAACAAGTTTAGTTTTATTCTAATGCTAATGAGTGGCTTGTGTTTTTTATATATACTTCATCCAGGCTGCATCACATCTCTATCCCTGCTGATCAGGATCCGCAGCTCGTAGTTCGACTAACAATGGGAAAACAGTTGCAGATGAGCTTGTTGTGCATGAGAATTGGGAGATACACAAAATTAATAACAGCTTGTAGCAAAAGGAGAAGGTAGACACCAATACATCCAAGGTCATAACCATTGATTAACCCGCTCCACCTGCTAATGACTGTGTTTGTATTCTGCTCCAGTACATGCCCTGCCATTTACCCCGCCAGATGTATGTGTGTTCGATGTTAGCCCCAGTGAGAATCATTTGACTAATTTCAGTCTTTGTAACCATGTGTGTGACCATGAATGTGTTTGAATGCACATGAGAGCTAATTTAGATTTAAAATAGTGAGCTGGCGTGGCACTTTAAAAGGATTTCTGTTTTGCAATCTGAATATTTTCCTGCATATAAACTGTTTGTGACTGCATGGACTCGATATTTGCATGCTTGAAATATGAAATTGCTCTCAACATAATTGTACCCATGGATGAAGTGGCATCTACGAAAGTGAGTGAAGAGGAAAGTAAATGGCACCAAACCAGCTCAATACGCGTTTCCATGTTCCATACATTCATTATAATATTTTGACATACAAAATTGATTACTTTTACATATTCATTACATGAGCACAATAATGGCTGCAGCCTTCTAAGTGGGACTGCTCACCTTAGTGTTCTTCCTGTAAAAGTAGAAAGTGAGCTATGAGGTGTTTTGTCACAAGCACACATGCACATACACCTCAATGCTGACTGTGGAGATAAATAAATGAACATCCGTGGTCCCTTTGCACCCATAAAATATAACCCACAACCCTTCCCCAGGTTGTTGTGATTTGGAAACAGCTGTTGTTGTGGTGGATTTGCCTCTCCCTTCCAGATCACGTTTCCCCTAAGCTTTTCCCCAGGGAAGCTCGGGTAATATTTTTGCTGTTAGGAGGGGTGTTGCAGGAAAAGGGAAGGGTTGGGCGTGCGGAGAGAAGTCTTATCTCGTTCACTGTCAGCGCTCCAAAGCCCAAGGAGATACTTTAAATAATGGAACACCTGTGCCCAATCACAGCACAACTGTGCTCTCCTCTCTTCATATATGAGGAATCAATGGGTAAGCGCATTTCTGTGTTTGGTGAAACAGTCCAGCATCGGAACAAGATAAAACGAAAAACACAAATAGGTTTGTCAAGCTAGATGGTTAGCTCTGTTATAACAAACCTACTTAGGACAGAAAAGCTCTTTCGTACAAACTCTCATCTTCAACAGTTTTCAGATCTTCCATATGGATATCTGTAGGAGAAGCACATTTAAAAATTATCCATGTAGCAGTGTACATTTCAGTCTCTGCAATAGCTCTTTCATCTTGCATATCTTCACTGCTAATCACCTCTACATATCCAAAAACATTTCTCTTTCCACAAGAGGCTACTATTTGTTGGTTTGCTGAGCAGTGCTGAGATTTGAACACTCCTTGCTTGTTGGATGTTTTTTTGCTCTTGTGGTCTTTATTTGACAGTGAATCGGCAATCAAGAGGATTGTGAGAGAGGAGGATCAGATGCGACAAAGCTCAACGGGCCGGGACTCATACCTGTGTAGGACTGAGGCCTGCCGCGCTTTACCCCTGCCCTCACCCCGAGATTTAAGAGTTTTAATTTTTTATTGTGGTTAAAGAAACATCTGGGGAGTCTTGCAAAATCACAAGTTTTGCAACTTTTACACAAGGGTGACTTTGTGTAAAAGTCACCCTTTTACCCCAGTAAAATCAAATATCAGAAAGCCATCTTCATCTCCTGATAGTTGATTGCATGACAGTATCTGTGATGTCTTCTTTGGCAATCACTAATACGCAGGACACTGAAGTGAACAAGCTGTCAGATGCCAATTCTTTTCACTTGGGGCATGGTCAAGAAATGTAATATTTTGAGGCACCAGAAGGCTTTGTTCACAAGACAATCTCTGAGGAGGTCTAACAAGACTAATGGTTAAGGATGAGCCTCGCTCACAGGTTTAACACTGTGCAGGTTCTTATAGCCTATACAAACTAAGGTAAGTTGGAATTCCTAATTTTCAATGTCAATGTATTTTATTAGAAACTGAGCAAAGTACAGCTTCAAACCTATGATTTTGTGAAGCTACAACTTCACACAGGTCAAAATATATCAAGTTTTACTTTTAATTAAAAGTAAACACAATTGTTCGATTTGAAATAATGACCTATGCCCAATTTTAGACAAAATCATACCATCTTAAATAGCTTATTGGACATTAGGCATATCATTAAAAAAATAAAATAAACATAAAAATTCCCAGGCTGCACAGTGGCGCAGCTGGTAGAGCTGTTGCCTTGCAGCAAGAAGGTTCTGGGTTCGACTCCCGCCCCCCGATCTTTCTGTTTGCATGTTCTCCCTGTGCATGCGTGGGTTCTCTCCGGGTACTCCGGCTTCCTCCCACAGTCCAAAAACATGACTGCCAGGTTAATTGGTCTTTCCAAATTCTGCCTAGGTGTGTGTGTGTGTGCATGTTTGTTTGTCCTGTCTGTCTCTGTGTTGCCCTGCGACAGACTGGCGACCTGTCCAGGGTGACCCCGCCTCTCGCCCGAAGCGATAGCTGGAGATAGGCACCAGCAACCCTCCCGACCCCAGTAAGGGACAAGGGTGTAGGAAAATGGATGGAATGGATGGATAAAAATTCCCTTAAATCAGCTCAATTGGTGGGCAATCCACCACTAAAGCTACCTGTAAGAAGCTCAGTATGTCATCAACCTTAGTTAAATTTTGGAGAGAGACATGATAATCTATTGGCAAATGTTGTGAGTTACTCATCTACTGTATGTCCAGTAAGCAGGTTAATTTTTTAAACGTCTTTTAGTTTTTCTGTTGACTGTCCAAATATTAGAAAAAAATGTGCTTGATAAAGACAAGTATTTTTAATTACCTTCTACCAGGTACCGTTAACAAAATATTTTCACACAAGACAGCATGCACAAAAGAGCAGCCTGTGTGTAGTTGTTTGTGTTTGCTCACGAGCGCATTTCAATGTGCTCACAGTATTACCCATTAATCTGAGGTTTATGGTTATGGTTGGTGCAAAAATTGCATTTTCTTCCCCTAAATAAGTCATTTTGAATTCTGCATCCTGAATATGTTTATTGCCATTGTCTGTGGAATACGCTGCAGCTTTTTTAATAGCCTGCCCAGTATGTGCTCATCAATCACGTAGAAAGAGCAGCCCTCTCGCTCTCTGCACAGTCACACGATAACTGAGTTACAGGCCCTGAAACTAACTCCAAGTTTTGAAATGTGATATAGGTAATCACATTTCCTTCAGTCAGCTTTCTTACAGATGTGAATCGATGGCATTAATTACTGCATCTTATTATGCACACAAATGGCACTTAGTTCAGACTGACTTATGAAAGATCACAGGAATATTTATGGGGGATGGAAAAATTCTGGAATTTCAAGTCATCAAAAAACCCGTTCCATTTTAAAATAAGCTCAATTTTAAAAGAATGATGCTTAAATGCAAAAAAAATAAAAAATAATTTAACTGTTTCTTGATTTTGTTTATGTGTTACAGTTATCTAATATTTTTATTTTTGTTTAACAAAGACAGGGAAATGTTGCATATTTTATTGCTGTCTATGTTTTATGCAATTGTGTGCATGAGTTACTGATGCAACTGGACAAAGGTTAGCATGTTTTATGTAGCACCTTGCAAATTTTATAAAATGACTAATAATTTAAGCTTCATAATAAAATCATATTAGACATTAATGCCTTACTAGAAATATATTACCTATTCTTTGTTTTCATGTTTTGTTCTTTGACAAAGAGGCTAATTTTTCTTAGCCACTCTTACAACATTTTTTTTCACCCTTTCTGAATAATTTCCATGGCTAACAATGGCTTTCTGCATTCTTTAGAAATTGCTTTGTAACCTTTTCTAGACAGATGGATGCCAGTGACTTTATTTCTCGGGTCCACTGATACAGCTTAATCAGAGTGATGTAGATACAAACAGTTAATAAATGATTTAACAAAGGAAGTAATTATATTTTGTGATCAGACTGGTTTGGACTGCTGTGTCTCAATAGATTAAGTTAACAGTTTTTTAGGCTTTTTGTCTTTGTCTGATATTGAAATTTGTTTGATGATATGACACATTAACTGTGAAAACACAAAAACATACAGAAGAAATCTGAAATACTTTTTCACTGCACTATATATTGAAATAGAAATTTCCAACAACCCTAATATGATCATTGAAGGTCACATGGTTAATTGATTGTGCTATAAAAGGGCACTATGTGCTTGGAAATTACATCGCACTGCCCCTTTAACTCATCTGAGATGTGACTTTACTCATATTTTTAAGGCAGTTTTTGAACTTTCCTTTTTAAGTTACAGATTTTAAAAGTTTATACAACAAAACTTGGATTCATAACTCAAGTTTAAAAGAAAATCTGTAACAAACAATAGTTGATGAGCACCCATGTTCATCTTGCCGCAGTGATGAGGATCAAAAAGGAGACATCAAATCTCAAAAGCTCAAATGCAGCAGCATTTTCGGTGTAATATTTTCCTTGACCAACAACAGATGAATTTAGTTTTACTGCTATTTTTACATGTCCTTACCAGGGCTCCCAAAAATGTACAACATATGCCTAAAGACTAGGGTTTAATGTAATCAGATCAAATACTCAGAAGCCTCAGGATCGAATGGCAGCAATTAAGTCAGATATCCAAAGGCCTAATATGACAGATGTTCTAACTAAAACAGAACCTGTCAGACATCACAGAGGCCAGGGACACAATTAAGGTCAGTGATGCATGACTAAAGCCAAATAATTGTTTGGGTTTTGTTTATTATTCACTCTTTACTGTTATACACTCATATGGAAAACAAATTACGCTCACTGAAAGACAATTTATGACATATGAAATATTAAGAAGCATTCAAATGGCAGCCCAGTTCATTTAAGTGTTGGGGCAAAGACACTCATGTAATACGAGCAATGAGTAAAAGGGAAGATTCCCCAGAGGGTTCCAGTATGTCTCCCCCATTTATCCTTGTTAAAATTTCAATAACACTAGTCTCTTGCATACTTTTCAGTGTGCTCATCAATACAAATGGGATATGTGTGAGTTTGTTATTGCGGATACTTTTTCCTCATTAGGGAATATCACTACATTATATTACTCATTTTTAAAGACTTTCTCATTTTTGTATTTCAATCTTCATGAATAAGCTGTCACATTATGGTCTTTTTCACTTATTCATTTATTTATGCTTTGATTGTATGGGCAAAGGAAGAGCTGCACCTTGTCATAGCAGGTTAATTGCATTATGTATTTTGTCAAAATACAAATTAGTATACAAACCTGATTTCCCCTTTGACACATCTTTGTTTTTCAGCAAAACTCATTACAGTATTGACAATATCTACTTATCTCTTTTTGTATATATATAAAGAGTAAAACCTCAAACAGAGTTTCCCCTAAATACTACTAAGAAAATGCTAAACTAAAAATTACCTAACATGTTTAAAACCAGAGGATAGATCTTGGTCAACGCTTTCTAACCAAAGCATGTATAATTTCCGAAAATTAACATGTGGTTCAATATGAATTTATTTTTGCTTAAAGTGAACACCAGAGAAGTTGCAGGAATAAACAGCTGAGTTGGGAGAGTCTGTTGACAGAAGAATTATTAGCTATGAACTTTGCATATTTATTCTTAATAGAAGAATTGAACTGGAAGAATGTGCTTGTGTGCATGAGACTTGAATTTATTTCAAATATTTAGCATAACCATGAACACACAATGCCAATCATAACATATGGTGTTGGCAACATTCCACACTCTGACAATAAAACACTTCAGAGTGTTGATGGGGAAATGGATGGAGCTAAATTTGGAGCAATCATAGAAAACCTTTTAGAGACTGCAAAAGGCATGAGACCATTGTGTACATAGACAAGGGAAAACATTTCTCTCTGCATGTGGAAAGCTAGTAGAAACAAACAGACTACATAATCACAGCTTAAGGTGGTTTTTCACTATTGTTTCCGTGAGGCTGAATTCAAATGTTCCTTTAACTTTTTTTTATTATTTTGGTCATTTTCCTTACTATTTGCAATTATAAACTACAATGATTTTTGTTGGTCTATGACAGTGGTTCCCAAAGTCGTCCTCATGGCCCGGCATCCTGCATGTTTTAGTTTTCTCCCTGGTGGTAGTAACAACTTTTTCAGCTTGTCAATGTTGTTCTTAGACCTTCTAATGAGCCATCATTTGATCCTGGTGTATTAGGGAAAGAACTAAAACATGCAAGACGCCGGCCCATTCCCGACTTTGGGAACCACTGGTCTATGACATAAAATTCATAAAACATGTATTAAACAAGACATGATATATTAAAAAAAGTTAAAAGGGTATACGTTTCTGTGCAAGACAGTGTAAGTGCACATTACTAGCATGTTATAACATAAGCAAGGTGCCACAAACATTTTCATTTCATTTTAAACAGCTCTTTGTGCAGGGCGGTGAGGTGAAGAGTTGACAGGTTAAGAGGTTCTGAGCCACTGAAGGAGAGATGCAGGCTCTTGGAATAAGAGTGGCATCCTGCACTCTGCGAGTGTATCAGGCTGGCACTTGCTGCAACTTGCGGTATTAATAAGACAGAGCTAAGATGAGCTCTGGGATGTGGGTGACTCAACATGTGCTGGTGCTGCTGATGGGCAAGTGCAAATGAAATTAATGGGTAAGGGAAATCAAGTGAGCTAGTGCAGAATCAAATTACCAATCCAGCCCTCAAACAAATTAGTTGGGTGCCAAAGTTGTAATTGATAGCAACGGAGGAGCATGCTATTGGATCAGACAATATGATCCAACGTGCATTACCTGTGATGTGATTTGCTGCTGTGCTGTTATGATTGAGTACTACAGATGTGCAGATGAGCGTCCCTTTTAGAATGCGACCCCCCCCACCGCCCTAGAGGACATGTATACCTCCGGTTGGTTTTACAAATAGGTAGCAAATAAATGTGTCAGATATTTTTTTCCTAAAATGGAATAAAATAAAAGACTATATTTTGAGCAGAAAGTAAAATAAATTCAGCATCTCATCTTTATCCATCACTGAAGAGAAGCTTCAAGCTGAAGAGCAACCTACGCAGAAGCACAAAACGGTGTAATATCTCAGCAGAAAGACTAAGTCTCTGTCTGCGTAATATCACAGCAATAAAACATTTAGTCTGACAGCTACAGCAGCTCTTGTGGTAGCATTTATTTGTTTGGTTTATAAATGTGTAAACTCTGATTTCTATTAAAGGCGTACTCTCCTCCAGTCAGTTCTGAGTGGAGGCTTTAGATGCACAGCTTTTATTTATTTTTTTGCTTCTATTTTTTTTCTCCTCCCCGGCGTCAGAGAGAGGGCTTTTATATAATGAACTGAGACGCATTTAATAATGATCAGCTAAAAATTGGTTTGAAATCAAACACTCCACAGTGGCTCAGCAAAACACGTATCTCTAGGCGCATCGACACTGGCTGCATAAGAAATTAGATTTTTTTCTTTTGATTAGCAAAGGTTTAAACCACCTAAAGTCTTTATATATCCTCTAAATTTATTGTCTTTGTCCTGCACTTATAGTCTAGTAGCTGCTGAGTTTATTAATCCTAAAACATTGCATGCAACTGGAATTTCAATTGACCCATAATATACAAAGACAACACAGAATTGGGACTCATTTGAGCTGGTTAATAATTAAAAAAAATGTTGCAATAGCTTGCAATGTTGTCCCGTTTGCTGCTTTACCTACTTAGAAATGCAGCTTCTCAGTATAAACAATATCAAAATAGAATCTAAATTTAAGAAAGATGCTAAAGAACTGGGAGGCAACAGCAAAACAAAAAAACTGGGTAATGTCTTTGTTATTATCCACACTTGCTAATAATGGATTATTTGAAAAGTTCATTCTAATTAGATCTTTGCACACAGCATGGTACAAAATCCCTTCAATGTCTTTGGGTAAACCTCACAAACAAGTACTATACTCTGTGCACACAAGCCCACATATTTACTTTTCACACACAGAGCCCCCATAAAATCATTCGGCCTGTAATTCAGGCAGTCAATGCTGTGACATTTGTGGTTCTGTTTATAAAAATAATTTTATATAAAAAAATCTTACATATATTTTTAAGTTAAAAGCAGCTATTTGAATATCTTAACACAATGCATTGCTCTACATTTGCAGCAGGTATCATACTGTATTTGTGTATTTGTTCCATACATGCTTGCCTAAGTATGTGTGGGTGGTCTTGAGCTTAAGCGCTCGTGTAGATCTGTCTCCGTTTTACTGCGGATCCAACTCCTTTGAAGTCTGTTTACCAAGCCGAAGCCTTGCAGAGAACACCGGGATGACAATCTGTGACACTATCGACACTTGGCATGTAAACATTGACACTAACTCTGTTGTAAAATCTCCTGCAGATTTGCCCTTTACTACCTTCACAGGCTTTGGCAACAGACACGGTGCCCCCTTTGCTTCCCAGTTATTACCTTTGTTGACGACTTTATTACCCTTTACTTTTTACCCATAAACTTTGCTTGAGACCAGTGTGGCAGAATAGACAAATGCAGTTGATTGGACAGTAAAGACAACAAGAAAAGTAAAAAAGAACAAAAACAAAAAAATTATGAAAGCCACCTGAGACCTTGACAGAAGAAATGTATTTTTGTGCAACAAATGACAGTAGTATCTCAGATGGGTCAAAGAAGTCATCAGGTTTTGTCAATTTTTGCCACTATGTTATAATGAAAAAAGTTCCAGTTCTTCAATTTTGATGCTGAAATGACCTGTAGGTCATAAAACATGGGTAGTTTAAAAAGTGTTCCTGGGCTAAAATGCAATGAAATGGCAAGTAAACATCTAATCTTGTTTTACCTGCAGATGTTTTTATTAAATTTGCCCTTGTATTTTCATTTAGAGATTATGCAGGACACATGCTAATGTAACTGGTGTATAAGCACATTTTCTAAAGTTGTTACATGAATAAACCTATTTTATCTATTTAGACCAAATAGACACAAAAATAAAATTTAATTTCTGGTGTGGAAACATTTTTCTTCTTGCTTTTAAGTTCTTGACAAAATATCACCACTTGTGAGGCTGTAGTGAAAACGATACATACATAAAATTTGAACTAATATGGGCATTTAATGAGATGAGATTAGGAAAAGCTTGCACACACATATCTTAACTGTCCCCACTTATTGCAGGAGTGTGCATGCATGGGTCTTTATTTCATGTATCTATAAATCATTTGATGCCACTTCTCCATATAGTGTAAACTCCCTGTGATGACAGATACACACTGTGTTTTGTTGCTGCAAATAAAATCACAGTTAGGGCTAAAGCACATAAACAAATGTTTTTTTTTTATTATGTTACCCAGAGGCAGAATGGCTATGGAGCAAAATATAATGTATTTCAAAACTGCAATACTTTTCCATCATCCTATTTCATGGTTTCTCCAACTGTATGTAACATTTACTAATGCAGTGCTACTTCTTCCTCAACAGTTACTTGAGCATTTACCGGTGAATTAGCTGAAAACGAGACCACTGATATTTTTATTTTTTCATAGAAAGACACATATTTGCTTGAAAATATTTTTGGAAAAAAATATATATAATATACATATATATATATATATATAGGTCAGAAATAGAGAGAGGAGTTTCATAAATATTTTTATGTTCTTCAAATCATATTCTTTAAAGTGATTTTTAAGGAAACTGTAATCAGTGTAAAATTATACAGTTCAGGGTTGACTAACCATAAAATGTGGGTTATGTTTTTGGTGCAGGCCATAAGAGTTAAGTAGGTTTTTTTTCTCTCTTTCCTCCCGCCCCCCAAGTTACAATAAAAATTTAACAAACTTGACACAAAGTAAACAATCTCTTTCGAGCCTAGAATTATCCAGTTTAGGTTTGACCCAATCACAGTCATTTCAGATTTTGGACTTTGGATAATCAAATCAAAAGCAACAGCAGCATGACATCATCTTAAAAAAAATAAAAATTGTGGCACTTTAATACCACAATACCTCACACATCCCTAAATATAAATGACCATGAATGGAAAAAAAATATATATATAATGTCAGTTTAAATTAAATAGAAACTGTATGTGCCAAGTTAAAGCTGAATATCATTCTGCCTCTCAACAAGGTACTCTGACTTTATTAAGTAAGATCTCTCATTTCTAAGAGAATAGCAAAATTAACAGTCATGCCATCCTTCATAATCACTAAATCACCATCACCATGAGAAAGTTTGAGTTCTTAAAAGCAAGTATTTATCACTTGCCTTTCACCAAGAACTGGGCTAACCACTTGTCTTGTGTCACTTCCAGGCCCAATACTTTCACACTCACTGGTGTCCTTGCTCACACACAGGGGTCTTATGAGAAACAATTTACTTTTTGAGCATAATTTGTCACCGGAGCGAAGCTGCTTCAGCAGGGTGATATTAGCATATCATCCTGCTAACTCTTGCCTTTGTTATGACAGATAGCTTTCATAAGTCACTGGTAAAAACCTTCAGCGGACGTTTGGGGTTTTACTGTCACATAGGCTCCATCTGCTCGGTTTTGGTAGGGTTTTTATGCTGCGCCATCATTCACCTCCCACAAGCAATAAACACTATCTCTCCACACCCACCCTCCACTTACTCTCTCTTATGCTCCAACAGTTGCTGAGATCTTTTTTTTATATATATAATTCTCTTTCATGGGGAGAAAAGACAACAGAGCAAAGAAGTACTAGGCTGTGAATTGATAACATCTAAAGGTTTGATCTATTAGCAGTGTTAAAGCTCATGACCTTATTATCTTCCGTTTTGCATAAAACATATACGGGAAGCAACAGCACCTCTGTAGAGAAGAAAATAACTTCAAAGATCTGCCGAGGAATTTATTCAGATTAGAGAGCATTACGTCTGCAAAGGGAGACTCAACGCTTCCCTTTTTCTATGGTGATAATATCAAAGGTTGTGGCACATGAGTAGCAGGCTGTCACTGCTTCTCCTTATTTGTTTTTTAGTTTTTTTCAAACACAGCTGTGATGAATACACAACATAATCAATGTTAATTCTTCTCCTTTGATTGTCTTGCATTTACAGCACCTTTAACAAATTTCTGCACGACTGCGGGATTGATTTATGAACCTTCCCATGACAGACATTAGGGATGAGATACAATTGTTTTTCCCAAATCAAAATAAATGGGTCACACGAGGCTCTCATATTGTCAAATATTTTGCCGTGGAGGCACAGCCCCGCCATACGGATCGCATAATTGAATCGTCTGAAAGCACAGTCGATTTAAAACAATAGATTTAAGGAATGAGAAAACTGTCAAGTCATGCATCATAGTCAGCATTTCAGCATCGATTGAAGGTAAGATTACTTGAGTCCATTTCAGTCTTTCGTTTGCAAAACAGATTCACAGCATTATCATTTTTAGGGAAAACAAGCTGGTGGATAGGCTGTCACAGTGAAAATTTTAATCAAATCTGAGGCTTTGATAAAATATGAAAAATGCTTTTTGAATTAACCCAAATTACAAAATAATCTCTTTCCAGGATATTCAATTGAGATAAGGTATTAAATGAAGAGTTCAAAATTAGAAAAGTAAAAAGTGGTCTATTTTTATGCCATTAGTCTCTCAGTTGTTCTGATTTCAGTTTTGTCATGTCCATTTTATTCTATTAGAATCCATACAAATAGTGACTATATCCATTTCTTCCACCTGAACCAATAAAATTACTTCATTCAACCCTTTGGTCCTCACAGGAACCATTTCTACTATTACAAAAAAAAAGCACAGCAAAACACCAAACTTCATTAACAATTCCCTTGTCATCCATCATCGGACTTCATATAAGAAGCATGCCTGGGTTTTTTGATGAGGACCAAAGGTACTCTGGCACAAACAATATGAGAGATTGAAGCTTTCGAGTACAAGGTGGACCAATTTGTTTTTAATCAAAGGACAAAGTAAGAGATTTCATCACACCGAATAGAGAATGTACTTTAAGTTCAAAACCCCATGCTTGAGCTGAAAGGGATAGCTTTGGTTGTTTGAAGTGAAGTTTTTCCTGTACTAGAAAGATGTCATATCACAGTTAGCTTGTACAAATGTAAAGAACGGTTTAGACTAATGAAAGCCAGAAATTCAAAACAGTTATATGCAAATGATTAATAATGGTAGGTTCAATGCATAATGTGCAATAAATGTGTGTCTGCATGTGGGAATGATTAATACTCTGTGAAAAAATCAAGCTCCCCTGCCTCCTCGCACTGCTCGGTCAGAAAAAAACAATCAGAGCCAACAAGACGCTCTCAGCACTGTCAGCCATTCTTGTGTACATGCTGTTCACACCCTATCTCCCATACAGCTCAAGACGGCTGTTTTGCTGTGGCTGTGCTAATGGTGGCAAAACAACCTAACAATACAGGAAAACGACTTACTCACCATCTTCTGTAGTAGGCTCCACATTCATGGCAGCCTCTGTTGTAGGGGAGGGTGAGGTTGCATCAGAGAGCAAGGGGAGGGTGTGAGCAACATGTACACAAGCTTTATTGACAGAGCTAAGACATTCCTCCTGGCTCTGATTGGTTGTTTCTGACAGAAAGTTACCTAGACAAGACAGAAAGTTAAAAGTTACCTACAGCAGCTTTACTGTAAAAAGTAAAAAAAGTTTTATTTTTTTCTGTTTTTGACTAAGATATGTGAATGAGAACATTTTTGTAAAATTTAACCACATCAAACTATAGTGCACATGAATAAAAATGTTCCACTTCCTGAAAAGATTGATAAATAATTGAGATCTAATTAATTTAGCTTTTAGTTGTTGAACTATGAACATTGAATAAATCAGTTTATTTTCCATTAACTGAACACAGAAAGCCTTTAAGTAAGGGAGCTTATAACAAACATTCAAACTATTCCTTTTAATCAAGACTGAAACTTTTCCCACTTTCCGACTTTTTATCAGTGACACCGGCCAATATGTTTGACAAAATATACTAGCAAATACAGTTAAAAAAAACAAACAAACTCAACCTAACACAACATCAAGACATATGGCCGACAATAAAATCCTAACAGGAATATTGATTGTCTGCCATTTAACGGAGTCCCGGGAGTTTTCATTTTATTGCCAGACCCTAAATTTGATGTTTCCCTTTGGAAATTCATAAAAAAACAAATCATAAAAAATTCTACAGCTAACCAATTATTCCTGAACTGCTCCTAAACAATGTATCTGTCTTTTCCCTTTTGCTTTTCAAACAAGTACACATAAGAATATTCATTCCCAGAACAGAACTTGAGTTTTGTCTAAAAGGATTAAATTTTAACATAACGGCACAAAGAGCTGTATACCAAGAGGGTATATTTTTTTTTTGTTATCCTAAAATGTGCCAAACTTGAGGTCTTGTGTAAAATCTTTTCAATAGAGTTGAGGCTGATGCTGCTCCTCGCCTCATCAGCTCTGTACCATGCAGGTTGATCTTCAGGATAATGTCTTAGCTTCCCTCCAAAGGATTATTGATCCCCCTGAGATGAAGGGGAGTTCTGTGTACGAGTGGTCCAATTACGGTTTAACACCTGCACCTAGCACAATCGCTTGTTTTTGATCATTGTGTCAGGTACATTAGAAGTAATTTGTCATCCGTTAGTAGCTATCACACCTTTTAAAAGAAGGAAGATCTTACTTAGTAGATCAAGGAGCATTTTAATTTGTGTAACAAAAAGGTTGAATCATTTTTTGTTGTTGTTGTTGAACCAAGTAAGAAATCCAGTTCAAAACTACAAATTTGAATAAGCTAGTGAGTTGGCTTATTTCATTATCAACTCTGCCAGACAGACATAATTTCTCATCTGATAGTTTAATAGCATTAAATTGGTAGTGACTGACGATGGCCTAGGGTTGATGTTTTACAGACAGATGAGTGTACAGAAGCAGGTAGAGAGTCTGAGCTCCTGGACATCTGGGAAGATTTGGGAAAGAGATGAGATAAATGACCTAAATTCCCAATGGTGAAACTCCTTAAACCAGCAGCAGCCACACATGTCTTAGCACACCATTGAATGTGTTGATTTGGTACTTGACTGTATTGATTTGCTTTAAAGTAAGTGAGCAATGCTCACATTACAAACAGCAAATATTGACTGAGACCTGGAGCATAATATTAAGGAGTTAGGTGAGAGGAGAGTCATGTCTCTAGAAGAGCCATTGTGGCCGTGTTTAAGCAGTTAAAACTTGAGTGGTCACTTAAAAATGAAGGAGATATTTACACTGTTCAGACTTCAGAAGCAATGATTCCAGTAATGATTTCAGAGAACCTCATCGTATGACTGTCAAAAAACACATCTCAAATTCCTTCTTCAATTTGGTGTGTAGCTCAACTAAGGCATTGACAAACCCAGCAATATTTTTACAAGATTTTGGTTGAATCCATGCCAGGCACCCCTTCATTGGGTTGCTTAGAAGAGCGAATGACTCTATAGCATAGCAAAGTACTATGAAAGGATAAATGTAATTCTTGAAAGGGAAGATTGGGATTATACATGTTCAAATTAGGATTTATTTTGTCCTTGCTATGATCTATGTTAATTAAGAACAGGCATTAGAAAGAAGCCAGAACATATTTCCTAGGCCCTTTGGTGAGGTGTTCTGGGCATGTCCCACCAGGAAGAGACCCAAAGGAAGACCCAGGCCACCCTGGACTGACTATGTCTCTCTGTCTGTGTCTCTGTCTTGCTAAAGTACTTGGCTAACTATTATTTCTCTTTTTGTATGTGAATTGTTAATTAAGCTCACAACATGTTTCTATGTGGTACCACTTTAAAAAGTTGTTCTACTTTTTCACAAACTAAATGCTTTGCTTTGCACATAATAAATTTTGATGCCTAATGTTTCAGTTGCTTTCTGGGCAGCATTTTCTACACTGACTGGTGTCTGGACACAGAATGAAGAGCACATCACATGCCACAGATGGGAAGTAAAAATCACTGTGGAGAGAGAAAAACAAATTATTAAAGCAAACACTTATTTGCTAGATCAGCAACATAATGTGAATGGTCTATAGCACAGTTTTACAAGCCATCTTTTTTTCCTCTTTTTGCTGGCTGGTTGCACAACTGACAGACTCCAGGCCAAGAGAGTTTAGCCAGGGACTCTTAAAACAAGACAACAGCTTCAACGGGACCAATCCGAAGAATTGGATTGAGACATTCCCAGCTGAGTTTTTATAAACTTGATGACAGGCAATGCAGGGGCAAACACAACTAGCAACTGGAATTGATGCTCATGTGATGTGTGAGTTTGTAGCAGATCTTGGGATTAAACACCTGCAGATCAGCTACTATAATTATACAGCTGAATATAGACCCAATATTAACCTGGCATTAATATTGGAAGGATCGCGTGGATATTTACAATATTTGCAAAAACAAATCACACTAATATAGAAATGTTTTTATTTTTTGTGACTTGGGCAAAAGATCCTTCCTAACTGGGACGCAGGGCAGAATATACCTCAGTGTCATTCTACCACCTGCATTGTTATGTTATGACACTTCAAAACATCTGGAGAGCTCTTTATGTTTTGACACATCCAGTTTCAGCAGGAAGAAATTACTAATCAACAAGGAAGACAGCTGTGGCATGAAGGCTCGTGGGATGTTCTGGTGAATGCAATGCCAGTTTGACTCACCAGGCTGTCTGGGAATATGTGAGATGAAGAAGGTGAACAAAAACACTTTCCCCTCTGTACAGCATCTGTTGTTAAAGTCCATATGAGTGGGGCCTTGAATTGGAATGAAACGATGGCAGCTTTCTAATAAAACTTGTCAGCTCAACCTGAATGGGGGTCTACTGTGCACAATAAGCAAAATAATACTGAATTGGCTTTTAGTCAATTTATTTGGCTTAAATTTGTTTGTCTTACATTTAAAAAAAACTCAAAAAGGAACAAATATCCAATTGTAAATTCTGAAAAGAAAGACAAGTATGGTTACCAGTCTGTATTGCTACAGTGTTTTTGCACATCACAGCTCAAGAGAAAATAAAAAGCTTTTCATAAATGCACCATATGATAATATGTGGAGATTCTATGTGTGTGTGTGTGTGTGCATGCATACATATGTACTGAGAATCAAATGCAGGATTATGATGGACTGGCAGCCTGTCCAAGATGTAGCTGGCCTTTCGTCTGATGACAGCTGGAGATGGGCACCAGGTCTTCCTACAGGGATTAGGAGGGAATGACAAATCCAGGAATATTTTGATATTGCTTCTACCCATCATTGATTTTGTAGCTTTGACAACATTTTTGTTGGTATAGTTCTTCTGAATTATCAGAATAATATTAAATATTTTGTAAGATTAAGTAACATAGCTACTTTCAGTAATTCTTATCTGATTTTGCATGAGTTTGTTATTTGCATAAGTGATGATTGTCCCTTAAACTTCAATTAACAGAGTTCGGCATTGTTCTGTGCTTGAAGAAAGTTTTTACTTTAAATCTGCAGAAGTTGTTTTTTTACATAATTTTTTTTTAAACTGTAACCATAGCCCTTAGTCGCATTATCCAGGGACCCTACATAAAAAATATATGACTCCCCAACTTATGTTTTTTTATGTGGTGGCCTCACACTGAATAACTGAAGCCTGAGATTTTGCTGAAATTTACAAACATCCCCTGAAAATAACCTAAATGTTCTGTTTTGCATCGACTCAAGGAAAGATGTATGATAATGTTAAAAGTACTTTTCAGGCTATGGCTAAAGCTTGTTGCTTCAAACAAAAGAAAAAGCGCCACCATATGTGTCTGATTATGCTCTTTCTCTTCAACCTATTCTTTTTGATGCCATGCATTACAGGTCAGTAGGGTTTTGCTGGCCCAAAACCCAAAAGGTAGAACTCCAATGCGGCCTCCATTGTTAGCCAAAGATGCTGGAGAAAGTACTGGAGGTTTCCATTATCATGTGATATTTGATATTTTTGTGTTTGCTTGTGTTCAACTTCCAGTTGGGAGTCTTCAACTTCCAGCAGGTCAGTAAAACTGACCTATTGTTTTATTTACTTCCTATCTAAGTATATAGTATCTATTCAGGTTCTATTCAGGTTGCTAAGCAACTTCAGTGTTTTGTGAAAAAGGTTTGGATAGATGTGGCCTGAAGAGAGACGTCTGCGAGAGGGAAATAAGTGAAGTGCTGCACTTGGACCTTCTTGCTATTTTGTTTACTGCAAGGTGTCAAATCTCCTTGTGTTTTAGGTAGAGGCTAACCACTTCATTACACCCTCACTGCAGTTCTAAACAAACTCATCTAAAACTGGTTTGTATTCTAAATGCAGAGAAAAGAAATAATGCCTAGCCTCCAGAACTGTGAAATGCTTAAAAAGACAGCAAATGTAGTTGTAACAGAGTGTTACTATAGCACCAGTGCGTCTAATACTAAGCTGTAATTTTTCACAATAACTAATTTATTAAGACTAAAGGCAACACAAATAAGGAGCAGTGAGGAAAGACAAGACAAACAGAAGGAATCATCTTAGAAAATAATATGGGGTGTGATGACTTTGTTTGTTCAGTCACACAACACAAACTGTTAACACTTTGTTGTACATAAGGTTTCATTGCAGTTATCCAGCAGCTGTGGTGTGAACATTTTCCTTTTGGGTGTTGAAACACATTCAGAGTTTTTTTTAAAAATAATCTTTGCATGAATATACCTGTAAAGGTTATGGCACATATATATAATAGTGATATATATTCAGTACCATGTTAAATACAAAAATATATTTCAGTTAACTTCTCTGCACAGATTTGTTTAAAAAGGAATGTGTCATTGTATATTTTTAGCATTTAGTTGCTCTCAGTTGGCAGCAAGTTTGAAAAAAAATGGTCTGAGAAACCTGGCTAAAAATACAATACATGTGTTATTAATTTAGCAAATGTAATATACCAAGGAATTAGGCTGTTTTTAGCATAAGATTTTACACATAATACCAGACGAAACTGTTGCTCAAGGGATACATTATTGTGCATACTTGTAGAGATATTCCTATATGTAATTATTTAGACATGTTTGAAGGCTTTATTTTAACCCTGTCAATTTAGGTATATTTTAATTGTAACAACAACTGTCAGGAGGCCCTCCTCGGTTTTGACTAAAGTAACCAGTCAAAACCAAACAGGTTGTTTGGGTTAAAATTGTCTCCAGAAGCTGCCATGGGCAGGTAGCCCTTTTCAATGCCCTGAACCTTTAGCTGGGCTTTCTAATTGGTTTAATATTTACATTTTCTGTAATGTCCCAAATAGTTTCTTGTCTTCTACATTTCAATATTTATTTGTAAGATTCAAAATCTGGAACAATAATTGGCAAATACAACATTAATTTAAAGTTAGTTACAAAAGCAGATTTTATCTAAAAATTCAGAAAGTAATGGGTTAGTGATGTAAAAATTATATAGTACATTTACCTTCTTTCTCCTTTGACATAGATGTGAATGAAGGCAGAAGTCTGTCAGCTATATTTAGTTAATTACATTTATTTATGAAGTTTAGTGCCAGCTACAGTTACAGGTGTTATAGAGTGAAGTCACTAAAACGAATTGTGCATACTGATTTTATTACAGTCATGCCCGAGCTTCCTCAACATCAGAACATAATCCATCTCCTCAGATAATGTAAACAGACCAAGTTTGAATACATTTTTCAAACAAGTATTGTTTTTCTCTGTACTTCCATCTCAACCGACTTAATTTGATTGGTCTATTTTGTATGGTAGACCTTAGCAGAGACAGATCATTGTGGTAAAAATGTTTAAAATAAGCAAAAATTAGTTACAGAATCTGTAGTACTGAAACACACAGTATGTTCACTTATCTGTAACATGACTGTATATTAAAATGTTTGGACCAAAGAACTCGAGGCAAAGGAGCATTTCAAACAAATCTCTTACACTAAATCACACTTGTTAAAGGAGAGAGGAATTAAGAGTGGGGAGATGTAGAGATTTAAGGTGGTGGTAGTCAGTATTTATCAAAGAGACCATTGACTTTGACAACACTTCCTCATTTGCTGAAGTAAAATACAGATTTTCAGGAGCCCACGCATAGGGAAAAAGACATATTTTCGGAGTTTCCATTATGTGTGTAACAATTAACGAGTTAGTCTGCAGCAAAGACAAGTGACTGACAACCTTGATTTTGCAGAATTAGATATGTTCTTTTTAGTAGCAATGTTCACTTAAATGTGAATACTGACTTGTTTAGTACATGATTAAAGAGGATTTGCCATCTTTTTTTTTTTTTTTCAAAGATAGTCAGATAAAATCCCTTATATTTGCATCTTGAAAGGCAAAAGTTTTTGGCCACTATGATTGTGGTTGCCATGACTCTTTAATGTTGAGTCAGCGATTCCAAAGTTGAAGCAATGTTTTCAATCAGAAAAGATGGACTCCTCCATCTGCCTGAGTTTCTGGTTTAAGCAAATACTTAAGACAATCTTATCTTAATTATAAGTGATGACAGAATAAAGCAGGAGATGGACAAAAGGACTAGGCTCTTGTCTGCAGTAATGTGGGCATGACTCAGCTTGTAGTGCATACTGTGTTTAACATACACAAGATTTGTGGATTAAATTTACCGTACTAGCCCTTTTGTGTCCACAGCAGCTTGTTGCCTAACAGGGTGCTCCCTGAAACAGTGATGCAAAGAGCAGCCCCAGCTGTCACCTATCAGGGAAGATCCTCTGTGAGTACATAACCGGTCGTGTCCCACCACCGCAGCTTGCGTGTCCTTTCATTTCCCATTACAGCGGGGGGGGGGAAACATTGGTGAAGGAAAAATAATGGGCTCTGCTTAGATGTGTGGTTGGAGTAATCTAGGACAGGAATTAAACTTTCATCTCCCCAAAATAGCATCTCAGCGACTCGACTGATTCGTCGCCGCGCAACAGTGCCATTTGTAAACTCAGACATGAATTATTAAAGGTGGAGCTTTGCATATCTTTGAGAATTATCACACAGTTTTTACATCTTAGGCTGCAAACTCGGTTTAAAGCTGAGATGCAATGACATACAGAAATATAGTACACGAGCAGTACATTAAAAAATAATGAAAAGGTTCCAGCAATGTAAAATTCAAGGCCAAGGTGCATGACACAGCACAATAAACATGGATTATTACTATTTTTAGAGCAACCATTTTTGTTGTTTGTGTGAAGAAACAAATTTCAGAACAAAGCACCAAAATCCCAAACTTCATTTAGTCATTACAGGAAGGCAGCAGAAGGCTCCAGTTAAAGTTTCTGCTGTCTCTGCAGTTCCACCTGTACATATTGCCTTGTGTATAAGAATTGCCAACAAAGAGACGATTGGAGCCATATGCCACTCATTTATTGCTGTGTGTGTGTGTTCACTGCCACTTAGATGTTACTCAGTCATTTACATATTTGCATGCAAGACAAATTGATTATGTTGTTTATGAGCAACATGCACACGTTTTTTTAAAAGTAAGACAGATGGGGAAACAGGATTAAAAAGGTTAACCATATTTTATAAATACTGTTAAAATTTTAGTATAGGGTTTAGGTTACCATGAGTTAACATCCATCTAACTATCACTGTGTATATTCCTCAGAGAATTTAGGTCCTCCCTTTAACTTTAGGATTTCCATGTAGCTGAAAACCTGTCCCTGTCCATCATGGCCTGGGACAGGCAGAGGTCAAAAACCACCCTGGTAGTTACTAACACACACACGGAGTACATAAACTAAAAAAAACTAATAAAAAAACTGCCAATTTCAGTCACACTGTGATTTCTTGTTGTATCACTAATCATCATCATTACAAATCAAAACAAAACACACGTTTCTTAAAGTTCTTTGGACAATTAAAAATGAGAGACACGGTTTAAAATTGGTCTTGTAGCTTGCTTTATGACTTTAGTATATGCCAAATTATATTACACAAACAAATATGTAAATATTCACATTATGTGGCCATTGAATACATTCAACATTGTCTGCTTTAAAAGTCCAATTTATGTCGAACCCTCCTGGAGATTAAATTTCTGTGCTTTGCTTGCTAGATGCAATTATTGACAAACCATCATATCTAATATTTAATTTCCATTTTTAATGTCTTTTTTTTATTTACAGATAACTTTCAACTATTGATTTATGTGTGATTAAAAATTGATTGTCTCTCACTGAGGTCAAACATTCAATGTGCATCACTGCTTGCTTTGAACCTTGGACAATTAAATGCAATGAAAGTAGATGACTCTGCTTGAGCCGGGGGGCCGTGCAGGGCAAATGGCCCAGTTCAAGAAGGAAGGAGGAGGAAAAATAAGCAATTTAGCCAAGAGAAAAGAAGCTCACCTTAAAGACCTCTCTTTACAGCAATTTCAGAAACACTACACTTCAACAACATAGATAGATAGCTGTCAAAAACAGTGCTCTGGCATTTCAATTTGGATCACCTATGTTATGTTAAGTGCTTATCACACTCTAAATAAATTAGACAATGATCTTAATAACCTGTTTCACAGAGAGACTCTAAAGGACAATGATTCTGTCATTGCATATCATTTATTTATTTATTTTTAGATGTCTATTTATATCAAGATGAAGTGAAACTTCCAAGTGTGTAACTACTTAAAATGCTGTGTCTGAATGTGTCAGAGGGTCCTCGCTTCCATCTGTTTCTCCAGTCTGGTCACTGCTTGGGGCGAAGGGTCATTCTGTGTGACAGGGGGAGGTGTACGGTTATGACAAAGCGTGATAGCTCGGAGAGGTCAGAGGAGCTCAGAGAAATGAAAGTGGTCATGGTGGTTGCGATGGTGGGTAATGCTTCATGCCTGAAGGTCATGCTGAGAAACTGGTTGTGCTGGGTATATACAACTTTGTTAGTCAGAGAGTTGCTTCTGTCAAGCTCAGTTATATTATTATTACACATTTTTAGTTATTTCAAAGAATCTTAAAGGGGGGTCGAGTTATGTAAAGTAGACTTTTTGAGCTTTGCATCACGTCACAATGTCAATCCCTCATGAAAAACATTCCTACAGGGTCGCTTTAATTCTTCAGCTTCACAGGACTAACACCAGCAGCAATTGGCAAATCTCTGGTGGAACTGCACATGCTCTGAGCTTTACATACAAACTACTTGTCAAAGGTCCTAAAAACAGCAAAATACTGTAAAAGATTGCAAAAGATGAACCTAATTGTTTGATATAAGTCATCAACTTTAAAATTTAGCCCTGTTAAACAACAAGTAAATGTATGTTTGACTTTCAAGAAAGTTTTGAAACAATTTTGTAAAGAATTCTCATCCTAATTTCAACTTTTGGGGAATCTTAATTAACAGGAAAAGTTTTGTCTGACTTTAAGTTTTCTAGAATAATTTTTTTTTTTCATTATTTTATATGGCAACTTCTTATTTCAGCTATAATCCATGTTTTAACCGATTAGCATATCCTGTATGGAATGCACTGAACTTACCAAAAAATTGCCTAAAATTGCATCTTTGTTTCCACTTCTTTGTCTGTGACTGTGGGCACAAACACAGACAGGAAAGACTGTCTGTGTTTGAATTTAGCTCCTTCTTCTACACTTTGCTTCATATAGAGGTTATTGAGAAACAATTTCTTGTTGGATGCATGCTGTTTACTTACATTTTGTCTGAATCAAAAGAGAGGTTTGTTGACTGTGGAGTACAAATTGTTTTTTTCCTATAAATTATAACACTAAAGCGTTTATCCATCTTTTGTGAAACACTCAACAATTCAAGCCAATTTGTGATATGTTTGTGTTTGCAGATTTTAATTTTCCATACTATGAGAAATAAATGTTTGGAAATGTTTATACATTTTCTACACGTAGCAACTTTATGTTCATCAACTATTCAATCCCCAATGTAAATAAAACAAGGAATGGAAAAATGTGAATTCCAAAAAAACAACAAAAAAATAAGTAAAGTAGCATGAAAAACCTCTAATGTTTCACCTTTTCAAATTCAGAGACAGGACTGAAGATGGAAAAAGGTGATTCTATGAAAACAGAATATACTCGTTTGAACATGTTTGTTTACATGCATGGGTGCTTACATTTGGGCACAAGGCTTGGGTGAGTGCATACAGAGTCATGTGCCCAGCAGCTTTTTGCAGCAGCCTAAGACAGCCATGGTGCTGCTCTAATTAGCTGACCTGTCACTATCCACACCCACAGCTGTGCAGCTCTCAAAGAGCAGGCTGAGTGCAGAGAGGCTGCAAGGTGCATGGAATTTCTAAGGAGGAGGCATAGACACTGATGAATACATCCAAGAAGCCTGTCATTGCCTTCAGGACAGAGTGCCACCTCATGCATTTTGCCTGGGAGGCTATTGTGCAGCTTTGCATAGTCCAAAAGCAACTCCTTGTTTCTTGGGAAACAGAAATAGGTCATTTATTAAAACAAGTTCAAACATAAACAGAAGGACGATGCATAGATGCGCAACTTCCAGAATTTACACACAGATATCACCTTTATTCTTCAACACCCCCTGAACACCTCTAGGTGATTTTTTATGTAATTTTCTGGAAACGTTCTCCAAACTTTATGAACAGCATTCCAAAGCCCTTCTTTTGATGTTTGCAATTGTTTGTTCTGTTTTCCGTCCAGATTAGCCAGATCTGATCCATTGTGAAATGTGTATCATGGATAACATTTGCAGCACAGCTTTAACATTTGGTTGCATCATTTTATCAAAAGTAGACATATCTCTTATAATCAAAATAAATTTTACTACATAATAGTTTAGTATTGTTTTTTTGTGTCTAAATAATATTTAAAAGGTCATGTCCACAACCTTACACTAGATTTTTGCAACGTATCCCTTTTTAAGTTTTCTAGAAGTGTTTTTTTTTCAAAGTTAAATTGTTAATATGAACAAATAATAAAATGAAACTAGAGCCAACATGTAGCATTTTTAATTTGTTTCAACTGACCAGCTGCTTTCCAACTCCAGTGCCTGAATATGTTGTTGACCTGGTCTAGCTGCATGTGGCAACATGAGGGGAGATGACGCCAGGGTAGAGATTTAGGACACGGTGCACTGCCTATCAGAGGTCTCCTGGTAGGCCTCAGATACATTTCTTTGTGCTTTCCTTCTCCAGTCCTGACTCATTCTCAGTCTGACTGTCCCATACACACTTAAGCAGGGAAGAAAAATCCCTTATCTTGTATCTGGTTTAAGGTTCACTGAAATTGATGACAGTTGATGACAATCCAGCTGAGAGCAAGGGAATATCACCTTCAACTTACGGTGGAAGACGGAATAAAGAAGTGAGAATGGTAGAAATGCACTCTCAGGAAGATTTCTCTATATTTTGGTTCACAAGAATTTTACACCACTGGCACACTACGCAACAAAAAACTGATTTTACTGTTATTTTTTTGCTTATAATAGATGGATAATCAATAGTAACTGCACCTTACTTAAACACTGTAATCATAAATTATGCAACAAGTGTTTGTCCTAAAGGATTTCTTATATTTTTTAAGTAATGATAAGACTAATGCACTTTCTCTTTAGAACAGGAAAAGTATTGATGTTTTCTCAAAAGTTCACTTTGTCTTTTTGCATCCACTGCTCTGAAATATGCATTGTGAGTCTGCATTTAGAGTGGATTCACTTCATTATGCTTGAGCGATACAATTTTATAATTTCAAAGGAATGGGAGAAAATCAATAAATGTTAGTTGACAGCATAATTCATTTTCAAGGTTTGGACAAATTATGTAACAAATCAGGGGAAAATGTAACTCTAATGAAATTTCAGTTCATGTAAAAAGTTTCTCCACTCAAGTACAGCTATCTTAAAGCCTTCAAATGCCAGCACGGTTTCTGAGTCACTTGTTTGGATATACAACTGGGAAAATACATTTTACATTGACATTTTTCTCAGTAAATATATTTCTAATGGGCTTATTAAATTGGAATTGAAATCAGATTTTTGTAACAAACCAAATAAAAAAAAATTATAATTTATAAATTATAAAAACATTTATAAAAAAATGAACCATGTAATTAAACAACCTGGCCATATTAGATCTTTTTAGGAGTTCATATGCAATGTCTGCAAAAAGCTTTACATACAAACTACTTCTCAAAGGTCCTAAAAACAGCAAAATACTGAAAAAGATGGCAAAAGATGAACCTAATTGTTTGATATAAGTCATCAACTTTAAAATTTAGCCCTGTTAAACAACAAGTAAATGTATGTAGATGTTTGACTTTCACGAAAGTTTTGAAACAATTTTGTAAAGAATTCTCTCCCTAATTTCATTTAGAAAATATAAAACTTTTGGGGAATCTTAATTAACAGGAAAAGTTTGACTTTAAGTTTTCTAGAATAATTTTTTTTTTTCATTATTTTAAATGGCAACTTCTTATTTCAGCTATAATCCATGTTTTAACCGATTAGCATATCCTGTATGGAATGCACTGAACTTACCAAAAAATTGCCTAAAATTGCATCTTTGTTTCCACTTCTTTGTCTGTGACTGTGGGCACAAACACAGACAGGAAAAACTGTCTGTGTTTGAATTTAGCTCCTTCTTCTACACTTTGCTTCATATAGAGGTTATTGAGAAACAATTTCTTGTTGGATGCATGCTGTTTACTTACATTTTGTCTGAATCAAAAGAGAGGTTTGTTGACTGTGGAGTACAAATTGTTTTTTCCTATAAATTATAACACTAAAGCGTTTATCCATCTTTTGTGAAACACTCAACAATTCAAGCCAATTTGTGATAAGTTTGTGTTTGCAGATTTTAATTTTTCATACTATGAGAAAGAAATGCAATGTCTGCAAAAAGTATCTTCTAGAGACTTTTAAAAATAATTAACTTCAAATGATGTCACTTTTGGACTTTCTTCAATGTCCATATTTATGGAAAGAGCTCATATTGCAGATTTCTTTTTCTTTTGTAATATATGATTCATGTTGTTCTAACATTTAAAAATAGAAATAGATTTTTGTTGAATTTTCTTAGCTTTCATGTTAAAACATTTAATGTTTTTATGAGTGCAACAGGAGATTCAACGATTGCTCAAGCATGCATGCATGAAAGAATTAAAGCAACACTACAACTATGATTTTGATGCGGTAATAAAATTATAAAATGATATAAAGTTTAAAAAAGACCATTTCATTAAATATCTACCTCTTAATTAAGCATGTTCCATACACAACTCCTCTTTGGCATAACTTACGTTTTGGCTGGATTGTGATTTTCTAGGATGGTGGATTATTTGGGTACTTGCTTTTACCACAGCATGCTCTTTCCAGCTCTGAGAAATCTAGAAAAATATACTTTTTTGGTGTTTTAATATCCTGTGATATCATATCATTATCTAGTAATTCATTTTTTCCATATGTTTGTAAATTCTATAGTTTGTTCTAAAGCGCACCAAGATGGAGTCACGTGATGACGTAATGACATAATTGGGTAATTTTATTATAATTATGTAATTTCATTTTTTCTGTTTTTTTGTTTCTTGTCATCTTGTGGGCGGAGCCTGTAACTTTAAAAGATGGCCTGAGTTTTCCCAACAAGTCATACCGAAGGTGATGGAGTGCATTGAAAGTACTGCTGTTCTTTTTTTTTTTCACTTGCCTGGATGTCGAGTGTAAATATGCTGCACAGCTACTTTAACTTTTTTCACCTGAAAATGAGCACATTAAATACCATCTAAAGTGTACTATGGTATTGGCCAATAATTTTGTTGTTGAAGTAATAACAGAGGCCCACCACACCGCTAATCTTTCCACTTTTTTCTTATTTTATTTTATTTTTTTGTCAGTTTAGAGACTTTTGGAGTGCAGTACATTTTAACCAACTTCCATTTTGGTTTCATCTCATCTCAGTGAATATTTTGTGGTGGAATAATTGGTAAGTCTGTAAAGAAACACTATACGTTTCAATGATGTTACATATTATGAAGGCCAAAGTGAAATTGTTCTCGTTCTACCTGACTGGTTCAGACACAACCCAATTATTCTAACATGAGTTAAAATAACATATTTCGGAGGCTTATAGTAGAATAAAGCACTTCAATAAATGGAGAAAAACAAGTACTGATGGTCTCTGCAATAGTTTTTCTGGATTAATATTAAAAGTCACCTCTAACTTTGATCTCAGTTCTTTAAAGTCCTTTCAACATCAAGGAAAGTACAACCCTTTTTATTCCACCTGTCATCTGCCACAATCTGTTTTCATTTCCAGGAACCATGTCTGTCGGAGTTGGAAGTCTGCCGAAAAAGTCTCACTTCCCTGCATATGAGCCATTGTCAAGTAGGCACGGGATATGAAAAAACCCAGTGAAGTAACTTTTTCCTCTGATTTTCATGATTTATTCCCTGAGTGCCATAACAAAAATAACATTGACTTGCAGAGACGGATTCCTGTAGGAATGGAGTCACTAGAGAGAGCATGTTATAAACAAGGCTTCAGCATGAGGTCTTGTATTGCTTAACATAATTACAGGGAATATTATTTGGGAACAGAACAACAAATCCAATCTAAAGCTGTAAACTCAGTACTGATTAGGCATTTTGATCAATATTGCAAAATGTGATTACTGCTGATTTGCAACTGATGTGTGTAACCAATTTACCCTGTGGTAAATCATTTCTTCTTTATGAGCAGAAACTGATATTAATGACCTGGACTCAGACCCAGAGATGGTGATGTGAGTTTAAATCTCTGAGTTGAGTCCAACTTAAGTCACATAAATGCCTTCAGGCTTGACTTAGACTTGCTTTCTAAAGACTCAAGACTTAGAATCATGGTTCAAGACATGACTTCCATACAATCTTAAAGTTTTAAAATCAGTCATGAACACAAGCAAGTGTGTAAGCTAGACGGCAGCTGTAAAGTGATGCCCCACTTGTGCATGCTTATTGTGAAATATGCACTTGATTAATAATATAAAGGTCTTCACAGAGGATTAACAGTTAGCCTGGTCATATTAGCAGTAGCTTCTTAGCACTCACCACAAAGAGGATTCTTCAACTAGATGCTGCGCTTTTTGTTTTTCAGTAAGTGAAAGTGGATATTTCAGCTTCTTCTATTTTTTTACTTTTTTATGCTGCATTTCTGTGAAAATTAGATATCTTCACCCATCATTCAACAGAAAAATACTTGTCTGTAAAGAGGTGTGCTGCTTAAGAGTGGGAGTATAAATGTAGATGCAAGGAAAGAGGCGCAGAGTGTTGGTGTTGGTGCTGATGCTGGTGGAGGGAGTGTTTCAGATGTGTGTGATTTGTGGTGGTGGGGAGGGTGGGATGTTTCAATGACACCTTTAATCTGATAGAAATTCATCCAGGCAGAGGATCTGAGTATCTATGCACACCGAAAACAGTGATATATGAGCAGTGAAACACATCCCAGATGCAGTTAAATGGATGAGAGCAACAATGTTTTTATGCCGCCGACATTAAAGGAGAATTCCACCCTCAGATTCACCAGCCCTATACATCAGTTTGAGATGCACAGTACATCATTATGATAAAGCACCGTAATTTGCTTTCCTTTTGTATGCACTTGCAACAACAACCCTGTAAGTTTTAATCCCAGCCATTTGTTTAAGAAACCTGAATCAAAATGAGATGAACAGACCACAGAAGAAGGCAGTTATGCATATTTGCAGACCTAAAAGCTGTAACAAACCTCTATGTTCTGGATTGTACTCTAAGGTGAGCATCAGGTAAGTAATAAAGATGTCAACAACTGACTTTGATTATTTCATTATTTAGATAGTTAAAAAGTTTCCAATGCGAGGCTCCATACATATTGTATTGCCTAATGAAGAAACCTGCAAAAAGCCCTAAAATAATAAAATATTTTTTATTGTTTTGCATAGTACTGTTAAGGCTACCTGAATAGATATCAAATGCAGTTTTAAAATATTTTCATCATGTAGAAAACAGTCCAAATGAGCTTGGCTTTATGGAAAACAACAATCCCCTCTCTTGTTTATTTATTAACTGTGATAGCCACAGTTTTGAAAAAGCCAAATTCAGTTTCACCTGCAAGAACAAATATAATAAACAACAGTCATTTGCATCTTTGGCATCCTTGTTTTTGTAAAATACTTATATTTCAACACAATTGATGGGCACTTTTTAAAAGAAAAGTCCTTCAACTTCTTTGCTGTCAACAGCCTGACTTTATAGTGTGCATCTTCACAATAAATATACACTAGTGCATGAAGTGATACAATAATAGCATATTTTATCCACTCTCAGTGAAAGGAAGCTCCAAGGGCCATGCTGGCATGCATGTAGCACACTTTTCTTGTGTAAGCTGTTTCACATACAGGATGTAGAATGTTTTCATCTCCTTGATGTTCCACAGACTCAAGCAACACACGGGAAAGGCAGGCAGAGAAGAAAATGTTGCTTTGGGCTCTACAAATGACCTAGATACTTGAAAATGAATTTCATTTACCCTTATCACAGCATCTAAATGTAGCTCTCTTTCCTTACGTACAAATATGGCATTTATGGGGCTGCAATGGACACAAAAATAGCCCTCAGGAAGGCTTGTTTTTGGATCAGCATTTACTCGCTTTTACTCCTCCAGTTGCCCACTTGTTCACTATTCCACCCAGCACAAATGTGAAATAGGCAAGATGGGCACCTCCATGTTTCCAATCATGGAAAACATATCTGCTCGTTGGCTAAGATGTTTTCCAATAAGTCAGATTTGGTCTGTGACCAGGATAAGTTAGACGTTTGCAATTCTGCTCCAGGACAGAACATTTCCCTTCATGTAATGCCGAGGTTACAGGAGTTAACCGCACCCAATGGAGGTATTGATTAATCGGAAAGGCAGTCTGGCGAGCCTTCTTGGGCCACAAAGTGGCTGATCAGAATTCTAGAGCTGGCGGTTTCAACAGTTTCTTGCTGCGGAGGAAGAGGTGAAAAAATGGTGAAGACAGAGGAGGAGAAGAATAGCAAGAGATCAAGGTGGTGAAGGCGGTGGGCTGGGGGAAAGAGATATGACACACTGTGTAAAGATGGAGTGAAGATGAAAGTGTGGAGGGAGAACAAGTGAGGAGAGAGTGTGGAGTGGGATGAATTGTGAGGCAAAAAGAGATGTGAATTGAAGGCCAAGTAGAGTGGGTTATCATATCTGAACTGCGAGACATGAATCCCAATCCATCAATAAACGCTGCATTTTGTTAAAAAATACCCCTGCTGCTCCTGGTCTTAATGGATGGTGTGCTGCTGAATGCGTCACTTTTACTCTACCTCTGGAATAAGGGAGAGAATGGGTCTCACACCACAAAGAGATCTGAATCACAAAGGTAATAGTGGCCTCACTTTCCATACGTATACTTCAAATAAGTGGCCAGTGATTAGAAAAGCTCCTGATTTCTAAATAGTTCTAAAAATACTCTTTTTATGGTATGAGCCTGCTTATTCTCAGAAATGATTTGCCATTGATGTGAAAAGGTAACTTTCTTAAAGAAATCTACATTCCATTGGTTATGTGTGGAGAATCTTAGGAACTATTAAGAAAACAAAATAAATCACAAAGATTCATAACACATGATGCTGGATTCAACAGATTTCACTTTTCACTCATTGATTCTGAATAGAAAAAGAGAAACAATTAAGCAACTACTTCCTTTGTTTCTTGCAAAACTATAGTCTTAAACGTAGATGTAGACTACTACCAAAATAAAAGCACTCATCTTTACATGCGGCGCTCATATTAATTGCTAAATCATACTTCGCCACTCCAAGTTGCTTTGGAAAAAGCCTTTTATTTTGATGAGAAATATTGTATTGCTTTAATATTGTGAAGCCTCGTGCCACGACTACGTTATTTTAATGATACAACAGTCCCTACAACCTCCCCTTATATGTAGTTTTTACTTGTTCGGAAATGATGTCAGGCAGACACATGACACGCTGGAGATAATATTTCCCTTCTGATCTGGGAATGTTTTGATATTCCTAAGAATGAGCCAAAGACCATCGTAGCCTATAGAATGTCATGGACTGACACGGAAAACACATTAACATCAAATGGGGTCGACGATTTAACTGCATCCATAAAATGCAGTGTCTACATTTATATGCAGTCTTTAGAAGACTAAGTTATTGAGTTGTTGACTGACAGAAATAGTCTTTTTATGAATTGCAATTAGCTGAAAGTGTTTTTATGCTGCTTCTTCCTTCATCCATTACATTTACTGTCCTTGGACTTAACACAAGCAATTTCCATCCTGACACTTTTAAGTCACTAAAGCTGTAAGGGGCCAGCATGAATATAATGCTTCCTTACCACATACAATTAAGCTTGCTGTCTTTAACTGATCAGAACAGACAAACACATGCACACACACATTCAGATCAATAAAGATGGCAATGATGTTAGTCTCACCGTCCTTGTCGATAAAACTAGCATGGAAATACAAACTGCTTCACTGACAGAAGAAAGAGGAGGTAAATCAGCCACCCATAAGCAGTGGGTGGAGATTTTCATGCTAGCTTAAATTTAGTCATGCTGTTTGGGGGTCTTTATTGTTCCTTAGAGACTAAACTTAAAGTCAATTACTCTACCAGAGGAGCTATTTCATGAGTAAGCAGTGTTTGAACAGTAAATACTAGAGTGAGAAGAAGTAGATACTTGCAGTCTGCCAACAACCAGAGTACATCTCTGGAGCTGTTTGTGCAGAAATCAGATGAGCTTTCCGTCCTTTGTAGAGACACTTTTCAAATGAAAAAAGTAATTTCAGACTTGTTTGTCCTCTTGAGTTTGAACAGAAACAGAAGGTGTTTTATATAAACAGTCTAGACAGAGATGAGGGTGATAAAACTGATTCCTCATAAATTTAAAGAAATATCTGTATTTAACATCAGTTTAACTTTCAGGTTTGTATTTTTTTTAAATGGACGGACAAAAAAAATAAAATTTTCAAACACATAAAGTGCCTTTAATATTTATTGGTAAAGATGTGTTTTACTACATTAAAATAAGACATCGTTTATGCGTCACCCTAAATTACTTTGTTTCAAAACCAAGTAGGGCAAAAAGTTAAGAATATTGTTTCATGCAAATTGTTTTCATGTCATAAGCAAAATGGATGATATCCTTCACATACTAAGTATAGCTGAAGCAGTTTATTCGAGTTTCAAAGAGCATTTAATTGATAAATTATATACTTTTTTATATTACTGTCATAAAAAATGCGCCATGATACATAGTCACTTCAGTTTTTAGCCTGCTTTCTTTTCTAAAAATCTGCAGACCTGACTGGAGTCCATTGCATCAATAACCTGTTGAAATAGTAGGAAATTTTAAATAAAATCCTTCAAATTCTACCTAAAAATTTAAGCAAACACAAAAAAAAACTATCATTTACAGACATATGTGTTAGACCTAGCTTTCCTGGAGAAGGACCTGGGACGCTTAGAAATCCGGATTGTGCAAAAAGAATGTTAAAGGAGCTCTCATTCTGTATGATCAGTTTTTCAAATGTTTCTGGAGAACTCACAGCTCTGTCCTAGTGATTTCATTGTTATCAATACATTTACAACTGGTTATTTTGTTAAAGTTTACACATTTCATCAGCTTCAAGGGGGCTGAAGGGCTATTGGACTAAATCAACATTTTTTTAGGGTTGTATCTTTTCTTAGCTTAGTTATGGTTTTATTCTTTTTTGAATAACATTGACACATTTTGCAAGTTACAATTTTCTTAACTTCAATCCCCTTTAAACAGACAAACTATAACTAACTATCATTTAGCTAACCACTGAGTACTTTACTCAGTAACCACTGAATAAAGTCAATCTTGAAAAGATTTACTTTCCAAAGCTTTTCTTTTCTAGAGTAGTTTGTCATGAATTGTGCAACCATAATGTTTTAAGTTTTTATAACCAACAACTAAAAATATCAGATTTCTTTTGCAGTTTTGTCGAACTGTTTTTCATTACTTACTAAAACCAAACCAATGGAAAGAAAAAAATATCTTTGTATCTAATGATTTTTGCACTGAATAAATGTGTTCAAAGTCAAAGGTACATTAATTTATTTGAAGGATTTTTACACAACTTTATTAGAGGTGCTAATAAATGTGACCAACACTGTCACTGTATCACCTTTAAAGGCTCTCTGATGTGCTTTGACCTAGACAGAGTGCGATTTCTCATGACTTCAACCATGTTTCAGGGTGTTGTGAGCATGTTCGTTTTAGCGGAGCATGCACTGAAGCAAGAGTAATCAGCACAGCTGGAGTCTACAGAGAATATCTTCATAAGGGTTCATAGGAAGACATTTTTGGAGAATGCATCACAGAGAAGAGTCAGAGGTTATGGCAAAAATAAGTCCCTTTTGGGGATTGCAGGAAACTGACCCAGTGGCTTACAACCCAAGGCTCTCATTCCCATTTCACGCTTTGCGTTGCAGAGAGATACACAAGACACTGGATATTATTCCCTCTTCTTAAACCCCGCTGAGGTCCAATCAAAGATCCCAGCCTTTGATGTTTTAAGTCCCGGCTGTTTTCAGAGAAAAAAAATAAAAAAATAAACCCCTCCTCTGAACCAGACAGTGCCTGTTGCACGCTGGGAGCAGCCAGGCAGTGTTACGGGTCCCCACCTGCGGTTTTAATTACAGTGCATGACAAGAGGATGTGCTGGAGCGGAAGGAGAGAAGAAAGCAGGGGTGACCCTTGCTGTTTGGCACAAGAGGGAGTTCGAGGAGATACTGTATGTTCAGTAATATACAGATAAAGTCTCGGCAATTTTCTTTTACATGCAATTCTTTTCCCACCTTTTGCAGATAAATCAACCCTATGCTGAATTTGAGTTTCTGTTAAGAGCTTGTTTTGATTTATTTGAGATGAGGTGTGAAGTTATTAAGGGTAAGTGTTCCCTACTTGTAGCAAGCAAACGTCAATGAGTTGATTGAAAAGCTGTTAAAAATAAGTGAAAAGTAAATGAATATTGATTTTCATAATATATACTAGATATTTAAGGCTCAAATCAACACAGTAATGTGTAATTGTATTATTATTATCAGTATTATTATTACTGCTGCTATTATTATTGTCATATATAAGTCTATGAAGTGATGATGTCTTAGAATGAATAACATTTAATCTAAATATTGCATAAAGACGAGCTTAATTTGACACATACATAAAAATAATAAACCAGCATCCTTTGCTACAATGCTGGATTGGAACCCAACCATTGTGTCTTTATTGCTACAAGATTTATAGAACGTCTAAATAATAAAAAAGCAGTTGGGTAAATATTTTCTATTCTGATGTCTTGAAAAACTTTGTCTTGAAATTTGAGACTGAAAATGTGTGAAATTTTGACATGGAAAAATACAGAGGAATATCGTGCTAGGAAGTCAGAAGTATGTTAGGCTGAAAAAATCTAAATAGGAGCCAAAAAGGTGCTGGGAAGATTGCCATTTCACTTTTGTTTATTCTGGTATTTTTTTTTATCTGTTTTGGTGCAAAAAAAACCAAAAAACCCAGAGCGCTTTGCTTTAAAAACATCCACACAAAACCTTTAAACAGCAGAAGTATAATACACATGTCATGTCATGCCTTCAACACACCCATGATGCTTTTATTATTATTTTTTTTGTCTCCGTCTCGTGTGTAAATCATCAGAATTCCAAACACACGTCCATATATTCTCCTCCGTCTGTCTCCTCCTCTCATCGGTGTATAATTTGTGCAGATAACTATTGCTTCTCTGCACGGCTCTCCAGCTCCTCTACATGGATGAGCTCATATCAGATTAAAAAGGCACTCACTGATTCTGACCTCCTCGCCCCCCCATACACACATCCTACCCCACATCAGGTTCCCCCAGGGTTCTCGCACACACACACACACACCAGCACACCCCAAGCACACATATAAAAATACACACTCCCCAATATTTTTGCCAACACCTCTCCCTCTATCCCTCTTCTGACATTTCGGCTCCTTCTGTCATCTGAGAAGTCCCGCTGAGTGTTGAGGTGGTTCAATGGGACATGGGGGGGTAGCCCAAAAATCCCCGCAGGCCTTTATGCCTATATCCACAAAGGTTCTGAATATATGTTTTTTTTTAATATGGCAATACACAAGCGATGGGGAATTAATTTTTTTGACAAATGATGAGTAGCTTGTTAAAGATTTTGCTCAAAACATGATGTGAAAAATATTTAATCTAATTTCCCCTATTTTCCCCTGTGTATATACTCTGTGCTTCAACAGCTGCATACCTGGACGCCACCTTTTGAAGATGAAAAAAAAGAAAAAAACCTAAAATAAAAACTTCATAAACAAAGTTTTTATTTTTCTGTAATATATTCAGCCAAGATTCTCTGGGAACTTTATTTTTTTTCTTTCCTTCCTCTCCTTTTTCTCTGTGAGCATGCAGAGCTGTGTGTCAGATCTGTGGGATGCCTGTAGGCTGCTCCCGAGAGAGACACGGTGTGCTCATCCAACACAAACAGGGTCGCAAAACAACGACTCAGCCACTTGTGCGGAGTTTACTTCAAATTAGCCCCAACTCTCGTCTGAGTGCATCGCACCAATCAAACCGGTGTTGTGTTAGACAATGAGATGACAATGTGCGACTATGCCAAAGGTAGAAGCTAAAACAGACGGCATCAAAGTCAAGCAGGGAGGAGCATTTCAGTCTGTTCTTTTTAAAGAAATTCTGCAGAGAAGAGCATGCTGTGAAAAAAAAAAAGTACTAAATACTCCCCCGGATAACAAGCTAATCTATTTGCTGCTCATTTTCTAATCCGCCAAATGATTCTTATTCCAAAGAGAAAAGCAGGCAGTCCAACCCAGGCATTAGGAGAGGCAGTCATGATTGCGAACAGGTAAACAAAACAGGCCTCATTGGACCTTCTGAGTGTCATGAGAAGCTGTGATGAGCAGAATAAACCGCCTGATTAATATTCCAGCCGTATTTTCTTGGGAGGAAGCAGAGGGCACGGCAGCTGCTCCCGTATGGAGACCTTGCTGTTATGACCGTGGGGGTGATGTCAGACACCCTACTCCACCACCACACTCTCACCCTCTAACTCCTCTGCAGGAGACCCTCCCTTCTCGTTTCATTTGCATTTTAACCTCCCCTTACTGATATTTTGCAGCAAATTCACCTCCATGTCTAAATAAATTGCAGGTAAAGAAAAACAAAAAAACTATAAAGCATCTTTAACTTCAGAATGATGAGTGATGGCGTCACAATGATGCCATCACCCTAATCTTTATCCCCCTCCAAAGACATAGTTGACAAGGTATCTTTGTCTTGACGTGCAAAGCTCAAGGGGATCTTGATCACTAGTATTCATTCTGTTTGTGGGTTAGCAGGGACGCAGTGTTTGAATTAAGAATATACAATGCTGCCTTCCAGTTCAAAAGGAGATAGCAAGCTAATGTCTTTTAAAAGAAAATCTAAGCCACATGGTTTCTTACCGGAAATACGAGGCAATTTGGCAACTTTTCATAACTCTCTATTAACTTCTTTAAAATTTCAAGTAGTGACAAATCTAATCTTTCTCTGTTTTAACTGAAGCCACTTTGAAAGTAGTGTACAGCGTTGAAATTGTACTTTGATCAAATTAAAAATGTCATTTAATCACTGTTGTCAGCTAACAAAACCTTCATTACCTAATTTATGAACGACGCATTTTGAAATGGAGCATGCATACTTGTTATGTGTATATCCTTCTGATTACTGATACCTGCTTTCAGAAAGACTTTGGGGAACCTTCTTTTCAGTAGTTACAAATCTCAGTGAGCCTAAAAATGTGCAACAAATAATAAAAAGAAAAGAATTGATGGACATTAGTAAGATATTGGGTTCTGATAATATGCAAGGCAGCTTCAGCAAATATAATTTAAGATGTGTGAGGCTCACCTGAAGAGAATGGACATATGTTATGTTTTTCATGGTGTTCTTAATTTAGTTTTTTAATAATCATGCGAGGAAATTTTCCCGTACACATTGAAACCACATTTGAGTTTAGTTAATTATCTCTCAGACACTTTATCCACCTCGTCCGATGGTCGTAGTCAGAGGCCCCAGTTGGGTCAATTGACAACCAGACTGCTCTATGGCAGCTGTAGCTACAATGTAGCTTACCACCATCAGTGTGTGAATAATTTAATCTAATGTAAAGCGCTTTACATTTCTCTGGACCAGATATACCGCTATGCAAGGACAGGCCACTTGCTATTTATTTTTAAAACTGTTGCAGCCCTATTGTTGTGCACAAAATTACCAGGTATAAGAAGTCACATTGCATATGGTTTCTTTAATACTTTGCTATTTTTGTCTTCAGTTCCATGATGGAAATTTACATATTTTATCAGTTTAATTTGCCAGCATCTTGTCACAGTAACAATGAAAGCAATTTTTGGTCCAAACATACTTTATGTTTCTACAACACTTGCAATCAAATATTTTTGAAAGGGATTTGTAAAGCAAGGCCACCTCTGAAAAAAGTAAACCATTTGCGGATGCTACATTTCCAACACTTTTAACCTATTGAGTTGCCATGACCTGCAGTGCTCCATTGACCTGTGACCCTCACAGCTTGAGAATGACAGCAGGTTCAGTCTGGCAGAAATGAACTGAGGTTAAAGAGGCAACCATTCTCAACATCTATAGGTCAATCAGTTCAGACTAATTCTGGGCAGGACTTTAAATAAGTTACCTAAACTTTGTAGTGGTCATTTACTGAATGTTCTGTGCAGAGAAATGAAAGGCACCGATAACTTTTCTTTTGATGGAGATCTCACATGTTTTAATTGCAAAACATATTATTTCAGTGCTTTATATCATAAATTCAAACCATTACACTACAGTGACAAAATAAAAGGAAGTAGTGACAAGTTGTAACAATGTCAATGTCAATCATTAACATTGATTAATGCCCTAAATATTAATCAATGTTCCAGTTATTATTACTAGAAAAATTCTAAACAAATGAATTTGTAGTCTCAGTGGAAATCAGTGTTTCAGCAGTTTGCTGTTTTCTGGAAGTTTGTTTTCCAGCTGATAGAAGACTAACTTTGTAACTGTCTTTATGTCACTCTGAACGTTCAGGTCTGGGTTCATGACTACACCCAGATTTTGGGCCTGATCAGTAGTTTCCAGCTGTAATAGCTGAAGATTTGCATTGACTTTTGACTCTTAAGATCCAAAAATAATTACTTCAGTATTGTTTCTGTTCAGCTGAAAAAAGTTTTTCTTCCGAGAAACAACTGTGTTTTCCCATGAGTGTTATCACAATGCTCTTCTCAGATCTGTTGTTTCCTTTATTTCTTTTTTTGTTTTGATTTTTACTTCATTGTTTGACTTCTTATTATTGTATCAAATCGTCCCCCATTCAATTTAGATAAATAAGTAAGTATTCATGTGGATATCATTAAACACTGACACAGAGGTAATCTCAGTACAGTGAGATTACCACTGTAAGACGTGAAAGTGGTTGGTCATTGTTAAGACGCTGTAGAACTGCTTTAAATCACTTTGCTGATGAATTGGTGTCTGGTGATTGGCCTGTAATTTTCCAACAGTGACTTATTCAAATTGTTCTTTTTATCAGTGGTTTGATAACTGCAGGTTTTAAAGCTGGATGGAAAACATCTGATGAGTTTACAGTTTCAATTAGAGTTTAAGAGAATTTGAATCACGTAAAATCAACATCAACGTTTTATGTTTCAATTTATTTTTTTTATTTTAACAGCCTCAGCTGCGTTTTATTTTAAATCTACTGGTAGTGAAAACTCGGGGAAATGTATTTTTTTGTTGTGACTCTTTCTGTCAGTTGCTTTTTTTTTTTTTTTTTTAACTTTCACGAGAAATGTAATTTTATTTTTGGGTTGGCACGTCAGGACCCCTCTTGTACAAGATTGTTGAAGGCTTTAAGATTTTTAGACTTGTGCGAGTCTGTGTGTGTGTTCTTGGAATCTACCCCTCAGTCATCTTAGGTTACTGATCCGCCTCTTCCTTGGAGGTGTCAGGGCTGACTTGCCCTAAATATAGAAGCTGCCATTTACCTTCAATCATTTTTGTTCATAGTAAAGCAGAAACCAACACATACGTTGCAACATCCCCATGTAAGACGAAGAATAACACTTTGTATGAACTAGTTTTTTTTATTTTTTTTATTTCCTGTTGCTACATTGTGTACGTCCATATAAGAGGAATAAAATAATTCTGAGGCACAGATTTTCTTGCATTCTGCTTTCTGTCAGCCACATGACACCCACTGGGAAGAGGTTCAGTCTCTGCCTGCAGATAATCCCTTAAAAACATTCTCAATATTGTCTTATTTTGGATGCCAGCAGGTAATTGATAGCTGAACTTAACAGAGCAAACTTAATATACAAGATATGAGATGCCGAAATATCAAATCACATGCTTTGTTATTTTATAAACCAGGTGCGGGGTGTAAGTGTGCCAAAAGCGTAAATGACACTGGTATGCTAATTAAAACCTGTTTTTTCTGTCCATTAAACCTGTCCTCACCTTCACACCCAGGCACTATTTCTGTTATCTTTACAGAAAGGACTTAACAGGAGCTGTGATACTAACTACTGTGCAACAATTACACACACAAGCACTGCAGTTTCTCCGGGTCAAATATTAATAAGAGGGCCATTGTGGTAAAGTCGGAAGAAGAGTGTAATTGTGGTCATAGTGAAACTGTTCCCTGACATGCAGTCACACCTGGCTGGCTGGCAGCATGGTGAGGAGGAGAGGATCCCCCACAGTCCTCTGTTATTGCTATGCTGAAATACTGCAGAGTTACAGTGAGGGGAGAGAACAAGGAAGGCTGTGGAGCGCATAGAAAAGAGAGCATGTTCTTTCTCCCCGCACAGTGAAATACAGCAAAAGGGTGAGACAGCGAGTAGGTTCGGCGGCCCAACAAGACATGTGTCACACTGTGAGAAACAGTGACACGCATCTCCTCAATCTCCGTATCATCAGGCTCTGCTCGAGACGTGACTGCAGGTATTTAAGCTGCGTGCTCTGTGTTTTACAATGCACAAATATGTGTGCCGCATCCAAAAAAGCAGTGTCAGACAGAAAGGAAATGATCCTATAATGGTGTGATACAGGTGCTGCAAAAACTTTAGGGCAGCTTTTTTTCCCCTTTCTTTTTGGGAGAAACTTTCTATGTGTGAGTGTAGGAAAGGGAAAAAAATAGGCTTCTTTTTTATGCTAATGCAGGTAGAAAAGAGAAGCAGGGAAGAAGCATATCCGATCCATGCATCGAGTTCGCAGTAAATCACATCCTGAACGTGTAGAAAACACAAGGAAAAAGATAGCTTTGTTCTGGGGAGAAAGTGCTTACTAACATACTTTTTTTTTTTAGATGAGCATGAGATTTGTGGGTGTAAGCTCTGTCTAAATGCGCAGAGGCGAATCTTAGATTCCCGCTCAAAAGGAGAAGGGTCTGATGTTGCTGATTTTCTTTTTTAAGTTTCTTGCGAGAAAATTTTTAGGTGCTTGCATGCAAATGGTAGATCTCATTTAAGCAATGTCTTGAAGTTTGATATACCACCAGTCAGTGCTTATACTGCTCTTCTGAAAAAAAAAAAAAAAAAAAAACATTCGGCCACATCAAGCAGTGTCCATAATGGACCAGAACAACTGTGCCACCCTTTCCCTTAAATCATGGAAAGCGTCAGTGAGCCCTCATAGCCTCTGCACTTTGATGATAACGCAGCCGTTTAAAACACAATAATTTTTAAGAAAATTTACATTGTGGTGGGTTGTTTCCCGATGAAACTGGAAGGCTTTTGATGATGGATTAAGAAAAGTGGTGATCATGTCTGAATGCCAAAAGGGTTGCTGTAAAACATCTCCAAAACATCTAATTTAATATTTATTCTATTTGCTTCATTTTGTTCCTATTTTGCACATTTCAAAGGTTTTTATACCCATTTGAACTTGTTTCTATTTTGTTACATTACAACCTAAGATATTAATATATTTCATTTGTATTTTGTGATTAAATCGAAACAATTACACATCATTGTGAAGAAAAATTACACATTTTTGTAAGTTTTTTTTTTCTCTCTTTTTTTAACAAATAAGAACTTGTAAAAAATGGGTTGCCTATGCATTTTATCAACCTTTACTTTGATGACCCTGAATAAAATCCAGTACTGATTGCATTCAAAGTAGGGCTGAATCGAGGAACAGCTATTTGCAAAATTCCCTTGCAACAATAAGGTCAGAGCTTATATCCTGATCTTGGATTTCCTGCATGTTCTCCCTGTACACTGTGCATTAACCTGAACACACCATTGAACATAAAAAGAGGAAGCATCCTCTTACAGGGTTGTTTTTCTCCAACAACAACAGGGAAGCTGCCCAGATGGATGGAGTTAAATACAGGTCAACACTGGAAGAGCACCTGCTGGAGGCTGTGAGACTGAGATGAAAGATGACCTTCAGTGATCCTAAACCTGAACAAATGGCTAGAGGTACAATGGTTGAGATCAGAGCATATTTATGGCTAATAATGGTCAAATCAAAGTCACAGATGCTTTCTAATCTTACTAATATTAGCTGGTTTAGTTCAAACTGTAGCAATAAGGAAAGATGTTTCTTCAGTTATCGAATAAGGTCAGCATAGCAAATGCACATTTTTCAGATTTACATTTGTGTAGGTTTGTTACAAAACATTATAGTGGATAGTGACTTTTTTCTTATTCAGTTGATGATTAAGTTTAAGCTGTTTCTTTGCAGTCCTTACTGTTAAGCCTAGATTGCTCACTTACTATCACTATTACAAATGCACGGTAACAAAGAAATAAATTAATAGATGTACCAATCACCCCAACATACTTTGCTTCATTTAATAAAAAAAAAACCAAACAAACATATGTATCAATTATTTTTAAATTGTGAATGGACAACACCGAGAAGGATTTATTTCCTTCTAGGTGTTGAAGCAGGGATCTGCCTCAAATATACTGTCAGAAACTCACATTGAAAGGCTTGGGACCCAAATCTGGAGTAAGAATTGAAGGTCTGCAGCAGGAAGCTGAGTCACAGCAGCTAGTAAACTCTTTGACAGTGAATCAAAGATGAATGGAGGGGGTCAGAGTTTACAGCTGGTGTGGCAGAGGAGCGCAAGGCAAGCAGCATATATATGGAATCACATGGTGGTCAGAGGATATTGTGAGCACATACAGACAGTTGCATTCAGATATGCACACTTATAACTGAGAGCCTTCTGACCCTGCTAGACCTCCACCTCAACATGTCAGAAAGAGAGAAATTAAATTCTTTTCAATCAGAGCTACTTTCAGAATGTCAGTGCAGACTTATTCAGACCGACTTTCACCATTGCGCAAAGACTTTAATTTAAAACTCAGTAAGGAAGAATGGCACAGAGCGTTTTCATCATTGTATTCTGCTCCAGCCCACTCCCATTGCAAGGTAACAAATTAGACCTCCAAGATGTGATGAGGGATCTTTCATATTACAACTAATAGTGACAAATGGGACAGGGTGAAAGCTACAGCACATCCATAAAAGTGTGGCAGCTTCATTTTGGCAAATGCCATTTGAATCCGTCTGATTGACCATGATAATCACGATTATGGACTGTTTTTCCTCTTTCGGAGGTGAAAAGGTGTAAAGCTGATGATTTCAAGATCAAAAGTCCAAGAAAAGAAAATCAACTCTTCCTCTTCTTTTTGGTCACTAATTGCATCTTGTTCTGATCCAGTGCCCCTTTTTTCCACGTGTCAAGGATGTTAGCGTAATATTTAGAGTGAAATGTTGACGCAGTCAACATAAGGGGAGCTAAATATAAAATGGCTGCTGTTATGCTAATGGATGCCACTGAATAATTCAAGCGTGGATGATAATAAAAATGGAAAAACAGGGGACCTGTCGAGCTACACCGCTGCATGTGTCACGACAGGGCACTAATTTGCTGTCAAGGCTGATACCCCACTTGACTCTCACCCCCACCCACCTTTACAATTCAGCTGTGAAGATTAGTAAATATTGTGTCTGTCTCCGTGCTTCTTGTACATATTTTGGAGAAGTAGTGAGCATGACTGGTGGGCCCTGAAAGCCTGGGGAATTGGAGTGGGAAAGCCTTGCTGCTTTGCTCTCTACTCTCTGTCATGTGCTCTCAGGAGAAGCTGAGGCAGGGTGGGAAAGAACAAGCTCGCCTCCTCCCTGCACGCTGCAGGGCCTTCAGGGATGACACACTGGGTTGAAGGCCACATCAAAAGGCAAAAGAAACACTAGAGAGACAGGAGCGGGTCTTCAAATTGGGGAAGGGCTACCTCTTTTTGTCTCACAATTACCTTTCCCTGCTGTTGCCATCGCTGTGCAGCACCTTTCCTGTCACCCGAGCCTTTTTCTCTCTAAGTCAGTTCTTAACGCTTCCTCTGTTTTGTGATGTTAAACCACAACATTTCTACCATGCATGCTTAAGTTACTTTCACCTTTCAGAAACGGTCACAATACACAACCATGCTTGAGACACATGGTTATTAATAGTCCATCATACTGCTTGATTGAATGCTGCAATGTAAATTTTGTCATCTAATCTGTTGACTAGCATTTGGTGGTGGGCTCTATGGCCAAGGCCAACCCTGTGTAGCCTTAAGTGGGCATGAAATGCACAGCCAACAAAGAAAAAGAAGAAAAAATAAAGAAAAACAAATATTTTAAAGAAATTCAATATGAATGTGCCCCAGAGCAAGGAACTTATCCCCTCATTGTCTACCAATATGTTGGTATATGAATGTGTTCGTGTTTGACAATGTAGCTCGGCGAATCTGGTTCTATTTTATAAAAGCTTTGAGTGGTTGGTGACTCTGGAAAGAAACTAACTGAATAAGTTTTGTCCATTTCTCATGTTTTGCCTTCTGTGTGGCTTTAGAGAAAACTGCATGTCTCTTAGTTCAACACAGTTACTCAAGAGAGCTAAAGAGGAGCAGAGATTTGATTGCAATTGAAATAGAGTCTCACATACACATCCATGACAAATGATCTTTTAAATGTCTTGTTCTAAATAAATTTTACCTGCCAGATCCTTCTGAAGAACCATAAAAAATAACATGTAATAAATAATTTATGTACCATCAAATTTAGTCATTTAAATTTAAATAAGGCTTGTTTCTCAGATTAACAATACCTTTGGAATATAATAACCTTCATAATAACCTTTAAGCGGACATTACACGTGCTTTGTTAAGCCCACAAGTGTTTCTTTATTGGTCTGATGACGTATTCTAATCTTAATGTTTGTATTTGCATTAACCATATACAGGAAATAATCATAATTAAGAGAAACATGGGCTTGAAAATATCAGTGTGGGTAATTAATCTATAAAATGATGTTTACTGTGAACTGAGTTACTAAAATAACTGAGTTTTTAACAGTGAGAAAGGAGAAAGAGTCTAGGCCAAGCAAATAAAAATAGAGGGAAATATGACAATGATCATTTAAAGTTTGGATTTTGTCTGCAGAGCTCTGGAATTATTTATTTATTCATTTATTTATTAACACGAGGCTAAATTAACTGTGGTTACAGCAGAAAGTAGTTCATAGTTTTGACTCTGTAAATGAAAAAGGAACTGAAGCTCCATCTGTAGTGTAGTTATGCACAGCAGGTAAATCTCTCAATATTTACCTGCAATATCTACCTCCATTCATACTTGATGCTGTATGAATGGAGCATAAAGTATAGCAACAGCAAAAAGTTTAAATAAAAAATAGTGACTATGTAATTAGGGGACCGTCAGGGGCAGCTCTCCCACACTTTGAAAACCACTGTTGCTTAAGATCCAGATTCATGACTGTACATCAACACAATACAATGAAGCAAAATTGCGTTCCTCTTGTGGTGAGGATTTCAATGAAAAAAAATCTTTCTTCAGATAAAAGAGATCAGACAGCACCAGCAGCAGGGGGGCAGCACCTGTCACATTACTTGACGCCCAAGGAGCAGAATTGCTCAGCAACACCTGTCCACGGGTTTCCGTTCAGTTTCCACGGTTACCAACTGCTGGTTCATGACAGGCCAAGGATAGTATGAAATCACAACCATTATTCTGGGATCCATTTCATGCTATTTCATGCTGTTACACAAGGAGAGCCGATGACAATTTGTAGAGATTAATGCTTTACTGAACAACAACCACAGGACAAAAGGCTGTTACTCTTTGATCCACTTACAAACAATGATTGTCTGGATAGAAAAAAAATCACTCAAATCATCTTTTTAAGAGAACAAACATTAGTGGGAAACCAAAGCAGCACAGTTGTTTCTTGTGGTGAGCTGTAGTTGGTATCGTATTGTGCCTTCCTCAAATTATGACAGCAAAAATAATGCTATGAAAGCAAAAAAAAAGAAAACTCCAAAACACTTAGAATCGAGCATCACAGATGCATCTGCCCTATTGGTAGATCTATTGTTATACCCAATTGTAGACTTGGACAATTATGAGGACAAATCCTTAATTACTAAACAAAACAATTAAAATTTAACCTGTCTGAAAAACATAAAAATACATAATAACATAAATAGCTTCTGCTACAAGAAGCTTGACAGAGCCCTCAAAGGATGACTTTCTATTTCAAAATTTTTGAATGCCAAATAAACTGTAAGTCATAGGGCTACGGTATGCATACGGTATACAATTTTTTTATTTTTGCTCCTGCAGAAATTTTTGTAACTGTAGTGTATTAACAGTGATGTCTACTGATTTACCTTATGAACATGCTATATTGCGTGAGCAAAGATGTTGTTTTATACTTACCAAAATATAAAAACAAGGTTTGAAAGTGTATCAAGACGTGACAGTGCTAGCGGGAACCATTAACTTTTCATTCGTTTCATTCTCTTGTTTTGCTGCCTTTGCACTCCCTGTGTGCTGAATCCACTGCTGCTCTCATTAGGCACATCCAACTCTTCCCTGACTTTTTTCTGCACTGTCCCTGTCCTGGGAATGATCTCACTATTTAGTATTGTCCCCAGGTATTGCTGCTGCATTTCCTACTGCTTAATCCGGATGCACCCATAAATAGAGCCCTCACTTCCTGGCCTACCACTTCATAATTCCCAGCTTTCCACCAGGCATGCCGTGGCTCTTTCTCCGTCTCCAGACTCAACTGCAGAGAGCGTCCTGAGACGGATGCAAAAATGCACGTCTAATCTTTTACGCTCGCTTTCGGTTTAACAGCATTAATGCTATTTCACACAGTCATGAAGATGGATAATGTGTATTTAGCAAAGGTTTATGTGTTCAACAAAAACATCTTAGAAATGCCAACATTTTTTGTCTTTGTCTTCAAACTTGATTGGCTGCTCCTGGGCTTGGTGGCGATTCTCATTGTGTGCCTCCTCTAACAATTTAACTACAGTCAACTCATGGACTATGGGACAAACTCCTACGTCCCCTCTATTTATAATTGTCATAACCTGTCCAATTTGCCACTTGATTTAGATCTGCCCTTCTCATTGTTGTTTTTTTTTTAAACTGCACAAAATGTTATTGTTTCCCACTTTTTTTCAGATCAAATCGTTCACCAATATTGCAAGGCCACTAGTCCTTCCATTCTCAGTCTAAGTTGCTTTAACGAGACACAAAGTCAATAAATACATTGTAAATTTATAATTACTGTTCATATTTGAACAAAAAGCATGTAGCAGTAATGTTAATAAATGGCACGCAAGCATTTTAAGCCTAAATATGATGACTAACAAAAACGCCTATTCATTAAAAAAACAAAACAAAACAAAAAAAAAACACAGGCTTCCAATTTCAGATAATTCTTAATGCTTTTGCTATTACAGGATCATTTTCAGTATTTTCATAAAGATTACTTTCCCACAACTGTAGTACATCTCAAATATACTTGACATGTTTTAAACCAGTGTGGTCCATACGCTCTACAAGAACACTGGGTGAAAAGTTTTTGAATGTCGTCCATAAATTAACAAAGTTAAATATTTTATATTTGTTGAAAATCTGAGTCCTGTGGTGGCCTGCACATGCTCCTCTGGCATAGTTTTGTCATTACTTAACATTATGCTACATCCTAGAGGCATTTTGCTAAGATAAAAAAGAAATATGCAGTGCAAGTTGAGTGTTAGTTCATAATTTAATAACCAATTCTATAATTAAAATCCACATTATTGTGCAATGAAGATGATATTAATCTAAAAACATAACATCATTTGCATAAGATTGCATTTCGGATGCATGCCTCACAGAAGCAATATTATCAAAAGCTGATAACTCAGCCATTCATTCGTCCCTCATTGTCTTCAGTCTGTGTGATAAATGTAGCTGTAATCACGAACGCTTCTTGCTAATGCTGTGACCTTTAAAAAAGTGTAGGAATCTAATATATAGGCTAAAAAATATACTAATTTTTCAACTATTTCTGCCTGAGAAAAATGCATACTCTATTGTCCACACAAATGCATGAAAAAAAAGGAAATCAGAGCCGGTTTCATCTTTCTGTGGGCGTGAAAATATGAGGTGCAATATTAAAAGAAGGAAAATCCAATGTGTGAAGCAAAGACCTGTAGACCAGATAATGTAGATGATGGCGATGCCAGTAAAATAGTTGGCATCAGATACGGAGGACAGATTGCCCTTGAAAACTAGGTTTGTCTGATGCAACAGCAAACTCAGTCTGTGTCAAGAGCCATTTTGAATCTGCAGCTCTGCAAATATGTTTAACAGTGACAGTCTTCATCTGTCTCCTGTTTTTGAAGTCTGACTCTTCACATTTCCAAGCAAAGTGCATCCTTCTTTGTTGTTTTTTTTTTCTTCTTCTTCTTTTTTGTCATTTAACTTCTTTTAAAATCATGCAGGTCCCAGGCTTTTTTTCTTCTTCTTTCTTTTTCGCCAGGGGATTTGTTCCTCCGAAACAGATATTTTCTGGCACTACCCTAATGAGACCGTCTCACCGTTTCCATGGTGACAGTCGCAAAACTGTCAAGTTTCTGCTCTTTAAAAATCTTGAGAGGGATGTTCTGCAACTGTCAGAGCTACATTTTCAAACGGCACGTCGTTTCCTTCAAAGGTGAACTATTCAGGGTTTTTTTGGGGAGGTGGGAGGGGGTGAATTCAGCCAGTTTGTGACTGCTTTTATCAAAACACGCAACCCCACAATGTCGAAGAATGTGCCGACTGTTGAATAAATAAAGTGAAAACATAAGCGGCTGAGCCATCGTTAACTTGTTGGTTGGTTTTTTTTTGCAACGCTTTATGCAGCTTACACCGTAGATTTTGACAATAAAGCTGATCATATAGTTAAAAACAAAAACTATAAGGTTTTATGTAATGCATTGCAAAAGCAGTCATGCCTTTTGAACTTTTACACATTTTATCATGTAATAACCACAACTAAAACAATCAATTGCCTACAGCTGCTCATTGAACCAGAGGTTTAGAAACATTGGTAAACAAACTAAAAACCAATTAACTCTTCCAGCAGGTCACAGAAAGGATATTTAGATTATTTAGAAATCTCCAAATTTTTCACCATCTTACAGAGCACTATTTACTCAATTAGAGCTGAGATTGGCACAATAGCAGACTTGGCAAGACGTTACCATCCAACTTAAATTTTTGTGCTAAGTAAGGAGAGCATTAATTAGAGAAGCAACAAAAAAGCCAATCTTAATTGTGGTAGAGCTGCAGAAACCCATGGTTGAATCTGTTGACTACTAATAATAATGGATTCCACAAATCACGCCTCTATGGAAGAGCAAGGAGCAAGCAACTGTTGGACACAAGTATGTAGAGGACATAGGAAATATGACCTATACCCAAGTGAACTTACTCTGCACTTTACAAACAACACAAAGGCCCTACAGTGAAACATGGGGATGGGAGAATCATTTGAGGTTTCTTTTCTTTAGCAGTGATGAGAGTTAATAGGCAAACCAACAAAATCCTGAATACATAAAATCACTCAAGTTTTTTTTATTATGTCATGACAAAATGTGGAAAAGTCCAGGGGGAAGGAATAATTTTGCTTACTTCATAAAAGACAATGGCTTCTAAGAAAACAGATCTGGTACGTGTTCATAATGCTCACAAAACTGAACACATATGTTACTTTCTTTGGCGACGTAGCAGAGAATCTCAAACACCAGCCACTTTCCCAAAATTAAACATAAGTTATATATTTTTTAAAACGCAGTGCCGACCTTCACTGACATCAATAAGGCACAGAGTACTTTGATTCGTGCTCCGGTTTAAGAGCTACTGCCCTACAACAAGGTGAATGTGACCACAGAGGACACTGAGGGGCTGAGGAACATCAAAGCTTAACACATTCCAGGCCTTTGTAGCGAGATGACTCGTGTGTCTCCTCAGTTGGACTTGAAGGTGGAAAATGCCACGGTCCCATATGAACGTGTGAGGCCTGCATATGAGCCCTGTCAACCCATAGCTTTTGTACCTGTCTGCTTTATGTTGCTGACCACTTGTCCAGGTGGAGAAACATTACACAATCACAGTCTCCCCTTCGCTTCCAGCTTTCCATACAGAAATCCATGCAGGGATAAAGAAAAGTGAGCACACAAAATGTAACTCAGGTTGTGGCAAATAGATCCTGCATCTCCCACGAAGATACACTCTCACAAAAACACGCAGACCAAAACTTTGTAATTGATCACATAATTTTTTTCCTTCCTTCTCTTCACAGCTTCTTATTCTCCCTAAATGTCCTCATTTCTGTTCACACATATTTTGGCGCACTGAACCGTGTGAGAGACGGTCCCTTTTTGTCAGGCAGATCCAGACGTCAATCAGGTAGCAACGTGGCTTGCTTCCCCATGATTGGCAGGTGATGCAGATGCACATTTCAGGAGATGAGTCACAAAGACAGAGAAAAGCAGCAAAAGAAAACACAATGTGGGCAGCAGGAAAACTGGGCGAACACTGGGATTATTGCAGAAGGCAGAAACAATGGGAAGCAGGCAGTGGCTCATGCAAGGAGAGCAGTTGTGATTTCAAATTCAATCTATGTAAAATGGAAACAAAAATAATAACAAAAAAATGGAAGCCAAGCTTTCTTTTACACCCATTTGGTCATAAAACATCCTGGGTCATCCTAAGTCAGTGTGGCGGTATTTAGGAGAAAAGGTGGCTGACCAAGTCAGCCACCTTTCTGACCATGAGTTGGTCAGAAATGTATGTAACTTGAAAGGTGCTAACCCAACTCAATAAGCATGTTAGTTTATGGAAAGAGGACTATTTCTGTAGAAAATGTTATCTAAGGGATAAAAACTAACAAATACTTACATTTAATAAATTATTTGTTTTTCCAGTCTGATCATTTTGACTTTTTTTCTGTATTTTTTAAATAATAAACACAGCGGCTTAAATTAAAATTATGCAATAGACTTATACTTAGAAAACACCACTTTTACAAAACCTCCACTGACTAAAACAGAAAACTACTTATGTGCTCTCTAAAAATTAAAACTCTGGCCTAATACCCCAGTCATGTTCGGTCCAGTTTGACAGTAGTTAAAGTTTTTGATTGAAAGAACATGTAGTCATGTAGCTTTGCAGTCAGAGCTTGTCGCCCTGTTGCGGACAGAATGAAAGAGAAATTAAGGGGCTAATCTTGGCCAGTGGCTGTCGGTGGACAGCAGGCCATGGGGCAGGTGATAGGTGAGAGGCAGCGATGCAAGAGCAGAGGAAGGAGGGGAGGCTAAAGGCTGACTCAGGCAGCCTGCAGCTTCTGACCGCTCTCTATGTCCCTTCAACAAACCAAGACAAACAGCCTTCACATCTGTATATCCAAAATTTGACCCAGAATGCCAGTCTGTCATTCATTTAGGTACTGAAACTTAAAATCAGTTATGTTCAGTCCTGCCATCCTAGAGGAGCAGAAAACTTGTCTGTAAACTTGTAGGCTAAAAATGTTTCTCGACACAACAGTGGAAATTCAAATGTATCTTTCCCCTCCAGAATTGTTCTATTTTTGTTTTTCCTCACCCCCTCTCCTCTCCTACTACTGTCTGTCTCTTCCTCTTCAGCTGGCATTCTGCAAAGGAAAATGTCAAGGTCAGCTTTGTCATTCAAAATCAGAAATCTTAGTGTCATATTTTGCCTCTTCATGTGAGAAACTGGACTAGTTTTGCTTTTTGAGATTGAAACAACAATTATTAAAAAACACTGCCTTTGCACAGGTACATTTAACTAAAGAGTGCAGAATATAAATGGCAGCTTAAATTATTTCTGCAATTGAATTAAAAAAACATGTGGATTAGTTAGACATCTGATTGGGATTTGATAACCCCAGCATGTTGCCAGTTCATGGAAGAGCGTGACCTTGTGTCATTATTCATCATTTTTGAAGCAGTGCTGTTGCCATTTACACACCTGTTCATGTTACTGGCATGTGCAAGCATCATTTACACTTTCCCAGTGAGTTTAAACTTTATTTCATACTTTTATATTTCTTTTCTTTTGTGAAGAAATTTTAACTTTGCGGTTTAAGAGACTGGTAATTTGTTATTACACTGAGTGTTTTGAAAATGTTTTTCACACTGCACACTTCCATAAACATGCCAAGTCATGCCCCTCCAGCTGCCCTCCGGGACATTAAAAGCATATTTACCTGAACTGCAGCCCTTTAAGTGCCCCGATCATTCCCTGTGTCACAAGCAATCCACCAAGGCCACCGTGTATTTAATTAAAAAGACAAGGTTTACCCAAGAATATATCCCTCCAGTATTCCACATACATTTCAATGAGATGCATCTTATTTCTGTTGCACAAGGAGAGTGATGGAATTTCAAATGGCAGCATAATTATGGTGTGCTTTTCCTTCTGACAGAAAATCAGTAGCCAGTCCTCCAGGTGAAGTAAGCTGGCTGACTTGAGCTTATTAGAGACCATCAAGGGAGAGAATACACCTTTAACAACATTGACATGAACTGTTAGAAAAGAGCTCTATTAGCATATATCTAAGTAACGGGGCATGCACATCATTCTATTTGTTTGGAAGAAATTGTTTAGGAGTCAATTATACAAATACAGCTAGCAATGGTTAAGATAATTTGCTGCTCTTTTGTTTAAGAGAAAAGGCCCTCCGCATCAGCGTAACCTATGTGAAATACTAATTACCCACTTTAGCCATCTTCTTGTTTCAAAACCGCTAGCCAAAACCAGGCGTATAACTTTAAGAAATCACATGAATGGATTTCTTAAAACTTCATCTTGTCTGACAAGATGAAGTTGAATAAAGTGTTATGATTAATTAGACTTTAAGTTTAGTTTGATTTTTTTGGTTCTGTTGCAAAATCCTGTATTTCAATGTGTTGCTCTTTTCAATTACAAGTGCCTTAAATTCAATTTAATTCAATTCAGTTTTCTACTCTTCCACAGCTGTTTCCCATCTAATCAAAGATCCCAGCAAAGACACCATTCTCCTCCTCTCCCTCAATTATTTATTAATTATGTGTTAAACTCATGTCTTTATGAAATAAGAACATTTGCCCAGTATAGACCAATCACAATACATTTTTAAAACGTATCTAAGCCATTACTTTAGTGCTATTAACTGTTAGGTTCTCAGATTGTTGAGTGATAAAATGCTGTTGTATGCTCTGAACTCTGGTAAAGTTGTTTATTTTTGTCCAGATCCATCTAAACAAATAGTAACAAACTGTGGAAGAATGTGTGGTTTTATTATTTTATAATGTATCATACTATTATCCCTAGCTTAGTTTAATATTTTCTCAAAATCAATTTGGTTCAATTTTTGTTTGTTGTCAAGTGAATGACAAATAACACTGGCATTGATGTTAACATTGAAATTCACAAACTGTCATTACTGTGAGCCAAGGAGCCTCCCAACAGCTGCTTCTAAGCCTGAAAGTCCCCACCAGTCAGTTAAAAAGCAGCCTTCCAGATGAGAGGTATAATGTCTTGAAGAACCAGAAAGGAATTCCAATTGCTTTCTACACAAGCCCTCAGGATAACAATGACCTGGATAGCAGACAACCTTTATAGGAATATTTGTGTAACTGAAAGTAGGAAACTTTGGATAGACAGATTAGGGAAAAAACAGTTGAGAATCAAACTGGTGCTTTTGACCATGACTCTTGATTAACAGTCGACCCAGCTTCTAGGCTAACATTTCCCCTGATACAGCTTGTTTATCTGACCCTTTGCTGCTTCTCACATTCCTTATTTAGTTTCAAAGGAAAGCCAATGAAGGTAAAGAGAAAAAATTCAGTCTCCATCTGTTTTTCCCCTTTTCTAATGGTCTGTGTTTCAGCCCGTGGCTTTATCATGCTTTCATTCTGAAGTGCCCTTGAATGAGACATTGAATTCACTAAACTGCTAATGCATTCATTGGTGTTTGTATGACAAAACATGTTAAATAGAATAAACATTTTGTCTGACTTTGGCTTGAAAAGCATTTTGAGTGGTCAAGAAAAATAAAACAGGATTTATTCAAATACTTTATCTTTCTTTTAAAATTACACCTTGTCATTTTCAAGGCAACAGCATTCAAACTATGTTCAAAAATATGAACACATTTATGTTGTAATCCAAACTGCAGCCTTGTTGGGACATAAAAAAACAAGAATATCATGATGCTGTTGCCTTAAATGTTTAGTTAGTTTCCTCCACATTTTTAAAATAATGTTTTGTCTTGCAGTGTGGTCTCCAACCTTCAACAAAATTCACAAAGAGTAACTGAAGGTATTGAAACTTTCTGGGAAACGGGTAGTTGGCTCTTTGCTCTTCAGTCATCCAGCACATTGACTGAGTCAAAAGCCTATAACAGAAATCAAGGAAAGCAACTTAGAAAATATTTACTTTATCAAATCTACAGTACTAAAGGTCCTATTTCCTGCAGGGCCCAGAGTATGAGTCATTTAGATATATTTTCTAAAATCTAACAGGAATTAAATGAACTATAGTGCTGAACACATTTCATTATCAGATGTAGCCTCCTCTACGTCCTACAAATTATAACAGTTTGTGGTTTTAAATGTAACCCATGGTAAATATTAAATTTAATCACAAACTTTTAGAATTAGATCTTAATATCTTAGGACTTTGAGTTTAAAAATGTAAAACCTTAACTTTCATACATTAAAAGAAAGAACTATGTATTATGTTTTTTGTATTTTTCAAATGCAAGTGGTTTGTTTTGTTATTCTGGAAGCAATTAACTTTGTGATTAGGATAGATTTGTTTAAAAAAAAAAAGTAAATTAGCTTTAAAAAACCACACACAAAATGACATGGATTTGCAGCTACAATCTATTAATAAAGCAGTAAAAAAAAAATTAAATGTACCCTTTTTGAAATAAAAAAAGGCTGTTTTTCCAATCCGGCTGGTTTTAAATATAAAAAAGGTGAGCCTTTGAACTTTCTACTTTCAGTGTGTGTGCATGTTTGTGAAAGATTGTTCTAACTTAAAAATTGTATTGTTATATCAGGTGAAGAAATTATCTAATAAAAAAAAAATCTTTCTTCTTACATTTTCTTAAAAATGTAGAAAAACATTTCTCTATATTTTACAATTACTTTTCCTTTTTATATATATATTTGGTGGCCCAAAGACCACAGATTGTAAGACAACATAAAGTTCTCACAAGCCAAAGAAAACTCTTTTGCTTTTGTTTTTTTAATCTGTGTCTTGGTTATTTTAGTAGGCACACCACATGGACAAACAGCGTCTTCTACCTCAATCACTGACACAATGCAGGCAAGCCCTCCATACCACTTCACTGTGATGGGCTGCCTCTGACTAGACAGCGCCCCACACATCAAACCAAAGTGGAATGATTACTAGTTACCCAGCCAGCCATGTGTGGGCTGCGGAGCTATGATTTGACAAAAAGCACAATTTGGGGAGACATTAAGGAGATGACTGCTGTTGATGCAATAATCAGAAGTTGTCTGCTGAAGTCACGAGGTGACAGACATTGATGTACACAAACAGCGTACGTGTTTACAGACATTTAACAATTACAAAATATTATAAATACAAAAACAACTAATAAAAACTAAGATTTTTGTCCCACAATGTTCTAGAACTTGTCTCGACACATTCAGAATAATGAATTAAAATTAATCTGTGCTATGAAAGCAATAATATAAATGTTGTCAATCTGAACAAAGTGTAAAGTGGTTCAGCAAAAGTGTTTATTTTCATTTGCACTTAGCAGTTTCTTTTTCGAAGGCAAGGTGAGTGTCGGGCACTTGTAATGCTGTTGCTAGGAGCCATAAACGGAAATGTCAGTCGACTCAGCAAGTGATGAGATTTGACATATGGCATCAAAGCATCATTAGACTTGCACCTGCTGCAGATGAGGTCTGCTCTTTCACAAGGGGTTCAGCACCAAGGGGAGGCCAATTGAGGGATAGGGAAGGATACGATGACCGTTAACAAACACCCATTGTGTCTGAACCGCAATCTGTTCAGATTTTAAGGATCTTATCAGGGTTCGGCATGGGTAGAATGTCATTGAAAGTTTGGTTTTAATTAATTAATTCATGACTATAGTGTTAGATAAGTACAATAAACTGTGACAATCAAGACTTTTGATTGAGTTATCATAAAAAAGTTCAAGTTGTATCTAAATCTTTTTAACAAAGAAATAGGGTTGAGGAATAATTGCATTTTGACCAATTATGCTTTAGTCAAGATACAAATAGAGCAATATTATTCCTATATCAACTAGAATTCAAATATAACTATGCAGCAAGTTTTATGGGGTGATGCAAATAACTTATAATTGAATTCCACTCTGTTTTTTCTGGGTGTGTTTTATTTTGCATTTATTCTAAAACTTTGAGCTACTACCCAAAAGTATATCCAGTGTCCATGTTACTACAGCTCACACTAAGGATGACTTAGTGATTCAGATCTGAGTACTAGTAGACAAAATATAGACCAGTAATGCCTGTCATTAATGTTTCTGTTCACTCAGTTACAGTGTTTGGAAATATACATGTAGTCATATCACAAAGTGTATGCTGAAAGCTTGGCAATAAACTGGACATAAACTAATAGATTCATTTAACAAACTGATTTGTTCAGATTTCAGCATAGTTAAAATCCCCTACATGGCATTTTATGTTATCTTTGCAAACCACAAACTTCTTATAAACTTGCTTGAGTAGCTGAATAGATGCATGATGAAAGAGGAAACAGTAAATAATCCTGGAATTTTCAAAGTTCAGCGTCAGTGCAACGGTGCTGATGTTTGCTTAGGAGGAGAGATTTCTACAGAAAAGATGAACTCAAGATGCAATTGGTTGGCCACAGTGAGTTAAATAGCGTTTTACCCATTGGCATTATGAACTGAAATTTAGAGCATTGTATTATGACTAGTCTGAAATGTAAGCTACATAATTGCATTTGAATCTGTCTGATTAAAATCTATATGTCTGAATATGAATTGGACCAGTTTGTCTACTGCAGTGTTTTAAGATTAAATTAGTTTTGAATTGAAGCTATGGAAATAAAGTGAATTAAGCAAAATAGCATACCAGTATTATCTGACCGATAATTGGTTCACCTTTATTAGCCTACGCACACAACTTTGCATAAATGAGGGAATCATATGTGGTCCTCATGAGTCATTTACAATGTGGTGAATATGTGGGCTCTTAAAATATATAAGAATAATCTACAGAGTAAAATATTGATCAGTAAAACTTTAAGAATGTTGTTGAATCAGTGAAGTTGATTATAACCTGTGAATTTTAAAAAATCCTGTCTTTTGAGAAGAGATCTCAACCTCCTGCAAATGACCTGCAACTTTTAGATACACAGCTAGTCCAACACAGCTGAATTAAATGGTTGAATTACCTCCTCAGAATGCAATCAAGCACTAAAGCTTCATGCTAACGATCACCTTATTTGATTCAGGTGAACTGAATGCACATCTAATGGTTTCAGGGCACTGGCCCCTGTGGACTAGAATTTGAGAGCTTTGCATTTAGAGTAAACTTGAAAGCTATTTTACCATATAAATCTGACTACACATTTACAATGTCTGCGTCTTAACAATGCGCAGAAGGTTCTCTGTGGTATTTTTGTTTTGTTTTATTAATTATTTTAACTGAGGGCCACCCAGGTAACTCAGCTAGAGTATTAAATCAATCAGCAGCCTTCTAGTGTTTTCCAGGATGGATTGCAGTCATACTGCCAGCTATAGACACAAGTGTCCCAGATGACCACTGAAGGTTACCATCAACAAAGAATCTTGAGTGCATTCACAGTCATTGTCAGCACTGTCAAGGTACAACTACATCACCCAGGATGGATGACATCTCTGTGGCCTATGTTTGACCTATACAGCTGATGATCATTACTGTCAATAATCTTGTTTTTCCTGTCTATTGGCCCTTCTGAGTTTGTGTTTGCCTATGTATCTATCCTGTCCTTTCATTTCAACCGGTTTAGAACGTTAGCCGGTCCACTGGGTACAATTTTGCGCCACATATCTTCCCATCTAAAGGAAGTTTGTCTCTACAGATAGTCCCTGTTTCTTATATATTTAGGAAATTAGACTGGCATGATGCAATCTGGAAGAAAAATAATGTAGTTATATTAAACAGAAACATCTGGGTTGTACTTTAAAGTAGACTCATATTTCTTAGCCGCTTTGATGACATGTCATCAGCCCTAATGACTTTCACCAGGTGAAATTAATTACAAAGCCCCTTCCTCCTCAAACGTCTCACAAAAAGTATGTTGAAAACACACAAACTGGCATTTCTCTGAATTACAAAGGATGAAGGAATCTTCTCCATATATACTATTCATACTACACTATTAAACTAAATATGAATAGTGATATTTTTACACAAGCAGGCTTTACATAAAAAGCCACACAGCCAGATTAAATTGTCACTTTGTCAAGTTTACAACCAATGATTTATGTTGTCACAGGAGGGTAATTATAGTCTGTAACATGTTTCCCTTTCAGTGCATTCATGCCTATTTGGGTGCACTCCCATTAAGTGTTTACCTTTGTCTCTAATCTTCAATCAGTGATGCAATGTTTTTTGGCAAACTGTCATATTCTTAATGAAACCAAACAAAGCCGACTCTATGATAACAATTGTTTTTGTTTTACTTTTTGAAACCAAAATTGCTCTTGTCTAACAGCAATACAGATCAAGAAAACCAAATGTCGAACAAATAAGCAACATTTGATTTTTGCTTATAAATGATGAATAAATGTACCAAATAAGGTATTATTTTTTTTAGGTTGAATAATCATCAGATTAGTGAAAATTTAGCATTCAAGTTTTCTATATTTGCTTTAGAGCAGCTCTTGATGAATACTTTCATCTGCACTTTATACATAAGATGAGATTTTGTCCCAGAAGTAAACGTTCTTCACCTTCTGCAGCTGGTCTAATATAGAATTTATATGACGGTGGAGAACAAAACTAAAAATACACTTTCTTTGAGACCAGATATGTGGCTTTGCAGTATAAACATTTGCAAATGAGTATCGATCGAACAGAAGCACTGTAAAATATGTAAGGGTTCAGTCTGTTTTCTATAACTCCCAAGTGCTATTAAGAGTCAGAATGAGCAAGAAGATAAATGTTAAATGATAACATTTTTGACTGGCAGCCTGCTTAGAGGGCTCTGCATCTCCCACCCAATGACTGCTGTGTTTGTTGGCTCCAGCCCCCAACATCACCCTGTACATAAAACAAATGGATAACAGGATATTTAAATAAAGCATTTCTGATAAATATAAGAATCGTTTGTACTTTTCAAAAGCTAAAGTTAAGAATTCATCCATTATATATGTAGTTGATGAAGCATTGCCTTTAGTTTGACTCTGTAGTCTTTCTCAGGTTATATTAATTTAGTGATTTACCCTCATCACGATTATTGTATCACTCGGCCAGTTATTGAGTTAATAATAAGAGCTTACAGCATAGCTAACAACATTTCAGTAACTAAGAGGCATGCTCATGTGTCTATGCACATGCACAAACACAGACACAGAGACAGATAGTCATTGCTTGGTGGACACGGACGCGTGCACATTTGCATGGCATGATGAATGGCTACTTCCCTATTTCCCGGCTTTGCAATATGTTTCAATACAGTGCAGCTTCACACCTCTTTCTGCTTCTCTTCACTTATAAGATGCCTCTTTTTCTTTATTAAAAGCCATTAATTACACTTGACACATCTAAGAGGTGTGAATGATCTGTGGGGTAAATATTACTATTTGCAGTCTTCTTAATAATTATTGAATGGCAGGAAAAAGGAACGAGCTTCTCCTTTATTGTAGCCACATATTATTTTTTTAAACAGGCTTTTTTAGTTTATTTTATATTTCTAAATCCAAGTCCCTGCTTTGTGTGTGGAATATAAACAAATTCACATGCCCTAAGAAACGACATTGCAAAGCCTGCATTGAAGATGTTATTGCTCTGTTTTATTCTGCACAATACTCTAAACTTATGCAGAAAGTAATTTAGAGATGCCTCAAGGTACAAAAAATTTGAAATTAAGGTGAATGACGGTGCAACACCTCAAGCATAAAAACACTGAAACATAAATAGCTCATCTTTAGTTTAGCCCTGAATAGTGATAATCAGAAGATTTAAAACTTGGTAAACTGAAGGTTTTCATCAAAAAGTCCCATCAGAAACCTCCCTGGAGCAGCTACTTATCAGCTACATGTAATGCACCTAAAAATAGAAGTCCTCCTGGAAACCGTGAGACAGTTTATTGTTCATCTTCTGATCTCCACTTCTACTGACCAGCTGCTAACTTCTGTCTTCTCATCCTTAGATGACCCAGCAGGCGCAGATAAATAGTTCCTGTAAATGCACGATGAAATGTTTTAATCACTCAAACTGCCTCTCTCTCTGATTTCTGAGGGATCCCAGAAATCCCTCAGATTCATAATGAAGCTGTGGTGACAACTTTATTATGAAGTCTGACTTATTTTTTTATTATTATTTTAGTGAGCCACAGAGTTAATAATTATTTTCATTGGTATAAAAAGCGTGGATTTTTTGGGGCCTCTTCTCCTGACTGATACCTTTGTACAAATGTATTTTCTTTTCACAAACATGTTCTGTTGATTACATACGTGTTAAAAACCCTGTCCAGTGTTGCTAATCTATTAAATGATTAATGGGGACAGATAAAACAAGAAAATCAAGGCTAATTAAAAAAGAATAATCAAAAAATGTTGGCAAGATGATTGAAATTATTCATATCAGTTTCTGCTGGAATTTCTAACCTGAATTAGGTAGTTTTTTGTTATTTGGTCAAAGCAGAAGTATGAAGGTTTTATAAAAAAATGTTTTTATATATTTATTAAAACTATAACTATGTTGCTCTCTTCTATGCTACAGCTTCTTCCCAATATCATCAATGCTCAGGCTCAAACTGTATTTCAATTTAACCTAATTCTGACATAAATGGTGGTTTTTAGATATCTATATTTCCAATAAAACATTCAGAGATTTCTGAAATAACATCTTCCTTCCTGAGGTTGAAGAACATGATGGTGTATTAACGTATTAAATAATTTTCATTTATTTCATTTTTGCATATATTTTTGTATGTCACTCCTCATTACAAGATGACAATGTTGCATAAGTAAGGAAAGTCAGAATTATCGTTAGCTTCCAATTACCTCTTTCTGAACGTCTTCAGTGATTATCTCCAGAAACTCCCAAAGGAGGAAAGGAGCCTTGACCTCTATGTTCAAGCAAAATCCCACAGAGTAAGAATATATTACTCTGGAAATGTACGGAAACTCTATGGAAATGTAGAAATGGAGAGAAAAAAAATCATTCATCTAATTGCCTTGTTCAGAGCCTCAATGGATTTTTTGAATGATACCTGAAACAAATTTAGTTCCTTCATTGCCTCCACCTTAAATGTGCTTTCAGCTGAACACAATAAGAGAGAAGGGGCCTGAACGCCATTAGATACTCTGGCGTCTATTGATAAGGAGCTGAATGTGTGTGTATGTGCACATACTGAGGATTGAAACGTTCTCAACCTCTGAGGACTTGTGGTAGTAAAGACTGACTGAGGTTAGGTTTTATATATAGCCCTGAATTTCAAAGTGGGAGACTATAAGCAACTTATAGTTAAAATTTAACTTGCTTTACCTATAGTGCTAAAATTAGTCAGTATTTATTGAGCGATCTGTCTGATCAGGCCATGGCCCCTTTGGTGTCAAATGAAGAAAAGCGTTTGATCTTTTGGAAGAAATCTTTTTGATTTTTCTGATAATAAGCAACATGTTTTCTTTCCTACATTGAATGAAATCAGTTAGCCCATAGGTCAATGTCAGAAATCAAAACCACGTCCATAAAATTATGAATAGCGACACCCAAAGTTTTTGACAAAATATCAGCACAAATATACACAAACGCGTATGAGTGAAATTTCTAATTCAACTACTTTGGAGTCATGAAGATGAAGTTGAGGAAAGGAACTGGGAGTCAAATCTGTCCTTGAGGCACAATATCCAACCAAGAAAGCTGCCACACCAAGTCTCAAGATTAGGTCAGAATCATATTTTTTTCCCCTCCTTGACCATCTTTTTTATTCTCTGCCATGATTAGCATGAAATTTGAGGGCTGAAACCAATGGCACCCTGCACTTAGCTCCTTTCTTGCTGTCAATCCAAAGGTAGAGCAGAAGAAAGAGAAAAAATGTGAGAAAGAAAAGAATAAAAGGCGAAAAGAGGAAGGTAATCTGAGGCTACTGAATAAAAGGGTGACTAATGATATGAGCACTTTGTGTGATTGGGGGGAGAAAAGAAAGTTGATAGCATTTGTAAGAGCTCAGTCAATGAAGAATGTAAGAGCTGGCATTTGTATTTTGCATCCTACCAGTGCATCAACATCAGTCCTGTGTACTGTGTGAATCACTGCTCTTATGCAAGACCTGTCATTAGAAAGAATACTGAAATATGATTGATCTACAACTTTAAAGATGTGACGTGCTATTTTCAGCAAAATAGAATCTAATGAGTGATTCCTTCTCACATAAGACAGGGCTGAATATGGCCCTATTCAAATTTGACAATGTAAATATTACAGTTTTTTAGTATCTATTGTATAGAACTTTACTGTAATTGTCATAGCTTGTCTTTTAAAATGATCAAATTCATTTAGCTTTCTGATGGAGAAATAGCTTATTCAGCCACTTTTAATTGAAAAATGTCATTTGTATTTTTCATAAAATGTAAGATTCAGTGGAATTAAAAGGTCCTTTAAAGAAAATTATTCATACCCATCATTTTTTTAGCATTTTGCAAAAATAAAGGCAAAGAACTGCAGAACATATCAATATGTTTTCATGTACAGGATATATCAAAATAAAGCCTTGATAACTTGTATCAGAAAATTCTACATCATTTTCTACATTTTTGCAAATAAACTTGTACTGTGTGGTGTCAACTTGCATTTGTATCAGTACCCAGGAGTAAAATTCCTTTGTAGAACCAAATTTTGCTGCAGTTAATGATTTAAATTCTTACATAATTTTTTATTTAATTGAATCACTCTTTAGAGTGTTTCTATGTGCCATTTCAGGCAAAATTATCTAAGAAGTATGCCAAATAACTTTGAGAAGATGTCTTAAAAATTGTACGGTCAATAACTGGCTTGGAAGGCCTTTGGCTCAGGATCAAAAACGAAAAGAAGTCAGTGAGCTTTAAATTGCATAAAATCAAGGCATATGTTTACATTCATTCAAGTTTAAATCGTGATTTAAAATTCACATTCCGAGTGGTTTGTAGTTATTAAGGTGCTGCTGAAATATATATTTTTTAAATAAATTGAAGCTAAAATAATATTGGGGTTTAGAGCTGCCAGTGTAATGTTAAAATCATAACAGAAACCACTTTAAATAGATTTACTTTATTAAATGTGAGTATGTTATTCTTAGTTTTCAGGTTGCAAGGAAACTGTCTGAAGATATCTTGGATGTATGTACCGCTCCACTGTGGTACATCAGCCACCTCACCGCACCCAACTCACACTTTATCACAACCCTAGTAAGGCTGGTCTGGAACAGTAGTCAAAAAACCAAAGGTGGTGTATCTAAATGATCTCCCGATAAAAGATCTATACATCATTAATCCAATCCTTGCTGTGCTCCTCAGGCTCCAAAGGAACATATGGAAGATGCTCAACTTAGTGTGACTCAAAGACTGAGAGGTGCATCTGCATAGGTTACTGTGGTGTGACCCTTGGTAGGAGGAGCTGGGTGAATTTGCAATCACAAACATCAATATTGCAAAAAGCCAACAAGAAGTATCAAAATAATTGCCTTAAGCAATTATTAAAATTATTCATAGCCAAAACTTGACTCTTACTAAAGTACAACACCCTGAACCTTAAAGAAGACTTCAATATTAAAGAACTGCTGGGAGAGCCTATAACTGTGGCAACAACTTCTCATTTTTCTTACTGGGAGACTTTTCCCCCACCAGATAATGTACTTAAATTAAACATTGCATTTTTTTCCAACATTTTCTGTGGAAGACTTTGCTAATCAATTAAAAGTATGTCTGTATGGTACACCAATAAAAGTGAGGGGGCCCACACTCACAATGAGATTTTTTAACTTTACAACAGCAACTAAAAAAAAAACTACCATCAAAAATGACAAATACTGGTCTAAACACACTGCAATCACAGCTTTCTTACCATGTAAGTCCATCAATCCATCCATTTTCTTTACTCCCTTGTCCTAAGAGAGATCGGGAGGTGCTGGTGCCTATCTCCAGTGAACGTTTCAGGCGAGAGGCGGAGTACCCTGGACAGGTCACCAGCCTGTAACACAGCATACAAAGTAAGTCCAGATTAGATTTGTAATTATTTAATTTATTTTTAATATATTATTAGTGAATGATAATTTATTATCTTTATGAACCCCTTCACAAGCTAATAAGTGTAATTGAGACAATGCCACAACAGAGTACATTCAGACCAGCGGGAGGCTGGCAACAAGAAAGCAAATGTCTTATGAGAGCAGATGGACCACGGTGCCCCAGTAACTCATCAGACCAAATGTGACTCATGACGTCTGTCTTTTAACTTGTGGCATCTGCTTCAAAGTCTGTCCTATTCAAAGAATAGAGGGCACAAAACACAAAAGGTTGCATCACAGTATTTGACACTGGAAGTTAAGCATTTGTTTTCACAAGAAAAAACTTTAAAAACGAGCTGGATCAGTTTGCATGTTTTATCCAGCCAAGTGGCTGTTAGTCAAGGTAAAAAGTTTTATTCGCATTATCTTTCCTTCAGGTTTCCATGGTGAGGGTTCAACATGAAAAGTGCATGAACTAGTGAGAGGCAAATTAATACAGCTCAGTATTGCAGACTCATCTCTGGTCTGCAAGATGACCATTGCTTTAGAATGGTCAAATCTTAACACCTTGTTGTCAATATTGTTCTAAAAATGTGGGCAAAAATGCATTTTAATTCTACAAAATTCACATTGCAGATATCCAAATTGTAACACACAAAAGAAATAAGTATGTTGTAGTATTAATATGTTGCTAGAGCCTTGCACTATTGCAATGGTGTCCTTTTAAAAAAAACCTTTAGATCATTCAAAATTAAAAGAAACAGCAACATTAAAATCAACTATCAACATTATGTACAGACATAAACCTAACATAAAAAATGCATTTTAACAGAATACACTAGGAGGCAAAGGCAAAAGACACAGGAATATGCCAACAAAGTCAATTTGTGAATTTAACAGTAAGTACTGAAACCCATGCACAAACACATTTCACTGGCATGGGCTGGTAGTGGAAAATTAATTATGGTCAGGTTTTCACTTACAGATTTTTACAGATGCATGCACATAGTTGTCACTCAAGCACACAGCCTCCAACTGTAGCTTACATAATGTGAAAAATATGTCATTTCAGTACATTTCATTAGTATAAAAATACATGTCTTTATAAATTATCCATTAAATACAACAGCGATGGTGATATAAAACTTTATAAGTTCAACTACAGTTTGTGCAACCTTAGATGAACTAACTTTGCATATTTCATATGAATTGTATATAACTTTACAAAATTTCACTTGCAAAGCTATCAGTGTATCTGTTTAAATCAGATAATTTCATGTTGAATTTCTTTAAAAAAGATAGCTGTAGTGGAACATTATAATAAATTAACCTTTTAACCAAGAAAAGAAAAACTAACTTGTGGAGCAAAACATATGACATCACTTGCTAATTGTGTTAATTTTCATAATGAAGTACCTTAGATCAATTTGTTTAAAAATTTGTTGGAAACCAGATGCTTCCTCTTATGAGGGTTTTGTTTGATCTGATACAGCAAAAGCAAGTTGGATGCTAGAAGCTATTCCATTCTACTTTTATGAAACAAAGACATCTAAAAAAGACTTTTTTCCTGAACATTTTTTCTATATCAGAAAATCTAAACATATTTTTTTACTAATTACAAAGAAAGGCACATGGCAGCTATTGTTTTTGTCTAATCGTCATACCTGTAACTTAAAAAGATTTAATTGTTTTTACTGCATAATTAAACATTACTAAAATCACTACATGGCTAGATGACTGTGCACAGTTCTAATGCAACTGCTTTCCATAGTACCATGTAACTGTTGTACCTTGTCTAAATTCAACAGGGGGAAACTTTTGCAGCTGAATGTCTTTAATTAAAACCAAGGCAACTTTGGGGGTTGGTAAAACTTTCAAGTTCTTAATAATTCAAGGAGAACAAGTTGTGGCATGCTACATTTGCAGAGATAGTCTCATTAGACTTTAAAAACATATATTTACTCATACAACATACTAGCTCTGTCATGGAAACCTTAGCTAAGCACACAGTCTGGCCAACACATGAGCATGTTATCTGGTCATCGGTTACGGCTGACGGTCCTTTTCACTCAGGTTCCACGTGAGCAAGAAGTGTGTACTGTAATGAGATCATTATCCTCTGTTATCCAGTCCGAGTTGCTCTCTGGTTCTCTGGCAACAGAAATTAGAAGATGGGGAAAAAGGCCTGCTGAATATCTAACACATTTAATCTAATTGGTGTCACTTTCTCCCTCCATTATGGTACTTTAATAGCCCTATCTGTCTCCATGCAGCTTAGCGGTGTTTAGGGTCAGCAGTCAGGGCCCAGCATTTCTGCTCATAACATATTAACCCACAGCAGGTTGTCAACATTGAAACAAACAAACAAACAGTATTCAAATAGACTTAAACATCAACTCTGTGCAACTAATTTTCCTAGTTAGGAAGTTATAGAATTTGGACAATTTAGAATTTGGGCAATTCAGACTTCAAATTCAAAATCTGGAAATGTTTAGGATGAAGATTTGACATTCCCTCACAATTATTGAATGGAGGCTTAAGGAGAACTGAAGAGATCTGAAGAAAGCACTTTTAAGGATTTTTTGCAGCTTTCCCACTAAATCAAAGATTTCCTGTTTGACACTAGTCTTGGATTTTCCTAAGAGGCTATTAGCTCCTACCCAACTGCAGACTTACAGTTATTTCTGCTGCAATCCTTTTGTGAGGAGGGCTTATAGGCCCCAGGCAATGTTTGAATTTGGGCTACATCGATGCTCTCTTGCTCTGAAATCTATTATGCACTTTAATCCCACTGAAATCTAGCCCCCCCCCAACACATGTATTTCAGTCATGAGTAGGTTAAGTCTGTGTCCAATGCCACTATTAAGAAGCTCCTTTGTTTTGCTGAAGCATATCCACAAAGTGTCTCGTCTTATTGTCATATAATGCAGAATCATTAGTCAGCTATGAGATGGCCACAAGGTTTTAACGTAAAAGGACTCAGTTGCCAAAGGAGTCGTCCCTGAAGGCCTGGTAGGTAGAGGAAGACAGTATGGATTGGCAGATGCAGACAAAAGATTTGCAGTGATGTCACACAGGAAGTTATCAGCAGGTCATATTTATCAGTGCTTGTCAAAGCTTAACAGCTTTAGGCAGCTTTAAAAGTATGAAAGAGTCTGGTTTAACTTTCTTTGTAAATCACGAACAAGAGAGAAAGATATCACAGAATGGCAATCGAATAAACAAAGGCAGAGATATACATATTTAATGGCATGCATAATTGATCGCTTTTGCTCGCAGGGAGTCCTATGCGCTGAGCACTGGAGAAATAAAAATAAAACACAAAGCGGGGAAAGACTTTAAAACTGTATTAGAGAACTGGTGAGCAGAGTGCTACTGGCTCTCACTTGACTTGCTCACACTCCTCAGCCGGTGCTGGCATAGGTGCCAGTGGCTAATTGGTCTGTGATTAATCACATCCTCTGTGAACTCTGCGAACAAGGAGGGTAGTCAGGGTCACTCTCCTCTGAGAGACTGAATAGGTTTTACTCTATGGATATGCTACACAATGTCCTGCACTGAAAAAAACTACAAAAATAAACAACAAAAATCATAGGGCTGGCACTGACAGTCAGAAGACCACTCAAAGTGAGAAGCCATGAACAGGAGAAATGCCTGCCTGGCTCAAACCTAGAATCTAATTGGTTTCAATTCATATGTTCTTTGTTAATAGGGCAGGACCAAGGATGGAGAAAAAAGTGTAATTAAGCTTACTTAATACTCACTGAAACGTAGTCTGATAGATTAAGAAATAATATAAGTTTGTATACAATATAATCATTAACTGTCTACTATGGATATAAGAATAACCAGCACCATACTAGGTAAAAAAAAATGGTCTCAAAAGTATGGCAAATATTTTGCAAAGTACACTTTTGAATTCATTTGTTTAGCTGTGTGATCCTTACTACTAATGTAAATCCCCAACATATCAAATAATTAGGTGCAAGAATCTAGCTTTTTTCTTATATCTAAAGTACAAGACAGAAGGGTTCCTGTTACAGAGTATGCTTAGAGTGTTTTTTCAACCAGTTCATAGTACCTTGGAGACAGCTGTAAAATAAGCCACTGTGGTGCTGCTGGCTCTGCGGACAGTTAAGGCAAGGTGGAGGTGATTCATCAAGAGCTCTGAGAGGCCATCTGTGGAACAGACTGACAAATGTCTCCCTCCTTTGTCATAAGGACACACGTCCCACAAAGCTGGCGATTAATGCCCCTTTTACAACACATTTATTTGTCAGCCAGGTGTTTATCCCTTTAGTGTCTTACACTGTATTACCATGGTTGACAAGACCAGGAGCCATTTTTAAGTCCAAGGAGGGAGGCCCAGGAGGAATCGTTCTTACAGAATTTGCAGGGCTTCAGCCTCTTGCAGTAGCCATATCCTTACCACCCCGTAAAATAATTAAATATCAGCAATTGAGATTAGCATTCTATATGAAGAGCAAATTCAATAGCAGGTACTGGTGTACCATGGAACACAGAAAGGAAAGCCAAAATACAAAAAATTGTGTAAAACATTTCATCTCTCTAATTTAATTGTGCTTATGATTAAATCAGCCCTGTTGGGGGAACGGGAGAGGTTTTATTTTTATTTTTTATGTCAGTGACAGAATCCGTCTTGTCCAACCTGCATCCTAAACAGGTTGTATTTTGTTTATCCCAGCTACACATACACACACTCCTGGTGTGATTGCTTTGTTGTCAATCTCTCCATCTGAGTGGTGGTGATTGCTCCAAATGCCATTTGGTAAATATGACATCGGTGCCATTAGACAAGGTCAAGGCCACTTGGCTTGTTATCTCATCATATGGGTGTAGTGTTTTCAGTGCTGAGAGATCAGTCCCTGGCCTCTTCACCTGCTAAAAGGAGAGGAACTTATTTTCAACCGGTACTCTAACCACAGTGGCAAAAAAAATAAAAAATGTATCAAACATTTTGTGCATTATTGTGCATATTTCATTTATTCAGGCAGGTGGGAATGCTGTTTAATTGTTGTATCTTTTTGACAAACTGCAAACCATTTACCTTTGTAAGTGTCACCCTGGCAGTTTTCATAGTATTATCATTTTGTCTACTTCTGCAAAACCATCCGGCTGCCTCTGTTGTGTGCAAAATGCAGAGGAAAAAAGCAGGAGACAGATATCCGTGTGTGTGCTTATTCAGCTCACACACAGGTGTGTGTGTGTGTTGCCTTGTATTTGATACATTGTAAGGACTATTTTCCTAAAACATACTACACTGATGGGACCCTCTGCTCCTTACAAGACCCGAAGTTTACTCCCCATAAGAAACTGCTTTTGGGTTAGAGGTTAGGGGTTAGGTTTAGGACTAAGGTATGAATTAAGTTTAGGATTAGGGTTAGGAATGTATTAATAACAATGGTTTGGTGTCAGGGTTAGGCTAAGTCAATGCAAAGTCCTTGTGAAGATAGAAAGACATAGTGTTTGTGTGTGCATGTGAGGGGGTGTGTTTGTGTGTGGGTTCATTCCATATGCGTGCAACAAAGGAGATGGAACAGAGTGAAAAACAGCTAAGATTCACACTACAAAGGATGTCATCGCTTCTTCTCCCTCACACACATTCTTTTTTTATTTATTTTTTTATTTTTGCTTTTGTGTGTGCATTCGACATGAGAGAGCCCCGTACGCAGGCGAGAGTGAAAGTGAAGGTAAAACTTACACTCTGAAGGATCTGCCCTGTGGAGCTGAATAAGCACACACCAATACAGAGTCACTTGTTGCTAATGAGGGTCTCAAATCAGAATCAATTATGAATGTTCCATCAGGAGGTTTCGGAGGGGCCCTACCAAGGGAGCCAGGAATTAGACAGTAATGAGAAATGGAACACGGAGAAGTATGGCCCCTGCAGACTTTGATGTCTTCAGGCAATGTGTGATTCACTGATTTAAATACACGTGCATCCGTTTAAATTGCAGTAAGGCCATATTTTGTGGAAATGAAACGACTTCCCTTTATTCTCCTCTGACAATCATGCAGTTAGACAAATCCTTTGATTCTTGGTTAGATGAAAACTGCCTCTTTTATGACTGATGTGAACCAGAACAATTCTGGCATAATGCGCATGTCTATGAAGATGGAAAAAAAGGGAGAGGGAAAAGAGTGCAGAAGCAGATGAAGTGAGTTAGTTCCGGCTCAACTGATTTTAGGCGTCTTGTTCTCCACTGGCCAGAACCTCATTTTCTCCAGCCTGATGATTGATTCTTGTTCGGAGACATACCTATGGGCCTTATTAAATCAACATGTAAACTCACTCCCAAAACAAATTGCAGGGAAAATGCCAGCAGCCAGCACCCTGTTAGAGGTGGACCTGGATTACCTCTGATGAGCTAAAATGCCAATGAGCTTTCTGGAAGTTTACTAACTGACTCAAAAAAGTGAGAATATATCTCCTGAAGGCCACAATATAAATATAAAAATGTGCCTTTGAGAGTGAATTTTCCTTGTTCGAAAATTTTAAGAGCAACTTCAAAAATGATCATTGATAATATCTTGCAATTAGTAGTTTATCTGATTGTTCTCTAAAAAAACAGAACCAGAGATTCCACTAATCTTCTTCTCTTCTGACTCACCTGAGCTGGCCAAGGCATTTTACAGCTGATTGTACTGTTGCTCCACTATTGTTGGTAAGTATTAAAAATTAATTACTAGGCCACAATATTGCTCTGGGTGATGATCACTTTCAGCATTGTAAATCTGGACAGTAATGTTCATTATTTCTGCAACAAATCTTTTTATTATTATTTATTCTTTCTTGCATTGTTTTGCATACTTTTACATTATTTTCTTTCTTTCTCGTTCTTCCATTTCACTAAAGTGAATGTTTCTTTTCCTCTTTAAAGGTTTTCATTAGCATTGCATTGAAGCATTGTCATTGGCAAAAATAAGTCACGTTTCCATTGGGAATCAAAGCAAAGCAATTAGAAAAACATTTAACAGAAATGATGGGATAGGCTTCTAGAGCCTAGGAAAAGTATTCAAAATCCATTATTTGTTGATTTGAATTGATAACAATTTATTATTTTTTTTAATTGCTATCAATTCATCTTTACCAAACAGCGGGAGCTCTCTCAGGCTGGATAGAGAGAATCCGCCAACACCTCTTGTCAAGTCATGGATTTCATTGCAGGAATCCTTACCTTCTACACCTCAATATTTGTGGTACAGATACAACAACCCTGGGACATTTGAATAAGGTGATTCATTTTTCCTCAGTGCAGTGTCTCTGCCCATGCCCCCTTTACATCCTCAAACTTCCAGTGATAAATTATGCCAACAAATAAACTACATGCTCCTGTTTGAGTAAAATATGATTACAATGTGACTCTACTTCAGAAAATGACTTGCAGACAAATAAATTTGTGGCTGGACTTTATCAATAAAGACGAGAAGCTATAAAATAAGACACACTAATGTATTACTGGTTTTGATGGAATTTGATATTAAACAGAAGAGAACCTGAAGTAAATTATTTATTCTGTAATCATCATGGCAAATACATTATGTAAGAACAGCACACTCATATGAAGACGCACCATGCAGTTTATTGTGCATAACAGTGATCTGAAAGAGTAACCGAGCCGGCCATCTGGCCCACATATTGGTAGAGGTTATTCTATTAACATCATTATTTCTGAATACATTGCTGCTTTGCAAAGGTTGCCTGAAATCTGTTGAAACACATGTAGGGAACAGAAATAGAGATGTCACTGTGGAAAGGTACACAGTTATTATGCTAATTAAGATATCCATTGCACAAAAAATGTATGCCTGTGGTTTAAAATGTATTGGAGCTATAGTGTATTTCAAAATAATTGAAATGGAATTAGCAACATCCTATTTGGGATTTTTTTGACCTCATTTCCTGTCTGAGTTACTCAGTCATCGGCTAAGTAACAGTCCAACACGCCACTAAATTAATGTGATGCTTGTGATTTAAAACTCCACAATTTTAAAGCGCAAGAAAATTTCATACTATATTTTGAAAGTATTAGAATTTTGCCTGTTTAAATGTACTTGCATTATGGACACTGCAGATTTCCTAGATCTGTTTAATGTTCAATCCTTTTAGGTGGGGAACTGTTATGACAATATGTTCAAATGGTCTATACAGTGAAGTAAAGACAACTTTCTCCTGCTTTTTCCTATGATGGATTTATATTTAGGAACATCATGAGGGCCACAAATAGAGTATGTTAAAGTACTTTATATTTTTGATATATAGTGGATAATTTAACTCTTGTTGTTTGTCCTAATGGTATTAGTACAGAGCATGCTAGGATCTTAAAGATAGAAGGAAATGCAAATGCTGCTAGCGTTGCTCCAGTATATAACAAGGCAAAAATGCAAATGTTGTTCACTGAAAATGAAGTGGATCATACTTTGTGAATAGGATTAGACACATAGCATTTTACACTGATACTGATAAAGGATATTCTTGTTCTTTATGTTCTTGGCTTTATCATTCTCATTTCATCCTTTAGGCTATTCAAACACTCATTTAATCAGTTTCTCCAGCATCCATAAAAAAGGTGTTATGCTGAAAACTCCAGTAAGTCAGAATAATTTCCATCAAACCGATAATCTATAAATGCTGAGGCTCTTGTACGCAGACACAGAACCATCTAAGCAACTACACACAAGCCCTTTTGAATGAGTTCCAACCTTGTCTGTCTTCTCTTCTTATAGTTCCACCATCAAATATATAAACCTCCAGGCTTTAAGAAAAAAAAAAGATGTGATGCAAAGAAAAAAGAAGAGATGAGAGGTGTTTGATATTCACACTTGGAGGCAGAGCTAAATGTAATTCCTCATTAGATGCCAACCAAGGCTCTTTCCAGGTACAGTCATGCACCGTTGAGCTTCAGCCACTTAGCACCTGATTAAAACATGGAAACACTCCCTGTGGTGTTATGGGATCTGTGATAAAGCTACTCCCCCATAATGGCATTAACTATGTTAAAGTGCAAAGTAAAATGTCTCTTGTCTTTGCTGTGTTTCTTAATTATTTTACAGTAACCAGATAGGCAATTTTTGTCATTTTATACTGGAATAAAATGACAACATGATCTTCCAGTTTGACTTTTAGGTGTGTGTTATTAATTCTTCAAGTACTTTGGCAACTCATGCCTATGTTTTTATTTTGAAGTACTTCCTTTTATTTGAAGGAAGTTTGTTCTATTTGTTTTCTTCTTCTGATGTTTATCAGTTGATCTGTTTTCTGTTTGCTGTTGAGACCAGTGCTGCAGTCATTGATGATGTAAGTAGTGGTATTAGTCACTTGACATAAATAGGTTGAAGTTAATTATCATCACTACTGACAGATTTGTTTGGCTGCTGCTATTTATCAATAGCTTTGTTAATGTCAACGTTATTTTGGCATGGTTGAAATTGTTGAAGCTATCTAGCACTTAACCATTGGTTTTAAGCTTTGACCAGTTGGTGCTAGATTGCTTCTGTTTTGCATCTTTTGAATACAAACAGCCCTTATCTCTGAGGGAATTAATGTTGATGTATTTTATTTACTTTTGAATTGTTCTATTTATATTTATACAACAGTAATTTGTTGTATATTTCTGTATTTCAGAAACTGCTTCACATTATTTGCACCGTTGACTTACAACAGTAAACTTATTTCAACATCTGATGACCAGTGTGCTTTCTAACCGAAGCCCTGTAGTGGTCAGTCAACAAAAAAATCCAGCAACAGAGGTCAAAATCCTCAACAGTGTGAATATAAACTTTTCTAATAAATAACTGATCTGAAAGTGTCAAAAAGTCAAGGATTTTCTTACCCTCTTACTTAGTGTTTGGTCAGTTAATTGGACTTTGATTCTTCTCATTGCAGAAAGATTCATTCCAGCGATCAAAAGCACAGCGAAACATTACAACCTTACATGACATGTAGAGACAATAACAATTCCTTCCAGCCCTCAAAGTCTGTCAGATCACATCTGGTCATTCTGAATCAAAACAACACCAGAGAAGCACTGGCAATACTCAAATGGCAAAATGTCAGGCTACGTTTCATCTGCAGTTGTAAGTATAACGGCATTGATATGTGGGACTTTCTAATCGTTCTAATTGGGTCATATTGTCAACAACAAATATTTTATTCAATGGATTTGGAATCCTTTGTTGTTTTCTTCTGGCCATATTTTATGTCTCATCTGTCTCCGTTTCCTGTAGGTATTAAACAGTGACACACTCCAAGAGAAAGTTGGCTTACTGTTAAGACATAAAAGCACATACAGATGCTTCTCAATAAATTAGATGCATTTGTTTCTTCAAAACAATATTTTTTTCTGTAACTTATTTTCAAATACTGGAACCTATGTTATAAGGACTGATGATAAACTATATTGAGTGAAATCTAAATTTTTAATCTACTATGACGGCTTCAACAGTTCTTTGAATGCTTAGAATGCTTCTTAGATACTTCATGTAAGATGAGCAGAAGTAAGATGAGCAGAAATAAACTTAAATATATCACTGTAATTTATCAATAGAAAATGTAGGTATCATCACTGTCAGACAGTTACAATACTATTCAATAATAGGGAAATTAAAACTTAAAGATTTTAATAACTAAAATATTCCTTGTAAATTAATTAACAAAACATCACGTTTTGTGCATTATATTTTAAAAATGTATTCGCTGTGCCAAACAACAATAAAAAGGCTTTTCTGAGCAGCATTATTGCTGTACTATCATCAAGTACTTCTCACACACGCACACTAAGTTTAGCGCTGTTTGAACTGAGGCACTGCTGTCATGTTGTCGAAAAAGAAAATTCAAGCCCATGTTTGAGATGAATTTAAGTCTAATTAACAACATTTCTTTTAGGTGTCTGACAGCATCATTATATCCACTCAGAAACAAGCCAACAAAGAACTTAGCCAAGAATTTCTATGTTTGAAATACAAGGATCCAAAACTCTTTCTGTCAATCACTTCAAGCAATATCAGTACCCTGTACATCGATGTTTTTTGCTGTTTAGTGCTAAATAATATACTATTCTATTTATCTTTATTCTAGTAATCCAAGTGGATATGAAATTTCTTAATGAAGTCTATTCTCACTGTAAAGTCTCCTCTTTCTCCTCAATTACTCTAGTACAAGGCTGGAATGCACCTATACGTGACCTTCAGTGTGATTAGCTACCAACTATTTTCATAAAATTGTGAGTTTATCTGTTGACACTCACCAGCCACACGGAGTTCAACGTACTTTTTTAGAACAGCCCTAATTCTTCATGGCATAGAGATGATCTCTGTCCATATTTTCATAAAATGACTCAACTAGTACAGATTTAGGGTTGATCAACTAAAGGGCCTAAATAAGTACATTAACATCTACATCACTCTTTACAGATTAGCTAAAAATAGTTTGTCACATTACCTTTTAAGATGGTTAAAATGTAACGTCCAATATGTGTCCTGGATAGACACAGACACTATGCAATAAAATAAAGTGCAGTTTATATTTATATCCCGACCAGAAATTTGGGAAAGAACATGACTTCATTGAGACATTCGTATCTAAGCACCAAGACGCTTATAAACAGTTCGCAGGTCACTCATATGACTGCAGACTTAGTCAAACTTTGTCTAAAAACATATAACCAAATTACCAACTTGGTATTGGTGGTGTCTTGTTTGTTACGCAGCTGGATTCTCAGACACAAAGCCATTGTCTCGTATGGGAAGCGCAGTTCAAATCCTAATGAATGCAATTATTCAAATTTTACTTTTCTACATTTATAAGAGATTATGCCACTGCAACAAAAATTTTTGTAAGACAAAGCCAGATGTGCACACTAAACACAGCCAGTAAAGCAAACTCTATTGCAGCACATAGAGTGCAATAAAAAAAACAACATAATTTCAACCCACAAAATAAAATCATTCTATGATTTTTTGATTTGTGAGAAAAAATAGAAAAATAAATATTATTTTCTCGCATTTTATTTAGCCTTTAATTAGAGACTGGTGTGGTGTCAAAAACTGGATTTAAACTCCACTTCCTGTCTTTTATTAGGAACAAAAAGAAACTTGGAACATGAGGCAGATGGAAGTGGCTTATGTCTCCTTGGTAGCACACTGAGATGAAACCAGGATAGCAGCCAAAAACAAACACACATGCACACACGCAGACACCAGCTTGCTGCTATCTGCATGCACACACACAAACCTAGTCAATATTTCGCCCCTTGCATCTGCCAATTATGAACTAGATTTGTTTGTGGAGAAAACATACACAAGTATAAAGTTAGCAGTGTTCCATACACACACTGTGAGTCAGTAGTGCAAAACAGAACAATGGAGGGCCCCCTCCCGCAGATGAATTCCCAAAATATCGACCGGATGATTCAACTCCTCAGAACTGTAAGGCTTTATCTGTTCCCCCCGCACCTCTTTACCATTTTCCATGCAGGTATATTCAATGTTCAGCTGAAATAACTGTATATATGACAGCACAGTCATTGTTGGATGCTGAAAATGTTGCAGAATAAACCATCAACGAAATCTCTGCATCTTCTCTTTATTTAGCAAAGAGCTTGCGGGTGGCATGGCCTCAAGGCTTCCTTGTGTTGCTTCATCCACATTTGGGCTCAATCGTTTGATCTGTGAAGGAAGGCGACCACATGCTAAGAAAAACTGCTAAGTTAGGTGTAAATTCCTTTCATGCTGGCCCAAAGGGAAAATTCGATTTGCACTGAATTGTGACTCTTTGTTCTACATCCTTCCTGATGTGCTCACTATCCGTATATGACACTTCCCTCATTTGCTGGCTTTAGCAATGTGGAGAAAAGCAGCAAAACCAGGGAATCAAACGTTTGCAATGCCACTTGCCTCATCTCCTTTAAGTTTTCAACGTTTGGATTTCAGACCAGCTCCAAGTTTCTACTCAGCAGCTCAAACTTTGCTGACTTTTTGTTTATGTTAGAAGGCTGCAATAAGCTACTCTACAGTGAAAATCTGCTTGCAGAAAATAATCCAATCACACAATTTGGTGGTGTGTTTTATTGTTATCTTTTGTTTTCCGGTATACAAACTTCATTCATTACATTTTTTCCCCTTCATTTCTTCCAGGATGATGTCTAGCTTTATTAAAATGTTTTTTATGAAACTCAGCTGGAGGAAAAGGGGTCAGAGACTCTGCTGAAACAGCTTATAGATGTAGCAACGTGCTCAATGCAATAAAAGCCATACAGTTTGAGAATGTTGTGAGAAGAGTTGCCGCGAGTAGATTTGTAAATAATGAGAGACAACAGTGCTTTCAAAAGTACTCATATCCCGAGCCTTTTCACACTTTGTCACATTAAATCTATATACCTCCATATGCTTTTTGGGGGAATTTTGATGATGATAGGCCAAAGCAAAGTGGTGAGCAAATTGCAAAGTAGAAGAAAAATAATAATTTGAAATATATGTAATTTTAAAAATCACTTGAGTAGACCTGTGTGTAACTTGATCACAGTAGAAAAAAAAAAAAAAAAACAGTATAATCTGCTTTCCTTGCCATTGCAGATGAAGTTCACTTTGCATTTACCTACAAATCTTTGCACATGTTGAGATTGAAATATTTTCCCATTCCTTATTGAAAGCTAGCTCAGGCTCAGCCTAACTGGATGGAGATCATCTCTGAACATCAGCATTGAAATTTACCACAGTTTCGCAGTTGAATTCAAGTCTGTAAGCTGGAATGTGAATGTCTGCCCAATCTTCAAGATGTTGGCAGCAACTAACAGGCTTTCTATCATGATTTTTCTGTATTTTGCTCTATCCATTTTCTTCCTGTCAGCAACCACCTTCCCTACCCCTACTCAAATAAAAAAGCATCCCATAGCATAATGTTGCCACCACTCTGTTTCGCCATGAAGACGGTGCCTTCCCATGAGTAATGTAAAGCGTTAGGTTTCTGCTACATATGGCTTTTTGCTTATGGACCAAAAGGTGCAGCTTTTATTAATTTATCCAGAGATGTTTTCACAAAATTCCATGAAATTATGTGATTGTGTGTCCTTTTCTGGGTCCCATATTTTCTTGCCTATTGGGTGAAGATGAATTGTAAATGAATCCACTTGAGCTTTGCACACCTCAAAAGATAATAAAACTACGCAACAATGGGTAGAAATAGGACCTTTCATTCAAAGAATATGAAAGCAGCTATTGGTTGGCTGAGCTTAAGATAAATCAAAAAGCAGCTTTATCTTGAGTGAAATAAAAACAGTAATTAGCATTCACTTTGTTTACTGCTATTAAACACAGCAGAACATCTCCCTGAGAGTGAATCAACATTGTTGAGCAACGTCTATTTTTGAAGAAGCTATTATACACACTTTTCTTTACAAGTCTTTTAAATATACATCTTCTCTGCCCACATGATTAAATCAAGCACGAGTGTTAAATAAGCCATAGGTTTTCATATTAGAGACATTTCATGCTGCCGCAGCGAGATGCTCGCACTTTATGCTTTCACCTGTGAATTTAAATCAGCAACAGAGCCACTGAATTAAAATAGTCTCCACATTTTCCGGCTTCTGCATAAGCAATGTAACCCTAGCACCAAACCTGAAAGCACCTCCATCCACAATCTTTTCATGACTGGAAAATAGGGAAATAGAGCGAGAAGAGCAGCTTCTGTTGTATTAAATGCCTGGATGATGCCACTCTAATGGTACATTAAAGAAAAATATACCCATACGACACAAAATCTGGCAGCTATCAGATTTCAGTTTCAGATCCCTCAGGTTAACAGACCTTTGTGTTGTCTAGATGCGATACGTTTTTATTTTCTGAAGGCTCAAAAAAGAAGGATGTTTTCTCTAATCCAGGAAAAATGCCAAAATATATTATTTCTCAACGGCAGTTTTGTTTTCATTAAGTGGTCGGAGTTACGCTTAATTGTGCTTAATTTAGCTAATTTGTATCTTGAATGTGTGAATTTATTGGATGTTATATCTAAATGGACAACCTGTACTTTTATTTAAATTTTAAATTTAATTTAGCAAAAAGCAGATCAATTTTGTTTACATGTAACTTTAAATAGATTTAGACATTAGTGAGTAAATGCAGAGCAGGAAATAAATGGTGGAAAGCATAGATAAAATGATGTATTGTTATGTGCTATATTTTTGCCAAGCTGTCAGGGTATCCAATGTTATCTTTTCACAGTAAATGAAGAATTATGTGAAAATTGTAACGGTTTTTATTATGACATAAGGCCTTTAATAATTTTGTGCAAACATGCCATAAACATCCACATAATGTTTATGATTTTGTTGCAACTACTCTAAAGGTTGCAGTTTTTGCTTTTATAATGGGTTCTGTGCTTCTCCCACCTTGTGAGGCACACAGCTGGCCATGCCACAACCGTCCTCCCAAGCTTGGGCCTAAGCCCAAAACACATTACCTTTCACATCAGAGCCTAATCAGGGAGAGCAGCGGTGGCTTCTGCACCCCCCAGTATCTTTCATTTGCCCAATTACTGACAGATCTGCAAAATTATACTCACCTTTTACCATCTTTAATTAGTTCTTTATCACTTTTTTATTCTAGATCCCTCACACAATCTTGTCAGCGTGCTGCGAGGAGACTGCATTAATCAGAAGTTGATATCCTCCAAAGGTTTATAACCCTTTATGATCTGTCTCATACGCCCAATTTCAGGGGCTTCTGTCACTGTGGGTTATCTACACTCAGCACATTTGTTGTGGGTAAAAGTGCAGCAGATACCATGGAGCTGAATGGAATAATGAAAAAGGGAACCACTGAAAGGACGCTATGTGAAACGTAGTGGGGAATTCAGGGTCAATCACAGTCGAGGCTGTGGAAGATCCACTGAAATCTGTTGAACTGATAGTGACACTAGAATAGTTTAAAATCTGTACATATCCGACAAGGAGAGTTAAGAAAACAGCACAATTAATACTCCTCTGTTAATTCGTCACAGCAAATCAATTGCCAGTCGTGTAGCCAGTACAGATTTATTGCAAACCAGTGGAGTAACATGCAACAACTCTGACACGTTTTAATTCCACGCAAAAATCCTCCTGTTGGTGCAAATCAGGACCGCCATCAGACATTCATTACATTGATCTGTTATCAGCATCCGGTCTTGTAGGAAAATGAGGTTTCTCTCCTTTTTTCTTTGTCTGTCTGCTAATTATTGAAAACGAGATTTGCCTCTGATTAAGGTAGCAGATCACTGTTGTTGCTGCAGAGACTCTGACACGCTCCAAAACACCTGAGGTTTGGTGCAGTGGAGGCTGAGTGGATACAGATGGCCCAAGGTGTTTCCTCCTTAAGCCTATTAACAAAACAGATCCATGTCCCAACAAGGTCTGCTATAACGACGCGGAAGGAATGGAGCTGGGTTTCTGGATTGATTTATGGCAGCTGCATGTATACATCTTCCAAACGCTCTACAGTTTTCTTTGGTTTCTTGAACTGTTTTTGTTACAATATGACAAGAAAAATTTAAAATGCTTTAAATTCATAGAATCCAAAAAATAGGCAAAAATTTCTATATGTAGCTGTGCAAAAGCTGGTGGAGGCACAACCCACACAGACTTGCAGCTTTGATGCAAAAGGTAAATAATTACAAATTATTTACTCCAATAAAGTACGTTGAAATTGGTTATCATCCTAACCCTGTTTAGTCTGAAAGCATATTTGAAAATATGTAATCAAAAATCAGTTTTCAAAGAATACAGGGAGTCTTAGTGTTTTGAAATTAGCTTTGCATGTTATTCCTATCTAAAATGTAAATGTCATTCCTCTCCATCAACTCCACTCATCACAGATAAATAAGTGACCTTTTGCAGTTGCCACCTGATACTCAGCTGTGCTTAGAGGCAAAACAAAGAACGTTGGCTAAAGAATCCAAATGAAAATTATCCTAAGTACACATTGTTGACGAGTTCATTCTTATAGAATAGAGAGAGAAAAGAGTTAAATATGCAAGAATTAAACAAGTTTTTCTCTTGTTTTTATTTTGGGATTCCGTCCCGACAGCAAAATTTTTGTCTTGGATGCCCACAGTTTTGTGAGATGAAATTACACTCCTTATACAAATACGTCTGTCCCATTTCAGCCCAGGCAGCGTATGATAAATCAGTAATGGGGGGGATTTGATTCTAGTTTACCCTTTGGAGTTTCACCTCACCTCTCACCCTGCACCATAAGCAGCCTCTGGTCTCAGGAGGAACAAAGTGATTGCTCATTCTGTAGATGCAGCACCATGTGACCAAGTCACTGCTCAATAATTTACATGTACTTCTGCTGCCTCATTTCAACATACTGTTGCTCCCTAAATTTTAACACGTTCCTGTTAAAATGGCAGCTTTATACATTGTAAAAAACGTAGGCAATGATTTCTTATCTTTAATGTGATGTATCCTGTAAAATTACATTTATTAAACTGGTGGCAGTAAAAATAAAAAAAGTATATATATATATATATATATATACTTTTTTATTTTTTTATAAGAGTCAAAAAGCTGTATTAGCTTGATTACATAACTATGCCCACCCAAAGCACTTTGGCCAATTTTGACGTTTTATATGTTCTTCATGAAGTTTATTTCATCTGAATTAAACAAATATTTCTTTTAAAGCACAATTTGATTGAACTCATGTCAGGGCTCCCAAGATTTTTGTGAGTTCAGCTATTTTTGTTCAAAATTCACACTGAAGGCTGTCACAAAAATGCAACAAATCAATACATATTAAAATACCCTCATGCCCCTGACAACCCGGTACTGTAACAACATGGTGTTAAGGAAGTTATTCAATAGAGTAATGAAAATAAAAACAACAGAAACTGCAGAAAGTGTCTTTGGATTACTACTTAACTGTTATAAGGTTCACTTTACCATCCATAATAAAGAAATCAATCAGGTAGTTTTCCGTTTAGGGGTCATAATTGACTACCTGTTGTCTTGGAAAAACAACATTGAACTGGTTTGCAAAAAGACAAAGTAAAGGAAATATATCACTTAACTACTGGGTAAAGAACTCTTGTTTTGTATCTGCACCACGAGGTCCGTTCAGAGCTTTACTTTACTATTTTCTCTTTATTTCATTGTTTTGTTGATCTGAATGTATGCTTAGAGTCAAAAGAATGCTGAACTCTTTTCTTATCCTTAGCTTTCAAGCAGAACAGTGGTCCAAGAGTTTAAGTTTGGTTCCATTAAATTATAACATATGCAGTAACACTATGGATTTATTTTCTACCCTATCCTGCCTTTCTTTTTTCATTTAAATTGTGCAATGTTAGGATGTACCTAACATTGCACATAAAAAATATTAAGAATTTATAAAAGTTTAATTTTTAAGACTACAAATAATTGCATTTTAACAAAGATGCATATACTTGGAAAAACACCACATGGGATTGGACAAAAAGTTACTTGTGTGAATAGTGTAAATGATATAAACCATTACACTTTTATGATCCTGTTAGAATTTCTTGGTCACCAACTCTTGACAAAATGATCTATTTCAGCAAAATTCAACTCATTCAGCAGATCTATGAATTAGCTTCCGGTTTTAATACTTATTTCTTTTCAAAATTATTGTTCCAACAGAGACTGAATGGAGCAAGCTTTTCTCTTTCAAGGCCAACCACTTTTCAACTAAGAGAATTCTTAAAACCTCAGGCTCATTATCAATATCTTATTATTTTTTGTAACATTTTGGTAAGTTTTTGATCAAATTAACTTGCCAATAATGGCATGACCCAATCTACTTCTACTATGAGTTTCTACATTACACAACTATAGCAATCAAATTCTTTTGACAAAGTATTTAAAACACATTTGAAATGGCTTCTTTTAGCAATATGTTCCCCTTTAAAATTCTTTCATACACTGTCTAAAACAAACAAACAAAAAAAGAATTACATGGTTAATCTACCATTTCTTTTACTTTCCCACAGAGCACCATATAAAAATCAGAGCAGGTATCATTGCTTAAAACTTGGTGCTGTGACCACCTTTTTAATACCAGGACAAGGAAACATACTTGTTTGAGCTTCTCAAGCGCTCATGGAAGAAAAAGTATTAAACTGTTTGTCACAAGACTAACTCACACTTTATTGTTCTCCTGTGGAGCAATAAAGAATATTTCTATTATTTTTAAGCCAACTTGAGCTAAACCATGGAGCATACGGCACTCCTGCTGCAAGCCAAAACAATGATTTTTCTACTTTAAGACACAAGAAGAGAGTTAATTGTGGGAGGGGAAAATGCATATGTTGGTTCCATGCTGCAAGGAATTTCTGGGTAAATTTTCCTTTGATGGAGCGAGACTGCAGAAACAGGTAGAATGCCAGTACGCACAATGTGAAACCTGCAGGGTAATTGATCTGAGTTGCTGTCTGCTCAGGGTTTCACTGCAATATTTCTGGATCATGCACTGTTGTACAAGCTCTTGATCAACATGCTGAATCATTATGGGTAATTTTCAAGTTGAGTCATAAATCATACTTGGACGGAAGAGTTGCAGCTTCTTTCCCTTTTGTTTCTCTCTCCTACATTTTTACAATTTAGTCTTTGCCAATGTCACTTCTTTCCTCGTCGCTATTCAAGTGCATCCCCTTTTAAAATAAATAGTGGAAGAATATTGTTTAAGTCAGACTTTATACACATAGCTTACTTCAGAAGCACACAAAATTGATTTAAGGTACAATTTAGTTGCTGACATCTACAACCCACCTAAAAGACGAAGAAAATCAATGAAGTCAAAAACAGATTGTATAGGCGAGCTTTGTGTTTTTTTGGCTTTCTTTCCTCCTGCGAGGTTGAGACATTGTGGCATAGGAAACACTCTCTTTCTTGCCTTTGCAGGGGAATATGAATAATGTATTTTTCATTTACATTCGCCCTTATACTACAGTATGCTAGGGGCATTAAGAGACAGTGGGATATATAAACACAGAGGTCTGAAATTAGATGATTCCAGGAGGACGGCATGAAAATACAATGCATCTGTTGTTTTTATCAGGGCTGTATTCTTCTGCAAGGCGGAAGGTGGAGATGATTTGGAATATAAGCTCTGCTGTGGTGCCATTCAGGCTGCTAACAAGTGAGGTAGTTAGAGCCGGAGACTGCGAGAGACAATCCTCTCAGTGTTTATCAAAGTGTTCTAATCAGGTCAGTTTCTCATCGCCAACATCACGTAATCTCACACTTGTGCAACCCTCGTAGAGACTGATGATACTTTATGAGCCATTCCTTGCTGATATTCTTCACCCAGGTGTATTGTTAAATGCATTATGTCATCCAGTAATATTAAATCATGCAAGACTCTGTCATAAACTATGTTTGTACACTGATGTCAAGGGAGAAAAACAAACTCCAGGTTGTGGGGCTGGTGCTTGTGTCGATGAATACTGTGGGACAGATAAGGAAACCAAAAATAAGCCAGATGTTGTATTCCTGGGTGTGCATTTGGAGCCTTGTCAATATTTTTATTTTTTTTTGGTGGTTGCTGAGCTAAGCTGTTTGAGCGCAAAGCATCATGGGAGCTGTGATTTCTGCAGTGCAGCCAATGAAATTAGATGGTCAACACATACATACAAAAAATTAAATAAATAAAATCACTGATAACTTTTATCCTCCTGAACAAAAATGCAACAAAACGATCTAGTTTGATGAAATGAATGTGCTCTTGCTTAATTAAAACTGTTTTTTTCAGCATTCTCACCAGACATTATCTGAACTGAATTACAGTACGTACTAACTTGCCATGTCTTTGATGTGATAAATTCCAAGTCAGACTCAAGTACACACAGACGAGAGATTTTTGCCAATAACGCAGTTGTGCTATTTGCGTGTGGTTCAACCCCCCTCACCCCCATCCCCCTCGCCAGCCCTTCCTTTCCTCTTCCACCTTGAAAACAGAATGATGAGATTGTAGCTGCTGGGCTTCTTTGCATAAAAGTGCTTCATTCAGAGTCCGGGGGGCCTTCCTGATCGCGGCCGATTATACCGCTGTGGCTTGAAATATGATGACTTGGAATAGAGAAGGATGCTGACTGGTAGTAACCTCAGGAAAAGGACAGTGAAATGAAGGCTGAAACGTGTTCTTGTGTGAGTCGTTGTGCACATGTGTGGTACTGCATGTGTGTTTGAGTGTGGCCTGTGCACGGTATCCTGTGTGTGGGGGTGTATGTGTGTGTGTGTGTGTGTGTGTTGTGCCATGATTGAGTCTTGAATCAGCCACAATCTTCTGGGACCTTCTTGAAACAATAGTCTCTGTGATAGTCTTTATATGATAGTTTAGTAATAGTTCTGCAAATGGCTACCAATTTTGTCCATTCTAACTGAAGTGCTAGTTTCGCTTAAATGATTTGATTAATAAATGATGGTTCTGATTAACAGGAACCGCACAGTGTAACACAATACACAGCATGTCATTGCTGCTTGCATGCGAGTTTGCAACTGGAAAAATGTTGGACAACAAGCATTTCCCAAAAACTGAACATTTCTCCAAAAATGTAGCATTGTAATATTTGATCTGGATTGGAGAAGGAAATCGGAGTACACAGAGAAACCAACATTTGCAGAAGGAGAGCACAAAAACTTGACACAGAAAGGCAATGGCTCAGATTTGAACTCAAGACTAATTGCCTGTGAGGACAAACACGTACAGTACAATGTCAATACAATATTTTAACTATTTCATAAGAGATTTGTTTCAATGTTACTAGTTCTCACTCGTGCTAACTGGATCTCAACGAGAAAGAGCAATGCTTCGCACTTCTTCCTCTTTAGTTGCAAATTAACCTTTTCAGATAGTAAAAAAACTGGAAATGTAAAACAAAGCACTAACAGTTATTTTCGGATGAAAAAATGAGAGAACTAGAATGAGAAAGATATAGTATAAGATCGGATACAAGTTTAGTATACTTTAGCTGTCAGAGCACACAGCATAGTCAAAGCAACCAAAGATCGACTTTACTACCATTCTCCAGAGAGTCTAAAGTTGTTTGGATAAAAGTGATTAGATGTGAATAGAAAGGCATCAATTAAAGATTTCTAGTCTTCAGTTTTTGTACAGATTTTTTTGTTTAACATTAAGAACTATAATAAAACAGAAAAAATATTAGTAAAACAGGGTTTTACAATTATTTTAAAACAAAGACAAAATGATTAAATAGTGTGATTGTTTTTCATCTCATATAAGCGATAAGTAGCATTAGTACATCAGTAGCCTTAGTGTATAGTTTGACTCCATTACCCACATAATGTCTCAGTGCACATCAGGTAACAATAGCCATTTCAACCAAAAAAAAAAAATTTCTAAACTATTAGAAACTATTAAACTATATATATATATATATATATATATATATATATATATATATATATATATATATATATATATATATATATATATATATATGGTTTTTTTTTTTTTTGCATTGTTCTGGGAAAACGCCTAAGGTTCTGTGGTGGTTTGTGGATCAATAATATTGCTACATTGGTGAGTTCTTTGGTATGGGTGACACAATCTTGCCGTTATGTGGAATTGAATTAGGGAGGCAGGAGGGGGGAGGCGGAGATGATGAAGAATATCAATCATTCTGTCTCTTGAGTGAAGTTATTTGTTGGTCAACAGAATTTGCAATAATGAAAGTTCACTTGTTCACCACTGAGGATTTGAGTTTAAATTTACCTTCCCCATGGCAGCAGACCTGGAACAGAGGGAGTAAACCCTGTGTATGCGAACAAATGTCGGTACAGTCTGAAGGAACCTTTCCCAGTGTTTATCCTCACAGTTTTCACTCACAGAACCCTAAGGACTTTCTTAGTTTCACATTACTCATCTAAATCCATCCAGTATTATCACCCATATTAACAGAGGTGGGGCTGCTGTTTCACTCTCTACCTGATGCACAAAATTGTTCTTTAATCCTTTTTCAGGATTTGCTGAAGTTCGCAACCAAAAAAAAAACTAGAATAAAACTGCATTCACACTTATTTCTTGTTCTGTTTTTTAACACAAATTGCCATTACTCTTCCCCTCCCATTTACAATGTTAAGAGATCTTCACAGCCCTACAGCAGAGACCTGATGGTATTATGGTGGAGCTGCCTTCTCTGCTGTCACCATATTAGTGAGCCTAGTTGTGATGGAAAATTCTTTAACTGAGATTGATTGAGACCAGCCGGTCTGGATTACTGGTGTGTCGGAGTCATTTATGCAGGGACTGGCTCATAACCTGTCAATCAGATGGATGGATGGATGGATGGATGGACAAGGCGACATAGTGGGGAGTGGGATTGAGAATGCATTACGGACAGAGTCACGTGACGGTGTGTGCCTGAGTGTGTGGCAGGTGCAGGGCGTCCATTTAGCCAATCTGTCACACGACTGCCGAGACAAACTGAGGTAACCTTCAGCCTGGTTCTTCATTTACATAAACTGTGTTTTGACTTAATAAGAACATTATACATGAAACAAAATTTGAAAATATCTCATACTTTCAGCTCCCTGCTATAAAAGTAGGGAACCACAAGATATTGATGTTCCATTGTTAGCACAGTTTCAAGGCATGTAATTATGCATTCACAAAGCACTGCTTGGATACATTATTTGGCTGGCTATTATTTTCCACGTGCTTTGCACTGAAACAAGGCTTGGGCTTCTAATATTATGTTAGAACAGTTGTATACTCCATATAAAAATGGTCCATATCTGATATAGATGTAAGTGGTCAAAATGTGATAGCAACCTATATTGTTTGCAACATTGAACAATATCAAAATCTGTTTTCTGATATTTTGTTTTTCTGTATAAGAGCAAATATGTCTAAATAAATCTAGGGATTTAAGCTGGACAAACGATTTTAGTCATTTTTAAATTGACTTGCTTCTTTCTATTCAATTGCAATTGACGTAAAATTGCAAAAATTCAACATCAATAAGTATCCTTCTCCTATATCATTACCCTCGTAATAATTATTGGCTTCACTGTGAACAACAAATTCTACAGAGTTAAATCAAGGACCAAATGCAGAGTCAATTTGGTCCTTTTCAGAATTGGCATTAATTTAACTTTTACAGCGTTATTTCAACAATAGTTTGAGTAGTTATAACTCTTTGAAGCGTTACAATTACTCAATCTCTTGTTGAAAGAGTTAAATTAACACCAATTCTAATAAGGACCAAAAAGACTTGGCATAATGTTGATTTAACTCTGCAGAATTTGCTGTGTTGACAATCTAATGCAAATGTAGTCATTGTTCAAACCACCTACACCAGAACAAATGTTTTGATTTCTTTCATATATTACCAACATAAATCAGATGTCAAACAAAAACCACTTATTATCATGGGAGTAGTGTATTGTGAGAGTTCAAGCTTTTAGATCAACTCATTCTCTATGTAATGAGGAGGATGTTACCAAGGTGATTCTGAGTGAAAGGCTGCATAGCTGCTAGACATGGCACCAGTCTTTCATGGTTTGGACAGACTGTGTTTCTCAGTGTCACTGGCAGTGAAAACAGCTATTAAACTGTCCTAAATACCACCAAAACACATGTCAGAAAAACACCTTCAGTTCCTAAAGGCAGAAACGCTTTTTTGTTTATCCCACTCCTGTTAAATAATATAAGTGAACCCCATTGACATTATAAGTATAGAGTAGACTGGATCTGTTTACCAAGTTATACAGAAACAGGGTTTTAAGCAGTTTACAACAGACACATTTTTCAAGGTGTCAGAGTGATGTGAGTTTTGTGAATGAAGAATATGTTTTGGTAGTGCTGCCCTACCCCCACATGTTATCATGTCTAACCAGTCCACTGACTGATGCAAAGTTTTGACAAAGTTTGAGTGTTTAGAAATATATACAGTGTCACGAAAAATATGAATAGCTTTACTGTGGAAACTAAAGAAGCCATCATTTGTATTAAGATAACATTTCTTTGGCAAGCAACCGATGGCAACTCTGAAATCATAAAGCAAATGAAAGCTTGTCAATAAAGTACAGATTAGCAATAAGGAATGCAATTGCATGCATTAATCAAGTTCACTTAAAAACTTCAAAACTGCTATCCAAATAAGAAAATGCAATAAACGACATTGCTGAAAACAATTTTTCCATCAATAGTCTATTTTAGATTTAGCAACAATCAAATTTTCTTTCAATTTTAAGTTAAATCAATACATTTTAACATTTGCATAACCACTTGAGGTTATCATATTGAGACTCTAAAACCAGGTTCATGGCTAGTGTATAGCATTACTCCTTCATGTTTCTGGATCAACTGATTTCCAATGGGAAAGTTTGCACCTGATAAAAACTAAACAACTCTAAAAATAATAATAATTAACAAAAACTCTTATTCACCTCTTCATTTGAGGGTAACTTTTTTTTTGTATGCATGAGTGGGTTTCCAGACGAATCAGCTTTCTGAAGTTTAGCAATAAGTCATTATAATATACAAAATTCCACATTTCTACAAAAGTTACAAATAAAAAGCTCTAAGAATGTGAAAACAAATGTGTTTTATTGATGTTTATTCATTTATTTGCTTGCTAGTATCCATAAACGTTAGATCAGTTTTTTAAATAGAAAAATAAATTCAAGTTACCAACTAACATTTTAGAGATTCTAAAGGAAATAAATCCTTTAATTTTATCTCAGGTAATGCAGGATTTAATAACAGCACTTGCAGTTGCACAGATCTGACAGACATCTGTCTCAAGGACAAATAGTCAGTTTATCTTCTCCGGTTTGCGCTTATGAAAATGCAGGCAGAAGATGCCCTAAAATAGTTTAGAATTGTTAACAATCTAGAAATGGCTGATTTACAGAGAATGATAGTTGTCAATATGTTTTGTTTTCATTTTTATTTAGGATTAAAAATAGCATTTGCAAGTATGGGGAATGAACTCTGAGTTGCTTTTGGGAAAATAAGGAGACAGAAAATCATGACTACTCACCAATTAGTTTGACATGCATGCCATAGGACTGTTGGAATAACAAGGGCATGCCTATCTAGAAGAAGAAACCCACACAGACATAGGGAGAACATGCAGAACGTCACAAACAGGAGAAGCTAAAACTCAGTAGGCAGTTATGGTAGTAGTTTATGAATCTATATTTATTTATTTATTGTGGTCTAATTAAAGTATTAGTTAATCTAAGATTTTACAAATGTTAAAAACAAAAAATCTAACAGCTTGTTTGTTTGTTGTTTTTTTCCCCCTATTAGATTTTGGAGAGCACAGACACAATGGGTTGCCACTTATTCTCTGCTGCTACCAGAAGCTGTGTTTCCATTAATCATAAAATTGGGAAATTTGAAATCAATGGAAACACTGAAATTTCAAAAGAAACTTCCAATAAAAAGCTTTTGTGCTGAAATTAGGTTTTCTATTTTTTTTGGCTTTGTCTTTGCTCATTTTTGCTTTTGGAGAAATTATTTCTTCCTTGCTGTGTGGCCTTTGAGCTCATGTTGGTACATGGATTGTTCTGTAGATTGGACTAGCTGGGTTGATTTCTTTTGATTTTCCCATGAAGCAGTGCATTTGAGGTGCTACCTTATAATAATAGATCCACAACATCTCCAATTAGCCCAAGTGTGAATTGACCCATCATAGGCTTACTAAGCCACGTCATCATCAACTGGGCTTTCCCACATTCTTTAAAGACAGATTGATGTGATTGTATGTACCTTCTGAGTTTGAAGACAATAAGCAAACTCTTGAAAATGATCTAAAAAAGTTGTATCTATTATATTGGCAGACAGTGAATATGAGATAATATGAACCAAAATAAACCACCTTCTACTTTTAGACATTTGTTAGATGCACAGAATCACATCTGTATATAATAGATTACAGTATATAGTTTTAAATCAGTGGCTGTCAAAACATGCATGACAAGACATGAGTGCATAAACAAGACAGCTTTTCAGTTCCAAGAAAGTGACCAGGAGAAATCCAAAGTGAGCAAAGCAGACAGCAACCTCTTGTACTGTCATCTAACTTTTTTTTTTTTCAATAAAGGAAGAACACCTTGATTATTTTTCAAACAAACTGCAGTCTTTACAACATGAGATTACAGTAAGAGCTGTCAGTCTTCAAAAAGTAAAATATATTTCTTACAAGAACACCTGATCTCAAGTTTTCCTCTCTGTAATTACTGAAACCTGCTAACTGACTTCATTTAAATATCAAAAGGCCATTCAGGAATGTGAGAACAAAGATGTATAACACACAAGATTCTTTGTGTCTGTCCCAGCTCTCCATCGCATGTGTAGCTCCAAATATGAAAAGTGAAATGTGAGGTGATAAAGCAATCTAATAGGCTTCCTAGACTATAACTGCACAAATGTACAGAAATGGACTTCAAGCTACATCATTTCTCTTTTACTTTAAACATACAAATTTCTGTAAACCCTAAAATTGTGTTTCAGTGGTTATGAGTCGGGCTGTATCGATGGATTCCACTTTCTAATTTCTAATGTGAGATAATTAAGGGGGAAGGGGCAAGAATGCCTCCTGACTCTACAGTGAATAACTAGAGAATGAGCCGATAAATGAGGTGTCTGACTGTCTGGGCTACAGCGTTATCTTGAAGCTGCTATGTACACCTGCCTGCTGTGTAGGTGGTGAAGGCAGGTGACAGTACGAGAAAGAGAAAAACGAGGGAAGAAGAGAGTTCGGAGGGCAGAGAGGGAGTGACAGACACAACGGCTTACTGAAGGTGCAGGCAATCTGAAAAAAAAAAAAAAAAAAATCATAGGTGGGGGTGGATGTCCATGGATATCTGGTGTATTAGGCATGTGATAGTGGATCTATTTTTTTTTTTTGTTTTCCCTGCCACTGAAGATAGTTAGGATGCCTTTGATGGTGCCACACCCCCTGGGAGCAAAGCACAGCTGCATTTGAAGTTAATTCATGACTTTCCATCCCATCCTCACGACAAATATCCAGCATGAGGGGTGCCTGAGAGTGAGAAGCCCTCAGGGTGGGGATGGAGCCCCAGCAGGCATCCATACCTCAGTCTACCACCAACTTTTTGTGCCTCTGCTTTTTCAAACAGAATGGCATACTTTTAATCAAATCACATGTGAAACAATGACAGATGAAACAAAAAACAAGACGGAAAAATTATTTGAATAAAAGACCTCAATTTGCGGATGAATAATAAAAGAACCATTTGCTCTAACTTGGAATATATTGTCACTTTTCTCCTTCCAAGAATTTTTATCACATTTGGGAGGATTTTAATAAAGCATGGCCCACAAACTGCTGTCTAATATCTGAGTAATACTGTTTCATTTGCTATGAAAATATTCCGAGACCCGGCAGATTCACATCATTGCTGTGTTGCTGTGCAGCTGTCAACTAGATTATAATTTATGAGCAAGGAAATGTTCCACACTTCGCCTTACTTATCATCGAATGGCATATTAAGAAGGACCAGATCTGCCAGAATGCCCCGATTTAGCCTCTGGTTTTCAGTTACAAACATATTTACATTTTGCATGACCTGGCAAGTGCTTGTTAATTTTTGATTCTGTGACATGGCCAAATTTAGTCTTTTGTTAATGTGTTATAATATCTTCAGCAATCTATTGACAATATGTTATTTTGTTGAACCAAACAGGTGGTTCATAATTAAAAATTCTCCCTTATGGCTACATTCCTTTTAGAAAATCTGTGCAGAAGATCAGCCAAAACTCCTCCATGATGTAAAAGACTCCTTGTCAGCTAACACTAACGCTTTAGTAGGCCAGTTAAGGTGGCTCTGTCATCTGATTATTATTTCTAACCAGGGGAAGTTGCCTTCCTGTTGCACAATCAGTTATAAGGGGAGGAGTCCATTTTTTGCACATCAGTTTGGAAGGCTTTTTCCCCTTATTACTGTGAATTAATTAGAGGTGATTTTCTGTATTTAAATGTGACCCCTTTGTAATTTATTTTGAGATGGAATTCAAGCATTCTGCCTTCATCAAGCAATGTATGTTTTACCTTAAAAAACATGCTTTGCTAAATATATGTTTAGGTATGTCTAAAGTCAAATCTATAGTATATCACTAAACCTTTTAAATTATTTACAATGAGACTAAGTTGTGTCACAAACACTAAAACATGGATTGCTTGAATTTTATGATGCAATGTTGTCTAAGTTAATGACTAATCTTATTTGACTCCGAGTCATAGCAAGAGTCTAAACAAAAGAAATGCTTTTAGAGGGCTTTCACTACTAAAAGACAGGCAAATGCTTTCACAATATAATTATACTTCAGAACAGTATGTCATAATAGCAGATAGTAAGTACATTTTGTGCTACAGCACTCTTCATGTTTTTGGCACTCCTGGTAGATGTGTGTAAAACAGTCTTAAGATAAAGTTATCTTTCATAGTAATACACTACTATCTTTCAAGGATTCTTACTTGGAATGCATTTTATTCAACAGAAAATAAATAATTCATTAAGAAACAGTTGTACTTCTTAAATTATTAAAGTTTTGACAATATTACCAGTTGTTCAAAATATATCGGAAGCCTTTTTATTGTACACTTTTTATGTGGATCAGAGTGTTGAGGACCTTTCTGTATGTAATTCATTATTTCTCTGCTTCCTTGTATAGAGAAAACCATATCTATTTAAACTCTTAAAAATGGGAAAGAAAAGTGAGCATTAACACCAAGTAAGCCAGATGTGTTGCTTCTCCCAAGTCAGGAAATAGCTACAAGACACACTCACATACATTTATCTCAGAACATTGTTAAGTGTTCTGAGATAGAGTGTGTGTTACATACGTGTAGATTAGGAGTGTCCAAAATCCATGCACAAAGGCCAGCATACTGCATGTTTAGCTGCCTCCTCAAAAGGCCGATGTTCTGCACAGGCCTGCTAATCAGCTGTCATTTCATGCAGGTGTGTTGAACCTGGCAGAGAACTAAAATATGCAGGACTGACTTTGGATGTATGACAGGAAGCATTATATGTAAATGTTTTGAAGTCATGGCTCATTTTTTGTTTCAGTGCTGTCAAGCTTTAAATAATTGAGACAAATCAATAAAACAAGAAATGATTTGATATTTATACACCAAAAATCTGCAGCTTCTTAGACATGCCTTTATTGCCTTTTAGTATGCGACCTCACAGGAAAAGCCCCAAAATCCACACATACAATATTAGGTAAATGGAATAGCAGCAATTACTCATTGGTGCTACAAAAGACTAACGCAGTCTTAGGCAATTTTCACCAAATAAATGATTCCCTCTTGAAGGAGTTTCTTACAGCTGTTTCCAAGAGGTGTTGTCTCAAGCAAATAGTTATTTTAAAAGGTATTCAGACCAAGAGAAGTAAAAAAAGAGCAAATAAATACTTTTGTTCTGGTCAAAAATAAGGAACAGAATGCAAGCCTAAAATTATTAATAACACTGGTTTAGATTTCTAAATTTTACAAATGGGTTGCCAAAAACATTTTTATTATGCCTAAACATAACCAAGTACAATTATTATCTTATTCAATATGGCTTCAGTTCCAAAAAAAGGAATAAAATGTTCTCTTTAAAAGTTTCCAATGACTTCTACGACCGTGAAGTAACCCATTGTTGTGAGTTTGCTCACAACTTGGTCGCAGTCTTTTGACACTCCACTGCTCAAATCATCTGCAGATTTTACCAGCCATTAAAGTCAGCAGCTGGTAGCCATAGGTTCCTTATAATGAACCTCACATTTTGCTCAGAATACATCTTGACACCCTTGATGAAGAGAAGGTGGCTGCTTGTCACTACAATCTTGAATCTACAGCTGTGTCTCCTTTTTGTCAAGATGTCTCAGAGCTTCTGAACTTTGGTTATGAACTGATTTTTCCAAGATGCGTGATACTGGGTAACTTGTCTAATTTATCCATACCTATCTAGATTGTGAAAAATACATCAAATGTTCTTAAAATGACTTATTAGTGGTGAAAAACAATGAAAAGGTCAAATATAATTTATCTGGTATACTGTATATTTGTAATGTTTTTACAGTTTCTCTGATAAATAATATACTATCATTGGTACACTGTTGCACATCCTCCTGCGGCAAATCATTAATTCTGTATTAATTTACAGAATACAAATCCTTTGTGCTTAAACTATAAACTAGGAGGTTCAGTATTATCTAAAATCATCTAAAGCAGTTGCTCCAGATTTGTGCAGGAATATTTCAGCGACTCCCGTCATCATATCGCTGATGTATTTTCCTCTCATAATTCTGCAAAAGAACTAGCTTCGATTGAGTATGCCAGGAAGATATTAGAGGTGTCAGGAGGAAGAAGAAAAAAGAAAAAGCTGATAAAAAGAAGCCAAGCTAAAATGAAGAAAAGATGGATGGTTGTTGCCAAGTAATAATGACAGGCAAAAAGATGAGGAGACAAGTATCCATAATTTTGTCAAACAACATTATGATGGAGCAACCAGCTTCAAGCAGAAGCATTTGAGTTTCTGTTGTCATGTTGTCATTAACCAGCAACACTTGAAAGAGCCAATCACCAACGAAGTCAAAAATCAAATAAAGGTAATTTAGTGCAATGCAAACTTCTCAGTTCTCTTCAAGAGGTTATTTGTGTTTAAGGAGACCCACCGACCCCTTTTCCTCTCCCTTGTTCTGCGTGGGTACAGCAGTGTGGACATGCGTGGGCGTGCGAGTGTGTGTTTGAGGTGTGACCGGGCATCAGCGGTACACTCAAGTAGAGAGTGAGTGGGGCGATTCAGGGGCACGCCTGACGCGAGCGGGGGGGCCAGAGGGGCCCGGCGGAGGCTCAGCTTACAGATGGGCTCAGCAGGGAGTGTGTGTGAGCAGTTGGAGAGCTGAGAACTCTGAAGCACGACTTCAGTAAACCTCAGAGGGAGCTGAAAAATCAGCATTCAAAGTGCAAATAAACTGTAGTGTGAGTGGGTGATATGCCATATCAGACCACCACTGTGTGAAAGTGTAGGTGCTTCTGTGAGGGCTCAGACTGGAACATGCTTTTTTTTTGGATGTTACAGATTATTGCTGGTCATATCTGGTGTTTATCAAGAAAGACTATAGGCTTTTTAGCGAAGCTGGAATATTTTAAAAATTAGTTGTCACCCTTTAGCTGCACTTATCAATTTCCGAACTGACAAAAGGCACAGAGGACTGGAGCATATGAGAAACTGTTGAGATTCCTCAGTTTTTTATGTTAGCAACCAAACCTGCCTTTCACTGTTGTTAGAGGATTGTGTTTGTATGTTTAGGGTTTTACTGTCTTAAGTTTTTGCCTTTGACAAGGGAGAGGGATGGACGTTTCTGTGGCCTTTTAAGACCTAACTTATGTGCTGTCATATTTCCTAGCACTGTTCATTTTACTGACCAATAGCTCCTTACAGAGCTGGTCCAAACCTGTGTGGCTATAATGGGCATTACTGTTTGGGGGTGTTGTAGACAATCACTCACCACAGCTCAACTAATTGTCCCTCCATATCAGCCATGATTAAAGTTAAATTGTGAACATTAAAATGTTCACAATGTTTTCTATTCATGTATCTGTGTATTTATGTATTATCACTTTTATTAACTTGTGTAGCAAAAAAAGAAAATTCTGACTCTACAACTGTTAGGATTATTATTTCATTTCTTTTTCCTTTTTTTTCTTTTTTAGAACATAGAAATTTTTAGAAACAGCAGAAATTATGTAAGAATGCATTAAGTAAACCTGGCAAGATATCTCCATCCTGCTTCATTAGTATCATTTTATTGAAAAGACATCAAAAAAGGGTTAACAAAAAAAAGAGTTCCCCCTAAAACACACACATTACATTGACCAAGTTGTTTTTTTGTTTTTTTTTTTACAGTTTATGTCAAAAAGTCACATTAAAAAATTATTTAGATGTTATTTGAAATGGAAATTTTAAATTTCCCTTATCTCTAATCTGCTACTTTATAAGCCATTTTTTGTTTTGTTTTGGGGATTTTTAATGATTTCCTGTAATGAAATGTTTGCAATGGTTAAAAGTTTTAATTTGAGTTTAATTGAAGTTTTTTTCTGTATTTCTTAATTTAGCTTCTTTCACACAGTTAACTGTAGGAAGTACATGTAATACATATAAGTACAACATAATTTACAGAATATTTATATTCCTGAAACAAATTCAAAATGTATTTTATTGAAAATCCATCATTTAACATCTGAAATATCTTAATGACTTTTCTTTCCTAGAGCACAGGATATACTAAACTATACAACACAATAAAGATACCAAAGTGCCGTATTCCAAAACATTCATTTTATTACAGGTTCTTCAAACTATATTTCCAAATTAGTTGTTTTTGTTTCAGAACATACTTGTTTACATTTTTTGAAAGTTTCTCTTTAATGTAATGTCTTATGGCTTTAAGAATAATCTATTGTCATGAAGGAAGCCATTCGATGATGTATTTTGTTTGCTAAAACTCAACTACAACCATTTTTCACATCCCAGAGTTAATGGTATTCTTGTCTTTTTTCTGTGGTTTATGATGACAAACACATCTGGTTTTTTAGATTGGTTGATCATTAGCAAGAATAATCACAAGTATGCAGCTCATAAACCCTTTTACTTGGAATATTTAATTAAAGTCAGACTTATGTGATCACCAAGCATATGTGAGAGAGGAGAAACTGAGAAGTTTTATATTAATGCATTTCTGGAGATTAAAACATTTAAACTAACATTTAAATCTAAACATTTAAAGAATTTTAATTGGAATATTGAAGCGGGGAAAAGAAAAGAAAAATCCACAAACAAATCAGTCCTGAGTGATGCTCCTAAAAAAATCATAAAAGTAAGCACAAGAAAAATGAAAGTCTCATTTTAAGTTTGATGGCTTGTAAGGAAATTGAAAGGTCACACAGTATTCTCAGATTATTTAAAGCAATGCAGAGGAAATGAAGTTTAATAACCAGGCAGTGGCAAATATTTTCAAAAACAAGCCAGTGTTTCACATTCCAGTTAAAAAGAAACAATATTTTAAGTTCCTTAAACCATTAAAAAAGCATGATCACTGACTAGAACAAAATGGCCAGAATTAATTTTCATGTGCAGACTATTTTTTCATCTGCAGACTATTTATCCTGCAGACTTGCAAAACTCCTGCATCATCCATTATAACTGCCATGAATGATCGCCAAGAACGTGATTCAGTTATGCAACAGTCACACAATTAAGTCCTTGAATCTGTTTATTCTGTTCAGGGTCATTTTTGCATATAATGTTGAATTTGTAATTTTCTAGCCTGCTCTACTGGCATGTAACATAACCAGCTGAGATGATACTCAGTGGATATGGTGTTGCCTGCATGCTGCAGGTAATCAGACAGAAAATTTCAATGGGGAATTTGAAAAAATTTTTTCCAGTTTACGTTACAAAATAATCATTATCATAGTCCTTGCAGCTGGAATGCTCTCAGTAATCAAGTTGTATTTGTCAGTGAAAAAGGCATTTTGACTTGATGAAAATGCCCCAGAATTTATGTCGGAATCTGTTTCAAAACCAACAAATTATCCAGAAACCTGCTTCTTTGTATTGATCCAAGTTTTATGTTTTATTTTTTTTTACAATTCTTATTGTCAGTTCCTAATGTCCCCTATGTGGTCTGGATGGTCAAAACGTAATTTGAGCAAGTTCTGCATTGTCTCTTTATAGGTTCTAAGGTGTCCCAAATTCAAAGAATCACCATCACAATATCTATCTGTGTTGTCCTATAAATTGGCATTGTGGTTTTCTGGCTCACCTTGGTTTATAAAGTGGCAACAGTTCCAGGGTTTCTGTCATCTAATAATACATGCAGCAGTTACCCTTAAAGCTCAACAGAATTAGGTAGAAAAATAAATGGATGCTGTTATTTTTGTGGACATTTAGTTATGATTGCTGCAATGGACTGGTGACCTGTTTAGGATGTACTCCACCTCTCTCCCACTGACCGCTGGAGATAGACACCAGCAGCCCTCGCAACCCCATTGGGGATAAGCGTGTAACATAATAAATGGATGGATAAATAGTTATGATATTGTGGATCAATTAATCCATCGGTACAATTTCTGGCACAATATCTGCAGGAATTATTTGCTGCAGCTCTCTTCCCATGTTTTCCTTTTTCTATCTTTGGCAAAAATAAAGAGAATTCAAATAGTTTTGGGGGAGCAAAGGTTGTCCTGTCTTAGCAATGGTCTGATTCACATGTCTTTTTATCTTTCACAATATGTAGACAGACGGTGCATGCAAACTGAACTGTAAAACCGCAGGGAATGGATTTTAGTGCTTGTTAACAAAAAAATTCTGCAATGCTGGACAAGTTTGTATTACAAATATTGACCTTCTGTTGGTGAGTTTCAAACTGTGTTTTCTTGGAGGGATAATCTGTGAACTGTGACACCTTCAGCTCTTATGTTTCCGTCAGCACTGTTACATGATATTTCTTCTGTTTTTTTGTTTTGTTTTTTTCATTTTCTTCTCACAAATGTTTCAGATTATCAAACAAGTTTTAATATCCAACAGTGCTAACCTGATTACATACAAAAGGCGGATTTCAAATTGCTGTTCAATTTATGAAAAAAATTAAGCTGTCTTTCCTGACCCTATCTAAATGTCATTGCAATAAGACTTTTGTGATAACTGGTGGTGAGTCTTTTATTGCGCTGAAGGAATTTTAGTCCTTTCTCCTTTGCAGGATGTTTTTTCTGTGTTTAAATTGAATTTTGGGGCACAAATGGTTTGCTACATCATTGTAATCAGATTTAGTTCAGGCTTTGACTAGGCCATACCAAAGACTTCTGCAAACTTTGTCTTGACTTAAAAGTTTTAATTCACCCTCTTTATTGGATTTTCTGTAATCCAATAACAGAGAATTATTTATGTAAATATTTCTATTTATAGGAATATTATTTCTGTAAATAATAATAATAAAAGGCTATTATTGTTGTATATTATTCACTGCTCTAATTATTTGTGAAGATGTGTCTTTGAAATACTTGTTCAAAATATGTTTTGTTTTGTACAAATAAAGTCTGTACTACTAGAAGCATGAAGCAGTGGACCAATTTTACCTACAGTACATGTAGGTACAATTGTTAGAACAATAATTCAATTCAAATTCAAGAGCATGTGTATTACATGTTGAATTTATGTACAATTCATACCAATCTAGGGGTGTGTTGTTTCATTTGCAACATTTCAGCAGAAATCCTGGGTTGTTTAGAAGAAAAGTAGGGCTTGAATTCTTTGACACTAAAATTCCTGGGTTGTGTTTATACAGTGCAATTAACAAAGTGTTTCAGTCTCTCTCTTGGCTACCAGCATAGTTTAAAAGAGATTCTCAAGTGCTCTTGCTGATAATGTCCATCCTCTTTATTGGATTCTCTGTAGGCCCTTCAGACTCCTCCGGTCTTTTGAAAATGTTTTTTTTTTTTTACATCTAGACAGGGAACTAAATAACAGGCATTTATTTTGTATTATGACCCGCACCTGTGGAGCAGTTTTTATGAGGACAAGAGGGAAGGCAAGAGTTTAGATGCTTTAAAAAAACAGCTAAGGAAGCATCTGTTCAGTTTGGCTTAAAGTTCATTATTTATTATTACACTCATTATCTTATTTTTGTTTTTTGTTATTTTATTTATAATAAAATAAGAGATCACTGCTGCTTAATAATTAAATAAGACTGAACACATGAAACAGATTTGGTATTCATGGTATCAACCATTCCTCAGAAACAAAAATGTATATACTGTAGGTCAGAGACTTTAATTCAGTAAACTTTTATTGGCCCTCAAAGCGGTAATTTTGTTTTATAAACATAGTAAAAAAACAACCAGAACACTAATCAATAAAAACAATGGAACAATAAAAGTGGGTGCATAAAAAACTACATAAAGCCACCAAACATGAACTAAAAAAGGACGAAAGGTCAGTTAGCATTGATAGTTCAAAATGGAAAGTAACTTTTGTATAATAATTGCACCAATTATAAAGTGTTACTTCATTGTGAAGAAAGAAGAATGAGTGCAGTCCAGGCTGGATGGCATTAACAACCAAACTTGTCTGTCAGAGATTGCTGTTGCAAGTCAGCTACTATGTTGGCAACAATATCAATTTTGAATATTGCAAAATATTTGTGTTTTGCAAGGAAAAATTGAAGTAGAATGAGAATAACCAAAATGTTCAAATTCTATCTGAAATGTTGTGAAAATGAGTTTGTAAAATTGAAAATTCTCTAGGACTCAGACAGCTAAGTGACAGCAGTTAAGAATTTGTTTTATCTTTATTGTTGCTTGTAAAATACTACAAAAGAATTCTATGTCAAAAAGTTTTAATGAAAATATTTTAAAGGTCCTGAGAATCATTCAGTATGGGTGGCCTAGGGGTAAAGCATGCCCCACATATGGAGGCTAAAGTCCTCAACGTGATAGGTTTGAGTCCCAGCCTGATGACCTTTGCTGCATTTCTTCCCTACTTTTCTATCAATTTACTATCAAATAAAGGCCACTAGAACCAATAGAACCTTAAAAATATCATCATTGTTTAATTATTCCAGAAAGTGAAAGTCATATATTACATATATCCATTCCACACCAAAAAATTAGGACTTTCCTAAATAATTTCTCTTCCAGTTCGGAAAGAAGCATTTATTTTTGTTGGTCTTCAACAAAATAGCCAAATAAAATATTATTATAATTTTTATAGTTGTGACATAACATAACGGAAAGGTGAGCCAAGTTCAGAAGATGTGTCCTGGTATTACTTTATTTAATACTAAAAACTCCAAGTCATTTTGTCCAGTTCTGTAATTGACAAATGTCTGGTGTTCTTTTTACAAAACACAAAGTGCTCAGGGCAAGGTCTCCATCTTGTCACTTTGTAATTGGTTATGACAGCAAAGGCACAGGTGACATGGTTGCTATCATAAATAGTTTATGCAAATGCAATGCAAAAAGGTCAGTGAAGGTTTAAAAAGATGACAGAATCATTGCTTTTGAATTAAGTTGCTCGTTAGACCTTGTGAGATTAATGCGAACATTATTCCAAAGTTTCTAAATGATCACCCATTTGCTGTAAGCTTGTAATCCATGTCATATAGACAGGGTCATATTTGCATGCAGACCAAACGTGTCACCACCTCGGCTTCCTCCGCAAATAATCACAGCCAAGCTTTAGCCACGGCCACTCTGAAACAGGAGCAAGCGGTGGAGCCAGAGAAGGGGAGGGTCGGCCAAATTGAAAACACGCCACTCTATGGCCCTCTGGGTTCGTCTTTTTTGTGCAAGGAGCGTGCCGAGTGCTCTGTATTTATGGTGGAAAATCAGATTCTACAAATAACATGGAGTCCCCTCCAGTGGCGCTGGAGACTCCTCGTGCAGTGCGGGCGCGTGGTGCTGAATGCGGGAGGAACAGCTTGCTGGCTCCCTCAGGAACAAACCTGCCGACTACGTGCAGCTGTGCTGAGAATTGTCATTTTTAAATATTCAAATATTTAATCAGCTGAAAAGAGCTCTTGGAGAACGCATACACACTGCTGCAAAGAAAGAGATCTGTTTTAGTGTTTGCTCATAAGAAATATGTTCATATTGGTAAGAGGCTTTTTGATCAAACACAGTAAGATTTGGGCATTATGTGGGTTTATCCAGAAGAACTGTAACTGTGTTCTTGTATTATTCTCCAATAGGTTGATTTTTTTTTCTTTCACACAAACCAACTAAATCCACTCACTGATATCACTGCTTCTTGATATTGACTGAAATTATTCCTGGAATCATTTGAAATCTCACATGCTAATGCCTCTAACCTTCAGGTTGCTAATCTGTCTCTATGCTTTTTTGTGTTTATTTTCTCTGCAGGTTTAGCTGACACGGAACATGATTAGACTGACAAATGTCACAGTTTCAAAAGAATTGTGTGGGAGAATTTAGACAGCAAAACAATGACTGCACTCAGACTTGCATGAAGTAGGTAATGTTTGATCCTAGCGTAGAGCAACAGACTCAAATTTCCTTAAAAATTAGGAGAAATGACCAATTCTTTCACAGTTTTAAGAATGGTATTTAGCTGAAATGTCTGCTTGATCTAAAGCATCTCTAGGTTATGAGCATTACAAACAATCCTTTTAGAGGAAAGCACAAATGAAAAAAAAAATACTAATCTTCTTCTTTCTTTTTAATATCCTCAAGGTAACTTTTTGCAAATTTCTTTCTACAATGATTTTCTTCTGGTTACTTTTCCAGAAGTTAGAAGGGATACACAATTATTGAGTGATGGGGTGTACAGTTTAATAGTTTAGATGACCAACAACTATTATATTTTCTAACATCAAACAGCACAAAAATATCAAACAGCTGGCGGTAAGTCCTATTCGAAGCTCGAAAATCAGAACCCATACTTAGTTAACAATTTTGAGAATAACTCTGCCTGCTAGCAAAAAAAATTATTGTTTTAATATTTCTGGCAGCGTCAATTAATTGCGGTAAATTAACTGGGGGAATGCCCCACTGTTTATGATACACAAAGTGTGAAAGACATCATCCGTAATCATCCGATGTTTTCTTGTTTGGTTCTTTTTTGTCCTTCTTTATTGGGTGTAAAAACACAATCCCATTGCATGCAAGGAGTGTGGAGTCCCCAGACAGCTGTGTTGTTTACTGCCGATTAACAAAGAGAATGGAAGTCAAGACTGTGGCACCAGGTACTGTGAAGGAGGTGTCACAATACCACAACAGAAACACAGAAAGAAATTCAAAGCCCAGGAGACTTACGGAAGCACAGGGGAGGAAATAAGGAGCTAAAATTTAACTAGGCGGAAATAACAAGGGGAAGGAAGTGGATGAGAGAGAGAGAGTGGTGTGTCCTAATAATCCTTGCTGCCAAACCTTTTAATGTAAAATACTTAAAGAGTAGCTGGGAAGTGTTCCTTTAAATTGCTCCTGATAATCAGATACAAAAGAAGGAGGTTGAACAAGTTTTATCTGTTGTTGAATAAAAGCTGCTGCCGGTGTACAAAAAGAGATCATGTCAGGTGCAAAAACATAGCGTTTTAGTGTAATTTCCAGAGTCAGATCAATATCTTGCTTATCATGATTGTTCTGCCTGTAAAGTCTGTCTTTTCATGCTCAAGCTCTAAAATTATTCATGATTAGCAAATAGGAGCAGGTTGGAATTCATTAAAGTTTATTGATCATGCAAGGACAGAAAAAGAAAATCTGTTAATTTAGGCATTATAGCAAATATTTTCCTTGTCTAATTCCAGTTTTCACTTTAATTATACTGACATAACATTGATTAAATCAACAACTTAATCGGGATTTTTTTCCAAATACAGATATTAACAGCAAAGAGAAAACATCTCCTGATTATGAGATGTTTAGATCAACATAGCTGTTAATACAAGACAATGAGGGTTAAATATGAGCTTTTAAGTAAGATTATGAATAGAAGATTGATGTTCTGTTCAGGATTTTTTTTGGCCTTTATTTAACAATAATCCAACATGAAGGGTTCAGAGAAAATATGAAAAAGATATATGTATATGGGACACCCGCTCTAACCAACACCCTCAAGATTTGTCTTTTTGACTAAAGTTTTGGCTGAAATCATCTTAACAACTAAGGGGAGGTTGACTCTGGAAAGTAAATGAAAAACGCTTTCTTTGAGGAAAAAGCATAAGAGAGAATTTCATTTCTGAAACACTTCAGTGTAATGAGCACAATAATGAAATTATTTTAGTTTTGATAAGTGGCCAACACCTCAGAGAGACCAACCACTCAAACAGGATGTATAAATACAAGTTTGTTTTTGCCTAAAAGAGTTGAGAAACTGAATCGCACAAGGTGTTTATAGATACTGTTATAAACTCTGTGGATAGCTGAAATTGCTGACCTACATTCACCAGATCAGAGGGAATATTAAAACAGTTTATTAATCATATTTGGCTTTAATTTTTAATTTTTTTATTTTAACTCAATGAATTTTAAAAAGCAGTACTAACTATTTTTTAATTAGTATTATGTACTTTTTTTCTATCTACTAAATACTCATTAGTTGTCAAACCTGCACTGTTTTGTCATGTAATATGTAAAATGTTAAGTTATAATGGCTGCAATGGTTGTTTTTTACATTCACAATTTGGTTGACCACCCAGGGGGGCATTCTGTTAGGGGTCGTCCAAGTTAAATATTATATTGCAGTGATGTAATAATATATTGTGCGAATATTAAAAGTATATTGTTAGAACAATAAAGTTTTTACGTTAAAACATGATAGCATTTATTGTTGGAATATCTTTGATGAGATGCAGATAACTGATGTGTTTACCTGCACTCAAGCAAGAAACACCACTAATGTCTGTATTTTCTTTTTGTGAAAATGTCACATATTAACCTCTAATAATAATGTACCATGTCAACCGAATTCAGTTGCTGGATGTGCAACAAATGACCTCTAGTTATTACTGCTAAAATCCTAGCTGGACTTTGCCACTTTTAAATAGAGAACAAAACAAGACTCTTCCAGAAAAGAGGAAGCTTTCTGCTTGCTTTTTCCGACATTCCATGAGAAACTAATGAGAAGTTGCTTGACAACTACTGAAAGCAAAAAGACACATCTACCCCACATTACTGCAGGGAACACAACACTTCTTCAGTTTTCTAATATCCTAAAAATATACTTGAAGCGGGATTGGGAGTCTGCCAAAGGATCAAACAGGCACAAGTGGTGCACCAGCTGGTTCCGTGGAGAATACCTTGATTCTTGCTGCAAAGAGACTGACGTAGCACCCCACAGGTCAAAGGATTAGCAAGACTGTTAGTGACAAAGACGAGTAACAGGAAGGAAGAGGAAGGTAGAAGGTGTCGGATTCTTGTTTGAGGTGCTTTCAGCTGCTTTGTCATTATGTGGCAGTTTGGAAACAACTGAAAAGCTTCACTAAAAAGCTGTCATATGAAATTAACTGCTGTCATTTTCCACAGGAGAAAGGCATAAACACATTTTTTTTATGAGCTAAACTCTTGTTTTGTGTTGTCTGGATGCAAATTTTTAAAGAACCATAAAATGCCTGTGTAATCCTATGGAGATGTTGTTTAGCTGTTGCTTTTCTGTATCAAGATGTAAATGAACATGTTCTCTTAGTGAGCTTAGGTATAACAGCACTATGGCTTTCTGTCTCCCCTCCGTAATTAGGTTACCATTGCTTGTTCTCAAGAGGCTCAGTGTCAGTTGCTTGAATGGCCTATTATATTTTCTCTACCCTCCCTTGCTCTTTTTGGATGTCTATCAACACACCTGAACAAATATTGCAGAGCACTGTACATCAGACTCAAGCTGGGTAAATATACTGGCACAGAGATACAGTCAGTTGGTAGAAAATCTTTGCTAAGATACAGCTTAACTATAATTTAAGTATGAAAAAAAGGGCTTATAATGTGAAACCAGGAGATTTCCTGTCTGAATACACAGAAAATGTCAAATCCTAATTGCATGAAGAAACGAGAATTTAAAAATATATATATCATTACAGAAATTGTTTGTCTTGTACATAACTAAACTGTGTAACTAAAGTTAAATATGATCATAGATTCATACATAGAGATGTGGTTTTTAAAGTTGTTTTTTGCAAATAAATATCTGAAAAGTGGAGCTTGCATTTGTAAGTAGGTCTTTTTTCTGATATTCATCCAAGACTGGAAACGTCCCTGTTTATTTAGAGATATCATATTAAAGGAGGCTGAATACATGTGCAAACCACACAATGAAATATATGTCAGTTTGTGGTTGCAATGTGACAAAATGTTATCAAGTACCAGGGGTTATGAATACTATTGCAAGGTGCAGCATAGCATTTCTATGAGGATATGTGCTATCCATTTTAACAAGTACACGAGTATAGCCTGCAGCAGGTGGCAGGGACACTGTCCTCAGGGTGGTGAACCCACATTCAAGATCTGGTTTGCCCCAGTGCTTTTGAAGTTTCCCCGAAAACACTTTGAATCTCAGCCAGCTCCATGGACAATGTTGTATTGGTGACCCTTCACCTTCCCTGTTGTGAGGAAGGCAGCAACCAAAATGAAAACTCCCTCTGGTTGACACAAAGGAGGCCCAGGCTTGTTGCAGCACTGTCAGTTTGACCAGTCAGGAATGGTTTGATCAATATTTCACATGGCTGCTTTCTGCTGGAGCTTCCCAGTTCAGTTCAACGTGTATATCTGCCACCCGTGAAAATTGTGAAATATAAAAATAAACTCAAAACAATTGTTAAGAAAAATGAATGCATACTTCTTTCTTTTTTTTTTTATAAATGCATTTTATTAGTGATGGACCGCAGGCAGAATCACATTTGTTAATCTTAATCTTTTTGAAAAAACTTTGTTGATAGAGTCAGAGCACTCGCTACACAGTTTGGATGCTCTGGTGTTTATAAATCCATCCTTCTTTAAAGCAGCATGGAAACATGTTTGAAAAATGAATCGCAGCCATTTCTACATTAAGATAGCACCTATCAGCCTCAAATGAAAGCTGTGTTATTTTGTCTCTGCCATTTTGAGAAGAAATGGGCACGTGTGTCATATATTTGTACTCCCAACAAACAGAAAGTTATGGCTTACTAATTAAAATCCATTATATCCGAATCAATTTAAAAAGTAAAACATACATTAAAAAAGCAATTACTGTGTCACTGAAGATTTTGCCCAAATCAGTCATTTTTCAGCTTGCAATTTTTTCCCCCCAATGCAACTGTAAAGTAATATTGTTTTTTTATTTTTTTATTTTCAAATAATTACAGAGGATTAAGGATCTGCTTTAAGATTTAAAATTATTTAAATGTTTTTTACACATCTTTCTCAAGGTTGCCAAGAAGTGTGGAATGTGCTGTACTGAGCAATCATAACTAAGTAATGTCTTCGCTAGCTTATAAAATACATTATTCCCTCAGTTTCATCTCGATTTTATCAACTTTGTCACCGTCAGCATTTGGCTCTAGGAGAAGACAAAAAGTGAAAGCTTGAGACAACAAAACAGAGTCAGTTTTGTTTTGTTCACTATTTTAAATCTTTTAAGACACCATTTTTTATTGTTCTTGGATTGTAGGATATGGATCAAATTCAGTGAGACAGTATGCTCTAGTTGGAGTGGCCAGAAAAGTAAGAGGAGGGAAAGATGGTAGCCTGACAAAAGATAAGTTTTGTCGACAGCTTACAATCTGAGTGGGCTAATTCTAAGGTTTAAAAGAAGGGGAGAATCCTATTGGTGGATGATTAGAAATCCAAGAAGTCAAGGCTGCATAGAGTGCAACTCACAATTTCATCATCCACTCAACTATATGGCATCAATTCTGCAATCCAAGTCAATCCATAAGAGTTACTCTTATCTCTTTATGGCCAATGTTGGGCTGCCCAAATTTGATTTTTGACAGGAACTCGTGAGAAAACAGAAAAAAAGTAACACATAATCATTAATGCCACTCAAAAAAGTTGAGTGGCATTATTCTTCCATCAATCTAATGTCTACATTTGCAGAGTCATAGAAACACTTGCACTGAAATTCAGAGCTGAAATTTATTATAGCTACGGACTGTGGTTTGATCTAAAACCATTCATCTGTTGTTTACACCTGTAAATCCTTGCAGAGTAAAGTGGGAGGTAGAATGGTCAGCAACCACAGGGCTACAATAATCATTTTTAAATAAATGTTATACTGTCTGCATGTTTGTACTAGAAATGAACTATCAATCAATTTCTCATACAGCAACTGTATATTTCACTGACACTGAAATATACAGTATAAAACTGACCAGCTGATAAATCAGACTGACATGGATCTTTAGGACTTGTTGAACATTTCCACAACACGAATGCAAGATTTTTTGCATTGCATGTTTATTCCACATGTGTACCAATCCCACAGAGTTAATGCATTTGTTATCACAGAGTTTGTTGTGATATTTAAGCAATATTTTGCAGAACACTGTGTATGCAGCAGAACACTGAATTTCACACTGTTGATCCCAATATACACATACTATTCATAGAGAGACTTAATCAGAAACAACATATGCACTTCAATAATGTGCTAAGATGTTACATAAAATCTTTTTCATATCCTCAAGCTACCTGCACTAATCACTAGCATAAAGACTGCTTTAAAAAATCAGCAATGCAAACATTTTAGCATAATTTTTAAAAATCTGTGGCTAAAATAAAGATATGAATGATTTACCAAACTGAAAAGAAGCAAAGATCCTCTAAAACAACAACAATAAAAAATTGCTTTGTATGCATGTGTAGTACATAAATGAGAAATCTAATTTTGCAGATCAGAGCTGTGCAAAATTACTTTAATTTTGAGAAGTTTTATTCTAGCCTTTCTGGGCTAGAATATGTAACTAAAAACCAGTGAGTCACACAAAGCCAAAAATAGAATGAACATGAGTATACTGTGCGTTGCTTGACACTTTCCCACTTGTTTTGGATAGACATGGAAAAACATGCTGAGAGATTAGTGTGTGGGAGCACAGTTATCAGTCATCACTCACTTTTTGTCAATCGCAGGTTAGTGTGTGTCAGAAAAAAGGTACACAAAAAAGGAATCACCTTAATTAGCAACCAGTGTTCGCTCCAATAAAAAATCTCATTAATGTATCTGTTTACTTCAAGATGTATCACTCAGTCTGTTTCTTACTAATATTTTTTTCACTATTCCAACCCAGAAATTGAAGGACAGCATGTTGCAAACAAAATAAATATTCTGACTAGAATCTGTAAAATATGGATGCACTTCAAAATGAGGAAAAGGCAAATATGGCAACCAGGATAAGAAAAATTCAATATAATTGGTGAAAAATTCAATACAAAATTTTGCAAAAGCCAAGGTTGAAAGACTAACAAAAGTGTCCAAAAGGAAACTAAAATACAGCTTAAGAGTCATCCAATTAAAACCCCAAGGTCACTTTGAGATCAAGTTCAGATGAAATACAGTTACCATGGCCTTTAAGGTCTTTTGTCATCATGGCACATAGATTTCATGTAGATAAATGTGTTGGTGAAAAAAGTATCTTTTATTTATTATTTTGTTCCATATGCCTGGCAGTTATCAGGTCTGCATGCAGTGGCTATTGATGATTTGAAATATTTAACAGAAGAAATGTGTAGAAGGACCAGTTCATTTTCTCTGCACTGTATATCTGTAGTGCTGCAAAAGGATCCTAGTGTACTTAAAGTAAGTTTCTGCAAAGTTTTGTGTTTAATAATATATTTTATGGACCTTGAGGTAACTTTAGACATTGGATAACAACAATCACTTTTGTCAAAATTAAAGCTATATAGTCTGTCATGCTTGACTTGCTGGGTTTGAACTCTCTGACATTTAATTTTGTTCAAAAGCAAAAATTATAGGTGTCAAGCATTGGTTAGTTTTTGCTTTGAATGGTGCTAATCTGGCAGCTGTCCTGTCAATACTCTTCCATTAGCTGCTGCAGTTGAATACAAGCCTATATGCTATCCACTTTCAAGAAAGAAAGTTCTTGAAATTGAGCAAAAAAGATTTTTTTTTCCTGTTCTTGAGGGCTTGTCAGGTGATAGCGGCTCTGAAACTAAGTACCTTTGGTCCTTTTATAATTTAGAAAGCCTAATTTGAATAATATTCTAAAAAATGCTCATTTATGGCTGGCTTTTATACTATTCATTCTCTGAAGACAGAAAAGAAAGCTCAATGTCTGTGGAGGTAACGCTCCTAAAAAAGCCCTTCTTCTTTGCTTGAATGAGAAGCATTGTACACAGGCATATGAGTCCTATATGAGTGTCAAGTGTAATCGAACTCAGCGCATTGATAAGGTTAAATATGTGTGCATGAGCTGAATATAAATCGAGTTCTAAGTCGAAGCCTAAAGATTCAAGGCTAAATCAAGAAAATTAAGCAGCTTGTCCTCCTTGATCTGTTTTGATTCGTCCCACACGAGATAACGATCAGCTCAGTGATGTAGCTAGGATTTTATTTATTTATTTATTTATTTATTTACACCTTTTATTTATTTATATGTAGTTTTAAATACCACCCACGTCTGCTCCACATTCTTCTTGTCTGCTCACTCCTTAAGATCTAGGCACTGCAGCAGTGGAGCTGACAGTCTTTTTGCTTTGTGATTCAAAGACTCAAAAGCATTGCTTAGTGCCTTTTTACATCTGCCAGTGAGGTTTTTGTACACATGCCAGTCTAAGCAGAAGACTTGTTTGTAAAATCAGTTTATTTTAGGGTGAAATATGTAATTTAGAAAATGAACAAATTCGATGAACTAACAAAACAGCTCCGACACAGGGTTTTCATAAACCAAGTTTAAGTTCAGTATGTTCAGGACTGAAAAAAAAAATGTACCATGACTTGGCATGGTGGATGCATGCCTTCCACCATTGCCTGTAGGGTTTGTCCAGCCATAACCCATACAAGCTTTATGAGCCCACCTTTTTGTGAACACAACATCCTTGATGGACAGAGGATAAAGCTCGGACTTTTGTTTGGTTTTATGATGTGTTGAGTAACCACCTCTCCTAAGTTTTTTCCAGCCACTAGGTCTGAAGAACTCCAGAGTCAGGCTTAGGGTGCTTTTGGAAAATAGGAAACTCAGTCTGAGCCTAATCTCCACAGCAGGAGAACATGATATAACAATGCTATAAGTAAACTGAGCACACTTGCAGGATGCACTATGTCTTGGTACTGCCATCTGACTTAGTTGACGTTTCAGGTATTTCTAAATTGACTGCGACGTTACGTTATTAAGATGATTGTTCATGTTTTTATTTATTTTCATTTAAGTTATAGTAGCTCCTTTTTACTCGCTTTAGCAAATCTGCTGCTACTTATATCCAGTTAGTTCAAAGTGCTGCAAGGCTTTGAACAAAACCTGACAGAAAAGCAAACATCTCACCAGTATTATCTTTTTTACATTGGCTTCATTGTCAAATTTAGAATTTATTTCAAACTTCCAATCTCAACTTTTAGATTTTTTAATGACAGCTCCATCTTGAATACCTCACAGAAATGTTGATCTCTTATTCTTCAGATTGTGCTCTTTGATCTTCTGAAGGCCCTTAAAGCCCAGATTAAAACTCCAGGTGACCTGTCCTTTCAGGCAGTAACCCCCAGGCTGTGGAATGCCCGTCCCCGTCTCGCCTTGTGGCCGACTCAGTTAATTCCTTTAAAAACCAGATTAAGACACTTTTATTCAGACAAGCAATTAGTTCAGTGTTATTGTTTTTATCAGCTGTTCTTTCTGTCTTTGTCTTATATTAAGCCCTTTTCAATATCTCTGTGAAGCACTTTATTATTTTATCTAAATCTAAAGGTGCTTATTAAATAAAGTTTACTCACTAGCTAAACCTAACTCAAAGTCAAGTCTTGTCAAGAAACCAGAGTTTTGACTGGCAGTGTTTTTGTCTATTTAATGTGTGAATCATATTCTTTGCAGACACGTGTCTCAACTTTCTTGGATCAACTTGTGTCTCAGATGCTGACTTAAAGAAACCTTTGTGGAGGCGACAGAGGAGATGAGCCTGCACTGCAGCTTCCAATAGGTCTCCCTCTGGAACACATCTTTATTTAGACATGCAAGAACTCTGCAGAAACTTATGAGAGAGGAAGTGATGTTTAAAGACAATAAAACAAGAGGCTCTCATGTTATGTTCATCTATATATGCAACAATCAAAACAAAAGTGACATGAAAGATCTATTTTTCAGGTATAACATCAGATTTTTTTTTTTTAATAGAAAGGATTTTTTTTCTTTTCTTTTTCCCCTAGATTAGGTTTACTAAGGGAGCTTAATTTTAGAACAGAGTCACAGCAGAACCATTTGCTGAATGAGGACATCTATGGGTCAAATTAAATATTGCAGCAATTATAACATTCTCCCTTTCTGCTGTGGCACATAAATCCTAGGTAAATAAAGTGTAAAAAAGTTATGATAAAGTAAGTAAGGGTAATTTAAGCATGGAACTCAAAAAGACTGACATTCTGATCCAACTTTTTTTGTTTTTATCACAGAAAAAACAGGTTGAATAGAAATAAATCCTAAAGATGCATTCTACTGCATTTAAACTAATAAAATTTGAGCTAAGAAAGAAATCATATTCTGCTTTATCAGATATATATCGAAGCCCACTATCCCTCATGACTCACTGCTGGTAGTGATTCATGTTTTCTAACATAATCTTGCCCAGAGAGGGGGAAGCAAGTATGGCAAACATTAACCTACAGTACTTAAGCTGCTGTTTTCTCAAGGGGATTTGGAAGGATTTTTATACTTAGAACTAAGTGGCACACTTCAGCAGGAGGAGCAGACATGCATTGACTAAAGCTACTTAGTGGAAATGACACACTAAATTGAAAATGAAGGGGTTTTTTTAATCTCTTGAATAGAATTACATTTCGTACACAGCATTGATTTTATTGTTTGCTTCTTGTGCAGACATATAGAGACTGCTCTAAGGTAAAGTTGTTTTTCTGTGTGTTTGTGTGTGTGTGGATGTGTGTTATTTTTTGTATTCAGTCATAAATGACTTCACTCTCAACAAAGAACACATGATTTCTCTACAGACGCTCATTAAACTGGTAACACTGAGAATCCGTTATTTCCCAGAAATACACATTTGCCTCATCATGTTTAATCAGCATAAGCACTGATTTTGATTTTGGTTTTGATTGAAGAACTTGCCTTGGCCTTTTAGACTTTACTCAAAAAACGTTTAAAAAAGGTTTCAAAGGGTCACTGTATAATATTTTCAAGAAATATGCCTCAAAGAATCTGCTAACTTCTGTTGCACACACAAAAAATGTAACATTTTCTACATGCAGCACAATCTTAATGCAGGCAAAGTGGGTTTTTTTGTTTGTTTTTTCTGGCATATTTTCATTATTATTATTTTTTTGTGGTCAATTTATTGCATTCAAAATAACAACCGGACAGCACTACTTGTGATTGCTTGATTGGAAAAAAGCAGTTTTGACAGTATCTGACATGCAGTCTTAGAATCTAATTATAGTGAGAATAGTGAGGTTTCCAACATTTTATATACATTTTAGTTATGTTTAAGACAAATTTTCTTGATTTTTTCAGCAGTTTTTGTAAAAATTATGACTTATACACATTCAAAACATCTATTGTCCCCAGTTGATCATGAAAACCCTGCTACAGACTTAAAAGTCTTTTTCTGCCTCCAAAAGGTTTTCATGCAGGATTGTCCTGAATTTAACTCAATCCATCTTCTCATCAACTCAGAGTGCTGAGCACATCATCACACGAAGCAGTAACACAAAAAGCACCTTGCTCTGGTTTCTATGAGTCCTTCACAGAACAGCTGTGTTCATGCAGGGAATAAATTACACATAGGTAGACTTCATTAACTACTGAAACAAAAGTAATAGGTTGTGCTGGATTTTATTTATGGGTGTTAAAAAAGGAGGCTAAATATAAAAGCCCTGAAATTCTTTTTTAACCTTAATTTATATAACTCTTGTAAAGCGTAAATCCCTTTTGGTCTACTTCTTTACATTGCGCTACCATATAAAATCATCTTAAAACTCATTAGAGTTTACAGTTCTGTATATAACTACTGTGAATGAATTATTTGTGAGTGTATAATTAACTTTTTTTAAAGATTACTAGCATGTTGAAATGACTATTATTTAACAACCCCTGTTTGATCTAGATGTCATGATGGAGAGGCCCATTCTCTTTACCACGCTTCAAAACGGGAAAGGCACAAGAACACACTTTTCAAATAAGGCAGATAAGTTAGATATTACAGTAACAAGAAGCAGGTAATCACCTAAATTTGCCCATATGTGCAATCAAAGCAATAGAGTGGATGGTAAAGTATATAACAATCTTCAAATCTCACTGTGACAGAAATACAGCAACAACAGATTAACTTATGCTAAGGATTTTTACACTAGTTTTCCACAAACCCCAGTAATATTCAATAAAAGGACAGCTGCTTTATTGAAATATTCCCATTTATTTTCCTTGTGTTGATAAGCAAAATGTCTACAGACCACTCAACAGTTTGTCACATTAATAACTAAATAAATGCATTCTTTTATGTGCAGGAAATGTGTCTAATCACAGCTGTGGATATCTCCTTAGTTCTGCTTAAGCCCGCTCCCTCAGTTCATTACTATTTCATGGCCCATAGCCACTTTTACTCATAAAACTGCATTACATTATTTACAAACTGGAAACAATTTGACAAACACTGTACTACAGGACAGGGAGTCACAAATTAACAGTGAATTATAAATAAGTATTTCATTTTCTACGCTTTGTTACATAAGGTCTTTTATGTGGTGACGAAGGAGGCGTTATTAAAGGAGACATGTCCTACACTGCTGTTTGTTTCTGTAAGAAGGGAAAGCATCAGATCCAGAATGAAAAGTATGCTTGATTTGTATAAGATTGAACAGAGTTGAACATTTTCATGCAGAGTTTTTTCTCTTCAGACTGTAGGGACATAAAAAGAAAAGATGAAGGGAAAAACTGGAGAGACAATGCCAGTACAATTTCCCAAGCAACAGGGAATATAGTAAGAATGAAGATAATCAATGACTCTCATTCACACAATTCCTAAACATCCTGATGTTAATCATCATCATTTGCCATTTTCTTCTTGACTCGTGACTTTCAACCAAGCCTGAAATCTTAGTGGAAGATTGATACACTGATGCTACTCTCCTATAAGTGGTGTCCAAAATCCCTCACATTCCCTTCAGTTTGGATCTTTTTTTAAAAGACTTCCCTCCAGGTCCACTTTCAAGCTGGCTACTCCAGCTGTTTGTTCAGATCTATATCAATGTTAGAGATAGGACCCATTCCTCTGATCTCCTCCATCACTGCAAAAGAGAGGGAGCATGCAGATGATAAACACCTCACTTTGAAGGGCTTGTGAACCCAAAACGCTGATTGATAGATAGCTAGTTAGCTGTAAATAGCTAAGTAGCTTAGGTAGATAGGTAGGTAGATAGATAGATAGATAGATAGATAGATAGATAGATAGATAGATAGATAGATAGATAGATAGATAGATAGATAGATAGATAGATAGATAGATAGATAGATAGATAGATAGATAGATAGATAGATAGATAGATAGAATCATCTCACTCTATCTAACAAATGGAGGGAATTTCATATCAGATGATAAAAGACTGTCTACATTTATAAAAATCTGGATGAATCATTCTCCACAAATGATGAAAGTCAGTCTAAAAAGATTTCAGAACTCTTTATATAGCTCATGAACATCTTTTTTGTCACTTTTATAAGAAATATTGCCCTGACAACATCAGTTACAGTTACAGTTTCTTGCAAAATTATTCACTTTCCTTGACCTTTTTCACACGTTGTCACGTTGCAACCTCAGACTTCAGTGTATTTTGGGAAGGATTAATGACATTAAACAAGACAAAATCATAAAAGTAATTATGAATTTTTTTTACACCTAAAGAATAAACTTCCTTTGTGTGTAATTTAAATGAGACTGTATGCAAGAACACCAAAAGGCAAAGACAAACAAAGCCCTCAACATTTTTGTTGAATCAATTCACTTTACTTTGTTTTTTGTTTTTCCTTTTAAGAAACCTTTAATCAGTTGTATAAAGAAGCACAATTAATCCAGCTCCATTAACTGTGATGATCTGACACAAACATTTGGGCATCACTGAAGTATAAACGAATAGATGGATAAACCAGTCAAATAAAGCACTGGTTTAATTTTAAGAGTTAAGAGATTTTAATGTTACAAAGTAGCAGCTGGGCATTGTCATATTTAGGAATGAAATAGAAAAGGTGTGCTCTGTTTTCAGCAGGCTGTGGCTACAGGTTAGACAGGTAGGTGGGGGGGGGTGAAGTGTCAATTGTAACCCTGCAGAAGAGGGAGGGTAAAGCTCTATCGGGACAGTGGTGGTTCAAAGAGTGAGGAATGTGACTGCAGTTCAATCAAGAACAAAATGATACCAGCCTGGCCCTTGACCAATAACAAATTGGTGGCAGGTATGTCATTAATTACACATTTTTCATCTTCTTCTGGCATTGCACTTTTTATCTAGTGGAAATTTTCCCTTTTGAAATGCCCAAATGGATTCCACACAACATCGTGCTCTGCTTTCAGTAAAGCTTTAGCATTAAAGAGCTCTTGCTTTGTGTCAGATACAAAGATCTACCATGACGTACACGCTGTAAGGATCCTGTTGTTAGCATAGAAGAAAAACATGGTCTATAACATCACTATTGGCTATGTTGCCTCAGACCTACAGGGGGAACTCCATTCCCAGTTAAATGACGAGCCGCCACCTGTTCTCATTTCATCTCTCTTGCATGCTAGCTGTGCCTGTTGGACCACCGGTGAAGGGCAGACACCCAGGCACTCCGTGAGGAATGGAGACAGGTTTCCTATTCAGAACTGTCCCTCTGTCTATTACCTGATGGCTGCCACCTGTTCACCTTCTTCCACCCCTTCCCCACCACCACCTCACTGAACACACACCTTGCTATTGTTTTAGCAATGGGAAGATTTTCCAAAGGAAATATTCTATTGTTGGAGTCACACTAGGGTAAAGAAGGGAGGCGAGTCGATGAGCCTCTATTTCCAGAGACCTGTATTTTAAATTATTATATAATTATGATCATCTTGTGACTAACTTTCAGTTTATACAGCAATCTTTATTTTATGTCTGCATGATGAATTTGGGGTTAAAACATGTTTGTTCTCAATTCAGTGAAGCAACTAGAGTTGGACAGAGAGTAACACGTAGAATTTAAGTATGATGCGTTAAAGCTACCCCCATATAGACGTAAATCCAGTTCTACCCCCCTCTACCATCTTTGTCTGACATTAAAATTAATTCAATGATCTGAAACATATATTTTTAAAAACCTTGTAAATACAAAGTTGTATTTAGCATGTCATCATAACTCTGCATCGCTGGTCGTTCCAAAAATGCAGTCTTGTAACACTCAAGAATCTCATTTGCATTATCTTTTGCCGTAGAATGAGATAATAAACAATTGTGTACTACAAAAAAGAAAACAAAGTAAAGCTTGCACAAGGAAAAGCTTGCACATGAGGAGTTACTTCCTTGACAGATTATCAGTCAGATATCAAAGTGGCCAAATCCGTCTTTCCTGACACCCTGGAGCTGGGGCCATCTGGATCGGCCATTTTCTGGTCATTAACCACGCTCGCATCTCCAGGATGTTCGATTTCTTGCTCTCTCGGTGCAAATGAAGCTGGCTAACTCAGTCTTTATAGCCTCCGCCTCTTTGTTTGCTAAATTCTGTCTGTTGCGTGGTGCAAGAGAGACGCCGCTTTTGGAAATGGACCGCGATAAAAGGCATCTTGATCTGGGCACCGTACAGCATGACGGCGTGAGCCGCATAGCTGCAAAAGCCGAACTTCAATAAACATACTCTCTCTCTCTCACACACATGCATGAGGGAAAGTGTGAAGGATGATCACAATGACTACCACGACGAGGTGTTGCATCTGCGGGGACCTGCTAATGATGAAGGCAGTCACATCTCTAACGGGACTAATTGGGATTCAGAGAAATCGAATGTAATGATAGATGGAAAAGGACGGCAACTCAGCGGTGCCTGAAACTGCTGGCAAAAGATCAGAGGCATGAATAGAGCTGAACCTTTCACTCAGGCCTCAAAGTCATCTGTTGCCAGCAGGTAACTTTGCTTTAGTATTACAAGCTTCGACTCAAGCATCGTTTTCTTGTTGTTTTTTGTGTGTGCCATTTTTAAGCAATATATGTGTTTGCTGGCCAGTTTAGACTGTCAACATATTCCCTGTTAGGAGGTGAAAAATGGGTGCACCACACAGCGCAGCAGATGGCAGGAATGGATCATCAGTCTGAAACAGGAGACGTGTGATGTATGGATTCCCCCCAGAGGAAACACTTTCAGAGTATGAGGCGCACTGGGAGGACATTTTGCTCGCAAACCAGCGGTTTTGTGTCCATGCTATGCACTAAAAGGAATATATAAACACATTCAAGCTGTTCAGTTTTTCAGAGTTAAACAACCTTGTAAAATAAACAAAAAAAGGCATGCAGAAGTTGAATCACTCAAACAACAAATATTAGTGCATTCCATCTGAATTGCACATCTTTGCAGTTCCTCCACAGTTACTGTAGGTCACTTCCAGATGCAGCTCAAAAGAAAAGTTGGACTGTTGTGTGAAAAGTTCAATAAAAATAACTCCTTTCAGTACGTGAAAATTCCTATATAGCTTTGTTTCACAGAGTGAACTATTTCAAGCCTTTATTTCTTCAACTTTTGATAATTATGTCTTAGTGAAGATGAAAACCAAAAACTCAGCATACCAGGCACTGAGAATATTATATAAGATTAATAAAACAGTTATTTTAAGCAGAAATGTCAGGCTTCTGAAAAGTATGTTAATTTCTAAGAACACATGAAGCGGCCTTCATCTCACCTTCCTCTAATACCCCATAGATTCTGAACAGGCCTCCGGTCAGGTGAGTTTGCTTGACATGAGGAGTCCAACATTTGCAGTGCATGTGTAGAATCCGTCTGTTTGTAGTGGGTTTTGATGCGCTGGTTTCACCCTCAGTGCACTTTTTATGAATAAACCACAAATTATCTGAAGGTTTTTGCTTGAAAATCTTCTCAAATATGCAGTTATCATTGTTGTCAGACACAAAAATGTTGAGCTGACTCACAATGTTGTATTTTCTTTAGATGCCTCTTTAATCAATGATGTAATTTTTAGGGAAGGAGTTTTATGGATAACTGCAAGTGAAATAAGCATTTTACTAACATGTCTTTTTTTCATAGGAGCAGCAGATGGCATGAAACAAGGGTGTGAAAAATATAAAAATGATCACTGCAAACTAACATAGCTAAATTTAAAACTTTAGGAATGCACGCAGAAAATTATGAAGTTGTGAAAAAAGAAATCATGTGTCTGAAAAAGTATTGCAATGACATAAAATAAAAACTTAACTCTTAGCTGAAAAGTTTTTATAGCATAACGATCATATGTAAGTTGCTTTCTGGAGCAAATTAACAAATTTATTGACAGAATGCAATCGATACACACCAAATATATGACTTGTTTTGTGTAAATTTCACACTTTCCCTACCTTTTTAGGGTGATGTTAAAACTTTGACACTGTCAAAATTTGACAATTCACCATCAGTTTAGTGCTTTTAACCCTAGTATTTTTCAGAATAGCAGATGTATCTTTTGTTTCAAACTAATATCCACTGGGTGGTGATTCAAGGAATGTTGCCTTGCATAGACTAAACAGATCGAGAGAAGGTGGTATGGTCAGCATCTGTTGCCACTATTATGCCTCCATAGTGGACCCCTCCTTGTTTTGGTTAAACCTGCAGAAGGTAACTTTCATTTAAAAATAAGTATATATTTGTTTGCATTTTGAAATTCATTTTGGGAGCATTAAATTACTTTAAATAAAGCATAAACAAAGGAGAGGGAATTGTAGTCGTAGATTTACTTTATGGATCATGCATAATCATTCAAATTAAGTGTAATAAAAAGCCCCCCTTGCTTTACCCTGTTAAAATTCTGACTAACATGCTTTGTTTTTAATCACTGTCATTTATGTTCTTAATGAATGATGGATGAGGTCAGCTGGAGCAACATAACAAGCAAAGAAAATGAAAAAAAACAACAATCTAGAAGTACATTTTCCTTTGTTTTACCTTTTAATAAACTCTTTAGCCATAATTGAGCCAATTAATGCACATGGGTCTATAAAAAAGCTTTGTTATTTGCAGTTGTGCTCTCCAAAATTCTGCAGAGGCCATCCACTCTCTGGCTCATTTTAATCTTACCTCATACACTAAGCCAAAATATAAGCAATAACCAATTATTTGCATTTGGTAAAATGGATTCAGGCTATCACATTGCTGGGGGAAGTTTAATTTGTCCTTCTATGTAAAACCTTAGAATTAAAATAGTGTACTATCTATTAAACATGCCTCAGTAAGTGTTATTAACTGACATTTTCCTGTCGCCATTTCATTATTTCATTGGGAAACACACATAGCAACAATGTGTCCTCCAAACAGCCACACAGAAGTGAAGCACTCAAGGGAGGCAACATTAAGTGGAAGAAGCAGCAAGGTTAGAGGGACAAACATCACATTATCTAGACAAAATTCAACACTGAAAAGATTGTGTGTCACCTCATGTCAAGTTCATCTCTTTGAAAGCAAACCCTTCCCAGTTAAACTGAGCACATGAAAAAAAAAGAGTTTGAAAAGTTGCAAATTAGAAAAAAAAATAGTAAACAGCAAAAACAGAGAGGAGTCCTTTTGTGATGATGAAGGCATCTCAATATGACATGCAACCACCAGTGCGTGCCATGAATAAATCATACTGAACCGGGCAGAGAGTAAACAGTTATGCATCTTCACCTCAGATGCCTGGAGAGGCCTGTCAGACAAAGAAGTTAACAAAGTCTACCTCCTCATCAGCATGCAAAGCACATTTCAGTAAACCAAAGTCCAATCCTGACACCATGCTCAAAACCTTCTCCACTGTTTCTCCAAAGATCTCACACTTTCAACAGGGAAGTTAAAGAAAGCATGGCAACACTGCAGTTCATTTTTACCCTGTGTCTGCTTCACTCTGATGTATTTAAAGAGTACCCAGATTGCCTCTGTAACTTACACAGCCAGAGCTCAAGGTCTAGCTGCCAATTTGTACTTACTGCGGATAGACTGTTCAGACCTCCGTAATATCACCTGTTAACACAGCTGCAGGCATGACTTGGCTCCTAACGGGTGTTGCTGCATCCAAGCTTTGCTATGATGCAAACCGACTAGACGCTCCTGTGAATGTAAAATTGCAGTTGGATCTCAGTAAAATTGGCATATTGTCAAAAAAGGATATTTCAGTCATTCAACTGAAAAAATTGAAGCTCATTAATGTCATTTCATCACAATAATAATGTATATTTTAAGCACTTCTTTCAGTTAATTATGTCAACAGCTAATAAAAACCCCAAACTCAAGTTTCTCAGAGATGGTATTACATAAGGTCAACAGAAAGGATTTTAATTTAGAAACGTCAGCTTGCTGAAAAGTATATCCATTTAATACAGAGTATATGCACTCCGAGGCTTTTGGGAAGGCAGGGTTCCTTTAAAGCAGCGTGCAGCTTGTCTAATTTGCTGAGTCTGGTGTGTCGCATTTTGCTTTTGACGATACCTCAGACTCTCTGTGGGGTTTTGTTCAGGCAAATTTGTTGGGCGTTCAAGCACAGTAAAACCAGGGTCATTAAAAGTAGGTATTGGTGCTTTTGGCAATGTAGCCAGATGCCAGTTCCTGCTGCTAAAAAGCAGCATCATAAAAGAGTTTGTCAGCAGATGAAAGCTGTAAAACTTCCCTGGTAAACCACAACACTTTTTTTGGACTTAATAAAATCCAGTGGGAAACACCAGAAACTTCCTCAGGGTCTTTTATTTTTGTCTTCACTTTTTCTCTGGACTCAGAACTTGATTGTGTTACTGAAATGCAGAATTCCACTTTCTTTGAAAAGATTAATTGTGGTCCAAAAAACATCTTCCTATACAGCCATTCCTGTTTCTGATTTGCCCAGTATAGACGCTTCTGATGTCATTGCTGCTTCAAGAGTGGCTAAACACGATTGTGACTAGCCGCAGGCAAAACCTTGAAAATCTTAGCCAACCTCTTCAATGAGGTCTACATCACAAATCTCTCACATCTATGTTGTTTCCATCAGACTTTTTTCCCCTCCACTAAACTTTCAGTGAATTAGATAAAAAATATATATATTTAGATTGTTTTTAAATCCAGAACAGAATAGTTATCACAGTAGTTCAATTTTATGTTGGTGTTAGAACAAAATCATGACTGATTTTTGATATTAGTTACTGATGCATACATGCAAATCTTTTCATTAAGACTACACAAAACAATTCCTCCTTTTTTTTAGAATATAGTTTTATTTATAATTTATAATCGGCAGATACAAAAAACTCTTTAACTGTATCCAAAATGTGCAATAAATCATTGATTTTTTTTTCTCCAAAAGAAAATACAAAAAGACTATCTACTTTGGAAAGTTGACAACCAATGTAAACTGGAGTGAACTGGTAATTCTACAGAGGCTCTACTAATTAATACTAATTCTCTTTTAACCGACTACAGTCATTAACAAATTGCAAGTTTTGCTTTGCTCTCCCAAGATGACAACCGAGTCATTATGTGTACATACATCTAGAGTGGCAACATTCTAGTTCCACCATTGTTAAATACAAGAAAGGCAATAATATCCCAAAGCAGCACAAATGTGTAGAACACATTAAAGGAATTATCAAAATTGTACCAAGATGCTAATGTGAGGAAAAGAAAAGGGAAGGCTTTGTCCAAATATGATGTCGTAAACAATTACCTTCAATGACTGAAATGCACAAAGGAACAAGGGAAAAAAAAGAAAGAAACTGGAGTATGTTAAGTGCTTAACAGCTGTTACTAATTCAAATCAGCAGTCTGAACAAGCATCAACCTCTGGAATGAACAATGAAGGCTTTAATGCACAAGCATACCGTCTGAAAAGGATTGGAGTGTCAAAATCAAATGATTATTTCAAAATTAAAATGGAATTATAATTAAGATGAATTAAACACTGAAAAAGAAACTATCATTTTGTCTTCACATTTTGACTGAAAAACATCCTCACATACACAAAAGGGTAAAAAGAAATTTACATCCACATTCTCGCTATGATCCCATATCTTGACAGCCAATTAGGAATAGCTTTGAAATTATGCTGGCATGTGACCCCCTTAAATCACACAGATATGAGCCCCCCCAAAAAAAACAACAAAATTTTACCCTTACAGTTATATGAATACATCATGACAAATCTGTGACTTTTCTTTATAAATCACCATCTGAGGGAAAACTTGAGGCAAAGAGAGGTTCAATGAATGTTCAAGTGCAAATTATGTGTCATTGTAGTCCTTATGTTCCCCATGCTTTCAGAAACGGGTCTGCAGGCAGATAACAAGATACCTCAAACAAGCGTACATTCCTTTTGTACGGCCCCATCCCCCAGATGGCAAATGTCACAAACGACAACAAAAACAACTCAAACAGTAAAAAGAAAAATACATTTCTTGTATATAAAAAAAACAAAAAAACAAACGTCCAGCCAGTTTGTGACATTAAGAAAAAAAAAAAAAAACATCTCTCTATACAGCCAAAACACATCTTAAATCCTTCATTCCTATACAACTCAAAGCTTTAAAACTAAGTGTTTAAACATGCAAACACCGTTCAAAGATCCTATCTAGTTTCCGCTGTGCTTCCTCAGACAACGTCTCCAGCTAACTACAACTAAAACTATGCCCTAAAGACCTACCAAAGTTGCCAAAGACCATTTTGCAATACTTTTAAGGACACTGATGTCAAAAAAGATGACCATTCATATTGTGAGGAGACAATTCCCTGTCAATTATCCAAATAAAGCACTTGCGTAGCATACTATGTGCTCTTCCCTTTACTCTGACACCATCAGCTCAGTATAACTTGTGGTAGTGCAGCTCTGAAAGGACAGACTCGAGACAATATGAAAAACGGCAAAAAAAAAAACTCTTCAAAATCTTCAGAACACCAACGATGGCAAGCAGGTTTGATTTAACTTTTATCACATGCCAAGACCCTGACATCCCTTCCAAGATGGACAAGACTCCTTGACCAATGTTTCCCAAATCTGTATTTCCCAAAGGCCTGCACCATCTCTCCTAGGTCCATGTCTTCTTTCCAGCTTCATGTTATCACTAGTACTACGAATAGATTAGAGATGCACCAAGAAGTCAGCAAATCCCCCGATATTCTGGTTCTGTAAACTGATTTGCCAGAAACGCAAATTTAGATTTTTTTTTTTCTGATCAGCTAAAACATACTCAAGCTTAACCAGATGGTGTAAACCACAGTGATCGGTGTGGAAGTCATTGCTGATGGAAGAAGGTGTTCAAAAAGAAGCAACAGAAAGCACAGAGATGCTATTGGTTGTTTAGCAGGAAACAGTCAGTTGCAGAACATGTCGAACCCGAGTTCACCAAAACTCAGACAGAGCAAGTTGATAAGAGGAAGGCAGAAAAGAATACTGCAAAACTGCTTTAATCTGTTTTAGGCTTCCATCTGTACATGGAACATGATGAATCTATTAATGATGGAGCCTTCCAGAACTCTGAAGAACCTACATTGTCCGTTATGCTACCAGTGCTCATTTCTACTAACATCCTAAAGGCGATTTAAACTTCAACTCAATAATACCGTTTTAAAATGACTAGTTATGCCCTGTTGTACAAACATGATTCTCTCTCACAAACACAATGTGGTATCACTTCTTTTACTAAAAAAATACTATTTTTTTTCTTCTCATGGCAGGAAAGCTAAGGGGGGAAAAATGTTTGAAAGCTGTTCTAACGTTTTCCTCTATTTGAGTGCTTAAAAGACAATCTGTATCAGCAGATGAAAGTTTTCAAAAAACCACCAATTGGAAATTGATTATTCTTGGTGCATCTCTAAAGGTAACTTAGTCGAGATTTCACACGTGATGTCTTTTAGTTGCAGATTGAATGAGGGCAAAGCTTTCAGACTCCCCAAGGCAAATGCAGTTGTGCATTGAATAACCTCTGATACAAAATTGTTTTCTCCCTGTTCAACATCTTCTCCCATGTAGTCTGACAATCTTAAAGCCTTTACTACATGCAGACAGCACAAGCATTAATGAAAAAACTTAAACTTGTGGTGGAGATTTTGCAAGATTTCAAATGCAGAATTGTCATTTTAATGTTTCTTTTTTTTTTTTAGTCCTACATTTAGTTGATGCCATTTCTAGAAAAAAAGCACCTGCATCCAGCATTAGAAGTACCATTAGGCTTGAAAAATGCATAATGACAAAATGCAGCCTTACAACTTTAAAGCTAATTCTCAGCCCCAGCTATTGAAAGCATCCTAGTGGTTGACTAAATCTGGGCATCTTTTGCTGTTCAGTTTTACACAGTTTGACCTTGGCTTAGTACTTTAATTAGCTTAAGAACTTTTGACAAACACATAAAATATTTTATTGTCTATGTTTGTACATCCGCTTCATTCTAAAGAACAAAAGCATATAACAAGACTTCAACATTGTTATTTTAAATGCAAAGTTTCTCTATTCAAAATCTTAAGTGGCAATTTGATCATGCCTAAATAGAAAAAAGATATTTCAACATCAAGAAAACTGAGAGGCAAAAGATGTGCAAAAGTAGTCAGCCTGCAGAGATGAACAAACCAATTGTAGCAAACATTCATTTCTGTAATGTACAATCCAGTTGATAATGTAACATATTTTCAATTCAAAGAGGATCTTTATTTTTCCCCACTTGCTCAACTTTACTGCGGATAATTAAGAAACTTCTATTCTATGTTCACAGCCAGACAGCATACATCCATCACAACTGCCAAATGTCTGCTCTTCATTGTTTCCCACTAACCTTACTTTGCTTTTCACCTCAGCCACATTTTTGCAATAGATAAAGTATTACCTGATGCAGAACCTTCTGAACACCAGAAAAATAAAACCTCACAAAAGAGTGGAATGGACAACGACAGGGTCACTTAAAAATAAATCAGGAGCTACCAGAACCAGTCGTCTCAAACTGTGGTTGTCTGTAAACCTTGTGTAAAAATCTTAACTGAACACAAAAGTGCAAACTGCTACCACTGCCCTGTCTGTGTCCTCAGTAGTGCTTCTCCTGTAGGTAATCTTTCATCTTGTTGGGTAAGGGCAGTTTCTGGATGAGGTCTATCCTTGTGTATTGCCTAATGACAAAGCGGCAAAGATACTGCAGGGAGCGCACTTGCATAAACCGAGATACTGGGTTGGTTAGTCTGACGGGGTAGGTTGCAGACCCTGGAAGGCGAGACCTGGAATAGCAAAACGCTCCGTTTTCTGAGTCTCTGATGGAGTGTTCAATTAAATCAACGATTGATGTGTGACCCTCGACATCAGGCTGCTCGTAGAAGCTGAAGCGTCCGTTGGAGTGTTCGATGCGTGTGTGAAGGGTTTTGCTCTGCGATCGGAAGCTCAGACTGAGCAGGTACCTGTCGTCTGAGCTGTCTCTGACCAGGAACGAACCATCGGCCAAGTTGATCAGCTTCTCCTCCGCCTCCCACCGTGTGATTGGACCCCAGTACCAGCCCTGCCTTGCAAGCTTCTTAAGCTCCTCGGTCAGACTAGTCACGACCATTGGCCCGCTGCTCTGGACTGAATCGTACACTCGACTGACTCCAGGAGCTGAATTTGGGTCGAAGTTGAGGTGGTGTCTTACCCTCTCAGCTACCTGGCTGTCTGTAGAGCTGAAGCTTGAAAAAGTCCTAGGGATGTGTCCATTACTTGTCATGGGAGGCAGAAGGGGGCTGAGTGGAGGTGGGACTTCCACCCGAGAGCTTTGGAGCACCATACCAGCAGAACCTAAAAGAATACTATTAACTGAGGTTTCCATAAAGAGGTCCGCAGGCATCCCATTAACCAGTTCATGCTCCTCCTGTCCCTGTTCCGTGTGGAGGGACCTGCTGTCTGCCTCTGTCACTACCTCCATGGGAGTAGAACTATCTAGGCAAAAAGAGTGGGACCCTTCTGGGTACATTCCATCATCTGAAGGCATTGTATACTGGATATAGTCCTGGGGCGTCAACCCCAGCACAGGCACATCATTTTCATCGATGTTTAGATGCAGCTCACCATTTTGTGGTTGTTGGAGATACTTTATGGACTCTGCTTGGTCCTGAAAGAGCCCTTCCATCTGGAAATTATGAAATTCTTTATGGACACCATTTAAGTTGGGACTTGGGCAAGGAGAGTGGACCATGGCTTTAACCTTTACTTCCATCTTGATGCATGCCTCATCAGAGTTGACCGGTCGCAGAGGCCACGGCGAGGGGCTGTAATGGTGACTCCGCAAGGATGCGGATCTGAGGGGTCTCTGGGCTTTTACTTCATTGCTGATGGGCACAGAAGACGACGAAAAGTTGTCATCGTCATCTGCCGAACACAAAGCCGAAGAGCCACTTTTTGCTTTTGCTTTTTGTTTGGCAGACAGTCTCCTCTTTAACGAACCCATTAGGCCCTCACTCTTCGATCGACTTTTATTTTGGCCTCCTTTCTCGTCCTCACAACCAAGATCACAGCCTGAAAGGTCTTTGGTGTAGCAGCCTCCAAAAAGTGATTCCTCCTTAGAAAACTCTGTTGTTACTGAAGGCTGCTGGAGCATGACAAAGTCACCCTCCTCTTTGCCCTTTATGTTGAGGGACTTGCGGATCGTCTTAAGGCTTATCTTCTTCATTCTGACAGGCCCTCCAATGTGGGGGCATGGGACGGCTCTCCTGATATCCTGATGAAAGCACTATCCACAATGTCCTTCCATCAGGCCACATGAAACAAGTCATCCATACAGTGGATCCAAAAATCCCTGAAGACAGAAAATGACACATTTTAGTTGGTTTGATGATAATAGATTCTAAAATAATGCATTTTCTGGTAAAGTTTTTTTTTGTTGTATAATTAATAAAAGAAATACCATTTCATTTCAAAGTTCACAAAAAACAAGATTGGCGCACTTGCATAATTTCCTTAAGGTGTCAGAGATACTTTGCTACATAAGATACGGTTACTTTCAAAACAAAGTGATATAATGCTTCAGAATATTTCTATCCATATCATGTTTCAATTATTGCCAATAAAGTCTATGTAGTTGAACAAGATATAGAGTCTTTCCCCAACTCTTATTATAAAGGATACATTCACTATTAAGTAGTTAGATTTGATGCAACACAGATCAGATGACATCTCAAAAAACAAGGTTGGATCACAACTAAATTATCACTTATACGTTGTATAAGTGATACAACGTATATCCGTTGTAATACATTGTATTGTATTGTATACATTGTATATCCGAGTAATACATTGTATCACTTATACGTTGTATAAGTGATACAATGTATTACTCGGAACACATTGTAGGTATTAAAATGGCAAAGAGTTAAGGGAGAAAAATATGTTTTTTCACTCTGTGAAATAGTCACACTGAGGTTTTCTAACATTGCACAACCTTAGTGCCTGGTATTTTTGAATATTGTCCCTCAGTGGGGAAATTCAGATGCATCACCAGCAAAGTTAAAAATGTTGATTTACAAAAATCTAATAATACAAAGGCAAAAGTTAATTATTGAAATTATTAAAATATTAAACGGCTTTCATTAAAGGTACACCGATTGCTGTTTTCTGGCTGAACACCGCTCTTAAAGAAAGATTGACCTCCTTTTTTTTTGGTTTTTATTGGCTCTAGTGGCCTTTATTTAACAGTTAAGGGACAGGAAGGAGGGAAATGAGAGAGGGGGAAGACATGCGGCAAGGGTCGCCAGGCCGGGAATTGAACCTGGGACGGCCGCGTCGAGGACTAGGGCCTCCATATGTGGGTGTGCTAAACCCCTGCGCCACCACAGCACCCCAGAAAGATTGATCTCTTGATTAGAGTTTGGGCTAATTCAGATTCTCGTTTTCTATAACAGGCAGTATCAGAAGGGGTGGCGATAAGAATGTATGTATAATCAAATTATACATATACAAAATTATAAATTTTTTTCATATTAAATACACTTATGATAATTTTTTCCCCCTTGCTTTCTCTTCTTAAAAAGAAATTACAAATTAATGAAAATATTTTCAAAAATTAGTTTTATTTCAATAATTGATTCAAAATCAAATAAATAGAAGCTGCTGTCCAACTAGAAGATGGGGCTCCGGTGGGCTGACAAACTATGAAAAACCAGCACTAATGTAATCAGGAGTACATTAGTGAAAAAATAATCCAGATTTTCCAAAACATAAATATTCAAAAACACAAAATATGATTAATGGATGGAATTGATTTATTGTCCAGCCCTACCATCAAATGTTACAAGATCATAATGCACCTTCAATGTTCCCATCTTATTTTATTGAAAAACCATGAACAAAACCCTTGAAACAATGCAAACTTGTTTTAACTGCATGAGGTAGTACTCTAGAATATAAATGAGAAGGTTAGAGCATTGTTGCCCAAACCACCAAATTATCTAAACTTTAATTTTTTACAGAAAAAATGAGGGGATAGAGCTGATTTTCAGACCTTTGCGGAGGTAGATAAGATTGATGAACAAAATCGGTTTCACATGCAAGCATCGGTCGATCACTGATCACTCAAAATTAAGGAAATTGGGCCGATCAATGCATGAATGACTGCAATCCCAGGATTTAGTTGTTTTTTTGTTTACCCTGCTTGCATCGGCATTCTGTTATTATTAAAAACAATATTAATCTATAAAAAGAGGACTTTTTTTCTTAAATTCCAAATTTTACTGCAAAATAAAAGGTGGTGGTCGCAATTGATCACATAAGGAGGCAACATCCTTATAGCAAAATATGATACAATTTAAAAGACAGAAAATGTGTGGATCTAGTCAGAGAAGATTTGTTTGCAGAAACTGCCCAATTATTTATACAAAATAAAATCTACTTTAGTCTTTCTGAAAGTATATTTGGCACATTTCCTACACTACCACATAAAAGTCAACTCTAGACACAAACAACCAATGAAAGAGTTAAAGATGAAAAGAACAGGTTATCCACAGGGAGTGGGGAAGACTAACCAACTGCAAATGCACAAAGCCACAAAACAAGTATTTATGGTAAAAGCTGCCTAAAGCCCTCACACATTACCTATCTGAACACTAATAGAAAAACTTAGTTGGAGCTTAGATTGAGTAATTAAGCCAGACAGTTAAAAAATATATATATCTTACTGTGGCACTTTTGCTGGAAGAATAGACAGAAATATAAATAGAAACAACTACACCACAACTAGTAACTATGTTAACTTCAGTTGCTATAAAAATGCTGGATCTAGCAAACATAACTTAAAAGAAATGTGATGCCTTGATATTGACCTATATCACTTTAAGAAGCCCCTACTCTTTTCAACACTCAGTAAGTCATCAATGGCTCCATGGAGTCATCAACTTGACTGAGAAATTGTTGGTATGAGCTCAGAAGACCAGCATTTCCACCAGGTGCACTAATTGTTGCTGTCACTAGTCTGGAGGAACTGAGTGAGGAAAGCATTTGTAGTTTTGCTCTGTGAAGCTGAATCTTGGCTGGGAACCGCAGTTTGGAGAGGGAGCTTTGCGTAAACAGGGGGCGCTTTGTGAGAGTAACGTTTAAACACGCCAAAATGGCTGCCACAGGACATTCCAGGACTCCTCAAGCAAGCATGAAAAAATTGAAGCAAACACTCCAGGTATGTTTTTGATGAGGTAATAAAATGACATAGAGCTCAAAAACTTAATTTTACAAAAATACCCCCTCCCCATGCTTTAAACATATAAAAATGTATGTGGAAGATGAGTAAAACATTTCCTTTCACTGAATACTCTTCCACTGATTAGGTACGTTAATGCAACAGGCTGACGTTACTTAGAAAATAGCTTTACCAATTGACCTAATAAATTGAACAACACTGCACTGTATTAAATTAAGGCTCCAATCGGAATGTGTATAACTTCATTTGAATCAATCTATATGCTTGGATTGTCCTACTTTTGTATTTATGGATAGGCTTAGTTTGTTTTGACATAAATATAAAAACAATGTTGTCTTGCTTAAACATTAAAATAAATGCCATCCATCATGTTTCACTTTTCAAATCAGATCACCTGGATTCAGCAATAAAATATTACATGCTGTTTTTGTATAGTTCTAAACAGAACTCACATGAAGCTCTGAAACTGAGCTGTTTGACAATCAAGACAGCTGCAATTTGATTACTCACCATTATCTGCAGGAAAATGGTGACTCAGTTGGGTCAAATTCCACTTCCACCACCTTTCATTTACTGTTGAAATGAGCAAAAGCAAGTTGATATGCAAAGGTCGGCCGATATAACTCACAAATAACAAGCACTATAAAAAAAAACATAGCACCTAAAGTTATGCAAGTCATAAACGCCTTGTGCTAAACAGTAAAATTAGCCAGGTATGCCATGACCTGAAAAGGCCTACGGACACAAGAGCATGCTTGGAGGTTAGCTTCGTCTGTTAGCATTCTATTTTGTTTAAAATGCGAATACTCCGAATCCCTTCAGTCGCTTTTTAATTTAAATATATTGCATTTCTGCTAAAAATATCCAACAGAGACACCTATTAAGTCATACATGTTAAGACTGCGTGGAAGCCAACATGAAACTGCTGTTAGCAGACCTGTGAAAAGTATTTTTTATACGTTTAAACTTATCTAAGGAAGAATACAACATTGTTTCTTACCTTGTTGCTTCCAGCTTTATTTTTGTCGTAAGCAGTGTACTAATGTTTAGTTATCTGTCAGTGAAAACACATTGGTAAAAGATATGCTCCTGGGCGATTGTTGGCTAACGTTAGCGTAGCTTTTGCTACCTTACTACCTAAGTCAGTTAGCTTTGTTAGCGTTTTATGTCGAAAACATCACCGCCACCGTCCCTTTAGTTCACTTCTGCGGCAAAACAAAGCACAAAAACACAAACATGGACGGACTTTGTAATTTTCTTTGCACACGGATATTATTGGCGACTAACAACGGCATAACTAATGGTACATCTTTTAACCTAGGTCAGCTAACTCTTTGTAGCTCACGGCCTCTTCCTTTCTTCCTTTGTTGCCTGTTGAATTGTGGGAGCTGAGTCGGTGTGTGTTCACATGCAGCGAATCAAAAGACAGCAATCACCACATCCTGCAGGCAGGCGCAGTGGAAACATCACTCCCATAATAATAATAATAATAATAATGATAATAACAATTTGATTTGAATTATTTTAGTTGGGTTCAAGATAAAAATCTAATTTGGCCTATCTTTATTCATGATGTGTCAGTAAAAGGAAAAAAAAAAGATATCAATCAGCATGAATCAGCTGCAAATAATTATTTTATCTGTAATATGTTTTTAAATATACTCAGACTAGTTACCACTCAAAATTAATTAACAATCTAGTTTTGTCAGCTTTAAGTCACTTTTTGTGTGCGAGTATGAAACAGTATTTACTTATGTGGTACTAGATAGAAAAACATTTGACCTTACCTTGTGAGTGCAGCTCTACTTTGACTGACTAAAACAGGGTTGCCATGTTCAATACCTGAAATAATGATTTTATTTTGACATATTTTGAAACTCACCCAAACGAACAATTGGTATCTAATTGATTCAATTTCCAAGGATAACACTTCTAGAGCAGGTAACAAGAAGGTAGATTTGGTAGTATCACAAATCAAGGCATCCAGTACAGAAGAGCCAGCTTATTGGGTCAAAATCCAGTGGTTCGCTGTTTTCTCAAGAACAAGGAACATCCCTTTTGAAGATGTAATGCTATCAATGTTAAACATGAAAAACCAACAATAAGTCACGCAGGATTTTCTAACATCTACAGTGCCGCCTTCATTAACATTTCCAGTCGACTCAATCAGACCTTGAGACATGATTGAAACAATTCTTTTGGCATAATTAGGTGACATGTTTGGGTCATTAAGTGACAATAAGCCAAAGACTGTTGATAATAACATCTGATTCAATATTTAACAATTATATTATCAAACCAAAAAAATATAAAGTTATGTGGAAATTCAGGTATTTTAAAGACTACAATGAAAATAAATAATAACATTATTATATTTTAAAATATTCAACTATGGATACATACAATAATGTTTTTGGCTGAAAAAATTGAATAGTTTGTTGCTTATTGGTTGATAATTTGAGTTTAAGAGCCTAAGAGAGCTAAATGATTTACAAATCAGTGTAAAGGGGTTGAACAGATGTGTTTGTCTTCTAAAAACTAACATTGACTAATGTCCAAAACAACTGAAGATATTTTGCACAAGATACCATAATTAAAAATATTTTAAGAAAGGATTGCTTTGTGAACAAATGAACAAATGATGACTTTTAACAGCATTGTGACTGTTTAAAGACTTAATATGCATAACCATGAGGATATCTATTTTCCATTTACACTGTAATTATTTGAAACTTGTAGAATAAATCCTTTACTTTATTGTGTTCCTTGATGAGAAACCAAAGGAGGCAAGCGCTCTGCCCTGTATGTCTATTGTCACTCATGAAGCATGGATAAACTTGATTTGATTGAATTTTATTTTAATCTTGAAATGAATCCCAGTGATGTCTACCAACCCCATGTGGTTAAGCACAGTATCATCATTAGCTGAAGACACTTGATTTCTCTGTCTAAAATGCACAGCTTGAAACGCAAACAATGTTCAGACATTGAGCAAGCTGCTCTTCATGATGGTCTGATTTAATCTTAAAAGTGTCTGCCAATCAGTTGTGATGTTTTGGCCACAGCTTGATAACTCAATTCCCGTGTCATAGTGTTTTTCCCACTGATGTCACCAGGGGAGCTCTGTACAAAGACAAACACAAGCACAGCACGCAGTGGAGACAGAAGTATGGGATGAAAGCTTCACAAAAAAATAATTCAAGCCCCAACAAGTGTTTATCCGCTGAAACTGAGACCTCTCTATGTCCTGAAGGCTCTCAAATCAGATTGTTAATGGATACAAACTAAGACAGGATTTTCATCACTTGCCTACAAAGAAGGGAAACAAATTTATTACTGGTGATGGACAGTTCTGTATGTCTGCCTCATGGGGGTTTAGCTAGAACCTTTGTTACATGAATTTGCTTCAAATATTTCTATCAAATAAATGGATTTTTTTATTTTCTATTATAATGTTTATAGATTATATAAAAAAATGACTGTTTATATGATGTCATCTTATACAAATATATTTTATTCTGATTCCCTCTGATAGACCAACATTAAGTGGTCTTTCAGTGTTGTGAATGTTTGTGGATTCTTCATGAAATCAAGAAAATTACAGACAGCCCTGACCATGACCTGACCTGAGCACTTTACAACAAGTGTCTTCAGTCAGAGGCTTCTTCAGATTCACTGTAATATTAACTGCTACATTTGTTTTCCCTCTAGGACTAATAAAATATTTTTGAATTTAATTTGAATTGAATTGAATAAAAGTGATACATGGCTTGCAATATCCCTTACAACTAACTATTGAAGTAAAATATTGATCTGTCAAAATCAATCAATCGAAGCAAACCTAAATCCAAATGAGAATTTGTACGCATCTTCAAAATGTATATTAACAGATATTATCTAAAATTCAGCTGTTTTGTGAAGAAGAATGAGTATAAATTTCAGCATTTGCCCCAAAGGATAGGAATGACTCAAGATAATGTTTCATGGGTTCATCTGACTTCTTCTTTTTAGAGACTGGTTTTAAAATGTGACTTTTTACAATAAAACAATTTGATGTGAAAACAAAGTATGAAACAAACTCCCCCTAAAAAAGCTTATTCTTTCTGAATCATAGTAGATCCACAATACAGTAATGATTCCAAATATGTGTTGATTTTTTTTGTAAACTGAGGGGTGGAGTCCATGCTGAAGCAACAAAAATGTCAAAAAGCATGTCGATTTAGGCGATATCAAGTGGTTTTATAGCTTATTGAATGCTCTAGATGATCTTCAAGATTTCATTTTGCAGTCATATTTCTCTAAAGCTGGCTTGTGCCTGCAGCCTTTGTTCAGGAAGGTCTCTTAAATTTGCATTCACAAAACCTCAAGATGGCTCTCTAACGATCTGCAAGTGTTTCACACAACGGCAAAACTTGAACTCTGAAATGAAACATTGGTTCCCTAATTAGTGTCACCATTGTTTTAGAAGTGGAATGTGTTTACCGCTGCCGGGCTAATTTGGTCCATATACCGAACATTACATTGTTTTTTCCACGCTGTCAAGTGCATGGCAGTCCTTCACCAACCTGCTTAGTAGCTGCGCACAGACAGGTTCCATGCAAAGACTCTAATTACCAGGCCCTATTAGGGTTGATCAAGCTGCCTCCTCTTGATGTGTCGGCGCAGGAAGGGTGGGCTTGTCGAGGGGGGGATGAAGAGGGGCTGCAGCTATTAGATATAGAACCAAGGACATTGAGAAGTACACAATGCAGTGTTTGAACAAGCTAAATTAGACCTGACAAACAAACTTTAGTGTGGTTGATATTTGTTAGTGGAGCGTAAAAAGGAAGTAAAAATGCAGCTGTGGGAATAACCGAGCCTTTCTTATCATGACAGGGTAAACAGATCAAACAGTTTCTAATATCTGGATGGCTTAAACTTTTTATTAAAAAAAACTGTTTGTCTGAAAAGGGATTTATGGCAGCATATATGAGGGCCTTAAAATGCCTTTTTCACCCCAAAATTGACTGAATATTCTGAATAGCAAGTCAAGATGAGCATCGTACACAAAGATTGGGGCACACCGTTTAATGAGATACCACTCCATGTGAGGAAGCTCCTAGTGTTTCATCTTAATTTCAAATGAACGCTGCATCAGCCATAAATTATTTGCACAATATGTCTGTGCTTGCTTCAGCTTGGCTGAGGCCTTTGACTCGACTACTTTGCTGCTGGGAGGTTTGTTGGAGTGGAGCTGTTGGTGGGGGTTGTCACCCTGTACACTCATCTTCATTTCTTCAACATCCATCCATCCATCCATCCATCCATCCATCCATCCATCCATCCATCCATCCATCCATCCATCCATCCATCCATCCATCCATCCATCCATCCATCCATCCATCCATCCATCCATCCATTTTCTATAAGCCCTTGATGATCACATTTTATCTCCTTGAATATATTCTTACACCAATAAAATAAATTAATACAAGTTATACCAGAATACCTTCTGTTTGTGCGTAGATTTTTAACTACTATTTCTTGAACAGAAATGATGATATTTAAAAGTTAAAAGACATTTAATGAATTGTCATGTGATCTTAGTATTCTGTTTACTCCCCTTGTCCTATGGGTCAAAAATGACCTGCCCTAACAAAAGCCTAACCTTTCCATTACTTTTCTTCATTCAAAGATAAATAATAGTTCCCCTGAACAGTTCAGGATCAAAAACTTAACAAAAATTGAGGATAAAAAAAAACAACCTCAAAAGTAGCATAGTTAGTCCTTGATGAAAGCATACCCAGAATTTTCTCTGAGTTATTACATATATAATCTTTGCCTGGAGGCTATGCTCATTAGAGGCTACCATTATGTTAGGAGTGGAGGAAACCCATTATGTATATGACCAAAGGAAGGTTGTTGTATTTGAACATTTTAGAACCAATGTTGAAATTTAAAAAAAAAAAAAATGTTTATTTAATTTCATGCTGCTGGTGTTCTCTACACCATATATCTTAGGTAGGTCCTCCATAGCCTGTTGGACTCTATTGTAAAACTGCAAGGTAATAAAAAGAAATGTAAAAATATGTTATTCTCAAGGAAAGGAGACATTCTGTAAATTCTATAAGCGCAAGTCAGTGACACAAGTCTAGAAAGCATATTTCAGTATACACACTTCAGTCCAAACAATCACAAAGATTTATAGAAAGAACAAAAAATACAGTTTGAAAGGGGTTTTCTGTGTGAAAAAAATCTCAGTAAGTATTTCTGTCAACTGCTGGTAATAAACTCATTTGACTTTGATTATTCAGCATGCTACTGAATATGGTATGCTGGAAATAACTTGGGAATAGCTCATTTGACTTTGGCAAATGGCAAAAAGATATGCTTAAATCACCAGAAAACATTTTGTAGTTTTCACCCTCTCAAGCTCTCAAAGCATTACTGTTTTAATATGTTTGTAGAACATTCACTGCAAGGCTCAAATTAATTATAGAGCCTAAAGCCCAATGGAATTCTTTAAAAGTGTGATTACATTATAATGATATCAAATCCTTTGCTAAGCGTATTAATTATCACCCTGCTGACTGAACTTATCAGTGTCACATTTCAAGTGTGAGATCTCATGCAGCTGGATACATTTTTACACAGGGAATGATAATTTTGTTTCAGCCGAATGCTTAAAAATGTAATGTATACAGACTTTAAGGCTTCTGAGAATTACTGTTGACGAGGTTTAGTGAACAAATATGTGACGCCACTGTAAACTTTGAATCAGGGTGAACAATTGAGGGCAAAAGTTCCTCATAAAATAATTGGAATAAAATTTTAATAACATGAAATCAAAATGTAAAACATAATAATATTAAAGATATGCATAAGCTTTTCTAATAGGTGCTGCAGGTAATACAAATAATATTTAATCAATTGATGAATCAATAGCTTGGTTACCTGAACAAAAGAAGTACAGATTACAATGTAAATACCAGTTAACCTATCGAACCTGCTTTTGATAGGTTAGGAAAGATAAAATAAATTGATGATGTGTTACAACACAGGACATTATTAAACAGAACTACTTAAACAACTATTGCTGCTTTTAACATGTAATTATTTTTTTAATGCATTTTTTTAAAAACCTTTTAATATCAATTATGTATTTAACGACTCACTGAAATGTTTAAATAATTATGGATACATTTATTTACTTATAAGTAAATACATTTTAACTAAAAATAAACTAGAAAATAAACTGTATGAATTTCCAATGTTGTTAATTAGAAATGTTTGATTTGTGATATACACTGAAAATGACATCTGTTTATGGAGGACTCCATATTTAGTTTAGAGACGTGAACATTTAATAGAAAAATATAAATTTCCTACATTTTTGTCAATGTGCAATTTTATGTTTTCACTTAAAAAATATTTTGTCCTGGCTGCTAAAATTTTGAATATATGTCTTGGCGGTAGGTAAATTTTTCCTTCTGAAATTCTGAAAAATAAATTTCCTACACAGTTGGTGTACCTGAATGCGCCTTAGTTCTGACTTGTACAGGAAGCGCGGTGACGCTGGCGCGGTTGTTGAAAACAAACCCGGGGAAGTTGTTGTTAACATGTCGCTTAAAGACTGTCAGAGTTCAGACACGCAAACCGCTGCAGAGCTGCTAATGCTCTGTTTTTGAACGGAAAGCCGTGAGACATCATAAAGCTAAAAATGGAGTTATCTCCGCTTATAAAGAAAATAGGTAAGCCAAATCGCTAGCTGAGTTTTGCTCAACTTATCGCTAACACAACCCTACCGATGAAACCGTTAGCATTTCAGCTAATTTTTGCGTAACTTACGTGCAAAACTTTGCTTATACTCTTTTCCAACTGTCTAATTTGAACTCACTTGATTGCTTTCCTTAATTCTCAGGTCACTCCTTAGTGGAAATTAGAGTTCGAGCGCTGAAGAGCATCTTAAGTAAGCTGGACCATTCCCTCATCACTGTGACTGACATTGTTCAAGAAAAGATGCTGTTTGTGTATCTGCTTGAGTGGTTCAATTTCCCTGAGGTTCCAATGAAGGAGGAAGTCCTTGGATTGCTTTTAACATTAGCAAAGGTACATAATGCAGTATGTTTCTAATTTAGAAAACGCCATGTGAGACTTTGGCTGGAGAACACTGCTAGATTTCAAAGATAACTAGGTTGTTATTTTTGAACTAAATGTAGCAGCTGGACTGAATAGTAATTTGTGTAAACAGTTTCCAGCAAGTCTTTCTATTATACAATATGTGTAATAGAAATACCTTTAATTAACCATCCTATTCTTTTTTTTTTCTGTGTTCCTATATCCATTTGGAAGTGATCCATGAGCCTACTCAGAACATGAGTAGAATTTATCTAAAATAAAAGCTACTGCCTAAAGTTGTACAGTCAGTACATTATATGTCATTGTCTATTTCTTCTCACTGAACCACTGCAGTTAACAACAAAACTCATCAGTTATTCAGCCTGACACTAGAATTGACCATTTTTAGTGATTTACAGATCAAACACTGAAACATAAACATTTTATATCCTAACATTTAAGTGCATAAAAACAAACAAAAAAATCCTATCATATTCAGCCAATCAACAGCAAAATAAAAAAAAAAAACATACATTTGTTTTACTTACAGAAAAAAAAATCTGACAAACATAATTGATGTGTATTTTGATGTTGAGCTGTATCAAAATGGGATGTATATTTTGCATTCCACTAAAATATTTAGCCTCTTGAATAGACTTTCATTGCCCTTGAAGGAATATTGATTAATGTTTTTAATGATAGAGTAATTATTTAGAAGAGTGCTTTTGTTTATGAATGTAATTTTAGTAAACAAACTCTACACACAGCACATGCATGTCCTATCTGACAGGTTAAACCAATTGCAAAAACATACAAAAAATATCTAGATTTTAATTGTAAATGTGAATCGGTTTATTAAACAAACATTTCTTGACCCAAAAGGCCATATTATAAATATTGTAAAATGCATTTTTACACATTAAGTGTAGATAGTCCACCATCAACATAGCCTTAAGTTTTTCAGTTTTAAAACCACAAGATCACATCATTTATAAATTTGAGTCAAATGTATAAAAACGTCAAGTATTGCAAGATGAATTGTATTTTTATTTGTGTTTAATTTAGGTCTGTTCATAAAGTTCAAAATTAACATATCTATATTCCAAGTTTCCCAGTGATTACCTTCAAAACAAATTAATTAAAAACTTTAGAGCATCACTTGTTACAATATTTTTCTCTCATTTTGTGAGTGTTTATTTTGTTGTTTTTGTGTTCAAAGCATCCTAGTTCAGCGCAGATGCTGAGGGATGTCGGGGCGGTGGACTTTCTCTCTCAGCTTTCTCCTACAATCGAGCCCAGACTGCGAGCTGTCATCGATGGAACCCTGGACCAGCTGTTCCAGCTTCCTGAGCTAGTCCCCAGCCATTCAGCTGTCTACTCTCATGGACTGTGTAGCACAACTACAACAGGTGTCACAAGCTGAACCAAATATTTCTTTACCTGTGAATGATTTTTATTTTACTGTGCTAAATTGAACTTGGCAAGTTGTCTTTTTACCTTCTCTGTTTAGCAGAAAATAGATGTTCTGTATCTAAGATGTGCAGTAACAAAGGTCCTGTCTCCTCTGCAGCCCCAACACTTGTTCCAGTTGATGATGATGTGCCTAAAATGGGTTATTTCCACAAGAGAATGTACTACAATACAAATGTTCCACCTCAGAAGATGGCAGGTAATCTTTACTGAGATATACCGTTGCTTTTTCTAAAGGACATATCCTATTTTTAATAAAAAGATTGATTTGTGTTTTTATTTTTTTCTGCCCTTTTATGCATGCAGTGCGTGAATCTGTGAGATGTCTGAAATTTTCTGTATTTCCATGGCTGACTTTGACAAACACGGACCGACACATACTTTCTTCCAATGAGAGGTAAAACATAACAGCTTTTATTTTTTTTGTTGTTTATTCAGCTCCTGGCACTCTTCAGTTTTTAAGTTCCAGAAACTTTTGAATTTATGCCCAACTATGTTAACAAGATCACATTTATTTTCTACTGTTCTTTTTTTAATTTCAATTACTTGGTTATATAATGTTCACATTGAAAGTTTTTTTTTTGTGCATATATTACATATATCCACACTCATTAATTTGACGCAGCTCTCTGGGGAGTAGCAATCCTAACATGGTGAGGACAACCTGTGAACTTCTATGTGACGTCATTCTGCAGGACTTTCCAGCAGAAATCTTCCTGCAAAGGCCTGGAATCGTTAAGGTAGTTTGCATTGTAATGTCTAAACGTTTGTGTTAGTTGAGTATACAATGCTTTGCAAAAGTATTTAAACTTATTGTCAGATTGCAACTTAAAACATTAATGTAAATTGGGGGATTTTATGTGATTGAAAAACAAACTTTTCTTGAGCAGGGTCAGAAAAGCTAGTCAGTTCGTGAAGATAAAATTGAGGTCATGTATATAAAAAATAGTTAGGTGTATAGTAAAAAAAATTAAATACACTTTGTTGGTCTAGAAATTTGCATTGCTTTTTAAATGCTTTGAGAATATTCTTCATTTAAACAGAAACCGACATTTAGACATACTGGAGAAGAAATTCAAGACGGCTTCTTTTTCTGCAGTGGCAGTTTCTGTTAGATTTATGTGATTGTTGTTTCACTGTAAAAAAAAAAAAAAAAAGGAGAAAAAATCAAACCAAAAAACAGTTTTCTTTTGAATACTGTGTCCTCGATCCTGTTGGAGCTTGTGGAGTTGCAGTTCTCTCGAGGTTTCTTTTTCTTGTGGGTAGAAGATTGCTGTGAGGATACATATTGGCTACCATGTACATTGTGGAAGGTGTGAAGGTCAGTGCTGCTGGGGCGTTCTGTTACCTTACTTCTACCAAGAAACAGTCGTTCACACTTTGAATAGGCACTGACCTTTTGGACTCAATACTGTGGAGACGTGTCAACAAGGGATGCCGACATTCATAAGTCTTCATTCTGTTGAGATTAGATGTGTTTATTTTTGACATGTTGAGAAGTAGAGATTGTAGCTTGATAGCATCAGAGTGACTTTGTTGACTGGGGCTTCATCTGAGTGTTTGAGGGAATATAATTTTACCCAAATGAGCAACTATCAGTGCTGCAATTTGGTTAATAAAGTGGGACTTAAAATTACATCGGTTTCAGAGCAGCATTAACACACTATCACCCTTTGTCAGTGTGTTATGTTTAGAGGAAAACATATCTGGGAAATACTTTTCTTTGTGTTGCTCTTCCCTCCTTTTGAGTTTTTACTTCAAGTAAGGGGGGAAAAAAACAACTTAAACTTAGACACATGTCTTCATTAGCAACAGACGACAGGAAATTAGAAGTGTGAACAAATTACTGCTTTAGTAATTCAATTTCCAATTGCCCTTTTTGTTTATTGATTCCTCCTATATGTTCTCTCTCATTGTCTGGGTCAAGATTATGTATTAGATTATGTATTAAAAGACGTATATTATTGCTTCATGGATTATACAAATCTATAAATGAATAAATTAGATTTTCTTTTTTTCATTATCCAGCAATAAAGTATGATGACAACTGATGCTCCCTTTTTTTTCTATTCTTTTATTTTCCAGAACCTTTTATTGCTGCTCAGGGTGGGTTCAGGTAAAGGTGAGGTCAACTACTTCCACTCATCTGCTCTGTCCTGCCTGCGGCAGCTTTGTGTGGGACTGAAGAGGAGGCTGCGCTTTCATCAAGATCCAGGCTTTTACTCAGCAAAACAGGGTAAAGGACCTTATTAACTGGCTTCTAACCCTTCTGTTTATGTGCTCTTTACCATGTTGTTCTTAGTTCTTAGTTTTAATAAGACATTCTAAACAAAGATTTTGTTATTTATTGCTTTGTTATATTCTACAATGCATAAAAAAATTAAAATATTTTGCGACTAAAATTGAGTTATTTATTCTGGAACCATTTGCATCACCTTTTAAGAGGTTTAGATTGTTGGTTTCCAAATTGTGGTCTTGGGGCCATAAGAGGCCCCTGGAATGATCTTGTGCAGCTAATGACCATAATTTGTAGTCGGCTGATGTAGGTGACCTTATTTATTTATTCTTTCAAATTTTAAATTGTAATGAAATGAAAAATGTTAGATAAAAATACAATATTTGTCTTTTTGTTTATTATGCTTTCATCTTATTTTTTAGATTCATAGTAAATAGGACCAAAGACATCCAGTCACTTTAACTCAAAAGCAGACTTGGGAGTCAATTAATATCAAACTTAACTAAACAGAGCAAAAGCAACATATATTGTATTCTTGTCACTTAGAATAGACTAAAAAAATCTAGATCAAGAAAATAGAAAACTAAAAAATATCTAGATAAAGAAAATAGAAAACAAAAAAAAATCTAGATCAGAAAAATAGAAAACAACCAACAAGAAAAAGTTAGGATATTGTCGGCCTTTCTTTTAGTAAGACAAACATTCCATCTACAACGATTTATTGATGATGATCTTGTAGTCTATCATTGAGCAGGTATAAAAAAGAAATCACAAGTTCTTAAAGATTTTTTTTTTTTAAATTTGAAGTAAAATAAAGTGACATTTTTGTGGTTTGCGAGCACTTTCAACTTGAAGCCTTGAGTGTCAGAAACCACTTGTTTAGTTTTTAATCAAAAAAATCCAAGCATAATTCTTATTTTTATAGACACTAATCTTGTATAATCAATTAAGAAAGAAAAAACATTTGCTGTACATCCTTTAAAAACCCCAAATTAATGGTATTATTGACCAGGGTGTATGCAAACCTGTCCAGAAGTATAAAGACAATTTAGTGGGACATGTTGCGTATCCAAGTATCCATTTACATAGAAAAAAAAACCCCCAGATGACACAGATAGTAATGTTGAATTTCTCTGTCACTGTTTAGATCCGGTGTCGCAGAATTCGTCCTTCTCTTACACCCAGGAGGTTCGGGGGAACCAGCGCTCACAAGCCTCCTCTCCTGTGGCTGAATGCTCTCCTCGGCCTTCTGTGGTGGGTCGCCCAGGCCAGAGAGCCAGGGGAGATGGTCAGGACGGCGACGCAGTCTCCAGCAGGTGTGCCTCTATCTAAGATCCAGCCTTTTTTAAATTCACAAGCCACATTGTCACATAAGACTAAGAATATGTTCTGCTTCTCCAGCAACATCAGCATCGGAATCCCTCTCAGAGCTCATTTTCATTTCATTTATGGCAAATTTTGTTGCTCAGTCCAGCCTGTAATTCTTGAATTAATTTGATTCAAAGGGATATTAAAGACTATGTGTGTGTTTAATCCAGTGGCAGCTCACACGGAGGTGGGGCCACGGCCCCGGCCCCGCAACAGACGCCCCGTTCCCCTGCAGACGCAGCTCACCTGGAGCTTCCCGACCTGAGCGTGGAAGATGTTCTGGAGCTTCAGTTGCAGCAGCTCAGCGTGGCCCAGTTTGCTGTTGCCACCATGCAGCATGCCATACCGCTGCTGAAGACAGGTGGGAGTCTGTTATTTTTGCTTTCTTCTCTGCTTGAATAAACTTGAAATATTGTAAATATCCCCAGTCCTGCTTCCCTACATCAACTAGATTCTATCTGGTGCTATTTGATCTTGTCAAAAAAAAAAGAAAAAAAAAGGACCCCCTTCCTCTGCTTTTGTTCTGCTTCTCTCCTCCTCTCAGAAGGTTTGCATGCGTTCCACCGTGTTCTGGAGCTGTTGTGTGATGCTCTCCTCCTGCTCGGGGACAGCGTTTGCGAGCTGGTCTGGGACGATCGCAGCCTGGTGGGGATGGAGCTGGCAAGTCAACACAACTCATGACAGCCTCTTATGTAGATGAATGGATACACTTCACTGAAACGGGGAGTTGGCTTGGCCACCAGACAGTTTGTCACAGACACACAAGCATACGGTGCTCAACTGTCAAGGAGAACTGTGGGCATGCGAGCGAGCTGAATGAATTATACTAGCTTGCAAAGAGCCGCACACGCAAACTTATTGTCTGCAGCACCTGGGTTAATCAAGCATCATAACTGCTGGGCTAGAAAACGTCTTCATTCATTATGTATATTAAGTCAAGACAATAGATTGTGTTAAAAAGGCTTGTGCCTTTTAACCGCACAGGGTTATTTATTATATTCGCTGGCAGCCTATAGAGTATGTTTTCTGCTGTGGGATTTACGCACTTGTCAAGCCGGGGCCCCCGCGGCCCTCTGCTGTTTAATACATACTCAGAGTCGTGCAACCTAAGAACTATTTTGTTATCTTTATGTGGGGAGCAGCTTTTGTTTCCCAGACCCCTCCGCTTCCCTGTGGGATGAAGCCTAACCGAGCGATGCACAGGACATGCACTGCCCCCTGCTGGTGTATCCACTCTATTGTTCTGTGTCTGCATCCAGAACAAAGTGACTGAGAATAGATTGTTCCAATTTATTCATACTGAGATAGGGTGGATCTGTATCTCGTCCCAAAATAACCCTGAAATCTGATTACATTCAATTCCTCAAACCCGGGAATGAACAATTTTTTCTTTTCTTTTTTTCTACTGGCTCCTTGCCAGGAGCACTGTTTGAGTCTGAGAAAATGCGCTCGCTGGTGTGCTGGTGTGTGTTTGTTGCATGTGTGGCTTTTATCCACTTTTCTGTCAGTTTAGGCTTTGGTTTACATTTCTCTCTCTGTTTGTTTCAGAAGGAGAAGCTGCAAGCCTGCATGGAGCAGCTGGGGGATATACTTTTCTTTCACCAGAACCATCCAGCTGAGGAACCTCACAGTTCCCTGGTTTCTCACAGAATGGCCTATTTAGGGACTGCCATGTTTACCATTAGACTCCTGCAGACCATACTCCCTCCAGAGAGGGTGAGTACAGTGCCTTGGTAGTTATTCATGTTTATGTTACAACTACACCCTTTAATTAGTTTTAGTTGGGATTTTTGTGATAGACCAACATGGATGGTACTGAATTTGGAGGTAGGAGGAAAATAATATAAGGTTTACAAATTGCTACACAACAAGCAATCATAGAAGTGTGGCATGCCTATTTATTCAGCCCCCTTTATTCTACATGCCCTAAATAAAAACCTGGACAAAAGTTGCCTATTATAGTCATAAGCCAGACAAATAGAGCATTTATCAGAAGAGCAAAGAAGAGGCTCACTATAACTCTAGTAGTAGTTTTTAAAGTGAAACATGTAGGTGGAAGCATCACCCTATGAGACAGTGACAGAAAAGATGCTTGAGTTGATCAAGTATGAAAAGCTAAATACAGGACAGTCCTGGTAGGGAACATACTGGGATGGTTAGATGCTACCAATGATTTAAGTCTGGATCGTCTTTAGCCGAGGTTCGTCTAAACCAAAACATAGAGTTGGAGGTGGACCAGGCTGGTTCAGATCTAAGAGTATCATGTGCTAGACTGTCCCAGTCAAAGTCCTAAATCCACTTGACAATAAATTTCTCTGCACTATTTTGTGTCACACACGATTCTAAGATAATTGGTAGCTTTTTAGGTTGCAACACCGCAAAATATAACAAAAAACAGAATCAATAGTTTTGTGCTCGTGTCACCAAATCATCACTGTTGTTTGTCAAAAAGTTATTATTTTTGTGATCTCTGAACAGGCCAGTGAAAATCTTCCTGAAAATGCAGCAACAGCTATTTTCCACTTGTGTTTGGACTCATCGCTGGGAAGTTTATTACCCAGCATGCAAGAGACAGCTGAGGCCTACTTGGAGCAAGTGAACTCAGACAGCCACAGCCTCTACAGGAGGGTGAACAGAGCTGCGTTCTGGATGGAATCAACTTGTAACTTCGTGAAGGAGGCACAAGCTGAAGTATGAGCTGCAAAACATGCATAATCATGTTTTGCAGAAATATAGCTTGCAATTATGGAAGCATCTCTTAAGCTTGTAATCGCTCATATTTTTCTTTCTAAAGGGGGAAAAGAACTGGTTGGACCTACTGGAACTTGCAGACCACGCAATAGACGGTCTTCCATTTCATCAGCACCTACCAATCATCAAGGAATGTGTTCGCATGTGCTCTTACTTGTAAGGCAATAATCTATAGATATGTTAGTCCATTTTGATTGTTCATAAAATGCTTTAAAATAATTTGACTTTCCTTGAGGTGGAAGTTTGATCAGCCCAGTCCCCTCCTCCAGACTGAGAGTCAGAAACTCTTCCTCAAGCTGCTGTCCCATCCCTCGCCGCCTGTCAAAACGGAAACATATGAGTGTACTTTAAACCTGGTCAAGGTCAGAGCACAATGCTTTATAGATGGCTGTTGTTTAAATGAGCATAAAGGGTCATGGCTGAAACATACCTGCCTTATGTTGCTTGAAAAGAGGAGAGCTGCCTTCTCGCTCTCTGGTACCTAAATAAGTAAAATGGAGACAAATGAGGTACAGCTCTTTGACAGCATGCTATAAAAACCCTGCTTGACATTTTGAATCAGTCTCTCTTTTCATTTTGCCAATCAGAGTCTAGAATTGAGAGGGAATTGTATTTCATGAATGCGAGCACAAGTGAGAGGATAGTGATAATTTATGATGTGATTACATATACCCCCAGGACTGCCTTGGCATCCAGAATCTATCGAGACAGGAAGCAGCGGCATGCGCCGGCCTTAACTTCCTTCTCCACCACAGGGTCCTGTATGAACTGAGTGTTTTTGGGCTGCAGGACTCTGCTCAAATGGTACTTGGATCTATGTTTGTTTTTTGTTCAGTTTTGTGTGTTCAGTGCCTTGCACAAGTATTTACACCCATCAAGATTTCCAGCGTTTTCTCGCGTTGCCAACATATACTACAAATAAGTATGACATGAGATCATTCCATCAAATATTATTATGTTTTTTAATTTTGGTCCTGAAAAAGTATTAAATAGTCACAGAATGTATTGAGTTATCTTTAATTTTTAACTCTTTCATTCGTCCATTCCCATCTTCTGGTATTCATTCATTCAGTTTGTCGTTGGCTAAAGAATTAAAGTATTATTACACTTTAATCCCCATGTCAGCAACATGAATTGTTGCTTCTTATGACTTTGTTTCAACAATGACTTTCTTCTTCCATTAAAAATGTCAGGATTTTACGTTCTACACCAAGATTTGAATAAAGTTATGCATGCTTTTTGAAAACCACATATCCTTTCGTTTCCTCTGCATAATTACATGCTACTTTGTGTTTGTCTTAAACATAAAATTCAGATGAATGGAGTTGTAGCATGACAAAACCTGAAAATGTTCAAGATGGTACAAATCCTTTGGCAAGCCACTGTTTATCTGGATAATTTAATCACCTTTAGTACTTGGTCGCATCTGTTTGACTTGGGCTTGCATGGTGAACTCGGCTCTTTACCTGTGATCTATAGGTGAACGTTGCTGCCAAGGATATCCTGCTATTCCTCCTTAAGGGACGATTAATGATGACGGCTGGAGCCTGGGACAGATTCAATGAGGCACTTTACCCGGTCATACCCATATTACAGGTGTTGTTCACTTTGTGGAGATTACAGAGTAATTTCACTGCTGGGCTCTTAAACCAGCCTCCTGTTTGGAGCTCATTGCACTATTTACATAGGGATATGACAGTGCGTGTACAAAGAAGCTATCATCTGTAGGGGAATGTTAATATTCTCAGAGCATAAAAAAAACTGCTTATTGTGCCGCCACGTAAGGAAAAACATGGTCATTCCCTCATTTACATACTTTATGCTATATTGTTTCCTGTTTTGGGTGGCAGTAACAAACTTTTATTACTTGCTCAGTTTCAGGCAACGGGAAGCAGCCTCCTCATGAATATACATGAGAGTTTGACTAGGCTGTCAAGTGTGATTTAATTCAAACAGGCCATTGCAGGCTGGGCCCTGTATGTCAACAAGAGATGAAATGAAACTACCCCTAATCAAAGTGATGCAGATTTTACTTACTGTTGCAATGCTTAGCAGGAATTCCCCGCTGTTCACTACTTTGTCTTCCAGCCCAGCCTGACAATTACTTGTGTATGTGTTTGTGGCCGTATTGGCAGGGCTATGCCAGCACGGAGGAGTCACTTGGAAAGTGTGTCCTGCTGATAAGTGACATGTCGGATGTGACAGGAGACGATGTTTTCCCCACTACAGGCAAGCTGAAAGCAGCGCTCCGACTCCTCTTCTCTAAACAGCCCACGTAAGTCGGAGCTCTGGGTCTTCCCATTGTCTGAGCTTGTTTGATTGTTAAGTGCTCAGACATGTGTAGGTGTTTTTTTTTTGTTTGTTTGTTTTTTCAACGTGTATGATGCATATGTTTGCCTGGTATGATTCTTCTGCATCTTTCTGTGAAAGGTTTCATTTTTTCTGATCTAAGTATTTTGGTTGAGGAAAAAGCAAATGGCAAAAAAGGTGAATATTTTGCTATTTGACACATTTAAAGGTTGTATTTAACTTCACATATAGCACTCTGCAAAATATTCACACTTCTTCAACGTTTTTATATTTTGTCATGTTGCAAATGGCAAACTTTGTGTATTTTATTGGGATTTTCAGTGAAACTGACCCCCATGATCCTGTGTTACTTCGCATGCTGGCTAAGCCTGCACAATGCATCGCCTCATCGCAATAAGAATGTGTGCAATATTCACTGTTTGGAATTCAATTATTGTTTTCCTGACATATTTCAAGTATTATAAAATCTCATTTTGAGGTCAATAAATCCACCAAATCCTCTATGAGTTATGTGTGATTGTTTTTCTGTCCTATGTATATAGATTATAGTTGACACCAGTGAATATCAGATACATTTTAGATCATGTTTTTATTAGTAATAAATTAAATTACTAAAGGTTTCCTAAAACTTGCTCTCAACAGTGTCAGAATAACTGCAGTGCAACACATCCTGCCCCACATAACCAGGCAGGCTGATGCAAACCCCACCAGAGTATTCACAGATCAATCAGCGATCGCGTCTCTTCCCAACATCTTCTGCCTCAGAAACCCTGTAGATGTCAGTCTGGATACCATCAATAAGTCCATTCTAAAGGTACAAAGCCATATGTAGAAATGGTGACTAAAAAACATGTTTAGGAGGCGAGACAGCTTATTTTATGTATTTGTTTTTGATTTTTTATTTTCTTAGGTGGAATCAGTGGAGAAGCTCTTTTGCGTGCTGGACTCAGACACTGTAGACATCTCCCTTAGAAGATCGGCAGCAGAGCAGCTTTCTGTCGTGCTACAAGGTGAGAAGCCTATAAAATCTTACATTAGATTTAAAAAAAACAACTAAAAAACAGTATTGTTTATATCATTTCTATCCTTGCATACTTTTTGAGTGACCCACATGGTCTCTTTCTTGCATGCAGACAGAAAGTAGTTACTAGCCTTTTCTTTTTTTTCTTTTTTCTTTTAGTCCAAAGTGTTGTGCTCATTATAAATTGAGAAGCAAAGTTTGAAAGTTTGATGACTGTGTGTATTCCTCTTGTGAAAACTGCAATTGGCAGATGATGCTGCTGCATTTCTTCCTTACCACTGCAATATGTTTAGGCAAACAGAAAACATCAACAAATGTTTGTTGCTGAAATTTGATCTCTTTCTGTCTCACAGACAAATCAATGCACCCGGTAGTGAAGAGTCTTGGTATCACAGAGAGAGTCATTTCTTTTATCACAGACAATGTAAATGGCAAAAAGGTAAAAAAACAAAACATACACCTTTGGTAAGAAAGTAAATAATGATTGTTGAATAAATCCTTTAGTCAAGTCCAATAAAACAAACCAGTGCACTTGTGTTTGGTTGTATTGTATGTCCGTGTGCTTGTGTGGACTAAAACCACTGAGGCGTGGATGATTGGAGAATGAAATGGCCTATGCTAATAGTGTCAGACAGGCCGTGCTCAACAGTGATTTCTGCCCTCAGCCCAAAATTACTTCAGTCTGCTGATCATTTCCAGTTCTGAAATCAGAAAGCGCCGTGGGTGATTGTCCAACAAGTCTAGCTACATGTAGGAGAGCAGATAATGACGACAAAAGCTTAACTAAGCTATCATTAAAAGGCTTTTTACAGGAGATGAACCAGTCAGTAAATTGTGGGTTAGCTTAAAAAAAAGGCAGTGTATCTGCGTTCTGCAGCTTCATATGTTATTAATCTTGTACTTATGAATGTGTTGCTCCCCAGAGCCACGATTGTCTTCTGGAGCCGTGTGTATGCATCTTGAGAAAACTGGTGTATGCTGATCCGTCTCTGAGGCACAGCCTGGCGCAACACAAGCGCCTGCTCCTCACACTGCTCAGGGGTACGCACAGCAACACACCTCATTTAGTACCAGCTACACACTCTGTGTTGAGTGGCTCACGAACAAAAATCCCCAAGTCGTCCACTTGTGTGTTTCTTTTAGACATGTTGTCAGTAAGTGGCATATAATATGAAGAATGAGGAGATATCTATGACGCAACTTGTTGATGTGTTGCTCAGCTTTACACCCAAACAGTGCTAACTGCTTGATTTTTAACAAGAGTTGCTGAAAAGTAGTGCAACTAAAAAATGTATCTTATGATTTGTGGCTCAGTTTTTGTTTTCTTTATATATGAAAATTCACTTGTACTAGCTGTTGATTGTTGACTTGAGTTTTAAGTCTGATTTGGAAAAGAATGGCTCTTAAAGAGAAATTTTAGCTAAATATGTACAAGGTTTTATACATGCTAAATTAAAATTTTTTAAACTTCAGTTTTAAGTCTAAAGTTGTGAATTGGATTTTAGATTCATGTTTTAAGAAATGCATTAATTAACTCTGGTTATTATATGAATGTTTTCTTCATTGTAGCTTCCTTGATATTGAAGGAGATCAAAGGCAATAACAGTGAGGTGGCCGTCCTCATGTGTTTGCTGCTTTTTGATGAGATCGCCTGCATTGAAACATGGTTGGTTCATATTTTAATGCATTTCCCTTTATCTAAGTTACATACCAGGGTTTTCTGTAAATTAAGTTAAACAAAATTTAAATGTAGGTTGGCACGTGTAGTACAACATTTAATGGCCAATTTATTTGTTTGGTTTTTTTTTACAATTGTGATTAATCATCCACAAATCCACAAACAAGCTTCAATGATATACAACTACGCTTGCATAAACCTGAACTGCAGCTTGATCTCCAAAATCAAATGAAAACTCTTCGATTTGGATTCGCAAAAAATGCCAAAAACACGCCTGTTTTGTTTTTTTTTTCAAATTCTCAGTGTTTAGAATAAAGAAACTTTTGACTTTTTTTTTATTTTAAAATGAGCATATTTTTTGTTTTTGATCCTCCAGATGTTAGTTTAAAAACTATTTTTAGCTCTCCTTTAATTCCAAATACAGATCAGAGTACCTTTTTCTTTGCCTTTTATGAACTTTATGAAATTTGGATGTGCTAATCAACATTTATGAACAGAATTTGTTTTATTTGAATTGTGCAATCATTTGTGAACAAGACGCCGCTTGATTTTATTTTTAAAAAATATATATTTTTTATCCATGATTATCTTTCTTATCAGGTCCGATAAATCCACTTCAGATGCGACTCTTTCACCATTTTCTCTGCCAGTAGCTGCAGTACGGAGGTAGGCCTCGTCAAGAGACGTGGAACAAAAAAGAAAAGATAATCACTTTTACTTTACTTTTACTTACCTTTAGTTCATAATATCATCTAACAAAGAATAATACCCAAATATTTCTAACATTTGACCGTTGTTTCCTAAAGATACAACATTCCCTTCAAGACAGCAACTCATCACGCAGTCAGCCCTTACTGCTGCATCTTGGCTCCTTCCTCTGACCTTTTGACCCTGAGTCTTGCCCGCCAAGCCTTGCAGGTGGCCTGGAATGCTGCATGGCATTCTGGGATAGATAATCTCCTGGAAAAATCAAACATTGCTGCCTGTGATGCTGATGAGTAAGGCTCTGCCTTTAACTTGTTACATACAGTGAAATATTTTAACATCATTTTCAGTGTACTAATGTCTGCATTTTTTTTTGTTACCACATAATAGTTTGGTATCATTTCAGGTAATGCATGAATGTAAGTTGTTATGCAAGTTGCATAACATAGTAATACAGTCATATGCAGTATGTTTACTGATAGAGTAATATTTCAAATAGACCAGTTTGAAAAAAGAATGCTAAGCAGATGTTGGATCAAAGGATCAGAGCAATAAGTCTATAACAGGATTTTCATGCGAACAGAGATCCTTCCACGTATTACTCTTGAACAACACTGTCTCCAGCGGGGAGTTCAGCAGCGTATTAGCACCAGATTTGTGGCATATTGTGTTCATCCGTCTTCATTTTCTCCTAATGTGACCTAATTCAAACAAATGAGAATGTCTCTCTACAGTTTTAACCAGCCTGATTAAGACATTTGAAACACACCATTGGTGGATCAATCCATCTGAGATCCTATGTGGTGCTGTGACTGGGCGAAGAGCAGCTGCTTAACATGCATTACTCTTAATATTTGCATGTGCTGCTCTGTAGCATTATGGTTTAATTATTTCTTGCTCCTACTTTGTGCTACTTGATTGTAACTAGTGTGACTTAGTAGAGAAAAAAAATCTGTCTTCTGATGGTTTGCAAATTGTTGCCTGTGGGTCATTACAGCTATACAATCTGGCCACAACTTCCTTTTTTTTAACCACTCCCATTTGACTCCAACAGATTTCACCCTGATTTGAAGCTGTCGAAGTCACAACTCTTGTTGCTCCGAGCGGCGCATCCTCCAGCTGCGCTCCGCGACTGCATCCAGGCCATCGAGACTGCAGCGGGGCACAAATCTGTGGCCTCTGCCCTGTCCAGGCTCAGACTCTACTTGTTGTTTAACAGACTGGCTCTCCCACATGTTCCCACCCACAGCTGCAGAGACATCCTGCAGTTGCTCAGCTGGCAGACAGTGTTGACCAGGTACTCTGCATATGCATTCAAAAAATATTCCTATTTGACATATAGTACTTGTGAATGCCCATGTCTGTAAATGTCTTGTGCTTCTGATCAAAATTATGGGAATTATTATGTTTGGGAGTGCTATTTTATCAGAAATCTTTGAGTCTAAATTGTTTTTTTATTTCTTGACCTCTTACAACTGAATTGATGAGAAGGTTGATGGTGGTTATCAAATGTTTCCAACAAAGATCTGGGGGGAAAAAAAGAGAAACTATATTCTGTTTATTTCCAATTAACTATTCATTGGTTTGTCTGATAAAATCACATTAAGTAAGGTTTGTGGCTGTAACTACACAAATTGTGCAAAGGTTTAAGGGGTATGAATACTTCTTTTGACCCTGCAAGGCAATACTTGTACATCAGTTTCATTTGACTCAACTGTTTCCAATAATTAGCTTGTTTTAAAGTGTTTCTCTTCCTCCTGTGTCTTTCCAAAATCAGTTCTTAGTTTTTCTAGTTAATAAAGTCACTTTGTTATGTTTCATCATAAAGAACAGTGTAAACAAAAAAAAGGGAAAATGTGTTGCATAGCACCTGACTGGAATATGCAAAAAGCCTTTCAGCAGTGCCTCTCTTGCCAGGATTGTCACACACTCTGCCTCTTCCTCCCTGCAGGTTTCTCCAGGTGCGCCCAGCCTCTGTTGAGGATGAAAGGTTGCTGGTGGGAATTGTGACATTTTTGAATGCCTACTTCAAACAAATTCCCACAGAGTGTGCCTCTGACCAAGGGGACCAGGACCTAAGCTGGATACTGGAGCTGCTTCTCAACCAGGTCGAGATCATTGACACTTTATGGACAAGCATTAAAGTAAAACCTGCTGCTTAGGATCATGGTACAAAGAAATAGTCATGTTTTTATGTTTTTTGCATCATGTTGTTTGAGTGATGCAATAGTTGTGATATGGGACTGTTAGCTTTAATATGCGAATATAAATGAGTAATTTCTCATCAGTCTCAGCCATCTGAACCATATGTGCATCACATCTCCATAAAGTAGTTTTCTAAACAAGTTCCTCAATGCAGCTGCTTACAGTATACACCAGCAATCAAACCCTGAATGAATCAGGCAGATTGATAAAACACCCTGAACACATTACGGTCTCAAAACAACTGAAAAACAGCTTTTCCCCTTAGACACAGCAGATATTATTTCCTAAGCTATTAAAAAAATGTTGGGGCTCTTATTTTGAATTGGCCGTCTGTTATAGTAAGGAGAGCTACTTTCTGCCTTTAATCAGCCTTACCTTGGTTTCTCATTAATATGTGTGTAAACAATAAGTCCTCCCCCGGTGGCGAAAGAAGACTCAGATTTAATGCCTAGTAGGGGTTAGCCTCGCTGCTCTCCTCTGTTTTTCTGTAATTACTGAGCTGTTTCAGGAACATCTGTCGCCTCATATAGCCTCCTGAAGTGTGCACTGATCTGTATTTTTTATTTTTTTGCCATGTGGCAACCAAGAGATTTTTTTTTTCTTTTAAAGAAATACAACTGTTTGGTGAAGCTGTGCTTACTTTAAATAAGAGCTACTTGTATCAAATCTAGAAGAAGCAAGAGGAGATTTCAGTATGTTCAGACATTTACACAAATGACATTGGTGACATTGAAGAATCAAAGTTACCTGTCAGCCACGTACATCACAACAGCACAACATCAAATTTAATCAAATCATACAAATTAATTCTGCTTATCCACTCATTTCCTAGGAAACTGCTGCTCTTCTTCATTTGCTTCTTGGTGTGGAGTCGCAGAGGTCGACTCAGAGTTTAGAAGATCCTGAGGAGATTAAGAACCACGTAAACCAGAGACTGCAGAAAGAACTCATAAAGTTCTTTAACACGCTTCTGATCCGGCTGTCAAATACAACTGACAGGTAGGTTAATATCAGACATAAATCTGAAGTAAATATTTTACTTTAACATCCTAGTGTGTTATTTTATCACTGTTGGTTTCAGATATAAAAAGATCAAAATGGTAAAGCTTGAAGAATGAGGAAAGAAACCATCCTGTAATGTCTTTCAGCTTGCCTGCGGTGTATGAATAATAAAAAAACCGGGAAAGCGTACCAACATCAATTCCTAATTTTCCTTCCACTTTATTTCTGTCGTCTATTTTTCTTTCTCCTCTGCCTGTCTGCTTTGCTTCTTTTCTCGCTGTCTCCTTTCCTGTCTGTCCAGGCTATGTTTGGCATTAGCAGGTCCCTTTAAGAGCCAGCTGGCGCTGCGCTTGCTTCAGAGCTTGCGGTTGTCTGATGCCCCGCGTTTCTATGGCCTTCCCAGCCTAGAGAGGGCACTGCAGGGCATGGTCAGCCTGACTGCCCAGCCTGGCTGGAGCTCCCACTGCCCTGACCTGGAGCCCAGCTCTCTCTGCTCCAGATATCTCAGTGGATTATTAGAGGTGAGTGTGAATGCCCCCGTCTTGTATTTGTGTGTGTGTGTGCTCATATGCTCGTGTTTGGAAGGGGCTTGTGCCAACCTCCCACTTGTTATGCAGATATTAAAGTGCCTACAGAAATATTAAAATGGTAAAACATGGAAATTTCCAAGGAATGAGTAAAAATGCAGCAAAACGGATTTGTGAGACATGAATTGCAATTGACAAAAACCTCGGCGATCAGACGTGCCACGCCGAGAAGATGCTGATGAGATTAATCACCCTCGCTTTTTCCATCTGTTCAGTTGTGCAGCAGTGCGTAAAACAATAGACTAACAAAGTGAAGACCAGCCTGTACAACAGTCATCAGCACAAAGGTGTCAAAAGTTCATTGACACCCTGTTGACTCGCTCTGTTTACATCATAAATGTGCATTTTTGTTTTATTGCAATACAAATGTATAACAATGAAACAAAAGTGCATATTTAAAGCTAATTTCTTTTTTCAATTTACTTAATTAATCTAAAACCACAGAGTTATCCTCTTTTTAATTGTCTGTCTGGCCTCTCCACTGACTTTTCTGGCAGTGTGGGGTCCTAGAGCTCTGCAGGCCTTTGGCTCCTCTCTCCTCATCTGCTCTTCTGTGCAGTCTCACATACTGATGGCACACAAAAACAAACTAATTAGTCTCTCAGCTGTATTAAAGTTTCATTTGGATGCAGTGCTTGACGAGCGTACAATTGGCTCAGAATAAAAACAGAACTTACAGTAAGCTGTGGCTTTCGAGTTTGCTTTGTACTGTCAAGTAAATGTTTTAATGAGACAGGCATACACGCCAGCCAAATCTGTCTTTGAATTATATTTTTGTATGGTATGTAATTTTTAGGAAAACGTTTCTGTATCTCTCACACAGGTGATTTCTTCATTTTACGTTGAGTGGAGAGGGAACTCCTTGTCATTCATGGGTAAAGGTGTGACGAAGAACACCATTATTTGCTTGCTTCACCTGTCCCATGAGATGATGATGGAAAACAAGGATGAGGCGAGTCTCATTGTAATGTTTTACCTTTATAAGCTGATGTAGCTAGAATAATTCGTTGTAACTACATTGTAATGACACAACTCATTGTATTTTTATGTGATGGATCAATACAGACTATGACATAGTTCCAAGATGGACAGAAAATGTTTTTAAAAATGTTTTAGAAATATGAAAATAATATTTCATAAAGGGGCAAAAGGGATGGATTATATTCATCTCCTTTACTCTGATACTCTGATAAGTTTCAGAAAGTTGCCTTCAGAAGTAAGGTAGTCAACAGAGTCTGCTGGTAATTTTTTGTATAAATTAGTGCTTAAACAGCATCATAAACATAATTTAACAAAGCAGATTGGTTGGACAAACCTGTGGTGATTTCATCCCGGATCTGAAGGAGTTTGGCCAAAACTGGAAAGTGAGCATTAATCACAGAACCGTCAAACATGCAGAATAACCTTCTCCAACCATAAGAGACAAAATAAATACAAAAAAATAATAAAAGTCTAACACTGCACAAAAAGCTTGAACACAAACATGGTGGTAGCATAATTCTTTGGGGGTTCTTTTCCTTGACACTGGCTAGGAAGTGAGTCAGAATTGAAGGAGAAAATGGAGGACGCCAAATACAGGACAGTCCTGGAAGAAAACCTGGAATACAGAAGACTTGGTTGGAGGGTCGCCTTTCGTCTGAGTGGGGAATAACTGTAAACATACAGCCAGAGCTAAATTGAATTCAGTATTTAAAATTGATGTTCACAGAAGCTCCTTTACTGGATCTGAACTGTTTTATCTCCAAAGAGGAACGGATGCAATTGTGCGCAGCTGATAGAGACTTTCTCCTAAAAGGGTTGTAGCTGCAGTGAAAGTTTTTGTGCTCCCTAATAGTGAAATCTTTATTTAAAACATGTAAGAAAACAAATGTCAACAGATAAAAATACACAAAGGGAATAATAACTAAACATAAGCTTGTTCTGCTTTAGTCTGTCATAAAATGCCACTTCGAGAAGTTTGGATACTTTTGCAAGGCACTTTTCTATGGATCTATGGGCAACTAGTTAACTGAATGTTAAATTTAAATTTAGGCTTTTTTCCAACATTAGGACTTCATAAGCCAGTGGTCTTTTGGGGCTAATGGCACCACAGAGGAAAGTAGCGGCTCTCAGCTTGGTTTGGCTTGGCTGATCCCGCTTTGGGTGGACCGAGATCAAGAGGTAAAGCAGCCGTTTTTCACCTGACCTTCATGAACTCCCAACTTTTGCACATTTGACATTTTGGACATTTTTGAAACTCATACCAAAAGCCTTACAAAGTAAAGTGATTTCCCTAACATATGAGGCTTTGATGTACCATTTTAGCATGTGTTTTCTCCTTTTCTGTCAGGTGAGGTTTGCCAGTCTCAGTTTAGGCGCTGCTCTCTCCTCCATGCCCAGCGGCTGCCAGATCCTGTGTGCCAGCTGTCAGAACATCAGCGGCGGTCTGTGGGGCACGCTGCTCAACATCCTCTTGGATCAACAGGAGAGCAGCATGGTTCGCAGAGAGGTGCGGTGGAAAAACTCCCTCGTGATGAAAGAGCTCTTTTGTTATGTTTTTACTACATTTCATGACTTTTCACAATGTGTCAAAATGTAGATGTTTGAGTGTTTATCACTGTTATTTCAGGGTAATGAAATGAGATTTAAGATCTGCCACCTTAAATAAGCAAAATCATTCAAGTGCTCAGAACAATGTATTACCAACCAAATACAGGCAGATGGCACTGTTGCTGGTGCAGTCCACCTTAACCGAGACTGTGTGTGTGTGTGTGTGTGTGGGTGTGTGTGTGTGTGTGTGTTTCTCCCTCCTTGGTTGGGGTGTACAGGCTGTGTTTATCTTGCAGAACTTGCTGGTGATGCCTATGCCTGCCAACGCAGAGGAGGCCAAGGACTCGCACTGGCAGGTCAGCAGATCTGCCTGCCAGTTAAAAGCCCTTTTACACACCACGAACTTTTTCTACCCCTTTTCTTTCTGTTTTCTTCCATCTGGATCTGCTCTCTTAGCCTCCCCAGATCTCTTGTTTATAGAGAAAACTGCCTTTGAGTTCAGATCAGGCATGTTGCTGAAGTAAATATTAATTTAGATTTATGTGCACGCATAGAGAATTCACATCCACATTAATTAAGCGCTCAGTCAAAACTCCAAAGGTATTCTAAAAAAGGATGCAGGTTCTTGGATAAAGGGCTGTGTGTGTGAGGCAGTTTATAAAGACGGCGCCGATAGAAGTTCTCGAAAGAGTTTAGGGGTTTGTGGGGAATCTGAAAGGCTTAAGTTTTGTGAGTGGCTGTGTGGGAAGCATTTGGGGGAAGAGGAAGTAAAAATCTAGGACGCACAATGTCATCTCTTAGACATTTTTGAAATGTCATCTATATCCATATTGCAACTTAACTGATATCTTTCATCTCTGACAAGTTTTTTCTTTTTTTCTCATGTCAAAAATGTAACAGAACTCAAACTAAAGTTATTTTTTGTCTTTTCTTTCTTTTTTTCCCCCCCTTCAGCACCCATGTGTCCATGATGAGGTTTCTGGTGTGTCTTTGGTGGGTCTTCCAGCTCTGCAGGCTCTGCTATACCACTGTCAATATTTCCACAGTGTGGCTCTCTCTGCTTCGACTTGCTACCATGGCAGGTACACCTTCGACCTGCTGCCACGGCCTGGTGGGAGCGGTAATCCAAGCCTTCAGGAAAGCTCTTTAGCTGGTAAACCCTGATTTCCTTACAGTTCTCATGGTGGATTACAAGGAAAGAAAAGGATTATGCTTGTTAAAAAACCCAAACGTTTGATAACTATTTGTCAAACGTTTGTGTGTTATTGTGTTTAATTCTGTGTGTATGCTGACTTAGATTCAGAAAATTCCCTGCTGCCTTGGAGATGTGATCCCGCACCCAGTGTCAACTCTGGAAGAAGTTCCAGCTCCCTGTCTACTTCAAGCACTGCAGTCAGCAATGCTCTAGTATGTAAAATCATCCGCTCATTAGTTTGTTCATTCATTCATTTGTTTCTTGTCCATTCATCCATCTCAAGGCTTTCCCCAGAAAACTTGCTAAGCCTGGTGCCCGGGCACTAGGGCAGTCATCCAGCCGTCCGCCGAGTTTTTGAGTTAAAAAATTTGCAGGAAATTAACAAATATTACTTGATAGTTATGCATTTTTGGAAGACTAAAAGATTAATACTTAAACACCAACCATAAAGTCTTAAAAAAAGGCAATAATAAAAAAAAAGATACATTAATAATGCTAAGCCTGGTGGCCCACATTGCATTATAATACATTGATAATACTATTCATTGGTGCATCCATTAATTCATCCATCCATGCATCTTCAGTTTTTCAACTCCACTTTTTTTCCTCCTCTTCCTTCACATTGAAAGTTTCACAGGTTCTATTTTCACATTCTAACCACAGAAAAAGTATGTGCCATAAATTCATTTTTATTTCTATTTTTTCTTCTTATATTTGGAAAAGTGGGTAACAAGAAGTAAGAACTCGGAACCTTTGGGGCAGTAAAAGTAAAGGATTTTGAAATGGGGACCTTTTTTTTTTTACCCATTTTAAGATCTAATATCTTAACCAGGAAACAAGACATTTATAATACATTGAACATTTGGGTGAGAAAACTGACAGGATGGCTAAAATGGGTCAACACAAGAAGGTGTTATATTCAATAAAGTAAACGTGCTTTTTTCAGAGCACCACAAACACCAACCACACAACTTTGTGTGGTTGGTGTTCTTAATTTTTTATATACTAGAGTCAAATTTAATAAATTTGAATATTATTGAAAAGTTAATGTATTTATTTCAGTACCTATTGATACTCAACTTTAACCCCAACAGTGAAATTGAGATTCTACTTCATCTCCTCTGTTAGTTAGGCCTACTGAATTTAAATAAAGTGCAAACTTATTACTATTCAGAAAGCGGCTTTCTGAGCTACACAAGCACCTCCAATAGGAAGAGTTCAGAAATGAACTTTTACCCACCTGTAATCCTATGAAATAATAATTTTCTTGTGGTTCCTCCTTGTAGATGAAGTTATATTTGCTCATCAGGAACAAAAGAAACTACTCGGAAAGATTTTGGATAGGGGAAAAAAATAGGGCAGCTTATCTATATCTGTGTCTAGTAGTTCTAATCATATATTTTTTTAGCACAGTTTGGTTGATTTTCTGTTTTTTGTTTGGTTTCACCTCTAACAGATTGTTCCGACAGATCGTATGAACTAGAGAAAATTTCCCTCAGAATATTTCAAGTGAAATGAATCCTCAAGCTCTCCTGTTTTCTGTTGCAGAGTAAAAGTTCAAGGCTGAACACTCCCAAAGTTTCCTCTCCAGTCAACATCCCAGACGATACTCCTGCCAGACTGATGGCTCAAGGTACTACAAAGAGACAAATCTGTCTGGACTTAAACTCACCACATAGACTTGAATATTGTCTGTCTTTGGAAATGATGTGATGTGTTCGGGAACAGTCATAAACCAAAACCACTGTAACATATACAATTCCGAGGGTGAAGCTCTCACTTCTCGTAATTTTACCTCTGCCCAAGTGACAGACCAGGATGTGATTCAGTGGCTTTTGACGTGTCTCGCAGGTCAGAGTGATAGAGACACAAGCAACTCGAGTACCTCACAGGACTCGCAACCAGGCAAGCCCTCAGGCATGGAAGCGGTTGTCATAGTAACTCCTGACCTCTTGACGGCCCACTGTGGCCTGCTGTATAATCTGCTGGCCGTCCTGCCAGACTTCACCCTCTCTGCCATCCAAGAGAACCAGCTACTGCCGGTTTTGAGCAGGTAAAAGGCCACAGGTTTTGTTCGTCTCTACACATCTTTCTAGAATGTTACAAATTAAAAAAAAAAAACTATGACTGTTATGTTCAGTGTACCACGTTGTACCTTTATTTCACCTTTCTCACTGATGAAACTGTAATATGAATGCTATCGATTCTCTATTCACATCTTTGCAGACAGATTTAACCCATCGTATTTCTTTCTCCCTTTCAGTCTTGTAGATGTCGAACTCGTGGAGAAATGTCTGAGCGAGCTCAGGACTCCCAGCATCCTTCCCGGAATCAGAGAAGACGTCAAGCGTCAGGTAAACAGCACGGATCGGCTCGGTGTTTTGGGACGTTTTCCAGTTGTTTTTTCTTTATCATCGTGATCCACCACAAAATACGTGGGTTGGAAACTGTGCCAGTTTCAGAACAGGTTATCTAAGTGCACCTCCACATATTCAGTGTGGGTGGAATACTTAACAAGCTTATGCTGGAAGGATACAATTGGGGTTTGTGTTTTCAGCAGTTACCATTTTCTTGTTTTTTCTCTCCAACTTTGACAACTTAACAAATGATTTTTGTTGGGTGGGAGGGTGTTATTATTTTACCTGCACTTTGTTAATCTGTGTTCATTTGTTGTGTGGCTTCTCAGTTTGTCACTGCACTTCGGTTCCTGTCGAGCTTTTGCAAAGTGCTGCAGTCTTGTGTCATGGCAAACAAGGAGCTGATTGGCCAGATGGACTTCCTGAAGCTGCTGTTACCTAATCTGGTGGCTGCACTTATGCTGGATACCAAATTATTAGGTGGGACTCTCATGCTGTGATTAAATAGATTGTGTACAGTGACTTGAAGGGGCAGTAATCAATGCCACTAAAGATAAATGCATGAACATTTCTTGCCAACTGTGTCTGGCTGCCGCATGACATCTCAGCTGAATGCATTGATGTTTGTGGTTGTAGCATTACAGGTCTACAACCACAGAGGCTAAACTGGTGTGAACCCTTTCATGAGGCTCTATATGCTTCTATAATGACCTACACAGATCAGTCATGTTCTCTTTATCCGTTTTCTGAGCTCACTCTGCAGCTTAACAGTAGCTCTGATCTGTTTACCTCTTTGTGGTCATCCGATGTCATAAAATTTGTGAGTCACTCCTTCCCCTCCTCAGACGCAGGTACGTGGGACGTGGTTAGCGCATGCTGGACAGACGTGTTTACGCTTCTGGCTACTCTGGTGAGGAGAGGCGGCTCGGCAGCTCACCCATCTGTCTCCGCCGCGCTGGGCAGATGCTGGCGGACATTCGCAGGTACACAGATACCCTCTCTGAGAGGGAGTTTAAGTGATGAACATAATGTTGCTGGTCTAGAGGGCGAAATTATTTGTGTGATCATATAATGGATCGCCTCAAGTTTCTGTCTCTTTAGTGAAATTTACATCTTCATCTTGGCAAACAAATAAAAGAATAAAAACATTAAGCATGCTAGCTGCATCTTTACTGTTGTATAAACTTTCTGTAACAGATGCGAGGGTAGGATAATTAAACCACCTCCACCCCTCCTACTCATATCTTCCTCCCAGATTAATGACGCAGCAAGGACGTTTAATGAGTCCAGTAAAAGATGAATGCTGGGCCTTTGTCCTCATGTGTGTTTTTGTCAGCAAGGATGTTTATGACATCTGGGCGTTCAAACGAATTTAGATGATTAGTTTGTGCAAGCTGCCTCAATCACAGTCAAATATCCAGCTGTCACTGGTTTTAAAGTTTTGATTTGCTTTTTTTGTTCTTGTATTTGTACTGTGACTCAGAAAGCATTTGTCATTCATTACAGTCAGCGATTTTTACATTTTTGTCTGCAGGAACATTATCACAGTGCTGGATGAGAAAAAGGCAGATTTGCTGCTCCACACAGCAGCTCTGCAGTTCCTCTCCACTATTTTCACAGAGGAGACGAGGCTCTGCGTCACAGAACTCAAAAGCTCCACATCCAAGCACAGCAGCACTCTGTCAGATATCCTAAATGGTCCCTCTGCCAGGGAGCTGTGTGAACTGTTATTGCAGGTAGGTGTGAATGTTGCAGTCATGTGATAGTCTGCTCAGTTATCAGAGGTGCTGTTAATCCCAGGACTGCCTGTGTGTTCGCGGCCAGAGTTTTAAACTTCAAGAAAGGTGTTTGAGGGTACAGTAACACTAACCTGATTGTTGTTGTTCTCAGAGCTTTGAGAAAAGGACCCTTCAGGACCCTTTAAAGAAGCTCACAGCCAGAGCTTTGATGACGCTTCTGGCCTGCAGTCCCACAGCTCAAAACTATGCAGCCACTGGTAATTCCCCAAAAACTCAACCGTCACCTCTGTGACTGATTCTAAAACCACACAAATGAACTGTGCAGCAGCCTGCGGCACGTCTTCCTAAATTAAACTCCAGACAGATCACTGGCTGTTTGTGTTTGTGAAAATGTGTTTTAGCTGCAAAATGTACCACCAATTTTGTCTTGTTGCCATATTAGTGTCTGCATATTGCAAAGAACTGCCTGAACTACAATAAGGCAATAAATTATACAAATAATTCATGTACCATGCATTCAGGCTGTCTGTGCCTGTAATATAATATATGGCATTTTTTGTTTGCAGCAGCACAAATATTTTTAGGGATTGAAGAAAGTGGCAAGGTTGTCAAATTAGTAAGACGGAAACAAAGATTTTTAGTTTTTTTCCCCTTAGCTGGACAGAATTCCCCATTTTCTGACGTCTGCTATAAAATCGAAGCAGGTAGATATTATTACATTTATTGCAACATTTACCAGCACCATTTCATATTGCATTATTTTCTTATATTTGTGCACGTATATAAACACTGAAATAAACATTTGCATGTTTCTTCTTTCACACTTAAATGTTTGTGTTACAGAATCAGAATTATCTCAATGCAAACGTTAGATTCCACATTCTGCCTCTGATTGGATTAAAAAAACAACACATTATGGCAGCTTAGTCAAAAGTCTGAACTTGCATCCGGCTGAGAAGCTGCTGTATCTCAACAGGCTACATATGTTGGAATCCCTCTAACATTACTGATTTATAATAGTTCTAAAAAAAAGGGCTGGTGCAAAATTCCTCTGCAAAAATAAAAATGGTTTTATTTTTTTACCAGTTATTGCAAATACCTGATGGCAGTAGTAACCAAGAGTATCATGACTAATTATTAAATTTAGGGGGAAAAAAACAACTTGTTTGATGTTGTTGTTGTTTGCATAGGTTGCAACTAACATGGTTGATATTTTTTCTTCTAAATGAAATCACTTTTAAACTGCTTGATTGAATAAAAAAAAATTGTATGATTTTGAAATTTTTGAATGCATCAAAAAAGTAAGAAAAAAAAATTGAGGGAGACAAATGCTTGTTTTTAGCTACTTTGATCCTTCTGCTTGTGTTCCAGCCGGTTTAATTGACAGCTGTGTGGAGCAGCTGAAGCAGACTCATTCCCACCTCCACCTGGACTCCATCCGACCCAGCAAGGCTTCCACACGCAAAAAGGTGAACACAGACTGATGACGAAACTCCCCATCTCAGCAAAATTTTTAAAGCTCTATCTGTTTGCATTTTTGCCACTCAGTTGGGTTAAGTAACAAACTGAGGCTACATCAAAGTGTTTTTAGAAGAAATGCTATGAATACGAATTGTACAGTCGCAGCTGTTGTCTTATTATTCTTTTCAAGTGTTTAATGCAGCCAGAAAAGGCTGTTTTGAATCCAGAACAATTAAACATGTTGCTTTTTGTTTTGTTTGTTGTCATATTTTCAGGAAGGAGGCCATTTAAAAGAAGTCAAGCTGACTGCAGGGATCCTGCGGAGCGCTCTTTATTGCAACGATGAATGCAAAGTGAGTTTCTATGGCTGCTATTAAATTCCCCACAGTTAATTGGTTTTTAATGGAACCTCGCAGTACAGGTGCCTCCAAATGATATCCAAATGTGCAAGATGCTGCTAACATTTCCTCTCATTGAGCTCCTTTATTTCTCTGTTTTGTTACTTTGAGACTTTTTTATTCCTTGTCCTTTACATTTAGAAGCCATTTTCGGCTGATTAAAGGGCATCTTTGTCGGCATCGGGTTATCTCAAATGTGTCCTATAATTAGGTTTGCCTCTTTCACTCTGCGAATGCCTAACTTAAAGTTTTTTCTCTTTACAAGTACATCAATCTAATCTATTTGTGTGTGTAGGTGGTTGCTATGGATGCCCATTTAGCTCTGAAACTCTACGCTCTGTGGCCTTGGCTCTTATTGGACGACCCCACCATGGAAGCGGTCCTGGAGCTCCTGTGTGTGTACACAGCAGACCACCAGCCAGGTGGGAACGAGATGTCGCGCATGTTGCCTCTCTCTGAGTGTTTGTGCCGGCTCTGCGTCTGTAATGTCGCCTCCTTCTGTGATTAGCAAACTCACTGAGTCATACACACTTTGCATTAAAAGTCTCATTGTCCTTTGCAATGGCCACATTGTGTTTCGCTGTATAAGAGCAGTGCGTGGTTTGCTTGCCGGTAACAATGGGCACCGTGTCAGAATCGATCAGGCTGCCTGTCAGTCCCACTGCAGTTTCAGACCAGTGGGAGGCGATGCGGAAAACAAGAGAACACCTCTGGCTTGTCTGAGATGTTTCTGTTCGTGCTTGCCGAACAGCTGAGTTAAGAAAAAAATAAAATAAAACTACAATTCAGGAAAAACAAATTTCATAAGATAATCAATCACCTATGTGTTACTTGATCTCTGTGTGTGGATTCAATTATGTTATTGATATAAAGTTTCTTACTGAAGTATTCATTTCTGTTCAGCTGTTGTTGCATTTTATCATGTTACAACTACAAGTTTTAATACACGGTTGAGGAATTTATATAGCAGATTAATTGTGAATCGGAAGAAAATATAAACAATTTGTTGTAAGTATAAATTTAAGAAGGTAATCCACCCCACGAGAAGTCCGATCTGCAGTTCTTCAGTAGTCATGTAGTGGACACAACAAAGCGATGGGAAGAAGTGTTCTGGTTGTGTTGAAGACCACAACTTCACTTTTTGGCCAACATGCGATACAATATAATTGGTGAAAAGCTGCCATCATTCCATCTACACAGCAAAACATGGGAGTGGAAGCATTATCCTGTGGGAATTCTTTTCCGCAGCAAAGACGGCGATGCTGGTTAGATTGTTGGAAAGGCAGATGGAGCTAGATACAGACCAAACCTGAAAGACTATAGACTGGTGTCTTAAGTCCAAACCTATATCCAATTTAAGTTTCTGTGGAAAGTGTTGAAAATTGATTTTTCATAGACACGGTACCTGCCAGAACTATATTAGAAAATACAACAAAACTTTCTGTTATAGTTGTACCAAGCCAGATTAGCTTAATCCCAAAAGACTTTCAACTGGGATTACAAGGAAACGTGTTTCCTAAAGGGGATACAGATATAAACCACACTTCTCAGATTAGTAAGCTGTAAAAAAAGTTACCTATTTTTGTAACCTATTCCTTTCACTTTGCAATCATGTCCTGAAAGCTTTTACGAGACGCTGCAGTGGTTTCATCTGTGAGTAACTGAAATTTCTCTTGCTTCACTTAGAGCAATTTCTGATAACCAGAGTTCAGAAGTGTTGACAGGTTTGCGCAAGTAACTAAACGTGATTGGCAGCAGTTCTTCAGTGGACGTGTGCACACACTCGGCTCTAAACTGAGTTTTTCTTTAGACCCCCTCCCTGCCTCCCACCACACCCACATCAGCTCAAGCTGGGAAGCTGCAGAAAGCAGTGAAGCAGGCACAGTGTTTCCCTAAAGGTTAACCGAACAGCAGGTTGGATTTGGGCTTCACGCAGCCTGGCTTAGTATTACACCATCCACCCTGAGGCAACCACCAAGTCTCCTGAGACGCCTACGTTGCTATTCGCTCTTTCATCTCCTGTCTACCGCCTTCATCCGAAACTTTGTTAGCGTTGCTAGTTTAAGTGGAGCTGTTGTTTTTTTATCTGTGCCCTCCCTGCTTATTTTCAGGAGATATTTTTGTAATAGCCTCAAAACCTGCTCACAGACGCAAAGAACGTAATAAAGAACTGCATTTTTTTTTCTGCTCTTATTTGAGATGAGAGGTTCCTTGTATCACAGAGTACTTGATCAGATTTAAGGCAGCACTTGGGACGCTTAAGATCTTATCAGAAAGATCCCGTGTTAACCCTCGCCAATATCATGATGGCTTCCTGACAGGCATACGCATAACCTGAGGCTAACCGTCGCATTTGAGAGACCATTCTAGGATTAGTGTAACCAACAAGTTGTGATGTTCTCAAATGAACAACATCCATCAGAATGTCATGAGTGATTATTTTATTTATTTTATGTTATTTTTTTCAGTTATCATCTTTTACTTCCTTGATGCCTTTTGGTATTTGCATTCCGGATGTTTCTGCATAATAAATATCATCTACAGCCTGAGGCTGCTAAGCAAAGTAATTTGCCTTCAGAACACCACCGTTGCCATAATGAGGCAGTCATTTCAAGGTGAACAAAAATGAGCAAATGAAAATTGCCACAAATGTTTTAAAGCTCTCTCATAAAGAGATGAGCTTCTGTTATATTTCCGCAATTAAACTAACAAATTATATATTTTTTCATCATCATTTTGCTAATTTATGTTGATACTATTTTTAAGAAGGGAAAAAAAATGTGTCAGTTTGCTCTGCCGTGGTGTTTAGGTGGCCAGTCCACATTTCTGCTCCCGCTGGTGCTGCAGGCTGCCAAGATCTTCAGCAGAGCGGAACGGCTCCAGTAATGTTTCATTGTTGCACTTAACTATTCTTTCAAGGGACGAGCTGTGTGGCTGTTATCAGCGGTGACTTTAAATTACACTCAAAAGCCTGTTGCTGGCGTGAAATTTCAATTCAGAATGTTAATTGGCCTGAGTGCTCTGTTATATTTTAAGAGCTATGTATTTTTTATTTTATTTCTTTTTAAAGATAAGATTGCGACAGCTTTACATGAAACAAAATGTCAATTAAGGAAATGTAAAATCCATAAAGTCGTGATCCAATTTTTAGTAAGCCACTTTATCCATAGACTTGTACAGTGTGATTCATTTCTGAAGAGATGCGGCACTTAAAATGTTGGAATGCTCTAGAAGCATGAAAGCCCTGACTTGAGGATTTACATTTCATGAAGAGAGAAAAAGTCTTTTAAATGCTGTTTTCTGGTTATGAGATGCATAGTTGGCGAAATGTATCTTTTTTTGTTTTTCCCATTTATGATGAAACCATTTTTTCTCTGTTCCCAGCATGCAGTTCCCTCTGTGGGAGCAGCCCCAGTGGGGTGCCAGGATCTAAGGGCTCCTCCAACACCTCTCTGATGCACTCAGTCATGAAGCTGAGCTCTCTTGCCCCAGACAACAGCCCCATCCAGAATCTGTCCTTCTCTCTCCTGACTAACCTGGTTGTGTCACGAGACTGTAGGTGCATCCTGCAGAAGGTACAACCAGAGTATTAAAACAAATGTAGCAAGTCCAAAAGATTACATGAGTTATAGTTTTTCCTTTTTAGATCTAAAGTTGTACAAACTGCAGCATGTTAAATTACAGCTTTTTTTAGAATATAATTTCTGAAGGTAGTGTTTAATGAGGTGATCCATAATGCTGTGCTGTAATCTGTCTCTTTTGTGATCATTTCCTGTGATTCTCAGAATAATTTCCTTCAAGCCTTCCTGTTGGTGCCACTCCCTAAGGTGGCTGGTGCTAAAGCCTCATCGGTCGGTGGTGGTGGGAACCTCCTGAACCTGTGGCTGAGATTCCTAGTTAGCCTATCTGCCACAGAGGACGGGCAGCAGAATATTCTGAAAGTGTCCGGAGCTCTGGAGCTGCTGGCTGAACTGGCACCGCATCGACCACACGCACTGCTCACCCTTCACAACCTCTGCTTCTGCCCAGCCATTAAATCACATGTCATGACTAATGGTACGGAGCAGAAGACAGGTTGAGATTTAACTATTGCATAGAGGTTTAAAAAGCTCTTTGGTTTGCTCATTCTCCTATTCACCTGTGTGTTTAGGAATTTACAGCTCGGACCCTTTACACATTTCCACATTTTGGCTTGTTATCTGAAACCTCTAAAACTGTCTATCTATCTGTGTGTATGTCTGATCTGTCTGTCCTCTATCTCCCTCCCCCCTTAGCTTTGACACTCCTAAAAAAATGTGGGAATTATCTACCTGGATGTATAGTAATTGCAGTAGAAGTACAGCAATGAAGGCCTGAGATCTTTTATTGTGATCATTAATGAACAAACAAAATCATGAACAACAAATGTATAAAGACATAACCTTCCACCTAAACTGACTGGCCAGGAAACTATCATATCTTTTTGAGTACAAGTCATATCAGTCAAAAAACGAGTCCTGAAGATATATATTCAGTTAAAGCCATCAGGACATTGTTTCTCTATGAACCTGAACAATATTTCCTAATAAAAAGCCATTTCTCCATGTTTCACAAATCATTGCTACATTAGGCTTTTGCTAACAATTATTGAAGTAATTAATCAATTAGTCACAGATAAATTATGTTAGGAGCATTAGGGAAGAACCAAATACCAAATTAATTTGATAGAATATAGCATTCAATTTCTCATTTTCAAAATAATTGATGCAACGTGTGACAATAATGAAATGCATAACAGCTTGGGATAGCAAAGTCAGACCAGGTAACTCTAACGTTAGCAGTGTTTTGCTGCAGTTTCAGTTGTATGAAGATGAAATAACCAAAGGCTGAGAAAAAATGAAAGCGGAGGAAGCTGCTGAGACTGAAAAAGCTTGTGCAGGTGGGCAGATGTGTCCCACACAAAGCACACTACAGGTGGTAGTTGAAGGACCAGCTGCGTGGAAAATGTCGTGTTACCACATTATTTGTTTCCTGTGGAAGATTTGACATTTCCTGTGTGAGCTCTGGTGTTTTTAGTGATACTGTGATCATATATTTATGATTACATCATTTGAATGGTTGTCTGTATGCCAGCATCTAACTTTGTTTTTGTATCTATTTATTTAAACAGTATGGTGACTAAAACATTTGAAAACAATCATTTATATGATTTAATGATGTTATGAAGATTACTGATTATCTGCATGTCTGTGTTCCAGATAAAGCCATGAAAGTTTTGTTGCAGTGTTTGGGAAGTAAAGAGCTGGAAACCTGCTGTATCGGAGCATCTGCACTGTGGGCTTTAATCCACAACAATCAAAGGGTACACACACTAACACACACTTACCCCCAATACTAGCGCTCAGGTGGTTGGATCTACTCTGTCTTTGCTTATATGCTCTCCAGTAAAGTCCTAATTTATCTTTTTGTTTTCATATTTATTTTTATCCTTTAATGACAACCTGAAAAACCTTCTTAGCATCTATTATGTCCTCTCATTTACATACACCCACTCCCTCAAAGCATTATAAACAGAAGTTATTTTTCTGAATCAGTTTTGTTTTTTCTCTTGACAGGCAAAGACTGCACTGAAATGTCCATCTGTTCGATTAAAAATCCGGGAGGCAATGAACATCTTCAAGAAAGGCATGCATGTTTTCATTTTGATAACCAAATAACGCAACCATGTTTAGAAAATTGGATATTTCCATCAGAAGCCATTAGTGAAAATAAAAAAAAACAACTTCCGTTATTGATCTTCTTTTTGAAATAAATAGTATGACATTGAAATGAAAGCCATTTTCTATTTTGTGATGAAACATGGAGGAATAGATATTAAAATTTGGCTTTTCAATTTTAAAATAAAAGCACTTACCGACTGAGAAAAACAAAACAAAAATCACATTTCCTGTTATATTAATAGGCTACCGTCTAATTCTATAACCGTCCTTTAATGTGACTGTTGGAGGTGCCGTTTCCTCCTTACACCTATTCACTACAACACAAATAAATATGAAGTAAAACGTACAGAATGAGGACCTATATAAAATTGCGGTGAGTTGAGAGAGGATGAGGAGTTAAAAAAATGTTTGTTTTTTTTTTGTAATTGCATTGAGTTCGATGTTAAAAACTCACCTCCACCTGGACAGTGATTTCACAGGATAAAACATATATATTATTCGTGCAAGCTGAGGAAAAATGTCAGGAAAAAAACATCAAATTGTCTCATTTTCTCCTGAGTATGAAACAAAGGCCTAATTTAAATTTCTAATAATTTATTTTCCTCCCTTAAAAAGGAAAAAATTATCAATTGCCTTTTGAATTGTACTTTAAAATAAAATCAAGCAACCACCTGTGGTTGCTTGATTTTTATTTTGTTGCTTAGCGCTATTCTCGAAAAAATCCAATAACCAAAAGATGCATTCATCAACAACAAACCTTTTATTTAGTTTTTAATTGTTTTTTGTTATTCTGTTCTGTAGATGCAGAGAAGCAGGAACCTTTGAACTCCTACCTGCAGAAGTGCCTGGATCAACTTTCCGAGCTGCTAAAAAGTTGAATGTAATTGATTATTTAAATTGTGTAGTTTTATATCATGTTTCTGTTGTCATTTGGATATTAAAGTGATGTCAACGTTTTGTCTTTGTCAGATGTCATTTATCAGAACTTAGCTGGTGTGTGGCTTTCAACTCGTCGCTGTGGCGACGGTGGTATTTGGCAGCTGGTTCACACTGAAACAGTTGTTTTATGAAAAGCCACAACATAGAAACATTTTCAAATAGTGAAACTCTACATTTACAGGAAACACTAACATTTATTATTAGTGAAAGTTACTCATCTATTCATGGCAATTCTATCTTTTTTTTTTTAAATGCATATGTAGAGACCAGTTTTCAGTGTTGAATTCCATGTGGGGAAAACTTCATTATAAACCCCAACATGCAGAATGATGTCGTAAGTTTGCCATCCATCCCCAGCCCCAGTGATAAAGAGCCTCTCTGTGTTGAGCGTACCAGCAGTGGGACACCATGAATTGTGGCCCTGTAGCTGAAGTGCTTCTCTGTAGCCAGAGATGGAGCAGGAAGTGCAGCTCAGGCGCCTGTGCACTCGTCTCATCAATGCAGCTTTCATTCTTCCTTGGTGGGGCAAGATGGAAGCTGTACAAAAGGACTACTGGTACTTTATGGTACTCCTCTTTCTCCCTTTTCTTAAAGGTAGGGATAATTTCGCGTTATGTCTACAAATTTTTCAATGTGATCAGGTTATATATTTTTGTTTGTGTTTGTAATGAAGTAAATTCATGTAAAACTTGATTGTGATGAATTTCTCAAGTGTTTTGCTTAGTAAAATAACTTCCTTTATTCAATATATGATGTAGTTTTATGAATTTAGAACCTATAGATTCGGAAAGTTAAAACAGGCTGGTTAATTTTGTTCAACCTTTATTGAATTAAAACATTATGCTAAACTCGCATGAAATATTTTCTCATTACGACTGTGTTGGATGTTTCATTTAAAAGCTGAAGCTTTATGATGATCACACACAGGTAGTTGTTCAATTTGGCTCATTTTCATTCCAATCTAGCAATGCAAATTGTTATGCACCTAGTTAAAAAAATATAGATTCACAGATACCTTTTCATAGACTAGACTGTTTCTTTTGTGAAAAAACTGATTGCTTCACCTCTTGCTGGTTAGCATTGAGTCTAGACTGCTTTGAAAACTGATCAGATCAATTACAATTACTGTAAGTATATGAAACATATTTATTGACTTTTAGTCCAAAATTACCTTTAACATTTTTTTAATGATCAAAAAGCAATAACTGTTATTCTGATTAATACAGAAGAGTAGAATGGTTGCTTCAGAAGAGAGAAGGAATAGCAGGTGTCATTTTTTTGCCAACACCGCTTTCCTTTTGAGAAAATCAGCGTCGCCAACAGCCCTGGTTATCAAAAGAGTTTAACAGGAAAGAAGTTTGCAGCTTGTAAGATTGAACTAAATCAACCGTTTATTGGAGGGAGAGTTTTGAGAAAAACTTCACAGTGCCCAAGGAAATCAAGCAGGTGCTGGAACCTAACCTAAAAACATGGGAGAGTAATGTTTCTTATAAATTTGAGCTGCCTTGAAAGTTTGTGAAGTATTTAATAGACAGTGTACCATAGAAACATCTGTCAAGAAGATCTAAGAAACCAAGGTTTTTCTGTCTCTGTACTTTGTTTGCCTTTGACCATGAATGCTTAAATCTGAACCTCATTGTGTCAAAATCAGAATACAAACATTAAAACTCTTGTCTAGTTGCTGTCCAACAGACAGACCTTGAAACGGTACGACTGGCGGAAGGGATGGTGCTGGCCTGCGTATGTCCCTGGGACGGCCAGCTCAGCATGGTGTCCTGGACCAAAGCGCCAGACAAGAACCCCATTGCTGTATTCTCTCCTGAGTTCGGAGTCTCCTTCCCTTACACCTACCGGGAGAGGATAGAGTTCCTGAGGGCGATGCCTATGGATGGAAGCATTATCTTGAAGAACGTCACACATCAGGATATCGGACTCTATCACTGTTCTGTCCAGACTTTCCCTCAGGGACCCTGGACTAAGGACTTCCAGGTGGAGGATTTAGGTAAACTCCATGTTTTCTAAGACCGATTACCCCAAAAGAAACATGGGTCGTCTTTTAATGTTTTCAATTCTGAGATGTATTTTCTTTCTTTCTGCAGATGAGCCGCCAGAAGATAACAACAGCACAGAGCCGCCTCCGCCAGAGGAAGTTACGGTAGACTCAGAGCTGGTGGCCGAGGAGAGCAGCAACCTGACCATCAGCTGCAAACACCTGCACAATGGTACCATCTACCAGGTCATCCTGGAGAAGATGCCGCTCGGCCATCCGTGGGTCATCATTGGCATCTGTAAGAAGGTGGAAGGGGGTGTGGTGGGCGAGGGCTACAGCAAAAGGGGCAAGGTGAACTGCGCCGACAACCTGGATCTCAGTCTGCACCTGACTGACGTTGCATCAAGAGACGATGGTTTATATCGCTGCACCTTTAACACAGACGTGGGGGTGCAGACCACCGTTGTGCTGCTCAGAACAGATCCTCCAGGTACACACAGCAACACAACGGATGTGAAGTCGGCACCTCAAACAAACGCTTATTGCCATTTGCACAAGTAGGCTGCAGCACATAAAGTGAAAGAAAAGGGCTATGACACATTTGGAGGTGTGAAAACCACAAATTTCTGTTCAGCATATAAACTCATGCTTAGAGCAGCTGTAACGTGGTGTGCTGCTGGTCTGGTATGGTTTGATTAAATTTATCTGGGTTATGACAGAAATTCAGATGTCATTACAAACAGAAGAATCCATGTGGTTGAATTTCAGGTGGTTTGAATAATCTTATGACAAATTCAAATTTGAATCAAATGGAGTTATGACATGAACATTGTCAGATGTAAAAACCCTATTACAAACTAGACAAGAATCCATGTGGTTAGAATACACTTCATTGAGGCACATTGCTGAATTATCTTTTTTATTGGTCTGATATAATATTCGAGTTTTAAATATTTTTGATTTAGCTGTAAGTTGAAATTTATCATAATTAACAGAAATAAATTATTTAAAGCATCCATCTGTGTGTAATTAATCATGTGTTTGATTTTGTGATAAAGTTCCTGAAATAAATGGACCTTTCAATAATATTGAATGTGCCTGCAGATATTTCATATGAAATTATTTCTCTTCTCCACCCAGGTGGAGTCAGTCTTTCCCTATACATGCTGTATGTTTACATCGGAGCTGGAGCTGCTGGACTTGTTCTATTCATTTCCTTCCTCATACTTGCCCTGAGGCTGAGGTATTGTCAGCTAAGGCAACATTTTAAATGTCTGTGTGTTTTTCCTTTGGCTCATAAGTAGACCTGTTTGTCTGACAATCACAGGAAGAAAAAGCGGCGAGAGGAGTACCGAGTTAAACTGCACCCCACTCAGAGACCGGTAGGCGTTAGTTTGTTCATTGTATCAACTCTTGTCTTTACACTCGACTCCTTCAAAGCTCTCCCTCACCTCCTCATAAGACACGCGCTTAACTACAAGGCTGTCCCACTTTACAACTAACGTTAAAGCAGCACATTCCCCCCCCCCCGCTGTGCAGTTTGACAAGAAGAGAGCTGGTGTCAAAAGCATTCAGGTTTAAAAAAAAACCCCACAATCATCCGTTAGCCATGAATTTTGTTGTTTTGATCTGCAGGACCTTCAAAAAGTAATCATGCTCTTCACTTTCACATGTTGTCACATTAAAATCACAAAACTCAATATATTCCACTGGGATTATGGGATTCACCAAAATCTGAAAGTGTGTTGTTTGCATTCAACTCCCCTTATGGCCTGCACATAATTTTGCAAAAATAGAGAAACATGTTTTCTTTTTGTTTCTTTAGGCTTCTTTCTGCTGCCCTTGGTGAACAGAAAACAAGTTTCTCTATTCTTAAGGAGATGGTGCAGAGCTTTACTCTGATCATTCTGACTACTGTAGGTGGTGGCAGCATTATGTTGTAAAGACGCTGTTCTTCAGCAGGAACAGGGAAACGCATCAGTCTCAAAATGGGGTGGACATTTATTTATCCTCCAGAAATGAGAATTCTAATCATAAAGCCCGAGCTTTAATCAGATCTTATTCATGTGTCAGGAGAGAAAAGAAACCCAATGCAGAATTTGCGTCAAGACTTCAAAATCGCTTTCACTCCAGTCTGACTGAGTTGAGCTATTTTCTAAAGAAAAGACAAAATCTCCCCACTCACTGTGTAAAGTTGGTAGACACATACTCCAAAAAAGCTGCAATAGCAGCAAAAGTGCTTCTCAAAGGCAAAAACTCAGATGGGCTGAAAATAAATGCATGCCACACTTTTCAGAATGTAATATTTTCAAAATGCTTTATGTGTTTTGTTATACAGTACTTTGTTTGTCTGTCACATATTTTTGTAAAATACCTTTAAGTTTATAGTAGTAATGTGGTAAAAATTTGAGAAGCATGAAAGCTTTTGCAAGGCCACTGCATTTTTCTTTATTAACCAACCAGCTGCACTGCTGGTAAAAACTTGTCATGTTTGTCTGTCTATGACCTTAAAGTCTACTAACATCCACTACTACCTCCTCACAGCCGAATATCTATGAGAACGTCCCTCTGTGTCCCAGGATTGTGAAGAAATCCAAGCAGACTAAAAGCTTCCCCATCTATGCCAACCTGCCGGCCGGGCGCTCGCTCCAAACCAAACGCCAGCCTCAGGATAAAAAAAGAAAAGACGTGCTGTAACTCTGTCGCTTTCTCACATCTGTCAGCGCTCTCAGCTATTCACACCCCATTCACTGTACATCAGAGCGAGGATAAATAAATGTCAGCAAGCGCAGACTGTAATTATCCATGTGAGTTTTTAATCAAATGCGGGGATCATGCCGGCACTGTTTAATATTCACACGGCGGTTTGAAATGAGTTAACAAGCCGGTGCTCATCTCGGAGTCAGAAAGCTGACGGGGCCTGTTTGGGACCGGCCTTGCTCCCCCCTAATTAAATGTACTATGTAATTATTGTTGAGGGGATGTTTGCTTTTTCGGCAAAACAGTATTTGACAGTAACCATCACATAGAGGAGAAAGACAAAAGCCCGTATAATCATCCTTTTCTCTTCTCTAACTCTCTCCAAGTAAAACGATTGACAAAAGCCTGTGTAATTGCCCTCTTTTCACTTTCATCCCTCCTGGTTTCCATTCATAGCTTGACAATAGTGTCTAATCATCTAACGGAGAAGAAAAGCAGTCGCTCAGCAATGTACCGTCACTTGAGACTGCTTCTTTCCCCTTCCCCAACAGGCTCTCTGACTGCATTCTAGTTACAGCACGCCCTCAGTGTGAAAGCTGAACTCTAATTAGCAAATCCTGGGCTGCCGTTTATATCTCCTTTTACCCTCTCTTACTGCTTTTTGATAAATATCCATTTTCTTTTTTTGCCCCCTCCTTTGGTGTATAAAATGGAAAAAAAAGATCAGCTGTTGAATGTTATTTGCCTCTTTGTATTTATTTATTGTTTTTTTTCTGAGTTTGCTTTTGTAAATCAATATTTGCAGTGTGTGGCAGCTGCTGTAAAATTAAACTCTGTGCTGTTTGTGTAATTTAATTCATTTATCTCCATAGAAATGGAGGCAGTGGCAGAGGCAGTAATGGATAAGCGGGTTATTCCGCTAGGAAGCAAGACAAATGTGGAACATAAAGGGACATTACAGTTTTGGGTTCATGTGTTGTTTTTTTTGTTCATTTTCGTTTTCCCTTTGTGATGTTTTCTGAAGAAACCGTAAATATACACTTGATGATACTTGAGATTCTCTGTGTTCAACCAGCTGTATTGAAACTGATAGTCATGATTGATAAAGACTCCGTGTGACAGAAATAATACCGTGTCTTCATTTCTCTGTCTTATGTTGTGGGAGTGTGTGAAAAGAAATAAACCCACTACTCTAAAAAAAATATGCAGCGTCTAGAAAAATTAAAAATGAAGCGTTAACCATAAACCACCGTCTTTTGGAAACTTGAAAACTGGAAAGAACTACTTCATGTGGTACGGGGTTTCTTTCTCCTAGTCATGTTGATTTTTTGTAATGTCATTTGCTTCATTTTCTACTTGTTAAAAAAAATAGTGCGAAGCTCCTTTAGTTCACTTTTTTTTTTTTTTTTTTTTTATTAAAATGAGTGTTTTAAAAAGCGTTGAGAAATGAAAAAGGTAGAGGAGTCCTGACAAAAGGATAAAGTACCTCATACTTTTTGTTTGTATAATAGGGCTCTAAAATTTGGGTTGTTTTTCAAAGAGCTTTACCTACTTCTTTTTCTCCACAAATATGAAAAAGAACTTGAGTTGTTTAGGTTTTGGTCAATGTAAATAATGGTTCTTTGTCTGTAAACCTAAAAAATGGAACTAATATAAATGATGGTTCATTTCATAAAACATTTTTCTTGCATACTTATAAAGCTTGATAAATTATATAGAAATATTCAGGGTCGGGTGGATTTTGTGGCTCTAAATAAGATTTATTCAGCAGGAACTGGAGAAAGACTGTTTAGATTGTAATGGCTGCTAGCCCCTGTCCTTGGTGAGATCACTCTGGTCTGTATGTGTCTTGTACGGCCATGAGTCATATGGGAAATCCATGGTTTAGGCACAAGCTTCCGCTTTCAAATTCAAAGTTAAATAGTTTCAAGGTTAAACAATTAAATGACGTCAAGTCAGGTTGCATCCAGCTCCTTCCTCAGATATTTCCCCGAGTTTTTATTTCTTAATAGCTGCAACTACAGTGTCACTCAGAAGAATCCAATTGTCATTGCAGATTACTAGTTTAAGTTTTGGAGAACATTATTTGGATTTAAAACAAAAAAAAAAACTACAGCTTGCTCATTATATGTTAATTTCCCACTTAACATATAATGAATTCATCTTGGTCCTCGAGAGAAGAACATTTTAGAAACAGCAAACCTTCATATTCAAAGACACGCTCAGTGTATTTCCTGTTGGTTATTTAAGACGTGTGCTTTCAGAGTTTCCTCGGCTCTCGCTTCTAGGACTGAGACGCCTTCGACTCATGCTACAAGAGAGGTCACACGTGTCACTGACCTTATTTACCACAGTAGTGGGCGCTTGCTCCTGTGGGTTGTTCACCTACTTGAAACGTGAAATGCAAAGGCCACATGAATCAAGATGTAAATGAATCTGGCTGGGGAAAGGAGTGCAGGCTGGACTGTGTGAGAACATTGCCTCTGTTCAGAACAAAATCACTTGTTCTCTCTCTTGTAGGATTTGCTTTACATTTAATTACACACGCTTTTAGCTGTGGCTCTGGAATGTTTGGCACCATAGGTAAACCCCACCAAAAACAAAAAACCGTAACAATTCTGGAGCCGAACACTTACGAAAATATAACTTACTTCAGGAGTTCACATAGGACACCAACTCTCTAATGTTTTCCCAATAGCAATAGAAAATTTATCCAAGGCACAACCAAAAAGATAGTTTTTATTTTTTAGGTATGGGCTCTCTTTTCTAATACCACCCTGGGTAACTGCCCATATCAAAAATCACCACTGGTTGTAACTTTACTGCTTTCGCCAAAGGTTAGAGTATGTTTGTACATTTATGCCTAAATTCAAAGCCCCTTATGGTATGAACATTCAATTTATTACCCTTTTGTTCATCAAAAACATTACATATGTACATTTGTGAAAACTGCAGTCCTAACCAGTGTATTCAAAGTGCTATTAACATATAAAGTTAGGGAACACAAAACATAATGACATCTCTACAAACAAGTGGATACACTAAACAACAAAAAATGGCAAACGAGCAACATCTGCTGTAGTTTTTATCCAGGCGATTCAGTAAGTGCAACCCCAAACAGAAAGGGACTATTCCACATACATTTCACCACACTGCAACTAAAACGAGACAACTAGGGCACTGCTGTGACCCAACATTTCAACATAGATCTTCCTAAAGTGAAATACTTGTTAAAGCATAAATAATTCAACAACTGTAAAAAGAAAAATAATTTTAAAAATGCATCTTAAGACAAAATGTGCTTTTAACTTCCCAGCTAATTGGGTATAGGATTGAAGTGGGCATGAAGCGGTGGCACAACAACATCAGCAACAAAAGAACTCAAATGTGAAAAAAACTGCTTGGCAGCCGACATTTGATTGTCAATGGAAACCATTTTGTTTTCACCCACTTGACTGTGCAAAGCAGGAGAAAAACTTTCAATCTCTGTACCAAATACAGGCATGGGCCAGGTACCAGTGTCCAAAATGTCTTGCCATAGCCTACCATTGCTGTTTTTTATTAAGAACTTAGTGAAATCTTCTGCGAGAAATTTGCGAGTGATTGGGGTTTTCTGAGGTCAAAGCAGGTTTGCTTTTGACCCCATTTATTCCTGTATTCTAGATCATGTGGCTAAAGTGAAGCTGAAATGTTTTTTCTCATGCTTAAATTCTTTTAAAAATCTTTCTGGTTGAGAGAATAATAGATAGTCCAGATGTAAAGTTAATTTGGTTAATCTTTTTTATTTTTTTCCACCATTGCTGGATAATTAATATTTTTCTTTAAGACTATCATGAGAATCTGATACCAGCCCATGCCTAATCTCATGGAACGTCCTGGTGATGGTGGACAGCAAAGTAGAAAATGTAAACCTATTCACATGGCCTCCACTGGGTTGAGAATATTTCTAGAATCATCAAAAGTTGTTCAGTTTTTTAATGTAAATCACAAACTAAAGTAACAATGGCAAACTTAGAGACTCCAATGTCTGCTTTGGTTGACTGTCACCATCTGTGGTCAGCATCTGAAGGCACTAGGGTCTTTATCATGTGGAGTTGAATGTTTTTAAAAATAGATTTGATTCATGCAACAAAAAGGATTTAGTGACAGTATTATTACCAAATTTGAGCTACACTGCTAACATTCATTCCCTTGCTCTGTTACTAACACACGAAATACTTAAATTCACTGTTTTAAAAGAGCTCAGCAAAGTTTTAGTCAATATATTATTGTTAAAAGGAGATTAATGCCATGTCTGTTTTTTAGTTATAGAACTGACGAGACATGTTAGCTGGGATATATGAAAGTCTCAGTTCCTGACACCAGCCAATAGGTGCACAGTATTAGTACTGAACCTAAACTGTTCTCCACAGAGGCCAATAAACTACATCTGGAAGTTTGCAAAACCAATAAACAGCTCAGACTTATTATCTTTCTTTGAACTATTATTCTTCACTTTTCAGATTCATTATATATATTTTTTTCTGAAAACACTGGGAAGAGGAAATGTATCTCGTTAGTAAAATGCATCAATGCCTTGTTAACTAACCATTTCTCCTTCAATTACCTCTTGTTAGCAGAGACCTTGGGCACAAAAATGTCTGGGTGACTGATTCTCTGTTTGACATACATATTGTGCCAGTTGAAATGAATGATCCAAGCCGCCAAAACACCAGAAGCCTACCAAGTATTGTTTATACCACCGCACTGTCAGTGGAGCTGCAGGAACAGATGGATTCGTAATTGAGGCTTTCTGTCTCTGTCCTGCCTTTCTGTCACTTTAGTCTTGGATCAATGATGTTCTCTAAACTTTTTTAACCAATATTTTAGGAGTTTGTTTGACAGTAATGATGGCAAGAAAGGCAGAAAATGGGAGCAAATCAGAGCAGGACAATGACACTGCAGATGGTCAGATCAAGTTTAGAATGACATGATGCGTCTGTCAGTGTAATTACTAGTAGAGGAGTTGGTTAATTGAGTGAGTAAAAAGGTTTCCATCTTTATAATAATGTGCTCATTTGAGAGGACTATATCTACTTAGCTGGGTTTTATGTTCCACTAATTATGACACAACACATGTGAAGTGGGGCTCCTATTCTGCGTTTTAGTAAAAAGTGACTTGACTGCTTTTCAGACACCTGGTCCTTTATTATATTTGTTTAAATCCTTGGTCTAAGATAGTCCAGAACAGCAAAGCTCACCATTTCTCAGACTGCTACAACAAAGATTTATGTATTTTATTTGGAATAGGATCGACTAACACAAGGCAGTTCAGAATTGTCGAGGAATCCCAGTGGTCTGATGCTGCTACCATATTGTTTCACAATAGAGAAGGGTAAATTCAGGGTGATGTTCAATGTTCAGTTTTCTGCTGCACATCAATTTTTGTATGCAGGACGAAAGGCTTTTGACAATGGAATGAAGAAAAGGTCCTGGAAACGTAAACATTGGTTCATATTAAATGTATTTCTTCATACCCAGTCAGACTTGGAAGTGATAAAACCTAACTCCATCCTTCACCAGTTGGAAACCCGGAAAGGCTCATATTTGTGGTTCTGCTGAATCACAAATATTCCCTAAACCTACACAAAAACCTCAAAAACAACTTTCCCTGAACGCCTGATGCCATATTTTCCTCCTCAAGAAACATTCTTAGCTTATTATGGATCCCAAATATGAATTTTATCTCTGATTTGCATAACCCATCATCCCATCAGGTGACCCCTTTTGTAACAACTTTCTGCTAATGAACAGCTTATCAGTAACTTCTGACAGACAGAGCTTCAGAAGGGCTCAGATGCTATTAGAGTCAATTTGCTGTAGTGAAGAGTAATGCCAGCAGCTTAAAGCAGAGGCTGCAGGAGGACTGCGCTTTTTATCATCTCTGACACGATGGTCCGCCCCAACCCATTTATGAATGACTTTTTTTTTTTTTTGCTGGTTGAAGCCGATTAGAAAAGTTTAGCTGATTCATCGCTGCCATGGACATCAAGCTGTTTTGTTGTGTGAGGCATTGATCGATTTCACATTCTCGCGACAAAGCTGATGGGGGAGTTGTGGGGAGTCAAGGGGGGATTTGTGTCAAAACTGGTGGAGTTTCTCTTGAACTGGCTGCTGAGGCAGCACCTTTCCGGATTACGCCTGATGTTATTTTATCAACTTCAGAACAAAAGTTTCTTAAAGCTGTTTTACAGCAGATATTTAAGTAATAGTGCCTTTAACTTCTCTCCAAGTGCTTTGCTTTAAAAAAAAAAAATAATGAAAGTAGCAGGTCATGCAGAGTTAAACAGAACAATGGCGACGAAAAACACTTTAAATAACACTTAGAGGATTTTTGGTGCACTTTTAGAAGCTACCACTGCAGTCACACTTCACAATCCTCCAGGATCCTTCTACAGCTTCTACAGGTATATTACATGTATCACTATACAGATTGCTGAATCCTCTCTACAGTGACGGGCTGAGTCCACAGCTGCTTAAGCTGTTCCCTGTCATTGAAGCGGTCTGAGGCTGCAACTGGATTCGCAGCCACTAGAGGGCGACGGCGCCTCTTCCTGGTGGCGGTGACTCCTCTCCTCCTGCTCGGGCTCATCAGACAGAAAGCTGGGGAACGTCTGTGCCCGGGGGATAAAGGTCTTCAACAGCCCTGCTCCTGTTCGGGAGGAGAAAAAAAAACAACTCAGCTGAACACACCGAAGAAGATTCTTTGAAAGATTCCTATCTGAACAAATAAAAACTGAATTAAGTTCGACGCTTTATTCCAAGTTAGATTTGCTTGTCAGTTGAACGGCTTCATTTCCCTGCGTCATTCTGCTAGGCCCGTGTCCTGCCGTCTCCCTCTGCACCTTAATTCAAATTAATTGAACCAATTTGCTCCGCAGTTCATATCGGTTAAATGCACTGAGAGGGAGTAATGGATACTCGACGGCGAAGGGCTGCTCCTGTCTAACCGTGGGAGCATTAATAATACATTAGTGCGCTGTTTGGAAGTGTGCACACGGAGGTGGGCCGAGGATAAAGCGACTGGCAAGCTGCTGATCGTGCACGAAAACAAGGAGGAAGTGGCCACTGATCAATATTTCAGGAGGTGCAAAAAAATAAACAAACGGAAAGAAAAAAAAAAAGCAACACTATAATCAACTTTAACCTGGTGAGTTCATACTAACAAAGCCAGCCAAGAGAAGTGGCTGCACTTCAGAATATTGCTCTCTTCAACTCCAGGACTGATGCAGATGCAAACAAGGAGCTGATAACTGAATCTGATTGGGCAAATCAAAAACACAAGTATTCTCATGGATTCAGAACCATGAACAACCACAGACCTCCCTCAATATGTTCTACTTAGGTTCACAACTGTGCACAGAGGGTGCACAGCTGTGAAGTAAAAGAAAGATGCTACATAGTTTTGTAGTGATAAAGATCTGCAAATTATGTTTTGCTTTGCAGTAACACATTTTCACTGCAATCACAGCTGGAAGCATCTTGGAAAATGTTTATTTAGCAGCTTTACAGATCTGGAAATTGATATCTGTCAATTTCTCCGTTTTCTTTTTGTTCAGTGAAATGTGAACAAACACAAATTTTCAAGTCTTGCCACAGATTACTGATTGGATTTAGAACTGGACTTTGACTGGACCATTTTAAACCGTGACTGTGCTCTTGATGTATATTCAGGGTTTTGTCATGAACCTCCAGTTTCTACTCCTTTTCAGCCTCTTTCATGTTTTCCCCTGTATAAACGCCATCCATTCTTCCATCGACTGTGACCAGGACTCTTATTCCCACCTAACACAATAATCATCCCAGCATGATTCTGCCACCACCATGTTTCACCATGTCAGTGGCACCTTTTTGTTTACTTAGTTTTGGTCTCATCTGACCATGCAGAGCACCTCATACCCCCCATATATGCTGCCATTTGTGGCACTTTTGAAGTAGGACTTATTTAGGCCTTCTCTTCTGTTCTTCTATAAATAAAATAGCTTTTCCAAAATGAATATCAAATGTAAATAATTATATGTTTCCCCATAACCAAACAGCCCTGCAATAGGCTAGAAACTTTAAATTTAGCCTCATCCCACCAGAGTACCTTCATTCATATATTTATGAAGCCGTATAATTTCCCTTCCACTTTAAACTACCAGTAATTTGTGTTGGCCTATTACATAAAATCCCAATTAAAACGTTGGACGTTTGTAGTTTGTATGTGTTTATTTGTCGGGATTGCTTCCATGACTCCGCCAACTGGGACTTGGAATATACAACATGACCCAGTCAGGCTGGTAATCAGTGTCAAGTGACAGGGTGAGTGCGTGTCAGAGCAACAGGGAGAGAGAAGTCTAGTTAAAAATAAAAAAAGAGGTGTTTGGGGAAACGGGTGGTATGCAAGAAAGGAGAAAGAGAGTGAGAATGAAAAACACAGAAAAAGCATTTTCATGTGCGAGCGAAGGGAACGGTTAATGGGAGGAGGCACACAGGGGCTGGCGTGGGTGTGAGGATGAGAACGAAATGGGATGCTCGGCAGCAGGTGAGTCATGCATACACACCTCTGTCTGTTAGTCTTTCCTCTCCACCACTCCCTGAAACAAAAGAGAAATACCAAGTTAGAAACGCAGCTCAGCGCATGCTACAGGAAGCCAAAAACAGAGACGGGGTAAAGATGGAGGAACGCTCCCCTCTTCCCTGCAAGTTGTATTTAATAGATCGCTGAAACGACTGGTGTGCAAGCAGGCGTATCCTTTTCACATCTTTGCCAAGACAATCCCTCTCCTCAACCACGGCCAATTAAGGCTAGAGAGAAAAAAAAGATAGAGAAAGGCGCGAGGCAGGGAGCCCAGAGAGGAAGGAGAGGGTGAAGCAGAGCCCATCATCCTCTCAGTCATAAACACAGCTGTCTAGGGACAGACCCCCGACGAGAGCCCTGCTTTTGGACGAGAGACAAACATGTAGACACACTTGCGAGAATATAACAACAAAACCACAGAGAACCACAGAGAGGGGAGGAGAGCGGGATGATGTTGGCGTCAGCATCCCTCCTCCTGCGCTCACACTATGAGAAGCAGACAGTGATTTGTCAGTGCCTTTTCATTACTGGGGAAGGTCATGTCATCCTATCTGGCCTGGGGTGGCAGCTGCTGGGCCAGAGCAGACAGGACAGGCAGCGAGAACACACACACACGCACACACCCGCACGCACACGCAAGCCCACACACACATTAAGAGGGAGAAACAGCAGACCTGGATACACAAGCAGCTATTCATGCATCCATGTTGACACACACCTGTCCACACCTTCCTTCCTCCAACTGTAGCTGCCCAGATGGCAGTCTAGCAACAGCCAAGATGCTCCATGTAACGCAAGCTCTAGATTATGTGAGGTAGCAGCTCCAGTGCCTTATTTTGCTGGGATTTTATATGATAGACCAACACAGATTGGGTGATGCATGTTAGCCAAGAATGTTACATCTAGTCTCACCTGACCAGAGCACCTCCTTCCTATTGTTTGCTCCATCTCCTACATGGTTTATGGTGAACTACGAATGGGATTTTTCTGGGTTTCTGTCCTGCAGCTCCTCCAGAGTCATCATGGTCCTCTAAAATGCTTCTCCAATTAATGCTCTGGTTACTTTGCCTGCCAGGCAATCCTGTTTTGGTTGCAGCCATCCCTACACTATTTTGACTGTCAGATGATGGGTTGAACTTTGCCCTATGACATGTGTAAAGTTTGGGATTTTGTTTTATAACCTAATCCTGCTTTAAACAGCTATAGGGTTAGAAAACATGCAGCCTGATTCTTGGTCCTCTTATCAAGAACTTTATTCAGTCAACATGACCTGATGTCTGACAATAAATTCATCCAAAACAAGACAGCTGAACTCAAATCTACCATTCGCAATTTTTTTTTTTACGAGTTCATAATTTGCATCTACGTCTACACATTGTTCACGCTGCCTGCTGGAAGGCAGGGAAGTGTCATCACCCTGTTCTTCCATCGTTCTGTCTTTTGATTCTTCTCACCTCTTGGTAAAATCCCTTTAGTATCACTCCCGGGCGGATCAAACAGAGTACAGCGCTCCATTTCATTAGAATTGCTAATGCTCCAGCAGTAAACTTTGGAGCGCAATAAAGCAGGGAGTGAGCAGGCGGATGAAGGGACAACTTGTAAATGGGTAAACAAAAAAAAAAAGGAACGAAGAGAACGTATGGATTATAGTCCCTTTTCCCTTCCAGTATGAAAGCTGGTAATTGAACCATTTCTGACAGACATGGTTCCTTGCTTCTCCGGCTACAAAACTTTAAAGTGCACTTATTTCTTTGCATCAGCAAACCTGACGAAAATAGCAGTTTTTCACTGAAATGCAAATGAGTGAATCCCATTAGGAAAGCAGGGGTGGAAGACAGCGGAAAGTAGATATATTGTATTCATGGAGAATACACTGCGAGTTTCCGGGGGAATAAAACATTTATCTGACAACTTTCTAATATGTTCTGTTCTGCTTTGTAATAGTAGTAAACAAAAGTTCAAGGAGGTATTTCTAGGACATTTTTGGCTGCAGAAACAACAACAACAAAAAATCTGATGTAAAAACATATTAAAATGAATCAGTTCTGCTTCTTTAGTGCCAGGTTCCCCAATAACTCAAGCAAACAAACAGGTGAATCAACCTCAACAGGGCGAAAAGGAGCCGTGTTCCTTAATTATTTCTCCATACCCACAGGGTATTTGAAAGCAACCCAAGCATGACTCAGCAAATTGACTGTGCTGATTGGATATTCATCATGTGTGAGCTGAAAGAGCCAAGGAGCAAACACAGCCAGCCACAGTGATCCAGAAAACCTGTTTTCTGACTGCCATTGAGAAATAAATGACACTGCAACAATAATGGCAAAACTAGAGAGTAACGAAGCATTAAACTTGCGTCTTTATTTTTTACTAAATGTGTATATTTAGGATTCTGAGTGATTTTGTGCTTTTTTCCAGAGATTTGAGTGATTGCTCATCTTTTTTTTTTGTTTTGTTTTACAAACAGCCACAATTTGAAATGTAGTTTGATGGGTTTTATGTGATTGACCAACACTATATATCACCTATTGTAAAATGAAGCAGCATAACAACATATGGTTTTATTTTTTTGTAGGAATAAAAATCCAAATAGGGTATTTGCATTCAGCACTCATTATTTTTATAGCCTTTACCATAAAAAAAACAAACAACAAACCATCTTCACAGTCATCATTAGCAGCATTATGCTGTGAGGATGCTTTTCTTTAGCAGGGACAGAGAAGCAGGTCATAGCTGATGGGAAGATGAATGGAAAGATATACTGGTTGATTCTGCTAGAGGCTGAAAATGTCTTGAGACTTCAGCAGAGGTTCACCTTTCAGCTGGACGATGGCCCTGAACATACAGCCAGAGCCACATATGGTTTAGATCAAACCATATTTATGTGTTGCAAACGGCCCAAACAATGCCCAGACTTAAATACAATCAAGAAAGTCTTGCGATACTTGAAAATTGCTGCTCACACATGCCATCCATCAAATCTGACTAAACCTGAGCTACTTTGAAGAGAAGATGAAGTGTACATTTCTCTGCTATAGAAATGCCTTTTTCCCTTTAGATGTAGCAAGACGTGGCTCTTTAACGCATCAAGTTTGCATTCATAATGTAGTAAAGTCCATTAAGTATGAACACTTAAGCGTGGCACTATCATTTGGGGAAAACCCATATTTACTTGGAAAGATTGCTTAAATTCTAAATTAATTCAAGCCATTTCAGTTGATTCAAATATCGAGTCGGCTGGGACACAGCACCAAGCACTCTTCAGTGTGCAAGAGGTATGCAGAAAATAGTGTACTCAAATAGAAGATGAACACTTGGAATAGTCATTTAAGATCATTCTATGTGTAATCCCAAACAGAATGAGCCTGAAGTACAGAAGAGAAACAACTCTGTCGTCCAAATGTGAAACTCTATGCAAACTGAGAGCTGCGTCCTCTGGGCCGAAAGGAGTAGAGGGACTATTTTATCAGTGTACAGTTCAAAAGTTAGAATTGGTCATAATGTGGGGATGGATTAAAGCACATGGTGAGTAAATGCCACATCTATGTATTAATGTTGGTTAATTTAGGTCTAAGAGGAGCATACAATACACCGTGCCAACAGCATTAACACTTTTTGGCACCCTTCAAACAGAGGTGTTATAAGACTTAGAATTAATTCAGCTGTTATCACAGTAACACAGTCTTACTGAAAATTGTTTAATTTTAGATATTCTTTTTTTTTTTTAATGAAGTTATTTCTATAGCAATCTTCTGCCAATAGGACGGCATATAGTCTTCTATAACAGGAATCGGCAAAGGCACAGAGACCTTTGATGATTCCTCTCAGAAAAATCCCTCTGGATTGTCATGGCTCCTCCATTTCTGCTCACGCTGCAGGTTTTTCAGAAGGATTTAAGTTTGGGGACTACAATGTCTTCATCTGGCCAGATGTTTTGGATTATCATCCTGCTGAAAGACATAATGACAACCCCTTTCTTACTTTCTTGTCAAAGACCATCACATTTAAAATCAGTTTATGATGTCATGCACTTTGCCAAGGGTTCATTGGAAGAAAAACAGTCCCACAACATCACTGAATATTCTTTACACATCACTATAAGAGGACACTAGAGCTGCTGATCTAAGATTTTCTTTTCTCAAGGAAAATAGAAAATAGAGTAATAAAATTATAAAAAATCACCAAATTTTGGATGTTTATTTAAGAGCATCAGAGTAAAAGACGCTGAATAGACTGTAGGGCAATAGCCTCTATGCATGGAATCGAAGGCTATAAACCACTGTACTATGCGTTCATCTTGTACGTCCATATACAGAAACAGGATGTAAATTTTCTCCCAAAAGTCGGAAACCTGTTGTCCATGAGGAATCGATGCGGAAATTCTGTGATTGGATTCATCCCAGAATGACTTGTTTCCATGATAAAGGAGTTGCGTGTCTTCTCGTGCCTTTTTACAGTCCAAACACATGTCACAGCTTGAATTAAACTCTCAGCACCCACCACCCCTCAAGAATCACCTTCTAGACCTCCTTGTTCGACAGGACCTCAAACACACTGATGCGTTCAATTTATTCATGGGAAACGAGGGGACGCAATGACAGTGCTGCATCCGTATGAGCAGAAGACTGCGGAAAGGTTGCTGCGAACCGGACAGATACACGAGGAAAGTGTGGGAGGACCGAGGTGCCAAGGTGATGGATCACCGAGAAGCTCGTCTGCTTGCCGTAGTTTACAGAGCAAGAGTTTGGCAGCAGACTTTGCAAAGAGCGAGCCGGTGAAGAATTAACCCCGAGGTGAACATTTTTTACCGTTTGGTTTTTTGCGATGCACAAACATGTTGATGTTTGGAACGGAGAGCGCACAGCTTGCTTTCAAGCTTATCAGGACACAATTAAATGATAATGAGAGGGGAAAATAACTGTTCACTTTTAAAAAGAAAATGATGATGTCAGAGTGACTTTCATCTTTGCCTGGCTTTTGTTTTTTTTTTCCTTTTTTTTTGCTCTATCAGTGAAAACCAAAAGGCCCATAATCCTCAGATAAGTCTTCTAATCAACTAATACCATGGACAGAGGATAATCGCATCAGCTCACTAATCACCTTCCTGCCTCTCGTCTCATATAACTTGCAAATACTCACACATTTAGGCTTCCTTAAGTACATGTGCAGAAAACAAGCATGGAAAGGACACAAGGTGCCATCCTAGGATGCTATAGAATAGCTGATCCATTATTAATGTATTTGTGGTCAGTTGAATGCATTTTTTTTTTCGTAGAATCTACTCAGTTGATAGTCATAGGCAACTTCAAATCTTGAGAAAAATCCAGGTAAACATAGGAAAGGGGGTTCTTGTTATTGATGGCGTCTTATTCCCACTTCGACAAGCAGCCCACATTATCAATCTACTCTCATAATGCTTTCCTATTCATTAGATTTTGCAAATACTTTTTTTTTAAAGAAAAAGAAATGGATTTGACATATCCAACAAACGGTTTTCAAATGAAGTTATGAAAATGCTTTCCTTTTGTTTGTGTAGACCCGCCGGATAATTCTGCACGGTAGATTTACAAACATGATGACTTCACAGAGGCGATTTGATCCTTCTGGTAAACCCACATCTCCCACCGCAACTTTCTCCATTGTAGCTTTAAAATGATCGACAACCAGAACCAGATTGTTTTCATGGGTCAAGGTTTGGCGTAGCACAATATAGGATAGAGATCTAGGAAAATGTCAAATGCTGGGTCTCTTTTCACTTCTTTTAAACAGAAACTAACCTTCACAGAAACTAGGAGAGAATAACAAACATCCCTTGCTTGTGAGTAAGCTCTGCGTATGGCAAGAACGTAACTGTTTCCTGGCAAATTAATTTAAATCCAACAAACATTTCAGAAATGCCCACCCAGTTTGAACTCAACACTGCCCTATAGGCCATTCAAAGTTACATTTTTCATTTTCTTGTTATGTAAAAAGTATTATGTTTCAATTAGTACAACCCTAACTTCAAGGTAAATAAGTAGCAATAATAAACTGAATAGCCTCTCCTGAAACAAACAGGCATTAAGATGTATATGCTTACCTGTTGTAACAATGTTTAAACACTAATTGGCCTTTGTTATAAAACCAGCTGGTTTCATTTAGCGTTTCTGATTAAACTCCTGATAATAACGATATTGCATAAATGCACAAATGGCCTGCCAGCAGACAACAACACGACTTGGGTTCCCACTTGTGGCACTTCAGGATGAATTGGTAAATAGTATCCATGGCAACAACCAGTTCCAGAAAGCTTCAAATCAATGGAGGAGCAGCGATCAAAAAGTAGTGACAAAACTTGTTATATTTCTTAAGTAAGATAAATACTTTGTAATATTACGTGTTCTTTTCTGTCCATTGTTTTGTGCTTCTAGCCTGAATATATTTAATTACATTATCATAAAAAGCTAATTAATTTCAGCATTTAATTCAAAGAGTCATTACACTGGAGAGATGTATTTCATGTTTTTAGTTCCGTCAATTATGGTGTTTATCGCTTACAGCTAATCAAAACCCAAATTCAATTCAATTTCTCAGAAAAGTAGGATATTACATAAAAAATGTTAATGAGAAATGTAATGTTGCGACCTTGTTATGGCCTACACCAGTGGTTACAAAACATTTCAGTAAGTAAATTAAATACAGGCATAATGACAACACAAACAGCATCAAAAACAATCTATTGTTTTCTATCTTTTTTTAGTTTTTTAGTTTGATTTCTTAAGAGGCTCTCAAGACCCACAACTGGCTGATTTACGTCAACTTTGGAAACAACTGGCCTGCATTATCATGGGGTGGACTTGACAACTATCAGCTGACGTTTATTGACACCTTCATTAAAAAGGTTAAGCATCAAAAGGTGCAAAGACAGTGACTAATAAGAGTGCTATTTGAAGCACATTAAGTGAAAGTTGAGCAAAAGGAAAAGGTGTTGGTGAAAATGGTGCACAAGCAACTGGAATAAGTATGTATATTCCCTCAGTATGTATTAATATACTTTTCAACAGGCCATAATTGCTATATTTAAACCCTACTTTTATTTTTCTAATATTGCTGGTAAACTAAATTTTGGGTTTTTTGTCAGCAAAGAAATTACCAGAAATAAATCCCTTTAATACATAACCTGTCATCTACATAAAAATTAAAACAGTATCATCAAAATATATTAACTTTTTAATACCTTCTTTGTAATAAATGTACTCTCTGCACAGCGCAGCTAAAGGTCAGTCATTGTAAAAATCCTCATTAGCCATGTTTGTTATGATCTCCATCTCAGTGTAGTTCCAGGTAAAGTCGAAGAGCTTCACGGTGATTTTGATAATTAGTAAATTCTCCTGTGTACCTTGGTAACTGTAGAGATCCCCCACACTGGCTTGGCGCGTGATGTGCTGCCAGTAGGCACTGCGTGGCAGGGAGATGGACTTGGTTAGCGTCTCTCTGGAGTGAAACTGAAACAGACAGAGTCAGACAGCAGTGCATCTCACTTTTCTGTCACTTTCGGGAGAAAGCTGATCTGCATTTGTCAACGCATGAAAAGGTGTGAATAGTAGCACATATTGAAGGCTGAGTGGCATATCTCCAGGCTGAGAAAGTGTTTGATGGATAACACAGGGATTCATTTGGGATTATTATTATCATTTTTTTCTCTGGCATGTTGTGGATTTGATTTCATCTTTCCAACTTCCAAATCCTGATTCACAGTGTGTTGCAAAAGTATCCGGATCCCTTGACCTTCTGCACATTTTCTAATGCAATGAATTTAAATGTGGATATAACAGCAACACGACAACACAACATAGGGCACAACTGTGATTTTATTCAATATCTTACAATTATAAATCTGAAAAGTGTGGGATGCATTTATATCCAGCCAAAGAGCTGCAAGGCTTTGGGGTATGTATCTGCTGGCTTTGAACATCAAGTCACTGATTTATTTTCTTTTTTTTAGTGCATTTTCGCTGCAAAATTCTTGAAGCTCCAATTTGTAGAGTGCACAAAAATAGAAATAGGATTCATGTTGTCAGATTCTCCCACCTGAGCTGAAGATCTCTGGAGCACCTCCAGAGATACCATGGATCACTTGGCTGCCTTTCTGATGCGACTTTTGAGGGGAAGTGCTGCCACTGAATTATGACTACAAATGAAAATCTAAAATTTCATTTATTTTTACCTTTTCTTCCACCTCCCAATTGTGCGCTATGTATTATGCACCTACTTTGTTTAAAGTTCCAACAAAATACGTTGAAATTTGTCTTTGCAGTGTCAGAAAATGTGGAAAAACTGTAAGAACTCTTTTGCAAGGCGCTGTACATCCCAGAAAGAAACTTTGAAGGTGTAAAATGTACGGGTGCAAAAAAAAATTGCAATGTACGCACAGTTCTTATTGTGACAGCGGCTGCTTTTGGAAATGTTCCCTAAATTGCAGGGTCCAGGAGAATTGGCCATATGGTCAAGGCTCATCAGACACAGGGCATGGCGATGTAAACAAAGAATGCAGATGACAGTGAAAAGGAAGGAAGGAAGTGATGAATGTTTGTTGTGAGGGAAAGACGGAGACAAGGCCAAGACTCTGGGGTGTCTGAGAGCTCCTGGTCCAAAACAGAATTCAGACCAAAATCAGGAGTTAACTTCACGTGTCTATAAAAAACACAACTCTGATCATCCAAGCAGAGAGTTAAGCCATTTTGCAGCTTTCATACACACCTCTTTGGGTTATTTTAGACTGATGTGACAAAAGCAATTTAAGGGAATAAATAATTGATTCTAAAATGGTCTTGCTCTGAAAAATAACCATGATAATACCATGTGCAGCAGCTGATAAGAGATAAACTCAAACACACTAGCATACCTGGGAGCTCTTTTCCATCTCCTCTATCATCCTCTCATGCTGCTGGGCGATGGCCAGCGTGGCCGAGTGGACCCGCTGGTAGATCATCTCGCCCTCCCGGGTCTGGAACGTAAACAAACCCTCTCCTGTGTCACACATCCTGTGCCAAGAACACACACACACAGAGACACTTTGATCGCGCTCAATCTCAGATTGCTCATTTACAAATATGCATGTTTGAATGTTTAGGCTGCAGAGAGGACGGTGAATGCAAGTAGACCCCTCTCTCCTCCCCCGAAGGAAAAAAACATGCACAGATCGAGACAGTTTCAGAGAAAAGCCCGTCACATCATCACCATCACCATCATCATCATCATTGCCTGAAGGCCTCAGCAGCATATATCCCAGGATGTTTTTGGTTTTCAAAGCTTCTTTGTGAAAAGTTGTCACTGCGTTTCCATAACTGTGTTGTTTTTTTGTTGTTTTTTTTTCTCCCTCTCCCTGCAGGCATTTCGATTACACAAGCCAGCGGAAGCACACACACCTTCCGGACTCAAAGGTGAACCAGGTGGAGTCCCGGCCGTATCTGCGCAGGGAGCTGAGGGGCCACATGACGAGTTTGAGGCGGGCATTGTGAATATCCCACAGGTAGATGTTTTCGTGGGTGATCTGCATGGTGCACTCCCCGTAGATGTCCAGGTTCGGTGTGGGCATCAGGTACACGTTGAAGCGCTCTGAAATAAACAAAATAGAAAATCTATGTTTTGAACGGCATAGTTAAAGTCCAATCGGAGAAACAACTTCACAACAAATAGAAATTGGTAAACTGTGATTGGAGCATCTCTGGTCTTTTTAGCGCAGAACAAAGAAAAGAAAAAAGAAAAACCTTGTGGTTTATATTTATTCTGGCTGAAGCTGACAGGAGAGAGTCATTATCCACAGTGAAAAGAGTCCTGTACCAACATGGTTTGAAAGGCTATTCAACAAGAAGGAAGCCATTACTCCAAATATGAAAAGCCAGATTACATTTTTCAAATGCACTCGGGCATAAAAGTGAAGAAGTTCATTTTCGAAAAAAAATTCTTGTTGTCTATTCAAACTAAGACTGAAGTGTTTCGCTGTCGAACATCATTACATTCGGAGGAAAAAAGAGGAAAGGTTGCCATCTTGAGAACACAATCTGAACTATGAAGCATGATGGTTGGGAGCTCATGTTGTCTGGGTGTGAACTTAAAAAAAATAAAAAAATAGATCACTGATGTGGAAATATTGAAGCAACATCGTATATGATCAACCAGGAAGTTGAAGCATGGGTAGCAGTGGATCTTCCAAATAGACAATAAGCCCAAGCATAGTGCCAGTTGTTTACAAAGTGGGTGAAGGACAATGAAGTCAGTGTTTTGAAGTGGATATCATGAAGTTTTGATCTCAGAATCAGAGTAAACCTTTGAAAATGTGCACTGGTTCAGGTGAGGAGGAATGGGTCAAACTCCATCAGTTATGAGAAACTGATGGAAGAATACCAAATCATCTGTCCCTAGTCACACAGTCAAAGCGGCTGTTCTACCAAACACTAAAAACTGTTTTTACAGAATATGTAAATATCTGGTTTCAACTGCAAATTTATCAACTTGCTCTGGCATGTCGCCCAGGTGTTTTTGCTGAAGTGATTTCATTCCCTTCCTATTGCATAATTATATAGTCTGAGCTTCATAACAGTTACTAATGAGGGGTTTCAGTTATTAAAATCTCAGTTTTTTCTAAAGCAAACCTCTTTAAATACACACTTTCTTAAGATTGAGGAGCCTGTAAAAGCTGACCTAAAAACAAAGTTTTGAATTAATTGCCCAAGTAAATAATTTTGAGCCACTTTTAAGAGGAGAATCTTTCCTCCGGTTTGTGAGAAAAGGCGAATGTGTGAGGAAGAAATTCCTCAACTGGGTTTGGTGCTCTTCTTCATTGCAAAATTGTAGCTTTGTCACATCATAATGACACAGCAAGAACTGCAAACTGAAAAAAAAATCAGAGAGAAGAAAAAAGGAATGTAGGAAACAAGGGAGAAAGAAAGTACAGAAGAAAGAAAAGCAAAACACAAGGAAGAATAGAATGAAGGAATGATATGACAACAAGGGACAGAGATGGAAGAGAGGTAGGTCAGAGGAAAGAAAAGGAAAGGAGCAAAGACATAATGAAGGAAACAACAAGAAAAAGAATAAAGAAAGAGAAAAAAAGAGGAAGGGGAAAGAAAAGTAACAAAGGAAACAAGGAAAGAAAGAAGGAAGGAACAAAGGATAATTTAAACAAGGTGACAGGGAATAAGGTCTGGACATAAAAACATCTTTTCATTCCTATTCAGTCCTAGAGAACACCGAAATCAAAATGTAGACTCTTCCAGAATCTAGTTTTATTTGTCAATTAATTCTGCATCCAGAAAGCGGAAACATAATTATAGACAATATCATGATCTATGTTCCCTAGGCACTACACTAACCATAGGGTTTGGAAAATAAACTCTGGCCCTCTGTGTTCAGGAGGCATTGAAAGCTTAAATGACAAGCTGGAAGTTTTGTGTTCACTCAAAGCAGCAGCAGAAATGTGCTGGTTCAGGGTGCTTCAATCTCACACTGCTTGAAAGCTTTATTTGAACAAACCAAAGAGGGATTGTGTCAAAACCTTGCACTCTGATATCTTACATAAAACAAGCCAAGTATAGTTGAGGAGCACAATTTCGCTCCATAGCTGCAGGGAAATGAAATCCATCAAAATGAAAGCAAGTTTTTTTCTTCTCTTTTGTCAATTACTCGCTCTTTTAAAACTCTAAACTGCTCCGTTTGGACTGTTGCCTTTTCAATTTCCTTCACAACTTTACAAATTATACACAGTGAATGAGCAGCTCCGCGATAGCGCCTCCTCTTTTTTTAAATTTTTTTTATTCCCATTTCCTGAGAGTGGAATATTTGTAGAGGCACATTTATTTCGCACTGCTTTAGGAGCGAGCCATAATCTCATCCATCTCTATGACAAGCTTCATTACGAGAGAAGCCAGTAATGCACAGCACTTCTCATTAGGCCTGGAACAGAGCCCCTGCCAGAGCCTGTGACCTGTACTTCCACACACACATACATGCGCACCACACACACAAGCAGGTTTCCTTCAACATCCCACATCAAACAACCCTCTGAAGCCCAAGCTGGAGGATAGTGAGCTCATACGGCAAAACTCTCTAACAGGGGACTTGGAATCAAATATTGACAAAAATGGCCCTTATTAGCAGAGCCTAATTGGACATTGTCCTCTTCACTCCCCTAACCCTCTGAAGTCTCGGCTGCTTTAATGCAAACAGGCCCCATACGCAACAGATAAGTGCTTGGAGGAGGGCTGATTGAGAGGGATTGACCCCGAATAGCTGCGTGTGTTAGCTGGGACTAATTGGGCACTCACCATTCTGCTCCCGCTGCACTCCTGCTGCTAACAGGTCCGGCTCTCCGAGGCTGATGTCGTTGAGGCGGGTACCCAGGCACTCTACACACAGCAACTTGCACCATTCCTCGGCATCCAGCTCTGCACACAGCATTAAAGAGTCAGTGCAGCTCTATGTCAGACCTTGACTGAGTATTCATAATAAAGTAATGCATAAAAAAAACAAAAACAGCTACAGCCATCATTCACTGGTGGATAAATGTGAAAATCAGAACTATGTTTATGCTAAATATGAAGCCAATTATTAAAAAAAATGGTTCCAATCTCCAAAGTCTGTGTCTGACATTTCAGTGGCATTTTTGTCGGCTAAGTGAGGAAAAACTGATAATGAAGAAGCCAAGAGGCTCACAGTAACTCTGGAGGAGCTGCAGAGATCCACAGCTCAGGCAGAAGATTCTGATGACAGATCAACTATTAATTGTGCTGCTACAGTATGTAACCTTTTAATCTGTTTACAAAAACGTACATAATTCATAAATCTAATGCCTTCCATCATTTTGAACACGTGTTGAAATGGCCCAGTCAAAGTGCTGACCTATATGCATTTGAAAATCTGTGACGATTTTAGCAAAGTTGGGTGTTATACAAAAACATGTAGCTATAATTAAAGCAAACAATGCTTCTACGAAATATTCACTACAAACAATTTCTATGTCACAATTGTGCTACTTTGTGTAACATATAAAATCCTAATACGTTTCAGGTAAAAAAAAAAAATTAAAAATGTGGGAAGGTCTAAGAGGAACTGGAGAACTGTACCCGTCACTGACCTGTTTTTATTTCCGTCAATCAGTACTGATCAAAAGCTTATGGAATGGGTGTGAGGGGCATTCAATCACTGGAGAGCGTTTGGCGTAAATGGTGGCTGTTATGTAACAGCCTGTTTGTTAGATCAACTGGAAAATGCAGATTGGACAGAAGGGTTAAGGAAAGGTCGGCTGCTATCCGAAGCACTTTATTCACACACAGGAGGAAGCAGAAACACTGCAGCTCTGGCAAATTCAGCTCTTTCCTCGTGCTTTCATTAACTCCCCTCGCTGTGGCCTTTAAGTGTTTCTAAACTCCCACACTTTTTTTAAGGCCACTGAGTGGAAAATTAACCAAACAAACACTTCATCACCACAGCGCCGTCCAGACTACGCTACGTGTAGCGCATCAGGAGACGCGGCAGAAAGACGTCTTCTGTGCGTGCATGTGTAGGTGAGTGAAGGAGGAAAAGCGGCGCCGCATTTTGTTTTAATGAGTGTTTACATACACACGGAAAGCCAGAGTCAGGTGTGCAGTAATCAAATCAGGAGAAGCTTGACTTTTTCGGCAGCAGAGCAGCAGTCATTATACAGACGGATACAATATGTATATCTGCTCGCATTCATATCTGTCAGAGGCAACTCCTCGGTGGAATTTAAGGAGCTGACATTCTCAATGGTAGTCATAACTCAAGGTCACACTCTCATCTTTCTTTATGTGCATATTTGACAGTTGCACCCAGAGCTGTCAAAAAGGCGCGATTATTTTATTTTTTCGCTCGCTTCGTTCCGTGTCTCATTGACAGTATGCTGCTTGGGAGGATGCAACAAAGGTTTGTGTTTTAAAAGTAACATAATAGGGGGGATTTATAACTGCTAAACACTTCTTTTTTTTCCTAAATAAAAAATGCAACAGAAACTTTTTATACATGCATATTTAAATGATGTCTTTAAATAACAGCACAGTGCTTGTTAATATTCATCATTGCATTAACACACCCTTAGATATTGCAAGGCAGCAGTCCAAATTAGGATTCTATGGAGTGAACTGAGTTCTTATGCAATGCAACGTAATTCTATGATATGTAAAAGCTGGGAAAAATCTGACTGCTGATTTTCAGTTTAACCAGTCTGACAACTCTTTTATGTTCAGTGAAGGCACCGTACCCAATGGTTAATGGGTCGCAGTAAGAAAACCGCTCTTTACTGATGACAAGCTTCATTCTGAGGCAAAGAGACCTGGAAGTTAGTCGATTTTAGTTTCAGTTTGAAAATTAAGTCTTTTTTGTGGAGACATGCTTTTCATAGACAGACTTGTAGATCTCTTAATCAAAGTTTTTACAATTAATATTTAAAACCATCCAAACTGCTAATTTACAGCAGTTATGTTTTAGATTAATTTGCATTAACCAACTCTCATTCAGTGAGTGATGCAAACCGAGTGCGATCTAGTGTCAACAAATACATTTCAAAAAAGAAATAAGTGCATAATAACCAAAAGACATTTTTCAAAACTTAAAAAAAATGTTAATGTACAAGTTTACAAAAGTGGTGCTAAAGAGTTGGGACTTCAACAGAGAAGCAGAGCCACAGCATCACAGGTCCTCCATTGTACCTAGCAGTGGGCATACAATATTTTCTCTAGTTATCCAACTTTTGTTTCACTTCAGAACCACCTGGAACACAAATAACTTAAACTAAACACAGCTTTTGCTACTTGTTTAACCACCAAATAGCTCTCCAATGGCAATGTGTGCTAGTTTGAGAGTTTGTCAATGCTCCACAGTGTGAAAAATATCTGTATATATTTCTGGTTGGAGATCAGTTCTGTGATTTCACTGCCATATGTCAACTATAGTGTTTAAAGGCTGCCAGGAGGAATCCATAACATTTGAAAATTAACATGAGTAGTATTTTGAAATAAACTGTGACAATCAGAAATCTGGAAGCTAAAAGATATTTTTTTGTGAGAAGGCAAAACAAAAAGAAACCGTCCCGATTTGGATGGGGAAAAAGGTCAAACCACATTCATGAATTAGATCCATATCCCTGTAAAACCAGGGAACCCAACACCACAAATCAGCTTAGAGTGAAATAGTCCAATAAATCGCATAGATTAATTTTCTTTGCCCAGCTTTAGGCTTAAATAAAGACATTTCAACTTGCTTGGAAGGTCTGGTGCTTCTTTGGCTTTCCACCCACGCATTAGATGCAATCTCTATTGTTACAGTGGATAACAGGGTTGAAAAACACCACAAATTATACCCAATATTGGTTTTCATACCTGCACAATGAAAATCAATATTTCAGAACCCATCTCACGAGCTCTTAATATGACGGCAAATGAGCATCACTTGGCTAAACTCAGATCCACCAGAGCCTCCATCACTTCTGTTTCTCTTTTTTTGTTTTGACAGGACATGCTTCATTCTTCTGCCACAGTTGTTTTGTTTGTTTGTTTCTTTTCAAACCACATTATCATAACATAACACGGAGCAAAACAAAATATCTTTCTCCCCTTATTTCCTCCTACTGTGGTTGAAAGCAACTAATTAGATTTTTGCATGTAGAAAAGGACACTCACCTGATTCGCAGGCAAACGTCTTGGATGTGTCATCGCAGAAGATGATGGCGACGGCGTGCTTCTTTGTCTCCCGTGGCATCCGCGTGATGTTCTTGATGTTATGGAGCTCAGTGATCTACAGAAGTCAGGGGGAGAAGCAGCAGCAGCAGCACATGAATGAACACTGCAGCAATAACGCCGCGGCTTAATTGGTATCCTCCACAGCTTTGCTGAAAGTGCAGCGGGGACTTAATGATGATGATGTAGAGCTGTAAACTTAAACAGAGGAGGTGATCCTAAAGAACAAATCACACTAAGCAATTTTATGAGGCTTAAAAATCTCATTTCAACAAGAAGAAATCACACAGGCCAGCTAGCTGCTCCACTCCTGTATAATGTTTAATATGCAGCTGCAGAGGCCTGCTGCGTAGAAGGCATACTCATTGTTGTGCATCTCCTTGAAAATAGTCTTCCAGTTAATACAGAGGAAACCAATCATAAGAATCTAAAATCACTTTACCAGGTGGCTCATAGTGAATGAAAAAAGGAGGAGATAACTTTTTATTGAATATCACCAGCATTCACTGGACATTTCATTCAACAGCCTTCCTGCTACTCGCCGTCTCCAGCAGATAAGGCCCATTACATTAATGTAGTCTATTGTGTTCTAACTATAGGCCTCTTGCCAAACTGTTACAAGTGAATTAGCTGGGCTCATTGCCCATACAGTAAAGCTTGACTGCTAAAGGTTAAAGACCCTATTGCACACACACCGTATTTGGACTACACATTTCTTTGTTCGATGGGGTGACATGTAATGAATTTCTCTCTACAGTTAGGTACCCAGTGCTCAACGTTCAGGCCCAGCTGAGGGATTTCCACAAGCCTCTGTTTTTTTTTTTTTCAAACTTAAGCTACAATTTTGTGTGCTTTGTCTTATCCACAAGTACTCAGTACAATTCCAACTAGAAATACGTTTTTCAGCTTTTCGAGATCCATTTGAACTGTTCTTTTTCGGGGTTAACTATTGATACAACAGCTCCAATAAATTTTAAAAGCAAGAATTAGAATTTTCAAAACAAGGTTTATTTGTTCCAGAAACGGTGTATGTTTGGGATCAATGTCCTGTTGCCACTCTTGGCTGGGTTCAGGTTTCAGTTGTATTGTAGCCAAAAACACATAATTTTCTTGTCTGAATTGAAATCATTTCTTTCAAAAGCATTTGTCCACAACGTTGACAGCAACAGCAGCAACCACAGAAGAGGTAGCAGAGAATTTATTTTGATCTTAAAGGTATTCATTTTGGAGCAGTGGCTTCTTTCCTGATTACTTTGGTTGACAATGCAAAACCTGTGTTAGGGCAGTATCTGTAGCAGTTTCTAGTAAATGGTAGGATTTGGGCTTCCTGGTGGATCCTGGGTTATTCCTGAACATCGTAACCAATTTATTTTCATCTAAAGGGGACAGTTTGGCTGAAACATGCAGTTGTGTGTTTGAGGGTATCATTTAGGTAAGTAAGGTATTGCATTGATATCACCTTGAGCTAAAACTGTTTCAAACCTTTTTACACCTCGTTTCATGTTGTGATAAGAAAATTAAGTCAAATTTTTATTTTTATTTGCCTTATTTAATTTATTTAATCATTTATCTTCTTGTTTTATTATTTTATTTCCTGTGTTCAATTTATTGTTGTTTACAAGGGAATCAATCTTGTGCACAACACTGTTCTTGATATTTAGTGACTATGTAGTTAAGACGTTTAGCATAGCGCTCTTATTCCTGCCACATAGCATAGCCTTGGCAAGAGTAACATTTGAGTTTTCAAGCTCTAAACAGTCATTTACAGTAACTTTCAAGTCAACAATACTCAAAAAATATATGAAAATCCTTTTTACCGATGATTAATACATGATAATCAAACTCTGCAGTCATGATTAAAATCACAGCAAGAATGACTCAGTTTGCATGCTGTCTCCAGGCCTGCTTGACTTCTCCAGCTTTCCCCTGCACTCCAATAACTTCCATGTCAGGTGAATTGGCACTTATAAACTGACCTTAAGAGAGAGTTTCAGAATGTGTCTCCTGTGACTGTGTTGGCCCTGTGATGGACCAGTGACCTGTCCAGGGTTACTATGTCTCTTGGATAACCTCCAGAATGATTAATGTTGTGCAGCAGCAACCTACTGGGTGTTTTTGGGCTGTGGGATTTCAATGTCAGATGTGTGGAGAGAAAAAAAAGGGCTACATCCTGAAATCTCAAAGCACCTCTTTATTTCCAAAAGCTTTGGGGGAAAAACATAAAACAACCCCTTTAACTGGTCTGTTTTTATGATACACCAAATTCATTCAGCATTTGCATTTCTTCACAATCAAAAGTCCTTCCAAACACTTGGCAGGTGTGTGTGGTTTCAATTGTTTCCGTAATTTCCTCACGTAAAACTCATCTATCATGTGGCGTACATCAGAGATCAGTTCTCACATCAATGTTTTTTTGCATTTTATGTGTTTCATTCAGGTGAGTTATTAAAAAGGACCTGTAAGTTATGGACAACAGATAAATGATCTCCTTAAAGATGCCTTTTCTGAGTTAAGAATAATTGCAAGTTTAAGACGCCTAAAAAACAGTGACCTAAAAAAACCCCATCATGCATCCCTTCATCTCAAGCTACCTGAACTACTGCAGTAGCTTTTATGCTGACAATAGACAGTTACAGATTGATCATCTTCAATTGGTCCAAAACACAGTAACAAGACCATTACTTCTATGCCTGCTTGTTTAGCAATGACTGTCTGTGCATTTTCGACTTCATTTCTGAATTTTATTGTTCATTTTATCTTCATTTTTTACCTTTAAACAAGGTAGTTACATCAGGGATCCTTTAACTCCACATACTCCAATTAAACCACTAAAGTATGTAGAATAATTGGTTGTTGTTTCCATGTCCAGGTTGAAGCATAAAGAAAACTATTATTTGTTTCTACATTATTGAATAAGACAACTTCCCTTGTGCACAAGAACCTCTCTGACATCACACATTTTTAAATTCTGTTTTTAAAAAAACAATTTTGGTCAACAACTAATAGAGCTCTAGAAAAAAACTAAGATACTTGTGATTTTACTCTTTTATAGGTGTATGTTTGAGTAAAATGAATATTGTTCTTTTATTCTATATATTCGTAAAATGTTTCCGAAATTCCACGCAAAAATTTTGTATTTATTTGCAGAAAATGAGAAATGGTCAAAATAATGAAAAAGGTGCAGAGCTTTCAGACCTCAAATAATGCAAAGAAGACAAGTTCATGTTGATTTAGAAACCACAAAACTAATGTTTCAACTCAGGATGAGTTCAGAAATCAATATTTGGTGGAATAACCATGACGTTTTCACTGGGGTTCAGTGCAGTGGGCTCTTAATTCTTTCCCCAAAGCTGCATTATCTGATCACGCCTTATTGCATTATTCTTAATAGGGCAAATATGCAAACAATCTATCCACTTGTGCTCCCATGCAGCTTGACATTTTCGAAATATAGCTGACTCAAACCAGAGCTCTAGAGGCCTCAAAAACAACTCCACAGGAAGCTAAAAATATACCCCAAAATATGCAGGATCTTTCTTAATGCATGGACCAGTGATCTGCAGAGAGAAAATGCTGCAGAAGGAGGGAGAGACAGAAAGGAAAGAAAAAAAATGTGAATGGGAGAAAGAAAAAAATCTAATCCCCTTTGTGTTGATTGTGTAAATCAGCTACCAGTGCAGCCTATTTCCCACCCACAGCACTGCAGCGTTGAATGAATCCCTGAGACGGGACATTTTCTAGATCTCGGTGGCAATGCATTACCAGGTTCAGCGGTGCATGCGCGCGCCCATCGCTCACTACAGCGTGGATGCATGCAACGACTCAGAGTGGGGCGGTTTACATCCACACGGGTTGCTTCATGTGACAGCATGATGTAGTAGGCAGAGATATGTCTAATTCACAATACATGACTGATACTGTGGCAGCAAATGGTGCAAAAAGAGCGGATCAAAACATCAAGATGGCTTGTGGTTACATCAATAGATACAGATAAAAACAAAACTGGAAAGAAAACCTCACCAATTTGCCTCATTATCACAAGAAAGAAGAAAGAACTGAATTGCCTTTCAAACTACAGTCACAAAGTTTACTCTGCAGTCCTCCATTATCTTCCCTTATCTCCTCTCATTAGGATAAAACATTGTTCACGGTGCTGCTCCTTTAAAATCATCTTCACTTACCGGGATAATGAATCATAATTGGTGGATTTCAAGGGGCTTAGGAGGTGTGGAGAGAGATATTATATGGAGGATTATTACTTTCCAAAGAGAGGGGAAACGCCTAGAGGCCGGGATAAAGTCCCAAAATGTGCCTTAGTAGATCCTTAACTTCATCATCTGATATCATTGAACAGAATTGTAATGCAAAGATGAAAACGGGTTTTCAACTGCATGTTTAAAACAGCTTAGTGTCCATGAAGCACAGATGTGCTGACAATAAAAGCAGTACAATATCAATAACCGAATCTACCTAATTTTTCGGTAGAAAATGTCTTTCCATGCAGCATATATAGATGCGGCATATACTGAGGGAATCGGTTTACTGTTGGCGAGTATCGGTTTAATGATGGTTCATTGCTAACTGAAAAAAAAACTGACTAAAATGAGATGTTTAAAATACTATTCTGAGGAATGGGGTGATTTAATGAAAAAGTTGATAGGAGAGGGGGGAATGTGATACGGTGCTATGCTAAAATTATCCAAAATGCTTGAAAATTAAAGAGTCCAACAAACGTTGAAGAAACAGCAGAAATAACATCCAATGGGCCAAAAGATATGTTTGCATGCTTTGAATAATCTTGAAAGTTTGAATACATGTTAATATTTAAAAGGGATTAATATTGAAGAAGATTTTCTATTTCTCCAGTAAGTGTCTGAACTTGTAAAGAGAAATTTAGAAAAAGCCATATTTTGAACACTGATATTTTGTTCCCTCATTTCAGCACATTTGACAGTCGTTCTCCAAGCTTTGTTGATTTGGAATGGAGTAAGCGATGTGTATTATAATTTACATATATAGAGATAAACACCAGTACAAAGAATATATAAACAAATATAAAACTAAGAAAAGGGATTTCTTGCTTGTGTTTTTCAAAGATAAATCTTAAGCTTAAATGTTATTCACTTGTTGGCAAGGAGGTCTCAGCTGATGTTATCACTCGACGCTAATTAATTTGAGCAGTTTGCCAAATTGTAAAATGAAACTCTTGGCTGTTGCCTGGTAATTATGCTTTGCATGTCTGTGTCAGAGGCATTTAGACTTTTTTTTTTTTTTTTTTTGCCAGAGGCAGCTGCCCGAGGAGCTTTATGTACTTGAGAAGACGGCGTGGACAGACAGGCATTCACATCCGACGTCCTATTAGCACCACCTGTACCCACTGCGTGCTGCAGGGAAGCAGACACTGGTGACATTAACAAAGACTCAAATAGAGACGGTTATCTAATGATGGCAACGAACAAAAGGTCAAAGCATTTCGAAATCAATATAGATCATACTTTGTAGAATATCAATACTTAATTTCATGGCTGTGTAATTGCTACATGATGCAGCTTCCTGAATATTGAATGGATCAGCATCATCAGCATAATAGGCTACACCACTCCAAACAAAACTGTAGATTTGACTGTCTGAGCGCAATAAAGTCTGGTTTGCACATTCAAAAACTATCAATAAAGAAACGTATAATTTACTTTGTTTTTATTTTCTTAGAAATCACTGTCTAAGGTGTACCTTATAGTTTAGTTGTTAAGGATAATCACCAATCATTTGTTTGGTCCAAAATATGCATACTAATATGAAATAAGAAAATCATAATAATACCACTTTCATGTCCTCACCCAAAACTAAACCCATATTTTTGTAAGTAAAAAAGTCTAATTTCAATTACTTGGTATTGTCTAACTTCAGTCTATGTGTATTACGTATAAACATATTTGTCAATATAAGGTGACATTTCTCTAAATTTATTTCTGTTCATTTGATTATCAGTATAAAGCTAATACAATCTCAAACTTTTGTTCCTTGTGAAGGTTTCATATTACATGAGACTAACTTAACATTACAGTATGCTGTAATACAGGAATGTTATGCTATGGCATATAAAATATTCAGCAATAAGACAAAAAAGGGCCATCAAGAATGAATTAGGTGAATAAAATGTGTAAGACTTTGACGAGAATCTTACCTTGTGGAAACTTCTAAAGTAGGCTGCCTTTTCATCGGGATACTTTTCTAGTCTCCTGGGTCCTTTACTAGAAGCCTTTTTAAACACCAGCCAACACCTCCTGAAGATCTGACAACAAAGAAAAACACTGGCACAGTTACACAAGCAATGCACAACGATTACTGAAAAACACTAGAAAACAACAACAAAATGGAGGCAAAACGTCCACAGAGGTTGACTGTGATGACCCAACCACCAGGGAACCTCCTTCTGTTTGTTTATCAGGTTGGCCCTGCCATTAGAGGTAAGAGATGCACCTGGGGCCGGTGCGCTCCTGTCCTATAAAAGCTGTTCCTGCCTGCTCTTCAGTGGTGGCCCCAAAGCTCAGTGGAGAGTTCACGCTGACCACCTGTGAGGTTTAGTTTTTGATTTGAGTTTTGCTCCATATAAATTTCCACACCAGGCATTCAGATATCACTGACAACGGCTCAAACAAGTTACTTCTTGGCTTTTTAGTTTAATGCTCAAGCTAGCAGCAGCCCACAAAAAGACACGCCACCTTAGAGGAATCATTTTTGGCACCATTTTGCCTATTAAAGGCCATATTCTCTTTTGATATTCAGAGGTTTAAATGCTTTTAAAAGTTTTGTTAACCTCTTAGAATATTAATTAAATATTCAAAGTCTGATGATAGGATATAATACTAGTGGTCACCCCTCATTGGCCAATCCTTCACTAGGGACCTTGCTTCCCTGAACTTCACTGAACTTAATGCACTGAACTCAGTGCATTGCACAAAACCTGTTACCCGTGGCTCAATGTTACTGGTTTTCTTCTGCAAATTTTATCCAGTTAACATGAGCTGAATGTAGCACTTTCATTACAGTGGTGTGAAATGGTGTGAACACACAAACAGGATCCAAAATGTTCTTCTGGGAGTGGGTTTAAAAGGAAATGTTTGTGCTTTTTTCTTTTCACTATGAACATGAATTTAGAAGAAGCTTAAATAAAAGAGCCATGCATAATTCCATCCACTGCTGAACACTCCTTCATTATGCAACTCGTGTTTAAGGGTTGGCATTTCTGCGGCTGTGATAAATGATATAATTAGACTGAACAGTAGTACAACTAAATCTTATTTTAAATTCTCTAGCCCTGCTTCAGAGGAGCGGTCCTGATCAAATTTAATTGAAGCTGACTGGAAATGAAAGACAACAAACCCCCAGCTGTCACAAGATTCAGGACTAACATGTTGCTCGAGCCTGACTGGTGCACAGACATGACATAACCTTTTCCCTGCAGAGCACCCACCTCTTCAAAACAAGGATGAAATAACCAAAACAGCTCTAACCTGACACACAGAGAAGGTGATTCAGAAAAGATGTTTTCAAGCCTTTTCTGTGCCGCTCTGGGGCTTTCGCTGCTACACAGAGGCAAATTCTGACAGCAGTTGTAGACTGGAAGAGAATTGTCAAAAATCCCTTTGAATGCAGAAAAAGAGAACACTTTTCTTCATGTTTTTTCTCCCTCACCTGGGAATGAAAGGTTACATTTAAATGTTTAGAATGCTGTAAATTAATATGATATACTTAATCTTTAACTCAGATCTGTACTTGCCTTCTTTCAGTACATTGAAAATCAGGGAAATATGTTTTGAAAACTCAAAATCTGCTTTCTTGACAGAAGGAGAAAAAACATACTTTTAAAGCAAAAATCTGTGTTTAAGTGTTCAAAGTGCTTCAAAATAGGCAATTTAAACCTGAGAGCTCTGTAGAAAATACACTTTGTACAAGCGTAACAACATTATGACTTAGTTTGAACCTTCGGAAATGGGTTTCCATTTTAGGTGCTCAGCTGCACATGCTGTTCCTGCCTGTTATGATGTAATGCGCAGCTATACACAGAAACACACACACACGCTTCAACAGCCAGTCACACATTTGCCCTTTTTGACCCTGAAGATTACTGTACTTTAGTAATTACTAGACCGGTCTGGCCCATATTCTCACTGTGGCTGACACCGGTGCAGCTTGGAGTACCTGCTTCAAGATCAAACCATAAATAGGACACTCGACTCTGGAAATGGGTCGGCCTTATATTTCTAGGTATACCGCAGTTTTAGCCAGTCGCGGTTTCAAAAGGGCAACATTTTTGCATCATACAATTCTAAGAGTATACTGCATTTTCAATGAGACGCTGCAGTCGGTGATGTCAGAAGAAAGTAAAGCTTGCGCCACCACACTAGCTGCTGCAAGCTGTCAGTCAACGGTGACCAAAGGAGAGGAAACCACCTTTACGGTTTTTTTTTTTTGGTTTGTTTACCTTATTAAAAAGAAAAGCTATTTTAAAAGTTATCCTGCAATTCAATTTCAATAATGCTTGTTTGAAACAGAAATAAAAAACAGTTGGTAACAAGTCACGTTGTATAGGGATACAGAAGAATCCGCTGTCTTACTGACCTTGGATTTAAGTTCTGCCTTAGACATTGTGTGTTATTTATGGTTACTTTAGATAATAAAATATTAGAAAACACAGAAGAATATTATAGTGATTCTATTTCCTCAGTAAAACGTATGTGGATTGCCAACAGCTAATCAAAATGCAGCTGCAATGCTTCTGGTTAGATTCTCCAAGCACTCCCATGTGACACCTGTATTGATCACGCTGCACTGGCTCCATGTTCAATATAGAATAAGTTTAAGCTTCTGGTTTGGATGCATGGTGACACATCTTCATATAGTTCCAAACTAAATAGAGTATTTCACCTGCAGGTTTCAGGAATATAACAAAATATCACTAGTTTTTCTTTACAGCAATATCACTGTAGACAATGCATGTCGCAAAGAAATGTCTTGTCTTACTACAACTTAACAAATCATCATTGTCATGATTCAGATTTTATGGGTGTCACATATTTATGACATTTTTGTTTAATGAGGCATGCAATTTGGTGTACAGCCATCAAGTCATTAACAACTTACATTTATGTTGCAAATGCCAAAACAGCAGACATCAGCAAGAAGCAACTCAGACTGAAATTTTAAATATCACTTATTTTCCAGTGGTAGAACATTCTACTTTCTGTCTGGGATCAATGTTTGCCAACAACCCATAGAGGAAAAAGACATAAGCACTCTTTAATTGTTACTTATCACAAGTCTTACTTCCTTCAACTATTACCAATATTTCACTTGTGTGAAACTATTACCACAAGTTTCACACAACTTGTGAAACTTGTGTATCACAAGTTTCTTTATTTTCTGTCTACTGCTTAAGCCTCTATATTTTGTATATTTCAAGAAAAAGCTATTTGTCAGCTATTAGTCAAGAAAAAGCTTGGCAAGAAATAAATATATATTTACTTATTTACTTCTTAAAAATTCTATTAGTAAAGTCATCTACCTACTGAAGGGGAGAAGCTACCGTAAATACGGCAGTAATGTTAGCTGCATTTCTGTCTTTTTAAACAAGCACCTATTTCCTGTATATATAACCAAAAACTGCATTATATTGTCTCATGCCTACAAAAACTGCCTAGTTGTATTTTAATTAAGATATTCATATTAATGTGTATGTCAAAACCTATTACTTTGATATTGGTTTCTATCAATGTGCAGAACTCTTCAGTCAGTCATATGTTTAGCTACTTTGTTATTCCCAGAACAACACAGTTGAGAGGCAGAATAAGTATGAATGGCCCAAACCAGCGGGTCCTCGGCGGTTGTCTGTCTTTAATAGTAGAAGCTTTCTATTTCCAGGTGGAGACAGTCACTATCACACTGTCTGATGTATGATTGCCCTGGGCTGCATGGTTGTGCTGGGAAACTATGGCTGGACGATTAATTTGTTTACCCAGCTGGTGTACTCTATAAAAGGCCCACTGAGTTGAACTTGGCACTTTGCAGTAAATGACTAAAGTGGATCCCTAGGTTCTTATCGGTCTGCCTTAATGGGTCTCAATTCTAGTTAGGTGTTGCACAGGCCCATAATAAGCAGCACATAATAGAAATGCCTTGTAGTATACCGTCTACTTTGTTGTAATGTACTGCCAATAATTCTTCTCTTAGGAATTAAAGAAACAAGATGGGGTGACCTCCATTTATCTTTACTCTAGTTTCTATAAACATACACCAAAACTGCTTACTTAATAAAAGTACACATACGTGACTCTCTAATGGACAAAACTACATTCGAAACTTTAAAACAACCAAATTAAAAGTAGCCACAATTCCCTTTTGGGGGCTTGAGTCAAACCAACGCTCGATGCCTACAAAGTAATTCAGCTAAATAGTGTTCGGATTAAGTAACAATACAGCAGCATAAAAGCTGAGATAGCTTCTGCATAATAAGAACAAGGGAGTATGAATAGAAAGGACTTAATTTTACTTGTTCCACAGTTGCAAGTGCTTTGTCAATGCAGCCCTATTCTCCAGCTGCTGGTCGGGTCCTATTCAGTGACACTTCTGCACTGATTGTAATTACACACAGGGAAAAGGAGTCTCTTTATTGGGTTTGTGTGACTCATGATGTCACAAGGGTGAAAAACATACTGTTTGGCTATGCAAGTCAATTTACTAGTACAAGAAAGAAACAATGGGATGATGAAGAAGAAAGGGACAGAGAAAATAAGCCTCCAAGATTAAACCCTTCCTCGAGTTTTTCTTCAATTATATATCCGTCTCTATGAACTGTCGCATACCTGCGAATAAGCACACACAGTGTATATTTTACTCCCATGTGTCAGAGAAGGTGCATCAATAAAAAAAGTGGCCCCCTGATCTCATAAGCACAGTCTCTGAACTCAAGTAATTTTCAAAAAGCCATCTACCCTATTTCTATCAATTAAATAGTGGTAAGAACTGGGTGGTAATACAATATGAAGGTATATAGAGGTTATTTAAAATGGAATGGTATTTCTCTTATGGTATTTAAATCACTCATTTCAATCACTCATCACTCAGTCATTTGTTAAAATTCATTACATTTGTACTTTCTTGTGTCTTGAGACCATAATTCCACTTAACATTTATTTTGGTATCAAAATAAATGATACCAAAATCATTTATTTTGGTATCATTACCAAAGTAGTAAATGTAGTAAATACATTTAGAGTAGAGTGTAGTAAATACACTCTACTACTGTATTTAGTAGAGTGGCAGCAGCGAGTCTGATTCACAGATGCATACAACCAGCAATAGGGAGCTACTGCTGCCTTCAATACATGGCAATGTTCTGCAATTATCTGTTTATGTTCAATTGAAAAGAAAGTTTTAGACTGTTGTGAAAACTTCTATGAATTTTAATACCCAATTAAAACAAGAACAAGTTGCTGCATTCATGAGGAGAACAAGGAAACAACGCAAGCTAAAATAGAAAAAATAAAATTCTGCATGAGGCAGCCATGAAAACATTAATGCATGCAGAGGAACAAGCAAAGGTAAAATCAGTGTGGAGTGAAAATTTGAGAAAGCCTGTAACACATGGAGAAGAAAATGGTATGTGTCTGTGTAGCCATTTTAAAGAAGGTCTTTAGCTTGAAATTTGCAGCCCAGTGAAGAGACGAAGAACAGCTTATATGCACTTTAAAGGATAAAGTCACATCCCTGAATAGCAATTTGAAAGAAACATCAATTGAGAAGTTTTATAACTTGTTATTTTGTAAGATCTCGTGATACAGGATCCTGCTACTCTGCCACTGCTAAGCCACTTTTAGAAGGGAGGAATGGTATTTACTTTTTCCACAACTATGAATACCATTTTGCTAAATTATAGACCAAACATTTCAATAGATAGGACATCTATCTTTGCAAGACAACCAGTTGGAGAAAAACAGTTTGTCTGACTGGACCTGCTGAGTAATGAGAAGCCAGTAGAGGGAAGCTTGCTGACTTGACCTGGCAAGTGACTCAACACAGTAGCACACTCTTAGATAGGAGGACAAGGTGTTTAGTTTGACTCGCACTGAAAACCAGCAGCTAAGCCAGGCTGTTTCTTTATCGGATGTTCTCCTATAAGACATTTAAACGAAAGCTATTGATATAAGCATACATACTGCTGTCTTAACTTTGTCTTTTTATTTCATCTAAGCTTTGGATCAAAGTTTAAGGCATGTCGGTGCTTAAAATTAATTGAAGGATTTTTTTCTAAAAGACTTTAATTCACTTAAGAATGAAAGTACATTCCCAGTATTAGCAGTGAGAAATCTCTATTCTTAATTCATTATCAGTCAATTAGAAGATAAGAAAATGATCAGAGCTAAGCATGTGTACATTTTTGTAAATAGCTAAAAATAAAAGTTAAGTTCTTACTTCTTCTTTGTGTTTAAAAATCGACTCATTTGCATTCTCGCACCTACTGATCCTTACAAATATACTTATACGATTCCACGATAAAACAACCATCTCTTCTTGAAACCTCCATTTTTACCTTCATTGAAAATGTGAAATAATACCCAAACATATTGATAAGCAATCATGCTGCATTTAATGATAAGCTATAAATTAGAATAACATTTTTGTAATTGAGGATTATTTCTACTAAAATCATTGAGTGCCTTGCTACACAAGCAAACCAAAAAACAGATAGGTGCAAAAGCAAAAAAAAAACAAAAAACAAACAAGCATTTTAAACACAGTCTTTTCTTTTTTCTGTCTGATGTGGCAACAAAACATTTCAGCTCGTACCTGGAGACTAAAAGCAGACTGTTAGGATAGTGAAGCAAGAAGAACGATTAGATGACTAATGGCTAAAAGCAACCGTGGTGCTTCAATTAGATATTATAAGAAAGTCAATTCAATATTCTAAAATGGAATCTGAAGTCAAATTAATGTTTAGCATAATTGATCCACTTTTATTTTACATGTGTTGTGTTTTTGGCTATGAGGGCATCAACACAAATTACTCTTAATATCCCCTAAAAGAAATCCCACACAACAGCACACACAGCAACTACTGTTCCACACACCTGCAGTTTAGCTGGGGAAATTTGGTAATAAATCATTATTTACATGCAAATTTATTAAACTGGTTTAGGTCATTTAAAGAATCCTGCAACAAATATAACAGCTTAGGAGCATGAGCACTTCAGTAAAAAAACAAAAAAAACACTATATCTCAATTCTCTCATCACATGCTGGCTGCATAGAGACATCAATATCACTTTATTGAGCTATTTTTACTAAATAAATTTTCAACAATAATATGAATTTATGATAGAAAAAATAAATACTTTTCATGTTAAACTGTTAATGTTTGTGAGAAGAAAACTGCTTTTATTTGCCAATAGAAATGGTCAATGTGGGATTCATCTTGTTGATTTCTGTGTAATAACGTAATGTTTCCAAACAAAATTTTATCAAAGAAGATTGCAGCTTGATTGTGATATCTGATTATCTATTTCTGCATTGATTTGTCCATCAGTTTTGGATCATTTTCACTATGGCAAAGTCCATCAGATCTTTTGATATTTTTATAAGCTCTGGTACTTCAAACAATTTATGATGCCGGACCTTGCAGCAAGGTTCTCTGTGCTTTTGAAAGAAAAAGCCTCCACAAAATGTCACAGATCCCCCACCAAACTTATTCTTAGTTTGACTCAAACCCTTAAAAGCTCATTGCATGTTTTGATACCAAAAAGGCTGAATATCAGTTTCATCTGACAAAAGTTTAAAAAGTGCTTTAATTATATTTATTTAAAAGAGATTATCATGAGTATCGATTTTTTCTTTTCTTGTGATTTTTTTTCTTGCAAAAGGCCTATTTTTTCAAATTTAATGTTGGGTATTTTTAAGATTTCCTGCATGAAATTATGCCACAGCAGTAAAGGAGTTTGTTTTAATGATTTTTTTCACAGTGGCTGCTACTGTGTATACTTAAGAACAGAAAGTCTGAGGTCTCTTTTAAACTACAGAGCCCTTGAGGAAACACCTGCCTATGAAGAAATCTAAGACTTAGTAACATTTAATGTGACAAGACGCCTGGAAGGACTGCTGCAAATTTAGAAATGCATACACCTCATGGGACGAAATAATGAGCCATCTTTAGAGTCATTGTCATTTTCTGTAAATGGCCTAAAAGACAAAGTCCACTCACACCAGGGAACATTATAAAACTTCAGGAACTGTCTTGCCTCTCAATAAAATATGGGTCCCATTCCCCTACAGGCAAAAAAAAAAAAAAAAAAGAATCGCTCATCATTTGGATGAACTGAGGAACTGTCTAAAGACATGAAAATGATTTCCAATGACAGCTTGCCTCAGTTTAATGACTAATCACGCAGCGGAATAAAAATAGCTGTCTGCTAGAATGGGAGAATCAGTGAATAATGAAACACAAATCATAATACTTAAGAGTTGCATATACATTTACAGTTCCTTTAAAAATGGAGAGGTTTGAGGGTTAGTACCCTCTTGCAGATTTGTGTCCAGCAAATGATGGTTTAAAGATGATTGCTGCTGCACTTAAATGTAATACAAAACATGAGAACACTTCAATCAAGGTAGCCCCTATTCACTACTGCACAATGGCAGCAGGCTGGATTTGGCTGGTTAATATCTTGATTTTTAATAGTATTCAGAGAGAATAACTTGACCTTGAAGTGATACGAATCATTATAAAGCATGGTTCTGTATGTGGTCTTGTCTTCTGGCAATTTCCTAGCGGGAGAGCGAGGGCTTCATCCTCATTCAGGTCTGCATACGGTTTAGGGTTCCCCTGGTGATAATGACGTCTGATGGACTATGACAGACCAGACCCCGCAATATCAGCTCCTGGTGCTAGCAATCAATTTCAGACAGCGGTAGGGTCTGCGCTGGGGTGTCCATCTTTATAATTTGATTTGTTATCCCGTCGGACAGTTGTTACAGCAATCATTGTGGCGATCGCTCCGCAAGCCGTGACCCCCAAGCTTACGGCTCCCCCCCACTGCAAATCCCCTCGTGGCTGCTTCGCCATTCCGACAAGTCTCAGGCAAATGCAGCAACCGAATCAGAGCAGGTTTCTCCTAATTGCGCCGCTGTTTCCTCCGTCGCCGGCTGTCACCTTTGACTTCATGCATGACTCTCATCCGACAACTGCCTCCCACCTGCTATACCAAAATAAATTTCCTGCCGCATTTAAATGTTTGGACATCCCATAATTTTGAAATCCCCCCTGACTACAGCTGTTGGCAGGGTTACACGCCAGCTTCGCCCCAGTTAATCATAGATTACTTTATCTGGGCCATTTCAAATCCTCATCTGTAACGCAGTGCTACCTCAGCAGCAAGTAATCACACCCCTGTAGACACACGCATACAACAAACCCTTTCCCACTTTCTATCCACGCCTGATTTGCCTTTTGCTCTTCCCTTTATACTAAAAGTGACTAGATAAAATAAATAAGTAAAATACTGCAAGATAATTGTTACACAATTAATTATGTAAATTTCAGTTTCATATACTGAAAAATAAATACTTGAAACACATGAAATGCATGAAGAATGCACATGGTTATCATAAATAACTTTTCCATTTAAATATTCTCTAATAGCTCTGCAGTTTATCTGACTTCACTTTTAACTCCTCGGTGCTGCAAGAATATTATAAGTTTTCTTGACTCAGTAACAGGATTCACAACTGAACAGTGTTGTTCTCAAGACGAACTTGCAGAGCAAGGGCCTGCAGCTCCTGTCCTCCAGTGTTTCCATCTAGCAACTTCTGGCTGCATTTCTGCTCCAACATACCAAAATCAAATAAATAATTGACGATCAGGCCTTTCTTCCTGCCATAACAAGGAGGTAATTCAGCCTTTTGATTCAGGTGTGTTGGAGCAGGAGTGCATCCAAACGTTGCAGGTCAGTGGCACTCGAGGACTGGAGTTACAGACCAATGCTGTAAAGCTTTGTTTGGTGCATTCACTGACCAGGAAACTAATAGTTGTGCTGTTTGCTTTAACATCACATGTTCCATATTAGACCAATTAAAAGCTTTACAAATAGCAGTTTTTTGGCTTAATTTTCAGTTTTAGACTTTTCCAGTTCAATTTATAAATGCCGTTCTTTATGAATTGGCAAAATAAATAAATAAATTCTGCTTAGAACTTCACCATATATAGATTATAGTCCTCAACACAGCTGTCCTTGGTTTAGTTCCTGGTCTTGGGCCTGCAGGATCTTGTCTCTCTTAACCCTTTCTTTTATCAGATAACTATACAACAAAAAGCCACTAATGCCAAAAACAAGAAATCCTTGAAAAAGGTGTGTTCAAATTGTCAGCTGTCCAGTAACGTGAAACATATTTAAAACACAGATTGCTGCAGTCTGAAGTGATGCTGAGACACAGTGTGTTGCAAAAGTTGTACTTTTGTCACATTACAACCACAAAATATATATTTTTATGTAGCCAACCAACTCAAATGATATCAAATTATATCTCATTTTGAAAAATTATTTGCAATCTTGAAAATCTATAAAGTGTGATGTGTTAGCAAGAAAATGAATGAAGCTAAATAGAAGCTGATCCTGGCAGGCTGAAATGAAGGTTCACCATCCAGAAGGATAAAAACCTTAAACATTACAGCCAAAAGAAGAATAGAATGGCTTAGATCAAAACCTACTAATATTCTGGAATGGCCTAAGAAGAGTCCAGACTTAATCCATTTACAAAACTACATATGGCAAGACTTGAAAGCTGCTGTTCGCATATACTCACCAACTTTTCTGACTGAGCTTGAGTCATTTTACAAACAATAGGAACAAAATCCAGCCTTTAGATGTGATGTATTGTTTTCTTTCTGCTTCACAATTATGCACTGCCCTGTGTAGCTCTGTCACAACAAATCCTGCTTGGACACGTTCAAGATTGCGTTTGCAACTTGAACATTGTGCAAAAGGTCAAGTGGTATGCATGCTTGCCAGGCGCTGTGAAAACTGATTTGAGAAGAAAACAGTCGCCCTGTGCTGTGATTCTGTGATCCGGAGGAAGTGAGGATCACAGTTTCTAGAATCAGAGCTCAGTGTGGCATAAAGATATGCCTCTAATGTGAAAACAAATTGATTCTCACTTTATTTTACAGAACTGGCCCAGAACCGCCTCTACGACCAGCCACTGTTCAGCACTGGAACTCTTTTACAGGAAAACCATTAGAGGCAGCGAAGTTTATGTTTTGATTCAGGTCTAAATCCTGTAATGACAACCTTAAGCTGAAGAGTTAGAAGGAATCAAGTTTCCAGCATAACAATGCAAAAAGTACAGATCACTGGTTTTCAAAGTATCTTTTTAGTGAAAATCTTTTAAAGGTTATTTAAAGAACAATGTTAAGATCCAGGAAAGTGCATCAACTGCTTCCCTCTTGTGAGGAGAGTCAAGGGAGCTTTTTTGACATGAGCCAGGCTGTGCAGCCTTGAGCAGGAAAACATTTTCTTTCTTCAATGTCACATGCTGTGTGTGTATCCAGCCATCATGCATGTGGCAAAGCAGTTTTTTAAGCACTGAATATAAATAGCAGCCAAATTATTCTGAGGGAGATGTGGGTCAGAACTGAAGTTTTTCTCTCAGGTATGAGGCAGTAAAGTGGAGAAGGGGGGATTTTTTTTTTCTGTTATTCTATAAACAAGTGATACGTTTGCTTGTGCTGTCTTAAGCTCAGTCAGCTTTTACTCTGGGATGCTGGACGTCTAGACAAGGATGGTAAACACTCATTTTACAGGAAGAGAGAGGACAAAGGATTATACTGTAATCATAATCCCATAATCTCCAAATACAGCTTCATAACACTGCTTCTCTCGCTGTGGTGTAGTTATTGTATTGTAAATTTTAGCCACTATTGATCCGGCTGACATCCAGGTTGGCAGGCACAGTCGGTTACGGTGTTCCGGGCTGAGACAGACTCACATGGGAAACATCTTAACGATGGGACGGTTCTGGTTTAAGTCATCATTATGACAATTGCCCGCTCTTTAAACCATCCCTCTTTCAAAGCTCTTTATGTATTGCCGCTTTAGTCAGCAATCCACTGCACATACACACACACACAAAGACACACACACTGCGATTTTCATTTAATCCATGTACAAGCTGAAGCTTTCACAGTCAATAACACACAGACAAAGAGGAATTTGACTATGGCACAATGCCCTCGCTGACAAGCATACTTAGACGGCCGCAGGAAAAAGTGCACCAAAGCAGCACCGTGTTTTCTTTACACCGATGTCCACTTTGTATTCCTCTTCCAGAGTGAATATTGATCCAAATTAAATCCACAACGTAAACAGAAAATTGTCTGATTTTGTTTTAATGGATGCACTCTATAATTTAAGTCCTTCTAATTGTCCCTAAAATGTTATTTTATCATTCTAAAGGAAATTTTACACATCATTGGTTCTATTGTTTTCTACCCAGTCTACCCAGAGTTTACAAAGAACACAATCGTGTATGATATTATTAAAAAGGATAAATCAAAACAAAAATGTTCTTTGAAACTACATTGCATGACCCAAATATTTTGTATTTAGTTCATTTTAGTTTCATGGTTCATAGTTAAAGTGGTCGTTTTTCTCCATCACTGTAAGAACGTCTCATTAAACCCCCATTTATTTTAGTGTTCTTCAAAGGTGCGCTTCTGGTCCTATCCTAGAACTTGACTAGAATCAGCCAAAGCAGAGATGTGATATTGTCTAACCAGATTTTATCTATTGCTTTCCCATGCTCTTGCAGAAAAATCCATTATTTTTTTCTTTCTATTTTATTTTAGCTTCATAAGCTACTTTTCTGTAGCAAAAAAGCTCATTGCTGAGAGTTGTTTACCTTTAACACAAAAAGAAAAAGATATTAAGTGTAAATGAGTGATATTCAAGTTTTAACAAATTTATTTGGTGTTTGTCCTATTATACAAAACTGTTTTGAGAAGAATGTCAGTCAATATGAGCAACTAATGAATGAAACTAATGAATTTAATTTGGACTTATTGCTATAAAGTTCAAATCTTAACTATGCTAATAATTTAATGGAGCTAAAGTTCAAACGTTTTTTTTTTTTTGCCATGATATGCAGCACTTTGCTATTGGCCTACATATTTATCCATTTCAAGTAAAACCATGTATCCATACTTAGTGATACTCTTGTCCATCTTGTTTTTCACTGTGCCCTCACAGTTAAAAATCTTGAAGTATTTTTAGATCTTTTAAATAAGAAAAGCAAGTAAGCACAAAACAACATCAAAAGACTGTCAATGCTAAGGCTCGTCTTTCTTGAATTTATATTCTTGCTTTTGCCCGTCATAAATTAAGACACGTGCAATTCTCTATATTCTAGCATTGAATAATTATTTTGTCATTGTTCACAGTTAATCAAAAACACTGCAGCACTTCTTCTGAAAGCATAATTTTACCAAGCCCAGTTTTAGGAGGAGCTAAACTGGCTGCCTGTTTCTGCATTCATTTAAGCATTTCTTAAGCTTACATTTAAAGTTTATGTTAAAGAATACATTTGTATTCTGTTTTATTTGATTTATGCATTAAAATGTAAATAGAAAAAATATATATGAAAATAAGCTGAAAATTAATTAACAAAACTCATTTAAATTCTGGTTTAGGGTGGCAAAAGTTTTTTGTTTTTTTTGTTTTTGCCTTTTGGTCCTCACATCACCTGCAGCTTGCTGACCAGAAAATTAGCAGTTAGTCCAACAGGTGAGGAGGTGGGTACATGAAAACCAAACGCCGTTCTTTAGAAGTGACCGACTTGTTGAAGCAGGATACATGCAAGGAGCTTTTGCCCAACAACCATCAGGCTTCTCCGCCAAACCTAATTTCCATTAGCTGACCACTTGATTATCACATCAATAAAGATTGTAAAATCAAATGAGGCACAGACTGCTGTTCAGTGTTACAGCAAATATTTGCATGTTGAGCAGGATGTTACAAAACAAGCGTTTTCTGGGCGCTTTGTTATTTGAAATTCATTAAACCCCTAAAAGCAGTAAGCACTGGTGCAGTGATCAGCCGCCCTCCACCCTCTCCACCCTGAGGATTAATTCGAAAAAGGTGCCCGCTCACTGATGTTCTGGGCAGCTTCTTTGATACAGTTAGCTGGGAAAACGCCGGGCGCCGCGTCTGCTGTAACTATCCCCTCACAAGCAGAAAGCAGAGATTTGTGCTTGCTGGAACTAACTTGACTCAGCCACATTTGCTCTGCAAATCAAAGGCGAAGATTCTTGGAGTGGGGGGGGGATAAATCGTGTATGTGTGTGCAAGGCCAAGCAAATGCAGACTTTTATGTCAAAGAACAGCCTCCAATGGAGTTTGTCATATTGTTTTTGTCTCAATTCCCCCCAAAGAACACACAATCCCTTGGAATAAGTGGGCAGCGATTCGGTCTCATTCTGTGTCTCAGCATGAAATCATGGAGGAATGCAATTATCACTTTGCCCAACAGACATTTCTCTGAAATGAGAGTGAACAATTGGGAGCATGAGAGGGGAAAGTGAAAGGAGGGGTAAAGGGTGTATGAGCAGGGAGGGGGAAGCGGCATCAGCTTAAATGACCTCAGTCCCTGCTCTGCTTCAAACTTCATTTTGTTAACTCTGCTAAATGTGAAAGCGCAGGCAACGTTATATCACATGAGGAGTGAAAAGTTTCCAGAAGGACTTCCCATCCTTCAGTTTATCAGTATTTTCTCTTCTCAAAATTGGGTCCAAAAACTCTATGTGGATTGATCAGGACATATATTAAAACAGGGCTACTGTAATCATCCTTTTAGAACTCCCATAAGATGTAGAACTCGATCTAAAAATATCAAAATGTTGCTGGTGATTCCTGCAACTTCCATCACAAACACAGGCTGAAAACTCAAAAAGATAAAAAAAAGAGTACTTTTACCATATTTCATTCAGCCTTGCTGTTACCTGCTGAAAGTGCTGCTCTCTTTCTAGCAGCATGACCAACCCACAGATGGCGTAGGTTTTAATATGTTGTTGAAAATATGAATTCCTATCCAGTTGTCATGAGAACAGTGCCGTACTAATGGACCCACTGGCAAACATGTAAGTGTTTTGAGGGGTTATTTTTAACCCCTCATGCACCTTTTTGATTTCTGCAACTGCATTTTTAAGGAATTTAAGGATTCTGATCTTCAACTAATTACTGCAACCACACCAAAGACTGCTGCTGTCAGGGCAACCTGGTGTCACTGGGTATGGTGTGTTCACTGATTCAGACAAAAACATAATTTCAGACAGTCACTGGTCAGAGTCGACTGATTTAAAAACCACCATTTTCTGGTCATCAGTTGATCTCTCAGTGCATGTTTATCCAAATTATTGTGTTTTTATACCTGTCAAATAAGAAACTGTCTCAATTCTGATATTAAATTGCACTTGCTTCACCATATGCACTGCTAAAGATGCTTTGATGCAAGAATTCACAAACTCAACACATCATCAAGCTTGTTTTCAATACATGTTAGACTTCCCCTAATTACTGATCATATTTTTTTGTGTTTGCAGACAGGATCTCAAGGCATAATTGGGAAATGGCCAATGTCTAGTGTGGGAACTTTAGGGTCTCAGCTATTGGTTTTTGCAGATGATGTGGTTAGGTTGGTATTTATAACTACTGCCGATCAGTGTGCACCGGAACAGTTCTTTGCAAAATGTGAAGCACTTGAGATGACAATTAACTCCTCAAAATTTGAGGTTCTCAGTGAAAAAAGGTCTGACTGCTCCCACTTTGCCTGGTCATTGCCTTCCTACACAATGTCATTTGATTCTCATCCTGTCCTTCTGTGCTCAATCTGGGATCTGGTTGAACTTTAACCAAACCAATCAGCAAACAGAAGGAGTTGTGAACAACTGATGTTGATTTTCTGAGACGTGTTAGGATAGCAGTCTGTCATGGTTGTAGATTGGAAATGGTTTGGTCCGGGTAGACTCAGAACTTGCTTTCCACCAAGTTATATCTCTTCTGTGATCAATGTCTGTGAACCTTTTACTTCTGCAACCTGATATTTAGTAAGCTTAAGACAGCAGCTGGATGAATTGATTCACCAAAAGTAATTCTGTTACAGCTACTTTTGGGCTTTCCATTTTCTCCTGGGAGAATGTATCAGAAATTCATTGCCAGTGCAGTATTTCATCGGTAACACTGAAAGCTGTTAAACGGCAAGAAGCTCAGATTGCCTTGGCTTACACTTGAGACTATTTTGGTTCATTAAGATTGAGGGCATATTTAAAGAGCATGCATCTTTTGAGGCCAATGTGAGCCAGTCAGCTATGAGTGTTTCAAGCTGAGCTGGCCAGGTACCAAACTGTCACCCCCGAGAGCTAAGCGAGAAGTAAACTGTCACCTCCTTACTATTAAAAGAAGCCCCCTAAGAAAAAAGAAGGCAGGGAGGCAGAGCAAAGTGTCCAAACAAACAGACACAGAGTGTTTCTGTTGCTTGTTGTTGTACCAAGCACCAATAACTCCGAGGTCAAGCATTTTTTTAAAGCCAAAGAAAGACCTCACAATTATTAGCCTTGAATAGGTGACAGCATGAGCAAGGTCTTCAACAAGGCTACTCCTGTATTTAATGCAGAGCAGGTGTGATGTGTTATTTGTTTAGCAAGGCCGTAATAGTGTTTACCTATGCACTACAGAGAGTAAATTAAGAACACAGACACAAAGACAGGCCCCTTAACATACACAGACACAACTGAAGCTATCTTTGGCCTCACACTGTACTCCATGTGCTTGGCAAGCAGACTGATGAAAGGTAACTGCAGGAGACAAACTCATTATAGACACTGATTCAAACATAAAAGCAAGGTGAGACTTCTCCCCAAGAATAACTTAATCTGACTCCCCCAAAACCTTTATGTGCACACGTTTTTTTTAGTTTTTTTTTTTAACACCCTCAAAAGAGGGTGTTTTGTAAGATCAAATAATGACTAAACATGTTTTTGAAGTTAGACAACTGGTTGATGAAGGTCTTATCAAGAAAGCTCTGACAGTTCTGATGTTCACTGTCAATAGACTGAATTCTTAATTTGGACAGAGACCCTAAATTTACTTACATAAAAACTAAAACTATTTCCATGCTGATCATTAACACACACATGCATAGAGTCGCAGGCAAATACATTGGACACAATGCCCTCGTGCTGTACCCCCATGCATAAGACGCACACTGAAAAGAGAGCTTAGCTGCAAAGTAGTGCCCCGGGGTCTGGTCTGCTGATTAATGAGGAGAAGAAGCCAAGGAGAGGAGGATGAAACTGAAGTGTTAATGGACCTATGATAGATTCCTCCAGATCCGTTGTTGGGTAGCCGAATCCCCAGAGAATCTGAACATTGTAGCACCACAGTAAAACTCTGCACAGCTAAAGCTCAGACTGGAGGTAAAATATGTTGATCAGCCAGAATACCTTTACTCTCCAGAATTATATCATACATTTCATATCACTGAGAGGAAATGAGTTCCCTGCCAGAGAACAATATTACCGTAGATTCGCCTGAATGTTTTTTTTTTCTTTTTTCCATCCACACGATAAAGATTTAGCTCCAAAACAAATCTACTAAAACAAGATTAACTCAGTAACACACTGCTGAGAGACCTACACTTGGAAAGCCAACTTTCTGATAACACAGTGAAGGCAGCTGGAGAGATTCTGCATGAACAGCCAATTTGTTCATGACTGCAGGCAGGAGAGGAAAAAGCTCAATGAGGTGGGATGACAGTATTATGATGGTCTTAAATATAAATAGTCTCTTCCTGAAAGTACTTACTATCTTAAAAAAAATTTGGTAAAACTCAGGCTGAACGGGGATTTGTTCTGTTGGGAAGTTCTGTGGTTTCTGGATTGCACTGCTCAACTGTGACAAGGATAAAAAGAAACTCGCATACCTCAACAAACTGTCAAAATAACAAAGTGATAAGTTGCCATCCTAGACAGTTATTTTTTATACATTTTATACAAGTGGGATAAGAAATGGCTAAAGTCAAATTATTAGGAGGACATATATGTTTTGCTTTGCTGACACTGATCAATATAGAAGAGAAAAAAAAAGATTAACTTTTGAAGTATGTAGGTGCACATATTGTCATATATTATACTGATATATGACATATTATACTCCCTGATCAAACCAAAATGTCTATGAATGACCTTCTCCTGATAGATTATGCAGTTTGGAGACACAGAACCAAATGTTCCTGTAGTCACTATTGCTAAATAATGGAAAACCCTTTTAATTAAAAGGTTATCAATGAGAAACATCTTCAAGGTGAGTACAAATTAACTCAGAATGACAGGAAGCATTGACTGGCTCTTTTTCATACCCAAAAGAGTCAGGAAAGAAAAGGCAAAAGTACAAAATTGTAAGAGTTCCATTGACCACTGAATATTAGTTTGCTTATTTTTCAACAGGATGATTCAGTGGATTAGCCATTGATGCTACCAAAGTCACGGAATTGACCGAATCTCCATTACTCAACTCTTAATAATTCCTGTCACAAATTAGTTAAAGACAATAAAAACAGACATCCTTTTCAATTTAGAGATGTCCCCCTCTCAGCCATTCACACATTCAACTCAGTGCCACATTGGTATGTCACTGTGTCAGCATTGTTTGCTGTAGTGCTGCATATTCTGTAACATCCCTCACTTCGCACATACAAGCCAACTCGTCTCTTAGATTCTCTCTACTTGTTGGCTAAACTAAAACCTTTAATTTGAATATTTCTGTTGACACCAAGGCTTAAAGACAAGAACTGAAAAAATATACATATCAAAAAAGAGGCATTGTATCACTTTACATCCTGTTAAAAAAAAACAAAAAAACTTAAGTAGATCCTTAGTAGATGATTACAAAATTATAAATCTGCACCTAAACATTACCTGGACAACATATACATTTAAAACGAGCTATTCAAAGTTCATAAATGAGATCACTAGAAGTTTTGAGGACACAGACTGAGAAGTGACATCATATAATAACTCACAAATGTCAAGGAAACAGAAAGCCTTAGGCTGAATATTTCCTTGAATCTCCAGAGATACAACTACAACATTTGAAGAAGATTGAATGAGCAGTTGAGGGGAAAAAAGCTCAGAGCAGGGTTGTGACTGCAGCCATTTAAGGTCAGTGGATTGTCACTCTGCATGTTTCTGTGTTAACTATATCCAGGTACTAAGGCTGTGAGGGATGGGTCTGCTAAAAGCTCAATGTAAAATGGCTCCTAGATGATGACTCACCAAGGGCTTAAATATGAAAGAAATCTTATTTAATTTGGTGACAACATTCAAAGGACAGACTGCCAATAACTGAAGCAGAAGAAACACAAATTGCAAGAAAGGTTGCTGTTATGACTTTCCAGTATTTTATTGTTCTGAATAACTATCAGTTAGCTTTGAGACATTGTGAACCACCATTCCCATTTATCCATGTTTTCTATTTTCTATAATTAGCAACAGCATGAATCACTGACAGAAAATATTTAAACGTGTTCTAAGCACAGATTTATTCATGAAAGCGACCAAATAATAGAGGCACATTTTTCACCATGAATAATGACTGTTGGGCTGTTGTTCCCATATCCTGCTGGAGATGCATTTCATCAGAGCCAATAAGTCTCGGTGATTTGTCTTGAGGTCTTTGTCTGATGGAAGAAACCGATGAAAACCAAAGAAAATGACCACGCAATTTATAGCCCTGCATATGTGTGAATTAATGCCCCAAAACCCTAGAAAATCCATCAAAAGGAAGAGGAGCTTTAAGTGCACCCACAAGGCACAAGCAAGGTAATAAACAGATGATGGAACATTAAAAAGTTTTTGCCTGCTTCCAGTTGAGCATCTGTTTACTAGCTACAAAGAAAGGGAAGAGTGATTTTTTTTTTAATTGATTCAATTTGTTTTCATCCTGTTTATCAGCTGTTTTGAAGTCTCATTTGCAAAAAGTCTGACACTTTGTATTTTCGTCAGCTTTAAACCGAATGTTCAGTTCTTGAAATGGGATGAATGAAAATCTGCTGACAATCACTTCTCGACAGCCTGTCATTGTTAACAGTGAGTGCATGGAAGTGGTAAGATAATATCTTAAATGCCTGTGCCACCTCTAACAATAGAGATACTGTTTTCTGACTCTCCGTCTGCTTTATCCTGTGCTTGTCTGCCGACAAGGTAGAAAATAGCCACATAATACTATAAAGCTTACACTCCAAAGCTTACACTGGTTACAAAACCGAAAATACAAGTAACAAGAATCCAAAATGACATGAAATAGCTGAAAGGCGCAAGTGGGTATAGTTTTTAGAGACAAATGACTGTAGAAAGCAGAACTGAGACCAGAAATGTGATAAATGTCCATCTTTTTAATAGCTTCACCACAAACACCTGCTTTCTGTCTTCACTGTAATGGGTTGTAAGCTACAAATCTAAGTTTTAGACAGGTCTTTGTCAGTTGCCAGTATGCCAAGATTATTTATCTGCTGAACTGTATGTCAAACCATAGCTGTGAAAAAGTCCTTTTAACCACGAGTGACTTGAGTTCACCCAAAAGCTACTGAGAACTTCCAGTCAGCTGGCTGAAAATAGTCCATTTCCTGTGCTCACAAGAATTGCTGAAGTGCTGGAAATGTTGCAGCTTTTTGTAACTTTGCAATATTTGGTGGATTAGTATCTGACTATTTTGGGTACCAAAGGAGCCACCTACTGTCGGATGCTTAACACTGGCAATGTCTTAGTTCTTAACAGCGTAAGGGGTATATTTTATACCTACTAAAAGAACAAAAAATGTATTGTAGTGTTCTAAATTCCTCTTATTTTCTGCAATAAATAAAGTTGGCTACATGATTTAGCTAAATATCTACCAGCAATAAGTCACTTGTAGTTATTTTGGTTTGATCAAGAATCCCAATCTGTCGAATTTCATAAAAATTAACTGCCCAAAATAGGAATCAGAACAAACATATTAATTAATTAATAAAGCATATTTGACTATTAAAAATAATATATATTTTGTTCCCAATTTTAAAAGTGCAAAATACTTCCATGAGAAGCTAAAAAGTAATTTTATGAGAAAGATGCCAAGTCAGTTTTTTTGCTTGATGATTGCATAATAATCTTTTTAACTTTAAATTGAACTGTAGCTCATCTGTACATTTACAACCTTCATTTCCTCCCCGACAGAATGAACATGGAAATATTCATTGATTAATCAATACCCATCCTTCGTCTTATGGGTAAACATTCATGATTAAGTGTGCAGCCATAAAGCGAGAACTGCACATACAGGTATCAACATAATTGGATGCAGTTATTGCTTACAGTCCTCTGGACCGTATTTGCATGAAATGCTTCTTAGCTTGTGTTTTCTCAGTGCTGAAATCCTCTCTCCTATTATGTCATGATATAACAAACACTGTTTAAAATCTAATATTCTGCAGTTGTATTTGTTGTTTTTTTAATAACAAAGAGCTATTTGGAACAAATCATACTGCTTGCATGCTTGTGAAAGGGCTTCCTCATAAAAAAGTAATTTAGAAAACCTTAAATCTCTCTAAAGTCTAAAGACAGAACTGTGAGGTGTGAGAAGATGAACAACTTGAATCTCTGCTTATTGGTTTGCTGATTATTAATTTGAAAACACATGCTTATATTTTCACTCCTCCTCCAATAGCAGTTCTGATGTTTTCTTAATGTCTTTGTAGCTTCAGCATTTTATGGCTCCGTTTGGCCAACAAGCTCTCAAAAGCGTTCTTGCTATAGTGACTTATTTTAATATTTTACTATACACACACTATATGTATTTTTTTTAAATAAAAGTAATGTTAACGCTTTTTTGTGCCAGCTAAGTGAAGTGAGAGCTAAACCAAAGACGTAGCACATGATTCTCTATTTGAATATCCCAGTAGCAAATCAGAATTTATCACATCAAGTTGCAATATATTTTCAATAAAATTAGTAAAACATATTGTCAGACTTATGACACAAAAATAAAAAAGGAACGTAATAAGAATAGTTATACATACAGAATACAGATACATAATTCAAGTAGTTTAGATGTTTATCGCTAAGGGTAGTTCAGCATAAAAATAGAATATTACGTTAAAAGAAAATTATGTTAATACAGAAATGTGATATAATGGCCATTGTTTTTGGCCTACACACTCATGGGCAGGATTCACATTTTCTAATAGATGGCAGTGCTGATTTTGGTATCGCCTGTGAAAACCTCACACTCGACCTGATGCAACTTGGATATTGTGCCTCTCCACTCTCCAGACTGTGTGACCTACATTTTCAAGTGAAATGCAAAAATGTACTTTAATCTGAAAAGAGGACTTCGGATCAGTGAACCTCCGTAAACTTTTTCTCCTCAGTCCAGGTAAGACACGTCAGATCTCGTTCAACAATGACTTAACAATCTCAAGCCAAGTCAGACAGTGAGTGGGATCCACGCCTTCTGAGTTTCTATAAAAAACTTTAATAAGATTTGGTCATCTCTTTTGGTTGGGGAACTTTTTGTGTGATGCAATTTCCTTCCACTCAGTGACTTAAAAGGTCATTCTTTAGCATTGACCTTTTGCTGCTTACATCCTTCTGAAAGTTTCAATGACTGTCTTCAAGACAACGGTCAAGCTTTTCCAATTAAAGAGGTTGGTTATTAGCTGTAAACCGTAAACAGAACACATAAACACTTTGAAAAAATAACAGTGTGTAATGAATCCATATTATTAACGTTTTTTGTTTACTGATTTAATAAAGTAGATCAACTTTTCATTTATTTTCAAATCTATTGATATGCAGTAGTACATATGTGCCCCATCACAGGCCAAGCCTCTTGCTGTTCTCATTTCTTCCTTCAGCTCTTAAAGAGAAATTGGAAACAGATAAAATCAGTGCTAGGTCATAACTTCTGACAAGCTAAAATTCTCAAGTCTTTATCTCTGTTGCACAAATTTGGCAACTCTGAAACAACATAGCCCCACTATAAAAAAGATCCAAATTTACCTCTGAATTATTTTTTTTAAATATGTCTGCTGCAGATGAGCTTAACGTCTACATTTATCTACCAGTGTACAGATTCAGTTGCTAAAAATTAAGCATCTTCACAGCTGACTGCATTGTATTTGTCCCAGTTTGCTGATAAGAAAGATGCATCTCTCGAGATGCTAATTTCTTGTGATCTTTAAACTATTACACACCTTCCTTCAAATCAGTATGTAATCTCCAGTGCAATTAACGAGACAAAACACCACTAAGAATTAAGGAACTAACAGCAAACTAGCAGTGGCCAAAACTGAGCGTTTTTGGTAAAGCTAGAAGAAAAGCTGGGCAGAAGATCAGAAAATATTCAACAGCTGACCTTTTCCGTTTACCGCAGTGATCCTAAGCCTGAGAAACATGTACCTGCTCAGAGACTGAAACACACACTCAAAGGTCACGTTATTCAGACTTTCAGGAGGCGCCCCATACCACTGATAAGCATCTGTTTTGTTTTGTTTTTCTTTTTTTGCACTGATAGAAAACGAGCTTGAACTGACCACAACAACATCACAGCTACTGCTGTTTCTGAGACATTTTCCGTTTTCTTTTCTTTTTGCTCTGCTGAGAGACACTTCTTTTTTTGGCTTTTGTGAGCATTCAGTCTCTTTGTGCGGGAAGAAAAAATATTACCATATGTTGGAACGCAACAGGGTTAAAATTAATTGAAAATCCACAGTGTTTTTTGGCAGCAGATTGTTTACTTGTTTGTTGTGTCTGTGTGTGATGTGTGTGCCAGTCTTTCAATGTTGAACCAAGCCAATTTGTGTGTGCGTGCGTGCGCGTGTGTGAGTCAGGGGAAATAGCCTGTTGGGGTTATAAAGGGTGCAGCATGGGGTGATGAATAGGATGCTTTTGTGCTCGCTCCCGCAGCTGTCTACGAACCATGGAAGGGGAGAAAGGGGACTAAGGTTAGGTAGATAGCCAGGTAAAATAGAAAAGGAAGAAAGATAAGAGAAGAGAGATGAGAGTGACACTGTTACGTGTGAGAAACAGGGGGTGGGGAGAGAGGTGACAGAGAAGGTTTAGAGTCGAGAAGGAAGGAAGGAAGAATGTTAGAAAGAAAAGAAAGCACTTGTGCATTCGAGAACACAGCAGCCTCTTCAGGCACACAAAGAAGGAGACAAATAATCTGGCTAGTATAGGAAATCATTGACATTCAAGCCACTGGAAAAAATAAAACAAATATCCCACAACAAAGACAATCAGAGAAAGAAAGTGCCCCAGTTGGTAATTCTGATAACTGTCCCAGTCACTGAACTGATCCCATGACCTAAACCTTCACACATGGTGGGGTTTGGGAATGAGCCAGTCATGGCGAATGATGCAATAAGTTCAGGCCAAAACTGTTCAGATCATATGCTCATGATCTTCAGTAAATGCTTGTATTTATATATTTTTTTAAAAAACACTTGAAAATGGCCACTCTATGTTACTGGCGAAGAGCAATTATAAGAAGTTGTTAAATAAAGAGAGCATATTTGAGTTTTGCAAGGTTTCTGCTAAAGTAAGAAATAAGAGAAGCGATGATCGAGCAGCAGGCATTTGGTTTGTTTCTTTGCTGTTTCACAAAGGTTGAACACATTGTTTAATTACTGCTTTTTTATGGATTTTGGCAAGTGCTGCATGATGTACACTTTGCAATGACAGTACAATCTGCAGACATTGCAATGATGATATCCTCTGGAATAAATCAACATGCTCCTCCTCCCTCTTTCATTTGTGACTCCAAAACTCCCTACGACTTTTAGCATCTTGGTTCAGTCAGTTGTAAGCATTAACTGCAGTGGGACGGCACCCAAAAGGCTGGATGATACATCGGCATGCAATATGGAAACTCACAACATTTGGGATATATTAGTCATAAAACAGTCCTTTGAAATATTAATACTGTGGGCAATAACATTACAACAACGATTAATTCACAATATGTTGTGCAGTCTTCTAAGGCATGTAGCCATTATCTTGGTGTCCTTCCTGACTTGAGAGCATAAGAACAAGAATTCAATATAGGAAGATCAAATGCTGAACATCCAGATATTTTCCAGCCTCCTCCCATCATTAACTATTTGTATTACTGAGCAGAGACAATGTCACACTGTATGTGTGAAAGAGATGATCTCATAAAGCAGAATTTACTACTATTTTAAACAAAGGTAACATGGTTGCAGAGTTGACATTTTGAACATCTCATACTAACAATTAGCATGATTAACACCATAAGAATCACTAATTGAAGCAGTTTGTATGTTTTTCTCAAAGTGTTTTCACTTGAAGATATAAATCCTTAAAGAAGGATTTTAAACTCTTATTTTTCAGGGCTTCCATGTTAACATCATTAAATCTTTTGATGACATCTTTCTTACCTGATTATTCAAACCCTGAAAAGTGAGGCAGGGAATGAGAAAAAGCAATAAATGGAAAACAAGTAAAATAACGGGCAGGCGCTAAAATCCCACTCTGTTGTTGTAGACATAATGAATAAAATCAGCATGCTTTGGTAAGGAAGGGAAAAAAGTTTCCTTTTAAATAGCTTCCTACACCTCTCCTGCTTCTTTTAAAGTACTTTGCTAGCACTAAAAATGGATAAATTTGACTTTTCTTCTCATTGTAACAATTTCCTTCATATATTGTCGCCCAGGGGATAATCAGATAATCTGCCAACACTACCAGAACATAATAATTCTCCCTGTTTTATGAAAATTCTCTAAGATACATCACACCCAGGACATGCACTGCTTGAACGCCTGCCTTTGGGCGGATGTTTCAGCTGTATAAAGACCAGCTGAAACGTCTGTGACAAAACGTGCCCTTATTTGAAAGCTTTCTTGTTTTTAGCAGGGGATTTATGTCGCAACATATTTGTTAGCATGGAAACCAGAAGTCATAGATTTTTAACAAAATGTTTCTCTGCACTAATCAATCTAAAAAAATTCAAGCTTATACTTTAAATTATTGTTTTATAGGGGTTGATATGAGCGCCAATTTGCATTTCTCCACATGGGATTATTTTGGGCTTTAATTTTTCTTTTTAGTGTTTAAAAATGACAAAAATGGTAAGGGAAGCGATAATGACACATTTTAATAACCCTCACACCTCATTTGTTAGGTGTCAAGCTAAATTTTGGAGCTAAAAATGAGTCCTGTGCAAAAACAAGCGTTTAACTAAAACTCGGTTATGTTTCAAAAGGCTTTATAAAACTCAACTGAATAGTTTAAATGATCATTTGCAAACACTCCTGCATTTCTTTCATGACTAAATGTCTTTTTTAAGACTGAAAAATCCGAGAATTTTTCTGGGAAGACATCAAGTTGATCTCCGCTGTTCTGTTAACAGCCACTAAAACACATCATGAACAGAAGATCAACGGGCGAAAAACACTTTGCTTTCTTCCTAAGCAGTTCTCTTACATCGTGGACATGAATTTTTATTATCCGAGGACTCCAAAGCTGCTTCGAGTCGCCCATGGCCTCTGATTGTCAGGACATGGTGTGAGTCACAGCATTCATAAAGCTTTGATATTTACATCGCATGGCCTTTATCTGCTGCTGAATAAAGCAGTCAAAATAAGCGGACTGACTTGTTGGCGAAAGTTATCTGACAGTGCAAATTTGTTAGGATCTCAAAGCTTTTTACTGGAATTTCTTTTTTTTTTCTAAAATAAATAGGTGTAAATAAAGATTATGCTTACATTTATATATAATGTTCTTCATATATAGGCTCCACTTTCAAAAAAAATATTGATAGTCTTAAGAAAAACAGCAAAGAAGTCATCACATCTCCATGTGTGTGTTGCTATATTTGAAAGTATAAATTAAACCTTCTGGTCTGAATCTCTGTATATAGCATATGAGGAACAGGATGACTCACTTCACACCCTTGAACATCACTGAGCTGTGAAATAAAAAAAAAAACCTGCATAATTAAGAAAAAATATGATGAATTTAAAGCAATTTAAATTTACATTGAAAATAAACTCCAACACAAGTCCGACTGTTTTTTTCCTTTAAGCCTGTTGTGAATCATTTCCCACACCACATTTTATTCTAGTAATCCTATATCTATAAGTGCCACACATGAAGATTTTCATATATTAAATTTAACACCTTAATTTTATATAATATTTTCCCCCTACGGAGAGAGAAGGCTGCATACCAATTTCAGCGCACAGATGCCTAAAACTACCCAGTTATCACTTGATTTTGTCTGAATCAGAATGTTAATCATGGGAATAACTAACCCTACCGTGTAAAGATAAATCCTTTCAGCCTGCCCACACTGGGGTCTTCCGAGGCTATCGCAGCATGACTTTTTCTATGATGAAACAGCAGCAAGCGGTGGAGGGGCTGAAGGGAGTGGGCGATCAGGACACAAACAGTTTTTTCCTCAGCAAACAGCAGGGATGAGATGCAGAGCTGGCAGCGATATGGCATCCACACCTCAAGCACAGCCAACACAGCTCCTCGCTTGCCTTGGAAAGTCAGAGGCCATCCACGGTTAAAATAGCTTATGCAAAAAAGCAAATAAACTGACTCGAGTGGATCCAAGCTGGTCCACACATTGACAACTAAACTCTTTGTGTATTTGTGGGCTGCTATGAGAGCATTTAGGAAAAAAAATCTACAAAATTACAGTATTAATTTGCATATGTTTCTATTCGAAACAGAAAAGCAACAAATATTCTGGTTCTAATTGTTACCATGAGGTTTTTCATATAGTATTAGGAAAATATAAAAGCAAACTCTATATTTGTGGGGTGATGTTCAAATACTCACTGCACAAAAAATAACATCCCTTCTTCTAAATAGAGTGATGCAAGTATACAAAGCAATTATTAACAGAGTAGTCAGGCTAGCTGCTCAAGTTGTCACTATAATTTTACAGGTTTATCATCATAAGTGCAGGGTGCTGCACATTTTATTTTTGACCTACAGACTGTCTTTACTTTTCAAATCAAAACAAATTAAGTCTATTTTGTATGAGAAGAAAAAAGTTTAGAGGGCTGTCTTTCAGTCAGATGAGCTGAAGCGCACAGCAGGCTTGAGAAGTTGATATTATTATTCATGGGACAAAAATGGTGGCACCTGTGGCATTTTCTCTGGCTTCTCATTGAAAAGACTTAAAATAATGGTTTCAGAATCAGAATTTCTCCTACATGTTTACCAGCTTTGAGACAATAATCGGAAATAAAATTGTGAAAAATTCCCAAATGCACCTTTTTTCACCGAGCTGACTTGAAATGCCCAGAAACATGCGGAGGATTGGCATCACTAGATTACTTTGTGTTCCTTACAGACTGAAGCGACTCCTGTAAATCAAACACAAACCCGGCCTGCTGTTAAAGGGACACCATTCAAATGGTGTGATGAAATTAGCCTCAGCGCTACAGAGGGACTGTAATTGTTCAAAACCTTTTAATACGGTGCATATAAAAAGTAATTACACCCCAGTTAAAATACACAGATTTTGTAGCATTAAAAAATGAAAGCATTACAAATTCTCTCAAAAACTTTTTCACTCTTGATCCAACGCAACCTTTAATGAGTTGAGAAACAAACAGATCTCAGCGAGGATAATATAGGAAAAACGAAGAGAAGCAACAAGTTGGTTGCAAAGTTGCAAATTGCATTTTGTTGAACCACCTTTAAGCTCAATTTCAACATTCAGTCTTCTTTGGTAGGAGTCTGTCAGCACCCCTCATTCGGACATTGAAATATTTACCTGCTCTGCCTTGAAAATATTGTCCGATTCTATCATATGAGGAATTGGACAATATGAGAACATGTTTTCTCCACAGACTCTCTAAATGACCCTAAAGATCTTCTGGCTTGACCAGCAACACTTTTTTATACAAGACCTAAAGGTTTTTGGTCAAAACTGAGTTTTATTTAGAATGATTCATAATCTAATTAGACTTGATTAAAAGTCTAGCTCCTGATCTAAAAAGGTGCTCTCAGACCTTGATGCTGCCACCTCCGTATTTCAACATTTGCATGGCATTTTTCAGCTGTTGCGCAGCTTTTGTTTTATCAGACATAGTTGTTTTTATCATTTCTACCGTCTCTTTTGCATGTTGCCAAAACCTGTAATCTACTGCCTCCATGTAATTTCTTCAACATAGATCAGAGGTTTCTCTTTGCTAACAATGATTACTCTAAGTTAGCCTTGGAAGCTGCTACAAAAGTGAAAATATTGTTGATGAAGCCAGGTGATGGTGTGAGAGCGAAGACATCATTAGCCCCCATCATCACACTTCATCAGAGGAGAGGAAGTGTGACCGCTCTGCAGGCATAATGAGCTGGAAGTATGAACAAAAGCAGATGGCTTTATGAGTCAGACAATGGGGTGCTTGTGACTGAATGTATATCATTCATTTCAATTTAGGCATTTTTTTTCTCTCTCTCCTCCTTGCTGGATGTCAGTGCAAGTCCATTACCAAGGCCCTGATGAGCTGCCATCACTCTGAATCAGGCAGAGCCTCTCAATGCTGAGAATAATTGTTTGATGCAGAAAGTGTAGAGTTAAACTGTGAAGATTTATGCATTTCCAAAAATCTACTATGAAGTGTAATTTTTGAACAAAATAAGTCAAGTTTGACTTTCTCCAAACAAGACAAAAGTTATAAAGAGCAAAAGCTGTTTATTTTTACAACCACATGACAGCAGCTGTCAGTCATTTCCACAGGTTTCACTGCATGTTGACAAAGCAGCACCCAAAGAAACTTGTCTGCTGGAAGAGCCCAGACCAGGACGGCTGCTATGGAGCAATTAAGACCTGATTCTTAATCCAGCTTCCCTTGAGTGCCAACAAATGGGGCTGCTCTCCCTCCACCTTCTTGTCCGCCCGCCGTAAGAGTAAGTGCAACAGTGGCTACTCACCCCCAGTTTCTTACTCCGTATCCTCACGTACCCCTGCTTCACTATGTCGTTGAAGTTGGAAGCCATGGTGAGGAGAAGCGAGTCGCTTCCTATCCGAAAGATGCGGTGAAAAATAAATAGCGTCGTGTGTGTGGTTTTTTTTCAGTGGCGAAAGCTTTAACTTGAGGCTAGGTCCGTCTGACATCCAACAGGAGGAGAGCGAGCGGTGCGAGCAACCTGCTCCAGTGTCAGCTAGCGCTCAGGCTGGCCGGGCTCAGCCGAGCGATCCATCCGGGAGAGGAGGGAGATACCATTCGTCAGCTGATTCACTGAAGCCGGGGAGAGGTGGGAGGCAGAGGCGCTTCCTGGACCACACCATCCCGGGAGAACGAGAGGGGGGAGGGGGGGAGGATATCTGTAGAGGGTAACCTGGCTCTCCTATTCTGATTTGGTTTGAGAAAGACAGACAGATAGATAGATGTTTTCATTGTTAGCCCTTTGTTTAAAAAAATCAACAAAGTAACAAAAAGGTAAGTCAACTTCAAACGTGTTCTGAGTGCAGCCTTCAGGGGGATCCTATGTGTCCTAATAGAACAAACAGTAAGACAGGTGTCCAAGGTATTTGTCTTTAACAAATCATCATTTTTTCTTTCTTTTCAATTTAAGTTTGTGACTGTATTTTATTTAAATACAGTCACAAACATTCATTGACTTTACTCCAGAACAGGTTAAGAAAATCACAGTGAAATTAAAATTCATGGCTTAGTTACAAGTACTTTTAACTTGAGGATTTTGGCAAATGGGACAAAAGGTTTATAAACCACTGGCGAAGGGCAATATTAAAAAGACTTTTAAAATGTTCAATCTAAATTCAACAGTAGTTTCGGTTATATGCAAATACTTAATAGTTACTATACTATGTGAAAACCTGTTATATCTTTATGTCTCATTAACACATCCAAGCTCTGACAAGACTCTGTGCTTGGATGGACACAGACTTTCCACATCTGGAGGCAGTCATATGGAGATGAGTTCCAGCGAAGATCAGTTTCATTTTTTTTTTTATTGTGTACACAAGTGATGGTTAGCATAAATGATCCCAAATATAGGAAGCTGTTCATAAGTGTGTCTGCCCCACTAGAAAGAGACAGAATATCTTTAGTTTCAGGGGGGATATTTATTGGCTTAGAGCCTCCGACCAGTCTAAATTTTGGCTTGCTTAATCTGAAAATTTTGCATTACTTAATAAATATGTACTTATTTCAGTCTGCCTTTCAGAGCCTCTATTTATACATCTCACAGGCATATTATAGACAACACCCATGATAAGTAAGTCTGCAATATGTATCTTTTACACAAAAAAGAAGAGTTGACTGACAGAGACAAAATGGAATGTATTTAACTTAAAACGATGCTGGGAATATTTCTTCAATGCATGACATCATGGACCCTTTAAAATACAATTTTTTTTGTATCACTTTAATTCAAAGTTAACTTCTTAAGTAAACTGAAAAGGGTCGTTGTGTGGTTTTTAACAGGATTAATATCAATACAGTATGACAAAATCAACACAGAAATAGATAGACACAATATCAAATTTCTTGCAAGGCCATCTCATTTTTAACACGTAAATCTTGAAGAGAATCTGTGGAGTTTTCTGGTGAGAGTATCACACATGAGGGAGCCCTAGACTCTGGTAGAGAGTGCCAGAGTCTAGACAAAATGTCAAAGTAGGAGGCTAGAGCACCAGTTTTCGTTATGTATGTATGTTTTCTGCTCAACTGCCAGTGATTGCTTAAATTATTGCAGCATAAAGGATATCAGTGAGGCTATATTGGTTCATCATAAGTGTGCAAAGATAGTTTCTCAAAAAGTGTAATCGCAGGATAGCAACTGTGTCCAGTTTGATTTAAATAATAATTCACGTCTTTTTAGAAATAGGTCTTTTTGCTGCCTTCAGCTTCTTTGATGTGAGAATTTTTCTGCTTTTCATCATCCTGCATGCTAATAATAATATTATATGGACTCTTAAGTGAATAGATAAGTAAAAGATGACCTCATTCTTGGAAGGCATAAGTTGTGGATGAAATGTATCATACATTTTTCAAATAATATTACTTTTTCATTTTCATCTTTTAAACAGAAAGGGCTCACGCTTTGGGCAATATGCATGGTTAGTATGAGTACCAGCATCTTTAATAGATATTGTAGCCTATAAATAATTTCTGCTGCCAAGTTTTTACTTTCACAAGTTTTGTTCTTTTTTTTGTGCATTATAAGGCATGCACAGTTGGGTTAAGTGCATAGGACTTAAAACCTTAACATTACTGATTATAAGGTGTGTTTAGCATGATTTATCTTTAATGAGAGCCATTCTCTTTCAACCTTTGGCATTTTTTTGTTAGTCTACCTACTGTGACGGTCCCCGCCTGTCCAGCAGGGGTCTCCAGTCCAATATGTGGTGTTCCCTTTCTTTCTTTCCTGGAAGCTGCTGGATGGGCCGTTAATTGAATGCACCGGATGGCTGTTAAATACTGACATCTAGTCAGTCACCGGTCTGCTTGATTGGCCTCCGGACCGGATCGGAGCTAGCAGCACTGGTCCAGACGTCTCTCTCACTGGCTGTGCAGATTCTCCCAGAGCTTGGTGGACTAAATAAAATTATTGTCCTGATAGATCGGCTCGTCCGTCTCCTATTTTTGTCCTCGCCTTTGAACGGGGCGTGACAAATGGGGGCTCGTCAGTTAATCCGGATTGGAGATCAGCTTTCAGGTCGTGTGTTGGGGGTTGTGAACTCTGTTTTGTTGGGGACGTGGACGAGCGTTGGGTTGGTGAGTGAAGCAGCCATTGCACATCTGTTTTGAGAGAGTGTGTTTGTGTGGCAGTTGGGTGAGCGATCCCATGCAATCGCAGTAAGTCGCGGTGGTTCTGTCCCTGTTAGGCTTAGCAACGTTTTCCATTATGGAACTTGTTGTGGGGGGGAACTGTAGTGTGGTGTGAACGTGGGTAGAGCAGTTGTCTCGGGAGCACATCCGGAGTTGCAGGGGGTCGCCAATTATTGGTTGCTCTTCCGGACTCTCGGGCTTAAGTGCATAAATACCCATCACAAGTAACACCCGAAGACTAGGGGGGAGATTAGTTAGGTTCTGATTAGGCAGTTAGAGGGACGGAGTCGCTGTGACGTTGCGGCTGTTTTGGGAGTGGGGAGCTCTGAGTGCTACTGGTCGGGTTGGGATTGCTAATGGTTGATGTTATGGCTGCTGTTGAGGATTTTTTTGCGCGATCCATTTGAGGAGGGGTTGGAGCGCTGCACACGCGAACAATTGCTAAAGATCGCTGAACATTTTGAATTGGAGGTCGGTGATAAGCGGTCAAAGGACAGTATTAGAGCTATCATTAAAGCTAATTTAACTGACTCCGGTGTGTTCGGACCAGCTAAGTTGCAGGCTACCGGGACATGGTTGGATCCTGGTGTGTTTGACACTAGCTTGAACAGAAGCGGGAGCTGCTGTTATTGCAGGCTGGGATAGAACAGAAAAGATTGGATGTGAAAAAGCTGGAGTTGGAAGAACGTAAGTTGACTGCAGCAAGTGCGGGCCACGCCCCCCTCGATGCTTCCGGTAGGGGAACTTCTAGCTCGTTTGATGTTGGCAGTAATTTGCGTTTAGTTCCTCAGTTTTCTGAAAGGGATCCAGACACATTTTTCTCCCTATTTGAGCGTGTGGCTGATGGCAGAGATTGGTCTGATTTGGACCGGACACTGTTGTTACAGTGTGTGTTCACAGGCAAAGCACAAGAAGCCTATTCAGCTCTCACAGTGGATGACAGTAAAGTTTATGCCACGGTGAAGATGGCTGTTTTAACAGCTTATGAGTTGGTACCGGAAGCTTACCGACAGAGGTTTCGGACATGGGGGAAGGCTGGGAAACAGACCCATGTCGAGTTTGCCAGGGAGCTGGGAATTCATTTTAGTAGGTGGTGTGCTTCCTTGAAAGTCAGCACTTTTGCTGACCTCTGTAATTTGATTGTCCTAGAACAGTTTAAAAACTCTGTTCCGAGTCATATTGCTGTGTATATCAGTGAACATAACGTGAAGACAGCTGTTGAAGCTGCTAAACTGGCAGATGAATATGTGCTGATGCACAGAAATGGCCGTGAGTATCAACCTCGCAATGATTTTGGTTACAGGAGCGGCAGTCAATTTTTTGTGGGGAGCCATGCAAAGGAGGGAGGCGTTGGTCATCAGAACGGTTTTCCAGTGGGCATGTCTATTTGGATCCGACTGACATATGTCATTATTGCAAAGGCAGGGGCCATTGGAAGCGTGAATGCCCTAAACGGGGTGCTCAAGTGAGCAAACGGGCTGCTGTTTGTTCTGCCTCCGCAAGACGTGGTGATGTTGTTTCTTCTAAGCAGGTGGAAGTAGGACGGAACAATACTTTGGACCACAGGGATTTTTCACCTTTTGTTTCTGAGGGCCAGGTGTCCCTAGTGGGGAATGATGCTACATTGCCAGTAAGAATTTTGAGGGATACAGGGGCTTTCAATTCGTATATCGTGAGTTCTGTTTTACCCTTTTCTGGGGAGACCCATACGGGAGACCATGTTTTAATGCGGGGAATGGGGCTTATGGTGAAACCAGTTCCACTGCATAAATTGACATTGACTTGTGGATTGGTTCGGGGAGAGGTTATTATGGGGGTGCGCCCGGCACTTCCTCTGGAGGGAGTGGATGTAATCCTGGGCAATGATCTCGCTGGTGGCCGGGTGTGGCCTGACTGTCCACGACCATAGTAACTACTTCCCCTGTTTTAGGGAGGTTGGATGAGAGTGCCCAGTGTTTCCCTGAGGTTTTTACAGCTTGTGCGGTGACACGAGCTATGGGCCGTGCTGAATCTGCAACTATCCCTGATCATGAAGGTGGGGGAGCAGAGGAAAGTGATTTTTTTTTTCTCTGTATATGTCCCTGGTTCTCTTTTGTCTGTTTCTCACAGTGACCTGAAGGCGGAGCAGAGAGTGGATTTTTTTCTTCGTCATCTGTTTGATCAGATTGTCGCTGATGAGGAGAGTGTGGCTAGTGGATACGTGTTGAAGGATGGATTGTTGGTACGGAAATGGTTGGTACATGGGGAGAATTTTGTTGGTGGTCCACTCTGGCAGACTGTTGTTCCCTCTAAATTTCGCAGTGAAGTGTTGCGAGCTTCCCATGATCAATCAGGTCATTTGGGGGTCCACAAGACCTATAATTATATCCTGCGTTATTTTTTCTGGCCTCGGTTAAAAAGGGATGTGTCTGAATATATCAAAACCTGCCATACTTGTCAGATGGCAGGGAAACCAAACCAGAGCATTAAGCCAGTTCACTTGTGTCCGATTCCGGTAATTATGCAACCCTTTGAACACCTCATTATTGATTGTGTGGGTCCCTTGCCTCTTTCTAAGGCTGGGAGTAATTATTTGTTGACAGTGATGTGTCAGACTACAAGGTATCCAGCTGCATATCCACTGCGTACCATTACTGCTAGATCTGTGGTGAAGGCTCTGACCCAGTTTATTTCTATTTTTGGTATTCCAAAAGTTATTCAGTCAGATCAAGGTTAAAATTTTTCTTCTCATCTGTTTGCTCAAGTTTTGAAGCTGTTACAGATCAGACATAATCAGGCTTCTGCATACCATGCTCAGAGTCAGGATGCCCTCGAGAGGTTCCACCAGACCCTCAAATCCTTGTTGCGGGGTTACTGTGTGGAATTAAACCAGGATTGGGAGGATGGCTTACCATGGCTTCTGTTAGCTGCTCGTGAGGTGGTGCAAGAGAGCACTGGTTTTAGTCCAAATGAGCTTGTTTTTGGACATGCGGTGCGGGGGCCACTTACACTGTTGCATGATGCTGTACAACTTTCACATTCTCCGAGTAAGTTGATTGACTATGTCAATGGGTTTAAACATCGGTTGTATGTGGGGGTAGACATGGCTAGGGAAAAGTTGGCCTCTTCTCAGGAGAAAATGAAACGCCTCTATGACCGTAAAGTGGAACATCGGTGTTTTAGTCCTGGTGATCAGGTACTAGCATTATTGCCAGTTGTCAGCTCACCCTTTCAGGCTAGATTTACAGGCCCATTTACAGTCCTGCACAAACTGTCGGATCAAAACTATCTGCTGTCAACATCAGGGCGCAGGAAGTCAACACAACTTTGCCATGTGAATTTATTAAAACCCTATTACACGCGGGAATCCCAGTTGTCGGCTATTACCAGCGAGGAGACCCAGGTGGATAAGACTGTTTCCATAGTGACTACGGTGGGTAGTTTGGGGTTTTTGTCTGCGATTGAAAATGATGGGGTAATTCCACCTACTGAGAGTTTGACGGGCAGGCTGAAAAATTCTGATGCACTGAGGAATTTGGATTTTTTATTTGCACATTTATCTCAGGTGGGGGCTGCTGAGTTGACTGCTATGTTTAATGAGTATCGCTGTTTGTTTGGTGATGTGCCCAATTCGTGCGTCACGAATTGGTTGTGACGCACCCAATTCGTGATTTCCAGCGCTTTTACAGGATATCTGCAGAGAAGCAGAAGATAATGGATGGGGAGATTCAGTACATGCTGGAAAATGGTATTGCTGAACCCTCTGCTTCCAGTTGGGCATCACCTTGTTTGTTGGTGGAGAAGGCTGATAGAAGTTTTAGATTTTGTACAGATTATCGGAAGGTAAATATGGTAACAAAATCTGATGCTTACCCTATGCCACGCATGGAAGACTGTGTTGATCAGGTGGGTTCAGCTCAGTTTGTCAGCAAATTTGATTTACTGAAGGGTTATTGGCAAGTTCCATTGTCTGAGAGGGCCAGAGAGGTTTCTGCCTTTATAACTCCCTTTGGTCTGTTCTCTTACTCTGTAATGAGTTTCGGATTGCGAAATGCACCAGCCACATTTCAGCGACTCATGAACGTTGTTGTGTCTGGGTTGGAGGGATGTGCCGTATATTTAGATGATGTGGTGGTCTTCAGCGATACGTGGAAGGAACATCTGGCCTGCATACGCAAGCTGTTCGAACGACTGGCTGAAGCGCACCTGACCATTGACTTGTCTAAGTGTGAGTTTGCAAGGGCCACCGTTACCTATTTGGGTAAGGTGGTGGGGCAAGGGATGGTGCGTCCAGTGGAAGCCAAAGTAACTGCAATTTTGCAGTATCCTGCGCCAACCACAAAAAAAGAACTTCAGCGGTTCCTGGGTCTTGTGGGGTATTACCGCAGTTTCTGTAAGAACTTTTCTACAGTGGTGTCTCCGTTGACAGATTTGCTGAAGGATAGGGTGAAGTACACCTGGACAGCTTCCTGTCAGGAAGCTTTTGATTGTGTCAAGTCTCTCCTCTGCTCCTCCCCTGTTCTTGCAGCTCCACGATTGGATCGTCCTTTTGACTTGCATGTGGATGCGAGTGATGTAGGAGCAGGTGCTGTCTTATTTCAGCAAGATGATGATGAGGTTGACCGACCTGTGAGTTTCTACTCTAAAAAAATTCAACCATTTTCAGGTGAACTATTCTGTCATCGAAAAAGAGACATTGGCACTAATTTGGGCTTTACAGCATTTTGAAGTGTATCTGGATTCTGGCAGCATTCCTCTGGTGGTCTATACTGATCACAACCCCTTGACCTTTTTGCACTCATTGCAGTGTCCAAATCGCAGATTGATGTGATGGATGTTGTTTTTGCAGCCATATTGCCTGGATATCCGCCATATTAGGGGTTCAGATAATGTGGTGGCAGATGCTTTATCCAGGGCCCCATGTGCTTAGATTGAATATATGATGCATTTAATGGTAATTCCCCCTCTCTACAAGTTTATTATAGGCTTCTCCAGGGGCTAGAGTGACTGAACTGTTGGTGTGGGAATTGAGTGGGTGATTGTGCTAAAGCTGTAAATTTGGTTTGTATTGTAAATGTCACCTGGTTGCTCAGGTGAATTGCTGTGTGCTTTGGAGTTCCATTATGGACTCCATTTTTATGGGGGGGAGTGTGACGGTCCCCACCTGTCCAGCAGGGGTCTCCAGTCCAATATGTGGTGTTCCCTTTCTTTCTTTCCAGGAAGCTGCTGGATGGGCCGTTAATTGAATGCACCGGATGGCTGTTAAATACTGACATCTAGTCAGTCACCGGTCTGCTTGATTGGCCTCCGGACCGGATCGGAGCTAGCAGCACTGGTCCAGACGTCTCTCTCACTGGCTGTGCAGATTCTCCCAGAGCTTGGTGGACTAAATAAAATTATTGTCCTGATAGATCGGCTCGTCCGTCTCCTATTTTTGTCCTCGCCTTCGAAAGGGGCGTGACACTACTGAAACATAATATGCAGGTTAAACCGCATTATCATCTTCAAGTTTTCCATGTGATTTAAATTAATCTGGATTGTGGTTACTTTGTATAGCCTTATTTCAGTGTAAAGATAAACATTCTATGTTCTTCTATTTTCTCAGTGTGTGCAAGAAGATTGAATCATGTACACAAAATTCAAAATCTGTGTTGCAACAGACTAAAGCTACACCATTGGACAGGACACATAAAAAGGCCAAACCGCTGGCTAATGTGCAATATGGAGGTGTGTGTCATTGTCTCCAGCAATGGGGACCAAATCCACAGGCGAAACCTACACGGATCTCTGTGTGAGAGGGTACTCTGTCCAGACTGTGGGTTGCTCACTTTATGTACTTGGTGAAATCATTTTGGTTTCAGCTAATATAGTGATCAGTGACGCAATGTGCATAAATGGTGCAATAAGATGGTTGGATGGTGGTGTAGTTTTAGTACTTTGGCTTTGCAGCAGTAAGGCCTTGGGTTTGCCAGATTTTTTCTTAATGGAATTTTCATGTTCTGTCCTTATGCTTGAGGTTTTATTACACTTTCTTCTTCCCTCAGTTGAAAAAAAATAATAATTCAAGCTTCCAACTCTATATGCGTAAGTGTGTTTTGTTGTATATTCTGTGTGTCTCTATTTTGCCACAAAAACAAACATTGACTGGTGACTCGGTGACAGCTGGAGATGCACCAAATGGGGGTCTAATGTCTGCTTCTACCCTGCTTCTCAGGGTGTTTTCTTCTTCCAGAACCAAAAGATTCTGCCACCACAATAATGAATTACCACAATCTCATTTTGTGAATGTTCAAAACAGTTTATTTCATGACACTGTCTCAGTTCACTGAAAAGAAACATTTTTCTTAGAATTATTCAATAATTCTTTGCCTGCCAACATATTTGATCAAGTACTTCCTCTTCATTATTTATAACACTTTGTAACTCCCCTAGAAGGAAGTCAGAGCCAGCAGATAAAAATAAGTAACTTATTTGTCACTTGCACCTGAACAAATATTGCTTATTATTCATTTGGAGTCACTGTGGAGTTGGCCCCCTTCTTACTGAGGAGAATAGGGAGGTTTTCTTTTAGGGATAAAGCTTTGCGTTTGTCCCCAAACCTTTGATTATTTCCTAAATTTTGATTGGTTGGCAGGTGGCAGACAAAGGGGTTCAACCAGGCTAGCATTAATGCAAGAAGTGCCACTGACAACACTATGGGTTTGAGTCAGGCACATCTTCTGTGAATTTTCATCATCATCTAACCAAAGAAACCATTCCATCTGCTCCAGCAAAAGGTTTGTTGTAAATACTTTAAACAACCCGGTAGTCAGAACATTTCATTCTTTGCTTTGTTCTTTGTCGGAGCATGGACACTATTTCCACTTTTTTTTGACAGATAGTACACTTCTAAGTGAATACTATTTTAGCCCACCACTGTACTTTGACTTTGTTTTTCATCATTAGCAGGCAGTTCTGAATTGCTGTTGGCCAATACATTGAAAAATGAAATTAATTGTGTGATGTAAGGATTGGCAAAGGAAATGTGAGACAAACATATTATACAAAGCAACCAGTGTTAGCTTTTATATGGAGACAGTGTGGTAGATAAAGTGGTAGTGAAAGCACAACCCTATAATTCTGACTTATGAGATGTTGAAGTTAATATTAGGTGGCAAAAGGCACAAGTGTATCGATTGGAAAGGCTACTGGTGTAATGTGAAATGGCTTATGTAATAGTTATGTATGTTGTACAAAGTGCATAAGTAGAGTTTATGATTAAGTGCTTTTCTAACACAGATATTTTACAAAATTAAAAATGTCTCTTTGTTTCCATCTTCTGTCTACACTCAAATAAAAGTTATTTTTATTTCTAAATCTAGTTTCTAAAGTGGAGATTGTTGTGATGCTTCCACTGACATTTTGAAAATTTATATTTGTTGATGAGCTTTAAGCATTTAGGGTTAGAATCTTGGCATCATCCTAATGATTATGTCCCTCTGTCTGAGCCCAAAAGGGTGATATTACTTGGATTTAGAGGAAACTAGTTGTTAACAATTAAAGATTACTACCTTAAACCTAAACTTTCCAGGGCTATGAATAACGATTCAATGTTACGGTTGAAACCAGATATTTACATGCACCAAATCAAAAGACTAAAAGATTAGAAATCCTCAGACAGTGAAGACTGAGGTTTTTCAAATCCAGGACATCAAACTGACTATTTGTTTGACACTTTTCTCTGAATAAAAAATGAAAACTCATTTTCATCTCACCCTGTCTTTTTTTTTAATCAATTAAGTGAGTGCAGCTTCTTAGTAATTGTAATTTCTTGAACAGAAGGCAGTTTGAGTTTTGAGGACCAAAAGAGGAAGTTTAATTGCCGTCTGTTTCAGCAAGTAGAGCAATCTATCCCCAATTACTGTTTCCCTCACACTAATTCATGTACTTTTTTTGCATTTTACCAAAATACAATCCCTCCTGCTGAGAGGACGCTTTATCCAGTCTGCCCATGACAGGTGCCACTTTGAGAAGCCTTATGCTGCCAAATGTCAGCTTTTGAGACTGCAGGTAAATCTCACTTTCTCTCTCTCTTTCTGTTTTCGTGTTGGCGTTCGTAATGTCACCATCGTGTAGAGAATAAGCCTCTTTGAAACAAATGGCTTGACTTTGATCTTTTTTGCATCTCTCTGGACGTGTCCTCAAATATCAGACTTGTCAGCGTTGTTTTGTCTTCATAATCCTCTTTGTTCAACATGGCCCTGTTCCATTCCTACTGCCTTGTCATCCTCTAGGAAGAAAACAAAGCTGACAGGAACTTTTTTTTTTATCCGTTTTTGCCAAATACCCAGTTCTGGCTACTGCCATTTGTCATCCTAGTTTTTAAAAAATGTAATTACCTCCCAGAAAACAACACTAGCAACCAGTTTGGTCTGCTGTTGGACTCAGGGAAATTGGCTGAACTCTCCAAGTCGAATGACTACTCTGCTTCGCCACAGTCAGAACCAAACATGGAGAAGCACCATTCAATTTTTATCCACCAGAAATCTGGAACAAACTTCCAGAAAACTGCAAAACAGTTTTCCCACATGTTTAGATTTGCCTTTGATTAATAACTGGAAGTGTGTATTTGATTAAGATTATTCTTGATGATTTTGATGAAGGAATTTGTCTGTAGCATGTTTCATAACTAACCATAAGTGTTTGCCATATGAAGCACTTTGAAACGCCTTCTCCTGAAATGTACCATACAAATCGACTAGACTTGACTTGACTTGACACATAAACCAACATATGGCCCTGACATACATGAGTGCTTGCCAGTGGGGTCAGATGTGTTGAGACTCACTGAAGAGCAAGCAGACCTTCACCAAGGACACATGCAAAGCAGCCAATTTCTGCTGAGCCGTGGAAACCAATCCGCATCCAATATGGTAACTTATCAGCCCCGAATCTCATAATCATTGCCATTTTTCACTCTCGTCTCACATCATGTATCAGTCCCTTCTTGTCTATGATGATTGATAGTGAGAAGCCATGCCATCCATTAAAGAAGCAAGCATTTAAAAAAAAAAACAACAAAAAAAACAACAACCTGGTCTGTTTATTCTGCGCTACAGGGGCGAAGATGATTTTAATTGCCTGGTAAAATATTAAAACCTCTTTTGCATTAAATGCTTAGTTTGCCTGAGCGCTCCTTGGCTCATGAACACGAACAGCTAAATAATTAACACTTTCTAAAAAGATAAGCAAGGAGGAAAGAAAGAGAGCAGAACTGAGAAAGAAATATGACTGTGGTGAGCTGTGTGCCAGGTAAGCATTTTTACATGTAGGCGATGAAAAGAAAATAGAGATCACACATTATGTTAATGTTCTGCTTTGGGTGCCTATACTCAAGCTTTTTACAGCAACTCGTGTCAGCCTGATATGTTAATAGTCACAATGGGATTTTGGGTTGATTAAATGTCAATGCCTGGAGGAGGAAAACTTGAGGGGAGAAAAGGGAACATTTCTTCAAATAACAGAAATAGATCTGTGCAGTGTGGGTCCTTAGCCATGCAAGAATGATGTAGGTTACATGCATGGTATTTAATCTCAGGGGATCAGGCAATGATATGTTTGCCATTCACCCCATTACATGTTGAAGTGGTTGGAGGGCTTCTCTGTCCTTCTGCAGAAGGTGAACCATGAGAGTGGGTGAACCAAGAGGGTCCTTTACTTCAGTCAATGAATGAGCAGAGTGTATAAGCCTTTACAAGGGCTCCTCGTATTACCAGATTAACACTCAGAAAAAGAACTAAGGGTCTGATTAAATTTGTAGCAGCATGTCATGTCTGCCTCTGTGAATTAATTTGCAAGATGATTTAGTAGATATATCTTCAAATTTTCAATTTCGTCCCGTCAGGACTGAAATAAAGAACGCATTTACATTCAAAAATGATTTGGACCATTTTTCTGTCAATTTAATCAATTATTGAGCTTCTGGACCTGAACGCTTTTCACATTTTTCTTTTCTTGCGGAGGGCACATTTATATAAGTTGCAAATAGAGCCAGAGGTAATTACTCATCTAGTAAAAGAGGCCCACCTTGGTTTTGAATGCTCTAACATGTAAAATATAAGCACACATGAATTCTAGTCAGTGGAAAGGGTTGTGTTATATTTAGGATTATTTTTTTTACATGTCAAAAAAATCTGTAGTGATGGGATTCTGTTTTTAGGGTTTCACATGGTACAACAAGGGCAGGTACAAAAGGTTTGACAGGTGCATGATGTTCAAAATACTTTTTTCTATATGCCTTTTTTAATTTGTGAAATTTGTTTCATTGTTTTGTTTTTCATTGTCTGCACTAAAACAAAGATTAATCACACCATTTTTTTAATGGTGGATATGGGGGTTTAAGTACTGACTGATATCATGCAGCTGCACCTGGTGCTAGCAAGCAAGCTGTAGAGGTACATGCTGCATGGCCAATTTTTCTCTAAAGTCACTTGACAGTCATTCTTGAAAGTTGCTGAGGACCCAAATATACTGCTTAGTTTTTAAATAAATTCACTCTATGTGTCTAAATTATCCTGTTCAGGACTGCAGGATGATAGGAACCAATTTCTGTCATAAAATGAACATTTCTAGTTCAATTTAAGTATATGTCTTAAAAGATTAATATTTTTTTATGTTTTTAAAGGATTTTATAATCATAGCGTTGTGTGATTATGATCTAACTGAAGCTAGTGTCATATAAAAAGTGAGATAAAAGGTATCAAACTGAGATAAAAGGTATCCAAACCTCCAGTTGATTCTGCAACTTTTTGTAAAAGGTAACTCTTTGAAAAATGACTTTCACTTGTTAAGTAATTACCACATTGCTCCGGTATTTAAACTTTGACTGTCGACACAGTAAACACAGCCATAAATGCAGAATTATATGGTTGATTTGATCCAAAAATGGTGAAGTTCATCTAATCAAATGAGCACATTAGTGTAACAAAAAGCTAAACTCAGTGAGCACAGCCGGACACAGCAAGAAAAAAAAGGATAAACACAAACCAGAATGAAGTGTAGCGGAAAATAGAAAAAAATAGGAATCACAGAGGCAAGATCACGTATAGAAACACAAAAGAGAAGTTGATCACAGCAAAGGAAAGGAAAGGTTACACCTCCCGTTGGTTTGACCCAGTCTTTGTCTCCTAAATTGGGGTCCATTCTGCGTCACAACCAAGCTAAACCCAAGGCGAGATCTCTGGAGACTTTGAGCGTTTGGCGCTTGCTGAACTCTACTAAAATTTTACCTGTGTGATTTTGTTAGATGAGATTAAGATTGAACTTTCTGGTAAAAAAACAAGCATTAAAACACAGGGGTTTTCAACATGAAACAAAGGGTGAATAGGTGTAAATGCCAGATTTAAAGGTACAGAAGAAAGGCTGTAGGTTTGTTTCTTATTTCTGAGAACCTTGCTCAAAACAGTAAGCTGAACAAATGGCTGAATTAATTCATTTAATCCCATTTTTTTCCCACACATAAAAATATTAAAATCATATGTCATTGATAGCCCTCTGAAGGGTAAGTTAATTTAAAAGATTGTGGAAAAATATATGAAAAAGTGTATTTAATGATCGGTCACAATTGTGATTGGAGGGATAACGTATGATGCTCTCTTTGAGATGAGCTACAAGTGCTTTTTTCCAAATAGAAAAGATCATAATATGATCTTATTATGATCACATATTATGTGATTATAATATATGAACACATAATATGTGTTTCTTTATATGAATATACCTTGCCACAGCATTGCTTTAGTGCAACAAGGGAAGCGTGACTAATATCTATGCCCTGTAGAGGGCAACATTGTCTGCAGTGCGAGGAGAACCAGGTGAAGCTGAAATGAGGTCTTCTCATCTTTTCTTTTTGTATAAAAACAGAACAAGCTGTCAAGTCAAATTCATTTTTAACCTTCTTAAAACTATAAACATGCAAGGATTTTATTAATACATTTTCTTTGTAATCTCTCTTAATATAGATATTGGAAGGGTAGATTCAATTGGTTCTGTACTGGATAAAAATGGTTCTCGCTCAATTCTTTTCAAATAAATAAAACTATACTCAGTGTTGCAGTGGGTCCCATTTAGAGGCCCTGCAGGTTATCGAGTTCTGTGTTTATTCTGACAGATTTATATAAAACAGGTGGTTTGTGTGCTTCTCTCGGCTCCTGTGGCTTTTGAGTCCTACTTTAGAACTGGCACAAGGACATGAGTCCAGAGCTCACCAGCCAGGTCGGGACAAAGCTACTCCTTTTACCACTGGGGCGGTGTCACAGCATCCCGTGTGTATGAGCATGGAAAAACTAGTGGAAATCAAACCTCTTCCATAAATATATGAAAGGTCAGCAATTTTGTCCCAACCCCAGCCCAGGAATCTGCAGAACATCCCAGGTTTGTTGTAGCTGTTTATGTTCCAAGAAACTGGAAAATGACCCAATTTTTTATTTGTATTGCTTAATCAGTTTATTGTACTCTTTCATGTTGGCTTTTGTCACATTAGTATCACTGACCAACTATAGAATTTGACATCAGCATGTCACTGTTTTTTGCTGCATCATATGTGAAGGCAAAGAGCAGAATGCCACATACAATAAGATTTTTAGCTATATTCTTAAACTTGGTTGTATTTAGCTTTTCAGATTCTTTTTTAACTTGTACAGATAAATATTTGTAGATAATTATGCCAAACCTTAGGCAATCTGCATTTATTGAAACAAAGTCAAATTTCAATGTTGCTGCAGATTTATTCCTTAATCCTCAAGTATGTAATAAAACCCAGATGGCACCACAATGACTCCCTGTGCAAAATGCTATTTGTTGGCTTTGGAGCACAATTCTGACCATTGTTAAATGCAACATGAATATATAGATTGTAGGTTGGCGCAGCGTCTCCTTTTCTTCCCGTGGCCATGGACGATGAATATTACGGAGGGGCAGGAGACTGGGAGAGCTCGGAGGGACCACTGGAGGATGGATACGATGAGGAAAATGACACAAATTGTCTCTGACACAAATTGTCAGAGACAACGGTGATGTTGAGTCAGTGACACACACCCAGAAACAAACACCATTGCACTGAGAAAGATACTTTTTGTTTGTATCTCCATGCACTATATGGTTCCAATTCCTCTCACAAAGAGGAACATGTTATAATTTTTTTTTAATGCCTAGATCTGATGCAGACCTCACTTTATTTATTTGCAGTAGCAGAACTAACAGCAGTGCAGTCTGGGAGGCAGCCAGCCCCTCCTGGAGAGGTCCCGTAAGCAAAACTTTCCCCTCTTGCTTGTTTTAGAAAGACTTCGACATGTGGCCCACATCTGTATTCACAGCGTAAAAGCAGTCTGACTGACACCTTTTTATACAGGGACAAATGTCAGCAGTGGTGGTACATGTGCACAATCTGTTGACAATAAATCATCTTATATGTAATTTCTGCCCCTCTGCTAGTTCTGCTATTGAAATATTCAAAAATATAGTTGTAACCTTGCCAGTAGCTAAATGAGATGAATGTAGGTTAATCACTGTTAGAGCACTGCGAGTAAGGTGAAACTCACGACACCAATTTTGTAAATATACCTTGATAAATCATATGGTGTTTTGTATATTTTCTGACCAATTGTTGCTAACTGCTGCAACATTAAGTCAACATTGTATAATTTTCATCAAAGAGAGGAAACTTTTATTCTGAACTGTGTGTTTTATTTGTGTTGGAATGCCTCAGAAGCACAAATATGTGATCAAAGAACCCCGGGCAATTAGCTAACACATGTACTGACTCTGATTTGCTTATATTACAGCTGTTGAGACTTCAGCTCATTCCAATTGTACTCCAATTGCACTTAAAGTGCACATATATTTTAGAAACCGAAAACCTCAAAAGGCTAATACATAAATAAAACCAGAATCAGACCCTCTGTCGTTTTTCATAACAACCAAGTAATTTTATAATATATGCATGATGTGTGTACCAGTTCCATGGGGAGAAACAGATGAAAATGATAGATTTCTCCTCAACCACAAAAATCCTGCTTCTGCACTGGATACACAACAACCCAAACCCAAGAAAAGAGGACAGGACACAGTTTGTGCTACATGTACTACAAGTATCTCAAGATAGAGGTAAACAGCCGGACCACCAAGAAGTCAGAGAGTATTGTTTGTGAGCAGAAAGTTTATTGGATAACAAAATGCATTTTAGTGAATTTGTAGATCACTATTTAATTTCCTTTCCACCCACCACATGGTTGAAGTGACTTATGGCCAAATATGAAAAAACTCTACCTGCGGACTGACTTGTAGATTTAAAGTGGAGTTTTGACAGCTCGGTTACTGTTGTATAACAAAATGTTTGTTATGCGGTTATAAAAGTCTGACTAAACTGTCATAACCGCAGTATCACACTAATATGTATATGCATGAAATGAACTATTCCTATGAGCTTGTGGGAAGAACACACTGTACATACAACAATGGTGGTCAGAGCAGGGGGAGAAATTACGGTTATCTGAGAATGCTTCCAAAATGTCAATGTTATTCATTTTTGTCATACACTATCACTTTTTAACGCTCATCACGCGTAATGACATTCCTCCAAGGAGGGTGTTTTTAAAATGCAATCCGAAATGCCTGACAGTGCAACTAGCCCAGACAAGCCCAGACCTCGAGTTCGCGAAGAGGCTTCATGGCACGTCTTTGCGATGTTGTTTTCGTGCAGACCCCGCTGCTTTTCTCCACAAGAGGGCGTGAGGGTCTGTTAATTGCAGGTGCAAACAGGAAATATTCCAAACAAAAATATCCCTTTTCAATAACTTTAACTTGTGCTGGCTTTCGTCAGTGCTTCTTTACGTAGAGTCTTCGTTTTGATCAAGTAAATAAATAGCTCATGACAAATGCAATTAAACGCCTGCCAATTAATTTAAAAAAGTCACCCAAATTAACTTGTTTTTCACCATCAAATTCAAGTGGATTGCGGAGCAATTTTAGTACACTACATGTTTCTAAATTGAGTGTGTTGTAATGACTGGTTATTAAAAATCAAATATCCAAGATTTTACGGAAGCTTAAAATAGGTAAATAATTACGAGTCACTTTGCCACTCAAGAAAAGCTTACTCTTCTCTCACCAAAGTACTCTCTCCATCATTGCAACAAAAAAAAATCAACCCTCCTTCACAGTGTGGCCCTTGCACATGCAATATTTTTGGATCACGAGGGCAGTGCAAACCCACTCCCTGTCAAGTGTTATGTTTTGTTCATCTGCCAAAGTAAAGGTTTGACAAGGAGGAACATAGTCATTAGCACTGGCAACCATAACTTCTCACTTCACTTCTGACTGTATCACCTCCATCTGATTCCCATCCAACTACCTACAGGCCCAAGACAGCACCAAGAACATAAACAAACAGGTAAGTAAATGTAAAAAAGATAGTAATAATAATTTGAAAGTAAACATATATCACATCCATTCACAAATTTAAGAGCACATCCAGACACTCTCTCTATGTCTTCCCCAGGTATAGATGGTGTCTTTGACACAGCCTGCCAGTCTGCTGCCATGCAACGCCACATTTAGCTCTGCAACAAGCGCCAAACTGCAGCAGAGCACAGCACAGTGAGGAGGTTATTAATGGCCTTCTCTATTTCAAACGACAGTCTAAAAACACTGGTGGCACCATGCAGACCCTGCTTGCTACAAGCTTGTCTTTCATCCCATCTGTCTTCACTCCCTTCACTCTCCTTGGTCCTAATGGCCCCATGGCTTTTCACTCTGTCACTTTTGCTCCTAATACATCCTTGTCTGTCTGGCAAGCTCCAATAGAGGGTCTTATTGACTTCATGAAACAGCATCTAACAACCTTTTAATACCACAGATGTGTTGCACTTTATTTTTAATTATTTTTTTGAACCGTTTCTCCCATCGAGTTGAACAAAGAGGACTTCTGAGCACACAAAGTCATGCTCATAAAGCCAAAAGATCATCAAAACTTTGTAGTTTTTCCCCTAACCTTCAAGTTATCTCTGCTGATCCTCTTGCCTTTCATTTCTCAGAGCCTTATACCACCTATCCCTTCACCCTGCTGTGAATTTTGACACCTGTTTGATGTATCCCTCTCTTTACCTTTGGGTGTGCAGGAATGGCCCATCCATCTCCCAATGCCCTGTAGAGCTCAACCAATCATGAGCCAAGTGAGTCTGTTTGATAAAAACTGGATATGCTCATGTGCTAACTTTTTTATTAGCACATGATCATATGTGTACATACTTGTTTTTCATTTCCAAGAATGTTGAATGCATGCAAAATAATTTGTGTGTATGTTTTTGTATTTAGAGAATTCCTCTGGTTTCCAGCCAAGTTTGCATGTCAAAAAGTCAATGAGAAATGTCTGCAAAGGTAAAGAGCATTAGCCCTGTGTATTAAGTATTATGAGGACTTGCCCTATGTGTTTAACTTTCGCTTATGCTGTGAAGTTTGTATTTATTCCCACAAACCTCCATCCAACATGCAGATTATTAATTCAGTAGGACAGTTTTCATATTCCTCTCATGCTGCGGCAGCCATGTTAGTACACCCTAAGCCTGCATGGTCAAATTTAACAGCACTTCTCTGTGGAATAACAAAGAGTGACAACAAGCGTCTAAGCTTATTTCAGTCTTACAGACAGCATAACACTCATGGACATTTAAATGTTGGAACCCATTATGCACTGGTCACTTTTTTGCACTATTATCATTTTCCTTCCCCTTTACAATTTTGCCCTACTGTTGGACTGGGCACAAGAATGTTGAAAAGTTTAAGGCTTGTGAATATTTTTTAATGCAAACACATGATTGACATTTTTCCAGATTTGTTATTGAAAATAAAACCTCATTGTTCTTCTAGAGGAAAGAAATCTGTACATTTTGATGATTGTATGACATGATCGATAATAATACAGTTAACTGTTGTAATTATTACAGCTTAAACTGCAAAATACTGTTATACATTGCTTTGATTCTGATTTTATTAAGAGTCCTGTCAAAGGAAATGCAAAATATAGAAACAAATATTTTGATGAGCAAAAGACCACTGTGGGTTGGGTGGACTTCCTGACCTGCAGGAAATGTAAGCTTAAGTTCCTTATTCTGGAAAATAAACAAAAGCAGCCAGGTGGGAGAATACAATACATAATACATTCAGCAGCATCCATTACAAGTTATATTGATACATAGCATAAATATATACAAAAAAATACATATCAATTTCCCCTTTATTAAAAAAAACTACCAAGAGAACTGCTCCAAAGCACCAATAAAAAAAATGCTGTACATAATATAATAAAATTGGATTTCTTTTGTATGTGCCATTATGATTTAGCATTTTTAAAATCATATTTAGACAAAGATATTGTACTTGGTAAATAGGTAAGTCAATGACGCAATGAAAAAAGAAAAAAAACTATGTACAAATATGTACAGCAAAAATATCAGCTATATTTACAATTTACCATAAAAGAAAAACAACATTTTAAAGAGGTGGGATCTTTTTAAGGTTGTTCTCCTGGGTTTGCGTTGTCAATGGTAACGACCTCTCACCCTTGAAAAATGACAGAGCCTGAATGATTTCAGTGATTGTGTTCGATAACTTGGCTCGACTTTTGTCTCGTCAAAAGCTTCAAGTCCCTCGAATGATTTGGTTAAACCGCCTTCTTCACCGCTCAGATCACAGAGAAGACCCGGAACGCCTTCCCTCCAGGAGGGTTTTGAAGGCTGCAGGGGAAGAGAGGGACAAGAAGAGCAATTAGTCTGGGTGCTGTTTTTTTCTCTTCAAAACATCCACCTAGACATAATTGATAGACCTTTGGTGGCACTGTACGTATCTAAAACTATAATTACAAGGTCGACAAAAAAAAAGTTACCTCAAAACGCAAACGGATGGATCGCTATTTATACAAAAAAAACATCCAGGGGAGAGAGTTTCATTGAGAAAACCATTTAAAACATTAAAGATCCCCAAGTCCTTTGGTGGAAATGTTATGGGGACTGAAAAAAAGAAAATTGAAACTTGTTGAAATATTTCATTTGCTGAGTCTCCTGATTGTTTGCAACTCATACATTTGAATTATGTGAGCACTAGCTTGGCTTGGGCTTCTTAGCTTTCCAACAACCATTATACAAGCCACTTAGTTAATTTTCTTAGTTCATTATGTAGCAACTGCTACACAATAAATGCAACTGCAGAATTGTTATATTATTATTTACATTTTTTTCAGTTAATCAGAGTAACTTCTCATGAGTAATTCATTAAAACCCTAGGGTAGAAATGCCACATGACAGAGCCTTACTTATTTGAGTCACTCATCAAAATATGCAACACAAGAGAGCATGCTGTTGAAGTAAGGCAATGTATAGATCTTTGCTAGTCAGAAATAGTTACTCCCTGGACACTGCATGTCCAGGGAGTGTCCAGGGACAGGGTGTCCCTGTCCAGGGGTGTGTATGTCCAGGGACACATACAGTCATTTCTACAGCGTGAAGAAAAGTTAAGTTCCTTTAAACTCACAGAGCAGCGTGTTTAATTCCATGACAAACTTTAGAGGCAATACACCTGCCAACTGGTTGGCCAGAAAAAGCTTTTTCAATCCCACCATCACAAACCAAAAAATGTGTGAAGTTTGCCTAATGGAACTTGAACTGGGGTTATGACCAGCCTGTTTAGAGGTCAGATAAAACTAAGTTGGAGCTTTTTGAAGTGTGAAGCTGCAAAACAAAAAACTTCATGAGTTGATTAATGATTCACCTCAGATTCTACATTTTAAGCAGCTGTCATTTTTCCAACACTTTATGACTTCTCTAACCGGATTATGCCGTCTGTTCCTGAGTACTGCATGGGAAAAATATATGACTCTCAAGCAATATAAGAGCTATCTCCACAGGACTGAAAACCAATCTGGAGACAATTATTATCACTTTACGCTTGGTGAAGACCGAAAGAAATGCTTTTGATTTTATTTTTTTTAACAATATCTCACATTTTGGGTGACAACAAGTCCCAAAATGGAGGAAATGCTTTGCTGTTAAACAGCATCTTGCAATGAGGATTTTCTGTGGGATGACGCTCAGGTAATGCTGACTAACAAAAAGGTAAGTCTCACTCAGAGACGCATGAAGATGCTGCTCTCATCTTCTCAACAATAATTGCCCAGCTTTTAATTATGTTCAATTCAAATCATGCAAATTGCCCTCTGGGGCACCCTGTATCAGAGTTTTAATAAAATGTCTGTATCATGAAAAGATTAGGGCCTCAAAGAAGAAAGAGCGCTTGCATTTCTCTCAACCTGGGAACCATTCATTCCCAAAGATCTCATCAACTCTTTACATTGGGATTTTCTTTCCTGTTAACTACTTACTGTTGATGTTGCTAGAGTAAAGCTCCACTTGTTAAACTAGGTGGCTGTTTGAAGAGCAAATTCCAGACAGTATACAACCTTGAAAATATAAATGTCACCTTTCTATTTGTCTTCAAAATATTTGGAAAGAGCATAACATGGGCTAAAAGCCCAAAGCAAATACAAAATGATATGTTGTGAAATAATAAAATATGTACTTTAACTTCATGAAGACAAAATCTGCAACTGAAAATGCACATACCTACACACACATTTGTCTACACACTACATATTTCCAGGTAATCCCTGCCATACCTCTCAGAGAAAATCCCATTTTGGTATGAGGAAATATAATGATTCCGCTTGTCCACAGGCATCACATCTATGTATCCACCCTCTCTGTTCCTGATGACTCCAGCATGGACAGCTGCCCAACATGCGCTGGACTTCTGCAAGGTCCAGTAAGAAAGAAAAAGGATGACGAACTAAAACTTTGTGGAAGGTTGGCTTTTCAACATTTTCAAAAAACAGGAACTTACGTCGGAGTATATTTTGGTACCAATGACTCTGGACAGGCGAGGGTTCTCCTCTAAACAGTTCCTTGGGCAATATAATCTAAAAATACAATCAGTTCAGGATTTGACAAAGCCAGAGAACAAGACTGGATACCAAAGACTAAAAATGTTTTTGGTGGTCAATAAGCACATTAAGGTTCAAACCTTGGACAGTGTCTTGAAGGCTTTTCATATGGACACAATTGTTCCACTGTGGTTTCACATGTAATGGCTGTAACTATATATAAAAAATAAAACACACAGAAAATGTCTACAAATATTGATGCAGCAGCACACCTTATAATGAGCAATTCTATATGTTTATAACAGGTAACGTGTCCCACTCTTAGACTTACCTGCCACTCTGGAAACTGTGAAGGAGTTAGCATTGTGATATTTTCTGTCCAAAGGAAAGGCATAACACACCATTAGATTTCATCTTTTCCTTTCAGCTTCGATTGGATTGTAATGAGGTCTGCCTACCGAGTATCTCAAGTGTGTTACATATAAATGGCAATTTTGTTTCTAAAATCGCTGCCTCACCTGAGAGACTGGACTCCGTTCTTGTTGGATTTGATGAAATAGTTCTTTCTGCCTTGTCTTGTCACGTCCAACCAGCCCCCATCGTTATCTATGACACCAGCATGCAGACCAGCTCTGCACACACTTGATTGCTGCACAAAACATTTTGTACATTTTGCTGACACATCAGTTAGAACTTACAAAAGTTTTCAAAATGTGGTAGAAAAAATGTAAGATGTACAAAAATGTAGGAGGTTTCTGTTTGGCAAATTTTTTCTTTGCTGCAACAATTATTCTTGTTAATGGTCCTTTTATTGTGCTGTTTTTCTTAAACAGTAGCATCTTTTTAAGAAGTAGATAAAGTTCTCTTCAATCTACGTTTGACATTTTTTAAAGTTGACTGACCACGCTAAAATTGGTACCTAATGACTGAAAGACTAAATATATGTGTTTTTGCTGTTTTATATATTTGTTCTCGTCAACTGGTAGCTTAGCACTTCATACAATAGATGACACTTAGACATTGTAGGCTAGTAGAGCATAATTCTTCTCAGGACGAGTAGACTCTAATGGAAAAGGGCCAGTAGGCTTATTTCATAGCAAAATTATACATTATAACAAGGTTTATATTGGCAGCAAAATATCTTCATGAAGACATAGTACTTGGTTGGTATTCAATTGAAAATACTGCAAACTTTGATCTTAGCATGGTTCAGACTTTACCATTACACATCAACCTGTTTACCCACCATTTCATAGTACACTGTTCCAACCACTTTTCCTGTTGCATCCAGGCATCCAGCCGGACACTCATACCTGTACGTCAACATAGCAAAAGCCATAGTTTAAAACACTGTACATTCCTCACTATGTGTCAATGTTTTATCTCTGTTTTACCTATTACATGTTGTTCCTTTGCACTGATCTCGCAGTTTGGTATCACAGGTGATGAGCTGAGCTGAAACACAAACATTATGACTTCTCAGAAAATGCTCCTACGCAAAACTGCATCCATAAGTCAGCTGTTTTAAATTGAGCATAACTATTCTTGAAAATCCCAGGCTGAGAGAAACCCAAGGGAAGATATTGGTGCATTGATTCCAGAACAAAACACACACAAAAAACCCCACAACATATTTCAGGGTGGTCAGCAACACTAGAGGAAGTGTCTCATCTTACACTCTGAGGGCCCTTGCACTGCAGGGAGGAAGTTGTTCAAAAACCACAGCGAGCCCCTTTCACTCCCGCTCAGCAAGCCAAAAACAAACATGTCCTCAGGGGACCACGTTAAAATAAAGACCCCCTCCTCCAAAGAGTGACTTGCAGGATTGGGCCAGGTTTACAGACTGTCAGAGTCAATCAAGTGGGTAACAAGTAAAGGCTACATGGCATCAAAGAAATCTTACATAAACTGCAAGTAAAACATTTTTCAATTATGATATGTTTTCTTTCTAAAATGCAATACTGCTGCTTCCACACAAAATAATTCAGATTATCTGATTCTAATCCAGCTTCCAGACGTTTTTCTATTTAGTACATACCGTACTGTACTTCCCAGACCTGCTGGTCCCACCCCTTAAATCAAGCCCAAAAGCCCCCAAATTTAAGTTGAAACTTGATCCAGAACAAACAGTTAAATGGCAACTTACACATCTGCTGAATGTTGACCACTTCATTCTTCTGCAGGTCCTCTGTGGGGGGCTCAGTGGGGGCCAGGGCAGGGGCAGGGAGGCTGGGAGGTGCAGGCTTGGAGGCCCAAGACCAGGGATTTGTTCCTCGAGGGCCCTCTGGCTCAATAAAGTTGCTTTCCTCTGTTTCCTCCAGTGGAGGGTTAGAGCTGTCATCTTCAACTAGAGACACAGAAACAGGGAATGACGAGTTACTTCATTTCACTTTTGTCTGGGTTCTTTGCCTTTTCCAGTGTGACTCATGGATACCTTTGTAGCAAAGATTATCCTTGCATCCTCCTCCATAGCTTGGAGGACAAGAAGAGCATGGAGTCCCATGTTTGTAGGGGGAATGTCCCCACCAATTTCCCCTGTTGTAATCAATATTCAGTAAAACTGGTCAAACACTGTAAATGAAACATGTTTTTTATTTTATTTAAATTTCCTGATATGACTTTATTCTGCTGTACTTACTTTGGTGAATAGTTGCAGACCAGATATATAGCTTTCTCCCAAATTTGTCCCCACACATTCATGTTGTAGCAGATGTTGATGGCACAGCCAATTCGGTTGCTCGTGGCCCATACCAGCTACAAAATGGTAATACAGTTCACTATACAACGAAAACAGCTGGCACAAATAAGTAAAGTCAGGTAGGTTACCTGTGTATAATGTGTGCAAACAGGTCCGGAGCATTGGAACGGGCAGTAGGGATTACACTCTTGAGGATAAGGGAAGGAGTAATCTTTCACTTCATCGTACCAGGCCTGCACATGGGATGTAGGTGGGCGATACCTAATAACAGCAGTGAGTATTATAAAAAACAGTGATCTGTGTCTTATAGTGAGTCCATGGACTCTTTGAAGCAAGAAGCAAAAGAGTTCCATAAAGTACCCATATTCAAAGTTGTAATGATTAATTAAATGCACTTACAAGCTTAGCGAGGAGAAACACTGCTCTAAGTAATACACCTCACCATGTATAATTGCCAACCACTGATAAACACACCAATTTAGGCACTCTTGTTATGATGGCTCTAATTGGTAAGCACTGCTACGTTACCAAGGCCACAGGTGTGGAACCAGGTGCTGAAGAATAATTTAATTAAAATTAAGCATCTTGACAGTGAGGTGAACTGATTGGATGCAAAAACAAGATTTTCTTATGTGAGGCACTGATGTTATGAGAGAGTTTTTGAAAGGGGAGTGAGTAAGCAAAGGGAAAAACAGAACCAGTCTGTGCTGTGTAAATCTATTGGGCTGCAGTGTGGGATCATAGGATCTCAGGTACCTGTCCATAGTGGGTAAACACTGTCAGCAGTTGTTTCGCCTTTGCCCCTGTGGCTTATTAGTTGGGACAGGGAAGACTTTCTAAATTGACTTTCGAAAATGGGACAATCAAATCCAAATCCTGAAGTAAGACAGCATTCATATACTGTCTATACTGTGAAAGAAGAAATGTCAATGTTATCAGAGTAATTAGGAAAGCCCATTATATTTGTAATGCCTCCTCTGGTGAAATGACAAGGAAAGGAAAAAAGAAAAAGTTCTTAACTTGTTTACAAGATTCTAACTTTTTATTGAAAGATCATTTACCTTCCCCAATGCACACCCAGGTTTTGCCCAATCTGTGGGAGTAAGCCTGCAGGACCATGCTCCCACAGGCAGGTCTCTGCCCACTCCTCAGCAGTACGTTCCAGCTCTGTGTCCCACACCTGGTCAGAGGAATAAAACAGACAATAACAAATAGCATCAGTTTGCAGAATATTTTGAATAAAAGCTGGAAAGCTGACAAAACATTATCCAAATTCAATTAGATAGAGCTGATGATAGAACATGAGGTTTATCAATGTCACGTTAGAGAGCTGGTAATGAGCAAAGACATTTACAGCCATATGTGCTTTTTCTGTGGGCAGTGATGTGCTAAACCCATATGATGAAGTGCTAAGTAGCTTCATCATCTTCACGTTAACTGTATCTTAAAATTGCTGTCAATGTGGAGATTTATGCACTTTATTTCTGCTAACCAGCAATGTCACCCTCAACAGGCCTTCTCTGAATTGTTTCTAAGTTAATTAAAAATGAAAAAATAAAAGAATGCTGGAGCATTTCTTTTACTTTACTGCTTTGTGATTTACACACTGTCAAGTTCTGGGAATGTGAAGAAAACCCCCATCAGCTACTCTGTGTTCTAATAAAAAAGAAAAATATAGCCAAATTTCTCTGAAGAACAATATGTTCCTATAATCAGTCAGAGTCAGAATATACTTTAAGGGGACATTGCTTATTTGTTGACAAGCTCTGTCCAAAGTGTCAAATTTTAGCAAATGCAAATATAAACTACAAGTTGCATACATTTATAAAAAATAAGTCTGAGATTATAAGTAACTTAATTACACACCTATTTGTTCACTTTCAGGGTGACTTGTCTTTGTGCAGCAATATCAATAAGAGTGTGTGCATGTGTATATAATGTTAAAAACTAGCACAATGTGTCAAAAATGTGTTTTTAAGCCTGCTCTAAAATTAATACCTGACACAGCTGACGGAAATGCCAAGTCTGTAAAATACGGAATACCAAATGCTAACTGATTGCCTGTTCCTCTGCAAGATGCAGATCACAGCTGATGCCATTTAAAATTGCCTATAAGGTCGAGCTGTTCCCTGCTTTATAATGACTTACTGACTGTTGGTTAAAGCAATAAGGAGAATTTGTTTAACTCAAAACCGCACTGCCCTGACATGATCTCTATTTGCGGTGCGCTGACTGAAATGTCAGCATTATCATCTGCTTTGACATCTGTTTTGGCATTTTAGAGCTGCTGTCAAGGCGTTTCTCAACTTGACACATTTTTCCCGTATCTAAAAACACATTTTGTTTGTCTAAACATAAAGAAATTAGAAATATTTTGTGAAACATGAAGTACTGCCTATTAATTGAACTATGATGTGCCCTCTATGATGTGCCTGTGTATTGGAATGAAGAAAGGTGTACAGAGTGCTACTCCATCAAAACCAAGTAAATATCTTTTGTTGCTTCGTTATTTTCATTGATCACCAGATTTTCTTGGGGTAAATGCTCTGTACTCCATGAATAGTCTGAGTATTCCCTAGTAACAGGGCAGAATTGTCAACCATTCAATATGCATGAATCTTCTTGAGTGCATACAGTGTGTCTGCATAATTTAGGATGAGATCACATAATTTATCTTTTAGTCATTGCTATGAAATGTTTTAAGACCAGTTTATTTTTAAAAAATGGGTGAATACACATGAACAAACATTAGCGCTTAAATACATGAAATTAAAGCTACGTGGCTAACGACCAACTCTACTCCTGCTGGCAAGTTGGTGTTAAAAGTAATAAATTTGATTTGAACTTTTGAGTTGCATAAATTGTCCCTCTGTGGAACCAATGTGTGATATATAGATGCAAAAATATGATGGTGGAGCATTATTTACTCATCTTCAGATGCCATTGATGGTAGTTTGCAATGGGGTGTCAGGGAATAATGTTGAATGCTGCTGATAAAAAAAATTAAAACATTTCTCTGCATGCCTCTGAATATATTTGTGGCATTAGGTTGACAGATTGTCACAAATATTCTTCTTTGTGGGGCTCAAATTGCTGCTGGCATTGTCCAAATACTCTTAAAAAGCAGACCAGTTGATGCTTTCCGATTTCTTGCAGTTAAGAATCCAACAACTTTCTAAAAATGAAATTGGCCTGAAGCAAATGTTTTCTGTTAGTTACTTGGCAAGGAGTAATGCATGATCATCATGAGGGGAAAACTGCTAGAAGAAACCACTCATATTTGCCATTCAAATTATTTTCACATTTCCTTTTAGATGTTGCATCTGTACAGTGTATAGCCAGGCTGTCAAAATGCTGTTGTTTGCACAGTTTCCCAGGAGGAGAAACCTCGTAACCACAAACCTGATCCTGTACGCCTCCCGCTCTGACAACAAAACCATGAAGAAAAGGCACCTCCCTCCTTGTGAACATTTTTCAGCGTAGCTCACATGGCATTGTTTGTTTCGTTTAACACTTCATTTGCGGTCTGGATTTTTTATATTTTCTCTTTCACTTTGTGTTTGTCTGGCTGCCCTCAGTTGAAAACTTCCTTTTCAAGTATGAGTTTCCTGTGTATAATCAATGGACCATACTGAGAGGCGTAGGAAAGATATGGCAAAGATTCAAAGAAAAGTTAAAGAGAATGCAAAGATAGAAATGATTGACTTTCTGTCATGAACCCTAAAAGAAAAAAGAAATTAAAGCAGAACAAATAAAAAATGATTGTGAAGTAATTTACTTGTGTGAATTTCCATTCACGTTTTTCAAGCACAAGTTTCCAGCAAATTCCACTAACAGTTTGAAAATGGCAAATGACCACCAGTCAAACATTAAAACGTTTCACATGGAAATCAGATTTATGTGTGTTTCAGGAACATTCTATTTGATCTGAGTAAATACTATGCTTGCTTATCAGGAGTTAAATAAATGACAACTCATTCCAGGAAAAAAAATGTGGTAGGCTGTAAGAAGGATGTATTCTGAATAGTTTTGCAGTATGAAAATGGTTGACTGTTTAGAAATAAAGGAAAAGCTGCAATGCTTAAAACAACTGTAGATCGTGTTCCTAATGTTTGCTTACTTCCTGAAACCCTGGTGTTTTTACTCACATCCTAAAGTGTTCTATAAAAAAAGACCAAAGTGAATGTTTGTCAGAAATTATTTCAACTAAGATGACCAAAGTTTTACACAACAGGATTTTTCATAGCCAACAAATGCTACGTCAAAGGGATTATGAGCTGTCCATGCTGTTTTTGTGCCCTGTGTCTCTTCAAGAATTTGTGGCAGTGAGGCAATAAGGACTGTGGCCAGGGGTTGAGAGCAAAAGCAAAGTTTTGAAAATAAAAGTTTTGTAGTTATACCAGCTGTTACATAAAGAGGATGCAGCAAGTCAAAGGGGACGAAGACCCAGACCTTCAGGTTTTAGTGGAGCCTAAGATGTGATGTGGAGTCCAGGTGGTGCACAGCAGGTGATCTGGAGCAATTCTTTAAAATCAAAGTTTCCATCTAATGTAATGCTGGTGTGGAGTCAGTGGAAAAACTAGCAACACCTGTTCTGAATGCACTCTGGCACCCCCTGTGGAGATATTCTAAGTATAACTCATCAATCCACATATCTAAAATACTGGAATTACTGGATCTCTAAGCTGACTTTTAGGGTGCAGAAATATTTCGTGCCACAGTTAATCAGTAGCTGCCAGGTTGGTTTAAAAGCCCTGGGTCTAGATATTGTCTGACTACATTCCACATAGACTAAAAAAAAGAAAGAAAAAAAAATTAATAGAGCTTTGTCATAATTCACTAACAGCACCACCAAGACAGACCAGAGTGTGGTGCAGCAAGGCCAAGTTAAACATCAGGAAACGTGGGGCCTTTTCCCCCCACCAAGATGCAGTCTGTTTGTCTTCTACTGCTTCAAACACTGACACCTTTCTTTTTATACCTGTGGGTCAACATCTGAGTGAGAGGCAGAATCGCTGTCCCCGTGTTGAAGCCATTGTAAAGCGTTAATGCTTATTCAGGGAATTTTTGGGGCCTCTGTGGTGGGTAATGACAGAATGGGAACGGAGCCACAGGGATAAGGAAGGGAGAAGCAGGGAGAAAGAAAAGTAGAAAGGGAGGGAGGGGAAGTTTAAAAAAAAAAACAGGCAGATGAAGGGGGAGATAAGCAGTGGATCTAAACTGATGTTATCTTCAATGATTGCCTCCGAGGGTCACTGGGGTTGTGGTCTAATACAATGGAGAACAATAGGAGAGCTGATGGGCAAACATTTCTCTCTGTGCACATGGTTTTATAAATTTCTGCATGCATGAATGTGTAACTGGAGCACGGCCAAGCACATCTTCGAAGTCTTCCAGCAGAGTGAAGCTTTGAGCTTTCTGGAAAGTGACAGCAGTTGGGGGAAAAAAAGTCATTTTGAAATAAAGTGGAAATCAGTCACAAAAGGAAATGACCTGTAAAGCTGACCAGTATCTCAAACACTGACAACTACAACTGCAGATATTATTTTCCACAGTCACAGAATATTGTCTTTTCTCTTTCCGCCTATCTCAAATACACATTGGGCGATTACCAATATTAAGGTAAATCAAGGTTTTTAAAAACAGTGGCTTCAAAACAGTTTCCATTGTTTAACATTTTCTAAATGAGATACCAGGGAAAGAGCCCATACAGTTACTATGTAGTTGCTTCTCATATAGTTACTAATGTATATTAAATGCTTAACAGCTAAGTAAAATTTCTTGCCATCCTCAATTAAAGAATGGAGGCTGAAAAGTTTTCTTAAATTTATGGACATGCATGGTGTTGTATTCACTAGCCAACTCTGCAGCAAAACATCCACACATCATCCAACACAGCTCCACATGTAGTGTTGAATTCTCAGAATCTTCCCCCCATTTTCCTCTTGATGTAACAATGACAATCATTTAGACCAAACACTTCACTTTTAGTTTCACCAGATCAAGGGATAGCTTCTACTTTGCTGAGTGCTCTTTCAGCCAATGATTGAACATAGCTTATTTTACTATGGATAGCGATACTCTCACCAGCTCCAGCCAGGATTTAAACAGGAACTTTCTCCTTTGATCTGGGATTCCCACTAATCAAACTATTTTTCTTCCTCCAAGTTGTCATATTGTGAGAATCTCCTTTCTCTCTTGCCCCCTTTTTCTTTTTTAATTCCCACCACTTAGTGTTTACTTTTCATTCCCAGTTATCTTTCACTATGTCTCACGCCTCACATCCTCTTGTCGCATACCTCTACATGCTTAACCCGACTTTGCCCTCAGACCCCCAAAAAACTGCCTACTGCAACTGGAGATGGTGAAAAGAGCTACACTCTGCTTAACTCAGCACTTTTTCACACCCGTGTGCCTCTGTACAGACGTACGAATGGTCCCCGAGCATAACCTCTCAATTACACAATTACACAGTCCAGCAAATGCCCTCAGCAGGAACTGTTTATTTTATTTTACTTTAGAATAATGCAAGCTTTTGTTCTGTTTCTCTTTAAGTGAGGAAGAAAAGGTGATAAAACCTCATTACAGTCTCCACATTGTATTGATTTTGATTCTTCTTCCACCTGAGATGTGTTGTTGATGGCCATGCACTGCAGAGGACAAACTGTGCCTACATGTAGGATGTGATCTGGAAAAAATCCAGATCTGCGCCCAAGGTGCGGTGTATGCCTGCGTGTTTAGCCAGGGTAGTTAGACAGCTGGTAAAACAAGGCCCTCTGTGCTGCACTCTTGATTCTAATTGCACTGTGAAAAGCGATCTGGCGCTGCACACTCAAGTGATGGCCAAAGGATAAAGTCAAACAAATCTCTAGGCAAGAGTGTTGGGGTTGAAAGGAGGGGCAGAAACGCAACAGAAATGTGATTACTGGCAAGTTGGTGAAATTCTTCTGTTTTTGCAAAGCAGCCACAAAGTCATGGGGGTAAAAAATTATGGGTTCATGTGTAAAGGTGCTTTGGAGGCTGGCACTTTGCACGTTTGAGCAAAGTTAGACTGCATGGTGCAGTCAGAAAGTGCATTTTCTTTCAACTCTCTGCTGCAGATTTTGTTACTGCAAGTAACAAATTCACTTTGGTACACTGCAGCTAGCACATTCTGTCATGAATGCTCAGGCTAGTAGGCATGGGCACTAATAACAGCGGACAAACGTTTTTCCTGTAGTGGTTAGTTATTTATCTGCCATTAGCTCATTTAGCAGGTTTGACTGATAGTGCTAAGACACTCCTCCTGAGTTTAGCTTTAGTGCTAAAGTAGAAATAATGGTGATCTTGTATGTTGACAGAACAATTTCAATCATATACTCATACATTTTCATGTTACGTCTTTTTGGAGGTCTTGTTATTCCGTTAGAATCTAATATCAGCCCATGTCTGCTTCATGCACCTACCATGTACTCCATGTTGGAGGAAGGGGGGTAAACCTGGCCTCGGAGCTTGTTGTGCAGGTCCAAGATGAGCTGAGCGTCACTGTTAGTGATGGCCCTCCTCCCCCTCTGCTTGGCTTGCGACCAGTCTCCGTCCTCATCCAGATACTTGTCCAGCATCTGCTCCCATCCAGTGGAGTTTGGAAGCATCACCATGGACATGGAGGCTTGGACCAGCAGAAGCACGGACACACATCTCAGATACCTCATCCTTGGAGATAATGGTGACAAGGAAAGGTGGTGGGTTTCTCAAACTCCACCAGGAGGAATTGAAGTGGGACAAAAAGCACAAATCTTTCTTTACCTGCACATGGATGAGGGTGCAGATTCACTGGAAGAATTAGTGCTCTCCACAAGAGTTGCTGAATAACTTATGTCAATATTGAACTTGGTAGGGACAGTGCATTAGCTTGCAGACGCACGATCTGGGGAAGTGCTGTGGAAAAAGCTAATGGGAGTTCAGTGAGGGTAAACTTGCAGACTGAGAATAACTGGAATAAAGTAATTTAAACTGTCCTTGAAAAGTTTTACAACTGACTTTTAAATCCCAAACAACCTAAATGATCTTAAACGATTCGGAAGGAATGCTGGTTGCAAAATGCTTGCAGTAATTTAACAAAGTCCAGCAAACTGAAGCTCATATACTTCTAAAGCCATTATTAACTTAAGCTTTTTAATATGCAGAAAACATGACGATATAAAAAGCCAATAGAAGTGAACACGTATTGGAACAGAAAGTGATTGGAATAAATTTATGGAGACAGTGGAGGTAATTTACCTTGAATGAACTGGAAAGGAGCCCAGTTGCTGAAATCTTGGGGAAGAATTTGGCAGCGAGCAAATCTTCAGCTGCAAGATGAAAACAAAAAGTCAAAGTTGCATAGCTCAGGTGCAACTTGGACCGACGTTTTGCCTTTTTTTCTTTTTTTGCATGAATTAAAAGAATGCAATAGGGTCTCCTCTCTCGTTTTCTGCAGCTTAAAAAAAGAATAAATAAAAACCAGCCTTTCTTCTTGTGGGTGTTGTGCGCCAAAGCCGGTAAAGCATCACTTGTTCACATTTTATCCTCAGTTTTACTGTTCCACGAGAGCCGCCCCTGGCCCCGCCTCCTGTCAAGGCTCATGTGCGCTGATATCGTTCGTGCATGAAGTGGTTTATTGTAGGAGTATCTCTTAATTTTCTCTTCCCAGAAACTCAAAGCTGAACTTTTATGGAACAAGGAAACCGAAACAGTTCAGATCGCCGCAATAAAATACTGAAGTTGTGCGCTAAAGCCGTTTTTTTTATGTTCGGTATTGAAATCTTTTTTTGTGTGTGATACAGAAACTATCCCGTTTTTTGAAGATTCGTTGGCTGAACTCATGGTTCTCAAACTGTGGGGCGACTGCCACTTGTAGAACTTGTCAACTGTTCAGTACTCAAGAGAAATGAGTGCAGAACGGTACAATCATAAGTCATTTACTAAATAAATTCAATACACCTAATAAACAACAGCAGTCAAAAAGAGGAGTTGGAAACTTGGATTTGGCATAATTGCAAAAACAAACAAACAAACTAATAAAAAATTGAAATGTATTGATTTTTACTGGGTTTTGAAGATTTAATAATCAAATGGCTGGGAAAACTATAATTAGCAATATAAGCTAACATCCAAAATGATGCCTGAGCAAGTGGAGAATCTGTTCCACTACTTTTATATTATTATTATACTGGTAGTAGAACTTGGAAAACCAAGTATTTTCAGAGTAGAAAGAGTTTACACTGTGAACCACTGGGCCAAAGTGTTCACAGGATAGCCTTTGAAGTTCAGGGAAGAATTAAAATTCAATTCAAGTCTTTCTGTCACTTGATTCTGTCATCACTATTTCCACACTCTTTGCTGTAATGTGGTCCTAACTCGGTTATGGAAACAAGCAGGTTGTATCATTTTCACTGGTTGCTATGGCACACGTAGAAACAGCAGAGGGGCACCAGTATGTATTTCCCACAAGGGGAAAAACTCAGCATATTGTTGTTTCACCTAAGCTACGTCATAAGTCAAACATGGACCAAAGTGACGATGAGCATTTTGGTCAGTTTTTTATGTTGTTTACATAATCCCTCACTAGTTCATATGCAAGAATTATCCTACAGGTCACCCAAGGGTCTATTTTATAATAAGTGGCACAAAAATCTTGAGTTATGTCAAAGTTTTCATGGTAGATAATCGTTGCTCTACCTAGCGGTTGACAATAGTCTCTTCTACTTTTATTAGCTTTATATTGTAACTCAGGAATCCAATTCAGTATCAATGGGTGGACCCATCACTTTGTTGTTGTTAGCTTTTAGCACAGCTAGCGTGTCCAGCCAAAACAAGAAACATTCCTTTCGCAGCCGTTCATAAAACAAATCACGGCAGTTTGAATGTTATAAACATTCTGTCTTTTTTAGTAAGGGATGAAGATTAGTGCAAAAATTCAATGGTGTATGTTGCTGCTAAGAGGAGAGACTGAGACTTGGAAGCAGACACATTAGCTTTGCCTCTATTCCCTTGATAAATACATACGAACGACAAGTTTTGGCAAATATTGAGTCATAAATGCTGATGGAGATTAAGTTTTATTTGAGCATGAATAAACACAGGGACGAGACTTGATAATTGAAAAAGTGATTTAATAAAAAAAAAAAAAAAACAGGAATTCACAAGACACCACTGCAGCAAAACAAAAAAAAACAAAGTTAAACAAACTGACAAGGCACATGGAGAGAACTAGTTGAAAATAGGCATGTTAATGGTTAGAGAAGATGAAATGAACATAATGGGAAGAACTGAGGCAACAGAGATTTTATTGCTGGGAAAAAAGATTCCTAAAACAAGAACAGGGTCGGACTGATTAACTGAATGGTAAATTACAGTAGTATAGGAACCATATAACAAGATGAACCTGAGAAATATGAGATAAATTACTGGAAACAGGGAAACACCTCAATAAAGGAGAGCAACATCTAAACAGGGTTTACAATCCTGTAGTCAAGAAAAACTAGACCAGAACTGACAGAACAACACAGGAAAAGGTATTCAATGGAAAATAGGAAATAAACAGTACACACAAGAAAACAGTTTATAAAAATAAAACAGGAGTTACACATTATAAGGCAATAAATAAATAGTAAAGTAAAACTAAACTCAGAGGCAAACATACATATTTTCAGCTACTATGACTGAAAACATGCATACAGCAGGATGAAGATGATCAGTTTTTACATCACAAAGTTGAAAGTAACTCAAGTCCAAATGGGTTTCAGCTTTAGTGATCTTTACAAGCCTTTACTTTGTGTAACAGTTTGAATGTTTTAAAACTAAAATTTTTAAAAGAAATGTAAAAAAACAATAAACTGTGTCCAACTTTAAACTTCATTAAATCCTGAATCTGTTGCTGAATCAGATTCTTGTGTATGAAGACAACAAAAATAAAGATATTTGCTGCCTTCCAGTCATTGATCTGTCTAACCTACTTTTCTGGCTGTAACACAAGAATTCTTACTCTGGAGACCCACCGCATGCAGAATGTCCATAAAGCCAGTGTTTACTGTCTGCTCTTTGGGTCAGTAGCACGGGCCTGGGCCATGGCCCCGGCACCTTTCCTTTCTCTGCGGTAAGGCCTGGCAGGACCCCAACCCGACTCCTCCTCTTCCAACACAGCTGAAATAGCAACACTCATTTAACTGCAGTGGAATTAATGCTGTAACTGCGTTTAGACAAAGTGTCTGTGACAATGTGAAACCGCAAAATGAGAAAGAGGCTGTGGGAGTGTGGGCTCTTCAAAACCTTACACACTGACTCAGTATATACAAAAAAAGCATACAATTATCTCAAGCACTGCTAGAAGGTTCGGACATCTCTGAATGTAAAGAAAAATATGTAATCCATCAACTGAAATGCATAAGCACCGACTGTGAGTGAGGAATGTTTCAATTCCAAGTAAAAAAAAAAAAGGTAAAAAGCAAGTAGAGGAAAAATTGACCAACTGCTAAGGGATTTCTATGATTTACAGAGTGGTGATTTAGGTCAAGCACTCTGTAACAACGAACTCCCTGCTGATTTTAATCACAGTGCCAGGAAATAAACAAACAACAAACTTATTTACTTAGAAATCTGGTTTGTGTTACTTATAGTGTTATAAACTTGTGCACAGTCATTTCTTGTTCCAAGATTTCCCCTCATTCTGCTTTTTCTATAGCTCACCAACACAGTCTCGGCTAAGCAGTGAGCCCAGGACACTCCATTCTTCACTTCCTGTATTCAGCGTAATGTTTTGCAATATCCCCTACATACCCAACAGAATGTTAGAAACAGTGCCAGGCCCCTGTATCCACAGTCCTTCTTTTGCATAGAGCCGCAAACCACACAAACACTCAAAATCACATTTTCTTTTTGTTGGCCAATGTTATTCAGCTCATTACTCCCTAATGGTTCTGGTAGAGCTGGATCAGGGTCAGATTTTTGGAACAGCATCAGGGTGAAGACGGGAGTAAAGAGCACCAAGTTCATCTGGCAGATGTTCAACGCCGCTGCTTCTGTGACACTATCAGCTGTGCTCAGCAGAAGGCTGTCTGAGACAGCCTGCTAAGAGCTGGGCATCTCAGAGCACAGGCTACTCACCTGCCCCCCCTCGTGGTGAAAAAAATCCCGTGCATCTGCTAGAAAAGGTAAGAAATCTGCAATGTCTTAGTAGGCAGAGATGTAATCAATGTTTCTGTTTAATGTTTCCAAATAAGGGAGGGAAAAAGAAAACCATCAGATGTTTAACAGCACTTTTACGTTATTTGTTATTGTGCTTTGTAATTAGAATTTTACTTTCCCAAAATACTGATAACATCCAGGCTGCACACAGCTGATTTCCAAAAGTTCACAATTCTTTTTATTATTAAACTGAGAAACAAACAAATATGTTGGAGAGGAAAATATAACAAAAAATTGCAGTAGCAGGGTACAATACTTTGTTGAAGCACCTTTTGATTATTTTTTTTTCAGTCATCTTAAGCATCTGTCATCAGTTTTAGTCAATCTGATTAAATAAAATTATTTGCAAAGGATAAAAATGATCTTACTGAGAATATTACAGCAGTGACATAATTAAACTAGATGTTTCGCCATTGTGGCTCAAAAGACGAGATGGAAATGGACCAGGGCGTCTGCCAAGAGCCTGGTTGGCAGCAATGCCGAAGGAGCTGCTGGTTTTGTTCTAAATGTGAATGTGAGAATAGTCTCCTTTATTCGCCACATATGTCAGTTCAGGAGTTGTTTCTTGGACAAGGGAGAAATGACACACTAAAAGTTGAAAAAGTTCTGAAATGAGTTCATTCAACTGCTGTGACACTTCATCTCCAGATCTCCAGACAAATCTAATCAATGTTGATCTCAAGGTGATTTGCAACTCTAAATTTCCATAAAATATTTCAGTAACTGTGCTTTTAGAGAGGAAAAAAAACTCTATGCTTTACTTGTGTTGCTCAATAGTTTTCTAGGCATTTTAGTTGCCTTGTCTTTTAGAGCTTTGTGGATTGAATGCTTTTTCATTCATTTGCTGTTAATTATTGTAGCTATTCAAAAAATGATATTACATAATCATGTAAAAAGTCACTTAATGTTGATTTATGAATAACACAAATAGACAAATACGGACCAAAAGACAGACTAACGGATGAGAAGTAGAGAGAAAATCAGGAAAAACTGATTCTATAAATTCAGAGAAATCTTGTCAGACCGAGATTGGTCTTGATCTGACAAATCCAGACCAAGAGTAGAAAAGGAGAATGAACTGAAAAGGAGACATAGCATTCATTTTCAGCAGTGATCTGTAAAATCCATATAATTAAATCACAATGACATCCTGAATATGAAGGCTTGACTTAAACCAATGTCTCCTTGTAAACTTGACCTGGAGGAAAATTAAACAATTAATTCCTGTACTTGTATTCTGCTGAGTTTTATGATACTTACCATTTTAGCTCAAATTTAACTGACAGAGAATGAAACTGAAGGGATAAATCCCAAAGGCTTTACATACTCATCATAGTTTACATTAAAAAAGAATAAGTGCACATTCACATAACAGTAAGTCTGGCTTCATCATCTTGGTTTCAATCAACCGATGGCTTATCACTTGAATTGAAGTTGTGAGGGCTTTTTTTTGACTTACTGAACAATGATGTTGGTAATTTTGATAGTTTCCACATTGCACTGCTGTAATCATAAACTTTCAAGGAAAGTTCTTAGGAAACAACTGGAATTTTATAGGAACAAAAGGGACAATGGGTTCCCCTAACCAGCAGGTGTCAGTGTCCTTTCACGATAAAACACTGCTCAAAATCAGCAGGTCAGACGATGTGAATAAGCTGGAGTTCCAGTTCAATATTAGTTCATTGTGATGAACTAAACTGCTGCCACTCTCCTAGCCTTTTGCCATGTAAGGAAGAACCATCCCTGTTAAGATAGGAGATTTCGGACCTGGGAAAAATTGTGTATTTCCATAATGCGAAAACTCATGAAACTCCAGCAAAAGATTTTATTTTACATAGCCCCAATTTTCTTTTAGATAAATTGAAATGCATGTTGACAGTGTTGCAACTTGTTCATAAAATCAAGAAAGGCAAAGAAATCTTGCGCCAAATACATTCTTCACTATATATCTATCTATCTATCTATATATATATAGATATATATAGATATCTATATATCTATATATATCTATATATATATATATTGAATTCCTTGCAAGACATTTGTTTCTGTCATGTTTCCGTGCTCTGTCTTATGGTTTAGATTTCTTTCCTGCCATTCTTATTTATGTATGTTTTGGAGTATTTATCAAATCTCAGATTTTCTCATGACTCTGCCTGCCTTGTGCTTACAATTGGGTCCAACAACCTACAACATGGCAGATATGAGTAGAAATAAAAGGAAAGATGATAGTGGCAGGATCATACAGTGGGGATCTTTGACTTTAGCATAAACAGTGAAGCTGATTAGCATTCATGTGAAGGAGGAGGAAGATAAATACAGAGCCATACCAGAAGAAGACTTTTTTGAGTTTGCAAATGATTGATGACACAAACTTACTCTCTGACAGGTCAATGAGTTTAAATATTTAGGAAAAAGCTACAAAGATTGGTTCAAATCAAATCATACTAAAGAATCTGATGAAGAATCTTTGCAAAGAAAATTGATGCTCAGAGGTCCAATCTGACAAAGAAGAACAAAGAAACAGACTTCATATAAGTCGTTAGGACAAGACATAGGAGCATTGAAATCAGTGAGCAGGTTCAAAGTCTCTCTAAGCTTGGCATGAAACTGAGTTGAGAGCAAAAGGACGAAGCCCATCTGATTAAGCACCAGTTTCCCAGCACTGTGCTTCTGAGAGGACATTGATTTTGGCCGGGATCTTGCAGCTGCAGGATGTCGTTTTGCTGAAATCCCTGCAAGGAGGCCCCTCATGGGCTTTTCCACGAGAAAGACTGCAAGAGGGCAAAAACTGAACGTAGGCCAAATGTGCTTTAGTTTGGGTACTTAGACTAAACTATAGGAGTCAAATCTAGATTTTTTTCTGCATAAGACATGTTTTAGGTTTATTCTTGTCCTCTGAGGCTCTAATGTGTTAGGCTCACAACATATGATTACCTTTAATGTCACATATGAGGTTGATTATAGACTATACACTTTTATGACATAAGAGCAGCTTACATTCTCTGCTCTAGCAAGCAGTATCTACACCGAAGTATGTCAGATATGCTTTATGTATATTTTGCTGGAGCATTTTCAAAGGAAAATCACTAGACAAGAAAAGAGACCATAACATAAACCATTGAGCTTAAGCTGTATCCTATTTCACTGTGGCTGATTGCAAGAAACATCGTCAGATGCTTGCGTGTTTCGAGCACACGGAGTCCATTTAAACCTAGCCATAATAACCTCAGCAAGATGACCCATATTGCCCACATATTATAAAAACCTCACCCTAAATAAACAGCATCAAAAACTAAAATAGACACGCACCGTCAGAAAGACCGCAAAATGATCTGTGTCGCTGAAAATCTTTATTTTTGCTCTTTGTTTGAGGTAACGGCACCCAATTTACAAGAACAGATACAAAAAAACAGCTGAAAGATATATTTATATATAAAATAATAACAGCAGTAAAAGTTTCACATGCATATACATAACATTATTCAAGAAGCTGAGATCCAATTTTGGGAGACATTTATCTCAACGGGTCCTCATCTGACCTGCGCAGAAGTCAGAAAAGGTGTCATGAAACCAGTTTGGGCAATTTGAAAAGCTTTGTAAGATGTGAATACAATGTATTTCTACAATAAACATAGGTTAACTTTTTTTGGAGAAGAATTTTGTCCATTTTTTTAAATATTGAAGAAAGGTTTTGAATGCTATAGTATAGCTCTATTTAATGCTGCAGAGGTGCTTTGCCAAGGAAGGATATGGGAGGGTTATAAAGTAAGGCCTGCCCAGAGTACTGGGTGCATTTCTGCTGGCTGAGTTGCAAGAGGGAGCTAAACAAACATAGCTGTTGTGCTTCCAAGAGGGGACTGAATAAAAAAAAGAGAAAAAATACAATGAATTAGAGATAAATCTCCTCCAATAACCCTCCAGAGGCACAGAGAAGCCAAGTTTTGAAGCATTCTGTGAAGTCACAGAGGGCAGAGAGGTTGTAGAGTACACTTACAGTAGGACAAGAGAAGAATGGAGGCAGCTGGGCAACAATCAGCAGAGAACTGACCCATTAGAGGTGTCCAAAGTGCCAGCATGTGGTATTTGTTAGAGCGTAAAAATGATTTGTAAAAGTGAAGTGTGGTAGTTGTAATTCTATTATTAGATTAAGCCAAAACTTAATATGTTCATGCTGATTGACTTGATAACAAATGTCAACACTGTAATTGTTATGTTATGGCCTAAACACTTAACTCAGATCAACATAATTTATTCCTGATCTTGACGGTACCAGTTTTTCCTATGGGAGCCTTTGCTCTGTGTCAACACAGCTGCATTGTCAGAGGCAGATCAGCTGCGGTAACAAGGGTAGATGCCCTGGGCGGCATTTGGAGGGTTGCACTCCAAGCACCAATTTAAAAAAAAAAATTTAATTCTTTGTCCACTGTTACAACCTGATAAATTTTATATTGTGTTTTTTCCCTGTGATAATTAGGCGTTCCCATAGTTATGTGGTGGGAAGTTTTGGGGTTTCAGAAGGAACATCACTTTGTATTGCAGCTCAAATATTCACTCGTCACAATCAAGGTACCGCCTGCGAGCACAAAACGCATCAAACACCGGAGCCCATTCTGCCAGCTAAATAACGGAGAAATCTTGCCTGTTCTGATGAGTCTCAATTTCAGCTTCTACCTTCAGAAGGTAGCGTCAGAATTTGGCATGATCAACATACAATCATTCATTAATCCTGGTAAAATGGTGCGATGAGATATTTTTTTCTGTCCCACTTTGGGTAACTTAGTTCAGGACAGTTTAAACAACTTAGCCAGTTGAGCATTGAGTCTGATAACGTCCATCTCTTTATTATCCCAATATGTTCATATTCTTCTTTATCTTTGATGTCTTTCACATGCTACAGATATGGTCCCTGATCTAGAGGAAGCAGCAATCTAAAACAACTTTCGTTATTTACTTTCTAATAGTTTCTGGGTCATGTCCAACAGGAGTAGTTTGTTTTGGGGTTTTGATCACGCAAACGTTCTGAATATTTTGCTGGCTTCCACTAGTCTAACTTAAAAGTCTCTATCTTCACTGCATTGATGTTGTAGACAAAACAATCCTCTCATTTCTAGATCCTTGAAATCCTTGTGTTGATAATAACAGAGATGTCAGCCTTGTGAAAATGGTGTTGTGCGTCATTCCCAATCTATAACAAGGTTTCATTACACAAGTTGAAAATGAAATAACCAGTGATGCTTGAGCGGTCTTAAAATTTGAAACATTTGACTAAAATAGTCAAATGAAAAACTCCCTTCCTCACTCATTATCCCTTCTTTCTTTTTGTTTTAATAATCACTACTTGCTAGAAACTATGTCTCTGTCCTCTCAGCACAACTGGAATGTAATAACCCCTTGCAGACTTGGAAATGAACCACCCTAAAATCACCCACTGCTGTCTGTCAGTCTGCCATGACCCATGTGAAGTCTCGGTCTTCTTTTCAAATAAACATTTCATCACGTTCTTACTTTAGGGGATACTGGTTCAACAAAAACAGATCAGTGAGTCAGATGAGCTATCAGGGAAAGAAGTTTATCTCAAGAGCACACAGATGTGTGACAGTTGCCACGGTAAATGCTGGAAGTAGGTAATAGCACTACATGGTCCACTTGAATTTACTGCTCCAGGTACTGGTGGCTGGAAATGTGCTGTATTTCACCATTTCTCCTTGAGTGATTAACTGTTTTTGGTCTTTATGTGAGTTCCTTCAAAAATGTTATTCCTTTTGGTTGGATTTTCAACGTAATACATGGCATTACCCCATAACACAACACATACCATAGAACCACATTGAATCCCCGTCCCAACACCAGAACAGGATCAACTCACCAGCTAAAAAGCCCCAACCGCACCTCTACCATTATGCAAATGTACATCATTAATACTGCAAGATCGGCCCAGCTGTAAACATCACCCATCATCATACACATAACCAACAAAAACGTTAGTGACTCTACATTCAAAAAGGGATGCAGCCATGCTGTAACCACTTTTGGTTACAGCATGGCTGGTTCGATGATGATGGCATCATCAACCAGCAACACCAATATCCTGATCTGGATGCCACGGCAAATGGAACAGGAAAAAAAGGACAAAGAAGACAAGTGACTTCTTTGTCCTCTCTGATGAAGGTAACTTTTATCGGAGGGGTACATGAGGTTCCATCTTCACCCCAGTTTGAAAGTCCTTACCCAGGCTCCCTACAGTTCAGAGAACCAACTTTAAAATGCTTTCAGTGGTTTATAAATCACTTAATGGCTTAGCACCAAAATACATTGTTGATTCAGCCTTCAACAGATCAGTCTACGACCAAGCAGGGTGAGGCAGATGCTAATGTGCTTCAACTTCCAGAAAAAATGCAAAGGTGGTAGAACTCTGAATTGATTTAAAGAAATGCTGATCACTAATCTAATCATGCTTAGAGCTGACGTGAATAATAACTGGAACATAAATAGTTTTTATCACTTCTTTGTTTGGCCACTACAATGTAATATTATTTTATTTATTTTTTGTTTTTATCATGAAGAGCATTTTGAATTGCCTCTATAGCACATTGATTCTGAAATGTTCTTTAAAAATAAACTTGATGATGATGGTTATGATGAATATGATGTTGATGATGATACCATAGAGACAGAGTGGAAGATTTTACGGCAGTCCAGCAATCTTGTTGTTTCTTAGAAACAGGAACTGTTTCCATATTTGCTGAGATGATTTCTTATTGGTTTTGATCTGTCTGCTGTCACTCAGTTAGTTAGGGTATAAATCTAGCAAAGGGCATAAAAAAGGGTCCATTTAATGCTTTAAATCCACGTTGTTGAGTTAGATGGTTTTCATTAGTTTTTTTATATCAATTTCTCTCAAACATTCTATACACTATTAACTTAATTCAACTGTCTTTCCTTAGAAAAAAGAGGAAGAAAATTGTATCAAAAAAACATAGTATCATCCCAGTTTTAAATATAAATGAAAGACTGAACACACTTCATAGGAAACATTAAGACAGAACCTTATAGCATTGTTAAAAATAGACAAGAAATGGAATGATAAAATTAAACATTTTAATACAAGTCCAACACATAAAAAACGGATTTTACAGCATTAACATCATTGCTGATTTAAAAACTGTCAGTGCTGAAAATGTGATTCCCCCTATTTTTGTACTCCTCGGTATGTCAAATATATGCTACCATTTTACAAAACAATACAAAATTAACATAACTTAAACATACAAAAATGAATAACTTACGGTTTAACTTTTTTTTAACGTAGTCAAGGTATGATTATGTACAAATTCAAAAAACACTTTTTTTTTTTGCTATTTCAGAAATTTACAAACAATTAAGGTGCACTCAAGTGCCTGAATCCTAAATGAGTGAACATATCAAAATATAAACAACATCAATACACATAAAGAAATGTAATAAACCAGTAAACTTACATGATGATATAATTATGCAGGTGATATCACAGAGCACCTTAATGGTGTGTGTATCAGAATTATGTCTAACATAAATACAAAATATGTGAACAAAGTCTGTGAAATGCCCCAAAGGATTGTCATTGATATGACATTGAGGTGAATTAGTGCAGATTAAAACTGAAAATGTACTGCTTAGTATTTCAGGAGGTCTTTCAAAACATACGTGTTTTCCTGTGCTGATATTAGCCTACAAGTCTATGTCCTGTCAGCTTTATTTAATGCATGCACCATCGTCACAGAGACCATAGCCAGAACTGGATTGACAAGAAGGTAGGCCTAGCTTAAAAATCTGAGACAACTCAACCTTAAGTCGGCATGTTCTGATATATTGGCAAGTCACCGTTGGCATGAAAACGCTGCAAGTGGAGGTTCCCCTCTAAGGTCAAACGCTTTGATCCTGTTTGATCAAAACTTTTTTGTGTAGGCAGAGCACACACCATTAAGGTGTGACACTTGTAGCACCAAAGTGAACTGAAATGAGGAGCTGTGATGGCTGCTATGTCCTTAATTACCACATTGTCAATGAGTTTGAATTCCACATAAAGTAAGCACTGTAAAATGACCCATTTGTCATATAAATATATTTATGTATTTCATCATTTCTAATTTATGTAGGAAACTGAAAAAGAAAAATGACTCATTTACAGATTATTCACAAGTCACTAAAATCATCAGGTGCCTTTCGTTGTATACGTCTTTCCTTAAATAAGCTCATATATACAGAAAAGCAGTTTTGCTCAGCTGTTGTGCAAATCCTTATTCGATTTAAAAAAACAAAAACATTGTCTTTGTGGTACTATGGGTTGTCGGCTCTTGTTGGTAAGGAAGCTTGTGTTTATTTGAACCAGTGCAGGTAGTTAGTCTTGATAGCTGGAAAGCACATATTGTTGCTGCACGATCCGCCGTAGCTGGGAGGGCAGGCGGAACATGGGACGCCAACTTTATAAGGAGCTTCTCAATCCAGTTGCCCCTAAAAAAAAAACACTCCCAGTGAATAAAGTGGTTAGGAAAAGGCAATAAAAGTAGTGTGTAAAAGTAGCTGATCTTGCATCAAACATTGAGCTTTTACCACTACTTAAGTCTTTTTGTCGCCTATAGCACCTTTGTTGCAAGTATGTTTGAATAATACATAATTTTAATTAATCAAACAAATGTACAGTCAATGGTTAAAATAGACAAGGTTCAAGGAATAAGATTAAACACATTCTTAAAGAGCTACTTTATTATTAGATTCTCAAGCAAAAATGTTAAGGCCTTTTTTTAAATATGAAAAAGCAAAAAGATGTTCCCTATCTTCATAAAATGTATACTTGCGAATTTTTTTTCAGTTGAGGTTCTGATAAAAGGCCACAAGCGGTTGATATCCTACCGGCTGTATTTTTTTTTATAAACATACAAGGTGTATTTACACTAAAGATCTTCCTGTATGAAACACTTACAAGGTGCAGAAAATGTAAGATTCTGTTTCTGTTTGCTATCCAAAAAAAGTTGTATAAAAAATAATAAAATAATGATTTTACATCAGTCAACTTGATATAGCAATTACATGTCAAGCAGAGGGGCACCAGTATGTATTTCCCACAAGGGGAAAAACTCAGCATATTGTTGTTTCACCTAAGCTACGTCATAAGTCAAACATGGACCAAAGTGACGATGAGCATTTTGGTCAGTTTTTTATGTTGTTTACATAATCCCTCACTAGTTCATATGCAAGAATTATCCTACAGGTCACCCAAGGGTCTATTTTATAATAAGTGGCACAAAAATCTTGAGTTATGTCAAAGTTTTCATGGTAGATAATCGTTGCTCTACCTAGCGGTTGACAATAGTCTCTTCTACTTTTATTAGCTTTATATTGTAACTCAGGAATCCAATTCAGTATCAATGGGTGGACCCATCACTTTGTTGTTGTTAGCTTTTAGCACAGCTAGCGTGTCCAGCCAAAACAAGAAACATTCCTTTCGCAGCCGTTCATAAAACAAATCACGGCAGTTTGAATGTTATAAACATTCTGTCTTTTTTAGTAAGGGATGAAGATTAGTGCAAAAATTCAATGGTGTATGTTGCTGCTAAGAGGAGAGACTGAGACTTGGAAGCAGACACATTAGCTTTGCCTCTATTCCCTTGATAAATACATACGAACGACAAGTTTTGGCAAATATTGAGTCATAAATGCTGATGGAGATTAAGTTTTATTTGAGCATGAATAAACACAGGGACGAGACTTGATAATTGAAAAAGTGATTTAATAAAAAAAAAAAAAAAAAACAGGAATTCACAAGACACCACTGCAGGAAAACAAAAAAAAACAAAGTTAAACAAACTGACAAGGCACATGGAGAGAACTAGTTGAAAATAGGCATGTTAATGGTTAGAGAAGATGAAATGAACATAATGGGAAGAACTGAGGCAACAGAGATTTGTTTGCTGGGAAAAAAGATTCCTAAAACAAGAACAGGGTCGGACTGATTAACTGAATGGTAAATTACAGTAGTATAGGAACCATGTAACAAGATGAACCTGAGAAATTATGAGAAACACCTCAATAAAGGAGAGCAACATCTAAACAGGGTTTACAATCCTGTAGTCAAGAAAAACTAGACCAGAACTGACAGAACAACACAGGAAAAGGTATTCAATGGAAAATAGGAAATAAACAGTACACACAAGAAAACAGTTTATAAAAATAAAACAGGAGTTACACATTATAAGGCAATAAATAAATAGTAAAGTAAAACTAAACTCAGAGGCAAACATACATATTTTCAGCTACTATGACTGAAAACATGCATACAGCAGGATGAAGATGATCAGTTTTTACATCACAAAGTTGAAAGTAACTCAAGTCCAAATGGGTTTCAGCTTTAGTGATCTTTACAAGCCTTTACTTTGTGTAACAGTTTGAATGTTTTAAAACTAAAATTTTTAAAAGAAATGTAAAAAAACAATAAACTGTGTCCAACTTTAAACTTCATTAAATCCTGAATCTGTTGCTGAATCAGATTCTTGTGTATGAAGACAACAAAAATAAAGATATTTGCTGCCTTCCAGTCATTGATCTGTCTAACCTACTTTTCTGGCTGTAACACAAGAATTCTTACTCTGGAGACCCACCGCATGCAGAATGTCCATAAAGCCAGTGTTTACTGTCTGCTCTTTGGGTCAGTAGCACGGGCCTGGGCTATGGCCCCGGCACCTTTCCTTTCTCTGCGGTAAGGCCTGGCAGGACCCCAACCCAACTCCTCCTCTTCCAACACAGCTGAAATAGCAACACTCATTCAACTGCAGTGGAATTAATGCTGTAACTGCGTTTAGACAAAGTGTCTGTGACAATGTGAAACCGCAAAATGAGAAAGAGGCTGTGGGAGTGTGGGCTCTTCAAAACCTTACACACTGACTCAGTATATACAAAAAAAGCATACAATTATCTCAAGCACTGCTAGAAGGTTCGGACATCTCTGAATGTAAAGAAAAATATGTAATCCATCAACTGAAATGCATAAGCACCGACTGTGAGTGAGGAATGTTTCAATTCCAAGTAAAAAAAAAAAAAGGTAAAAAGCAAGTAGAGGAAAAATTGACCAACTGCTAAGGGATTTCTATGATTTACAGAGTGGTGATTTAGGTCAAGCACTCTGTAACAACGAACTCCCTGCTGATTTTAATCACAGTGCCAGGAAATAAACAAACAACAAACTTATTTACTTAGAAATCTGGTTTGTGTTACTTATAGTGTTATAAACTTGTGCACAGTCATTTCTTGTTCCAAGATTTCCCCTCATTCTGCTTTTTCTATAGCTCACCAACACAGTCTCGGCTAAGCAGTGAGCCCAGGACACTCCATTCTTCACTTCCTGTATTCAGCGTAATGTTTTGCAATATCCCCTACATACCCAACAGAATGTTAGAAACAGTGCCAGGCCCCTGTATCCACAGTCCTTCTTTTGCATAGAGCCGCAAACCACACAAACACTCAAAATCACATTTTCTTTTTGTTGGCCAATGTTATTCAGCTCATTACTCCCTAATGGTTCTGGTAGAGCTGGATCAGGGTCAGATTTTTGGAACAGCATCAGGGTGAAGACGGGAGTAAAGAGCACCAAGTTCATCTGGCAGATGTTCAACGCCGCTGCTTCTGTGACACTATCAGCTGTGCTCAGCAGAAGGCTGTCTGAGACAGCCTGCTAAGAGCTGGGCATCTCAGAGCACAGGCTACTCACCTGCCCCCCCTCGTGGTGAAAAAAATCCCGTGCATCTGCTAGAAAAGGTAAGAAATCTGCAATGTCTTAGTAGGCAGAGATGTAATCAATGTTTCTGTTTAATGTTTCCAAATAAGGGAGGGAAAAAGAAAACCATCAGATGTTTAACAGCACTTTTACGTTATTTGTTATTGTGCTTTGTAATTAGAATTTTACTTTCCTAAAATACTGATAACATCCAGGCTGCACACAGCTGATTTCCAAAAGTTCACAATTCTTTTTTATTATTAAACTGAGAAACAAACAAATATGTTGGAGAGGAAAATATAACACAAAAAATTGCAGTAGCAGGGGTACAATACTTTGTTGAAGCACCTTTTGATTATTTTTTTTTCAGTCATCTTAAGCATCTGTCATCAGTTTTAGTCAATCTGATTAAATAAAATTATTTGCAAAGGATAAAAATGATCTTACTGAGAATATTACAGCAGTGACATAATTAAACTAGATGTTTCGCCATTGTGGCTCAAAAGACGAGATGGAAATGGACCAGGGCGTCTGCCAAGAGCCTGGTTGGCAGCAATGCCGAAGGAGCTGCTGGTTTTGTTCTAAATGTGAATGTGAGAATAGTCTCCTTTATTCGCCACATATGTCAGTTCAGGAGTTGTTTCTTGGACAAGGGAGAAATGACACACTAAAAGTTGAAAAAGTTCTGAAATGAGTTCATTCAACTGCTGTGACACTTCATCTCCAGATCTCCAGACAAATCTAATCAATGTTGATCTCAAGGTGATTTGCAACTCTAAATTTCCATAAAATATTTCAGTAACTGTGCTTTTAGAGAGGAAAAAAAACTCTATGCTTTACTTGTGTTGCTCAATAGTTTTCTAGGCATTTTAGTTGCCTTGTCTTTTAGAGCTTTGTGGATTGAATGCTTTTTCATTCATTTGCTGTTAATTATTGTAGCTATTCAAAAAATGATATTACATAATCATGTAAAAAGTCACTTAATGTTGATTTATGAATAACACAAATAGACAAATACGGACCAAAAGACAGACTAACGGATGAGAAGTAGAGAGAAAATCAGGAAAAACTGATTCTATAAATTCAGAGAAATCTTGTCAGACCGAGATTGGTCTTGATCTGACAAATCCAGACCAAGAGTAGAAAAGGAGAATGAACTGAAAAGGAGACATAGCATTCATTTTCAGCAGTGATCTGTAAAATCCATATAATTAAATCACAATGACATCCTGAATATGAAGGCTTGACTTAAACCAATGTCTCCTTGTAAACTTGACCTGGAGGAAAATTAAACAATTAATTCCTGTACTTGTATTCTGCTGAGTTTTATGATACTTACCATTTTAGCTCAAATTTAACTGACAGAGAATGAAACTGAAGGGATAAATCCCAAAGGCTTTACATACTCATCATAGTTTACATTAAAAAAGAATAAGTGCACATTCACATAACAGTAAGTCTGGCTTCATCATCTTGGTTTCAATCAACCGATGGCTTATCACTTGAATTGAAGTTGTGAGGGCTTTTTTTTGACTTACTGAACAATGATGTTGGTAATTTTGATAGTTTCCACATTGCACTGCTGTAATCATAAACTTTCAAGGAAAGTTCTTAGGAAACAACTGGAATTTTATAGGAACAAAAAGGGACAATGGGTTCCCCTAACCAGCAGGTGTCAGTGTCCTTTCACGATAAAACACTGCTCAAAATCAGCAGGTCAGACGATGTGAATAAGCTGGAGTTCCAGTTCAATATTAGTTCATTGTGATGAACTAAACTGCTGCCACTCTCCCTAGCCTTTTGCCATGTAAGGAAGAACCATCCCTGTTAAGATAGGAGATTTCGGACCTGGGAAAAATTGTGTATTTCCATAATGCGAAAACTCATGAAACTCCAGCAAAAGATTTTATTTTACATAGCCCCAATTTTCTTTTAGATAAATTGAAATGCATGTTGACAGTGTTGCAACTTGTTCATAAAATCAAGAAAGGCAAAGAAATCTTGCGCCAAATACATTCTTCACTATATATCTATCTATCTATCTATATATATATAGATATATATAGATATCTATATATCTATATATATCTATATATATATATATTGAATTCCTTGCAAGACATTTGTTTCTGTCATGTTTCCGTGCTCTGTCTTATGGTTTAGATTTCTTTCCTGCCATTCTTATTTATGTATGTTTTGGAGTATTTATCAAATCTCAGATTTTCTCATGACTCTGCCTGCCTTGTGCTTACAATTGGGTCCAACAACCTACAACATGGCAGATATGAGTAGAAATAAAAGGAAAGATGATAGTGGCAGGATCATACAGTGGGGATCTTTGACTTTAGCATAAACAGTGAAGCTGATTAGCATTCATGTGAAGGAGGAGGAAGATAAATACAGAGCCATACCAGAAGAAGACTTTTTTGAGTTTGCAAATGATTGATGACACAAACTTACTCTCTGACAGGTCAATGAGTTTAAATATTTAGGAAAAAGCTACAAAGATTGGTTCAAATCAAATCATACTAAAGAATCTGATGAAGAATCTTTGCAAAGAAAATTGATGCTCAGAGGTCCAATCTGACAAAGAAGAACAAAGAAACAGACTTCATATAAGTCGTTAGGACAAGACATAGGAGCATTGAAATCAGTGAGCAGGTTCAAAGTCTCTCTAAGCTTGGCATGAAACTGAGTTGAGAGCAAAAGGACGAAGCCCATCTGATTAAGCACCAGTTTCCCAGCACTGTGCTTCTGAGAGGACATTGATTTTGGCCGGGATCTTGCAGCTGCAGGATGTCGTTTGCTGAAATCCCTGCAAGGAGGCCCCTCATGGGCTTTTCCACGAGAAAGACTGCAAGAGGGCAAAAACTGAACGTAGGCCAAATGTGCTTTAGTTTGGGTACTTAGACTAAACTATAGGAGTCAAATCTAGATTTTTTTCTGCATAAGACATGTTTTAGGTTTATTCTTGTCCTCTGAGGCTCTAATGTGTTAGGCTCACAACATATGATTACCTTTAATGTCACATATGAGGTTGATTATAGACTATACACTTTTATGACATAAGAGCAGCTTACATTCTCTGCTCTAGCAAGCAGTATCTACACCGAAGTATGTCAGATATGCTTTATGTATATTTTGCTGGAGCATTTTCAAAGGAAAATCACTAGACAAGAAAAGAGACCATAACATAAACCATTGAGCTTAAGCTGTATCCTATTTCACTGTGGCTGATTGCAAGAAACATCGTCAGATGCTTGCGTGTTTCGAGCACACGGAGTCCATTTAAACCTAGCCATAATAACCTCAGCAAGATGACCCATATTGCCCACATATTATAAAAACCTCACCCTAAATAAACAGCATCAAAAACTAAAATAGACAACGCACCGTCAGAAAGACCGCAAAATGATCTGTGTCGCTGAAAATCTTTATTTTTTGCTCTTTGTTTGAGGTAACGGCACCCAATTTACAAGAACAGATACAAAAAAAACAGCTGAAAGATATATTTATATATAAAATAATAACAGCAGTAAAAGTTTCACATGCATATACATAACATTATTCAAGAAGCTGAGATCCAATTTTGGGAGACATTTATCTCAACGGGTCCTCATCTGACCTGCGCAGAAGTCAGAAAAGGTGTCATGAAACCAGTTTGGGCAATTTGAAAAGCTTTGTAAGATGTGAATACAATGTATTTCTACAATAAACATAGGTTAACTTTTTTTGGAGAAGAATTTTGTCCATTTTTTTAAATATTGAAGAAAGGTTTTGAATGCTATAGTATAGCTCTATTTAATGCTGCAGAGGTGCTTTGCCAAGGAAGGATATGGGAGGGTTATAAAGTAAGGCCTGCCCAGAGTACTGGGTGCATTTCTGCTGGCTGAGTTGCAAGAGGGAGCTAAACAAACATAGCTGTTGTGCTTCCAAGAGGGGACTGAATAAAAAAAAGAGAAAAAATACAATGAATTAGAGATAAATCTCCTCCAATAACCCTCCAGAGGCACAGAGAAGCCAAGTTTTGAAGCATTCTGTGAAGTCACAGAGGGCAGAGAGGTTGTAGAGTACACTTACAGTAGGACAAGAGAAGAATTGATGCAGCTGTGCAACAATCAGCAGAGAACTGACCCATTAGAGGTGTCCAAAGTGCCAGCATGTGGTATTTGTTAGAGCGTAAAAATGATTTGTAAAAGTGAAGTGTGGTAGTTGTAATTCTATTATTAGATTAAGCCAAAAACTTAATATGTTCATGCTGATTGACTTGATAACAAATGTCAACACTGTAATTGTTATGTTATGGCCTAAACACTTAACTCAGATCAACATAATTTATTCCTGATCTTGACGGTACCAGTTTTTCCTATGGGAGCCTTTGCTCTGTGTCAACACAGCTGCATTGTCAGAGGCAGATCAGCTGCGGTAACAAGGGTAGATGCCCTGGGCGGCATTTGGAGAGGGTTGCACTCTCCAAGCACCAATTTAAAAAAAAAAATTTAATTCTTTGTCCACTGTTACAACCTGATAAATTTTATATTGTGTTTTTTCCCTGTGATAATTAGGCGTTCCCATAGTTATGTGGTGGGAAGTTTTGGGGTTTCAGAAGGAACATCACTTTGTATTGCAGCTCAAATATTCACTCGTCACAATCAAGGTACCGCCTGCGAGCACAAAACGCATCAAACACCGGAGCCCATTCTGCCAGCTAAATAACGGAGAAATCTTGCCTGTTCTGATGAGTCTCAATTTCAGCTTCTACCTTCAGAAGGTAGCGTCAGAATTTGGCATGATCAACATACAATCATTCATTAATCCTGGTAAAATGGTGCGATGAGATATTTTTTTCTGTCCCACTTTGGGTAACTTAGTTCAGGACAGTTTAAACAACTTAGCCAGTTGAGCATTGAGTCTGATAACGTCCATCTCTTTATTATCCCAATATGTTCATATTCTTCTTTATCTTTGATGTCTTTCACATGCTACAGATATGGTCCCTGATCTAGAGGAAGCAGCAATCTAAAACAACTTTCGTTATTTACTTTCTAATAGTTTCTGGGTCATGTCCAACAGGAGTAGTTTGTTTTGGGGTTTTTGATCACAAAGGTTCTGAATATTTTGCTGGTTTTCGCTAGTTTAACTTAAAAGTCTCTATCTTCACTGCATTGATGTTGTAGACAAAACAATCCTCTCATTTCTAGATCCTTGAAATCCTTGTGTTGATAATAACAGAGATGTCAGCCTTGTGAAAATGGTGTTGTGCGTCATTCCCAATCTATAACAAGGTTTCATTACACAAGTTGAAAATGAAATAACCAGTGATGCTTGAGCGGTCTTAAAATTTGAAACATTTGACTAAAATAGTCAAATGAAAAACTCCCTTCCTCACTCATTATCCCTTCTTTCTTTTTGTTTTAATAATCACTACTTGCTAGAAACTATGTCTCTGTCCTCTCAGCACAACTGGAATGTAATAACCCCTTGCAGACTTGGAAATGAACCACCCTAAAATCACCCACTGCTGTCTGTCAGTCTGCCATGACCCATGTGAAGTCTCGGTCTTCTTTTCAAATAAACATTTCATCACGTTCTTACTTTAGGGGATACTGGTTCAACAAAAACAGATCAGTGAGTCAGATGAGCTATCAGGGAAAGAAGTTTATCTCAAGAGCACACAGATGTGTGACAGTTGCCACGGTAAATGCTGGAAGTAGGTAATAGCACTACATGGTCCACTTGAATTTACTGCTCCAGGTACTGGTGGCTGGAAATGTGCTGTATTTCACCATTTCTCCTTGAGTGATTAACTGTTTTTGGTCTTTATGTGAGTTCCTTCAAAAATGTTATTCCTTTTGGTTGGATTTTCAACGTAATACATGGCATTACCCCATAACACAACACATACCATAGAACCACATTGAATCCCCGTCCCAACACCAGAACAGGATCAACTCACCAGCTAAAAAGCCCCAACCGCACCTCTACCATTATGCAAATGTACATCATTAATACTGCAAGATCGGCCCAGCTGTAAACATCACCCATCATCATACACATAACCAACAAAAACGTTAGTGACTCTACATTCAAAAAGGGATGCAGCCATGCTGTAACCACTTTTGGTTACAGCATGGCTGGTTCGATGATGATGGCATCATCGAACCAGCAACACCAATATCCTGATCTGGATGCCACGGCAAATGGAACAGGAAAAAGAGGACAAAGAAGACAAGTGACTTCTTTGTCCTCTCTGATGAAGGTAACTTTTTATCGGAGGGGTACATGAGGTTCCATCTTCACCCCAGTTTGAAAGTCCTTACCCAGGCTCCCTACAGTTCAGAGAACCAACTTTAAAATGCTTTCAGTGGTTTATAAATCACTTAATGGCTTAGCACCAAAATACATTGTTGATTCAGCCTTCAACAGATCAGTCTACGACCAAGCAGGGTGAGGCAGATGCTAATGTGCTTCAACTTCCAGAAAAAATGCAAAGGTGGTAGAACTCTGAATTGATTTAAAGAAATGCTGATCACTAATCTAATCATGCTTAGAGCTGACGTGAATAATAACTGGAACATAAATAGTTTTATCACTTCTTTGTTTGGCCACTACAATGTAATATTATTTTATTTATTTTTGTTTTTATCATGAAGAGCATTTTGAATTGCCTCTATAGCACATTGATTCTGAAATGTTCTTTAAAAATAAACTTGATGATGATGGTTATGATGAATATGATGTTGATGATGATACCATAGAGACAGAGTGGAAGATTTTACGGCAGTCCAGCAATCTTGTTGTTTCTTAGAAACAGGAACTGTTTCCATATTTGCTGAGATGATTTCTTATTGGTTTTGATCTGTCTGCTGTCACTCAGTTAGTTAGGGTATAAATCTAGCAAAGGGCATAAAAAAGGGTCCATTTAATGCTTTAAATCCACGTTGTTGAGTTAGATGGTTTTCATTAGTTTTTTTATATCAATTTCTCTCAAACATTCTATACACTATTAACTTAATTCAACTGTCTTTCCTTAGAAAAAAGAGGAAGAAAATTGTATCAAAAAAACATAGTATCATCCCAGTTTTAAATATAAATGAAAGACTGAACACACTTCATAGGAAACATTAAGACAGAACCTTATAGCATTGTTAAAAATAGACAAGAAATGGAATGATAAAATTAAACATTTTAATACAAGTCCAACACATAAAAAACGGATTTTACAGCATTAACATCATTGCTGATTTAAAAACTGTCAGTGCTGAAAATGTGATTCCCCCTATTTTTGTACTCCTCGGTATGTCAAATATATGCTACCATTTTACAAAACAATACAAAATTAACATAACTTAAACATACAAAAATGAATAACTTACGGTTTAACTTTTTTTTAACGTAGTCAAGGTATGATTATGTACAAATTCAAAAACACTTTTTTTTTTGCTATTTCAGAAATTTACAAACAATTAAGGTGCACTCAAGTGCCTGAATCCTAAATGAGTGAACATATCAAAATATAAACAACATCAATACACATAAAGAAATGTAATAAACCAGTAAACTTACATGATGATATAATTATGCAGGTGATATCACAGAGCACCTTAATGGTGTGTGTATCAGAATTATGTCTAACATAAATACAAAATATGTGAACAAAGTCTGTGAAATGCCCCAAAGGATTGTCATTGATATGACATTGAGGTGAATTAGTGCAGATTAAAACTGAAAATGTACTGCTTAGTATTTCAGGAGGTCTTTCAAAACATACGTGTTTTCCTGTGCTGATATTAGCCTACAAGTCTATGTCCTGTCAGCTTTATTTAATGCATGCACCATCGTCACAAGAGACCATAGCCAGAACTGGATTGACAAGAAGGTAGGCCTAGCTTAAAAATCTGAGACAACTCAACCTTAAGTCGGCATGTTCTGATATATTGGCAAGTCACCGTTGGCATGAAAACGCTGCAAGTGGAGGTTCCCCTCTAAGGTCAAACGCTTTGATCCTGTTTGATCAAAACTTTTTTGTGTAGGCAGAGCACACACCATTAAGGTGTGACACTTGTAGCACCAAAGTGAACTGAAATGAGGAGCTGTGATGGCTGCTATGTCCTTAATTACCACATTGTCAATGAGTTTGAATTCCACATAAAGTAAGCACTGTTAAAATGACCCATTTGTCATATAAATATATTTATGTATTTCATCATTTCTAATTTATGTAGGAAACTGAAAAAGAAAAATGACTCATTTACAGATTATTCACAAGTCACTAAAATCATCAGGTGCCTTTCGTTGTATACGTCTTTCCTTAAATAAGCTCATATATACAGAAAAGCAGTTTTGCTCAGCTGTTGTGCAAATCCTTATTCGATTTAAAAAAACAAAAACATTGTCTTTGTGGTACTATGGGTTGTCGGCTCTTGTTGGTAAGGAAGCTTGTGTTTATTTGAACCAGTGCAGGTAGTTAGTCTTGATAGCTGGAAAGCACATATTGTTGCTGCACGATCCGCCGTAGCTGGGAGGGCAGGCGGAACATGGGACGCCAACTTTATAAGGAGCTTCTCCAATCCAGTTGCCCCTAAAAAAAATAAAAAAACACTCCCAGTGAATAAAGTGGTTAGGAAAAGGCAATAAAAGTAGTGTGTAAAAGTAGCTGATCTTGCATCAAACATTGAGCTTTTACCACTACTTAAGTCTTTTTGTCGCCTATAGCACCTTTGTTGCAAGTATGTTTGAATAATACATAATTTTAATTAATCAAACAAATGTACAGTCAATGGTTAAAATAGACAAGGTTCAAGGAATAAGATTAAACACATTCTTAAAGAGCTACTTTATTATTAGATTCTCAAGCAAAAATGTTAAGGCCTTTTTTTAAATATGAAAAAGCAAAAAGATGTTCCCTATCTTCATAAAATGTATACTTGCGAATTTTTTTTCAGTTGAGGTTCTGATAAAAGGCCACAAGCGGTTGATATCCTACCGGCTGTATTTTTTTTTATAAACATACAAGGTGTATTTACACTAAAGATCTTCCTGTATGAAACACTTACAAGGTGCAGAAAATGTAAGATTCTGTTTCTGTTTGCTATCCAAAAAAAGTTGTATAAAAAATAATAAAATAATGATTTTACATCAGTCAACTTGATATAGCAATTACATGTCAAGCAGGAATTATTCACAAACGGTGCCTTTTAAAGGTGGCAACAGTGACTTCTGCTGACAGGAAAGTGGGATCACATCTAGATTAAATAGCTCTTCTGTACAGTAAGTTTCAAACCAGATTATGAGTGAGTCACACATTTGGCGCTGCCTAGGATCCTATTCAGGAACTTTCATTTTCCTCTGGTAATGCAGGTTACCCTTCATCAGCATGGGGGGGCATTTTATAACTCAGCACAGAATATAAGGGGCATGCTTCACAAATTAAAAACACTTTCTGCACTGTGAATAAACGCTAAATCAGGTTATGAAGTATAACCCCCCACTTGATGTACAGTGTACTTACTTTGGTGAATAGTTGCAGACTAAATATGTTGCCCTTTTCCACATAGCACCCCATACATTCATATTGTGGCACGTGTGAACAGCACATCCGACTTTGTTAGATGTTGCCCATACCATCTGCAAAAAATCAACAAGAGGTAATTTGATTAAAATCATATCTGCAGGAGTTTTACTAGTTTAAAAAAATGCTTGATTGTTGTCTTTGTACCTGTGTGTAGTGGGTACACATGGGCCCATAGCATCGAAGAGGGCACCGTGGGTTGCAGTCACGGGGGTATGGAAATGAATAATCTTTCACTTCATCGTACCAGGGCTTCACCAGCTGGAGGATGGACCGATAGCTGCCAGCAGAATACAGACAAACCGAATGTGTGATCATTTAGTGTTTAAGAGTGTTTGTAAATGATTTGTTATTTTGGTTTCTGTTTTCTGTGGTCTTGATCCCATTCTTCCCAAATCACTCCATCTCATCCCATCTAATCCCATACTGTCACGTCTGATCTAATCTGACCTGATCTGATCTGAGACATTACCATATTGTTAAAACATGGGCGTCGCAATAAGTATGTGTGAAGCTGACGTGTTCCCCTCATATTTGAAAAGCATACCTTACAATAAAATACAATTTCCCTTGGCGCTGTTTCTATTGCTTCTATCAATCAGGTGGAACTGATTCATTAGCGAATACTTATCCAGCTAAAGCTCCACTTTGAGTTTTCCTGGTTACCTAGATAAATCACAGCACCACATGCTTCCAACATGAACAACAAAGTGAACTGCTACTGTAGACTGCTAGAAACTGGAAAAGATAATGTTGGTCCCCTTGGCATCTCACAATGTTTAGCTTGTGTCGTGGGGTGACAGAGCACTCTAGTTTAACTGTTCAAGTGTTCATGGTTACGTTGAAGTAAATGCAGTAGAGCTGATTGAACTGCAGACATGTTTAAATGGCCTTTGATGGAAAAAAGTTGAACAGGAGTGAGCATGGGGCCTAAGGTCAAGGTACACCACTTGCGTCCGACTCTCCATGCTATGATCCTGATAAAAACGCTCTGAATCGATGGAGCCTTCTTGATCATACTTGCAAGATTGAATTTTCACACAAGAATATACACTGAAAATTCAGATAGCATAAATACAAGCTGATCTGACAGTAAACTTGAACTGCAGTTGCCATTAGAACAACCTCAAACAAATTTTTTTATGTACTTTTGAGCTCCTCACACTCAGTATTCTGATTTTATGGGAGTAAAAGATTTTACTTTGTATATTTCCTTAAAGCGTATGCATTTTACTTTTCCATGTGTCTCACTTCCTGTGACACTCATGACATTCAAGTCAAACTGCTGTGCAGTTCTGACCAAGATGGACCTAGTTTCTGATTTGGCATCACATCCAAAATAAAATTGTGTTGGATGTATGCAGAAATGAGAAAACATTAAAGTTAAAAGAGGCTCGCAGACCACTAGTGATTCCTTGAATCTCAGTCTCTGATTGTCCAACCAAAACAGTCCCCAGTGATCAAGGTGAAGCCTGCATGTTAGGAAAAGAAAATCAGAACAGAATGTGAAGTTGGATCCAAGCAATATGTCTTGGCCTCTTACATGTTCTAATTGGTACATATGTCATCCAGTCCGATTTAAAGATTGGGTTGGATGCCAAATCAGATCAGGTGTGTCTTACATTTTAGCCACTCTTGTCCTAGCTAATGCGTCCCACACACATTACAAATGCTTTGTGGATTAACAGTTGAAATGTGAATTACTATGAATACTTATACTCTAGTAAAGCATTTGTACTGCTTATTTAAATAAAATATCATCCAGAAACTCTATGTTATAAATGTCACTTAAACTTTATCTGGTGTTTTGATGTGTAGAGACCGATAGCAACAAAAACTTTTTGTTTGACTTAAAATTTTGCACTGCATCTCAATAAAATCTAAAAGTTTAGGCTCACATGGAGGTAACCAAGTGAAAACTCAAGACCTACTACCCATGAAGACGAAAATCCTGGGCTTTTCGTCTTCATGGGTCATGACTAAAACTACATTATTATTTTTTTTTGTTTATATAAAGGGTCACAGAAGCATTCCTACAGCAGTCTGCAGGTCACAGTTCACAAACCTCTAGGAGAACCAAGAAGGAGGCAACAATAAAATGACCATGCTGAGAAAGCGTTCCATCCTGAGAGGCGCAGCAGATGTGAGCAAAGAGAAGTCTAAGGTCACTCACCGTCCCGTCCTCACCGAGAGGTTTTGACCCAGGAACCTGAGAAGATGAGGAGGTCCATGTTCCCAAAGGCAAGCATTTGCCCAGTCCTCTGCTGTTTTTGCCAAAGTCTCATCCCACACCTAGACACAGAGTCATATATTGACAAAGAAATCATTTATAGAAATCCAAAATAACTAGATTTTATCTCCAGATGCATTCTTGAAGCATTGAAGTCATTGCTGTCTTATGACACTTGTTAAAAATGGTTTGGAGAATATACCATAAGTTCAAACAGTGAAAAACACAATACTTTTATATTTCAATTGCAGATAATAGAACAGTGAATAAATGTTTTGGGGTATGATAACATCTGCATTGAAACAACACATTTTTTACTGTAATATCTAATAGATCCCTGCTGTTTTGTCCAGACTTTTCTGCCAGTTTGCAACCAGTTTCTTACACTAGTTTGCAGTAAAAGAAGAAAATGTTTGAATGAAACACTTGGACTCACCATGTATTCCATGTTGGAGGCGGGAGGAAACACTCTGCCTCTGACTTTGTTGTGGTAATCGAGGATGGCAATCATGTCATTCTGACTAATATACCGCTTCCTTCTGGTTTTGGAAACTGTTTCGCCTTCTCCATGGCCGCGCGCCAAGCCAACCCCGGTGATGTTGGCACCTGGCGCGGACGTTGACGCAGCAGGTATGCTCGTTGCCAGCGCACTTGCTCCCCAAGATATGCACAGAAGTAGTAAATCTGTGGCAAATAACTGGAGTTTCATGTTCGATTTCAAGGAAACTGCAGATGGAATGTTTCTGAAAATAAACCCACAAAGTAAGATTTTAATCGGAGGCATCCAGACAAGCTTATTTTGCCATATGGCAAAGAACATTAAAAAACTATTTTACCTTTTTAAAGAGCGTCGCGACCTCGGGTTGGCTTTGCCAGCGTTGGCAGAGCAGTATGACTCCTAAAGCTTCTGTGTCGGAACGCAGAGAGACAGACCAGAGATGGATTGCTTCTTTGCAGACTTTGTAAGTGTTTCAGGAAGAGTCCGCTTTTGCGGGTTTATATAGTCTATTCCCGCAGTGGACAGTGGAGGAAGTGCGCTTGCCTCAGGGGTAAAACGCACAGCCCCTCCTTGTCACATGAGACGCAGCATAATTTTTTTGTGGGGTTTTTTTTACGTTTAAATTTCCAAGAAAACCTGTTTTGGGTGATGAAATGATATTTTATTGAAAATGAGCAAAAGGCGTGTTGCTTAAGCTCACAAAAACAAACATTAATTGTGCACAACTTGATCCTTTGGTTTGGTTTATTAGGTTTTACAGGCACAAGCGTATATCTGATACATTAACCTAATCTGATTTGTAATGCCTTTCTTCAACTCTTGTTGCGTTTTCAGTCCTCGTTAGAAATGAAGTTTACTTCTCTTTTTAAATATTTGTTTTCACATTTTCACTCAGTTGAACATGTGTTTGATTTTATTCTGACTGAAAACTCTAAAGCTACATGTATATCTTGATAACTAATTTGGCTACATATTTGGTCAATTTCCAATAATGTACAGTGTAAAAAAAAAAGGATTACTCAACCAAAAGTTACAGACTAAAATAGAGAAATAAGGTTGCATGACAGGTGCCCCCCAACCCACGGATAAGAGGGTAGAAACAATAAAAGGATGACTGGAGAAACATAACAGATATTGGTTCTAAAGAATTCTATCCGATGCAAAATTATACAAGTCAAATGACTTCCAACATTCAAAATTATCAGCCAGACATGGCCGAATGGAGTCTGGACTCCAAAAAGAAACATTGGAATAGCCCATTAAATTATTTTGAAATTATGAGCTCTGTGAACCATGAATCTTCACTTCAGCCAACAAGCGAAGAGCCATAAATTTCTCAGAGTGCTTAGAATGTGCAAACCACATTCTAAACTGAATGTCCAGTCAATTGCCATTGACTGGACATGCAAGTAAGCAAACAGGACAACTGACACATTACTTTAGTTTTATTGTGGCACAACTTTGCTCACCATCTTGACATGCTTTATATGAATAAGGTAATGCAAAAGGCTGCATGTCAACATTTTATCATGTAGATGCAGGTTAGGTTCCATTCTTGCCCACCAGCTCCTTTTGTAAATTAGTGAATGTTTCACTTTGATTGATCAGGATGTGGAAATGGAAGGAAGTTATTTTACAAGTAAAATCAATGCAAGTCCTCTTTGTCACATGCTGTACAGTATAAAGATTACACTTGTTCAAAGTGTGGTTTTAGTTGTTCCGTTTGCCAAGCCAAGGATGCTAAGCCAAGGAAGAAGTAAAAAAAAAACCTTCTCATGGTTTTCATTGGCAGCTGGAGAAGAAATTAAAGTAACGTGACGCAGAAGCAACATTCCCTCCCCTCCTTTTTTTGCTCTTTCTTTCTTTCTTGATACAGAGAAGTCTGTTGCCTTCTCAAATAATAATAAAAAAAACCTTCTTGGAAGTGATGAACTTTTCAGGTGCTGGATTTGCAGTGAAGGGGAATATATATCACTCAAGGGTGGAGCAGGGCAAAAACTTTTCTCCTTGGTTTCACTCCCTCTATACATCTCAGCTCCTGCTCTGAATTGTTGCATTTCCTCAGTATTGTTTTACTAAGAGTTTCACATGCAGATGGAGCATAAATCATTACAAATGTGTTGAATTCGCTTACTAAAGAAACCAAGACCAAATACTTTGTTTGATTTGATGCAGGGATGTCCTTTAATCAAAGATTGTTTAAAACAATTTACAAAAACATTGATAACTAGTAGATAGTAGTAGATTAATGTGTTTTTAATGTGTTGTAAACATTAAAAGTTTCAAACTTAGCTATCAGTGTTTTTATTTATTGATGAAAACTTTCGCCAACTTGCAGTCCTGTTGGACTAATTAAGGAGCTTCATGTTTCCAGTTTTCTTAGTGTGCATAGGCAACAACACATCTGCTCAGAACTTTGCCTGATCCTCTCATCTGGAATCAATAATCAACCACCAGCCAAATATGCAGATCCAGAAATCTTACCCACTAGTTTGTTCACCGCATGTAAATCTATACCAACCTAGTCATACTTACTGATTACCTGTTTTTAGTTCACTTCAAGCGATGTAGGAGATACGGCGGACATATGGAGAGAAGTGTTCTTCTCAGATCAGACCAAAGTTGAACTTCTTGACTGATGAAACACTTTGTTGGAAATCTGAATATCTCCATAAAAAACCATCATGACAGTGGGAGTATCATGCTGTGGAGATGTTATTCTTTGGCAGGGACAGGAAACTGGTCAGAGATGTACTTGCAGTGAGGACAACATCTTTGAACATGCAGCCACAGCTACAAGGAACTGTTTAGTTTGAAGCATTTTTGTGTGCTAAAACTGTTTAGATGCTGTCCAGATCTAAATCCAATGATGATATTTTGGTGAGATTGATGCAAATATCACACTTTTATGATTTCATTTGTAGACCTTGTCAGTTTCTTTCCCCAGTGCATGATATGTTTTTATAGATTTACAGCTTAAAATCACAACATCTTGTATTAAAGTGAGTGGTTCCAAAAAGGTTAAAATGTGGAGGAAAAAAAAGCTTGAAGGGTATAAATTCCTTTGCAAGTTTGAAAGGACACCTGTTTTCCCAGCCCTTGTCAAAGACAGTGGCTTCAGATTCAAGTTTAGACAGCGGTGAAATAAGTTCACCTTCAGCTGGAAAAGCTGGAAGCAGAAATACTGTACATCAAAAGTGAGTATTTCTCCCTCTTTTGTTCCAACAGATGCATGGACACACACAAAATCCTCACGTGCAGTCTCTCCAAGGCCCCAGATGATCTTCTCTGTCTGTCTCAGATGGCTGCTCCTCGTTTCTCTAGTGAACCCAGTGACTCCAAGAGGGGCTGAAGAGCTCTTATCATATTATCAGAGGAGTAATTAGAGCATTATTTGGGTTGCATGCTTCTCTGAGAATGCTTGAGTGTGTTTTGAGAAGGCATTCTTTTTCAGACAGAGCATTTATTTACCTATAATATATTGTTTCAAGTCTCCCTCTGCGCTCTCCCCCTCCAGAGGCCTCCCTGAACCAAGAGTCAATGCCAATACAGCAGAGGGAATGAGGTGCAGTGGTGAGCAGAGGGAGCAGAGGGGAAGGCAAGAGAAGAGACATGAAACATACAGACTCAGCAAGTGTTTCACTGGTTTTTTCGATGGCAAGAGTGGTTAAAAATGAAACGCACAAAGGATTTAAACCAAATCTTGTATTCTTTTCAAATACAAGTTTTGAAAAGAATAGGATACTATGTGCATTTTGTACCTAAAGATAAAGTATAGATAAGTTGAAACCTATAATGAGGACCAGTGTAGTCTTTTTTTTTCTTTTCTTTTGCTAAAAGTGTTTTTTTTTGTTGCAAAAATCATCAAGTCTTCTTTGTCAAAAGAAAAGAAAAAATGACTTGGACCATAATTCTAGAAAATGACATCTGTCACCAATGTGGCTCTTGATGAGCTGACTTGAGCCTCAGTTGATTCCTTGTGAACGGCTCCCAGACTCTTAAATTAATTTTACTAGTCTATCGGCTTAAGACTGTATCCCTTATTGCTGGAGTACCTTTTCCTTCCACTCAACTTTCTATGGATATCCTAGTCATTCCTAAACAAGTCAGGAAAAAATTATCAGAAAAGACAAAAGTGCTGCCACCATCATTATGCAAACTTTCTTGGTATCAAATGAATTAGCTTCAGAAGGATGATAGAACCGTACCAAAGTATATGCAGGACTGATATTACAGTAACTAACTGTCTAAGATATTAGTATTGTTTTCTGATGATTGTGAGGTAATAGGAACAGATGAGCATTATAAAATGCCTGAAGGGAGGTTTCATGGGCTGCCTTTTGTATAATTTCAGTCCTTCTGCTTGTTAACGGTGGAAAGAAGAAAATGTACATCATCTCCAGTTTTAGAGTGAAAGAGACTAACTTTCACTTTAAAACTGTCTATTAGAGTTTGATAAATAGTGCTGGTACTTTCTCTCCATCAAGCAAACATACTATGGATTTTATGCTTAGAAAATTGATTTTATTATAGTGACTTTTATGTCACAATGTTGTTTTGATGGGTCAAGACTTTAAGGGGCTTTTTACGTTTCTGTTAACAATACAGTAGTATAATTTAAAGAGATTATATATGCAGAAACCAACATATCATGATGAATTTACACTTACTAAATACACTATTTTTGTGCATCAGTTGTCACCTTAAACAAAGGGTTGATTAGTGTTCTGAGATTTCTTAGAAGGTAACCATGAAGCCATGGTTAGTAGAGTGGAATAGTGATGTCTTTTTGTTTTGGCAGAGGGGCTAACAGAGGGGTTTACTTTGGTAAGAAGCCCAGTTTCTAACATCAGGTCGGCCAGGCTGATTTCATCCACACACATCTGTTAAACATTTTATCTTTTGAATATACAGTTACACAGCAACTCCCGTAAGTTTCACACAGTCTGCTACGTTGACAGCAGGTTGAACGGTGAAAAAAAGACTGTGTGAAAATAGTTCAGCTCTTTGTCCCTGAAATAAGTTCAGTAGGAAACTGTCATCCAAGAATCAATAATAGTAATTTGGTCAATAAACATTCCCTAATTGAAGCCTTTGTGAGCCTTCGCTTGGATATTATTTGAACTGTACATAAACAAATAAACTTCTAATAATAACTGATTATTAGATAGATTATATTGAAGATATGATAACTTTTTGTTCAATAAATTGGATTGGCAAGAGACTAGCCACAGCTGGTGTTTTTGAACTCTGAGCTACCATTGGGTGTTTAAAGAACAGCACCTTCCACAAACATGACTGTCCAAGATGTACTGCACGCTGGATGTTTCTCCCTGCTGTTGTCAGGCTGCAAGCCTGGTTGCTGTTTGACTGCTCTGTGGATTGGACGACTTTCTCCCCAGCATTTTGTCACAGGGAGGAAACAGACATGGAGTCAATAAAGGCAAGCTCAAGGACAGCTAACTCCAGCTGTCATTGGGAAAGACTTGGGGTACAATCTGCACAGATTGTCAGTCTATTGCAAAGTAGAGAGACGCCAGGCAAATAACCATTCATGCACTCGCTTAGTACTAGTGTAACCAGGTAACCTAAAATTTTTGTTTTTTTGGAATATTTGAGGAAGCTGGATTAGCGAGAACCTATATACACTGGGAGAATAAGCAAACAAGATTCTAACCCAGTAGTATCTAGCTACAAGTGCTAACCTCTAACATATTCCCCTGGGCCATTAATTGCTCACAAGAACATGTAAAGTACTAGAAAACCATAAGTCACAGTGTCAGCAGAACACTCACAATGAGACTCTTTTTTTTTTCATAACGCTGTTTGCAATACAAAGGAAAAACTCTAATGGATTGCTACGTGGGACAGAGTGAGGAAGAAAAAAGGTTATTTTTCTGGAATAAGTCACTCAGTGTGTGTATGTATCTATTTTTAACATGTTACATTCCTTTGCGCCCACATATTCTCACCCATCTATAAGACATTTACGGCCATCTTTGAATCCAGCGCCTTGTTAAACTGGACAGAGACACGGCTGTGGTCACACTCAGACGTTTCTCAAGAGGTTCAGATGTCACCTGAGAAAGACAGGCAAACATGAAAAATCCAACAGGGTCTAACGTTGGAGCAACGACTTTTTATGAAGTGTTTTTTTGTTTTTATAACAGGGAGAAACAAAAACTATCACCAGGGAAACCGGAGTGAGCTGCGGAAACCAAAATAAGCAATACAGACCTTAATTTTTTTTTTTTATGTTTTTTGCCCATTAATTTGAAATATTTTTAGAAATTTAAAATTAGCTATATTTCTTTGAGTGGGACTAGAAAGTTAAGTAAATACATTTTAGCTAATCAATGATCTGTGTGATAAAACATTTCCAACATGCCAGTACTATAGTGAGCTTTTATAAATAATACCTACAGAAGCATTCAGTGGAGCTCATCCTGGAAAAAAAAAGATTGAGAAACTATGTCTATGTTGGATTTTATTAATTTTTTTTGCAGTTTGCTGTACTAAGAAAAGCTCAGTCTTTTCTCTGAAAGTAAGCACAGTTTTATTTTATAACAACAGCAAATAAATAAATTCTTTGAAGCCATTTAAAGCCAGGTGGGATACTGTGATACTTTATGATTGGCAATGCCAGTGTAGACCCTACAGGCAGTCTAGACAGGAGATGAGCGATAAGCTGGGTCCTGGTAGACTGCCTGGTACTCTTATGATCAAGGCCTCCAGGACTCAGAATTCATATAATATGTGACTGCATTGTAAAAATGTTCCAACCTTGTGATCATGTCTAAATCATGCGTAATCAGGCCATATTTATAATTACCTATTGTTGTAATATAAATGATATGTTTTATGCTTAAAGGTAAGAAGAAATAACCTGAGCCCATAACTCTGTGAGGGCGATTTAAGCCTTGACCCTTGGTTGCTTGGCACATGCTAAGAGCTTTTGAGTGCTGGAAAGCACAGGCAATGCCTGCCGCTTGTAGCTCTTGTGCTCAGAGTGCAGCGGTGACATTTGGTGAAGTGTACCATTCACTGTTAAAGACTATGCAAATTGTAAAGTTGGATTATTTTTTATGTCACACTTACCTCCTTGATCCTCTTAGAGGTCATTCAAGTAGCTTCCTGCCAGCAAACCCGTGCAACAAAGTACAATAACATGAGTGATACCATTGTTACACAGCTGGTTACTTCTCACATGTTCTAAGTAGAAACCGTTCTTTCATAACTTTTGATTGTACTTTGCTTTAAATCTGGATTTCTGAACTATTTTTGGTAGATTCAGAAGATCGCAGTTGAGGATCAAACTTACACTTTGCTATATTTCATGAATTGCTTGAGTTGATTAATATCAGACTAAATGGAAACATTGGATAGCTGCTAATTGCAGTTTCTTCTAGAGCTTTGTGTTAAAGCAATAACTTAAGTTGTTTTACAAGTTTATTTTTACAGTAATTTCATGCTTTGAAATTGATCAAATGAATCTGTCATTCAAAATCTTTAAAGTCCAAGTCCAAATTGACTGCAACATATTGCTTCCCAAAAGAGGGATATGACTAATAATCCAAACATTTTTCACTCTCTTACTGTTGATTTTATGAGTTACTCCAGTATTTCAGCAAAAGAAATACTGGATGTTTAGTGTTAGACTGGCTTCTTGCGTCTTCATCTCCTTTATCTCTGGGAGAGTTTGGATCAGTGACGTTGAATATGCAACCATCAATCCAGGATTAGTTGGCTCTTGCCAAGGTCATATTTATAATGGTATCAGAGTTTGTGTTGGATCCTACTTATCGGTACAGCTCAGGCTTTCTTGCGCTGTCTGTGTTCCACACCAATGACGGATTCTGAGTTAAGATGAAAGACGGGTCTCCGAGGAGTTCTGGGAATTCCCTCTTTTAGCCCCTCGTCTTCGTCATTCCTGCACTTGACTCTCCAAAGTTCTTCCAGGTAGCTATGACTGCTCTTAATTTCTGAGTATTTCCCATCAAACTTGCCAGAGCCTACTCAGTGTTGCTGATAAATAACGAGGACATGGCAGAAAATATCTCTTCAGATGACTTGTGGTGGTTTAAGAATGCATTTTCCCCTCTTAAGCATAATTCAGCTTTTACTTTTCAATCCAAACAAAATATTCATCACACTCTGTTTTTTTTCCACTCAGACCCATGTTGTGAGACTCACATGTGCTCTGCATTGCAATTATTTCAGAAGGGTTGTAAAGGCATGTAAACATTAGGACATAAATAATGCCTCCCTGTTCAGCTCCACTAATTAGCAAACACTTGATGGAACCACAAGACAGCTGAGCTTATCATGTGCATCATTGGTTAATGGCATAATGAGAAGCATTGTTGTGATGATGTGTTGAATGTGTAGTGTAAGAAAGAGCAGGAGGTTCTTAAAGAGACAGCGGCCAATGTCAAGGTCTCCAGTTACAAAATGAAATTTCTTTTAAGACATGTTTTATATATATATATATATACAGCATTTGTATAACAAGTGGAAGTAACATATTGTTTGACATAAAATGGCCCAATGTGCTTGGAAAATACATAAAACTGCCCTTTAAAAAAATCAATGGTTACCAATAAACTTTTTTTACATTTTACATTTGCTCATGGTGTCCAAAAATCTTTAAGTACTTTAAAGTAACAACTTTAGGTAGAAATATATAACACTCTAGGTCAAAGGTGTGACTTGACTCACAAGCCGTTTTTGTTGCTTAGTCATACTTCAAAATGCATAAAACAAGGAAAAAAGTCATTAAAGGCTCATTGATCTTTGTAAGCTAAGAAATTGTTGCAAGAAAATAGATCATCACTTAAACCTGATTAGGAACATGATAATAATTGAAATAGGGAGAGCAGGCATCGATGGCAAACATAAATCTGCTTCTTTGTAAGGCATTGTATAAACAAACATAATTGTATATAATCAAGTTTCATTTTTCCCAAATTGTATTCTGTAACATACAAGATTTGTTGCTTTCTATCTCATTGTATTTTGTTGTCTTTTACTGTAAGTAAGTAATTTACAGTTGTTTACATTTTTTATTTTTTGTTTTTTTTTACTGTGCTGCCATAGCAAATGATTAATCCCACTGCGGAACAAATTAATGTTCTATTCTTTTCTGAATCTATTCACAAATTTAAACACATTGAGTTGGTTAAATGCTGCTAGGATTTTAACTGCAAGTGTGCTTTGACCACTTTTCTACTTCTGTGTAGTTGCCCAACATTAGCTGGTGTGGTCAATTTAATTCAAAGAGTAATAGGTCAAACAAAACAGTTCATATTCAACAAAAGTGAGATAAACCATTTCAGATTGTTTTGTTTCTCTCTCAAATCACCTGGAGCATTAACTTTGTAACGTCCCACTTTTTCCAGGAAAATAAGTCTCCAAATGAAGGCACACTGAAGGAAAGCACAATCAACAACTCCTTGAACTCAATTTTGGCTTTCTATATCTATGAGTGCTGCCAAACTCTCATTCACAATCAGACGTCACACATGAAATGTTTTGAAATTCTATTATTTTCCAGCTTCTCTGCATCATAAACCTTTCCTTTGTTTCCAGAACCCTGTAAGCCATGCGATACGAACTTGCAGACGTGCATCCGGCTGCTGTGAATTTCTGTAGCTGTTTCAATCTGAATTGCGTAAGACTGTTTTGATTTTTCTCCATTCATTCAGGCATACTGACATTGGTTCCAACTTTATTCCTATCTTCAATGATGCTGGAGCTTAATTGACTTAAAACGTTGGCGTCATTTCAGTTTGTCCTGAATTTGCACCTGTAGAGATAATCAGATAGCAGAGTTTTCAGCCAACAGCTAAAGCCTGGATCTTTTGGAAACTAGAAAACTACTGAGGCAAATATTCGTCTGTTTTTCTGCAGGAGAGGAGTACATCCAAAGTTCATTATATCAGGAAAGGGGAACGTTACATCAGCATTGCATAACAAAAGATGGCTCCTATAGTTTAGTCTGACCTGACCTGAACTTGTTCCATCCATTGATCCTAATTATCAAACAGCAGCGTAAGCTCAATTAATTATTCAAAGTAACTTAAAAAAATCTTACCTAAGGAAACAAATCATATTGCAGTGAGTTTTATCATAAAGCTGTACATTTTTAGGATTTTATAAATGATGAAACATCCCAAAATCCAAGTCAACATGTGCGTCTATGGATAATTTAATAAGGTCTATCTGCCCTAAACTACAGTGCACACTTTGACAGGAATAACTTGTTATCAACCAGGAAATTTGTCTGGGTCTTGGTAGATCTTAGATTGATTAACGTTGAGCCAAAACAAATCTGACCAGCTGCTGGATTTCACCTCTGGTTTGTTCAGCATTGAGTGTGAGCAATGCATCCTGGCCTCCCCAAAGCCAATGCACATTTCCTGCCCCTGCCTCCTCTTGAATATCAAAGTGCTATGGGGGACTCATCAAGAGAGGCTGCTGCTATACAAGCTGTCTCTGTTCCCAAGAAGCTGCACAAGACCATTTGTTATAATGTGTCTTTATTGGACTTAAACAGCTGAGTACCGTCTAAAGATGCAAAACAGATACTTAATCTTGACAGTGGACATTTTCTCTCTGAAAAGGCGGGGCAATGGAAACTAAATCATGCACAATGCTTAGAACAGCTGTGTTTCAAAACCTTGCTTGTTTTTTTTGCTCCACTAAATCAAACTATGTGTTATATAGTGCCATATTTGTCAAAAGATGATAAAAGGGGAAGGGGCAGAGTAATTCTGATTTCACTGAGAGACAGAAAACAATTGTCCTTCTACCGACTTCCAGGCACCATCTTATGCTATTGATGACATAGACAAATACCAACAATCTGAATTAATATGACACCAAGTAAAATGCAAAATATATCACAAATACGGCAATTGATCATCTCGATTTAGTATACAGTAAGTATTGTAGCAGTAGCTACACAGCCTGTTTGATTGTTATATCAACATTTTATGAACGATGTAGAATAAATATACATTGAGAACATGTCTGCCATGTGTTGGCTTTCTTCCTGCATTGATGGGATTCAGTGCTGTTCCTTTACTTTGTGTTTACCTTCCTCCATATTTCAAGCTTCCTTTTCTACAATTCAAACAGCCCAGCCTGGCACAGCAGACATAATTTAAGTCTTCCAGTGCAGTGACCCTTCTCTTTGACCTGCATCACTTACGTCACTACTTAACTTTATGAGAAGCTCATTGTTACAAGAGTTTACTTCTCAAGAGTATCTCTTTAAAATTTTTTGAATTTGCTATAGTCTGCTCTGGTGAGTTTATGCATTTAATCAAGACAGGATTATATGCAGTGCCTATAAAACGTGTTCATCTCCTTGAATGTTTTACCCTTTTTATTGCCTTTTCAGATCAATATGATCAACAAAATGTGGCGGGTTATTTATTCCTTTTTTTTACAAAACATCACTAAAAAATATTAAATGTGAAAGTGAAAACTGATTTCTGCAACATGATGACAATTAAAAAATATGAAACATAAAATAAGTGATTGTAAAAATATTCCCACCTTTTGAAGCTACAGTATGTCACTTGTCTGTATGTCACAAAAATATGTTTAAAAACTGTTGTCACGTCATGACAGTACAACATGAGACAGATAGTGTGAACAGCATCAAGCTCTGCCTCCTCCCTGTGGAGGAGACTGCCACCAGCTGTCTGCAGGAATACACTGCTCCTTCAGAAACAACCAATCAGAGCTAGGAGGAAGGTTTGATTTTCTATATTTACACTAAACGATGATGCCAAAACTGATTTCCACTGCAGGTAAGATATTAACTGATAACGTCTAAACAAAACTCTCCGGCAACGTTTTTTGCTATCTCATTAAATATGCTATTTAAGTTAGCATATTTACATTTCTACATTATTTTGAGTTATCATTAAAATAGCCATAGTACTGTATAGAGCACGTTCAAATTCAAAACTCACTTTTTCCTTGATAAAAACAAGGCCTCCTATAAAGATGTTCCACAGCATAAACTGATTGTTTTGGTTTCCCATGTTGGTGAAATATGTCATGAAAAATTGCTCAGGAAGAGATTATGGGCTGTTGAGCTGTTAAAATATTACATTGTCATAAAATTGAAAGTATCTGATCCAGAAAGGATCTTCATGTCCAAAAAACTTTACTAATAATGGTGAAGACAAGGGGGAAACATGCCTCAAGCTTTTCCAACAACATTGGAAGTCTTTAACGTGGCAGAAAGACTGTAAGATTATATTTAGCTTAAAGATGAGCATATAGACACACTGCCAGGCCAGACTGTGAACAAACTGTAGATCATTCTGCACAGTAAAGGCCAAGCAACAAGATCTAACACCAACTTGCAAGAAAAACAATTCTGGATCTTAAGTGCACAGCTTTTGTTACAACAGCTAAAGTGACTGCGACTCCCACAATTAAGCACTTCACCTCCTCAATTACGTATCTTTTATTGCTTGATGAACCACAGCTCAACACAGTAGTACATGTGAGGTATTTCTCAACAGCGTTTTAATGACAAACCTTTCTCTGCCCTCTGACCTGTGCGGCTGAATCCCCAGACACACAGTAGCAGAATGATTCCAGATGGAGGAAGTCTGCGGTGGGAAAAGTTTTCCCATTAGAGGATCACCACATTTCATGTTTCATCCAACACTGGCCAATCGCTGGCAAACTGGTTGTTAGTTATTCTCATTTTGCAACGTTCTCCAGCAAATCTTGAAAAGTTTCTCTGTCAGCGTGAGAATCGAGCCTATTATCCATGCATCAGGTAAAGAATACTAAGGAGCAATTTTCACATTTTGTTCCCTAAAGGCCCGTGGAAAAACCATTTCAGTCAATATTTAGTGGATGCGTATTAAGTAAAGCACAAAGAGTACATGCTATCATTGACTTCTCAACCAGGTACGTTTTCCCCTGCTTCAGTAACACTGTCTGTGAACTTTCCTAATGGCATAAACATGGATGTCAAAAAGAAAAACAGGTGCTTTTTACATGTGATCCGTTCATGTCGAACTTCACTTAAGCTTCCTTAATTACGTTCAATTTTGAGAAATACGTGCTTCCAACCTCTACAGCCTCAGAAAAGGTGGAAGCATTTCCAAAATATAGCTTAATCACCATAAAAATGTCATTGTTCTCAAATAGCGAGTTTATGTCCAACTTCACCTGGAGAAATCACTGGACAGACACCCAAGTGGTGTCAGCTGCTGCATGGACGCATATGCTCAAATAATTATGTAACATTACCTTCTTTCAAAAATCTACAATAAGACCCATTGGCAAATATATTAATTTCTCTTTATATGTCTTTTCACAGTGCCTCGTTTGACTCAGTAGCGGTTGTCTGGACAGGATACTCTTTGGATTTCCTCGTGGACAAAATGAGTTGGCTAAGTTTGGCAAGTGAAATCCTCTAATAAACATACACACATGCAATTAAAGGTGAACAGAGTATGTCTTATATTACACTTCACTAAGGTAATGCAGGGTGAGGAAAAAGAGGAAGGAGCAATGAGCTAACAATTTTTTGTGGTTGAAACAAAAGCCAGTTTGTTTGAGGCAGGCCATTGATGTTTATTTTACACTTGGACATCATTCGGTTTTCAAAAAAAAAACATAACGCAAAATGCAATGTGGAGCTCTCATTAGGTGCTTTCCTAAACATGCATAGGCAAGTTAAATGTCACCGTTGCTTTCAAATGAACTTTTTTGTCTTGCAGGTTGGTGCCTCCAAAACATGTTTTATGAATATTGTTATGGCCCCAGGTCTTATGAGCTGGGCTACAGGTGTTTGTGCGTCTGCTCTTGAGCTCCTTCACTGTTCAGGTGTTGGTGATCTGGATCCAGAGCACCAGAGTATAGAAAGCTGTCTGTTTTATCCCTCTGGGTCGTTCTCCACCTCCACTCTTTCTGCCTCCTGACAGTCAGTGCTCTGCTCTGCTGCCAGGCTTCATCTCCTTCTTTCTTTTTGCAACTCAGCACTCACAAACACATACGTACAACACATCTAAGCATTAAGCCATTGATACTCATTCACATTTATCCATAAAAAATGGTTATTTTATGCACCTTTACCCTTAACATGGTCTCCTATTTTTGCTATATCACTTAGCCAGTCATAATAGTCGCTAGACACAAATTAATTAATATTTTTTTAAACAAACAGCTGTATCTACCACATCCAGTATTTCGGGGGTGTAACATTCTAAGGCCTTTGGAAATAGGAAGGTAGTTTTTGCCATGATTTCTACATTCAGGTTTTTTTCCCATTTGTTTTCATCTGACTATCTTGAGCTGGAAGTATAATGCTGTCATACTAACAGCGCCCCTATGTAGTCAAATAGTTGTTTGTCTTGTAAGCCACTCAAAGCATTTCACATGTTGAAGTTTTGAACCTCTGTGCAGACAGTCTCTACAAAGCACAGCTTTAATAGCATCCATATTGGATTCTTGCTACCAAGTTGGCTCAGCGGTCATATTTGCTGACACCTTGGAGCTTTATGATGTCCAAGTAATAGATTTATGTTTTGATGCATTACTTCTCAATCTGCCTTTCCTCAAAAGTTTGATCCAGTACAAAACCAACTAGGACCATGGTGGCAACTTTACATACCTAAACAATGGAGTAAGTACAGTAAAATACTGTGATTTTGGAAAGACGGTGTGTCAATATTTTTTGCCACATTTGGCTTTTTTTTATTAATTTCTGTCAGATAAAAGCTTTAAATGTCCTGGACTTTGCATTTTGAAGATAGGTTTGTCAGGTTTAACTCTTCCTAATAAAGACACTTGTTCAAAAGTCATTTTACAGCAATTAAGTCCTTTCTTTTTTCTAAACCTTACTACACTCAGGCACCTAACACTCCAGCAATGAGGCTTTTTAACCATAACAAATAACACAATGTCTTTTGTAATGCATTACAGTGCCACATGAATGTGATGAGTCTACATAGTTTTTTAATGGAATCAAATCCCATTTATACCGACAAATCTGGGATTGATCATTGTGGTTTTTTTGAACACTTACAATTGCTTGACCCTCAAATGCAAAACCTTAAGACTATGTAAATACTGGGCGGGCTGAACATAAACAGCTCTATCCAACACTTAGTTGGCTCAAAGTGGCATCTTAGTGAGTTTTAACAGACTGTTTTATTTGGAGAAGTCTAAACAGCAAAAAACATACAGCAGAAAATCTGGATGGCTAAAATCACTGGGTGTGAAGAGAATCACTCATTTAGTGTTACTTGATTTTACTTTTTTTCCCCTGTCAGTGTTTTCTTGTGCATAGAAGAGTAGGATTTCTGATCTGAAGCAAGGTCTTCTTCCTTGTTGTATGTGGTACTGAGGCCAAGTCATGATCCATACAGTTTCCCCTTACATATATAGAAGGTTTCTGGGCCCCTCATTCAGATTTAGAGTAAAGGCTGAAACTAAATGCTGATGGAACATGAACACCAAAAGTATTTGTATTAGATCACCAGGCGAATGAGTTTTATATACATCAGCAAGCCTTTCATTGCACATGGTGATACCGTGGACCAGAAGCCAGAAGTAATCATGCACAAATGTAAATATCAAATGCTATCCATTGATCAGAATGAATCTGTCACATTCAGACTTTAAAACTTAAAGAAGACTGATTGTTTTACTTTACGTTTTTCTGTGTCTACCCCACAAAACAAACTTTCTCCTTGGTCTCTCAGTGTCCTCCCAACCACAGCTCAGTCGTCCTCCTCTTCCATTTTTGAGAGAATACCTAAATTAACTGTATCCTAAAAAAATCTTGCTTCTTTCTTTGGTCTTCTAAGAATCTGCATTAATAAGAATGGGCACGATTTGGAGCTGTGTACTTCCCTGTGGTTCTAAGCCCAATGCCAATAGCAGGCACAAGGTATATTGCTTGCTGTGTGCAAGGGCCTTTGCTGTGAGAATGTTTTTGGCATGTGGAAAGCATACACTAACAATTCCTGTTGTGCTCTGAGGGTGAAGAGAGGACATGCTATCTACCACCTTTCATTGTTGTTAGCAGAGAGGAGGAAGGGTGCAATTACCATAGCAGCCAAGGTTTCCAAGAACACGACAACAACTAACTTGGAGAACCACAGGAATGGTGTGGGCATGAGGGCAGAATGGACAGTGAACTTATAAATTATAGTTGAGCAAGCTCATCACTAACATACTTATACTATGGTATGAATGCATAGAATAGTTGGAACCCTCATGTTTCACCAGGAGTTATGAAATGCCCACTGCACACTATGAATCCTGTGTGGAGCGAGTTCTAAAGGAATGTTCTAGAGCTAAATGTATTGATATTGCCACACAGTTTGGTCAGAAACAAGCTTATATTCTGTTACCATTGGATAAAGCCAAACCTGAGCCTTTTACTACCAAAGTGGATGCGATAAAATGCTTCATTGTATAGCAAATGCAAAAAGTAGATGTAATAAATGACCTCTTTGTGTTTTAACAATAATGTAATACTAATAAGTTATTTATTCATAATTGTTTTTAGCATTTTAAGAAATCACAAAGAGATCTGGTGCAATGTTACATTTTATATAACTGTTTAAACTCAGGTTGTTGTGTAATTTTCCGCTTTCTTTTTATCAAATGCGTTCCATTTTCTCCCACCAAAACCAAAGCACAGTCAGCTTGTATAAATGTCACCATCAGTAACAAGTTATAGATAACAATCCAGCACTAAAACCAGCTAAACTCCTTCCAGTGCATGATTTCTCTGGCCTCTTCTCAGCATGTGCAGTGTCAGTTTTGTGACCCTTGTCATCAAGAACAGGCAAAGGAAGCACATTCCTGGAAGTCAACCATACGCACAGAAGAAATGGTGGGTGGTAGTGACGTAAAAGACCCTCAAAGAACATACTATTAGGACCCCACCAAAACAACATTTGCACATTTGTGGCTTTTCCGCTGTGCACTTTGCAGAATGAACGGACCTACCAGACACTTTGAAAGAACAGCATCTTATCACCAATCATCAAAAAAAAAAAAAGGGAAATCTTGCCGGTCAAACAAGTTGTGGTTTCCTTTCTTGTTATGTTATTGTAGTAACATTTTGAAACAGCTGGATATATATTTTTATTAATAGCAGTAGAGATATGGCGTCTAATAAACAGAAACAGACTTTTACTGAACCAGGGTGGTTATTTGCTTTTTCCTAAATCTCTGGGATTTATTTAGTTGATGTAACTGTGTTATTACAAAGAGTCATTAGAGGAGTGACGTAGCCTGGCACAAAGACATGCAGTTAAATGCATCCATTTCAAGGAAGCACTACATACACACTCACACAAACCACAGTGGGGGAGAGATTATTAAATAGGCCCGTGGGAATTGTTGGCAGAACTACCGCCAGCCGACTAAGAGTAAAATTGCGCAGCAAAAGAATATGTGTATTTCCGTGCACATGCACAAGATGGTCACTCCATGTACTGACTTTGTGTGCTTTGTTGGTTTCTTTTGGCACTGTCAGATACTGTCGGTCCCACTGGGTTCAACTATACAAAGCCAACAGTTTAAACGTCACATATGAGCAATGTTCAACTCAAGCATGCCTGTGAACTTCCCCTATTGCATAAAAAGCTGACATAATATCTGCAAAAAACCCCACAAAAAAAACACAAATATATGTACCAAGCTTTTTACAGTCAGTGGTCTGTTCTGAGTTTATGACTGTGATTTCTGGACAGTGATTGGACAATTGGCACCTGATAACGCAGGAGTTTTGTGCAGTTTGCCCTTGAAAATGAGACCTAGTTTCAATATTTACCATATGAATAAAAGTAAAATTGTGAAATTAGATAGACAGACAGATAGATAGATTTTACATTTATTTTGTCAATCGAAAAATTTGTCATTTTTTGCTTACTAACACACTTACTTGTGTTAGTAAGTAGCAAAGTATATATTCTTTTATCCCTATTGTGTCATTTTTGTGTATTTTCAGTAAAACCAAATAGGTTCAGTTCTAGATGAAAGACATATCATTATTCATTTTGAGTGTTTCCATTTGTATTTGTCTGTGGATCATTCATGGTGTGAAAACAGAAGTGGTGGCTTGCTTAAGACTTTTGCACACTACTTATGTTCTCAGTTGTAGAGCGATTGCCTTGTCTAAATATTTTTAAAATACACATTTCTTCAACTTTTTATAATTTGTTTTTGCTGTGCTGCACAGTCTCAACAGTGGGATGTTGATGGGTTTCCCCACAAGAACTGCCCTCTTCAAGTCGTTCTGCAAACATTTATTTTGGATTAAGGTCTTGGTTTTTAATATTCACTTTCGTCCTTCTGTGTCCATTTTATGTTAAAGCAATCTGCCTGCTTAGTTGCTACCCTGTTGCATGACTCATTTTTTCTTGTGGCTCAGGTCACAGAAACATTAACAGGTTATTTTCAAGACTGTCAATATATATATTTTTTTAGGTACTTGGAAGGTGAGACGTCTCAGTTCTGTATTTGTTTCTTACATTTTTAAGACTTTTGTAAAACTATAATCATTTTAAGAGGTAATTTTTTAAAGAAATATAAATGCATTTAAAGAGTTCACAAATCTTCAAGTGACAATATTACAATCAGTCATTAAAATTATCCCACTAATATTTTTAAAACTTGCAGGCTTTTGCCAGGTAGTTGATCAAGCAGATGTGATGTGTAAAATGTCTCTTCAAAGTGGTCCTGCCTTCAAACCATATCTTAAAATGATCCTTTAAAACATATGAAAAGGTAAAAGCATTAGGCTTTAGGTGGAATGGTTTAAAAAAGATGGAGAGGAGTGGGAATGCTGTATATCTTATGTGAGTCTGTTGTGGAGAGTCTAGTCTCTTCTGCAATCATCTGTTGAAGTTGCTGCTCATAAACAATCCTCCTCTTCATGAGACCATTATTTAAAAAGTGTCTCTTCAGTCAGAAGCTTCTTGAGATTTGCTGCAATACTAACCACTACAGAATATATTTCCTGTCTGATATCATGTGTAAAGTTTCAGATATCAAGGATTTTAAAATATATATGTATACTAATTAGATTGAGTTATATTGCCTTGGCTTTTCTGCAATGTGGAATCTTTTTCTCCTCAAAACTATTTGTTTTTCTTCCTGCGGCCATCATTCAAGCAGTACTTCAACCACAAAAAAATGAGCCATTAGATTATGACACATCTTTCTTTCTCTGCTGTAAAATACTTGATAGTTATGGATAATACGCTTTATTAACCGTAACACCACAAAAGATCATAAATTTAAAAACTGATCAAATTAAATTTTTTTTAATTTTGTTATAAGTCTGTCTTATTTACTCAATGTTTATTTTATTGCACATAAATTATTTAATCATCACAGAAAATAAAATGTTTGTTGGAAAATACACTTTTTGGTTGCAATTAAATTTCAATGAATTGGTTTGATTTAATTTGGAAAAAATGGCTACATTCTTTTCAGATGTAACACCACTATGATTTATTTTATTTGTCAACATATATACAGAGGTTTAAAAAAGTATTACCACCTAAAGATTTCTTTTTTTGTCGCTTCCTCATCACACATTATATTGTCCGCCTCATCAAAAATGTTAATATTAAACAAAGAAAAGCCGAGGAAATACAAAAAGTATTTTTCTAACAAATTATTATTAAAAGTAGTTCCAACCACTTTAGCCTTATTTAAAAATGTTTGATATTTGTCAAATTTTGTGATCAAATCTCTCAAGCATAGAAGGCCTAGAAGAACATCCTTGACATCAAAAATAAGGCTAATTTTCTCAAAAAAGTTTATTCTTCCCCCACCTGATGAAATCCAAGAAAGGAAGAGAAATAGAGTTATTGCCCCCTGTCAGTCCAGAAAGGTTAACAAAGGATATTTCTAAGACTTTGGAACTGCGCACTCACAATGAGAGTCATTGTCCACAAATGGAAAAACCATTGAGCATTGAGCCGTTGTGAACCCTCCAAGGAGTGGCCAGCCTACCAAAATTACTTCAAGCACACGTCAACAACTTATCCTTGAGGTCCCAGAAAACTCCACATCACGTAAAGCGGCACAGGCCAAATAAGGTCAAGTACAAATTTAACTGTACAGACTGGTGGAAGATTCTTAATTTGTTTCTTTCCCATTTACAGTTTTATTTTTCTCAGGATGATTCACATTCAACCTGTTTGACAAAAGCCTTTTTTTGGTTGGAGAGTGTTTTTTCTTTCTTTGATATGAGGAGATTAATGTTTCCAAAGAATATATCCAAAAAGGCGGTTCCTACCTGCCTTGCCCTCAGAGCTGTCCACTGCTTGAGCAAAGGGACATATGTGGGACCTGCGGTGTTTAGTTTAAGGGACAGTGGCCACAGCTTGGGTTGGACTGAGTCTTGTCTAGACTGCTTCTGGTACAAACAGAGTAAGGCAAGACTGAAACAAACAGTGGTAAAATGTCTGCATAATGGAATATATATTATTAAAAAAGAACTTATAGAAAATAAATAATTCTGTTCCTCATTAAAAGTTCAAACGGGGGCACTGTTTGAGCATTAGGGCGTCAAGTCTAAAAATTCCTGAAGTAAGTCTTTGGCTGTAGCAGCTGTGCACCCTATCACTTGCCAAAGTTCAGAACATCTTGTTACCACTAGTAGCCAAATGACAGTAGGGGTTTGACGTTTTCCTTCACCTCATCTAAACTTAAACATGATGTATTTGGAAACCCAGGCTGCATATTTGCTTCAAGGAACTCTAATCTCAAGCAATCTGTTTGCAGCTGTACATAAATGTAGATTAACTTTTGTATGTTGAACGTGGTGTCCTCATCTAAACCATGGAAGCTGGTTGTTAGGTATTACATTAGGTTTTATGTAGTAGGTTAACAGACACTTCTATAAATGTGCAATGTCAAGTTTATAGACATTGCATAAACTTGACATTTATGTTTATGCAGAACTTGATGCAGGATCAAGCTCTGCATGATCCTTTCTTTCTTTTTCTTGTGCCTGCAAAATATGATAAAATGTAACCAAATAAGTTCACTCAATCATGTTTATTTGTATAGCACATTTTAGCAACAAAGTGCTATACATCACAAAAACACAACATGTGACTGACATTACATTTGACAAGTGCCATTATCAAATATATATATACAACAGCAGGAACATCAGTGTTCCTGCTGTTGTAGTTCTAAAGCTACTCTAAACAGGAGGGTTTACATGTTTCAAGCAAATATAGGAAGGATATTTTAGCAACTTATTTTGTCAGTTTATCTGGTATATTACTAGTCATTTTTCTTGTATGTAATGTCAAGATCAAAGTTATCAAACACTAGGAGGAGAGAAATCTTTCCACTGCACTGATGTTAATGGGTTCAGGCTACCCAGGGAAAACAGAGCGCTAATCCTCCATGGATACAGTCATATCAATAAAACCGGTCCGCCATTTAATACCTCCCTTTGTAACAATGAAATACTGGGGAGATTCATGGCCAAACAAGGAACTTTAACCCACTTGATGCAACTCTTTTGTGTCTCTGTTTTAAAGTGAACAGAAGATAAAATGGTTTTTGAAAAAACAAATCAAACAGGAATGGGTAAAGACATCTTTAGGATGTCTTGAGGCTCATTTTACATTGCAAGTTTTTTTTCCAGGAAACATGCTGTTTGTTCATTTAGTTTTTCTGCAGCAGTATCTCGTGTTATCGGGAAAGGAGTCCAGAGCTGAAAAGGTTTATTATAATTCACCCATAAAGCAAGAGACCTTGGAAGCAGTTATGAGTATAGCTTTCATAGCAGTCTTTATTTCCTTTGAAATGTTTAGTTTCCTCCTCGGTGTTCTCCACCTTTCAGACAGTTATAAAACAGACAGACCTTTAATTTTATGGGACGTGTTGTATGGGAATATTTCTTTGACTGTGAGCTAACTCCACCAAATAAAATCAGCGTTAATGATGTAGAGTAAAATGTAGCCTCCTGTGTTTGCGTTTGGCTTGTGTGTGGTTTGGTGGATTGTTCGTCCTGAAACAAGTGTTTCTCATTATGTCGAGTATTGTGGTTGGCAGGAGGCTCCACAAATCCTGCCAATGCTTAATCTGCTTTCCAGAGTCTGCCTAGAATACCATATATAGTTTCACCTGTTATCCTGCTCACTGCTTAGAGATAATCCACAAAAGTTTTCATGTGTTTTTTTAAATTTATATGAGTTGACGTCATGTCAAACATGACGTCAACTTGTCCCCCAGTTTTACAAGTATTTAATTAATTAAGTTTTGATGTTGACATGTTGACGCAGATGTAGAAAACAATCTTCTGGGCTTACTGGGTTGTTTCCAATGACCTCTGCAATTTTGCTGGTCCTGGAGTTCAGACAGAGCTGAACTCCATAAAAAGCAAATGCTATTTTAGATGCAAATAATAAGAGCATCTATCAAAAGTAAAGAAACTGCTCTTAATCAGGCCACACTTCAATTTGGAAATCAGATGCTGTGATGGTTGATGCTTCAGAGCTAATAGAACAGGAATCTAGTTAATCTGCAAAAAGAATTTCTGGTTAAAGAGATTTGCAGCGCTACATATAAAAAAAAGTATTTGCTCTCTTACAGATGCCATCGGCTTTTGGTTTTTAAAATCACATTTAAATGTTTCAGATTATTGAACAAATTCTAAAATCACACTCTAGAAACTAGTGAACATACAGGATGCCATTTTTAAACGTCATTTCAAGTGTGAAGTACAGAGGTGGCACCACCATGATGTGCAGGTATTTTTCTGAGCCATCAGCCAGGAAGTTTAAAGCTTGAGACTCTAATAACAGTCAAATTAGCTGCAGCCCTCTCCCAATCATCCTGCAATGATAAGCAGGTACGTCAAATAGATGGATGGATTTCAATGTTGCAATTTATTGTAATTTAAAGTGCACCAATAATTTGTGCTAGCAATATTCAGATTTTATCCATATTCCACACAGCAACCTTTCTCTTCTGAACAGGCATGCTGTTGTAAATGTGTTGTGGAGCAAAGCAAACAAAATGTCACCTGAAACATTTGGAAAAGTAAGGTTAATTTTAATCACCTCAAGCTATTTTCCAACTGCAGACATAGAACTTGAAGTTGTGGAAATTTCTCCAAAGGATATGTTCTCAAAGTAACTCATATTGTCTGTCTTGTTGGTTTTTAACCGAGATGTGGAATTTGTAACACACCGGTGAGAGCACTGCAGCTTTGACCCGTCTCTGTAAACAGAGCATCTCTTTGAAGAAAAGTGCACATTTAAGGAACTACAAGACTCCTTCAAAGGATTCACTATCAAGGTTATCCTGAGATCTTTGCAGCACACACAGGCGACGCACAGAACAATTGAACAAAAAAAACAATCTTACAGAAACACAGAAAGCACAAATCCCTTTCCAACTGTCCCCACAACTCCGACCAGGAAAAACGTCTTAGCTACTAACAAAAGTCAGATTGTTTTTTTGTGTTGCTTTCCTGCAGGTCAAGGAGGACAAGCTGACTCTGGAGAACAAACTGCACAACTCAGCTGATTTTGATCAATTCAACAGTTCTTTGTTGTTAGAACAAAAATAATTCGTAACATCACAACTGCAGAACAAAAGTGGGCAATTAAAATCAAACTCAAAAATATGATAACATCATTTTGAAAGGGAGATTACTGGCAATAATCCATCTAGGAACAATGGGCTGCAGAACATGGGTGGCCTCTGAGTTTGGCCGATTGAGCACTAGTGCTGGCCAATTGACTGCATAATTCAACAAATCAATCAGCTATATTTTTTCTAAATCTATATTGGAATCCATTTGCATAGTCAGCATTTATATATTGAATTGAACATAAATCCAAATTCTGTTGGGTTGTTTTGTTTTTGTCTCTAAATTTCTTTAACAAGCTTCATTTTACCATATTAAGATCAAAAAACATAATAATATTGTGAATATTAGTGGGTTGTGTTTGTGGCATTAACTCATACTAGAAAACAAATGTGTTTACTTAACAAAGCTTTAGCCTGCAGGGTATGTTAGCACAAGCTAGCTATGCTCAACAATCATTTTGATCAAAAGATTAGTCAATATTTCATTCAGGCTCATACATTGACATAGATTGGAATTGTTGATCAAAATAAGGTTGATATCACTGTTTTGTAACCATTTATTACAGAACAAAACAAACAAATGAAACTTTTTACAGATGAATCTCTGATCCTGCCCTGATGCTGCATGGATAAATTGGATATAGGAAATGGAACTTTTGTGATGCCTTAACAATTACAGATTTAGATCCACTTGTTTAGCTTGAAAAAACCTCTAACCTAAACTACACCCAGACTGCTTACCTTAACCCTACTGAGTGAAATCAACCCAGATCTGGAACAATCTATTTAACTCATGGCTGGAATCATGTTAGCTTAGGTACAGCAAAGTTCTGATAATGGCCCAAAAATCTTGTTTCCTAATTTTTTGTTTTATTTTAGGTATCTTCCTTACCATGAAACAAATTCCAAACAATGGCCTGTGACTTGATCCTTTTCACAGTTCAAACCCAAAGTGTGATGCCTATCATATCAAATTAGCAGGCAGTGAACTGATTCCAGAGGAGCTGTCCACATAAGCACCACACCTTCAGCCTCCAAAAATTCTGAGAACAACTAGCACAGAGTGAGAGCAAAATGTTCTCCTTGACTGATAATGGACGATGAGTTATGTAGATAAGACTCACCCATACTATTCAGGGATTTTATGCCACATTTTTGTCTCATTCTGTAGCCCATAAATTATCTTTTTCAGATGATTTTATGTTCTAGTCATCTGTTTTGTGAAGTTGTAAAGTATGAGTTTTTCATTATGTTTCAGTGAATATTTTCTTTATCAAATGTTTTCTTCTGTCAGAATCCTATTTTGTTTATAGCTGCCCCATTCTAGTTTTATTTCTGTGTTTTTAGTTTTTTTAAAGTCACTAGATTTTTAAAAAGTCCTTATTGTCAGGTCCCTATTTCAACATATGTATTATTATGGAGTTAATGAGCTATGTAAAGATCTTAACTGAGTCTGAAATGGGAAATAAGAAAATCACTTCAAACCACAGGAAACATTGTGTGTCCTCATATGCCTCCTTTTTTACCTGAATGTATTGTCACAAAAAGTGGGAAGGTTTTTTTAATTATCTTTTTTTTTTTTTTTAGTTTTTCAGATAATAGGAAACTGTGATATTTTTAAAACCATTCCATGTGGAAAGTTATTGAACTTTCAGAAACTTTCATTGACAAAATTGAATATAATTTATAAGGTTACAAAGCTATCTTTCTTATTCTATGCATTTCTTAAATTCAAGCAATTCTGAATGCAATTCACTGAAACTTGTAGAAACCCTTTACTTTGTGTTGTTTTGGATCTCTGCCTTTGTAAAAAAAAAAAAAAAAAAAAAAAAAAAAAAGATGCTTCACAGCTCAGGAAAATGCAACGTAAAAAAGATTCAAATCACGTCACACCTTGATGACAGGCCAATTCTGAAAATGCTCACAAGACCTGGTCCCATGTACAGTTTCCGCTTTGGCTGCAGATGATATTTTGGATTTGCTCCTCAGACATTCAGACGTCATTGCCAGATCAATTCACGGTGGAAGAAATGTTTTTAAAATGTGTGGCAGGCTTGGTATTTACACTTACACATTACTATGACAATTTTAAATAAGAATTTGGATTTTAAAATGCACTTTAATATTTTAAAGATAATCTCAGATCTGCTTTAATATTGAAACCTAATCTATTGTTTAACAGCGATGTAATCATACACAGAATCAGGTCGTTAACACAATAAAAAGTTTTCTGTGTGTTTGTCTTGGCCACATCGAGCCAATTGACCAAAGATTTGTGATGCTCCAAATGGTGCTGGGTATCATCTCTCCAGCCCTACAGTATTTGTACAGGCCAAGGTTCAATATTTGAGGAGCACATGTTGGGATGAATAGTGACACAAGATTTCATCATAAAGCCAGGAAGGATGAGTCAGTGGGGGGTCATTTTAACAGCAGTGTCAACATCATGCGATCTCTACTCCGTCCTCTTGGCAAACAGTACATCGCAGACTTTCTGAACGGTGGCTGTTTTCTGGAAGGAGCCGGTGCTTTCTCCGAACACCTTTTCAGTCGAGTCGACGCATTTCTGACATTTTCTCTCTTTGATTTTACATAGTGGGTCCAAAGAAACTGGAGGGCTAGAAATGAGGCCGGTGTAACTTCAGTGCTGCCAGTACCTTTTTTTGTGTCAATATGGAAAGAGCAACGTGCCAGATTCTCAATTTGTATTAAGCAGTCAGAAAATTGATCTCTGGTTTATATCACCATTTCCTTCTGATTCTAAGATTGAGTATTTCTTTCCCCACTAACCCTCAACTGCAAAATGTCTGATGGAAGTTTCCAAGATCCCATTATTTGGCTGACTTGGTGAGAACTGCATCAAGCTGGCCGTCAGCTGACCGTTGCGGGGGTTTCTGTTTACCCAGCCTGCCTGTCTGTGAACATCCAACACAACTCAAACGCGGTCACCTGGCAGTCCACCTGCTGTCCTGTCAGCAAGTTCAAATTCAAAAAGAAATCCTGCTTGAACTTCAACTAAACCAAGAAATTTAAAGGAAAACAATAAACAGTTTTCATGTTCTCTCCATTCATACATGCATTTCTGGGTCCTCGGGTTTTCTCCCACAGTCCAAAAATGTGCATGTTTGGTTAACTGCTCTCTGAAAAATATCACAAAGTGCGAGTGTGCAAGTTTCTTTGTCCTGCTTGTCAGTGTGCTGCCCTGAAATAAATTGTTGACCTGTTCAGTGCACACCACATTGGCTGCTGGAGATATTCTGCAAGCTGCATACTGCAAGGATAGACCTTACCTGACATTTCAACTTTCTACCCAGTTTGCTTTAGGTTCTTCCTCCAATTTCCAGCTTTCCATCTCAATCACATAAACTCACTGTAGTCCAAGCCTCTATCTCTACATCCTATGAGTTTGTCTTCTGGGGGTTTCGATGCATCTATTTCCAAAGCAAAGACCTGCTCTACTTCTCCTTGTGACACAGAGTATCTACCAGAATGAGCAAAGGAAAAGGTGCTGTGGTCAGAGAAAAGCAAGATGTTGGATGACAGATCAACAGAGGAAAATGAGGGAGTCATTGATGCAGACTGCTTTATTTTAACAGGAGAAAAGATGAGCATTTTTAATGTTTTTGGAGGTCTGACTGGAGGCCAGTCACCATCTCCAACATACACCAAAAAGGTTAGGGAGGATAGATGATGTTTTAGTTGGCCTGGTTACACCCCACAACTGGCGCAAAAGGACCAGTAAAGACGTCTATAATGCCACATCAAATGTGTCGACAACTTTCTCCATGATGTCTCTTTTTGCCCAGAGCTGCGTTCACCGCACCATGAGTTCACCACACTCCCTCATTTCAAACTGATTTGCCTTTAAGGACATTAATAAGTTCAGAAAAAGTTCCTACTTTGTTTAAAATGAAGGCTCTGAATAACATTGGTGACTTGCCATTTGGTTTTCACCTGCTTCTAAGGTACTCTGCTTACAGTACCATGTATTCTGCTCTCGGGCAGAATACAGGAGTCAGTTCCTGACTTTAAGTCCAAGCATGCTTGGGTTATGCAATAGGACAGTGGGCCAAAGCACACAAGCAATCCACTTCTGATTCGAGATAGGCACCAGCACCCCTTGCAAACCCAATAAGGATCAGCGTGTTTGAAAATGGATGTATAGATGGCATTTAGCTAATTTAGGAATGTGCTGTTTTAGGGCTGCCACTATTATGCAAATAAGCTGCTGCTAGCCAAGCTCCCCCAGCTCAGTGTTCTTATTAGCACCTCAGACACATGAACATGGCAATGAGTAGATGCATAGTGGTACAATCACACATCTTTGACAAATCATCTTCACACTGAACAACAACATGAAACACACAAGACATCCTTTTGCACTTACATCACAATCATCTTCAGATTTGTAATGAACAGTAGGACCATATACTTACTTCAGTCAAAGTCTTTTGGCAAATCCTGCCATATGCTGTTGGTAGTTTCTAAAGTGGCTTACGCAAACTACATCTTTCATAGGTAATATCACAGGGACACTACAAGCAAAAATGAAACTAAGCCACACTGCTCTGTTCTACTTCACTGGGAGAAAATGCATGGGCCCATGCTCTGCATTGCAGCCAACATCGAGACATTTTCATTTCCAAGCAGCCATTGCAGAGTTAGCTTAATATCTTGAATGAAGAGGGAGGAGCTCCACTTGGGTTGCCAGGTGAGGTGCTGGGCTTGGCTTGGGATTGCTAGGTAACAAAATTGCGATGTAACAATTTAGAGATTCTTGAGACAGGTCCTTTTGCAGCCGCCAGCAGAACTTATTCCCCAAAAAACAAAAGGATGTTATTTTTGTTTTGTTTTAGGGTTTTTTGCTCATTGATGAAAAAAACCCATCCCATTATACTGAGATAACTAATAAAAATATTTTTAATAATGAGATTCAAAAATTTGTCAGAAACGTGCTCCCATAATGTTGCTATGTCTCGCAAAATATTCCTTTCGGTTGACAGTTGACAAAGGGTTTCAGTTAATTGGTTAATTAATAAGCAGTATCTTTTGCCCCTGCCTGAAACAACAGACATTAGCTTCTCACCCTTCTCAGATGAGTATGAGGAAACACTGTCATCTAGTGGATAAAACATACAATTGCTCATTTTTGATCACACTGACAAAAGTATGGATTTTCAAACTGTTGGCTTCAAAAGAAATAAGGGGGCCTGTAATAGGACCTCTGTTACATAACTCCAGGACAAAAATGGCATAATTTTGGTTGATACTCAAAAATACTAGCATGATTTTCCAATGCTAACGCGCTCGTGTGAGCTAATGTTATGTTTTTTAGTTTTTTTTGTCTAAACATCTCAACCCTCATGTGGCTTCAACATGTGTCTGGAATTTCCTTTGACAGCCCCACTGAGCAGCTCCTTGGACACCGAAAAACAAAAACGGCAGACTTTGTTGAAAAGTCCCTGCGTCTGTTCTTATGTGAGGTTGAGCTCACGTGAGGCGGAATCTGAATGGAGGCCATGTACATGTTAAATGTCAATTTGTTGAGGGATGGGAGAGGCATTGACTGGGAACAGATTACTGTAAATGTTGACTCACAGGGCTTTGCAGAGGTTTTTCACTCATGGTGTTTCACATTTTTTCACCTTATGACCGCAAACTTCAAGGTCAAGAAAACTATTAAGAAAAGAAGGCAAATACACCCACTGTATCTGTGGAAGAACTGCAAAGGTCAGCAGCGTAGGCATCCAAAATTTCAAGGTGTGATATTTTCCATATTTCTATTTTCTCCTCATGTCATGTGCACAGGTTCATCTCCTGTATTCTAGTTTGAATCAAAATAATTCCTGTCTTCACAAATGAATGCAAGATAGAACTTGAAGTAGTTTGGAAGTTTATTTGTCAGACATGTATTAGACTAGTACCCTGCAAATGTAAGTTAGGCCCTAAACACATATGAAAGACTGAAAAACCAACAAAGCTTTCAGAAAGCATGAAGCCATCTGTTTGTACAGTTGAAATACAGTGGAGAAAACAGTATTTGCAAAATAAAGTGCAAAAACTAGACTATGGGCTTTCAGAACAGTTTCTTTTTAAAATTCCAACCATGCAAAATTCAGCATTAATCAAACAAGCCCATCTTTGAATAGACATATGTAAATCTTTGACATAACAGTATTAAAATAAAACATTATATTGATCATCTTTGAGATTTTACATTTGAGGAAAAAAATGTAACACTTAAACATAGAGTTTCCAATTTTTACAAAACCTTTTTCATTGCTGTCCAGTCAATATCAACTTGCATGTGATCATATTGTATTTAACATATGCATACTTTTCTACTTTAAAGTTTGCCAGGCATTAATGTAGGATTCATGTGCAGCCATGGTGACTTCAAAGACATTTCGGAGGAGGATCTGTAGAACCTATGAAACCAAGAAGTGATGATCGATCCTTCCTTATAACGAAAAGCTGGCCTACTTAATATATTTTTAGCTTAAATGGTAAATGTTCTGTTACATGTGACTGAAACTAGCAAAGATCAGAGCACAAGTACATATCTTAAATCAACAGTAATTAAGGATGGATATAAGTGCTTTGTGCGCAAGAGCGAACAGAGAAAACAGTGCTGAATAGTTGGATTACATGTAGCAGATCTGTGTAATCTAACAAATAATGATTTAAATCATTTTAACCCAACTTTCAACTAAAGAGACTGAGCCTCTTCTTCATGTAGAGAAAGGCGAGATATGTAGCTCCCCCAAGAAACCCAACCAGCAGAGTTGTGCCAACTATAACAGGAGCGTTCTTTCTGGCAACTCGGAACGCCACAGGCAGGACGGCAGAGATCAAGATGTTGTTGACGTGGCCCAGCACCCTCCTGAAGGCCGGCCGCTCCACAACACGCTCGTAGTATGTTTCCACATTGACCCGGCTGCCGTTACCCCAGTAGCGTCGGGAGAGACCGAGGAACTTCAAGCGGTGCAAGGTGACCGCCAGAGAGACGTCGGCAATGCTGAAAAAGTCTCCGCACAGCCACGATGGTTTCCCTTCCTCTGGAAGATGGAAGATGAACGGCGCATTTAAAAAGAAATTTTAAAAAAAAGTTGATGCTAAATGTTCCTTTCAGCGGTTGTTTTCTAACATACCAGGTGTTTCCTCCGCTCTCCTCAGCAATTCTGTCTCCACCTGGTCCATCACACTTTCCAGTTCATCCAGGAGCTTCTTAAGATACTTCATGTTGTCATGGTCAAACAACTTGGACTGCAGGGATCAGAACAAACTTAGAATTCAGAAAAAAAACTTCCTGAGCAATTACATTTTAGACTCATGTCCTTCCAACCCAGACACGGAATTAGACCAGAGGATACTTATTTTTACTTATCTAGCAACCCTGAACAGGAGTATCTAGTTTATATACTTTGGATCAACATTATTAGATTATTTTTCTTCTTTTGTTCTTTCCTTTGGTTTGTTATTTTGTTTGTATTTCTTTTTAATTCATGAAAAGCACTTTGAATTAAATGTATATAAATGAAATTACCTTATCTTACCTTACATTTGACTATTTGATTAGAGATGATTATGGAAACTATGTACCTTTATTCTACATTGCATATCAACACACACTGAAAGAAATTAGGGCTTGAAATGATCAGTCTGACGGACAAACTCTCCAGTAATGCCCTCACATTGCGATGTTTTAGTTCATATTATTCATTTAAAGGCCGACTAAAGAAGAAATAGTTTCAATCAAAACTTGAGTGTAGATCATAAAAAATCTCCCCAGCTAATCATATTAGCACAAGCTTTTTAGTTTAAGTTGTGACCCAGTTCAGAGACAGTCGAAAAGAACTAGAATAGGGAAAGTGATTAGTCAAGATGTCTGGTTCTAAATTCCATTTTTGCACAATTGGCACTTTGCTAATATTGTTATTCCAACTTACTTTCAAACGCCTTTGTTTTGCTACATAAGCATCTTTAAGCTCCGGGTTCTGCTCAGCCAGTTTCGCCAGCTCCGTCTGCGTGTTTCCAATCTGTGCTGCCAACAACAAACAGGCACAGGCATCATAAGGCATACTTTAGATTTTTATGAAAAAATTATGCTGATGGAAGGTTCTGGTATACACTCACAATGAACCTTTAATGATGGCTTTGAAAGGTTCCTTTTTAGAGGTAATTAAAAAATACTAGCAAATATTGAGCAATCTGATTACAGTAAAAATCAGATTTTTACAGATTTTTACTAAACCTTAAATTGCTCTGCATCTCAGGTTGCCTTACTTCGTATCGATGCAGCAGCATATGCAGGGATGTGGGAGTCAGCAGTGATCTCAGGATGAAGGATACAGCCGTGCGTGTATGCATCCATGGGCAGCGAGTCTAGCAGCTCCCTGTAGTGCTGCACTCTGAGATAGTACCTGCTGCTCTCCTCAGGAACCAGCCTAGGAGTTCCCTCTGGAGACACACAGGCCAACCAAACAATAGAAATATGCACATTAATACAGACTTTAAGAAAAGCTGATGTGTTAACACAACAGATATTCAGTCAAGAAACAAATAACTCTCGTATGTATAGTATACTGAAGGAAAACTACTGTTAGTACATCCTACGATTTCAAAGCTGTCCATTGAGGTCCAAATAATCCATACTTATTCAGCCTTACTAATCTGAATTTAAACATTTGACATGTTCTTAGACTGGCCTTTACAAGACATGTGTGCAAAAAAGGCGGCTAAAAAGGCAGTGATGAAAAGCTGACGATTGAAGATAATATTTTGAAAAAATTCAATAATTAAATATTTTCAAGTTTCAGCTTAAATAATCTGATACTTGCCTGATTTTTTTCATTTGCAGTGCAGAATCTTAAGAGCATGTGAATGAATGCAAACCAAGACAAACATTAAAAGCAAATAAAAATACACATACAGGCAGTTTTGAACAAAACTGAACAGAAAAGAGAAAAGTAGATGAACTAAAAGAAGCCAAATATTCTAACATCAGACGCCTTGTTATCAGAAATCTACTCTGAAGCTACTAATTTACTAATTGTCACAATTTAATCTTATTAATGAGGCTAAATGTTAAAAAGTTTAAGTAGTATGAACATTTTTTTTTTCAAAGTACAGTAGTCTTACCATAGCTAAAGTTATCCTCGAGATAATCCATGATCTGTGTTGGATCACAGATGACTTTATCGTTGTGGACCAGAACCGGCACCTCACCCGCGGGGTTGAGACGCATGAACCACGGCTCGTTGTGTTCACTGAGAGGAAGGCTCACATCGTACTCCTCACAGCGCAAACCTTTCTCTGCTATGGCCAGACGCACCTGAATGATAACTGTAAGGGTCAGTAAAGATCTTCTCTTTTCATACCCCTGAAATAATTTAATCCAATATTTAATTGGTAGATGCCGCGAAAATATAACTTTGTCCTTTTAATTATACTTAAAAAATAATTCCGAGCCACCTTGTTCCAGTTTCATTGTTGCAGCTGTCAATAAATCTGTGTAAGGGAGCTGTCCACTGACATGTGGTGCTGAAACTTGATGACGCCTACTCACCTTCTGAGAATTGAAGGACTGAGTCCAGTGATAAAGCGTTAGTTTTGATTCATTGTTACACAACACTGTGCCACCCTGTTGTTGCGTCTCCTCTTCTGAGCTGGCCTGTATAAGAACTGCTTTCTCTTCTTGGGTTTCAGAGCCGTTTTCCGACGCCATCTTATCTGTTAGCCTTAGGAGGATAGCAAGGCGCCACGTCAAGGTTCACATTGATGCACCCCCTGCTGGCCAGGCGGGGAACATGGAATAAAAAAAAACACATTTTGCTTTACTTTAATTTTCCTTACTTTTGTAAGTAAGTAAGTAAGTACCAGCTCAAGTCATCGAGCTCCAGGGTACTCTTTAACCCTTTTTCTTTTTATTAGTGAACAGTATTTCACATTAATTTTACATTACAAAACGCCAATTTCACATATCACAAATTTTAAAAGTGTCTGATTCATTATTGTTGTAACTGACCTACAACAGAAGAGAAAAATGCATCACAAAACTAATACACACGTCTTAATGCTGCCCTCAAAACGTTTCTGTAATGGAAATATAACAGAAATAAAAATAAACATATAGAAAGTCGAAAGTTTTCCGAGGTACAAACCATTTAAAGTACATTCAGTGTTCATGAGACGTACTTTCTCGTGCCAAAACTCTTGTTGACTAGGTTACGGGACAAAAAAAACGTCAAAGATAGTTTGCTCCCCACAGCGCTCACTCGGTCATGTTTCTGCGTAAACAATATGACAAAGATCGTTTATCAACAAGTATCGCACTCTAATCAAATTGAATCCACAACATTGCATTGCATAAAAATCTGAACAGTGCGATCTATATTTTGTATTTCTTCACAAAGATATTTTTTAAAATAGATTTTAATAATTTATATGCAACAACCATAATATTACAGCAGAGGGCGCCATATTCCTGTTCTTCTATGTGGCAATCATCTCTTGGGCTTTATCAGGCCTACAAAATACTAAATAATTAAGTTGATACATCCAGCTAATTAAAGTTGTGAGTATGATTTCCTTTGATTTTATTTTTGAGTCTACCAATAATACCACCAAGACTTTTAATTTTTTATTTTTTTAAGAATGCGCTCTGCTTAGTGCTGGCCCCATAATGATACACTTCTACTGTATATTTTTATAATCGTCCAAAAAAATAAAGCTATAATCTCATCATTGATAATTACGGTTAAACACATTTGTTGGGCGTACAGCTCCTGTCGACATTTACACTTGTGGCCTGCAAGGCGCGTCTTTCAAATGTGACACAAATATAGAGAGGTGCCTTATTTTGGTAGGGCTGAGGCGTCAAGGCTCTTCAGCGAGGGGTGGTAGCGCGACAGACAGAGATGAGAGTGGGAGGTCCTCTGTGGCGTGACGTCGCGATTGGCCGGGTGCCTTTTTCTTTAGCAGGGTCTCCATACCTCTCTCTCTCCCTCTGTGATCAGTGGGTGAGAGGGGGGAGACGAGCAACACACAGCGGAGAATCCGGGTGTGCGCCTCCGGTAAATGACGCCCACCATTCGTACCTTTACTCTTACCATTACGCATGCCATTTGTATTACATATCGGTGTCTGGGTTTCCTCATACTCTCTGATTTCTCGCTCCTCTCTAGTCATCATCATTATCATCATCCTGCTTGCCATCGTCCTTTCCATCACAGCGCCAGTTCTGGAACAGCCCACTTCGGTCCTGGAGACGCCCGAGTCTGCAGTAGCAGCAGCAACAGCAGCGCGATCTGCGTTTTTTCCCCCCCAGCCTTTTATCTGAATGACGGGCGGAAGGTTTGACTTCGACGACGGTGGCACTTACTGCGGGGGGTGGGAGGATGGCAAAGCCCACGGGCACGGCATCTGCACCGGACCCAAGGGCCAGGGCGAATACGCCGGGTCCTGGTCGCACGGCTTCGAGATCGTAGGGGTGTACACCTGGCCAAGCGGGAATACCTACAAGGGCTACTGGTCCCAGGGGAAGCGTCACGGGCTCGGCGTGGAGAATAAAGGCAGGTGGATCTATCGAGGAGAGTGGAGTCACGGCTTTAAGGGTCGCTACGGGGTCCGGCAAAGCCACAACACACCTGCCAGATACGAAGGGACCTGGAGCAACGGGCTGCAGGATGGATATGGAGTCGAAACGTACGGCGATGGCGGTAAGAACCCACAGCGTCCTTGTGGCTTTAACACATCATGTGTTATGCAGCTTGTGTGTAGGTTGCTCAGACACAAACCAAGGGAAGCTGTAATAGGCTGCATGTAATAGGCTGCATCTCAGCTCACATCATCGGATGTGAGCTGAGATTGCGCGCTTCACTCTGCGGCCAAGTGCAAAATCTACTCCTAGGCCCCGCAAAACTGTTTTTAAATTCATATCTTTTGCGGCCTCCTTTAAAAAAGAATTAGATGAGCATCTCATTTGGCAACTACCGGTTGCTCCTTGCAGGCAGTGGGAGGAGTGAGACTCCTCTTCAGTGGCACCATGCCTGATGAAGAGGGATAGATTGGACATCAAAGCAGATCTGCCCACTTAAAGCATATTCTGAATATAAATGGTCTCCCTGTTATTCTCTTATTGAATATTCTATGTGGAACCATATCCCCAGCCAGCATGTACTTGTGGGGCCCCAGATTGACTTTGTTTGGGTACAATTTTCAGGGGCTCAGAATGGGTTTCTCCTATGAGAAAGCATATACTTAGAAAAAAATATACTCATATAAATATACTTAGAAAATCAGCTGATTTAGCCAATGTATGTATAATCTCTGTGGATGCCACTTTTTACCTGTGCAGTTGATCAATATGAAACCTGTTTGAGAAATCAACTGTAGATCATAAATGATCCACAGGTAGTTCTGCTTGAGGCCCATTTATAAGCCACTTTTCTACCAGCATAAGCCCCATATGGGAATGTTGGTTGAGGATTTGGGAACATCCTTGTCTTATGGGGTCTATTTGGGCCTAAGCATAATTCAGTGTGAGGGCTGACTTCCAGCCAAATCCACAGTAATTATGACAGATTTGAGAGCTGAGCAAGTCCAAGGCATAAGAAAACTAACCAGCTGCTTAAGATTTCCCAAACCAACAAGATGACCACTTGAGATCATAAGTCCAGATTACAAATCTAAAAAAATGCCATGAAATATATTCATTTATTACGTGAAACAAGTCCATTGGAGAAGGATGGTGTAAAGCCCATAAAAAATGAAACCCATGCATATTGAATAATTTGTAAAATTGAACACACCATGTTTCGAGTTAAAAAATAATTCTGTTGAGTGGGTTTTAAACTTCACCTCTCTACATAGAACAACTCAGTTTCACTGCACACATGAAGACAAGCTAAAACTAGCATCCTAGGCGTGGACAAGATGCTGCTTTCCACATACAACAGGGTTATAAAAAGTACAATTTGTTACTGTTTTCTCAATACCAAAGGAAGATATAGGAACATATGTTATTTTTTTTCCAAGATTTTTATGGTGTTAGACTGTGAGAATCATTTACACCTGTGGGTAAGACAAAAGACAATTCATGTACATATACCATCAGGTTTGACAGCATATATAATGTTTAGTGTATTATTCATTATCCAGTAAATACCTCTCATACACCAGACGCTGTCATTTTCTCACTAAATACAGCGTTTTCTTAGTACTGTTAAATCTAATTGTTTTCTCGCTGTGAGACATCTACGAGGATTTGTTATCTACTCTTAAGTGAGGCCTCATGGTGCAGAATAAATGCCTTACATATGATTGTTGCAGATTGCTGGGCTCGGTAAATCAGCTGATCCTAGAGGATATACTCAACATCTGGCTGTCTGACCCTGTTGCATCCTGATAACTTGATCTGCAGGGTTACCAAATTGGACTGCAGTGCGGAGCCAGCCTGTTAATCACACTGTTTATCCATCTAAATTCCCGCTCAGGCCAGTGTAGCTTTTCTTCCCCCCTTTTTTGTTAATATGTGACCATAGCAGCTTATTTCATTGTGTTACAAAATGAGATTGGAGCAAAGTATTAATTAGGATGAGGATTGTAATGTGATGCTTTGAAGAAGCTACAGAAGACCTGCACATGCTCAGCAGCACTGAATAGGTTTAATAACGTATTCCTCTTATTATGTGACTCATAGCAATTCCCTGTCGTCACAGGAAAACAGAAGTGAATTTGCTTATCGTCAGTGAGGAGAGTTAGTGGCTGCCTGAAAACATAATCCTACCCAAGAGATTCTTGTTTATACCAAGTGATTCACAGAATCTGATGGTCTTCAATTAAGCCTTTGATTCAGTTAGCTGTGTTTACCTTCACTGATCTAAAAAAGAGAAAACATTTCATTAGCTATATATGTAGATTGGCCCCAAAGCATAGATCTTTTAAATTGCTGTATGAATATGTGTATTCATTTCAGCACCTTTGTGAAGTCCATTATTTTCTGCCAGAATGCCTTACATATTCGCCTTCAGACCATACAATCCTGAACTGATGGGTAGCATAAAGAGATTCTTAGAAGTAGAGGAGCAGATGTTGTTTGTCCAATTACCACTATTAAATTTCCTGCCTCACTATGCCAACACATGTTTAAATAAATTACAGTAGTTTTCTCAAACAGTCCCCTGTCTTGACCACAAAAATTAGATTTCTGAAAAATGCCAACTTATAATTCTTATTTCCAACCATTTTTACATAGTAGACAGGACATAAGGGATTTCATTGAAGACGTTTTAGGGTAAAACTAAAACTTCTTCTACTAAAATTTCAGTTTCATTTGTAACACAATTGAAACTCACTGGTTTATGTCTACATGTTCCCCAGGAACCTATCAAGGCCAATGGATGGGTGGGATGCGTCACGGTTATGGCGTCCGTCAGAGTGTTCCCTATGGCATGGCCACTGTCATCCGTTCCCCGCTCCGTACATCCATGGCCTCCCTCCGCTCTGAGCAGAGCAACGGTGCAGTCCTCCATGACCTCTCCTCCCCTGTGGACACGCCGACGGGCACTCGCGGTGGTTTCGTCCTCAACTTCCACTCAGACAGCGAAGTCGTCACCGGCAAGAAGAAGGGCCTGTTCCGCAGGGGTTCGCTTTTTGGCAGCCTTAGGCAGCTGCGCAAGTCTGACTCTCGGACCTCTATCTCCAGCAAACGCAGCTCCGCAAGGAGCGATGCCACCATGAGCCGAATCAGTTCCAGCGATGCCAACTCCACCATATCAATCGGTGATGGCGAGCTGCCAGACGAGGACCTACCTCTGGAGGACCACGTGGATGCAACCACGACTGAGACCTACATGGGGGAGTGGAAGAATGACAAGCGTAATGGATTTGGTGTTTCAGAGAGATCCAACGGGATGAAATATGAAGGAGAGTGGCTTAACAACAAGCGCCATGGCTATGGGTGCACTGTTTTCCCAGACAGCACTAAAGAAGAAGGGAAGTACAAAAATAATGTGCTGGTGCGTGGAATAAGAAAGCAGTTGATTCCTCTTAAGAATCCCAAAACCAAAGAGAAGGTAGATCGTGCTGTGGAGGGGGCACAGCGGGCTGCAGCCATTGCAAGGAGTAAGGTGGAAATAGCCGCTTCCAGGTACTGTGATGTTTATGTGTATGTGTGTTTTCATTCATCCTCCTGTATATGCATGTGTGTGTGTGCACTGCTTAAATAGACAACAAAGACAGGAGAACACCCAGAGGCGGGTTTTTATAAATTGAAGGCTCTGAGTTGTCCAGTGACCTGTTGTCCAACCTTTATACATCGTCAGCAGTCAAGGATTTTGTGTTGCCAGGGCAATAGTCCCTGGAAAAGGTTCTGCTTCTATTCTCTGCACAAGTTTTTCATTCCCAGGGAAAGGGGTCAGGCGTCTTTGTTTGCATTGTATGCGTGATTCGTGTATCGGAGAGTTCACGTGTGTGAGCTGTATGACCCATAGCTGTGCCCACGCCAAGAATTGCTCTGATGTGGCATCTGCTCTTTAACAGGTGAATGTGATGTGACCTTTTCATCCAGAATCCCCCCTACCACCGACCTCTACCACCACGCTGGGGCTCACAGCATTGCTTTGACATCCTCTGCTTTCATTGCATCAGGGAATTGTATGAGTGATGACTTAGGGAGCGAGTACAAGCTGGGAAAAGGGTTTGATGCAATCAGGCATGGCTGATTTTGCTCATGCTCTCCGAAGGGGGGCACATAAATTTGCATGCAGAAACATATCAACGACAATTTATGAAATCCAGAAGCTCAGATGTGTGAGTGCAGTTTAAACACATGGTTAAATCACAGTACAATAACTCATCATTTGTTGTTCATCCTCACAATAACCATAGAAACATGTGTGAAGCTAACAAGACTTAAATTTTTCTTGAACTGCTTAAAATATTTCAACTTTTTATCTGTGAACATACTGCATCTTCCTTTAAAACTTAAATAATTGAGCTTTTCCCTTACAAGTAAAGCGCTTACATATTTTTGGCTTAGTGTCTTTGTCTGCAAACATTTGTGCCGTGTGACTTGAGAGAAGAAGTTGTCAATGTCTTTCTTTGGGAACCATAAACTCCTGTTTAAAAACTTCAACCAAGATCTTTAATTAGCTGCTTGAATGGCAACTTATCCAGGATTTCTTATATTTCATTTTGTGCCCAAGCCAAAGTAAGCTCTAAGCTGCTTTATGAAAAAGCTGAACAATTCTGGATATGTTTATGTTCTGTTATCATCTTCATGTATGTAATATAAATGTGAGGCTTTTATTGTTTTATTATGTCATTTTCAGAGTGGAATAAGGAAACTTTTTCTGGTTTACACAAAATCAATATTATGAGTACATGCACAGTTTTGTCCCACCAATATGTAGCTAAATGCCCCTTAGCAAACTGAAGCCACCACTAAGGTCCTAGCATGATTGGCCACTCTTCTTAGCAGATTTGGTTATTTACATTGGTTGGTTTCCTGGATACCAAGGGCCAAATACTTGTTAACTTGGTCATTATATTATAACTAGGTACAGATAAGAACAAATCAGTTCAATGAGTTCAAATTCAAATAATTAAAACCATCAAATTAATATTGCATTAATGCCAATGAAGAGATGCAAGCTTCTCATGGAACCCAACTTTTTTGTTTTTCTGTCTTAGTTTAAATTGTTTTTCAAAAAAAATAAGAGCCTCGTTTTGTTATGAATCAGTTACAGCCTTCTTAGAGTACCTTACTCTAGATATGATTATTCTGCCTCTAGGGTTTTGTAATCTTTGAGTAAAACTAGTCGCATCAGAAAGGAAAGCAGACATGGCATTTTGATGCATTTAGTCTTGACAACATAAAAATTTAAAGAAGCACACACATCAACTTGTTAGGCAGAAGTTTGCTCAAGATTCTATCGAAGATTTCACTTGAATAATTATTGAATAAGCAACGCTGTTTCAGTCAGGCATGTGGTTCCGCAAAACATTTAAGATTGACTTTAAATAACTGTTTTAAAAGACAACACTGCACAATAATAGCAGACTTTGAATACAAGGTATTTATGATATATTATTTCTATTATAAGAAGAATATGCTTATTTGAGTTCAAAGATGTAAAATAACACAAGGCTGACTTGACATGATTAATGTCAAATGTCTTCATTTTGTCAGCGAAAGAGCCTGCATTATGGTGAGACTTCATGCATGTCAGTGAAGGCCACTGGGCTTGAAATAATCGTACTGGGAATAGAGAAAAATGGCGGATGCTTTTAAAGCAAGAGACATCTGATCTCCTCTTTGGTTGTTTACACAGGGAATCGGCAGGAAAAGGATTCAGTTTGTACAAAGTGTTTATGTCAGACAGCAAGGTTCCCTCTGCTGAACTGAGTGATCAAATTACAGTCTGAATCATGTCCTGAAGTCTTCAAACTATCTGTCTCTTATCTTGAAAAATTTCAAGATATTTTTTAAGAGCACATTTATGTTCTGAATTCCACAGAACGGCGAGTTGTAAGCACGTTATGTAAGTCCGGTTGTACAGTACAGTGCACTCATATTGATCTGGTCCTAGTCACATGACTCTCTGTCTTTGATTGTGCAGCATTCCCAGAGGATGCCGAGGGAAGCAGGCGAGCTGAGGGAGATGAGCGCATGTTGGAGAGTAAAATAGATTAAATTGTATGAGTTCTAATAGAGCACGACTGGGGAAGCTGCATGTTTGCTGAGCTGTTGGTTTCTGAAGAGAAGGGCTGAGGTGGTGGAGGAACAGGAGGGGGGATAGGGGCATGGAGAGTAACACTTCCCTGTGCTTTTACAGTAGAGCGGAGCTATCCCATCCGCCTCTGGGATGGAGCTGATGACCTCATGCTTGTGATGAGCTAATCAATAGAGAGCCAGAGTGATGCAGTGGAGTGAAGTTCTCTGTCTCTCATTCACAGTTATTGTGCCCACCTATCTTTGCAAAATGGACACTTTCACAAAAGTGGCACAAACATGGCACACGCCTGTGTGGGCGTGTGTTTGTGTGGCGTGCTTAAATGAGGCCTGGGAACCAAGATAAGTGACCATGCAGCTGAAAGGTTCACAGACTCATGAAGCTTCTCCCATGAATCGTTCATTTTTTTGTTACAGTTCAGCAGTTTAGGTATCTTGGTAACTCAGCAGTTTTGCTTTATGTACACACAGAGTGAGGTACTGTGAGGGCCTTTGTTATCTCAGCTTCTTATATAAATCTCCTCTGGATGTGTTCAAAGATTAAATGACTATCCTGGTGCATGTCAATCAATCAGAATGACATTAACATTTTAATAAGATTTTTTACACAGAAATAAATGCATCTAGCTATTGTCAATTCTTACAATTAATGAAAACTTCAAATTATTATTTTTTAGAAAAACACTTTTACTGTTTTATGGTCATTGTATGACCAACACACAAAGAGAAAGCACAATTGACTCAACAGTTTTCCAGCATAGAGCCCTTAAGAAAGAGAAGTTAGTTCCTAAAGAAGCAAGGTGCTGACAATGACAAGCTGAGTAGAAGATAAAAATAGGGAGGCAAAATGTGCAGAAGCAAATGTCTTGAGAGGAGAAATAGTTCACAAAACAAATTAGATGAGCAAAAGATGGCTACTATTTAAGCAACCTGCCCTCAACCCAGCCACCGGATGGAAGTCTCCATGCCACATCGTTGTAGTGATTCATGCTAAATAAGCCCCAACAAGGTGTTTAGTTCAGTACATAAAACACTTTTCAGTGGGCAGAAAATGGAAATGGCAATCTCAGACTCCACGTGTCACAATGGTAAGGGACTTCTTGAATGCAGTATTAGGTAGGTTTATATATTTTGATTTAATATTTGTCATACGTGCGAATTAGGCAGGCCAACAATTTACTCAGCTTGTTGGATGAACGTTCCATGTTGGTGGATGTGATGAATTCACATTCTAAGTGGCTAAGATGCTAACTCAAAGAGTTCAGATTATATTGTTATTAAAGAAAATAAATGAAAAAGTCAGGCATATGTGAGTTAGGCATATTGTCATTTCGGTTTTATGGAATAACTTTACAATTCATGGGTTTCTATTATTGTACAGTCGTAATTGGGATTTACCTAAAGGTTGCATCGAGCAAAAAGACAATGCATCTATGCAATGTCAAATTTCTTACTGCAAGTTAGAACATGACATGAAATCCAGCTGGATATAGTTGTGAGCCATTTGATGCCACTTTTGCCTCTTTTTGCAAAGAGTTACAGAATCGCTGTTGCTTTCTGCTTGTTTTGATTTTGGTGTGGAGATTTAGCAAACCCACACTTAAATCCAGGTTTCTGACAGTAAAATCTGAAAAGCTAAACTGACTGATCCTGAAGTCAATGTGATGAGGTGACAACCTGTGCAAGGTGTATCCTGGAAATAGGCTCCAGCCATCCTATTTTTTTTTTATAATCCAGGGTAAGGGTTATTCTTTTCAGTCTTTTCAGTCCACATAATGTGAACAAACATCAAATACATAGCAATTAGCAAGAGAGACATTGTCAAGAGAAGAAATATCTTGATTGTTTTTTAGTTTTTGTTTAATATCATGATGTTTCAACATCTTGTTAAACCTTAAGAGTTTAAGTAATGCAAAATGTTGGGTCAAAATTCTCAGTGACCAAAGAAACTCTAAGTTAATCTCCTTTCCAATACTTCCCTTTAAATAAGAAAGTAGTGGAGTGTTTTAGGTACACATGCACCTCTATCTATATACATTCACTTATTCAGAGCCCAGCTATTTCCGCTCACGAACCCCTCACATACGTATACACTGAGATGCACACAGCCTGCTAAACAAACACATACAGAGTACATGCACTGTGTGCGTCTCTGCTAGTGTATCAGCACTGAGTGCTGCCTAAATAAGGCAAGGCATCAGTTGGCTTATCAGCACCAGCCAGAAATATATACCCGTCCCAACACTGATATAGCCCCCCGCCATGTCTGTGACACTACCATCTCTCCTGAAAGTGTGTACATGTGTGTCAATGTGTGTGCAAATCTTTTAAAATGTGACAAAAAATTATTCAAAGGGAACGGGCAAAGCTTTCTGAGCGTATAGATGTGAAAATATGTGTGGAATGTGTTTGTGGTGTTTGTGTCTGCGGTGTTTTTTCATCACCTGCTGTATGAGGTGACCTCAGCCACACACCACCCGCTCCTTTTTTGGGGAAAGTTATTCAACAACACGTGAGTAGAATAATTCCAGGCCTACGTACAATATCACAACTGTCCCACAAAAGCAGGGGCTCCTTCTGAAGCAGCTGTAAAGTCAAATATTTTGAAATAACTAATGTTCTGTTTGTAGCCATGTCTTTTTGAAGCACGCTTAATGTCATGCTTGCAATAAAAGACATTTACAGTAGCAAAAAAATATTAATGACATAAAAGATCTAGAGGTATGAAGAACCGTCCTGTTATGACAGAATGTTTTAACATCAGAATCAAACACACAGACGTACAGATATAAAATAACTATCCAAATACGGTTGTATATTAATATTTATTACCAGGGTCAGTGCCAGCTACTACATATGACAGAGCTATAAATAAACCTGCTGATGCAATGACGCATTTCATCATAAGTTAGTTGAGCGGTTTTTAAATGACCCACTGTGTAATCAAATTACACTGTGAAATTTAGTCTTCTGTACTTAACTCCATTACTATTATATGAAGTCATAACTAACAGTCATATGCCAGTGGAAGCAGTTAAAGAAATTATTTAAGAGCAATCTCATTATTAATTAGGAGCTATTTAAAAGAGGTCTCCTTATTTATTGGTGCCTCTGTTAAATACGTTTCAAAATATGCATTTTTCATCATTGCTGTTCTATAATCAAAATTTAATGGGAAGAAAAATTTTACATCTACTCTGCATCATTGAGAAGTGGAGGGAAAATGATGCACTTTTAGATTTTTTACAAAGGAAAATCTGAAAAGTGTTCAGTCGCACTTATTCCAATAACCATTCAAAGAATCCAATTGTCTTCAGATGTCACTTAATCAATTAATATGGAATTCCTATGTGTAATTTAAGAATAGAGGAAAGGAAGAAAAAAAGAGAAAATGCAAGAAAATACATTCGGAGTCTGTTTCTACACCTGTGGGATGAGTAAAAAAAAAAAAAAAAACAGAATCAAGAAATCTCAGCAACAAGTAAACAAGTACAATATGTATTTAATAGCAACCACAACCCAAGATGGAGTGTATCTGTCAGGATGTGAATCCATACCTGACTGAACTAGGTACAATGCTACTTTACACTTGGCTGGCGATAACAAACTTGTCAATCCAGGAGCAGCATTTATTTTCCTTGTCTCTGATTGGCTCCAACAGAGGAAATAAGGAGATGTTAGCTTCTGTACACAGTAAGATGTATTTGATGTTTGAACTCTTAAGTAGATAAGCATTAAGAAACCAAAGTATTCACAAATTTTAACTATTCACGGGCTGCTGTGTTCCCTGTAACTCACTTATAACGAGGGTCCACTATATAAATTGAGCTCAATTTGACTTTTTTGAGAGACATAGTAGATATAGACAAATAAAGACATATTCAGAGTGAGAGAATGAAGCTATTTTCCTCTTTTTCACTTCCTAGTCAGATATATTTCTTCTCCCTGGTAGGAGACAGTAAGAAGGCCAGAAAGAAAATATATTTTGGCAGAAATCAGCTCCTAGCCTGCAGCAGTTTGAGTTTGTATCATATCCAAAACACTGCATAGACTGATGATAGCAAGCAGAAGTAGAAGCAAGTGTACAGTGTGTGGAGACCAAGACTAAGAAGGTGTTTGGTGTGATTTATAGCCATCATGTTTGAGCTCTTTGTCCTCAAGTGACTATTTGGGAAATGGTGGAAATGACTCGAGGGAAGTTGGGAGAGGGAGCGCCGCGCTGTGTCGCAACCCAATCCTATCGCCGGTCCTGTTGGCGATAGGATTGGGTTTCACCTGCATTCCAGTGCTGTGTATCTGTGGCTTGTAATCTTTCTGAGAATGGCACATATTTCTGCAGCTTCTCGAGAAAGGTTGGGATGAATCAGCCAAGCGAGAGGGCAAGCAGAAAGGGAGAGGACAGGAGTCATGTGGTGTCTCTGGCTGTCGTCTATTTCGTCTTTTGGTGAATCTGCCACTGTTAAAAATGTAAATATATATGTATATATATTTCTATGTTTTTAACCTGCTTCATAAATTTCTCATCAGTTTTGCTTTCCGTGGAAAACTGATTCAGTGCATGCTCAGTTACACATGTAATAAGACACAAAGACCAAACTCAGGGGAGTGGCTTTCATGTTGTGTCAGAGACTTTCATATGCAGAAATAAACAATGCTTTTGTTCATCATGTACATTTGCCGCCACATGTGTGGAAGGGGCCATGTCATCCACGAGAGGTTCAAGGTAAAATACTGCACAATGCTAACCTGTTGCGGTATGGCTGAACGTTCTCACCTGTTATTTCATATAGCCATCGATGCACTACTTCGGAAAACGTTCAATGAGATATGAAGGAGAGGAAATCCACATCAAGTGGTTGAATTTCAATGAAACAGTAATTGCATCAGCTGAAGGTACTGCAGCCCAGTGTCTGGAAGAGCATGTAGACTGTAGCAATGCCTATAAATAGAAACATGCCAAAGAGACAGAGCGTACACTTAACAGCACAATCAAAAGCAGTTCCTATTAAGTTTTGATTATTTAAATGATTTCCATGTTTTGTTGACTGCCTGGAATTTGCCAAAGTATTTTAGGAAGTTTGTCTCTGTGTCTGTGTGTGTTAGCTTATCCCTGTCAACATCAATTAGAGGAATGCGTTTGTGCAAGTAATTTAGAAACTGCTGGTTCCACAACTTCTTGCACTACTAGAACTTTTTTCATTTTTAACATTACGGCCTATTTTATGTGAAAGACCAACACAAAGTTGTGTTTAATTGTGAAGTAGAAGGTAAATGAAATACGAGCGACATGGGCGATGGTGGCAGGCATTTGACCTGCTACTGGTTAGTTGCCGGATCAAATCCCTGCTCCGTTGTAGTGTCCTTGGGCAAGACGTTTCACCCACCTTTCCTGCTGGTGATGGTCAGAGAGCTCAGTGGCACTGGAGTATGGCAGCCTCTCGTCTGTCAGTTCTGCCCCAGGGCAGCTGTGGCTACAACCAGCATCAGTGTGTGAATGAATAACTGAACATAGCGTGAAGCACTTTGGAGAAAATACAAGTAAAGGCTATGTACCATAGGTTTCCTTTATTTTTTAAGTCTGTATGGTGTGCAATTGCATTTATTGCTGTCATTCTGATACCCCTAAATAAAACCCATTGAATCTATCTACCTTCAAAAGTAACCTGACTGATATTATCTGTGTGTAATTTAAATTCAGTATAAATCCAGCTGCTCTGTGAAGTCCTCTGAAGCTTGAGATTTTTTTTTGCGGAAAAAAAAAAAAAAGTTATGAAAACCGAAGAACACAGCAAACAAGTCAGCGACAAAGTTGTGGAGAAGTTTAAAGCTGGCTTAGTTTATGAAACAGTATCCCTAGCTTTGGATATCTGGGAAGACACTGTTCAAACTATCATCCGAAAATGGAAAGAGTTTGCGACTGCAAAGCTGCCATAAACATTACCAACTGAACTTACAAGTTGGGTAACCACTCTGAAGAAACTGCAACGTTCACCAGCTCAGGTTGGAGAACCTGTCCCTCAACTATCAGAGTTGAACAGAAGTCAGAAAAATACAGATTATTCATTGGAAAAAAACAACAGATGTTGTTAAATATTAGAAAGGCAAACATAAAGCCAGAACTACAATCAAATTGTTTAAATCAAAGGAGAGTCATGCTAAAACAGCCTAGTCAATGTTTAGACAAAAGCTGCATCAGCAAGACGTGAAGACTAATGTTAGTAGAGTCGTACCCTGACCAGCCTCACAGCTAAATATATGCACAAGACACATTACAGCTTATTTGTAAAAATATATTGAGAACCATATGTGCTTTTTCCTTCTACTGCATAATAATGCACTGCTCTGTGTTGTTCTGTCACATGAGATCCCAATAGCATACATTAATATTTGTGGTTGTAAAGTGACAAAATGTGAAAATGTTGTAATGCTAAGAGCACCTTGACTTAGGATGGTGCTCTGACTCAATCAATAAAATGTGCATCCCTCAAAGAAGTTTGACTTGCAGGACCCCTTATATATGAAGAAGCGTAATTTCACATAAACCTGAATAAGAAACATACAAATTTAGTCGTGGATTTAGTCAACCGAGCCTGTCAACTTATGTTATTAGCCTTGTGGGAGGAATGTTTATCTTTCAGCTTATCTAGCTTTTGCTAACCTGGTCAAGCCAAAGTGTTAGAAGAAATGCCAAGCATGAGAAACTGTGATAAAGACATAGGTACTTTAATTCTAAACATATTATTATAATTGTACACAGAAAAAGTCACCAGATCCATGTGTCTTTCGTCTCTGGATACTGATGCTCCTCTTTTAAATCTCTTTGCATACTCTGATTGGCTGGCTGGACCGTTTTCACTCCAGATGTTACGGATTGGATTATGGAATTATCACGTCTATTGCTGAATCTGACTTTTGCTTTTCCACACAGAATCACAGAAGTATATTCAGAAACTGATATAATCGAATGTGGAGATGGTCTTAAAACATGCATACTATCGACACTGGAGATACTATTGCCAATGTCTATGTTTGTCGTTCATAAATTCATATAATACTTGACTTTTCTTGTGCTTATCATTAAGCACAAGAAATGCTTAATGAAAATAGAAAATATTATTTTCTAGGTCTTATCTTGTTAAATAAATTGCCATAAAAAATTAAATGGTGTGAAGACACGTTTTAGTATTTTTGCTGTGAGCAGATGTAACTTAATGCTAATGCTGCTTTTGGCTTTGCGCTGAAAAGGAAATTGATGGTTGTGTGTATGTATGCGTGCATGTGTGTATGTGTAAGCTCATTTGTGAAACAGCAGGGTGAGTGGTGGCAGGAGATTGGAGAAGAACATAATTAAACATAATTACAACTATTGCTTGAGCTCAAATCATTGCCAGGACAAAATGACCTTTGCTCTCAGGTTGAGCTTCAGATGCTGAGTCTGAAGCTCAACCTATTCAGCATATAGATGAATAAGATATGCTGAAGAATAACTGCATACGCTTGTTTCAGTCTCTCTTTTTTTACACTCAAGTAAGACAGTTTCACCGCATCATAACGTGTTTAATGTGTCAACTTCATCAGTGCATCTTTATTCACCCAGAGTCCCAGCTGAAAAGTTGGCTCAAGTGTAACAGATGGTTACCATGGTTACTGTTTTAAGGACACCGCAATGTCACAAAACATCTGTTGGATTTCTTTCTGAAGTGGCCAAGTTAAGAGACCCTGTCAGTTTATAACTGGGTTTAAATATACTTCAAGAATTGTTGGAAAATTGCAGAGAAAAAAAAACTGATTGTAAACATTATGAGGCAACTCTAGAGGAGGTTTTACAAGCAGGCACACATTAAATGTTCGCAATAAATATTTTGATTGCATTAAAGTCATTTGCATGTCAGGTAATTTTTTTCCTAAGGTGCAGGTCAAATGGTTTTGCATGAGTGTGTGGTTGTGTGTTTACATTTTTCTCTTGTCATGAAACCCTATGTCCTGATTTGCATAACAAAGCCCCTTTTTTTTCTCATTTTGTGAGTTGAATATGATGCGGCTCCAGGTTCAGGTGGTATGTATGCCTCTAGACTGACAAAAAAAGAGAAAAGAAATGAAACAGTTTGGATACACATTAATTGGGAGATTTTTTTTTTATCATCATAAAATGGAAGATTGTTGGCCTCAGTAAAGCCATGGATGCCTTTTTGGGTTGGTTCACTATAACTTTGCAAGTTTCTAGTCTAGTAATCCATCAGTTACCAGTGTAGGATAGTAGAGACAGAACGGACATCCTTCACAATTTTTCTTTTTGCAAGAAACTAAGATTTATCTTTCTACTAACGGGGAAGGGTGGTCCATCGCTTTCAAAACAGAGTTTTCCAACTTCAGCCCCTGCTTGAGTCCTTGCTCAAAATCACCAGAATCAAATGACTAAATTAGAGAAAGATGTAATACATGAGGGAGATCATCCTTTGAGAACTCCCATTTTAAAATAAACCCCAAAAGTTAGCAAATGAAGAGATAACTCAAACTATGAAACAGATGAACTTAGTTTTAGTCTACATATTTTTCCACATTGTTTACATCTGATCCAATGGAGGTTTTATATCTGTCTGTAAATTATGTGCAGCTAAAGTCAGTTTCTAAAATTCAAATAAGAAAAACAAAATTGAAGTCTGAAAATAAAGTGTCTGGTTATGTTTAGGAGGAAATTATGACGTTCTAATAACCAGCCCATTCACCTGCAGATAGAGGGTTTGTACACATATTTAAATATAGTGCAATACTTAGAAAAGTACATCCATCCAGTTTAACATCTTTTCAATTCTGTTCAGCTTCAACTGGGGTCAACCTTTAAAAAAGACACATTTTCCGACAGCCTGTCATTTTACCTGTGCACTTTGTATTTGGTGATGTTGTTTACAAATGTCAGCAATTATTATGTGACTATTTCCAACTAAATCGGTGTCATTTGAGGTGAAAACGATTGCAAAACAAATCGCTGTAAAACCAGCAGTAGATACAAATACCAAATCACTGAAATAAAATAAGAGCTTATCTATAGGTCTGCCAGCTCTAACATAAGTCTGAAGACCCCTGCTGGATCGGTGTGTTGCTGCTGTTAATGGTTTAGCCACCGAGGCTCCCCCTGCGTGTTTTAGCTGTGTCAGCTGTGGCTATGTTTCACTAGCAGTGCTGACACGAGGGACACAGAGCTGAATCCTGAATCCCAACCAGTGCCCTTTCCCAAAAACCACAGGGGTCATTTTCATGACAGATTCTATGTCACTCTTTAAACACACACATGCAAGTTTCAACTCATGTTATAAAAACGTAACAATGCATAACAAAACAGAGCTGTACCTATAACTTTTTTTTTTTTCTTTTTTGGAATGGAGGCCAACAGAGGTCTTGGTAGTGAGCTCAGTGAGAGAGGCCTTGGAACACCAGAGGGAGATTAGGTCTGTTTATAATCCATGGAAATAACAAAGTTTAGGGATTTTTCCAATTTAATCAAACCTGATTCTGCTCATTCTTCTTCCCTGAAATGGGGTTTGTGTGGTCAGATTTTCAATCTGCTTCTATTTGCATGATGAATGGAATGATGCAAAATTAGTGGAAAAATAAAAATATCCTATATTTAAAGTTATGTCATACTTGAAGTAATACTACTCATGCCAAATGGTTTCAGCTTTACGTGTATTATTTTATATTAAGAAAAGCATTTGCTGAAGTTTTGCTTAGCAAAATGAAAGAAGATCTTAAGGCTTGTACAAATGTAAAATGTGAAAAATATCAGTATTCAGTTGTACTATTATTGTATGATGAGGATGATGACTCCTTTACATATAAAGTACAGATAAAGTCTTAAGTTTGAAAACATTTAATATTTTATGACAGACTGACAAAAAGTAATGCAAAATTTTGAATTGAAAGAAATACGATGTATCGTTTTAAAAGGTTTTTTATTGTCTTGATGCATTCCTTTACTTTCAGACATCTACAAGCTAAATAGAGACCATCAGTATTTAATTTATTCTCAGTGAAGCCTAACTGAAATACAGGACAAAGCTGCAAACCAGAGCAAGGGGCATGAGTGGAGTGAGGTTCACTTTTCAGCAGGACATCAAGCTTAACCATATAATTGTTTAGATCAAACAATTGTATGATTGTGTTAGAATGTCCCAGGAATAACTAGACAAGGAATTACTAGACATGCTAAGAAAGGACTGAACCAAAATAAAACGGAAACATAGCTGACCTAATCAAAGTAAGTAACTAAGGAACACAGAAAGTAACAAAACTCAAAACCAACTGAAAGAAACCAAGATCCTGACAGAGACTGTGTTACTTTACTTTACTTTCAATATCTGTGCTGCTTGCTCCTAACTTCATCATACTGTTTCACCATAGGATAAAGACCTTCACATTAATTGAAGAAGAATGTATGGCTACAATGATCCTCACACTTTCTTTAAGGCCTTATGCTAACTGCTAACAAGTAAAAGCTAAAAGCTTTCTTAATTCTTAAGATTAAAACAGCAGAGAGATTCTTTCCACTCAACATTACATCTGTTTAATTTCTTGGGGGTTTTTTTGTCTGTTTTACTTCATACTCCATAACTCCATGATGTTTCTATTCATTTAAATGTACGTAATGTTTACTAGCTAATATTGCATTACCTGGTTCTACATAATAGTCCTTTTCTAGGTCTGCCTAGAAATTAGGGTTTGAGTAAAGTATAGAAAAAGGCAGGTTAACACCAAACAAAGCATGTCATAATACAGAAAAAAGTTTAATGGGTTTTACTGGGCATGAATACTGGCCAACATTTCTGTCGCACAGCCCGGCAGCTTTCTCTCCTGCATAAATTTAGCTTATCTCTTAATAACAGCCACTCTGTCTTCTGTTTAAAACCTAATTTGCTGTAGCCTCCACCCCCCAACCTTTACTGCCCCTGGTAATGTGAGCCCACAGTGTAGCCTAGAATTAATTCCTAAATAATTTCAGAGCCGGTTTTCAGCTAACTGCTAATGGTGTTAGACATGCTTGAGTAATCCTGAATTAGCAACATCCAGCAATTCAAATAGTGTGCCTGTGTCAGGACAGCTAAGTGCTAATTTGTGCTGATTGTCTGGTCTGATACCACTGAGGGCCTGGGAAATTATTTTTATAAAATATGGATCCAGTTTTCAGTTTCTAACAAAGACTAATTTGCTTCTGCGACTGAATTTGTCTGGTGAGACCACAAGCAGAATGTGACAAATGAAATAAAATAGGTGCTAAAGAAAGAAATGTTCTTTTATTTACCTACTGAAAAGATTGGTACATGTCTTTTATTTTATTGCGACTGTTTACTGTACGAGTGAGCATTCAAGTTACCATTTAACTGGGGGAAACGAATGGCATATTTAATGGAAAATGTATGTGAGGAAGGTTTATAACTGTGTCAGCATATGTGAAGGAGATTTCTCAAATAGGCCATAGCCTGGGGCTTGATGGATTGGATCTTCTCTCCAAGGAATCTACTGTATGCACACAGATAAAAAACTAAACCCAAACATAAAATACCTGCTTACTGCACTCAGATGGAAGAATGATAACCCTTTAAGTGGGGACTGACGGGGCCTAGGGTTTGAAATTTAACCCTTCAGTAAAATTAGAGAGGCTGCGGTGCATACCTCAGCTGTTCTGAGTCTCCGAGAGGGTTCAGAGCAGCAATCTGTCTTGGTCTCCTTTCCTTTCTAATTTTGTCATTTTCTTTTATTTCTTTTCTGCTTTTTTTGAGTTCACCCCTACAACCTCCATTCTTTTGTTTGTTTTCAGAGCATGTTTTGGCTTGACATAGAAACCAATGTTTTGATTCCACATACAAAAAGTAATTTGTCCTACTCACCCTAGGTTCATGTCACTATCTCAACACTGACTAGATTATATGTATGTGTGATATTTTGCAGGCTCAGAAACCTTGATTTGCTTGGACTCAACCCCAAACCAGAGTGCTTGCGGAGTCCAAAGCTAAACGGGAACAGGTGTTGCTTTATATTCAAAGCCAGAGGGCATTGTGAGGCTGCTGGCCTGTTTGACAAGTTATACAGCTTAATACTTTGTTTCAGAGGTCATCTGTGAGCTTGCACTTTGCTGTAGGTCAGATATATTCTTTGCATTGCTGATTAACATAATGTTTTCGTAATTTGATCTCTAATATATTATGTTTGCTTTAACTTCTTAAACTGGTAAAATGAGGCCAATGTTGGTATTTCAATGATAGATCAAATTTCACAAAGTACAAAATGTCATTTCTCAGATTGACACATCAATAGCACACTTGTGGCTCTTTGAAAAGAAAAAAAGAAAGCACAAAAACCATTAGAGGTATATGTATGACATCTGTGCTCTCAACATTGTTGTTAGGGAAATGTCTCTACTTTGATTATAACCAGCTACTTGGTTTGCACTAATTTCTGGAACGATCAGGACAACGTTTAGTTTGTTTACCTTGACCCTTTAATATCAAGCGTCTGATATTAAATGTGACTAAAGTGCAGCCTGTAACTATGACTTAGTTTAGTGCCTCATGCTAAGAGAGCATTACCTTGGGCTAGCTCTGGCTTTGTGTCGGTCAACTCCTGTCTTTCCATGCAAATCCCTTATTAACATGTAGATCATAGATATAGGCATAAGAGAGCAGAACTGGGAATATTATTTCTATGGGGTTATGTCTTCTTTTTTATTTTACCTTTTAAACAAGTTTTATATGGCCCTGTCACCCAAGAAGCTGTTTGGACCCACTTTCAATTGGCTAGAGTTTATTGCCTGGAATTTTCTGCTTTGTTTGAGAAGTATGACACCTAAATCGAACTCTGGTACAGACAACGCAAGCAAAGTCTGGTTCACCTGAAAGTGTGTGATTTGCTTGCAGTGGGAAACGCAATTGGACTATCCAGTGAACCAAAGACAGGGAGTGAACCTGCCACATTCATCTTATGAATAAAGCAACATGCCAGATGGCTCACTGCTTTGTTTGCTGCTCATACTAGGCAGCGTCTAGAGAAAATAGCAATTAGAATAGAACATAACAAAACAAAAAAAACATAGAATGTAACTTTAAAGTAAGAACAGAAATGACAACGCTGCATAATTTTTGCAATTTTATTTTTCAGGGATGAGGTGAACATTTCTGTGCTATAAGTGTATTCAAATAAAGCAAAAATATATTAACCTTTACAGTATGTCACCATAAACATTTTACGAGTTAACGGTCAAACTTTCAAGAAGGAATAGGCACTATGACACACCGTCATTATCAGCTATGCAAAGCTACTTCTAATTTGCTTCACTGCTGCCATGTCTTTCAGGAGAGAGCATAAAAAAAAACCTGCCTTCAAAATAAAAGCCTACACATTTCAAAAAGCTAAGTCCTAAAAATATCGATATACGAATTAAGGTGACAAATTGTAATCACATGTATAGTTTTAATTGAAAAAGTCAAAACATTCAGTCTAGTGGATCAGAGTCTTAAGAAAACAGAATTTGAAACTTGAATCAGCCTGGCAAAGTGCACCTCTGTCTGTTACACTGTTGCTCACAGGAACTTGGACAAATTACTATCCTAACAGTATTCAAAATGTATTGCTTTTTTATATCTCAACCATCTCATTTGCAGCGCATCCCAAGAACAAAAGCAACCATTCCCTTCATTTCTTCCTTGCACACGCCTGTATTTTCTCACCTTTCATTTCACCCCCTCTTGTCCCAGTGCTCTATCACACCTCCACTCCCATCATTTTCTGCCTGTCACCTCCCACCAGCAGACATCCTGTCTGGGAACAGTGTGCATCACTTCTTCGGTCTGTCCATGACTTCACTGTGCTCAGATTCTTTGGGCTGTGTCACGGACATTGCTGCGTACAGTCATGCCTTTATGCAGCACTGAAAATAGCAATAGAATTATATAGGTCCCTCTGAAAATGTGTGTGGCAACTGAATGTCTGCAGCCTGTATCAATATCGTGATCTAACTGCAATGTTTTTAAGTCAGTTTTTGCTGTTAGTCTATAGGATTGCGAAGCTGTCCAGTGTGTCAGCCAATAGCTAAACTAATAGAATTTTTGCAACTACAGTAATTTGGAAGCATGTCCGACTCTGTGACTGTGTTAAAAATTCATTAAGCTCAAGTTCTTGTCTGCAGCAGCTCCACGGTTTCCAGACATAACCACACAGCCTGAGTGTGTCTTTTGTCTTCGGGTGATGTCCCGACTTATTTCGGGCTCTGTTGCGGCTCCTCATGCATTTTAATATTTCCAGTTTGTCCTAAACAAGACAGTAAAAAGTCCAAGGACAAGAGGGGTATTTTGAAGTAGAAGAGTCTGTCTAATGGAGAGATGCTGAGGGAGAGGACCTGCCCGCATGCAGACGGATGAGGGCAGATGTCAATAGCTAGCTGAAGGATGAAAAAAAAAACGGGGAGCATTGATTGAAAGAAAGAAGGAGGGAGAGGAAGATGGATGAGCGGGGTTAATCAGGCCAGCTGGCACAGCTGTCAATACTTACAGTGATGCTAGAACTTTGCAGCTGCATCCTGTATTTCCTTGTTGTACATTTATGGAATATTGTGGCACTCCAGTTTTAAATAAATGCATTGTCCAGCTAGAACTCTTGCTGTTCGTGTTATTGTTAGATTTTTTAATAAACCCTGAGGTACATATCTTTACCAAATGCATAGTTAATCTAATAAGGCCATAGCTCTTGTATTTATGTAGTATTATTGTTATTATTTGTTATAAAAACATCTGTTTATTTTTTTAGATGTTTGTTGTTTTAAATGGTGCTTATATCACTTCTGTGCTACTGTCTTGATCAAGAATCCCTTGAAAAAAAATATATTTCATTGAATATTTGTTTTATTGTACCACATTATAGTACAATATATCTCAGCACTTATGCTATGCTTATTCAACCTGAAAATATTCAGCTTTAAATCAAGGTTTTTTGTTGAACTAAGTCTGTGTATACAGAATCATGGCTCTGTTGTACATATTTTCTGGACTCTTCAACCTTTAGCAAATTCATACTAATGTTTTATAATCTTACATTGTGATTTTGGTCTAAGCTCAGTTTTCTACACAGCCTTTTTGCTGATGGTTTTGGGTTTGCCTCTTTTCTTTCGGTATTTTGTTGAATTATGTAGATTGATAGTAAAGGCCTTTATTAAACAACCATTCATGGTTGTTTAATCCCTGTTTAGCCTGTCAAATCTCATAGAAAATGAGAATAATGTCTCATATGAGACATTTTAACCTCTAAGCAAACCCAAAATATTATTAAGTCAAGGATTGCAATTTTATCATACTTAGACTTGATTCTTAAGTTGCAGAAAATAATAGCCTGAGAAGTTCTTAGGAGAAATTAGTTAAAGAGTCAGATTCAAATGTTGGGATATGAATCTTTTTAACAATCTTGCTCTCATGTAATCAGCAATGGGAGTGAACTGGTAAACCAAACTTCTGACATCTATGTGCAAATTCTCCAGTGAAAGGGTGTTTTTAGCTTATTTGCTGGGAACATATGCAGAGTGTAAGTTTTTAATGAATCTTAGCTATCTGTTAATGTTTGAGGTGTTTTATAAAAATCGCCACATGGATTTCTCTCAGTTCTCTGCTTTAATGACATTGATTCTTTTCAGAACATAATAAATGTACCACTTATTCCCTTTGAGTTAAGCAGGTGTAATTACAAGCAAACTTTCTCAGCTTCCAGCTTTCCAAAAATAAAAGCATTTTGTCTTGGATTAATTAAAAAGTTGGACATTCTCACTGTTTCGTGGGCTGCATTGTGCCTGAGCCTTTATTTGGTGCCTCACATCATACCTTGGCACAGAATAGCTATTAGATTTGACAACAAGCATTTCAAATTAGTAGATTTAGAACATAGTTTTGATGCTGTTTGATTCATTTTGCAGTTCTACATTAACAAATGTTAACCAACTTGCACAATTGTTCTTATCGGTTTTCAAACTTATTCATCGGCTTTCATAGCAGGGTCACCGGGATGCTAAATTAAGTTTTCTGAAAAGATACATGCCAATGGGTCAAATTTGGCTTTAAGATTGCCAAATTAGATTTCATGTATAGTAGATGTTGACTTCCTCAAAGACTTGAAGCTTGATTTAGACTTGGACTTTGAGAAAATGACTTCTGAACATCTTGAGTGACCTGCTGGCGTCAACAACACCACAGTTCCTTACAGTCGATCAGGCAGGTGGTAGAAAATTGCTTTATTGATTGTCGAAGGAGTAAGGAAATGTCCTTAAGGCAGGTAGAACAGACACACTTTCAGGATAGAATCTATCATAGAAGAAAAACTCTCTTAATAACATAAAAGGTCAGCTAAAAACACAGCCCAAAATGCAGAGGTGCAAAAATAGGAACCAGCAACAAATATAAACTGTGGTTTTATCATAATAAAACCACAGTTTTGTAGAGTACCATGTTACTGTTGGATATTTTTGTTCTGTTTTCTTTTATGTTTACCTCTCTTTTTTCAAAGAACCAACATCCATTTTCAAACACTGCTTTGAATGTGTAGTTTTATGTTTTATAAAAGACATTCTCAACATATTTAGTTGTTGTACAATACACTTCAAATCTAATCATGCACTCTGTGTATCTACCTGTGTGTGTTTTTCTGCCTTCTTTGGGACCATTTCTGGTAACCTAGTGCTGTGCTCCAGAGTGCATTAAGCTCTTGCTAGGCTTTGGCTTTGCTCCATTTGGAAAATCAGGATTTGGATTTCAGATGGCAACACAAGTGAAAGTGTTATGTTATCCAAGAGGGATAGGTTGAGTTGTACAGCTTAGTGTGAAGTGAATAGAAAGATAAAAAAGGAGAAAGAAGTGACAACAGAAGAACACAATTTAATCTGAAAATTGTAGCACATTTAGTAATTGTCAAAAGCATTTTTGCTCTAACAGAAAAGGGGAAAATATGTGCTTATAACTATTTCTAGTGGAAACTTTGACCAATATTCTATACTTATAATATAGTTCCTATTTTCTAAGGTTGTCATTCCTTGTGTTGTCTGCAGGACGGCCCATGCCAGGACAAAAAGCGAGGCAGCAGAACAAGCCTCCATCTCTGCCGTGCATGAGTCGGAAATTGCCCGGGCAGTCGCCAGGGAGCTCTCCCCCAACTTTTACCAGCCAGGTAACATTTTAAAACAATATTTCATTCACAGCCTGCTGTATGTGTCCCTTTAGCGCAAACTTTTGCTTCATTAGCAGTCGGTGGTTGGCCATCCTGAGGGTTGGCAACATGTTCTAAGTGCAGTCAAACAGACAACAACTTAAGAAATGATCCTGTCTTACTGTAATAGGAAGAATTTCTCCCTGTTAAGCAAAAAATTCTTTAGCAGGGAGAAATTTGACCACAGTGGGAGGGGTCTAGGCATGGATGGTCTGTTTAAAATCATACAACAGCAGAATTCATAGTTTCATTTATTATGGCTAGTCATCCAGATCCTGAGGCAGCAAAGCTTATCCAGACCATCACATGACCACCATCAGTCATCAGTGTGTTTAATGGGCCATTCACTCTTGGGAAGATTCACCACTTTTCCATGTTTTCTTCAATCATGGATATTGTCTCTCACTGTGGTTCACTGGAGTCTCAAAGCCTTAGTGGTGCCTTTGTCAGCCGAACCAGACGTACATCAATGACCTTGTTTCTCACCTGTTCTTGTACTTCTTTAAATCAAAGCATGATATGTTGCTTTTTGAGAACTTTTAGCCTACTACGTGTTGTCACACAGAGTCTATTTATGGGATTTCTTGATTCCGCGGATCAAGAAATGATCTGTAGGGGGAAGGGAGGGTTACTTTTTCACATACGATACAGTTAGTTTGGAAGACTTTTTCTCTCAAGAAAATGACAATTAGAACGCAGGTTTTTCTATTTAATTGTGTTATCTTTGTTTGATACTAAATTCTCTTGAATTACCTGGAGTACTTTCAGTGTAACAAAAGCAAACACATAATAATAAATCTTAGGGGGATAAACACAGCACTGTAGCTTACAGCAAAACAGCAGCTGATAGGGCTTTGATACACACACTGTGTTCCTTTGTGGCTTTCCAACTCAAGTTCAAACATTTTAAATCATATAGAGTAACCATGCCCGGATCAAGCTAGCATTCATAAAAAAAACACACACCAAACAAAGCAGGCAAGATTGATTTCTCTTCCACTCCTTTAAAATTCTTTATTGAAACTGTAGAAGACCAAAGCAGGGATAAAGCTATGCTGACAAGGTCCCAGTTGGTTAGCACACTTGGATATGAAAACCATCTATCCAAAGTCAAGCTGCAGGTGCACTGTGGGGTTAAGGAGGTCAGTGGCTTTGGTGTAACGCAATACTTTTCTTGTGGCTAAATTCGTCCCAGCATTTGCGTGGCCATGCACGTAGAAATGGTTACAGGCGAGGATTTCAGTCATTGTAGTGTTGAAGCACAGATGTGGTTGCAGGATCTGGTTTTGCAAAGTTGCTAATGGTAACTGCAATCTGTAAGCAATCTAATGTAACTCTTACGATCTCTGTTTCTCTAAGCAACACATTTGTCCATGAAATTCAGATTTTATGTGACTTGTTAACAAGAGGGAAGTGGGTTTCTGTGCACATTAGAGCTTTTCACACTGGCTTTTTGAGCTTGTTCTTGAGCTTCTGCTTGGTACACAAACAAAAAGAGATTGGTGTCCCGGCTCTGTGATTAAACAGTCGAGACACTGAAGACAAATTCAAACACTACAATGAAGGCCTCTGTTTATACTAAAACAGGCCACTATTTTTTCTGAATGGCAGCTTTTTTTCTACCCTGCTCTCAAAGGCTTGTTGTGATTGAAAGAATCGCTAAAGTCAATGCAAAATAAAAGGATGGAAGCATTTTTGTTTCTTGACTTTCTTTCTGACTGAAGGAGCATTAGTAATGGTGGAAAGTCAACCCTTCAAAGGTTTCCTTCTACTTATTCCAGGCGGTTCTCACTTTTCCTCTGCCTGACAGTTTAACAGGCATACTGTCTTCAAAGCGTAGGGTGTCAACTCAGCCCTATTTAGTCTTTTTACAAGGTAGGCTGAGCTTTACAAAGTAGCAACAGACATATAATACTAGATAAATTATCAGGTTGTGTATGTTTTTTTTAAAGTTGTGATGCAAACTGAGGTCAGAGGTGGAACATAAAGGGGCAGAAGTCATACAAAAGAGCAAATTCATGGAAGCATTGTGGTGGTTGTTGGATGATATTTGTGTGTTATTTAAAAATCATAAAAAGCAAATTTAAAAAGTAAACATAGTCTTCTTTTCTTGTTTTTTCAAGCTTATACATTGATGTACTCTCTGTCAGTGCGTATCATCTGATGATTGCATTACCTTCAGCATGATTTACTGCAATAATTAGCTGTAGTGCTAACAATGTTTTTTAATCCTCTGTGTTTGAGCTAGTGAATCAAAGACTGATTAGCTTTCACGGCAATCTAAATATCAGTAATCCATTTTTCCCCTATTAATCACATTATAGCATCAGTTTGGAGTTCATGATACAATGTTAGGCTGCCATGACAAAACTTGTTGAGTGGAATAATGTTTTACCTTATAAGCAGACTTCTCACACTACAGATAAGCACTTTTAATCCTTTAAATAGCTCTCCTATTCCTCTCAACATTTCTCCTGAATTTGGCCTTCTCATTGGTCAAATATCAATCATCAACATATAATATTGCAGTTAAGCTGGAGGCTGTGATATCATTACTTCCTTTTGAGCTTGTCATTGTGTTATACATTGTTGCATGAGATTGGTGTTTTATGTATGACAAATCCCTTTTGGCAACCAAAAATGAAAGCGAATACAGCTTGTGTTAGTTATGAGCTTTGAACACAATTGAAGAAAAAATGTGTAAAGTTTTTTTAATCTACTCATTCTGTGAATTTATCTAAACCACTAGCATTATGTGTTTGATGCTAATCTTTCCTCTATTCTGCCTGAAGAAGAGCTAAAATATCCACAGAAGCGCTGCCACACCTTTTTGTTTATTTTTATTTATTGTGTAAGATCAATGCTATCTTCACCACCCTCCACCTCTCCTTCCATTTGGTCGAATATATTTATCCCTATGAGCAAGCAACTTTTGGGCCTTTTCCAAAAGCCACTACAAAATAGTAGGTGACATACAGATTGACAATGGGCTCCATTCAAGCATGTCGCTGTCTAAGCCACAGAAATGGCCAGCCAAGGCCAGAGACATCCTGTGGCTTGTTTGTGTTGTGGAAAACAGTGGTCATGCCTGGCAGGCTGAGTGTTCTCCATATCCACGTGTGTGCGTGCGTCGGTGTGTGTAAGTGTGTGCAGGGAGAGTGTCCTTGCCTTATAAGTCGGATCATGAATGAGAGAGTGGTCGATGTCATAATAATGTGCAGTGCAGGATGACATATGAGCCGGAACATTTAAACGTTCAGTTACGTAAGCTTGTCTGTTAAGTCCAGCTGAAAGCCGAACACGCACCTGCATTCAGCATATGTTAATTTGTTTTGTTTTTGCAGTTTAGAGTTAGATTATTACAGATTATCAAGATTTCTGATTTGATTTCTGGTGCTGGCTTTTTATGTTTGGATGTAAACATGGTGTTTGAAGGTTCCTAGGGGCGAAATGTAATGCTGCTCTCAAAGAAATTTACTTACAGAGAAGATTAAATTATATATAGGTGAAAAAAATATTCAGAGTGAATTCAATCAGAATAATATGACTTTTCCAGTGTAATTTGGCTTCCTTTCTAAATGCACACCTCGTCATCCTTCAGTTTCTAATAATAGAGTTACAACTATGGGTCAATATATCTTGTTGTTCATAATTAGCATTTCAAACTCATGGCAGATTATCACTAAGATTGGGACTATGCGCTTCAAAAGGAAAGAGAGGGTCAAAGCAAATAGGACCCTGACCTTTCCGATTGATTCACACACACAGCACCCTGGAGGGGGAGCAGTGGGGGTTTTCTGGGCGTGGCCTGTGGTGTGACGTTAATTGGGCTATATTTGGTGCTGATGTGTGCTCACAGAGGTCTAATGGAGACATAGTTGAAATCCTTATGCACTGAGAGGACTTTGCTCCTGCGCTCGCACAGCAGCTGTTCCTTCCTTCAGCCGCTCGGGGGGACAGCTCGGGAGGGGAGGGCAAAAGAGATCCTGCTCCACCCTTTTTGACCCTGTCAAGGTGTACTTGAACCAGGTGGGGTCATAAAAGCCACTAGCTGTCATTGCTAAAAGGCAGACACGAGCAGGTGTTGCTGTGTATTCATAGCAGCAGATGGGGTATAAGTTTTCACTCAGTAGTTTTCCCTTAAGTTAACCTAACACAGAAACTTCTTATGACTTTCAGGAAAACAGAATATAAAGTGGATTAATGAACAGCCTACTTAATTCTTTTTTATATTTCATGTTGTTTTTGAATGAACTAATTAAACTTGTTGAAATAAAACCTTAACCTTCATTGTTGGGATATTAAGTCATTTCCAGAAACAATCAGGAAAAGCTTGTTCCCCAATGTTGACCTTTTTTAAATTCTCCAATTACTTAGCAATAATTTCTTTCAGTTGCCTTGAACAGCAGTCACATATCCATTCACAAGAGAGTGGTTGTCAAAACTCTGTACTCCTGTGTTTAAATGTCAGGTTCTTGTGATGGAAAAATGGGATTGATCTTTTTCAAACTACTCCCACATGAAATAGGAATTTTCACTGGTACAACTAAACTTAAAAAACAAAAAATACTGAAAAATTAAGAAATTAAAAATGGTGAATTCACCCTCTTTTGTTTATTTGAATGAAGGCCTACCACTATGATGCTGAGAAAAAAAAAATCTTTCATCTTTAATTTTCTAGCAGCAACTCAACTAACAGGTCATAACTAACAGGTACTTGGAGTTTTCTAATATTTTTGATCTCCTTCAGCAAAAACCCGATTTCCATTTGAAGAAAAACCCATATAATGATACTGCAGCCACAAGGCTTCCCTTGTTTGATATTTTTGATATTGTTCTATGTGTATTTAAGACGGACCTATCTTGTTGGCAAAATTTCAGACTGTGTTTCAGCAGATTCACACATTCTCCCACAAGATTGTAGGTAATTTAAACCAAGCCTGAAGGTTTTCTTTGAAAGCCAAGGCTTCTGTTTTACAGTCCTACTCCTTTGTCCGAACATGTAAAGAAAACAGGAGGACTGCTTGGAAACTCCTGCTGCTCCTTCAGTGTTGCTGTTGGCCTTTTAGCAGTCTTCCTGTCTAGTTTCTGTCTTGCAATCCATTTCAGAGAAACCTCCCATATTTGATCCAATTATTGAGCTCTGTCCATATTATAAAAACTAAATATGTTTAAAAGAATGGGAATTTTTGTTTTGTAGCCTTCTCCTGACTGATGCATTTGGATAACATACTTTGGAGCCAGGGTAACCTCTCTCAAATTAGGACTTTAGTTAATGAACAAACAAATAAATAAATAAAATAATAAACATCATTTATTATATTCCTGCTGTTTCACTTAAAAATACATTTGGTAAATGCACACTCGTGAGATCCTCTCTGTGTCTCAGTGTGGCAGGAAGGATATGCAGTCCAGTCCTTCCATCTGCCAGATGGAGTAGGAGGTTTTAGGAAACATCTAACGAGATAAATTTGACTATTTTTTTAATTTTATATTCTATTTATAGATTATTATACAACAATATTTCATACAAACGTGTAGAAATTAGTTTGTTAGGTTCTTGATCTGATGGAATTATGGTGACAGTGAATAGTTTCCTACTCAGATGTGAAAAGCTGCTGCAAATTACAAATTCTAGTTTAAACTTTGACTATTTCTCACAATTTAGTTTATTTTTGGGTAGGATTATGTTGCCTACATATATGGACCATCAGAGTGTGCCAGTCATCTATGTTAGAGGTTGATCAATATCAAGAACTTTGAGACTTTATTTTATTTCTGAAAAGTGGTCAAAAATGCCCAGTGGTTGTTTTTAATTTACATAAGTAGAGGATATATCAAATTATTACAAAATAAAATGCCACACATCTGTGTATTATAACTTTAATTAAAGAGGCGCTGTGAATAAAAGAGAGCATAACTCAATATTTTGGGAGAGCATGTGGACTTTAATTTCAAGAAGGTGATATTCTATTTGCCGACTTGTACCAATAAACCACTTAAGTCAACAATGTGCCATGAGGCGTCTTTTCTGGCTACTGTTGTCTCCTAGCCTGACAAGGCAGCAGGGAAGCCCTGTCATCTTTTATAAAGTGAAAACAGGCCTGTGTAGGTGTTTGATTGTCAGCTCTTCAAGAAAAACAGAACTTCAGCTGTAAATACTAGTAACAGTAATTCACACAGTGTCCTTTAATATGAATTTATGAAAAACAGGCTGCCTACCAATGGCTAGCTGAACTCAGTCTAATGCCCACTGGCAACAGATGTGAAATTAAGGCAGTGTACTTCTTCCTGCTGTGTTGACGTGCGTGCACACAGATATATATAAGTTGTTTTTTAAAAAGCTTCTCTCTTTTTAACTGGCATTCATATCGTATTAAGGTCATGAGGAGCAACACTGGGTCATAAAGGGCTGATCTGTTATGTTTTGTGCGGTTGTATGATTGCCCACATTTGTGCATGAGGAGGAGAGAGTGCTCGTATGTTGGTAAGAGTGCACTGGAGCAGAAATGTGCTGTGGATTATCATAAGCAGAACTGGCAAACTGCTGCAGCTTAGACAAAAGCTTCAATTCTAGCAAGCTTAAAGAGGCAACAGAAGAAATACGGAAATTGTGGAAAATTTACCTTTTGATATGAACATCTTAGAATATAATAGAAAGGTTTAATCGTGCAATTTCATTTAAAAAGTAAAAACTCTCATAACATAAATTAATTACATACAGAGTGTTACGTTTTAAGCATGATGTGGGTGTGGTTTCACTATTCTTCCTCTTGACAATATGCTGTAGTTTGTCTATGGAGTTTGCATGAGGCAGCTTTGCTGACTTATCAAGCATAGTGACACCTGGATCATTAAATTGATTATAGGCGCTTTCGGTAGTTCTTGCTTAAAAAATAAACTAGCATCTCTAGTAATGTTGTCGCCAGAGGGAAGTGAAATTCTCTAAAATGATCTTGAAGCTCTGAACTCCAGGTGCAGTAGATATCTTGTGAACCTCCTAACTTTAGGATGGACTTTATTTTACAATCCTCTCAAGATTGTGGCCATCACTGTTGTCAGGGTGTCTTCTCCATACCACACATTTTCCTTCCACCAAACTTTCTATTATTGTGCTAAGACACAGCCAGCCTCTTCAGCAACTACCCTTTGGGGTTACACAGGTGTTATGTGGCAGTGACTGGACAATAGTCAGAACATAGCATTTCTTTATTATAGAATCATTTTAATACTAACTTAGAAAAACTAGGTTATGAAAAACTGAAATGTGGTTTAATTCAGCTAGAGCTGCGAGGTGTCAAAGTTGTTTGCAAGGATATTGGATATAGATGGTGGATAGATACATCAATGTTGGATTTTTATTAGCTGCAACCCATAATAATTCAAATGAACAGAAATAAATGCTTGAAATGTAATACTCTTTTAGTAATAACTCTTTTATGGTCTATATTTCGGTTGAATTACAGAAATAGATTCACTTTACAATCAAATTCTAATTTGCAAGATTAACTAAATGAACACACTCAATTCCTATCCAGAGGATGTAAAACCAGCTAAAATTTCCTAAAAGCAAAAGTTTTTTTTTGTCTTTTTTTCCTCTGTTCAGGTTTGTCTGAATCACGTTAGAATAACTGTCTCGACCTGAAAGTGTCTGAGGCTGGAGGGGTCGTTTAAATAGTGAAAACCATCTAGAACATGCTTGGAACCCCCCACAGGAATCTGTCCCCAAACAGAGCGAAATTACTCCCTCCCGCCCGTGGAGCCGTTACTCTTATTGAGCTATGGTGTGAAATTAAGCTGGGGAGATATGTTAAGTCCCACAAATGTTTACATGTCCCTCCTTTCTCTTTGTACTGGCTCTTGTTGGTCATGGCAGTTCAAAAACAAATTAGGAATGCCACATAGCTGAAAGGTAAATGGAGATTATGAGTACAGGAGGGCCCCAGTACTCCACAATAAGGCTGTTTACACAGATATAGAACTGGATATACTGAACATTTTGATTTTCATATTTACATACCAGCTGTGCAAAGTGTATTGTAGCAAGAAATAAGAACCTCTGAAGCTTTTTTAAACCTAATAATTAACTGAATCAATTCCAGTTCAACATATCAAAAAAGGTTAAAAAAGGTTACTTTTCTCTTCTATTCATTTGATTTCATGGCTTTTTTTAAATAGTTTTATTAGTCAATTATACAAAAACAATGGAAAAGCATGAATGCAAAATGCATAGCAATAATGTGGACTGAGAAGATTTCTTTTGATGTACTCACTCTGATTGTGCTGCAGTACCAAGTGATTATGCTCAGCTTTCTTGTGATTTAAGGTTAAGGTTTTTAGGGGGTTATGAGCAGCACCAGTTGTAAAAGTTACAATTGTATTTCCTTGTGACATATTCCAAGAAATGATTCAAAGTGGACAGAGACTCCAATAACAATGTGCGTTACTTCTTTTTCCCTCTTTAGGACCAGACTACATAAAACAACAGTCAAAAGAACCAGTGGAAATTAAAGAGGTCCCTGTTGAAAAGAAGGAAGAATCCCCACATGATTCACCTCACTTTTACCGCAAAGGCACAACTCCACCCCATTCTCCTGTAGCTAGCCCTGCAGCCACTCCTCCCCCCTCACCTGAGACTAAAAAGAAGACTGGCCAGATTGGCAACAGCATCAGCCACAAACCCAGCAAAGAGGAAAAACCATCCCGCAAGATAAGCAAAGAAGAGAAGTCCAGTTATAAGGCCAGCAAGGATGAGCGGTCTAGCAGGAAGGTGAGCAAAGAAGAGAGGCTATCCTTCACTGATGGCCCCAAGACTTCTCATGCACACATTGAGGCTCCTCCTAAGCCAACTAAAGTTCAGCAACCAGCCCCGGCAACCGTTCCTCCTGTGCAGCCTCCTACCGTTCCAGTCAATGGCCAGCTCCACTCTGAATATCACAGCTACTACGTTAAAGCCACTCCACGGGGCCCTCCACCTCCTGAACCTGAGGAAGTGGAAGAAGAGCCTAGTGCCCAAGCTCTGGCACGTCTGCCCCCACAACCTAAGTCTTTCAGCACCCCTACCCCTACTCCTAAGCCACCTTCCATTCGGGACAGCAAGAGCGACCCAAAACTCAGGAAGCAAGATTCCCTAAAACCAAAGAGCCTTGCAGACACAAAGAAAGCAAGCATGGAAATTGCAGAAAGCACAGAAGAAACAGTAAGTATAGTGTAGATTAACCAAAGTTTATGGTGGCTATTGTTGACCAGATGAAGAAAGTTGACATCACAGTACCTGAAGCAAAATTTTATGTGCTAACATTCAAATGCCTGAGACTAAAATGATAAATGTATTTTTAAGTAATTTCCGCAATTGGTCTTTTAAAGTAGTAATGGTGCTGCCTACCATTAAATGTTTCATACCAGCCATTTTAGGGTTGCATCCCATGCTCCCATGTACAAACAATGATTACAATTTTTTTTTTTCTTGTATCTTGCTGTAGGGACATATCATTACAGTGTCTCACACTTCACAGATTTCTTCTCTGTCTGATTTTGTCAGACTAAAATGTTTCTGAACTTCATCAAAGATAACCAGATTAAGTGCAAAATGGAGTTTTAAAATTATTTCATTTGCTAAACTAGGAAAGCTATCCAAACCAACCTAACCACATATGAAAATATTATTAACCCCTTCGGTAAATATGCAGGATACTGTAATTAGTGACCGTTTGGTTTAATTTCTCTACCCACACCCATGCCTTATTGCCATAAGGCAGTAGAATCAGAAAATTACCTAAATCCAACATGCCTAACATCTATCCACCTATAAACGGCTATAAAGCCATTTTTAGCAAGAGAACCACTGTAAGACTCATTATCCACAAGTGGCAAAAAAGAACACAGAAAAACATCTAAAGCACTGCAGACCTCAGCTACCTCAGTTGAGGTCAGCTTTTATGATTCATCAACACGTAAAACACTGGACAAAACGGGGTGAGATCCAGACCAAAACCACTGCTGGAAAGAAGAACACAAAAATCCATCTGAAATTTGCCAACCAGACTTTCTGGTGATCCCTAAGACATTTGGTAAATATATTTTGGAGACTAATGAGTCAAAGTGGAACTTTTTGTTTTTGTTTCATCATAAAACTAGCACAGCATCTGTATGGGCCTTATTTTCTCCTTCACAACTTGAACATTGAATTCTGCTCATAAGCAGAATATCATGAACTAGAATATCTGGCCATCGGCTTGTGACCTTAAAATTAAGAGCAATTGGGTTATACGGTAGGAAAATGATCAAAACACACCAGCATGTCTGTAAAGTGCTTTGGAGTGCCCAATCAGTCTGAAGTCTGGCTTTAAGTCTAATTAAAATGCTGTAGTATGACCTTAAACAAACTATTCCTCCATAGTGAAGGAAAAGCCTGAGTCGGAGCTATAACAAAGACAGCCAGTCTCTTGGACAATTATTTTTCACATAGGGTCAGGATGGTTTTGGACAGCTTTCACCTTTTTTTGAAAACCTAAATTTGTACCTAGTTTAATTTATCATATTCTTTGTCATATTAAAATATGAAATGATCTGAAACATTTGTGTGAGACAAAAATATTTAAAAACCTATTATGGGTGACATTTGTAATTTTTCCACAGGGGAAGCAAAGTTTACATTGCTAAAAGACAAATGTTATGTCTACATCAAGAAATGAGGAGATGAGTTACATCACCCCAGATTTAGATTTTACTACTGCTGTTGATATGTGTCACAATTTAATTTGAATACCCAATGCAAATTTATGAAACAGTGGTACCACAAGTGGGACTTCAAATGCTGAAGTGCCTAAGTTTTTTTTTTTTTTTTTACATGAACATAATATAAAGGGTGTAAAGGGAATAGAGGTACTGAAGAAGGGAAACTTTCAAACATGCTAACTTTGAAAGTTAGCGTGTTTGCCCCCCTTTCCAAGCTAATCACTAGCTAAATAAGCTAACCACAGGTAGGTAATTTTAGTATTTAGGAAATATGGTACATGTAACTGATCCTATATTAAATATGGGGGACAAATACACAAATTTTAACTGATGTGTGAAACAATTTCTTGCAGAAGCCAAGAGACATTAAATTTTTGTGTTGTTTTCTGTGCAATGCTAATGTACTAGTTGCTAGCTAAGCTTAATTTCAACAAAAAAGCAAGACTGCTTTCAATCTTATCAACAACCTACTGATTAAATGAAATGAATGAATGAATTGTTTTTTCCTATTTTTTTGGGTGGGGGTGTTGCTGCTGTAGACTAATGTTATTTTTTGTTTTTGCAGGGTCCTAACTCAATCCTTGTTGCTATGGTAATGCTGTTGAATATTGGCCTTGCAATTATATTTGTCCACTTTCTGACATGATGATATTGTTTCTATGGTAAGTTAACTTATGTAGAAGTATTATCTTTAATAGTTCCACTCTACAGCGGAAAAATAACCCAGACATGATAATCTGTGCGTGCCATACAAAGATGTCCTTTTTTTATTTGTGTACATATCTGAAATGTGACAAGGGGCCAATTAAATCCAGACTGTTCTACATTGCAGTGAAACCATGGCAACTGGTACAGTTGCATTGCCGGCCTTGAAAAGTGAAAATGGCGCCAGTGAGAAACGGGGGCGGCCGGAGTTGTTTAGGAATCAGCATGACACCGAAGAGAATGAGGAGAGAGGCATCACTACTATCAACCTGTCTTTGGCCCTCATTAGGGCCAACCCTCTCAATTAGCACTCCTTTGGCTTCTGTATAAGCAGAAGTGAAATGTTGTCTAGTGAGTTAAAAAAAAAATGAAGAAAAAAAAAGTGAAAATGCAACCAAACGTACAAAGTATGAAAAAAGAAGTTCTTGAAACCTACATGTGTGCTGACCCAAGCTCAGGTCTCTGTAGCCCACTCTCACTGCCTTGGCAGAGATAGCAGTGGGCTGACGGACCTTGCTGGAGGAGTGCGGAGATGCACTTTTAGTTGACGGGAGCAAACAGCTGCCTTTCTATTTTGCCATCTGACGTTTTAATGGGGAGATGTGAGCCCAGCCCCAGGGCGGCCAAGAGAGCGATAGTGTGAGAGAGAGAGAGAGAGACAGGGGGTGAGGGGTGATGGTGTTGGTGGATGGGGCTAGGGACTTGGGTGTTTGGAGGGTTTTACTGGGGTTCAAGCCACTCTTGCAAGAGCAAACCACGCACGACCGTTGCCAGCAGTCAGTGCTTGCACGGTCACTAGCCAGTCTTACTCTGTTAATCCAAACATCCCTGCAGCTTTCTCAAGCTCCATCCATTGTAATCCAGGATACACTGCTTTTGAAACACTCCCCGTGCATGGTACAGTTTTAAATTTTTTGTTTGTTGTTCTTATGTAGCTTTTCGTTCACTGTTGTCCTCCAACTGTTGGTTACCTGCATTCTTATGCTTGTAGAAACTTTGTCAGAGAATGAGTAAAATAATAGTTTTTTTTCCCGTTTTATTTAAATTTTACTCATTTCAACCAATTGAGCTGTAATTTGACATTACACATCCATGTTTCTGAAAGTGCAATATGTTTATTTTTTTGTCAAAGGCTTATGATCTATTTTGCCAGAGATAGTGTTCTGCTATTCTAATAAAATCAGTTTTTATTTGTCAAACACAGGTGATTTGAATAGCCTGTTTTTTTTTTTGTTTTGTTTTTTTAATACGGCGTTCACTAATGAACTGTGATGATGAACTTGGTTTATTCTTGAAAAGGCAGATAGCTCTGTGAGAGTGAAGTAACAAATGTCTTATATTATTTATGAAATGAAAAGAGAAAAGAATATATTTTATTGTACATGCCTACACCCTTCCGCTTTAATGAAGTTCGTTATTCGCTTTCACTGTTTCATGCCACAACTGAGATGCAAAACCACAGCTTCCCAAAGCTGCTTGAGTATAAAGGCCCAGCTGTGCATGTGTATGAGACTGGATTTTGTGGACAGTGGAACTTTAATCAGGTTTAGACCATGGGGAATGTGGATCCAGGGAGAAGATATGCCTTTAGAAGTCTTTAACAGTGCTACTGTTTACCTCAAACAAGATGAGGAAGGGAGGGAGGGGAAATAGATGCCATCCTTGTCTTAACTCTATTGTAGGGCGGTGGGGGAGATGTTTTGACTGTTGTCGTCACCTGAACTATGCTTTTGACTTGCTTCATTCTAGCTGCTTGTAGTCTTTGTTGCGGGTATGGCATGAGTTTCTTTGATTTCCAAAGTGGTTATTTATATGGTGGACGTTTTACTGTCACCTCTACCAAGATGGAATATTTATTCATTGTGCAACTGATGTGTTTGTTAAAACATTGGTCATCACCAAAAAAAAAAGGGCTTAAAATATACTTATTTAGATTTTAACGACTGCAAATCTGGCCTGAAAGCTAGATTTGATTATTGTCAAAAATTAAAATGAGCAACATAAAAGTTTGAACAATTCTTGAACCAGTTTGGCATTTGGACAAACTACTGGAAAACATACTACTGAAGTTTAGTCGTAATATTCTATAGACAATAAAAAAAAAGTGAAGACTAGTCTCTTAGAAGGTTTAACAGAACAGCCTGTTGGATATTTTTTTGAAATACAACATTGCATGTTGGAGAAATTTCTATATAGATTATTATATACTGTTTGTAAGGATTTTTACAGAGCACAATCCAGAATCTGGTATGAGTCGGTATTTTTCTAACAATTTGCACATCTGTATTTTGACAATGAAGATAACTTTTGTTTGTAATTGGTAATGTAATGCACATATGATAATGTTTGAAAGTGGGAAAAAAACATAGATATTTTGTTTCTAATTGGTCATATTGTATGTACCATTTGGGGATGTGAAGGGCAGATGTACTTGTTTGGAGGATTTTATGAAGAAAAAAAAAACCTGTGGGAGAGTTTTGATATGTTAAGGTTCACAATACCCCACTGATTTGTGCAAAGTCTTTGGAGATGAAGTTATGTGTATAAAATAAAGTTATTATGCCTTGTTAAACAAAATTATGCATTTATTTGGTATTTGTATTACCGCCACCAGTAGAATTAGAGCTGCCCTCCTCAAAGAGGAGGCTTTTAAGCTTTTGTTCTGTTTTTGTAAATCATAACATTGTCCTTTCTTAGAACTTTATTTATTTTAACATAGGAACACAAGAAAGCGCATAACTGAGAAGAAGAAATAAAATTACACATGGTTTTCAAAATGCTTACAAATGAAAATCTGATGTATCAAAACTTTACAGGGTTTCCATTTCTTGAATTTACAACTGACTGAACTGTTGCCCATTTCTGTGGCAAATTAGAAATGTGCCGGTTTGAAGCTTTCTCTTTAAATTCTCAATTTATCTTAGTACTTGACTTTGACTGGGCTGTTCTAACACAACCCAGTCAAAGGGAAAGGTGAGCCTCCGCCCCAGTTTTGAGGCTTTCCCAGCCTGTTTTCAGGGTTTCTTCCAGAAATGGCCTGTATTTAGCTTGATTAATAATTCTGATCAGCCTCTCGGTCCCTGATAAATGAAACCATCCCCACAGCATGATGCTCCCGCCACCATGTTCGTGTGAGGATGAAGTCTCCAGAGTGATGCGCAGTGTTATTATTCCTCAACGCATCACTTCTTTAACATGTTTCCTGTTTATTTTTATCTTTCATGCCTTTAGTCCAGCTGCTATCTCTCCATCCAGAGTAATGATCTTCTACAGAGCCTCCATTGTTAACTTGAGGCTTTGGCTGCTTCTAAAACATATAATTTCTGAGCTGTTTGTCATTTCTTGAAGGTTCTTTGTCCGTCTATAATTTTTAACAAACTTCTGTGACCCTCACAGAATACCTGAATATATGCTGAGATTTTTTTATACAGATGGAGGATGTTATGAGGAATTGGTAGCACAGGGTTTTATTGTGAAGTATCAAAGCAAAGGGGGCTGAAACAAATGAACATCATACTTTTCAGATGTTTTTTTTAATAAGTATTAAAATATACATATTTTTTCACCAACTTCCACTAAAACAATAGGTGCATACTGTGTCAGTTAAATTTAACCTTTGGTCAAAGACTGCTGATCTGCAAGACGAGAAGGCATGAAAAACCTAAATTTTGCTTTTCATGCCTGTAATCAAGACAGCACACCTTAGCAATATATTTACAGAAATTGAGTCTAATAGAAGTTATTCAAAAAGTCATTGGTCTCCAATGAATGAAAAAGAAACATAATAATCAGGACATTTCAAGATTTCCACATATATTCTTGTTCCCAGTCTTGTAATCACTTCTGTGTATCTCCAAGCAAAACATTGGCCTAATTTTGACCTTCTCATAATGAGATCCAGGGGGAAAAGCCCAGGCATGGAATCAAAGTCTCTCAGTAGGGGTCTCACGTTAGTCGTGCAAGCAAAAGCAGGTGCTGTAGTTTGTCTCAAGTTGATTCACACTGTTTCCACTGTGGATTGGCCTTAGATTAGTGTAGTGTTACACCAGCAGCAGCACCTGCCTGGTATGTGCTACGTCATGTGTGTTGTTTGGAACACACCAAAAAAAAAAAAACATGGGAAGTTTTTCTTTTGACTTATGATCGTTTAGTTAGTTTGACTTTCATTGGAATAGTCCAGAGAACACATAAGCGACCTATGTTAGGCAGAACTTGTCACTAATAGTATAGAATATCTCTGTTGCTATTCTAATATGGCACGGCAAGCTGGACAAGATTTGGTTGCACCAGCCGTCTTGGACGAATATAAACCAGACCCTTTTAAGTCCCAGCTTCCTGCGGGGTATTTAGCAAATTGCAGGGACAGCTACAATTTAGACCCACAGGCTATTCTGCAGTTTATATTAAAGTAGATGAATCATATTGGGAAGAGAAAAGTTGTGAGCTTCAACAAAGCGGTAGGTTCAAATGCTGCCCTTTAATTGACGGTTTCATTTTCGATATCTCAGAAATGTGCTTGTTACATTCAGAAAACCTTCAACAGCTACAAAAAAAATTGTGGAAAGTAGAAAGAAACTCTGAGATAGAAGTCAAATAAACAAGAGCGTAATGTCAATGAAATATGTTTCAATCAATTTCTAATTTTACACAGAGAATGAAAAAATAACATGAAAAGAGTGAGGAAAATCTTTCACAAGTGCATTTGTTTTTCAAATGTAGATTGGTACAGTAGCTGTACAGCCAAGAAAAGATGAGGAGCAAAAAAAAACACAGCTATTGTGTTTCTCAAACACATTTAGACATGTCTATGTTAAATATCAAAGTTACTAAGTAATTAAAGTAATATAAATGAACATTAAAAGCTAAGCAAATATACTTTAAAAATAACTATAAGATGCAATGCAAAATGCAATTTCTGTTCAGGATTAAATTAGGACACACCTGAAATTTTTGCATTTGAAATGGCTAATATCATACATTTAGATGTTTGTGCCTCTGAGTTTTTAAGTAAGCCTCAACATCATGATGAGCTCCAAAGTGGTGTTTTAGATCTTCAGAAAGAAGATTACAGCACCTAAAACAGAACAAAAGAAGAAACCGGCAAAGAATAAGCAAAGACAGAGGAGCAGTGATTAATGTGGCAAGGAACTGGTGAGTCTGTTCAGCTGAATACATTGCAACTGTGTGGGAAACATGACTATTGTGAACAGTATGAGCACAAAAGGAAACATAATGACAAAATTACAAACCATGGAAAAACACCAAAACAATGAAGACATCAAAACTCAAGAACGACCAGAAATGCAAGAATAACACAAAACTGAAAAACAAAACATCATTTTAAATTTGAAATTAAATTTATCTTAAATTTGGTTTAAGATTTATGAGCAGTGAAGAAATATCAGAGCCCAGCGTTTTTGAAAACTGCTGCTTAGACACCAGTATTGAACAGATCGCATTTCTATCCCTTGCATTGCCAGTGCAGCTTAGTATTACATCATCTGTTATACAAAGAGTAAAAAAGACTCTATTATAAAACTGTCACTCTGTCATTTACAGAAAGCCATATGCTGTGTCTCAATATATAAACAAGAAGCAGGGCCTTGTCAGAGCTGCACAGTAATAAACCTGTTCCCACACACTGTTTTAGTGAGTTCTAAAAATGATCAACATAAGCCAATATGTGCCTTAAGGTTTGTCTCTCTGTTAATTTAGTGGCAAATGAGTTACGTTGTGAGGCTGTTTTTATGGGGATCTTTATGGTAAGCCATTCTAGTTCAAATAAGTAGTGCACTGGGCCCAAGCTATTGGTTTCACGCCCACTTGTCTGCTTATTAAAGTTTCCATCAAAAGCAGAGAAATGGCTGTACTCAAGTAAAACATAAGTTTAATTTTTGTGTGTGTGTATTATTTTATTCCAGGATTCTGACCAAGTTGCAACCAGATTACTTGGTCTTTGCACAAGTGAAATTCCGCCTGTATACAGACAAGAACAGCATCATGCCATAATAATAGGTACACTTTGTTGGCTTACTTCTCTCAGGGTTGTAATTTTCAAAAACATTTCAACATTAGACATTGAAGTCAGCCCATATTTCCCTCCAGTATGCTGTGACTGTTTGATAAACAGCACTGCCATACCCAGTTGTTTGGGTTTCTGAAGAAAACAGGATAGTGTCTGCACTATTGTAGTGAGTGTATGTGGGACAACGTGGCTCATGCAATAACTACAGGTTCAAATAAAATAACAGTGTAATGTACTGTTATTATATCTTTGACACCACATAAGTTAAAATGAAAAAAAATAAGTTTTTAATATGATTAGTGTTATGAATAAAACTATTAAACTAACTTGTAGTTTAATGTCTCACACTTGAGTTTTTAGTTTTGTTTTTGGTTTTAGCTTACATGCTTCAACTGAGCTCCTTCAAATCAAGACTGACATGAGAATTTTAGGGCACCGTGATTGTCTGCAGGCTAAGGGAGTAGCACCCCCAAATTTATTGTGACAAGCCTTTTCCCCCCAAGGGAAGACATGCCAGAAACGCCCCCCTCATTGTTCCACATCATGACTAGAAAATTTGACCTGGTTTTATTTCAGAGTTCTTCATTAAATCTCTGGTCAGAAAGATGCAGTGAACTGACATTAGACTGAGTTGTCAGTCTTACGGAGTACACTGGAAAAGTGAGGAGAGATCTAAATTGGTGAGAAATACAAGAGGAGGACAGGCACGGAATTCGATGGATGCAAAAGGATAACACCGGGTAAGCAAAGGAGAGATCTGGAAAGGAATGGACTGACCACATCAGTATTTGAATGCTGTGGAGGTGATTACTGATAACAGGAGCAAGTTGGTCCAGTTGCAGCTGTGATAAGACATCAACTGATGAGCTGACAGAGCATAGCATCACACTGGAATGAGTCGCACCAAAAGAACCTGAACACACATCTAAGACAAAACTAAACTGAAAGTTCAGGGATCATGAAACCCTTACTGCTGATAATCTGTTAGACTTAGACTTGAACTTTTACTAGGCCATTCTAACACATGGATATGCTTTAATCTAAGCGACATCACAGATCAGCATCCATGTACTTGCAGAAGAAGCACACCTCCATGGCATTATGCTGTGTTCACCACATTTCACCGTGAAAAAGTTATATGGCTTGTAATTAACTAGAAAAAAGCTATTTTTATAACTTTTGTTAAGCAAAACAATGGGTTACCATTTGTCACTTTCCAGAAAAGGGCACATTTATGCAGTGCACAGCTACTACACTAATGGTCCAGTCAGCAGATTGTTCCCCCTGAGCTGTTGATCTCTGCTGCTTCTCCAGAGTTACCATGCAACTTTTGACTACTTCTATGCATCATACTCTCCTTGCTAGTTTCAACAGGCAGCTTAACATTTGTGCTATAATTTGTGAAATGTTCAGTGTGGACAACATTTTCTGATCTAACTATGCTAATCTGGAATAATCTTCCAGAAAAGTTCTAAACACTGAGTTTCTTTAAACCATTCACACAGGCACTAATTGGATGACTTCAGAAGGCAGTTTAGTACAGTAGAATTTTATTTGTAAAAAAATAAAAACTTTACTTTTTCTTCATAATGCACTACTTTGCATTTGTTTACTACATAAAATCCCAAATAAAATACATCAAGCTATGATTTTATGCAGAAATAAAATTCAAGTCACTGTATATAACAGAATGTATGTTTCTTGGTCCATGAAAAATATGTAATATGTTTTACGCTTCACTTATAAAACTTCAACTGCATTTTGCTTGCTTATTATCTGCACCTACTCTTTCCTCACCAGCTTTGATAGGCGCGCGAAACCGTCTTCAGAGTAGTTAAAGGGACTGTCGTTGGGGCTGGGCAAGACAAGAGAATTTGCATGCATTGTCTATGTTTATATGTTGCGTTTACGAAGCCCTGTTCTGAAGGCCTGCAGCAGCCTTCCCCCAAAATAGAGCTGAGAGCAGCTGCAGCCAGGCGGGTCGTATCAGACAGACATCAAAGCGGCTGCTCTCTCCCGCCCACTTATGATCAAGTACTAATGGTGTAATGGAAGGTCGGTGATTGTTTTTGGTTGTGGGTGAGTTGTGTGCGAGAGTCTACAAGAAACACAGACAGTGGCAGAAGTTGCAAGACCACTAGGGAATATAAAATGACAGGATAACTAAAGCTCAGACAGAAACTCCAGGTCAGATGTCACCTCTACAGTACATAAGTCGCTGGTGACATCTGTTTCACCAATAGGCACAGTCAGTTATAAAATACTGGCCAGAGGTGTCTGGGGGGAAAAAAAAAATTGCTGGCCTTTTGAAAACATCCTAAATTAACATAGTGCTAATCAATACAAAAATTCATCACCCTGGCATATGAGAAGCACTGTGCTCCCTCTGTGAGCTCTTCTGGGTCAAACGGCGCAATTTACAGTCACACTCAGTGTTTGAGCTGTCAGTGTCACAGCTCAGATAACTCTGTCCATTTGGAAGCCTCAGATTTCAGCAGTCATCACTTTTCCTCCTGAAAGTACTCCACACTGGGATAAGGGCAAAGCCACATTATGCTTTGGAGTTTCAAGGGTTTAATGAGCTGGAATGAACTTAGCTTTTTGATTTAAACAATGAACTGAAGTATTTTATTTAAAAAGTAGGTTCTTTTATCCAACCTTGTAGCTAAGCTCCACTGTAAATGGAGTACTTTTTACATTTTCTAAAATTAATGTGTAGATGAATTGTTAAAACTGGTATGCTAATTTTTTAGTATTATTAATGTTTCATTTTATTATGAAAATGCATAAGGGATATGCATTTTCATAGGTCAGTAGAGAAGCACGTCTTCTCTGTTGAATCCAGATTTATGGGCTAGCAAAATGTCTCTGTCATGTCCCACAACCACCTGCTTTAACTCATCAAGGGAAGTGGAGGCAGAGAGGCAGCCATCCTTGGCACAGGCGCCCCCTTTTGGAGAAAGAGCACAATGACCTGTAAATCAAGAGCAAATTCAAAGTCATTTTGCCTCGTGGTTCTCAGGTTTTTATAATCCAAGTACCACCACGTTGACTTTTATTTTAAAACATAATCACATCCATACTTAAACTGTGGCAGCTGTTTGTTTTACATAACTAGTAAAAGAAATATAATAAAACAAACAAATGTTACAAAACATGTTCATGTCCACTGAAACTGCTTAATTAGTCTGAATTCAATGGTAAAATCAGAGAAGTATCACCAAGTTGGGCCTCAAATTCCAACATGTCTGATTACATAAAAAAATAACTTTAAAAAAATATATTCATTTTAAAAACTAATCATTTGCATGTGCAATGATTCTCATTTCATAAAATTGTACACACGAATTTTATGAAACAGTGACCATGTTGCTACAGTGTTTCAAGGTAAAGAATACTTTGCTAATAGACTGTGTTGGTATTACCATCCTATTACCATCCTGTCTGTAAAATAAATACATATGATACAAATGATTTAAAAAGAAGCATACGGGTATGTTTATGAATATGCTTGATTTAAGTTATTTCTTTGAAAGTATATTTCTTTGAGATTGGACCACGTGTTGTTGTATTTATGTTATTTCATACAAATGTGAATAATTGAGCGTATTTATTTTGATTTGTAATTTTCTATTTTTTTAGTTAATAAAAAATATATATTTATAAATACTGTATGTATTTAAAATGTAAATATTTATATCACCCGGTAGGAAAACAATTCCACGGAACACATTTTCTGCGGACCGATCGGGTACCACCAACAAATTAGTTCCGGGTGGCTAACGTTAGCTGAAATTTAATCTCCGTAGCTCAGATATCCACAGGACGGTAAGAACACCTTTCATATCTTGATTTAATGTCCATTATTATATCATTTCCCGAAATAAATGTTCGCTATGCTGTTTACGCAGAGACAATTAATTGGGAAGATGTTTTGTCTATTTTGAAATGAGTTAGCTCCTTTAGCTACCACTGCTAACGCGAACGCGTTTAAAAATATTATCTGAAAACAAACAGGCCGCTGCCGATATGGTTGAAACTTGCGAAAAACAAAGCCATGCTTATGTCATAGTTTTCAATATTTATGTGTACATTAACCAATGACTGAAGATTTTCTGACAATGTTGAGCTTGGCTAAATTTAAAGTTCCGCAGTGACTGTCAGAAATCACTTCCAGTAAGCCGAATCGGGCTTGCATAATTTTACCGTGAATGATCTCATCAATATTTAGAATTGACAAGTTTCACATGTCAGATGTTTACTCTTTTTAACATCTTTCAATTCAATTGTAAGCGGGTTAAATGATGTTTTATATGTTCATATTTTGGCTTTTAGGATTGACGGAAATCCCGGAACAAAATGGGTGAGGAATCATGTCACACATTTATCTCTACCTTTCTAAAAAAAAAATAAAATTCCTGTTGTCAGCACATGAAATCAATTTGCTATTTCACAGTTTGTTTGTTTTTTTGGTAGTTAACTGAAGAAAAACAAACTGCTAGAGGTTGTTTGCCTCCGTGTTATTTAGTATCAGGTTGTCATTTCTATATTATGACTTGACAGATGGTGAGGAGAGAACTTTTGGTGGCTGTGAAGGGCCAGATGCCATGTATGTGAAGCTCATTTCCTCAGACGGCCATGAATTCATTGTGAAAAGAGAACATGCCTTAACATCGGGAACCATCAAAGCTATGTTAAGTGGGCCAGGTGAGGACTAAGTCAAATATTCTATGCCAATCCATTTTAGCTCCTCCTCTTTGATTACAAATATATGTTGTTGAGCTATAAAATGCTTTGATTACCATTTTGTTTATGGTTATTTCAAGCGAAGTAAATCATTTAATTCAGATAAAGCAGGTCAGTGATCAGTTAATCAGTTAGTATTTATCTAACTGATCAGGAGTAATGATTGATAGAAAATGATTGTTGTGGATGTATGAAGCCATGCTGTTTTAATAATTGTAGACAATTATAGTATAGTCCTCAAGTTCCAGGACTGAAAGTTGCTTGTGTTGAATATTTATGCCTAACTTGATTGTTCTCTAACTTTTTAACATTTAGATTTTTCTCTACAATCTGTGATGGCGAAGGTTACGTCTAATCTGAACTAATATCCACAATATTTACGTTTCAGGTTTGACTCGTTGTTGAAGAAAAACGTTTTGGTTGTAATCCCAACTTTGTTACATGAAACTATGTTTTAGCATTTCAGGCATTTTTAGAATGTTCCTTTGAGAAATATTTCATGGCTTGTCAGTGAAGTCCATGATAGAACCATGCAATAAAAATGTATGAAGACCAAAACAACCTGAGGGTGTCGGGAATATAACTAAGACTCGATTCTAGAGGAGATTTTTTTCTTTTTTTTTTTAATGACCCGTCTTTCTTAAGAATCCTTAAATATGGTGCAATGGATGTTGAAATCCCTTTTTTTTCTTTTGTTAATTACATCATTCTTTGACTCTTCACTTTATGTCCAAAATATTTGAAATTCATAACATATTTGGTGTATTGCTTTGAGCTTTTTGTCTTTGTTGTTTTCCTCTAGCTGCACAATACAATCTTTTTTATCTTGTCTGTACCTTTTCTAAATTTTTAAACACCACTGACTGAGGACATCACCATTTTCTGATTTACCTTATTGTAAAGTTTTAAGAAATATTTACAGCTCTCTTGTTGGACCATAGTCTCCTTTCAATCAGCTAGGTGCAACTGCAAACTATTGATGTAGTTTGCAACAGCTCAAACTTCACCCTCTTCAGTCTTCGTACATTTTGAAAAGAAATTCACGCACATGTTTTTTTGTGTCAGCATGCAGCTGTGAACATGCTGCATCTATAGTTTCACAAATCTTGCCATTGCCATTTGACTCCACAGTCTTACTCTTTTTAATTTGCTTCTCACAGATAGAACTTTACCACTGTTCTGTATGCAATCAGTGTTTCCCTGTGTCATAAGAGGATCCATGCCCTTGCAGCTGCAAGGATGAAAATCCTCAGGGAGTCAAACTAACCCCAGGTGGTTTTAGAGTTAATCAAACACACTACTGTGTAGGTAATCAGCTCAAGTTAGCTCACTATGTCCAGGTTTGACTTAGAACATTTAAACACGCTTGATTGACTTACGCAGAGGTTAACTCAGGTCTGTTCTCCTCACACACACATGTTGGCACTCTTGAACTCTTACTGATTGGTGAGAATTTGCCCAATCGAGGAGCTCAGTGTAAAATTTTAAAACGACTATGTATTTTGTCCTCAATTTTAAGATAATTAAATTGCAGACAAATATGCACCATTAGCCTTGTGCAGATACTAGTAGAAGAAATGCATTTTTTCCCCCCACTTTCTTCTCCAATTTGTTTGATTTTTATTTTTTAAGTTGGGTCCTACAAAACCAGAAGTGACTTGCATACAAGTCGTTAAACCTGTTTGTCATAAGATTTTTCATTGGGCTGCTTCCCACTTTTGCAACCTGCAGGACAGTTTGCGGAGAATGAAACCAACGAGGTGAACTTCAGGGAGATCCCGTCCCACGTCCTGTCCAAGGTCTGCATGTATTTCACCTACAAGGTCCGTTATACCAACAGCTCCACAGAAATACCCGAGTTCCCCATCGCTCCCGAGATTGCTCTGGAACTGCTCATGGCTGCAAACTTTTTGGATTGTTAAAGTTACAACATAGATGTGAAAACCTGAAACATTTTCTTTTGAGGTTTTTTTTTCAGTATTTAATTGTTTTGCAATTTATTTCACATACTTTTTTTTTTTCTCCTTGTCTGATGTCATGGTTTCCCTTGTATTACTAAAAAATGTCATTTTAAAATGGAAGCCAAGTGGACATTCCTCAGAGATGCCCTCACCTCTACATAGTAAATAAATGCCTGTTTGGTGAGCAGTTTCTCCTCTGGTGTCTGCTTCTCTGCATGAAACACAGACATAAAAGTCATTTTTACGGTAATCAGGATTCAAATGTTTTGAATACTTTAGTTCCACAAGTGTGAAATAAAAGGCTTTCCGTATTTTTGAACATAGGTTTTTCTGGGGTGCAAATGTTTTGAAAAAGAATTGCTTCAAATGTGTCTGAATTGAAACATGGTGCCTATAGATTTTCTCTTTTTTTAATTGCATAAAGGTCTTTAAACATTTTAAAACTTTCATGCAATATTTATTCTGACATATTTAACTTGTGCAGCTTATTCCAAACATGATCAACTCTTGGGGGAATTTCAAGAAACAATGGGTATACATGTTTCTGAATTATGCCTACTGAATTACAATGCGACATACTCTATTGTGCATGGTAGCTTGTATTTGAAAAATGTTATTCTTTCAAAATCTGATCTAAGGTAACAGCTTGCTCAGATACCACCAAGTTAGAATATGTTTTAAAAGTTTCAGTAAAACTTGGAAATAAATTAATCACACTGACATATTGAATATATGTATTTCTGCAATCTTCGATGAATATAGTTTACATCTTACGAAAACCCAAAACAGTTTTCATAAAATTAGAATATTACAGCAAAATAGTCTGCTGTATCCATGCACACTAACATTTTAATGAATCATTACAAAAAGTGAAAATCAAATTGCATTGATTCATTACACACAGGATGTAATTCAAGTATTTATTGTTATTATTATCGCAAACAGCTAAAGGACATTTGATACAGGAATGTTCTGTTATTGTCTACACACCCATGAGGATGACTGTTCACAAATACATATTCTGCAATGACAGCATGCCATAAAAAATTAAACTGACCATTCACATAGTGCAGCATGGAAATGGAAAGTTGAGTGGAAGGAAAAAGTACACAAGCAACAGTGATAACCATACCTTTGTGAAGATTGAAGAAGTTCAGGGTAGATTGAACTGTGGGTGGAGTTGGATCATTAAGAGTCATTACATATGGACACATCCATGTTATTTTTGTTGAACCTTTGGATGGTGTTAATGAATGCTTTCTGGACCTCTCTTGTTTAACCAGTTTTCACCTTGATTATGTACCCTATTACATAGTAAAGACATTGTATATATAAAAAACGTTTGTAATTAGTTAATTACATTAGTTAATAACTATCAGCTGTAGGTTTTTTTTCTGCACAGCATTAACTTTAATAAAAAAATATGTTGAATTTACGCAATATATAAGTTGGACTTTAAAAATGATAAGCTATTTAATGATATTCAAATTTATAAAATATTGATGCTGTTGTAAGAACACAGCCGATAAAATTTGTAAGCTGTTGGTCAAAATACACATGACTAATTCTCACATAAAAACATAGGTTAGATAATTGTGCTCATATAAAGGTAGTAATGATCAAATAAATTGACATTTTACTTTACTCTTGATGTCACATGTTTAGCCCTCCTTGCGCAGAGGTCATTGGCCAACGTTTGTCATGTGAGCTTCGACTTTTAACTCCGCATAGCTCTTTTTTTTATCTTATTAAAATTCCTGTTGTATCTCAACACCCGCTTCACATTTTGTGAGCGACCTGAAGTGACTGAGTTGTGACCTGGGTGTAGGCGCTGCGTCATTCAAGGAATGTGAAATGTTTCTTTCGAATTTAAACGGCAAGCCGTTTAAATTCGGTTTTAACGCCCTTACATTCCTCAAATCTCAAATTGTTTTATGACTAGACGTTTTAGCGATTTAAGATATCTCTAATTATATTTTCACTAGATAAATACTAGACTAGATAAATATTCATAAAATTCTGTAACTGTTTGGAAAGCACAAAGGGCTTCCACGCAATTCTTAATTCGGATATCTAAAATTGTAATTGTGACTAGTCATAATTAAGTTCAAGATATCTTAAATTGTAATTCTTGAAAGAAATTTGATTCGTCAAAATATAATTGAAGATATCTTGAATTATTATTCTCACATTCTCACTCTGCATTTTCTAGAATGTAAATCCAGATATTTTAAATTACCATTCCGGATAGTCAAAATGTAGTTTTGTAATTACGGACAGTCAGACTGAACCGAATTTATGTTAAAACGTCTTGCCATATCCTCGCTGTCAAAACAACTTCTGTCGTCACGTGATCGCCTGACGCACCGTCCTCCGCTCTGCGCTGATGCAGGGGGGGTTTCCATCATGGCGTCGATGCAGGTAAGGATACAATTGACAGCGAGCATATTTATGTAATTTACCGGTTCTCCGTTTTGATCTTTCTCGGCTTTTGACTGCCAGTTTATTTGCGTATGTGTATTTATCAAAAAGCGGCACTGACATTCGGGTGGAAGCCGTGAAATGTATCCCTAAACTACTCAGGCTCGGCGCTTGGTCTTTGCTAGCAGCAATATTAGCTCTTCATCATCATCGGCAAGCTGAAGAGAACAAGGGAACTAGCTTCCTCGAACTACGTGTTGATGCTTGCCAGTGGCTTTTCCTCAGAAAGACCAGGGGTGATAATTCAAGGAAATGTGATTCTGAGAATTTTGGAAGTCATTTTAATAGTTGGTGGCTGTTTAGTCCACCAGTTCTACAGTCCGCTAACGACACGGTGCGCAGTTAAATACAGTTTCAGGCGGACCCGAACAGGTGTATCGCTTCCATACAATAGACGCAAAAAGTCAAGAGAGATCTGACAGACAATACGTAAAGAGCGTATTGATTATGGAATTGTAATGGAATCTGTTGCAGGTTATTGATGGAAAAGGATCCATTTATTATTAACTCTCTGATGGGTTTGTTACTAACCGTTAACTCCTGAGTGAGATCGTTTAAACATGTTTTTAAATGTCCGTATCAACACCGGTATATTTGTTGAGATTAGCAAAATACGTATGGGATTAGGTCATACAAAAGTGCACATTAAAAACCTGAAGACTTAAAAACTATATATTTTTTAAATAAACAAAGAAATGTATTTATTTAGTATTTGTGTGCCATGCATGTAAACTGATTGATCTAGGAACTATTTGCTCTATTACCAGCTCACAGCCAGTCCTGATTAGATATGAGGCAGTTCCCAGTATGGAGGTGTACCAAGGTTTCTAAAAGTTGCCATTTCAATACCAATAATAAATATTTCTTCCTACGATTTATTTTGGTGCCAGAGAAGGAGCTTAATTGAGTGCTTTCTCAGTTTAATTTGTGCTAAAGTAATCCCACTCAGCTCTGGTTAGCCAACTAACCAGCCATCACTGCTGGCAAAATGGTTGAAAGTAAACTACTACCCTTTTATCATTTGTTTATAAAAAGACAGATTTGGCTTGAAAATATTTCTGGCTGAAAAAAATAGCGTGGAAACTACAGGAGTGCAAGCTATTCCTCCTATTAAGATCACAATGTTTTTTTTTCCAGTTTTTTACACCATGACAATGCACACCAACTCATGTCTTTTACTTGGAAAAGTAAAAAAGAAAAATCTACACACAAAGTATATAGATCTATTGTGAAATAATGCAATCTCGAAGGCCAAATTTATCACCAAAAGAAACAAGAGGGGATCTCTTGTCTTTGCATGTTTGCTTACAACTCTTCATATCTGTTTATTTAAAAGAAAATCTTCTCGGTCCACATACCTGTAATGGTTTAGGACCAAAGTATGTAACTAAAAAGACATTTGTCTTGGTCAACACCCTTGTAAATTTGTTGCTGCAGACTGTAAAATGTCATCAAAAAACATAAATATGACTGTGTGGATGGGTGATTGAGCAGCAAAATATTTAAGGACTTACATAAAGATGTAGCCCAGCTTGACTTGTAGAAATACACCTTGGGAAAAAACAATTGTAATAAAACTGAGCCCTATTAGGGAAATACGCTATTTATCACATTGTTATTGTTCAATATCACAATGAGATCAGTTGTGTTAAATCCACATTTTTTTCACTCTTCTATTCTACCATTGCTCTGCAAGCATTAGCATCTCAGCTCCTGAAAAATACAGCATATGCAAATGTGTGTATTTAGGACATTGAGAGCCCATCGAACTGACCTAATGAATTTAATGGATGCATGACACTTGAAATATAATAGCCAATCAAATATTGCATCCAAGCTGTTCTTAGCAATTGCAACATTGCACACGTTGACACTGAGATGATGATGATGCCATGTATTTTGCAGATCTAAATTGGACTCTTTCTTTAAATTTTCCTAATACTATCTTTTTAAAAATATATATTTATGAATGCATTTATTCTCAGGCTCTATATATGCAAATTTTTCTTATTTGTTGTTTCACACTTAAAATATTCTTTATTATTTTTGAGTAAATTCACTATTTTAATGAACACATTATCGGACTGAAGCTACTTTTAAGATGTCTATTATGTAATTATTACAAATGTAATCGGTAAGATTAATAATAGCAATTAATATGACTATGTACAACTCAAATGTATTTTAATGCTCAATAAGTTTGGCCTCAATAAGTAATTTATACTGCTTTCCATTAAGTCATGTTTGAGTGCCGTTTTGTGACTGAGGTGTCGACATAAACATACGTTTCTCAACAGAAACGGCTACAAAAGGAATTATTAGCTCTGCAAAATGATCCACCCCCAGGAATGACGCTCAATGAGAAAAGTGTACAGAACACCATCACACAGTAAGTATCGATTTCCTGCTTATTTTAGCATTGCAAAATTCCTCAAATGTAGTGATCTATAAAAAAAAACATCAGTAGTTTTATTATTTCTAATGTATTTTTCTCAACTGGTTGACTTCCATGAAAGGCTAGTGTTTTGATTGGTGTGGAGAGGAGGTTGCTTTTTCAGTAAATTAGGTTTGGAGGTAAGATGGAGCTCCTGCATCGAAAGAATCAGGGTCATTTTAGTGACTGGTAGTTCTGGCCCCTCAGTAGATTGTCTCTAATGCTCAGTGTCGCTCTCCACTCTAATAAAATATTCAACGGCTGGCATTCATGCACTAGGGTTAAGTAACAGGGAACACAGGCTGCTTGGAGCTAACCTTTTTTCCTGCATTCCTTCCCCGAGACTCAGTGGATGTTGTTGCGGTTAGGTTTTCATTTTGATCGTTAATGAAGGTTGATGCTGTTTTTTTTTGTTGTTGTTAAAAACTGCAGCGCTACCTTTAATACCTTTAAAAGTTGGCTCCTTGTTCCATGATTCTTTATGAGGCTTCACTACCGTCTACCGGACCACACCAGGCCGACCTCACTCCTGCTCAGCGGTGGTGCAAACAACTCAATACAACATTCAACAAAGTACTTAATAGTAACTGCAAAATCCACTGAAATTAAGATGAAACAACAAAGGAGACTGATTGACCTCTGTGTTCTTCCACATTCATTCCAAGCTGTGAAAATATTTTCCCAAAGAGCAAGTAGGCCAGGAGTATTTGTGATCCATGCTTTCTTCCAGGGGAAGTTTTAGCAAGTTGTTGGCACAAGGGAAGATGGTATACTTTTACAATTTCCTCATTACATAAGTCACCTGGGGCGATAAAGCATTTGAATTGTTTATTTTTTTACATGACTGACAAGTCTCCCAACCAGTTCAGCTGGCTCCTGTGATCCTTTCGCTTCACAGGTTTCAGGTGGTATGTATGGGTGTGTATTCTCTGAGGTCGAAAAGTCTCTTTTAGGGTTGAGTCTCAGCTGGAGTGATGGACAGCAGTAGGGAATTACCCTGCTTTAGTTCAGGAAGCATTTCCTCCCCCCCTTACTTAACAATGAAACCCACTTAATGGGGGAAAAAACTTCCCAAGAGACATTTTGATGCGATGTCTCCACTGCGATGATGCGTTGTCAGTTTGATAGCTTTTATTTATGATACACCCTGTCTCTGTTTTGCATTAGATAATGACGCCTGATGTCATAATTAGAGGCAGGCAGTTAGGAAAATGCTACCTAAAAAAAACCTGTTGTGTCTCCTCTGCAGCATATTTATGTAACTTAGCCACTTCCCCCAGCCGCGTTTGTCCAAATGGTTTAATGTTACATTTATTGACTGTGTCATATTACTAGCTGACTACAGCGAATTGGATGATGTTGAGCATTTTGTCCTTGGCTCTGCTCTTAGCAGCTCATGCAAAGGCATCTTTCACTAAGATTCTGCATTGTAAACATCACTAGAAGTATGTCCATGCAGTTTCAGAAGTATAATGTGCAGAGGAGTTTATGTGCTTTTTTTCTCTCTTTTTACAGTTTTAAGAAACCAAAGTCCTTTATAAATCTATAGGGTTTCCTAGGTTGATATGTTTACTTATCATGTAACAAACTGCAATACGAAGCAAAATTATGTAACAAACTGCAATACGAAGGGAAAGCCAGCTTGTAAATGTGGTTAGCTGAGTTGTTGTGATGCATTGGCTTGTCTGGTTCAGAAACAAAACTGAAAAGAAAAAACTTTTTAAGCCTTATCTATCTCCTGTCACAACAAGCCTTACTAAGATTAGTTGGACTTGTTTAAACCACCTTTTGATCATTATTGAGTTAACTTTAAATGTTGTGTTTACAAGAAACACTTTGTGTCTTTTCTTTTTTTTCGTCTGAGTTATTGACCTGGGAATTTCCATTGTTTGCATGTCGTAAAGTGGGTGCCACAGTTTTCATGTATGAGGGAGAAAGTCTGCATTCCTTTTAACAATTACAAATGGCAGGACAAACTCTGAATTTTTGTCTTTTTAATGCACACTTACCTGAGGTGATGCTGTTTCTGTAACTGTCAAGTTACAGAAATCCACTCAGTTCTTGATTTCACTCTATTTCAGACACAGAATGACAGATTTGGTCATTTGTATTTGGTCATTAATCTTTTGCAACTATTTTATTATTAATGCCACATATCATGAGCATGATTTCCATAAGTTACCCATAAATAACCATTAAGTTTTAATAACTGATTTATTACCTTAATAATTCAATTTATCTGAAGAATATCTATAGTCTATTGGACCAGAACAGTAAAACTCAAAACTTTCAATTCAGATTTGCTGCCACCAGTTATTTTTTTTATTCAGACCTGTTTTTCCCCTTTACCTGTGTTTATTTTTAGTTGAGGAATGCTGTTTGAATGAGATTCCAGTCGTATTTTAACACTGTGCCTCTATTACCTTTTCAGGTGGATTGTAGATATGGAAGGTGCACCTGGCACGTTGTATGAAGGAGAGAAATTTCAGCTGCTTTTCAAATTTAGTGGTCGATATCCTTTTGATTCACCTCAGGTAAGTCAGCAACGACCTTCTGGTGTTTAATTATGTGTCTTTTATTCATTGACTTTCAAACCACCTGAGCACATTCCCCTTGTCTTTTATTAACTATTTTGCCGCCTTTTAGACTTTTCTGCTTTTGTAGAAAATAATTAATGTGATTGTTAATAGTATACAGGAAGAGACAGAACTTTGACTCTTGGGTGGGAGGCAATAGAAAATGGAAACATAATTAAAAGTGTGCATTTTAAACACATGGCGGGATGAACAAAAAAATAACAGCTGTTTAAAGTACTGTGAGATACTTACATGTGTTCACAGACTCCTGACCTACGAGTAGCATAGCTGTTGAACTACATGATGCAGTTCACTGTTGGTTCTGTGTTCGATCAAGAGGTAAAAAAAGATAATAAAGATAATGCATACTGCTTTTTCGAGCAATCCTTCTACACTTAAAGCCATTTATTTTCTAAAACAATACTTGTTGACCTTAAAGACCTTAGTTAATACATTTTCCACTCCAGTGCTTCAGTTCCTTCAGAGTCCAGTCACAAACATCCACTTTCACTCAATCTTCTTTAATAAATCTTCATATTTTTGTCTTCTAGAATTATTTTTGCATTAAGTTTCTTGTTTTGTCACGCTGGCTTTTCTTTACCATTGTGAGGCTTTTCTTGGTTTTTGCTCTACTAAATGCAATTTGAATATTTTAGATTCATGGTAAGACTGAGAGGTTTTATCCAGCCACAATAATCAAAGCAGGCAAGCACAAACACAGCTCCCAGTTGCAACCCTGATTTCCCTCCCGTGGGTATTTATAGACTACATATTTATCAATGTTATGTTCAAACAAGGTAAAGTAACATCTTCAGATATCTGCCATCCAATCCTAAACCGTACAGTGACATAAACCATGATAAAATGCTGAGAGGAAGATAACTTGTACAGCATAAAGCAGGACCGATAAACACTCATTGGCCTTTGTCAAAGTACAAGTCGACCATGAGCAATAATTAGTTCTCCAATCAGCGTGTAAAGTTTGAAAAAATATTCATAGATGAAAACCTAAACTAACTAACTTCATAACTAGTTCACATGATCTGTTTATTTTATTTGATGAAAAACAGCCTTTAAATGTATTAGTCATAATGGGAAACACTAATTAGTTTATTGATGATTTCACAGCATCCACAATTTTTGTCTCTCTGTTTAAATTTCATCTTTTTTAGTAAACAAAAAAAACTGGATTCCCCTTTTAGCAAAATGAAAAATAAGACATTTCAATGTATATATTTTTCTGTCTTAGTTGTTGGAATGAAAAATGATTAAATTTGCCCATCTAGACTTTTTAATTAGTAGCTTGTAGGAAGGTTAGTATTGCTCTTTGGAGTAACATTAACACAGGAGGCGCCCTCTACTGTTCATACTTTCACTGTAAGGTGCTTAATACAGATTTTATTTACTTATCTTTTTATTTGTATCCTGGTGAAAAGAAACTGAGTGTGCATGGGTTTTGAGATTCATCAGTTTGCCCACCAAATTCATCGGTGGCCCAAATAGTTTGATAAACAAACTCTTAAAGTGGTTCCTGTAGATTGGGGGCAATATTGTCCTAAATATGCAGTAACATAGTTATTTAACAGCTCATTTTCAACTAAATTGTAAAAACAATGAAAGATTTTGCAATTCTAAAAAATATTCTAATTCTGTTTAAGCACTTCAGCTGGGAAATGCTGCCATTATATTTATTTGTGCGATGGGCAGAAAAAGAGATTTAAAGTGAAATGCATTAAGCTGCAGCTGAGCTGCTTTGCTCATCTCTCCTGGAACGGCAATTAGACGGCTAATCTCGCTCCCTGCCAGCTGTAGGCTCCCACACAATAACTAGACGAATGGGATGCAAATAAGAACTCAGCATAAACTTAAGTTTTATGGGTTTGGGGATGAGCCTTGAGTTTATACTTTGTGTAAACCGAGGGAACACTCATTTTTACCAATAAAGGCTTCCAATAAAAGTCTCTTAGTTGACACCATGTGACATGCAAGCTGTACTCATTTTAATGTCAAAACTTAACATAGTCACTCACTTAAGCATGTTGGCTTACAAAACTGGCTACATTGAAGTAGGAGCAGAAGTGTGTCGGCCCCATCAGACTAATAAAATTGTTATTGAGAGCTTCATTTGATCTATTTTGTTCTCCAGAGTAGATCTATGAAGCATAAATCAAACGAGCTTTGTTCTGCATTTATACTGAATATGTACTTTTATCTGGAGTTTTTCTGCATATTTGCGACTCATGTGGTTCTGGAACTGCCCAGCCTGGTGCCAGACTGCCTGAACTCACTGTTACCCTTCATTACCCTCATTTCCCCCTCTGTCTGCCTGTCTTATCTTTGGCTACTCATTCCTCAATCTAAAAATATTTGATTGAATTCATGTTCCACTTCTTTTTACCCAACATACTTACTGTTTTTATCTGTTTCTTTGTCTTGATTGACCTTTTTCTTTTGTTGTTGTTGCTTCTTCTCAAGCTGGCCAGACCCGGCCTCTGATCTATACACAGAACCTCCTGTTGTTGCAAAAAGTCAAGTCAGGGATTATCATCCAGCCTGATTTCTGATTGAGATTTTATTGAATAGACTAACAGATCAGTTAAATGTCAGCTTTGACTTTTTGCTACGGTTGTGCATTCTGTATATTATCTTAATAACCTCATGTATTTGTTTGCTTTTTAACTGTGCAGGTAATGTTCACGGGAGAGAATATACCTGTCCACCCACATGTGTATAGCAACGGTCACATCTGTTTATCTATTTTGACGGAAGACTGGTCACCAGCCCTCTCTGTGCAATCAGTTTGTCTTAGTATTATCAGCATGTTGTCCAGCTGCAAAGAAAAGGTACCTCTGCAGGACTGGTCAGATACCGACTTCTGCTTCAAGTATTATCTGCATTTGTTAAACTTGAAATTTGTTCTCTTTTTTTCTCCATAGAGACGACCACCTGATAACTCTTTTTATGTAAGAACATGTAACAAAAATCCAAAGAAAACAAAATGGTGGTATCATGGTGAGTACTTTCTACAAACACATGTGGTTTGTCCTGTTTAAGTTTTGAGATAGATGGTGTAAACTCATTTTTCTTCCCCCTCCCCCTTCACAGATGATACATGCTAATGTACAAACTTTGTAATAATCGTAGAAGAAAGAAGTCCTACTGACCTACATGAAGCACTTTTTAATCATTCAGTCTTTGAACTCTGACCTTTGACTGGAATAACGGACACCATGCGCTGGAGGCTCTTGACTGCATTTTCCAAGCGGGGAGTTGGCTGCATGTTTTAGTCGGTTGTAACATAGAAAATGAAAATAAATCGAGACTTAGAAGTACCCAGGATGTATCGTTTTTGGCAGGCAGGATATAAACGCAGTAGGTTTCGCAGAGAGGCGATTTAAAAATTCCAGTTTTGACGATTTATTACTTTATTTGTGCATTGGGTGCATTTAAAGGTACTTGTGTTGTGCAATACCGACTGATGGATGCATGTTGGGGCCTGCAAAGAGAAATCCTAATGTAATTGTCTCCTAGAAGGGATCTGACCATTAAGCCCCAAGAAAATGCTTCATCTGTTTTTTTTGTTCGGTTTGTTTTTCCATGATTATTATTTTTATTGTTATGCACTGTGAAAGTTATCTGGTTTGAAAAGGAACTATTCATACGTTATTTGTCACTTGCAGATATACTGTAAGCCGCCATTGTTTTGAAACCACTGTATCGAGATTACACAGTTCTTTCTTCAGCTTCCACCTGGTTGCTGCTCTTCCTTCTGTGGTACAAATGGGGATAAAACAGAAAAGGTGATGCATCTGCAGTCATCTGAGGCCCTCGGCGCACATCTCCTCAAGAGGTTGGGGTAGTTGTCACTAGTCCAGCCTTTAAGATGTGCAGCAGCCTCTCTTCCACTTAAAGAATGTCTGTAAGAGAGCATTGATTCATTTTTATATGTACGATTATATATATATATATAAATATATATACTTATATATTTATGTATTTTTTAAATTAACATGCTTTAATTTTCTGTCTTTGAAACATTTGATTTTAAATCTGCTTTTGTACTTTTTTCTGACTAGCTGATGTATTGGAATGGGGGTTGTTTTTTTTTTGTTTTTTTTGAAGGGTCAGTATGGTTCCTCTTGATGTTCCTTTGCTATTTATCATTTAATTTAAATCCTCGTTATCTCCAGAGCAGCCCCGAATGAGGAAAAAGGAGTTGCTAAGAAAACTTTTGTGACGTTCCTCACCCCCCCCTCAGAGTTTTGGCTCAGGTACTTTTTCAATAAAGAGATCACATCTAAAAAGATACCTATTAAATATTTTGAATTTAACTATATTTTCACCAAAAGAGACTGTTATGTTGTAAACTTAATGCATCGTCTGAAAATGTTGTACATAGATCTTTAAGATGTTTTGACGATGCAACAGAACACCACATAGGATGCATTTAGTGTCTGGGTGAATCATAAAAGTAGTGCTTTATTTCACTGGAAGTTAGTCTGCATCTTTTGCAAATTTCAGTATGTACAGTCAGCTGCAGGCTTAAGTTGGTACAAAAACATTTAAAAGTTAGTGGTTTTACAGTGCATGCAATTTTAGACCCTACCTTTTCATATAGACATCAACCACTGTAAGGACCTTTAGTCTTTCCAGCCTGTAGGGAGTGGTTTTTTGTGTTGTTTTTTCAGATTAATATCACAGGGCTCACCGTTAGAGGCGGTGCTCAGTTCAGGCTGTAATCACTCCATTCCTAATCAAACTTTTATCCAGTAAGATACTTGAATATTCCAACTTGAATTCATATGAACCTTTTGGGGGGTTTGGTCTGAAGGAGTTTCTTGAATGAGATTGAGTGAATGTGATGATGCCACATCTATCTAAAAAAAAAACAACTATATACCCAAGATAACTATTGGAGGATATTTTTTCCTATCGTAATGGGTTTTGACTGTCATTGTGCTTTGGGGACAAAAGGTTGTAAAGAAAATGTAAATGCAGTCAGAACAGCAAGTATGCGGAGACAGAAAAGGCCTTCATCCAGCAGGGCGGATCAGGAGTTTTTAGAATTTGAGTGAGGATGTTACAATATATATATTTTTTGTTTTGTTTTCTCATGGTTATTTCGGTTATCTTTTTTTTTTTCCGATGTGTTTTGAACTTTTAGTTTGCAGGTTGTTGTGAGTGATGAACACTAATGAGGGTGTGTTATTTATATTTATTTTTTTCTGGGATGTGCAAGCTCCATGTAATAGGTGCCTGTTCATTTTCGTAATCAATAATAAAGCAAAAATTCACTTTTAACGTTGGTCTGTGCTCTCAACATATTTGTCTCTGTCTAAATGACCAAGGTATATATATATTTTTTTTTCAAAACTTTTTCTTCACAGGATTTGGATTTTATAAAGTAAAATGTGAGCTTTATTATTATTTATTCTTTTTAAACCTACTGTTATAAACTGGACTTAAAATTTGTCATTTTAAAAAACTTAAGCCAGAAATAATAAAATAAAAAGGTATTTTTTTAATTTAAAATGACATATGGGACTATTACATGTATAGACGACTTATTTTATAAATATTCTAAATGTTTACTATGTTCACTATTCATACATCTATTTCAAAATAGGTAAAATGGGAAGACGTGGTCTTGTGGCGCCCTCTATTGGCTGCAATAACATGTTACAAATATATCTTCATCTTGTTGCTTTTACAAAGATGAAATTGAAAGAACGAATAATTTGAAAGTGTTCATAGGCTTAGAAACTCGTGTGTGTTATGTTTAACAGCATAAAACACGTGGTCTGGTTTTAGACGCAGGTATTGTGACTTCCTGTGGTTTTTTATACGTTTGACCTGATCATTTTTCTTTTTTACCTCTTTCTCCAGTCAGCTTCTTTTCCTTAACCGTGTGATAGATGCCCATTATTAATTATTTGTAGCAGCGTTTTTGTTCAGGTAATCCGTATTTAAATATACTGCTAATTCGGAGCATATGAGTGCAATTTTTTAAATAAAAATAGATTGCTATTTTGAAACAGCTTGTTTGCAGACAGCCCTTTTAGAACCGCCGGATATGGATTTGAATCAAAAGTTAACTTGTAGCTTTGAGGTAGCAAAACCTGGACTGAACCATTTTTCTCATGGCGGGGGGTCGCCGATTCATTCAACACTTACCTTAACCTCTAGTAGTTGTCGTATCTCGCTTTGCACGTTGCGTTTACACTGAAATTAATAAAACTGTAGTTTTTGCCTAACATATCCCCTTAGTAGGCTGCTTCCTTCCAACAAGACGTGTTTTGTCATGTTTATCCCGGACCGATAAGATGGTGCGTTCCCTTCTTCCATCCAGTTCTCTTTAGTGTTTGCCAATGTTGGAGGTGTAACTGGGGTCTGGCCCTGGACAAAGGTAAAAAAAAAAATGTTACCTCTAAATGTTTGTCCCGTCATTGTGAGGTAGTCACGGGAGGGTTTTCCACGCTGTTCTCGGTCCGTGCGTGTTGTTAGATCAGGCTGAATTTTCCACGACTTTTCGTGGAAGATGGGGCGGTGTGGAGATGCTAGCAAAGAGAGAGGGGTGTTCTCGGCCGATCAGCCATGATGAACCTCCACCGGCTAAGCAAGCCCAATCGGAGGTCGTCTGATTAAAATATTTGCCGTTTAAGGAAATCCACAGCGACAGACTCATGACAGTATGCGCATTGGGTCACTCTGCAGCTCCGTTTTCAGGGACTGACATTTGGAGGAAACGCTGTTTTCCTCTTGGTATCGTTAGCTTCCTTGCTAAGCTGGGCAGTAGCTGGGATGTATAGGTTGCAGACATCCAGTCAGGCTCTAACGCTATTCCACCTCTTCTTTTTTTCTTATGCCTTCAGTTTGCAGTGACACACAGCGATAAACCCCGATAGCTTATTGTTTCAATAATGCGTGAGTAAGTGAGAGTTGCAGCTTAAGAAAATGTAACCCAGCCCCCTCCCCTTCCAGCGCACTAGGGGCAGACTGGACACACAAGCGCTATTTGCAGGAAAAATGTAAATGCATGCACTTCAATGAGCTGCAGCTGAGTCAAAGATGCATGTGTTCTGCCTCGAAGAGGCAGTGTTGTTTACATTATTCCAACCATGATCTGTATAGACAGGTGACACTTGTTATATACATAAAAACATGCAAGCTGTAGTGTTTAATTCGTCAACCAAGAGATTAACAGGTTCAGACTTTGTTTTCCCTCTACTCTTAGCTCTGGGAATAAATACTTACCTGCTTTTTATTCTAATAACTGATTGAACTCTCAATAAATCAGTTTATGAACTGTTTGCTTCTCAAATGAAGTACTTGATCTTAAATGGTATGACATACGTCGTTACACTGCTCGCTACAGTGTTTGACACCTTAAAGATTTCTTTTTTTTGTCACACACACGTTGCAGATCATCAAACGCATTTTGTTCACAAAGATTTGAATGTCAAACTTATTTTGACATTGAGATCAAAATAAGTTTGACACTTTGAAAAACAGCCAGTCTTTCACAACTTAGCCAAACAATGCAACTAAATAAATGATGAGCAAAATAAGAAGGGAAACATATATTAAAATGTCATCCGAAATAAAGTAGCATTCATAAAAACTTATTTGGAGAATTGTTTGGAGAATCATAAAGTCTTGTCTTGGAGTCTTGGACTAGGCCACTTCAGACCATACTGTACTGTACAGATCTGAACTTATTGGTATGACATGGTTCACTGGAGCCCCAAAGGCTTTGCAAGCCTTTTCACATTGATTACTGGTAATTGCTCATCTGCTTTTGAATTTGTTTTGAGTGGCAGATGAAGTTTTATTTTTAGATGCTTTGGTCTTATGCTATCATAGAGATTATATTTAGGTAATTCTGTAACTTAAGTGTAAGTTAAACTCAGCTTTCCAAACAAAAAGGGTTAATCCTTGTTAATTTATGATTTAACAAGAGGCTACTTTGTCATGCTGTTTTGAATTATTGTATTAAGTTATTGTTTGAAAACTACTTTCTCTGTTTTCAGTTTGTCTGATTTTAATATTTTTTCTGGTGATTTGAAATATATAAGTGTGACAAAAAACTGAAATAAAATACATTTTTAGAGTTATATATATATGAGCTACTCGCACATGATAAACAAAACAACTAGTTGTCGATGTCTGAAAATAGCTACAACGCTTCAAGGCTGCCCCAACATGTACGAAACCGTAAGTAGAATTATATTTGGGGGCTCGCTTCTAATTAATCCCACTGTGATCCAAGATTTTACCAAGATGCTGGGAGAGAGAGGAAGTTAAATATTCAAAACAAGCACAGGAAATAAGCCTGCTACTCATTAATCTACCTATGAACAGCTACAATAAGCATGAAACGTGACCCCGGCTCAGTCAAAAGTACAATTTGTGTTCCATTTTAAACATTGTTATCATTTAGTTCCTGTGGGCCAAAGCACAACCCACATATTGAGGCCTTAGTCCTCGTGCCGGTCGGTGGTCGCAGGTTCAACTGGAGACATGTCTTCCTCCTCTCTTGTTACCCTCTTTCCTTCGAAATACTTTCAAAGAAAGGCCACTAGAGCCAACAAAACTTAAAAAAAACGCATTGTTATCATTTAAAAGTTCTCTCTTAGTGTGCTTACAGCTACTTCATTTGTAAACCGGTCCTGTTAGATTCTTGCTTCATCTAACGCTGTTCTTTTTTCTTTACATAGTGATAAACTGATCCATTTAGCTGAAAGCAGGTACTACGGCATCATTTACTCAATCTTTGCTGTTGGTTGGTTAAAGAGCACATGCTACAAAAACCATGTCATGTTACAGGTGACAGGCAAAATATTTGCACGCATTCCTAAAAATCTACTTTGGGATTTCCAACTTAATGGCTTTCACTGCCTTAGTTCTCTGTTTGTAGAACGGTGCTGTGGTATGGACTTACTCCGAGTTGTGTAACTTGGTCTTCTAAAGGAGAGAAACAATGAGATAAAAATCATTAAAATGTGTAAATTAACTTGTTAGGTGTTGGTCTCCCCTCTGTTGTTTCTCTACAGACGAGCATTGCAGATGTGACCCGATTATCTCAAGTGTAAACCTTTGACTAGAACTTCACAGGACCAATATATTTGCATCTGGCCCACGGTTAAGACAGACCGACTGTTGAAACCTGAACATAATTCTTCGTGCTTTGTTCCTCCTGAAAAACAAATTGTAATTCAATGTCCATTGTCTCGCTCGGGCCGCTTTCACAGGCTGCCTCCTTTTTGCCGTTGGCAGCAGTAACATGAGTAAAGCTCCTTGGAATAAAGCTTCATTGTTTGTGTCTATTAGCTGCCGGTGGATCAGAATGTGAGAGAACGGCTCCGTTTGGAGTCGGTTCTCCGGGCTCTCAGCACAGAAACGTTGGAAAATATCTTACACGGATTTCAGACCTTTGAAAATATGCGTGTGTGGATCAATGTTCAGCTTACTTTTCAGGCTGTAAAATGAATGACATGGTTCAATTCTCTATGTAATTTGAGGTGTGACTACACATGGCCTGTTGTTGTTCTCCTCCAGGAATAGAGCATGGCTCAAGTGAAAGTACAGACCGCAGCGCCCCTGGCTGGTCCTGGCCTCTCCCCTGGAGTTTCTCCGACGGCCATGGCCAGCCCAGGACCCCTGGGTCTGCAGCCCTCTGTCAACGGCACAGGCCCGGCCCCCACACCCGCCTGCCCTGCTCCTGCAGTTGGATATGGGGACGCTCCTGTGTCTGCCACACCACCAGGTATGACAGAACAACACCGCCATCTTCTGTTTATGATCAGCCGTGAAGAGCACATTGCATTATAATGACTGTGTGGAAGCTTCTCAAACAAATGATCTATCTTTTTTTTTTACTCTGGACGAACATTGTAATGTTGTATTTGTTCATGTTTTGCGTTTATTATGCTTCAATGAAAAGCTGAAGCTGCAGTTTGCAATTAATTTGCAGTTAAGTGGAAGAAAAAACTGTGGTACAAAAACTGCACAAGACGAGTGTGCAACAAAACCCAAAAGTACCTTAATGTTTCTAATACTTGCCCTGATCAAGTATTAAAGTGCATATAGTGTTCAGCACATCCATATGTAGAATAAAATCTCTGTCTGGAAAAAGAAAAACAAAATTGAAGAAACTGAAAGAAATTACCAAAATCTGCCACCCTGTGTGCAATGAATCCATAAAATATATGAGATCAACTTTATGAATTAAAATACTAAACTAAATTCACTTCCAGATTATTTTCTAAGCTAATGAGATGAACCGATAACTCTCCGATGTTACAGTTTCCCATCAAAGTTTTCTACACAAATGAGGCATGATTTGTCTGAACGGTGCAAAACCTGTTGTTCTGTCCTCAGTAAAGTGTGTTTGGCTGCTGTGTGTTCAAGGCTCGCCCCAGGAGGACATGGCAAACCCTAAAGAGAAAACTCCAATGTGCTTGGTGAATGAGTTAGCCCGTTTCAACAGGATCCAGCCGCAGTACAAGCTCCTCAATGAGCGAGGCCCTGCACATGCTAAGGTAAAATATTCATCAGTTCTTCTTTTGGGGAAAATATATATTTTTTCCATGTGTTCCAATATTAAAAGGCATCACGAAGGAGCATGTGTTTCTTGAAATGCAATTCCAGTTGTTTTGTTCCATTTTTTCCTGTAATGTGCCGGTTTGTCCTCTGGGTGTCGCTGTTTCAGATCTTCACGGTGCAGCTGAACCTGGGGGAGCAGGTGTGGGAGGCAGAGGGCACCAGCATTAAGAAGGCCCAGCACTCCACTGCTGCCAAAGCGCTGGTCGAGAGCGTCCTTCCCAGGCCCGCGCCCCGCTCGCCTAAAGTCGATGTCAACAGCAACCCAGGTAGCACAAAATAAATTCAAGTCAGTCTTCTGATTTTATCAACTCATAATAATTAGTCAGTGGACACGTATGTGCACACTTGCACAGTGCTTCGCAAAAATATTCACAATTATTCACAATTATTCATGTGGCAACCACAAACTTATTTCTCCTTGGGATTTTACCTGATAGACAAACATAGGATTTTACTCGTCTCTGTCAGCATAAGCGGGTTTAAGTGATGGGTGTTTTTATATGTGTAATATTATTCACAACTTGGCACAAACCATGTTGGGGACATGGCAACATACCACAATTTAAACCTCAATCTTGATAAAAAAACACCAAAAAGTAACTGAAAAATAGCTGTGCTCATCACCACGAAGACATAATAGAGAGTAGAACATAATTGCTAAGGCGGTGGTGGTGGATTTGAGATTGGAGATGGTTTGACAACGATACTAAACACACATTTGAGAATCTGTGGCCAGACTAGAAAATTGCTTTTAAGATAAGAGACATCCAGTCTGACTGAGCTTGAACTAATTTGCAGTGAAGAATGAGGGCAAAGTCCATCACTGATGCTGACATTGCAAAGAAAGACTTGCAAATGTAAGTGCAGGAAATATGTTCCATTTGTAAAAAAATAAATACTCTGTATGATTCTCTCTCCACTTAGCAATTATGTCCTACTTTCTATTAGTCTATCACACAAAATCGCAGTAAAACACATTTAAATTTGTGTTTGTAACTCCAAAAATATAACAAGCTAAATGTGTATGAATCCTTTTGCAAAGCAATGAAATAGAAGTTGTTGGTTCTTAATTATTAGCTTTCTTAGATTTATTGACAATTGTGTGAACTTTCCATCATTCCTCATCTGTCTCCTTCTCTGAAGTAGATTTAGTGGTCTACCTTTAAACACAATGGTGAATTTTCTCATTGTAATCTCCTCTGACCATCACAGGCAGTATAACGCCCACCGTGGAGCTGAATGGTCTCGCCATGAAGAGAGGGGAGCCAGCGATATACAGGCCCCTGGACCCCAAGCCCATCCCCAACTACAGAGCAAATTACAACTTCAGAGGGATGATTAACCAAAGGTGAGCACATTCAACCCAGCTCTTGTGTAAAAGGTGTGACTGTGTACTTTTTACTCTTCTGTTGACCATGACACCTAAGAATAAGGTGGCTGTTTATTGAGTGTTTCTTTTTTCTTTTTTTTATTGGAAAGGAAATATGCTGTAAATGTTTTGGATGCACATATGTTTCCAGAAATGAAAAGAAAACATTCTGTCTTGACTGCAGATTGAGTTCTGCAGTTCTGATGGGTCGGCACGCTCTGTGCTGGGCTTCAAAATCTGATTGTTACCTGATGTTTGAATTGATGGATTGATGGATTAATCCGCAGCGAACAAGATTAGTAAAATCTTCAATAGCTGCACCCTTGTGTCAGTCATTGTTTCATAATCAAAGCCTGTTCTGTGACTGTAATGAAAGTGTCCCAAACCAAACCTCTCTCTGCCTTTGGAAAAAACAATCTAATTTTTATGCTTGAAAAATGTTTTAAATGGAAATAATAAGTACAGAACGTGCAGAAATCATGAGTGAACTCAGATTTCTTTATTTCTCTGTTTCCTTCCTTCTTTCTTGGTTTCTATTTAACTTTCTTGTTTCCTGTAAATGAACCTTTTAATGTGGATAAAGCAGTAAGGTTAGCATGAACTTTAAAAAAGGTGCTGTCAAAGACCAACTCGAAATCAACATTAAAGACCCAACTTAGGTATTCATATCCCCTAAACATTAATGTATTTACTGTGTTTTATTCAGACATATTTTATTAGGATTGTATGTGATAAGTAAGCCAGAGATGTCAAGTGGAGGGAAAGTGATTCACCATAAAAAAACAAATCAGAGAAATGTGTTGTACATTTTACCTTTCACTTTGCTGCTGTGCTCTGCTTTTTGTTAGTCTCTCATTTAAATCGCAATAAAACATGTTAGAGTTGTGTCCCTATCTGTATGAAAACTCTTGCATGAATCAGTTGCTAAGCACTTTACATAAATTGTAAATTATAGTTAAGAAAAATAATAATTAACCACTGAAAACCTTAGAAACTCTTCTGTGACAAAAAATAAGCGTATATGCACTACCTCAATCTTGCTTTATTTTTTTCTCCTTCTATAAAAATGATTGTAGATACACACACGGGTGCATATTGTTTCGTTTATCCTCTTTTATTTTTCTAAAGCTTATTCGTTTATAATTGATATCTGTACTCTGTGAGCTCTTGAAACCAAAGTCAGACTCCTTGTTTGTGCTCACAGGAAAGCTGGTTCTGATTTGAAATAAGGATTAATCATGAATGATCTGTTGCAACCTTATATTTTAGCATTTTATGATCCTTAAGTCTGCATGCTTTTAAGGCATGCAGACATTTCAAATGATCAAGATTCATCTGAAATGCTTTGAATCATTTGAGTCCCTCCAGGTGGCAGTGTTTCATCACTTTATAAAATTCCCGACTCCTTTCCAATTTTGATCAAGCACTAATTTAGCTGCTTTGGAGAAAGATATTTATTTAACACTTTCCATTTATTTTTTTTTCTTTTTAACTTAAGTAATAGCATTACTTATTGATCACTTAAACAAGTCAGTATTTAATTAATAGTATTTGTTTTTAGTTCATTTCACTCTTGGTGTTTGACATTTCTTCTGTGAGATGAGATTTATTATAAGAAAAGATTATGTTGCCAGATAAAGTGAGTGACTCAGTGGCAGTGTTGAGTAACACTGCCACTAAGTGTAGTCAGCAGAGAGCCTAGCATCTGGCTCACATCTTTTTACTATTTGATCCATGCAGGAACTGATGGGGGGAGAAAGATGAATGTCTTTGGTGTAGAGGAGAAAATCTGCTTGCCAACGTCTATCTGTCAGTGTCGCCTGTCACAGCGATACGTTTCCAAGTAGACACCGGCAGTATTTATCTCTCATGGTCTGTTTTCTTTTCTGATTTCACTCAACCGGCGTGGCAAAGAGAAGAGTTTAAAGATGTGTGCCTCTCCCGACAGCAGAGAGATAATTCATTCCAAGGTCACTTATGATTTCACGAGGCCTCTTTCTTTAAGTGTGAATGAGGGTGGGTTTAATGAAGGGGAGACCTTGTGGATGGGAGTTCTCTTAAACAGATGAGTAACTATGTAGCAGAGTGACAGGCCATATTTGCCATCCGTCAACTAAACGATGCGGTGGGGAATCGGAGGTTTCCACAAAGCCATGTCCTTACCTATTATGATGAATAAGAGCGATCCAAAGTCGTGTTGATGGAAAATCTTCCCATTAAAAGGGCAGTCCGGCTCTGATCCATCAGTGCTCTAATGACCGCCAAGACCAGTATTGATTCGTTCAGAAAGTGCCCTGTGGAGGAAATGCTGCGATAATATGAAATGTGCATTCATCAGCGTCTTAATTAATCTTATTTATGGTGAAGGACCTGATCATAATTCTTTACTGCCCAAGTCCATGCTTAAGCGAGCGATTCGTCTCCGCGATCGTTCAGAAATGCGATCGTCCCATTGTTCAGGACTACTGTGAAACGTGTGGCTAACAAAACCGATGGTTGGATTCGGAAAATATTTGCTGCATCTTCGAAGTGTTTTTCTACCTATTCCCAAACCTATTATTTGTGGAGTATGCTTTAATTTTCCTAATAATACTGCTTTGTCAATTTTGCAGTCGACATGTGCGATTTCTGGCCTACTTTAATGAAGGATGTCCGCTGTTTAATAAATCTTTAAGGCAGCGTCACTAAATAATAATGTATTCCACATGGATTTGGGTGTTTCAGACACCAGCAAAACCAAAACCAAAGTCCATCATGAGTTTTTCACTCTGTCTGACAGTTTAGAATTACATGTCTTATTGACATAGTTTGGTCTTTCTAATTCTGGATTCAGAGTTGTGCTGAAATCTCCACCTCTACATCTGTGGTAGTGAGAAAAATTGTAAGTAAGACAAAGTAGCAGAGACCATGCATACTTGTGCTCTCAAGAAATCTTATGACATCATCGACAATCCCCAATTCCTGTGTTATCACTGGGACACCTGGTTCCATTGAGTCATGCAGGAGCTCCTCCAGTTAATCCGCGGCGTTCCCAGCTTTGGTCCCGCTGGTCCAGTCTCAGTGGGCTTGGTGGGTGCAGGCATTCTGCCGGAGTTAGGATTTGGATTGGACTTTCCCCAATGAAGCAAAGCTGTGTAGTGTCCTCCCAACCCTCATTTGGTTATGACAGTAACATTATGTCAGCTGGAAGAAGAGTGGGTTGAATGACTGCGGGTGCTTTGCTCTGTGACATTTCCTCCTCTGATGATTTTCAGATACAATGCGGTCAGTTGCTGCTTTCTCTGTGGGAAGCGGAAAAGGAGAAAAATCACCTGCGGCCTGACTGAAATTTTGACAAAGATGTAGTTGAAAAAGCTGTTCTACCATTGGTCTGAAGTTGGTAATTTAATTATTTTTAACCATAATAAGAAGAATCCCATAGAGTGTTTGTCTTGCCACTTTTCCCAGCAATATTAATGACTCGCTAACAATAAAAACATTACAGAGAAAATCTTTATTTTAAATTTGTTGTCTTTCCTCATCTTACACTAATTATTATGCCCCTAATAATATTAATGTGTACTGTTTGATTAGTAAAAAGAAAAAGAGTTTTGGTAAAAGCCTCCTTTAACTGAAAGAGTACAAAAAGGCCTTTTCCATTATAATATGTTCACTGGACATTTTGCAGTGATTAAGTTCATTGACTGCAGCAGCCAAAACAAATAAAGAATCTATTAAAATGGCAAAACATAAAACATTTTCAAACCTCTGAAATGCAGAAAAATGCTCAGTTTTTGTTGTACGAGACAATGTTCTCCATTGTCATCTGGTTCAGCGTTTCCACCTTGTGGTACCAGCAAGACATTGCAGCCAGGTGCCGACTAGATGGATAGAAACGAGCTGTTCTGAGTTATTTCAGTGTCTTTACCCTTACTGTTTACTGAGGCAGAGATCTAGTGTGTGATCAGGCATGTTTGAAGTCAAATTAGCATAAATAAAAGTCTTGCTTTAATTGAGCGCAAAGAGAATCTTGACTGAAGTGTTCTCCCATTGTCTCTCTAGTTGACCTTGTTTCCACAGGCATGTGGCAACTGTTTATATAGAATGTATTTGTTTTATGGCATGCAATGTTGAAAAGTTTGGTTCGGCCTTTGTTTTATTATTTAACTTGTTGTCTAGTAAGCTTGCCTCATAGCTGCATGGTAGAATCCTTAGAAATGAACTTGCATAAGGTACAGTGTGTACATATGTGGACTGTGTGAATGAAAAGCTCTATTCCGTGCCTGTAGAATATCAGATGGCACGTCGGACAGAAACACGCCCAGGAACTCAGGCGTTCTTGGTAACCCACCTCTCTAATTGGGCCAACCCCACTCATTGAAAAGGCAAATCTGCCCATCAGCGCTTTTCTATATCCAACATTTCCTCTCATCTCTTCCTGCACGAACATATTACATTTCCTCTGAAGTCTTTTTAACACAAGCAGTCATCTTTCTTTTTTTAATTTCAGCTCTGTCTCTCTCCCTGCATGGGATACATTTTATACCGCTCCTTGTTCCTTTAGCCTTTACATTTCTTCAGGATACAATCAGGACGCAGCGTTCTCTCTTTGGTTCACTCAGGAATTCCTCAGACACGGTTCTTCTTTTCCATCTTATCATCACAGCTGCCTCCAGATAAAAAGAAGCAGCCAAATCCAAACAGGCAGGAACTTCAAAAGAAATAGCTTCTTTATTGCATTAGTTTCTCTATTTCATTTTATGTCAACACACATGTGCGTAGCTCACAAAATCAAATCACTTCACTGTTATAGAATATAAATCCCCATGGGTGACATACCAGTGGAAAGGATATTACGTCCTAATTGTCGTAAAGCCGTGTTTTATTGAATGAGGGTGGGTGTGTGTATGTGTGTGTGGGTGCGGGAGGGGGAAGGTGGTATGGCTCCAACATAAACAAATGCTCACATGATTTGTGTTCACTAGACTCTACGATACAGAAATCTTTTTTCCTATTCCATCTCGTCTCTTCTGAGTCAAGTTTTAGGACTTTGCATCCCTGTCCTCCTTAAATCAGCCTCCTTGATGATGCGTGTATGAAGTTAGGTCTGAAACAAGATTATATCAACAAAAGCACTTCACAGAGACCTTCAGTGTCAATGGGAAAGCAAGTTAGGTACTCGAAACCTCTTATATGTCTTAAACCTGTTTTTATACACACATATTCTGTTCGATGAATGCTGTTCGATGGTTAAATGTCAACTGTTTACTTTAAACAGTGAACAAGTAGGTGGCTCTGAAACCTTCACACATATCGTCATCTTGTTTGAATTCCAAAAAATGTATTTTTTCTTAATTAATTTATTAATTAATTAATATAATTAATTCAGAACGCACAAGCACAATCTCACACTGAAAAATGTAGAATCTAGAAAAGAGTTTGAGAAACTCAGGCTGTAATTTGAATAGATTTGTTCTGTTCAAAACATCCAGGAATATCTGGGAACATCTGTGGAAGGAGCTGGAACATCTGGAGAAGGTGCAAACGCGAGATAGCAGGAGCGGGTTTTCCACACCCAGTGGGGCAAAAATACTTGTGGACAGGGGCAGAAGTCTCAGTGACAGTTATAGAAATCATTTGATGGCAGGGGTTGCCTCAAAAAGTTGCATAACAAAATATTACATTACCCTCAACCCAGTCGCAATAAGCAGTTAAACAATTGATCGCATGATCTATTAAAATAAGCTTGATCATTTCCATTCTGATGAATGATTTTTTTTTTTTTTTTTGAGGGGCAATTTTGTTTACAGAGACATAATCATCTATTTTATGTATGATTTTGTTTGTTTGTTTTTATATTATTTTTGTTTATTGGTTTTGGTTGTTTTGTTTTTGATATTAAAAATGTCTTCTAGTTATAATGTGGAGTGTTCTGTTCAAAATTGAACAGTTTTGCATTATTATGCCATCATCAGCACATTACCATAAAATTGTCTCAAAACAATAATGTTATTGTTTATTGCAATGAATTCTGGGACAATTTATGATCCAGTAAAAGTTGTCATGGTGTTATCATAGTTTTTTTTTAAGATTCTGCTGTATCTTTGATTGGAATTGGTTAATTTTCAGTAAATTTTTTAAATCTATTTTTATTTTTGTCAATTTTATTAGTTAAGTATTATGCTATTGACACATTATTTATCCACTGTTTTTTTGTTTTGACTATGCAGCTGTTGCTACTTTAAGTTAAATCTCTAGATATGTCTTTCCCTGGTGATCCAAAACATGGAGAGAAGGGTTTGTGTTTCTGTTTTGACAATGGTCTTTCTGGTTGGATTGTTTTTTTCATTGTAAACACTGCTGCTCCGTAACATTGGTAACCATTGTTGGTGCCGATCATTATGGGTTAATGGGCATCCCACACTGAGACACACACTGTCCTACTTTCCTTTGGTATTGTGCGTCAACTTCACAGAATAGCAACAGGTTGATCAAAATCATATCCTGTTCCATTGGCCCTTCAGGTAAAATCCAGGCCAAACGTATTAAAGGCTGTAATATCTCTTGTATGTTTTGGAAGAAAGGCCTAAACTGTCCCAATTCCGTAAAAGCTCTTTTTCATGTGCGCTTATTTATAGTCCAGAGATACACCTATGTGTTTATGACTTTACCGAAGCTCCTGTAACAGCGGAACAGTTTCTCTATTCTTTATTTAATGTCCTTTTGAGTTCAGTCCACATCACAATCACCAGTCACTCTGCTCTGGTCAGATGCGTCACTGGCAGATGTGACGAGAAATAGAGAAATATCACAAATCTCTTTCAAATTTATACTTTGTTTACTTTGGTTTGAATCAAACTCACAGTACACTTTCTGTTGGAACACATATCTGTCTCTTTTAGTATCCTTCATGAGGAATAATAATGAATATTTATAAGACACAGTTTGCTTTTTTCTCATGATTTCCAAATCCTTAAAGAGTTCCAGAGGAAACTCTTATACATCCTTAGCAATAAGTGCTGTTTCATTCCGCAGTTTGAATAGAAAAAGACAATCCACTGGGCTCACAAACCGATATGTTTACAATGATCTCTTTAGTAAAATATAATAAAAAGCTGAATATTCCTTATTTTGCTATGGTAAACATGTTGTGTTCAGTATAAGTGACCTGCACAGGTTTGTGGTCTGCCATGAGTTCAGCATGAACTTTTGGGAAGAAAAAAGAAAAGCACTCATTTCATTTTAGAAGTGCAAACCACAACAAACGGTAACAAGAGTGAACACCGTCAGTTTGGACAATTTAATCAAACCGAGGCACAAAGAAAATATTTTATGTAACCCGTTAGCTTTCAGGATTAACATCTGTGTCAGTGTAACCTGTATTTTGACTTTGATGATAAAAGACAGCATTGGTCTTCAGGGAAGAGGCAAGATCCTATTATGGACTGACAAAGTGTGCTCTGAAATTAAATTGAAATTAAGTTAGATCTAATAAAGGAATAGCAGCTGCTTAATAGCAAGTTAGCACATTTGAGGAGCTTCTCAGCTTGTAGTGTCTAGATTTTATACCTCAGTCATGACTCTACATTAACACATGTGATAAACAGAAGTTTTGTTTTCAATATTCATGTTTCAGACCCCTTTTCAATTTTGGGTTTTAACTGTGGAAAACTGAACAACTATCAATACAGAGTACTGATTTGCCACCAAGTTAGGATTAGAATTAATTTCAATTACATATTAATTTCCAATTTCATCTAGTCAGTTTTTGCACAAATATACAAAACAACCCTTTTTATAGTTTTGATAATGTCTTGTTGCACTTCTCAGTTTCAGAGAAACCTGCCATTTAGAATAAATAGTAGTTTTTCTTATTTTGTATTTGACATTACACCACAGTCTTTATTTTAATATAACTACCTATTTTATGTGTACCTGTGTTCACTCCATTTGCTGGTAACTTTGCTGCTGAACCACTGAATTTTCCCATTGAAGGATTTATAAAAGGTTGTGGTATGTCCTTGGATGCTTAACCTTTAATTTGCTATCTCTTGTATAACAATAAAAATATATTTTTTCACTATTAGCCTATTTACATTACAGTACTGTGATTGTGTCCTACTTAACCCACTCACCAAACGCCACAGTATCCTTTTTTAGTGAATGCAACTAATATTTCAACAAAGGTCTTGTGTGAGGGCCCTTTGTTAAGAAAACATGAGTTAAGACATTCATCGCTTTAACCTTTTGTTTGCAAAGACATACCTGACTGGACACATGTAATTAATGAACTCATGCATTGGTCCTTATGCAGAACAGTTAGCTGAAGTGCTAGACTAGGCTTAGCAATTTGCTCCGAATACATCAAAAAACATGTTGGTTGATGCTTTTATTGACTGAGAGATAAAATATTCCCCTTTTTTGATCTGCCTATCACTTGTTAGAGGCAAAGCTCAAAGCCTGATTGGCTCATCTTTCTTGTTTATTCTTTATATGCATAAAGACATGTGCTTGTATGGATTTAAGCTTTTATAGTAGTCTACTAAATAATCATAACATTTAATCTTGTTTCTCCTCCGTGGTTTGGTAGTTTCAAGCGTACACACAGAATCCAAGAACAACCCCCCCACCTCCCATCAATACATTTGATGTTTTGAGCCCTGTGTTTACTTGACTACGTGGGCTGTATTCTCACCCCAGCATGTATTTTCTACATGAGCGATCGCGTGAGGCTGAAAGGAAAGTGAGCCATTCTTGATAGATAAAGGGAATGGAGTATGGAAGTTGGGAGGAAGAGAAAACAAGTAAAGTTCTGGCAGGAGATTGGAGGAAAGTGCAGCTGGTGGAGGAGCGAGGCTGTCCAAGTTTTTGTGTATATTATTTTTTTCCTGCAGATCTTGGTCACCCTTTAGTTCCCCCAACGCAGTCCCATCCCCTTTACAAGGCTTTCTGTCCCAGTGTGTTGTATTTATTTTTGCAGTGTGTGGCCAGTAGATGTTTTGGTGGCCAAGCTCAGGGATGCTGGGAAACAAAAAGGCCACTACATCTTTGTGTTCATCTGCTGCTATTTGTATGTGTGCAATTTACTCTTTTTTTTTCCTTTCCTTTTTGCATGTTACTTTTCACTTTGTTAAATCCCATATGTCAATATTGTTTTTGCTCTCGAAGAAACTTTTTCAGTTGAACAATATAGATTCTCAAACTATTTTTTATTTTAAAAAAAATTTTTTTTAAAGGATTTTTTGGCTCTAGTGGCCTTTATTTGAAAGTAGCTGGACAGGAAATGGGGAAACGAGAGAGGGGGAAGACATGCGGCAAATGTCACCAGGCCGGGAATCGAACCTGCGACCGCCGGCATGAGGACCAAGTCCTCCATATGTGGGTTGTGCTTTGTCCCTGCAAACCCACAGATTCTCAAACTATTTAATCTCTTTTGACATATTTTACTCCTATTTTTCACTTGAGGTAATTTTGTTTTTAAAACCAAATCAATTTGGAATATGCAGGAGCTTAGTAAAGCACATGCTTGCATCCCTAAAAACGTTGTTAGCACTTAATACCGTGGTGTATTATGATTGAGGAAATAGACGGTGAGGAAGAAGATGATGTCTATAAAGGAATGTGCATGTCCTGGAAAAACTGCTTTTCCTCTCTGGCATTCTGATTGATTGGATTCAAGGGGCCCAGGTTTTGCCAGAAAAACATTCCTCACAGTCTGACATCCACGACCACCAACCTGAAGTGTTGAAGCAATGCAGGTGGGGTATGTTGTTTCAAGGTGTGGATGCCAAATACTACTAACATGTGCAGCCGGAGCCGAAATCTTGATTCAGGCAACAGAGAAAACACCGTCCTATCTTTATCTGTTCAGGAAATATGTAGCGAAACTCTGCGGCGACACGGCACATTCAGTACAATAACTTATTTTAATCGACGTACAAAACTGATGTTGGAAAGGTAATATTTGCATACCGTTGTGAAAAAAAAAAACAAGGCAGTCAGCATCATGAAAACTTTAATACATAAAATACAATTAAAATGTGTAAAATGTGTTTATTCCTCAGCAGTTTTACTGCTTGATGAACTGTGTGATGCTGATGCAGCCAGCTGCACGTTGTCCCAGTGCCTACAAATAAATTTATGGTCAATGGAAATGCAGCTTATGTCATTCTTTTCAAGACAATAAATGTAAGTCCACATAGTTGAAGAACTGTTGCACATTTATATTTCACAACTTCATACATCATTCTTAATGTATTCAGGAGAAATGACTTGTTTACGATTGTAAGTCCTGCTGCTTGCTGGTCCAAATCCTGACCACCACTCCTATTCACCCATATACAAATCAGCCAATGTTGGCCTGTGACAACCTGTTCTTTCACTAAACACATAGAGCTGGCCAAACTGGCGCTTGAATTGTTTTATGAAAGCAGCTACTGACTGCGGTCAAGTCAGCAGCAACATGCAGTCAGTCAAATGTTGGGCTAATTGCTTTGTCTTGTGACAGAATTGTAAATAAATACTTCCAAATATCATAAAAATAATCAAACTGTCAAGAAAAATGAATTACAACTAAGTTGTTTAGTTCAAGAAGAGCTTAACATGTGGCAATAGACAATACATTGTTGTTTTTTCTGCACAGACATTTAGAGGAGGGAGATTTTTTTTTTCCATGTCACTGATGTAAATGGTTTCCAGCTGAAATGTCACTCATAGCACTGATTACAATAACAAAACTTGTATTTCCCAGTAGGACTGTGTGTGGGCCTTAAAGGCAGCATGATGTTTGACTGTGCCTCTGTCTGTGTGTTCACACATGGCTCTTGGAATGATTAAAATGAAACGGTAACCTTCGCTAACTGGGCCCACATGAAAGGCAAGCTGTAGGGAAGGTTGGAGCTTCAAAGAAAAATTCATTACTCACTTTTAAATGCTGATGATTTATCATTTGATTGAGTCCTGGTGTCAGTTCTGCTCTTTGACTCACTCCTAGCACACAGCCACTTTGAACCGACGCACTTCTCTGTTCGTCTAATAATTTTTCCTCCCTCTCCATATTCTAGCAGCAGGTGTCCTGATCTAATTTCATCAACGCTGCAGGGCCGCTAACAAAAATAATAATGATCACGCAGAAAACAGGCAGACGTGGTCACAGAACGCTAATGAGAATTTTTCCTGTTTTCGGTCTACGTGATTTTGATGCGTGCATGTGTGCTGGCCTGTGCTCTTGGCTTACTTGCTTGTGTGTAAGCCACTACTTTCCCACGTTGTGGAGTCGGGTCTCCCACAGGCCTCCCTCCACCTCCCTCTCTTTTTCTCGTCTCTCATTCTTTTCTTCCCTTCTCCCCTTCATGTCCTTCTGTCTTTCTTATACCTCTCTCTTCTCTTCCCCTCTGCACCTGTAGTCAGTGCTGCAGCCCCAGCTGCTCCCATCTCGGCTCAGAGCTGTTGGCTTGAGCCAGTGTTGCACTTGGCATGTCCTCTGAGAACCTGGGGCCACGCTTGACGTGCGAGGCCCAGGCAGGCCCCCACCCAGGGAAGACTCCTGTGGCCATGAGTTAAGAGTAGACGCATGAGAGGAGGGCTGTGGCCAGGAGAAAGACCGGCTGGAATTCTGGGAGTATTATGCTGATTCATTTTTTTATCAGCTTGGCGGATCAAATTTTAAGAAAAAAAACCATAAAGAGATACAGAGGAATTGTAGAAAAGTTACACACTATTTCTAGAAATTTGAAGCTGATTCCAGAATGGAACCAGCCACTTGAATCACATGACAACTATTCTACTTTTGATAATGTTTGCAAACCAAGCAAAATATTAATTATAACATATGGAGTAACCAATCTCGGTATTTGTCAGAGGAGGTTCCTTATACAGATGCTAAGCAGAGATTTTAGGCATACCTGCTGCATGAAATCTCCATATACAAAATGAGAAATGATCTTAGTTTGGCAGGAAAGTATTTTTTTCTGTCACTTACAGAGAAAATATTCCATACTTGTTTTTATCATTCTAAAGGACAGAGATAAAGAATTGCCTGGGTGATATTAGCCTCACAATATTTGTGAAAATGGTTTTATCAAAAAAACTTAATTATGTATATCACTTTAATTAGCTGTTAACACAAATAGTGAATCAGTCAATCTCACCACTGAATTTAGGCATCTAGACATTCAAGCCAAACATGGTGGAAAGGAATTAAAGTGACATGGATGTAGCATTGATGTTCATGCTGAACAGGCTGGTCTGTGTCCAAGAAAGAGGAGATATTCAAGGCGATAGTTGGGTCAGAATTGTGTGTGATGGGTTCTAGGTTCTAAAAATATGGATGCATATATGCAAACAAATACAAACAAGCTTTCCATCAAAACATGAACACCTACATAAGGGTTTCAAAACTTCAGTCAAACAACATCTAACTCCCCAGTTTTCCACAAGAATAACTCTGTTGTTTTATCATTCCCAGCTCCAATGTCTCAGTCAAGTTGTGCGCAGAATAACCTGCCTCTAACCCAGCTGGTGCTGCGGTGTAGACCCAAAAATGTCATTAAATTTATGTAGTACTCTGTTACGTGCCATGGCATCTGAATGGCTGTAGGTGTTGTTTTTTATCCAACAGCCATAATTCAAGGCATCAATTCACATCAATTCAGTTCCACAATACCATAAATATTTATCCAAATGTCTCGCTAACCAACGTTCTTATTGGTCTGAAGACACTGGGAAAAAAAATTACAAATTAAACCTCAGAAACAATGTTTGTGTATGGTTCCCATGAATCTTGCAAACATCTTTCTGCCTTGGAAGGTAAAGAAATGTGGGTTTATGATAAGTGGCTTACCAGAACCCATCATCATAAAACAGCAACTTTTAATTAAATTGCAAGGAGGGTTACCATTGACATTAAACAGCCAAGGGCATGTGGAAATCTGAACCCTGAGCCATCAGATCCATCTGGTACCAATGCTTTTTATTAGATTGATTGGTGTACTCTTGGTAAGCAATCGGATTGGTTAATAAAATGTTCCATGAGGGAAGGACTTTCATAACGGTGTTGATGATGGATCAGAAGGGTTCCCTGTTAAGTTTAGATAGATTCTAGCTTTAAATCTCAGTTGTAAAAACGATTTATGTCCTCTTTAAAAGTGTTTTTGTATTTATCAAAAAGGGATTGTTGGGTTATGATTATCCTAATTTAATTTCTCTTTATCTAATGAGGAGCATATGTGTAATTTGTTACAAACCAACCACATAGATTTCTAGGTCTCACATCATTTAATGCATTTTTTTTTCCTCGTGAATCCATGAACCCTCGTAAAAGTGCAGCTTCAGAGAAGTCCCGAGCAGGAAGTTGTAGTGGAGATATCTGTACAAATTAAAAAAAAAAAAAAGACAGTTTTATACACATCAGCCCTGTTGTGAAATGTGCTCTACCTTAAGATTTTCTTTCTGTGAATAGAAGCCCTCTACCAAACGTGAAAATGCGCAAAGCAGTCTGGGAACTAGACACTAATCGAGACATATTTCCATAAATCCCAGCTTGTGTCAACCACATATGGAGTGTCTGTATGTGCTTGTGAATATAAGTGTATCTTTGCAGTGATTAAAGCAGACAGGGAGAGGGATATTAAAATCTTTGGTTTCCTCACTTATTAGTTTTCCCACTATTTTTCTTTCCTTTTCCCCAATTTGGCAGACATTCTCAGCTCTTCTCCTACTGACCCAGTGGGGAGGGGTATCGTGCACACAGACCTTTAAATCTGCCCGCTGACAGTTCAGCCCCACTTTGTCAAGGCCCAGTGAAAGAGAGGATAATCTATGTTCGGGGCGAGAAGAAAGAGTGGAGGATATATGTCCCTGTGCTTTGTTTTGCATCCATGAGCTGAGATTCAATAGCAAGACATTAGTCAGATAGCTGGCCAACAGACCATTGTGTAGTAATTGACCCTGATGAAGTGGTGGGCCTTTTAAATTGGGAATGGTGTAAAGTCATTGAATTGATAGCTGTGTTGGACCTTCGTTTCCCTCTGTTTTACGTCATACATAGACATCCTGTTAAAATTTAGGACTAAAAACATAATTGTAGGTGTAAACATGCTGATTCTTTGTGTGCTTTAGGTACCATTATCCCGTCCCTAAGATCTTCTACGTGCAGCTCTCTGTGGGGAGTCGGGAGTTCATTGGGGAAGGACGCACCCGCCAAGCAGCGAGGCACAACGCTGCCATGAAAGCCCTCCAAGCACTTCGCAATGAACCGATCCCTGAACGGCCACCACAGGTAAAAGCAAACTCATAAAAGTCTCAAAACGACACAGAATAACACCTGAGGTTTATTGGAGACATGTTGGCATCGTTGCACCCTTTGAATTTCTCTACATCATCCACATTTGGAAAGAGTTGAGGAGCTTGGTTTGGTCAGAAATGCCAAATGTCACACATTTGTGAAGGTGAAAGGAAAGCTGTTAGTTTCTTATCAGCATCTTTTAATCTGTCTGGATCCATGTGGCATTTACTCTTTGCAGCATAGCTACTCTGCACACCCGCCCGTATTCCAAAGGACTGAGTTAGATATAAAAATCAAAGTTGTTTTTATGCTATTTCTACCACGTGTTAGGTAGAAATCTTTAAAAGCATGTTATGTGTCCTTTAAACAATAACTGTGTCAGCCTAATCAGACTCGCCTTTTTATGTTGGTTTCCATTTGGTGTTTTCGCTGCTTTCACCTCAGAGGTGTATTCCAACCTGAAACTTTAGTTTAATTAAAAGTGAAACGGTTTTGTGCTCTTGGCTCCTTTCTCTATCTGAAAAGAATCCAAAGATGTTTTTTTGTTTTTGTTCAGTTACTAAGATGAGTGTGTATCCACCCTTAATCAGGTTCAAGCCAAATCCGCCTTAGCTCTAATTACTCTAATGTGTCACATAAGCCCTGCAGTCGAGTTTGCACCTGGCAGGGCTGCATTTTCTGTTTCCCTACCCTTTCTGCCTGCCTTCTCCCAATGTCATTGTACCTCTCCGAAGTTTCTTCAAGTCATACTTGTTAACAGTTGTTAACATCTCCCACCGGAAATCAAATTACCCCCTGTCCCAGTTGCCTGGCATCGTTGATGGTTATTTAAAACGCTCTGGCTCTTCTCACTTGCCTGCATCGCTGTCTTGTGGCGTCGGCCATCATAAACGAGCTCTTTGTTTGCTCCTGCTGAGTCTTGATTTACAAATTGAGCCGCATTGTGAAGACTGTATAAGCATGTCATTCTGTCTATGCGCGAGTGTGTGTGTGTGTTCCAGCATGTTTCGGTGTGACAAGGACATCCGAAAGGCTAAAGGTTTGTTTTACTTGATTCTTGGTTGTTTAGCTTTTGATGAATGAATGTCAAGATTTTCCAAGAAGTTTTAGAACTTGTTTTCCTAGAAAGAAAAATGTTTTGCATAGTTTTTTAGAATTAATGAGTAGAAATATTCATATTTGTGAAACATTTTTTGTATTTTGTCACATAAAACCCACAAATTTTAGTGTAAATTAGTTTGAGGGAAATAATATATGCTTGTCACTTTTAAAAAAAAGATGTATTAAGTGTAGTGTGCAGTGCTTTTCAGTCCCTTGTACTTTAAACCCATCTATATGGTTTTGTAGTGGTCAAGTCAAAGTCAAGACGTACCTCAAGCTGTTCATACTCAAAACCCTAATATTTCTAAAAAATTACTTCAAAAAGATTTAAAAGACTCACAACTTCACAACCATGCGCTGCTTTTGTTGGCCTTGTCCAGGTCACATGTTTGTTGTTCTGCAATCTTGAGTCTCTTACTCTTCCCTTTTGATCTAGAATCCATTCACCTGATGAAAGAAGTTGCTCATAAGCTTGTAGCTCAAGGTTAATACGTTTTTCTTTTCCATTCTCTGCCTGCCATCGCTTTTCATTTAAATAGTTCCTTCAGGGTGAGTGTGACGCTGCGCTGTATGTGTTTCTGCACTACGACAAGGACTCTCTGACCCGACCATCAATAAGCAGAAGCAGTGCTGAAGTCCGGTCCATTCCAGGCTGTGCTTGTTTTTCCTCTCCCTTTCAGAAACTGTTCCCTGGCAGCTTGTTAAGGCAACCTTGAGAGTGGATTCTCTATTCATCACACATATCAGGAATGATAGCGACAGAGGAAAATGCAGCCCTGCAAGCTGAGTTGAAATTTAACTGAGAAAAGGAAAATTGGTGCTTTTGTTATGTTAAATACCAAAGATAGACAGAAAAAATAAAGGTTTTGTTAAAATAGACTAAAACATGGTGAAAAATAAAGTGTTGCAAGATTAGAAAATAATTACTCTAGGCCAGCCTGGCTGTAGCGCCTGATTTTGTTTTCTGCTACACGTCTACAGAAAAAGGTACTGTGTATCACAAATGATGATCTAAGCCTCCAAACTGCCCCAAACGTTTCCACCTAACTTTGTGTGTCATAAGAAATGCAGGTAAATCTCCCCTGAATTGAGTTCCAGCTCGGCGCAATGTCTGCCTCCTCTGAAATCCAAGAAATCTCGTTTCAAAGTACTTGTCACAATCCAGGTCAGGTCACACAATGAACCAGAAGAAGCGACGGAACCCTGAGGGGAAGGACTGCAGCCAGTCAGACTTAATGAGACAAAGAGCTGGACATAAAAAGATAAAGATCGAGACATAACGCTGCATTCCAGCAGGCTACAGGCAGCAGAAAGCCCCCTGTTGTAGGATATGATCTCACTGCATTGAGCTTGGTTTCATTATCAGCTGCAGTGACTGTAAGCTGGTGATTTCCCAGCAGTTTCTCTTATTGATCTAGTTATGTATAAGCGAAAGTCTGGAAGTTAACGCTTAAACTGGAGTCAAAAGAGCAAATTCCATTAAAAAAATATTTCTTAATATCTAATTTCAAGTCACAATTCAATACCTAATAAAGAAAACAAGGAAACCCTTATTTTGAATGTAAATCATTGTGTGAATGACCTAGTTGTTGTACAAAATGTGTGCCTGAACTGAAGTCTTCAATCCCACATCAGTAAAGTGCAGTATGTAAGCAATTTAAATCTAAAAATTAAGAAACAAAATGATGGACCATGTTAAAAATGCTTTTCATGCTGTAAGTCTGTGGCATCACAAAAATTCAGCATTCTAACTGGACTGTACAGACTTTTTATATCTTCATGCTTTTAATCTAAATCCTCAAATGTCTGAACCTGCTCTGGAACAGTCGAGTTACTTAAAATTGGGTTTTGTTTTGGTTGTTTATTTTGTTTTGACATTCTGATGTTTTACTGTAAAACTGTCTAGTTTCACATCATCCTAATATTGCTTGCTCTTATAAGCAGGTATACAAAGACAGCCCATTTCTACCTTTTTTAAACACTTTGATCATTTCAGATTTATCTACAAATGTCTACTTTGCCCTCTAATAGGATTTTAGACTGTCAACATTCTTACTCCCTTTATTTATTTTTTTACCTTCTGATATATGTATATATATATGCATGTGTATAAATTTATAAAAATGTATGAACACATGTATAAATTACAATGCATTTGATTGCCAGGGTTTAGTAGCTAAAATGTTATTTGGAAAGTTGTAAACTGTTGCTTTATAATTTGATTTTCTGTTTTTGGAGATAAAAAGAAAAAATGGTTGAAAACATTTCACCTAGCCATATTGTTTTGAATTTCTCAAGCTGCATTCTTGAATGTACCCTGTAGATCTCGTCAACTCTGTTCATCTAATGATTTCCACACCAGATTCAAATCTGCATTTATATGCAAAATAAGTAAATTAAACATAACTGACAAAACCCAACACGAATATAAACAATTGTCTTTTTTTGTGGATGTTCATCACCTGAATAATAATTCAAATATCAACCCTAATTTGAAATGATATTTTTCTGCCCTGAATTTGCTTCAGAAATATCCATACTTTTTTAAGCCCTGTCTCATGTCTGGCCAGTTGTTAACCGAGTTACTCAGTAAAACACATTTACAGTAATTGTTTGTTTTTTTTCTCTGTCATTTCCAGAGTCCAGAAGAAAAAGTGGAGACACAAGAAGGAACTGATGCCAGCAAATCAGAGATTAGCCTCGTCTATGAAATTGCCCTCAAAAGAAACTTATCTGTTAACTTTGAGGTAAGAACAAAAACACAGCCATCTAATCATTTTAAGTTCATACCATCATTTTGACAAATTATCAAAATATTAGTGTTGTAACTTTGAACTGAGATGGGATGGGAAGAGGGATGAACATGACTGCAGGATGAAGATTAGGTGATTCATTACTTCCAGGGAGTTTTAAAAAGTTTTGCTAAACCCAGACTCTTTTGTTTTTGCACTAATTATTCTCTAGGGAAAGTGTTTTCCAGATTCTCACCATGAGGTAAAACCGGGAAAACAACACTCAACTTGTAAGATTGTAAGTTGAATGTGTTTTCCTACTGGATGAGCCACAATCTATGTATGACAAATAGTAAAGGAAGACTAACTGTACAAGTAATTAAGGAACCACTCCTTAATTTCTAAATTTCAGTGAATTCTAAAAGCTGTCATGTTTTATAGGCAGAGAAAACTTGAGCACTAATATATAATTAAATGAAGGTTTCTCCACAGCATCATAAAAACTGCCCTTCTCTTTTTGACTGAGTTGTGTGTTTTTACCGTTTAACTATAGAAACATGTAGGAATTGAGGGGCATTGGTTGTTTATTTTAGCCCTGGCAACACAAAAATCCAATCATTTTTCAAGTCAGTGAACATAACCTTGCTGATGAATATTCATCTGAGAGTAACACTTTTTGGCGTAAAAGTTGTCGGAGCGGGAATCAGACATAAAGTTTCTACTTTCCGTACATATAAGGAGGAGGCCTGAGCTGTGAGAAGACATTTTACGACTATACTGTATTTTTTGCGACATGTTGATATTCAACATTCTGACACAATTCATTCAGGCTGTAAGAGAAAGCAAGAGTTTGAACAGATAACAGGAAGGCTGAAAGGAAGATAATAGAATTGGTTTGTTTTATCTTTTTGAGCTTTCAGGAGGAACATGTTGGATTTGAAAATGTTTGCACCATTTTGAGAGTTGGAGAGTTAACATAATGGTCTAGAATGCACAGATGCTGCTGTTTTTAATATCAGCAAGAAATCCACAAAGTTTCCAAAAAGTGGAGGTCAGAAATTGGCAACTTATTGGTGCATCTCTTGACATGATCCACTTTCTTCACCCCCAAAGGTTGTCAGCTTTGGTGACATTCCTCTGTCTAGAATCAGCCTCAGTGGCTCCACATCAGTCCCCCAAAATAAACTCCCTACCAGTTTTGTTCGGTTTCTTTGCTACACATGATCCTACCCTTAGAGTTACATCCTCAAAGTCAGAGTAGTTCACTCTGTCCTCATATGACCTGCTCTGTTCTTCTTGGCTTTTAACATATCTTAGCTGACTCATCTAATATTCTCTCCCCAAGCCTCCACCTCCTCATCTTCGTTTGCACTCGGTAAGGTGCCAAAAACAAGGGAAGCTCAGTTTACACTGTATGCTCCCTCCCTTCCTCCTTAGACCTCTCCCTTCCATCTCCATCACTCCCAAAAATCACAAATGAGGCAGTTGCATGTGGAGACAAGGGGGAGATGCAGACACAGGAAGAGAAGTAACATATTTTCTCTCTGCGGACTTGGCTTGTTAATATGAGTTTACCCCTACTTTGGAAAAGCTATATGGAAAACTGAAGTTCTTGCATTTGTTCCCCTCACCTTCCTCTACTCATTTGCCCTTTAAAGCAGGATATATTTTCCTTTCTCGGAACAGCTATTAATTATTTTAGCCAGCTAAATCAGGGATGGAGGTAATTCATTATCACTGTCCTTGATTACACTGTCATTTTTAGACCTGGGAAATTTGGAGAGAGAGGCAGTATTTTTGTTCTTCTGAGCTATTTCCTGCTCTCTCTAATTAATGGTTTTTCCCCCCTTCAACAACCATTTTTAATCACCTTAAATATCTCTATCCAAAATGAGTCTTTCCAGTAATTTGTTCACTTGTGATTAGAGTAGATCTTGTCTTTTCCAGTAAGTTTGCTGGAATATTAAATAATTATTTACTTCAAAGCACTTTGAAACACCTTGTTGCTATGTGTTACAAGTAATCTGACTTAACTATTCAACATTTTTACACATCAATCAGAGTGATTCATTTGATTTAGATGGGAACAAATAAACTCATATGGAGGCTTGTGTTTTCACATTAACTGAACAGGAAGGGCTTAGAATTTGATATTTATAATTTGATAGGCAGAAGAGTAATTGTAATTTTGCAGCTAGCTTAACAGTGAAGCTACAGATTGTCATGAGGCATTAACGTCCCATAATCCAAACAAAATAAGAAGTCGTGATAAACGAATTTCACCAAATTATGCCTATGTTGTTGTCCCATAATCCAACAACATTACTGGCAAATAAGAACATCCTTTCCCAGTTAAACACGTGCAGCAGCTGCAGTCTTATGCTCACATACTGGCTTCCTTTTACTCTTCATTACATGAAGAAAACACTTTTCCAAAAACTCAAGTCTTAAACCAGGAGTCTGTCAAGTCTCAAGTACAGGTCATTCTTGTTTTGACATGTAAAGACCAAGGAAGCACATGAAAGAAGCTGACAACTTTGCATCAGTCATAAGTAATAAAAGAACAGTTAAATTGGAGGAATAAGGTAACAATTGATCAAAGGCGGCATGATGATTCACTTTTACTCAGTTTCTATTTCAGCAACAATAAATTGTCTGAGGCACGCTGCACTGAGCAGAAAACAAGATTTAGTAAGATGTAGCACATGATAGGAAACAATAAGGCATGCAAATTCAAAACCTAGCGGCGCTACAACACACACACACACACACACGCATACATTCAAAGAAAACTGTTTATTTTCAATTCAACATCGCTTTAAATATAAAAACTAAATAGTGAAAAAGCTATCTTTGTGCTAATACTCCAATTCCACTTTGTTTTTCATATCTGCTGCATCCTTCCTTTGTTTCAAACCTTACTCCATTTAATTTAGGCTTTTCAATCAATACCAAACCCAATTTCCATTTAATTATATCCACATTTTTAGTTAATTAAAAAAACATTTTTTGAAAAAGTGTCTTTTTTCTTGTAAAGGCACAATGCATACGTTTACATACATCCAATTGTAAAGCAAAATTCAATAAGTTTACAGAAAACAAACAATAAAAATAACCAGTTCAAATGATTAAATTTCGAGACCTCAGGGGGAAAATCAACCATTGAGTCAGTTACCGTGACATTCCATGTGTTTCCCTTTAGATGTCAGGAGATCAAAGATCCCTCAGGAAGGGAGCAGCACCTGTCACACATCTTGACAAGCAGATGAACTAGTTTGTAACCTTGCTAAAGTTGGTGTCATACTGTTTTCACCATGTATATGGGCGTTTTGAAAAACTCAGGCTACCGGGGCCTTACCATGGAAAAATAAATAATATTTTGCAGAACATCAAGTCCTGCGATGTCTTTGAATATTTTGATGCTCTCCTGTTATGAAAAAAATGTATGTATACTGGATATTACTGGGGTTAAATTCTGACTGTGTTATGAGCGAACTTGTTACTTAAAGGGATCAACAGGCCACCTGGGAAGGAGTTTCACTGCTCTACAAAGGCTCCCAAACGGTCAAATAATTATTAGCCAAATTATTCTGGTAGCAACTGATGGCTTAAATTTCACTTTCGGTTTCAGCCATTGCATGTTCAAAGGTAAGTGAAGCATCTGTTCAACATTCTGTGAGATTAAGTGATGTTATTGATGAGTCGTTGCTGTGACATTTAAAGGAGATTTATTTGGCCTAGGAGAGCTGTGTGTATGGGAGACTTTTCTTTGAAATGTCCAAAACATTTATGATAGAATAGTTTTAATAGTTTTTCTGATTACCAAAATGCATACGCTAATTTATGTAATGTATTGGATGGCAATGTGGAAGCATCATTTTTTTGTTACATAATTTTTTCCAATTCCTTTGAAATAAAAGGCAGATGTACAATAGTGTGGCGGGAATAACAGGAATTTCTTCCCATTGCTGTATCCTGTCTCCTTGCTAACTACTGTTATGTTGGTTGATGGGTGACTACAGTCTCCACAACTTTCATTACCAGCACAGATTTTTACTCAAGTATTCACCACAGCATCAGGATATAGGTTTGCAGCACACCTAGCTTCCAGCATGCCTTGTACAACAAGTTGGATTCAGAGATATCGCTATGATAAAATAAATAAAATAGTACCAATCTCCTATGAGGTATGCATTTCCATACCCTATTAGATGGCAAATGTCAGCAGAAAATAGTTTTACCCAGATCTAAATAAGTGCTACTGACAAGACGTTTCAAGTTTGCTTATGTTACATTTAATTTTTTCAGTCTGAAAAGGGGCCTCTGAAAGGTGTCATATTTGAAAAAGATTGAAAACAAACAAGTCCAGAAGATGCATCTCCATCTTCTCTTGTCATGTCATATTTATCTTTCCCCGTTATGCACTATGATGGATTCCCTTTTATTCTCAGTCTGTGTGCTGAGAATAATACTATGGAGTGCATTGACCATTTGGAAATTGGTCAATGCATTTTCCTTTTGATTTCTTTTTTTTTACCAACCTATTGTTTAACCATAGCTTCAACTTTTCCTGCAGTGTGCTGACCTTGTGTTTTGATAGGCTCAGAAGAAGCTTTACTTTTTCCTCAAAAATCATAAGCTTAAGAACACACACATATTAATCTTCCGCGCATTCCCTCCAACAACATAACAGATCCCTCTCATGTGAGCGCCTTCGATCTGAGCAATGTTTTCACATCATTCCATCCTTTCCTTTACTGGGGCATGAAATTACCCTTAAGTCAGTGTTCGACTGTCTACTTTCCCATCACTCCTCTACGATGAGGGTCACCACCACCCCAAGAGCCAGTTGGCTCATTTAATCCCCCTGTCAGGCAATATCAAACAGATGTCAGCATCAAAGAGGAACCAATCTATAAATCACAGCTTGTGTGTTGTGTTGGGGGGTAGGACATAAGAGAAGAACCACCCATCTTACAAGGAGCAGTTTCCCTCGGGGCATGTCCATCCACCGCTCTTCACAAAAGGATCTTTCTTCTCTGTACCAATCCTCACCATTGTCATACCCTGATCCCATAGCCTCCTGTTCTACAGTACCTGAGTTCTAGCTTGCACAGATCCTCAGACTACCTAGGGTATTAATGTCTCCCTGAAAAGCCAAAGTGAAGGCGTCCCATGTTTGAATAAGAAAGGATGAAGAGACGGGCATGGGGGGAAAAAAAATCAACATTGAATTACAGAAGGTTTCCTGTGTACAACTTGATCTCCTTGTCGTCGGGTGGTAGACGGGTGTGTTTGCGTGTTTGTTTGCGTGTCTGTGTGCGGGCTTGGCTTGTAGGTGAATAGAAGCACTGAAATCCCATCGGTAGCGGTGCGGATCCTGTGTCGTATGCCAGGAGACTGACTGCAGCTTGTCTACTGCTATCCCAGACCAAGGGAATGTTGTACCTATGCACCTTTTGTCACATATCTTGTTGACTTTAACATGTACCCTTAAAGGCTACATTTGGTTTCTTTTCCTGACCACATCGAGGTCTGTAGCCACTCCATATGCAATGCCCCATTTTCTTTAAATACTTTAAAATAGTACAGTGTTAACCATTCAGCATGTTTTATTTGAAAATAGATGAATCTGCAAATACTGAACTAGACAGAGATCCAAACAGTGCTTTGTATTATTTTAATAAGAAAATGTGACTCTGCTGTTGTTTTGTTTTGGTAGTGAAAAGACACATATGGAGATTATTTTTGAGCATTCACAGCCATTTTGTCATGTCAGGTACCAAGAATAGGCAGAGAAAATAAAAGCTTATTTTCAAAGAAAAGTCCTTCCAAAATGATGCAGGGCTATGGAACAAGATTACTTGAAAAGGCTACAAGGAAGTCTGTCTTCTATAAAGCAAAGCATAAAGAAGTTAGAGGAACTCATTTGTTTAAACTATTCAAACCCTGAAGTGTGCAATCTACAACTTGCTGCCTACGGGAGTTTACGTGCCAAACTATTTCTTGGCTTGGAGCAGTAACTTCCTGGAGTCTCTGCTCGTTGCCTGACAACTAAACAATGAGATGTAACAAAATCAAACTGGGAATAGCACAGTCCTGTTTTCTACATCTCTGAGACAAGGATTCCTCATTCAGTTCAGCAAAGCTTTGAAAAATTGTTTCTCTTCGAGGAGCTTGAGTTCTTTTTTTTTTTTTTCTGGTTACAAATCCATTCACAAACATGGCTGAGTTTGTGTGTTGGTTTCTATCCCAGAGATCCTCTCGCTGAGTACTTACACATGGTCTTTGTGATAAACAAGGACACAGAGGAAGATGGAGAGGCACACGCAGGACTACGCAGATGAAGAATGTTTCTTACTGCTCGTGCGCACAGTCCGTTACTGGTTCATATCTGTTTCCTCCAAGTGACATAATCTTAGCTGAGAAATGGCCAAGCAGTGCAAAGTGTCATCACTGCATGCTACTGGCACAGTAAAAACATTCAGCTATCCAATGTTTCCTAACGTGGCAAATGTTAATATGTACAAGAAGCTGTCATGTTGCATTTCCTTTTTCTGGAGACAAGTAGCACCAGAGTCGATCCCCGCAGGGTGGAGGGAGTTCAGCTGTTTAGTTGGACAGTGAGCTCTTCAAGGCTTCATCGTTTCACATACCATTGTCTAATGTTGAAAGTGTAACTTCCAGTCTTTCAGGTTCTTAATTAAATTGCTAGACTTTTGCAGTTGGAGAGGACGTGCTCATATTCTACTGTTTTTCTCTAATGTCTGGTATTCGTCCGTGTTGATGTGCGAGGCATCTCAGGAATGCCCGAGCCTCTGCTTATCAACGGAATCGGTTTTATCGGTGACTGGGTTTAAATTAAGTGTTTCTAGATTGCGGCTGATTGCTACAATTTGTGCTGTCTGCGCCGCTGCTCCAACTTTAGCAAAGAAACTCAGCAGAGCGTGGGAGGAGGAAAGTGGGTGAAAGAGAGATTCCAAAGGAAAAAAAAAAAACAGCATCCACCATAAACCATTAAGGCCTGAGGCGTAGCTTAAACATGGACACATGTCAGGCGACTGTGTGTGTTATAACTCTGGAATCATACGTGTGTGAAACCTAATTCTTTTCCTGGTAGAAAAAGAATTAGGTAACCTTCCTACGTAAGGGTTAGAGAGAACCCCACCTGCTGCACACACATTGTTCTCAGACTTCATAGGAAGTAGATGTGATTGCAGAAGCATGACCTAACGCCAGCCGGTGTTTGTTTTAGGTCTCCCAGGTGACCAGAGGCTGGAGGAAGGAAACCGAGCCTCCATCACCAGAGACTGTCATTTAGGAACATGTTACTCTTCATGCATGTGTGTGTTTCAATGTTTTTCAGCCCAGTGTGTGTTGTATATGATTACCATGCGCATATGGGTGGATAGAGCAGATGTTTTGGACCACCTGGTTCAGCTTGCTAGCTAGCACAAAACTTACATGACAAAACACTGACATGCATCTATAAGCTTTTTCTTTTTCTCTCTCTTTGTCTCTCTATTTGTTTTTGTTGCAAACATTTACCAAACTTTTCCAGGTGTTAAAGGAGAGTGGTCCGCCTCACATGAAAAGCTTCCTGACCCGCGTCACTGTCGGAGAGTTCTCTGCCGAGGGCGAGGGGAACAGCAAGAAGCTGTCCAAGAAGCGTGCCGCTCTCTCCATCCTGCAGGACTTGAAGAAGCTCCCCTTCATACCGACTGTGGAGAAACCCAAGACGCACTACAAGAAACGCACCAAGACTATCCTCAAGGTGCTGCAGGCAGGGGGTGGAGGGAGTCAGAGGTGTTGATGGGGAGGCTCAAGGCCTGGCTGGCATCAGGTTCTCATTTGAGCAACAACACCACAGTTTAATTAACTTATTAACTTTATTCAAAACTTAAAACTTAAAATTATACAATATGTTAGTTATTACAGGTATAATACGATTATTATAGGACCCACTGTCCTGTATGATTTAGATGTTTCCTAGCTCCTCTGCTCCTAACCTAAATGTTGGTAAATGAGTAGGTGATTAACAGGCTTCTCCACCATTTGATGTCATGCTGAGGAATCATTTAAACCAGTGCTGGAGCAGAGACTATAGTGGGGAATACTGATCAATAACACTTTTTATATTCCAACATAAGTCTTTATGACATTAAAAACATTTATGTTATATTTTATTTCTTCACTGTTTTACATTAGTCTCATCACCTATCCACCTGAATTTGCAGATTAAGGTTTTTGTGAATGCAGTATTATCAGTTCCTTTTAGTTCAAGTACCTAGATACTCTGAACTATAGGGGGAAAATATATTGAAATACATTGTATTTTCATTTTGTTCTAATTGGTCATCTAACAGGGACAAATGCAGTAAACATAGATTCATTGTATAATATAAAGCTGATTTGGATCTCTGTCTCTGACTGAGAAGTTAGGGATTAAAACCTAAACATAAAACCAGTTATGAATTTGAAAGACATCAGTGTAACTTGTAAATATATTTAGTAAAAAACTGCTTAAATAAATTAAACAATGAGGGATACTTGGGGTATTTAAAGAACCAAAAATAAGGCTTATACTCCCACGTTTGTATAAATGCGTAAAACATTTTGTGTTAGAAAATGTTTTACACATTTATATTCAAATACATAACATGTATTTTGATAAAATTTTATTCCTAAAGTGATGTGTCCTTTCAGAATATATGTGCTCAAGTTTAATGTTGTATTTGTAATATTTTTTCAGCATTAGATTGTGCTGTCACGATAAACTGACTTTTCATTTGTCATCCATAGAGACATGACTTTTACACATCTTTACCACGATTGCCAACACATTTTCTTTATATGAATATATTAACACTTGCAGTGATAAAAAAGCATTTTCAATAAAGCTAATTATGTCATTCTTCTTTTCTTTCCAGACAGGACCTGACTACGGTCAGGGCATGAACCCAATCAGCCGATTAGCTCAAATCCAGCAGGCCAAGAAGGAGAAGGAACCGGAGTACCAGCTGCTTTCAGAGAGAGGGATGCCGCGACGCAGGGAGTTCGTCATGCAGGTGAGCAGTTATTTTAACTTCTTTATTTCTTAATCCGCTCTGTTGGAACAAGCCAAAGGCAAAGTGGGGTTTAAAGATCATTTCAGGTTTATTTTCCTATTGAACTCAGTACAATTTTCAAGATTTTTGGGGGAAAACTTCCTTTGTCAGATCACCATAACAGAAGACTGAAATTTTGAAACACCTAAGTCTGGGTCAAAGGTTCAATGGCATGCTTTAGAACAAAGCATGTTCATGTAATAGAATGGCCCAGTCAAAGTCTTGACCTAAATCAAATTAAGAATCTGTGAAGAACACCTTACAAATGCATCTAAAAAAAAACATGGTTTAAAAATCTGAACCATTTCTAATATTGTGTGCATGCATGTATAGAACCTATCAAAGGTTAGCCTGGCCTTGTTTATTTTAAACTGAATCCATGAATCTCAAGGTCTATGTCTAGACAGCCTTCTGTGTTTACCGTTTTGACGGTACATCTCATCCAGAGTCACTCCTTCTTCCTGTGTTGATGTCTGTAGGTCAGCTTGATTTTACATTGACAGGACACTTTTGCCCAGATGAAATAAATGAAAAAACAAAAAGTTAGACTTCAGTTGTTTTTGCAAGAACTGAGCTGCGGGGCAGAGGAATTATCCTAAAAATAATCAAATGTTGGTTTTTATTGCTAGAGTTTTAGTGTGTTTACTTTAGTTTCAATGGAATAAGATGGAGGATGGTGAAAAGATGAGATAATGTACTCTCTAGACAAATGGAGCATAAAATTAACCTGCTGAATTCACGTCTGATTGATTAATCAGAGAGAAAGTTATGTTGGGATGTGTTGTGCAAAAGGTGAAGAAAGGAAAAAGAAACAAGATGACCATTCCCTCCGGTCTGCACATGAATCTGTCATTTTAATCACGGTTGGCAGTGCACAACGTTTTCAACAATAAAATCTGTCTCCAAGTGCACTCTCATGTGTAACTCTATGAAAATGTGATCATATAAAGCTTAATATACTTAAAATAATTGAAACGCAGCGCATTAGAAAAAACGGGGCACTGGCAGAGCTGAGCGATTTTATGCTAGCTCGTTTAACAGTTTATTAATTTTGTTAAATGACTGAGTTTGTGCAAGTACTGTCCAGTAACAACAGCTGTGTTAGATTGGTAACTTGGCCGTCTAGTTCAGTGAGCCTGAGTCTGATTTTCTGAGTTGGGTTGTAGCAGCTCAGAATCCTCTTGTTCGGAGTGTCGGCTTACAGTTTTGGTCAGCAGCGTTACATCCACTCATGTCCTTGAATTTAGTCAATTTTGAGCTTGTAATAAATTTGCTACAAATGTTTTTTGTTTCTTTTTTTGTGGAATGCACTTAGACTGTGGTTTAATATTAGAACTGGCGTCGTTTAAATAGGAAAATTTTTGCGAGGGCATATTTGAGAGTCACTGAGTGAAGTATTAAAAGATTCACAGTAAATTCAAGTTCAACCAGGAATTGATAATTTTAATGGTGATGTGGAAGATGTGCTCAGAGTAAGATATTGAAATTAGCAACACATCCCTGATGAGCATCATTTTATTGAGTAAGGATGTGACTCTGAAAACACAGATGCTTCAAGTTTGCACAACAAAGCTGAAAAGCACTCGGTGAGCTCCAGCCTTTTCAGCCTCTGTAAGCTTGATATCCTCCAGCTTGTTACTTGTTGAAAGATGCTCAGAGTGCCTTCATTTTAAAGCTGCTGCTACTCTTTCTGTCGCCACATAGAACATCCCTCATGAGCAGCTTAGGTCTTTATTGTGTCGCTTGAATAAGAAATAGGACCAGCACACATGGCATTATGTAGCCCATTTTTATCATGTGGATTTTTTTTTTGCACCTATTCATCCCTCTGTCCATCTTTCAGTCAAAACTCGCTCTCCTTGTCTTTCTATCCGTAATCCTCTTCTTTTTTATGAAGAACAGAGCTTCTCTAACCATCAGGCAGTAATTCAGCTCCAGATCCATTCTCTCTGCCTCTTTGATGCACACATTAGCCCCTGTGTGTGCGCGCATGAGTGTGTGTGTATGCTCGCTTGCGAGTGTATGTGTGTGTGTCGTTCTTTTGTGTAGTCCACTCACTCTTCTAAAATTTCCACATTGTTTCCCCTGGTAGGCAGCAGGGCTCAAATGAGCCTCTGTTTTCCCATCTTTTGTTTAAACTGGAAAAAAAAAAAAAGCCTCCACCTTATATCAAATGGCTTTGAGGTGCTTATCTGTAGTTAATACTTAATAAAGGAGTGAATCTGGTTGGGAGTTGGCTATTTGCTCTGTCGTTTGCCAGCTTAATGCGTCCAGAGCAGCACTTGAGCTTGTCAGGCCGCTGTGAATGAGTGCGCCGAGGCCTGGCTTTTCACAGGCTCCGGCTCCTCACAATGTTATTTGTACAGTGTAATTGTCTGTTTGTATAACACAACGACGTCCGATCTGCTCTTGGAAATTTCTACTTACATTCTGTGTGGACAGATTTAATGCTTTGGGATTACTGAAAAACAAACACTTCACGTTGCATGGCTGACTTGGCTCAGGAGGCCCGAGTCCTGAGCCGAAACTGAATGGAAGCTGAGGAGAAAAGCTACGGAAATCACCAGTAAAACAGCATGTTAATATGTTGCCCTAATACCTAATGCTTTTCCCTCATTGTTTGCCTGTTCGTTTGTGCACTCTTGCAGGTGAAGGTGAATAACGAGGTTGCCACGGGAACAGGACCCAACAAGAAGGTGGCCAAGCGGAACGCCGCTGAGGCAATGCTGCTGCAGCTGGGATACAAGGCCTCTACGGTCTCTCCGAATCCCTCAGAGGTACAAACCCAACCCAACTGCAACTTCTGTATTTCATTTTCGATATATATACAAACCTCCCCCCCTCTGTTGTTATGTGGAACCATTTATTTATTTCTGCGTGGGATTACTGTAAGCAGGCGTCCTTCAAACTTTTAAACTGTCATCAGTTCTCGGAGAACATGACTAAAGTTTGGGGACTCATGACGACTTTTGATGAATAACTAGAAATGCTCCTACACTGTTTGGAAAAGTCAGGAAAATTGTGGAATTTGTTTTGAGGATTTTCCCACTTCAACTAGCATTTTGTCCATCCTCTTTTGCAGATAACGCATTTATCTCTGTAGAAATATCTGCCAAAAAGTTCTTATAAAAAATTTTTTAAAAAGTCTGGAAACTCTTGACATTTCAATCTGCAACAGTATAACATCTTCACATTAACAACATGTTGTAACTCTTGTTTAAATTCCATCAAAGACTTAAGTATATACAAAGAGATATCAGATTTATTTCAAACCACATTTGAGATGTAAACATTTTTATTAGGTCTTATTTCTTCAGTGAAGTGGAGACATACCGACACTGAGTCTACTCCCCTGATTTATCACTGGTCTCATTGCTGCTAACCTATTACATAACATCTTCAGCTCCTCTGAACCAGGCGTTTTGCAAGCGACCATTGATCACCCTCATCTCTATGCGGCTCATCGGTTTTTAAGCTTGAGAGAACAGAATCTGATAGAGATTATGTTACATAACCGAACTTTCTGTTGAATTTTAATTGTCCTCTAGACATCGCCGAAGAAGAACAGCAACATTGTGACCACCAGCAGGTGTGGGGAAAAGTTTTCTCCTGTTATAAAAGCATAAAGCATATAAAAGCTGTGCGTATGCAAGAGAGAAAATTAACATTCTGTCTGATCTTGACATGTTGGACAAAGAAAATTATAGTAAGCAAGGGTTTTTATGCAACTCAATTGTAGCATATCTACAACTGCAGCTATTTCCATTCTCCTGTGATTGAAGACAAAGCAACAAGGTCAGGTTCAGATTGCATGAAGCGCTCATTTTGGTTGTGAAAGGGAGGTTTCTGAGCATACAGTGGATCCCGGCTTATTGGAAGCGGAGTTGCTGCAGCCGTTTACAGTAACTCAGTCAATCAGGTCACGTTGACCCAATGGATTTAATTTATTTGCAACCCCGGTGAAAATTTTTGAAAACATGTTAAAATAATATATGCACTCCAATTTTTTAGGACCTCGAGAAGAAGCACAGACCCAGAGAAAACACTTTTTATTTATTGCCCTGATGACTGACACAGCCAACTTGGGTTCAGGAGTGATTTTCCTTTTGCTATTTCCTAAGTTTTTAAATACTAATAAATGTCTTCATGACTTACATGGCATGCTTTCTTGTCTTTCCTATTTTAGAGAGAATTGTGTCTCTCTGTCAAGTGATTTTTATGCAAAAGGGAAACAGGAAGTGACAAATTACTCTTTATATAAACTCTGGAGTTTACAGACCTTCTGATCAACTGACAAAAGTCACATAGATTTATTTTATGGTTAGGGTTTTTTTTAGGGATAATTGTGGCACCATCTGTTTTCTTATAAGGGAAAAAATGACTGTACCATGACATTTTTTCCTCAAAATTAAGTGCTTAATTTGTAGATTGTAGCTTGTAGGATAGTTTACAGTTCATTCCATGCTTGTGCTGTGCAACCAGATGCATGTTGCACTGCCTATCTGGGACTGAGCTGGAATTGGAGCAGGAGGTCAGCGTACCGGAATATTGGCACGACTTTGGGAACATCCTGCTGTTAAACCACGGAGCCTTGCTTTTGACGCTTTCCACATGTCTGCCCACTTGCCCCTCTGATGATTGGCATCTCTTTCAACGAGGAAATGCAGTTTGCAGTTTCACAAAATGGTTCAATAATAACTTCAGGATCAAAAAAAGACTCCCAATCTAAATCCATTCAAGCCTCTGTGTGACTTTTCAGTTTTTTTTTCTGATGTTATGTCTGATTGGACTTTTTTACTCGATTTATTAGAACAAGTCAAAAATATGTTGTTTTCTTTGTGAAAGAATGACTATTCTAAATTAAATAATATAAATAATAGTAAAATAGAATATATTTAATAGCCTCTGGTCCCTCAGACGTCATTCTAGGAGTTTGTTGGCTGATCTACTTTCCCTAAGTCTTCAGTTGTACTTGAGGCCTTTTGTAGAAGAGCTCATCTCTGCTGTGATCACCCTCCATCTTGCTTCATCTGTTCCCTCCGTCCCCTGAGAGCTTTTTTTGTTCTCCAGTCCCTCCGAAGGACCTGAGGACGGCTGTTCAGAGGCAGTGGGTTGGATTTGTTTACAGCCATGACATCTCTTCAGCTGTTGAACGCATTAGGAAGAATTTGTTTCTGTTTCAAACACCTACTTGTGGCTGTTTGTGTTTGTGCAGGCAGATAGGCTTACCGCTGCAGTAGAAGGAGCCCTTTTTCAAGTTGCTAAACAGTGTCACACACACACACCCTTTAAATAAGTAGCTGGCTTAGAGAGACAGTAGTCTCCATAGGCGTCCCATCTTGTGAGCGTTTGTCTCTTTGTGGACCAAACAGTAGGAAGGAACTTGTCTGACATGCGTGAAGAAGCTGTCTGTTCAAGAATCGACATCTCTCTTACCTCTCCTCCCCCCTTTTCTGCTTCTCTCTCCATCTCCACAGATGGACAACAAAGGCTGGAACGGACAAAAGGCGCCTTTTACCGAAGCAACGAGTAACAGTGAGTATCGGCACGTCTCCCTGTGTCTATTACCATTTCCTTCTCCTCCTGCTCTCAGGCTTTCCAAAACCCCCTCCGATCTCGCAGGTGGTTTTAGCCACCGAGATGGCCCGGCGTTTAATCTCTGTGACTGGTCAATGGGCCTCTGACTGTCAGCTTAATTGGCCGTGCGTCCTCGTGGGGAGTCTGCGAATTCAGGCTCATTCACACGGGCTTACAGGGCCAACACACAGGGGCCCTCCGGGGAGTCCCTCCACTATCTTCCTGAGCAAAAAACGCAGCCTTTCAGTCAGGATTAACACACAAGCACACACACACACATTGTTCATCCCACTAAACAGACACAAAATGAGCTTGCTGATATAAAATAAGAGCTCTTATGGGCAAAGATAAATCACATGATATTAATGTATTATACACCTGAGACATAAAAACAGGAAGGAATCTGTTTTTTTTATTTTTATTTTAAGTATACTAGATTGCCAAACGTATTTTGACTGTGTCCCTTTCTCACTCTTATAAAACTAGACTGGCATCTCTTTGCTGCTATGACAGCATCAGTTCTGGGGGCACACTAGACTTATTGAACGGGCGGCGTCTTCATACGATGCCCGTCTAGAATTCAGTGGGCGACCTATTTGTTTATAAATGTTTGCACAAGCAGTCTACTTTTTAGATGATTATCTTTCTATAACTTTAGCCATAACATAAAGTCATATACACCAGATTGGGTGAAAATAAGGTGCATATAGAATACTTATTTATCAGTACTAGCCAGTATTTAGATTGAGCTTTTGCAGTAACACAACCTTCTAACCACACCTTGAATGTTAAAGCTGTGGTTACTTTGTTTTACACATTTCATAAAAATTCCTGACTGAATTCTATTAGTCTTCATCAGGACCAAAATGCACATTTTTATCCCTCAGGGTGTTGAAGCTTACTCTCTGAGAATCAGCTCAACTGTTTCTCATAAAGCACCTCTCAAGCAACAACATACCTGAAGCTCTACACGACACAGGCAGTAAAACCAGATGCAAGAACGTTAAAACTTTTATAATTTGTTTAGAAATGGTGGTAAAAACCTTAATAAGGCAGTGGATAGAAGTTAAAAATATACTAAAGAAAATTAAGGCATATTGAAGTTATAAGCACATATGGTTACTGAGGAAAACAACCCAGGAACATTTGAGCAATGATACTGAAGGCTCTGCCTCCAGTTCTGGACCACAGGTTTCAGTAAGCCTGCATATTCAAAGCAAATAATTGATTTGGCATTACAGAAGATATTAAAATAGCTACGTTAGAGTGCAGCATTGCCAATAACGGTTTGATATGTGGTAAAATTAAATTTCAGTACGAGAGTAAAACACATAGAGGCACTGGGGTCATATATAGTTCTCAGATCACCTTGAACTTGCGTCAGTGGTATATAGTTATATATACTGTATATATAACTATATGTATAGTATATATATATAAAATATATATATATATATATATATATATATATATATATATATATAGAGAGAGAGAGAGAGAGAGAGAGAGAGAGTTGTCTGATCACCTTGAACTTGCATCAGTGGCTGAGAAATATCATCTAATGTCAACCTGTAAGGTTTCTAGGCCCAAATATAATCACCTCAGTTTTGTGTTTACATATTGAAAAATATCTCAACATTCATTGTTTTTTTTTTCTCTTCTTCCAAAAAGAGTCATTTTATCTGATCACAGAAACAAGCAATACTTTATTTTGGATGAGCTGAGGTTTGTGGGAGAGCAACACAACAGCCAGGGGTGATAATAATCCTGTTCTTAAATTAAAAGTCTATGCCCCTGTTTTTAAAATAATAAAAACAAACCATTCCCATCGACATCCTGATTTAATGTCAGCAAAACAAGCTTGTGACCTTAGCACCAGATTAACTTCCTCTGATTAATAGAAGTGGAGCCATCAGCATTAAACAATAAACATTAAGGGTATAATGGTATGCAGATATCAATGTTTGGTTTGTACCTTGGTATGTTTTTGATTTCCTTCAGTAAGCAACGCACATTATGCAATATTTACAAATTGAAATCTATCTACATTTGAGGGATACCAAATGTAGGTGAATTAATATCTTCATAACTTCAGCTTTTTTCCACTAAATTTAGTTAAAACGTTAGTTTGCAGTTGATAAATTAACACAGATGCCATATAAGACAAATATTATTTAAATAAATGTATTTCAATTTTTTTTTTTTTTTTTTTTTTTTTTTTTTTGCACAAAGTAATTCAATAATGTTATAATTTACTTAGGTATGTAAAGTCCTAGAGGGAAATTGCATAATTTGAGGGGAGCTGGTCTGAAATACTCTTTAAAGGAAATGAAAAAGATGCTGTTTTGTAGAAACGGCTGCTTTCCCCACTCATCTGTGTGTTGTTTAAAAAAACATTATTTAAAAATCTACATTTTCAGTTCTTGGTTTCCTATTTTGTGTGTTGTTGTTTTAAACTCCAAGTTGGGCATTGTCCAGTGGATAATGTCAGAATTAATGAAGGTGAAGCACTTTATACAAAAATAGTTAGTATCCTAAACTAGCCTGCTATGCACTGAGCCTGATAGGTTGTGAAGTTCCCCTACTGATAAAAGGTCATTACATTTTTACTATGATACCATCAAAGTTATTGCCAGGAGCTTAGAAAGAAGCTGAGAGGCTTTGGTTAAATGTAAGTTTTCTGCTATCCTTTGATATAGTACATCTAGTATTACTTTTGAGAATATGATTGATTGTATCTTACAGGCTCTTAAAAACAATTCTGCACATTGATTCTACTTTTTTAGACTTAAAATACAGAATTTGGATGAGAACATGAACCTCTCCCATTCAACCCTCATCCCTTAATTTAGTCCAATCTTGTGAAAGATGCATCATCTTCATGTTTAGAGATTGATGATTAAGCTCTCGGATGAAGTGTTTCAGTGTTTGTGGTTTCTATGGTAACTCAGGATGCAGGAGTGGCCCAATACCTCCAGAGTAGAGCCCCTGGGGAAATGTCTTCCTTATTTGGAGATCGTTTCTACTGTTGGCATTGAGAGCGCCGCTGGTCTGCTGCCATTCTCGGTTTATCTCACACGCCGTGCATGAGGCTTAACTATCTGCTAATCAGCTCTTAAAAACGCCCGATCCGCACAACACTCACATGACGCTAATGTCTGGATAATGTTTTTGCATAAACACCATTTACAACTCATTCAAACAAATACAGCTGGTCTCGGTTTTCTGTGTGTGTCTGCAGTTGGTGAATGGAAGATGTTTCTGATTTCTTCCTCTGTGCCGATTGGCTGAACACTTTTTGGTTAGAAAGTGTTGTAACAGACTTGGCTGGGAAGTCGACTTTGCAGCTTTTACACCCAAATGCCAAAAATTGGATTAATAAGTGCATTTCTTAACAAATGTAAATGCTCTTTATTAATAACAGTAACATAGCCATGGTAGAAGCAAAGTGCACATTAGTAAGCAGTGGGGGGGGGAATAAGTATTTGATACACCATCAATTTCAAAGAATGGAGAGGTTTGTAATTTCCATCATACATACATGAGAGACAGAATCTAAAATAAAATTCCTGGAGTTCACATCATAAAATATATATATATATATTTACTACAGAAACAGTTAAACATGTTATGTTTCTAATAACATAATATTAGAAACATAACATATGAATTAATAAATGCACTATTGTAGCACTTTATGTGATAGAATAATGAAGTTATATTAGAAACATAACACATTTTCACTATTATAATAATGTAATAAAATACTTTAGCAGGGCTCTTTTAAATGCTGTAGTATTTGTTACATTTATAACAGCTCAAACAATAATCTTTCATCCAAAGACTTTCTACTGGGTTCAGATGTGGACACTGACTAGGCCACTTCTGGACCTTGAAATGGTTCTTACAGAGCCACTTTTTGGGGGCCCTTTGCTGTGTGTTTCGGGTCGTTGTCGTGCTGAACGACCGCGCCACGGCTCGTCTTCAGCGCTCTTACTGAAGGAAGGAAGTTGCTGCACAAAATCTCATGATGCTCCCCTCAGTACGGTGCAGTCATCCTACACACTGCAGGATCTTAATCATTGACTATGTAGTGTGTTACTATGGTAACCTTTAGGACTGTGGTCTCAGCTCTCTTCAGGTCATTGAGCAGATCTTCCTGTTTTGACTGCAAATTTTTTAAAAAGTGTTTTACTTGTGGATAATCTTGCTCACGGTAAAATGTTGAACATAAGATCGTTTAGAAACTTCAGCCATTACTGCTTCTCTAAAATCATTGCTGATCTCTTATCTTCTTGGCACTGTGCTAGCACAATGTTTTGTGCTCCAGATCAGTAATAAGTCAAAACTGCTGGGCCGTTTACAAGTAGTTATGCTTGGAAATGTGAATCTGAGAGTCAAGTCTCCATGAATCATATTCATTTTCACTCTTATTTTTGGACTTAATTGTCCCTGACAGCAACAGTTCAGTTGTTAGACTAATTTTTCCCCCTCTGGTCTATTTTTGGTTCATTATTGCAGTGGAAACATGGTGAAATGTCTTTGCTGTCGTCATTAATTTGGTTTTCCCAGGCATAAACAACAGTACCCATAACAAAATCTTGCAGAACAAACTGGGCTAATAATACAATTTTAGGGCTGATTAACTTTGAAAAAGTGATCACAATGAAACTTGCAAAACACAAACTTAGCTGCAGTAAGGCAATAAACCACTGTAGCACCACAGTCATTTTAGAGAACCCACAAAAAGACCTCATGTAGTGGGAATTTTAATACCCTGGATTAGCACTGATATAATCTGATTTTCTTTAATCTTATATATATTTTTTCAATTTTTGTACAGAAATGCAATTTATATAGAAATCCTGAATTTTGATATTCTTACTTTTTAATGTAGCAGTTTGAAATTATCGGTAACATAATAATTAAAGGACTTCTGCAAATATATATTGCCTTTTTACACTCTGTTCTTTTCAGATGTTGTGTCTTTGCAACTTTAAATTTCAGTTTATTGCTTTTCTATTTTCTTTACTAATAAAAAGCTGAAACATTGTGGAGTACATTTGTCTTGATTCAGTCATTTGTAGGAACACCTTTTGCTGCAAAATATATCCAATTCAATCTCAGTGTTGGTTTTTTTGTCATGGAGGATAAGAAAGATACTCCTACCAAAACAGCATCCCCACAGCATGATGCTACCACCATAGCATCACCATGAGAGACACCAGCTTTCTTCTACAACCACAAGATTTATGGAGTACATTCACATCACCTCTCCTCTGATTTAATGGGGAAAAAACAGTGAATGTGTCATGAGCGGCTCATTTACTGTTGTATCTTTAGTGCTTTCTCTCACACACATCGCGGCCACTCACAACCTTTATTCCAGACGGGGTGTGTGTGTGGGGTTGGGGGTGGGTGTGTGTGTGTGTGGGTGCGCCTGTCCTTTGCCCCCGTGTGATCCGTGGAAGAAGACGCAGCTCCGGCAAACAGGGTGGCTTAGAGACAGAAAGGGAGCATAAAAAGAAAGCAGAAGAAAACGAAGTAAGAAGAGTGATTTTTCTCCCTTTTATTCCCATGGGTGCTGGAGCAGGGCTTTTCACTTGAGTTGCCACAATTCATTTCCTGCTGCTCGTATGTGTGTTTGTGTGTGTTGTGTGCATGGGTGAACTATGTAAAGGTCTTGCTCCACACTGGTGATTTATAGCGGCGGGCTCCGGCCCTATCTGTTTTCGATCAGTCTCATGCTCGGCTCTGGCTTCCCTCCAGCACTCCCCTGGCCCACCGGACATTGAGTCTGGGTGGGACCCCCTCAGGAACAACACAACTCTCTCTCCCTCTCCTCTTCTCAGCTTTGGCTTGTCATCCCCCCTCCCATCCCACTTTCCCTAACTCGCTCTTGCTTCGTGTACACAATTTCACAACCGGTGTCTCAACATCACGCAAAAATAAACTCAGTCACTCTTGCTTATTCGCTCGCTCTGGCTGTGCTTCTTTGTCTTGCTTCTCACGCTCACCATCTGACATCAGCTTCAAGTACTCAGTCACATGCAGACGTCCTCACATTGCACACTCCTCCGTCGGTGTTCTGATGTCATGTTGGATAACTTCTGTTATTTTACTCTGCTACGTTCATCGTGCAACTTTTGCTTGGGTGAATTTAAATTCTAGCCATGAACACGACCTGGGAAAGGAGGGAGGAACATCCTTAAAGTTGTGTCACGCTTGGCGATGGGGCAGTTTGTTGTAGCATGAGTAATAAGCCTTGGATTTCGTTTTCTTCTCTTTTTTGGAGCGAGAGCCAGCCTCTCTTTGTGCTCGGAATGGGAATCGCTGTCAGCGCGTTCCCAGAAACCTTAGACATGAGTTTACTACAAGTGTGCAAATCTCCACCGTTGTGCGGTGGATGGTAAATGTTAACTGAAACAGGAAGTGGCCTGTCAGTCATGACGCTCGCTCCAGCACTTTCTCCCAGCTGTTACTCCACACACACACACACACACACATACTCACGCACGCACACGCAGAAACAAGCCCTCAGACAGACGCGCAGACACAAAGACAGCTGGTCTTCCTGTCTCTGCTGACCTTGGATGGGCTCCTCGTGGGGTTTTAGCTTCCACTCATCCTCACATCCTCTTTTATCATAACTACCTCACAAGCTCATCCTTGTCTGCTGTCCTCTGCCTTTGACGTGCCTCACATGTTTGTTTTCAGGCTCACAGCTTTGGTGGAAGCATTGAACTCTCGGTTGTGTCCTCACTTAGTCTTTCATGACCATCCCTAGACAGTATTATCACTAACCAACATAAAATAGTTTCCAAATCGGATAAAGAAAACTCCTGGAGTTCAGCGAGTTGTGGCAGAGCTGCTTTGCAGACAGTAAAGGGATTGAACTTCCTGGATCTGAATGGCTCTAAACGTTTCTTAAGAAGAATCATCAAGGTTTTGTTGGGTCTCGATATTGACGGAGTGTTGAAAGTGGGACAGCTGATACTGCTGTTTCCCATCAGGGATGAAGTCACTGACACTCTGTTGATATCGGTGGACGCTCCGTTTCTGCCTCTGTTTGTGTTTGAGAGTGAGAGAGAGAGAGACTTTAACAGTCAACCTGATGTAAAAGCCTAATCCCATTAATGGACCTTAGGCCTGCTGATGTAATACCAGAATGTCAACTGTGTTAGAAATGAGAATCTAAAATTTGTGCCCCTTTTACTCTGACTACCCTCAAAAAATTAAGTCCAACAAAAAGTTGTGATAAAATTTCATGATAAGTCCAAGCAATTTTATCTCAATATAAACACAGCCAACTTTTCCGACAACATGGAGGTGTCCATGGATTTTATTTCTAATTCCAGTGATTTAAAAGTTATTATTCATTTATGTTATGACATTCTCTTTTTGATTGACACAGTAAAATGCAATTTTTGTCCAACCTGTGAATCTTTTTTTTTAAGTTAGGCACAATCTAAAATCAAAATAGAGCAATTTTCTGACCTCTGGATTTCTTTTACTTTAGGATTCTAAACCTAATGTTCTTATATTTTGCTTTTTTATGGACAAAATATGGACAGAATATAAGAACGTTATACTTTTTTAGCATTATTGATCACAAAGTGTGACTTGAAAGATCAATATTTATCTTCCGACCATATTGTTAGCAGATCTAAGACGTTTTTCTAGATGCACACATTTTTCACAGCGCTAGCCGAGTAGCTGTGGGTTTGTTTACGACTGAGTGATTGAGGAATCTGTTTAAACATGATTTCAACACATTCGTAACAATAAAAGCTACAAGAACCAAGTTTTCCATCTTATTGAGTAATTCCGCACAACAGCAAATAAAGCAATATTTAGATTATTATAAAGTCAGACAGAAGCAGTGCAGTGAAGGGCTGCTTTCACTTTGGCTTGTGTTTCCCTGCACTCTGAATGTTGGTGTTGACTCTACGACAGGACGATCCTAATTAGAAGTCCAGTTTCCGTCTGCACTTAGGATTACAGACAGAATAAATTAGTGATGCTTTAAGAATCAGTCAGTGATCAAAATCTAAGTGGTATACAAGTACGTATTTGTTCTGGGAAGGATTGGAAAATCACTGCAAAACACCTGGTTGGTGAAATGAGTCAACTCAACAAGGACCATAGACACAAAAGTGGGGTTTTATTTACAGAGTAATAATTGGAGTTTCTTAAAATATAACATTTTTATTTTCACTGTTGACACATTTTCTTTGTCTTTCTGCTCTTTTTGTATTGTCTTCTCTCAGATGTTCTATACTATCTGGAAGCCAGCATGTTTTTGAATTTCTGTTCTGCAGTCATATAAAATACAGAAAACAATGCAGTAATGTGAATGAGCAATATCTCATCAGATGATGGTTTTTAAAGCTGTTGCTAAAGAACTTTCAAGGAAAAATCTAATTTTTCAAGAAAAAACTCTGAAGTATTTTATCTGTGTGAACAGTACATGTTTTCACAGTATCAACACTAACAGCATATTGTTAATTTCTTTTACCAACTGTTAGAGATCTTTTTACCACTTTTGTCAAGCCATGCAGTCATATTTAAACCTGTTCTTGTTCAATTTCATTCCTCCAGCCCAGAAGGGTCTGCTCCACCTCAGCCCCGACGTCTACCAGGAGATGGAAGCCAGCAGGAAGCAGAGTGGCAGCGCACCAGTCACCGGCAGCAGCAGCAGCGGCAGTGGCAGCACCACCGGAGGGTCCATCAATTACGTTGCATCCAAAGACACGGGGTCCTGCTCTGCCCCTCTGCCCCCAGGACATTCTCCATATTACAGCGGCTCGTCCTCCTCACCCAGCCCCACTGCTACCATGGCCAGAGAGCTGCTGCTTAACGGTCAGTCACCTCCAGCAGATGGGTCGCTGCCCGTAAAGGGGAAGAACCTGGCCTGCAATGTTTCTGTGCAGCCGGCACAGCAGCTGGATTACCTGGCTCACATCCAGGGCTTCCAGGTAGGATTCAGAGATGTGGCACCAAGGCGTCTTTAAATTTCTCCTTTGAATTTCTGTCCCTGAAGCTTACGTGTCGCTGCTGCGCCGTTCAGGAAGGATAAATATACAAAAGACACAAGCACTTCACGATACTAGTTAAACTGTGGTAAACCCCAGTCCTTGTTTGAGCTCAGCAGCCATTTTATCTGAGTGCCGACCACAAAGGAGACCGCGGAAATAAAACAAAATGTCTAACTGTGCATGAGAAATGAAAACTGCATGTCATAAATATGAGAGTCAGAGTTTACAAAGTTAAACAAGAATAAAAGCACCCCGTGCTTTTGTCGGCTCAGCTGTTTTTAAAGTAAAATAATATGTTATTTAGAAATGCACCAATGGGCTTTTCAGCCATAATGCAGATTTGTGTTTCTTTGAAGTCAGACCTACCAATTCAGATCTTGACTGATTATAATTTTGTTTTTCTAAGACATGTGATCTTGAAAGAGAAGTAAAACGCTCCAGATTCTTTGATAGAGGTGCTAGAAAATGAAGATATGAAAGTATTATCACTTTTATGCATCAGAAGGTCTTCTAGATCCATATTTGCTTTGTTTTTAGGTTAGCAAGCGCATCAGAGCTGTTAGTTGATGTGCTTATAGATTGCCAATTCTACCTGGGAAAGTGAAAGTGAGATGAAAAAAAATCTGATTACAAGCTATTTAACCTGTCGGTCCCTGACCAGAACCGTCCAAGGCAACGTTGGCTGATTCCTCTCTGGCGAATTGATTAGTGCATCTAAAATAATTGCAACAGTGCACTCTTAGCCACATCTAACAGTGAATTTCGGTTTGTGTTTACCCTAAAAAAAATCTCGATGAAAAAATAGTTAAATGTAATTCTGTGATTTAACAGATGTGCAGTAAATAGTAAGTTTGGCCAGAAAAACATTAGCCCGATTTGACTTCAACTTTAAACATAATTATTAGATTATATTTTATATTGCTATAAAGTATAATATAACATTTTATGTTATTATTTGTAGTATTTTATGAAGTGTCAGTGAGATTAGAACATAATGTAATAGACTGAAAGCACAATCAGTTCCCATTAGCAGACCTGGACAGAATGCACCAGCTTCACAGGTGGGTTTGTCAGTACCAATCCACACACACACACACACACCCACCCCCACACACACATGCACACCCCCCCGGTCGGTGTGTGTGTTTTCAACTCTGTGGGGGGAGAGTCCGTTGTCTGTTTCAATCTGTACATACCTGCGCGCTGATACCAGCGCCTGCTCATTTAAGCCGCAGATGCTTCTTATCAGTTTGAACTAAAACATTTTATCTTAACCTGCTGAGGGCTCCTTTGAAAGGCCTTTGTTATTGCTCTTAGCCTTCCTGTGTGGATGTAACCGGAGAGAGCTTTGCCGCCTGGCCAATCACACACACACACTCAAACAGCAGGTTCTGTTTAGTGGAAACGGATGAGCCGGGCAAAGCTTGCCTGTAAAGTTGGCATTCATGTAGTTTCCTAAACATATTTACTGTAACATATTACATAGTTGTGTGCTTTTGCTTGTAAATGCTTGCAGACATTTCTGGGAGTAAAAACACAAACAAGCATCGGTTTACGCGCTGATCCCCTCATGTTTCTTAAGCAAAGAATTCGGGCTGTAATTGAGACATGCTGACAATGTGTGTTCCTTTGAGAGGATGTTTCATATCTTCTGGGTTTGTAATGAAAACCTCTGCTTGCTTACAGAGCTGTGTAGAGCAAACCTTCTTAGCTTTATATTTTGCAGGTCATCACTGATTTTTAATTTTTAGCCAAAATCCCATCAGTTGATTCTTTGAGTTAAAGAGCCTTTCTATTTATATGGTCTAATCAATTCTTTTTTGTTTGAAATTTGATAACACTGTCATTGCTGGATTAGAAATCTTGTAATGTCATTATGTTATCCAAGTGTGCAGATTACAGTGACTACGGTACAATGAATTAAGGAAACTTGGCCAGCACCAAGGGCGTTCTCAGGAGACAAAAGCTTGAGTCTACCTGCTAAGCCTTTTTTTGATCTAATTGGAAAACAGCCACAGGTTGAAACTCTGACCGGCTAAGCAACAGCGTTTTTCTGGTGGTAGCTTGGAGCATAGATGTTGGCACCTATTCCAGAGTTTTTGTTTTTCCTAATAATTTGGTTGCTGTGTTGTTGGCATAGAGGATATGTGAGAGTGTGAAAGTAGGACAGAGACAAAAAAGAAAAAAAGCTGAAAGTCAAAGACACTTAGGACAAAAATCTGCTTGTTTTCTTTGTTTCTTGTCTTTTTTTCTTTAGGTTTTGCTTTATGGCCATTTTTGCTGCAATAAATTTACCTGCCAAATCATAAATTATCTGTATTCCATTTGTTTTCCCATTGACACTACATTCTTGAAATGTTGATTACATTTTTCTGCATGTTGTTCCTCGTCTCGGTGACGCCTGTTTTTGTGAAAAGAATTATGCCACCACCCGTTTTCTTTCCAATCAACATAGTGTACTCAAGTTTGGATGGTGTTTACAGCCCTTCAAGTTTCCTACTTTTTTACTCTAAACGTAACGTGATCATCACAAACAAACGCTGTAATTTATCTTTTTATGTTATTTGTGAAATAATGGCTTCTTTCTTGCTGAGTGGCCCATTTGTCCAGACAGAACTGGTGTAACAAATTCAGATTTGGGTCGGTGATGGCCTCTCCACAATATTGTCTATGTTCCTTAAGCCACTCGTCATTTAAGTTAGGTTTTTCTCTAAAGATAAATATTGACATTGTTGGGTTTTTGTTTCTTCCCCAACAATCATGGCTCTTTATGTTGCTGTAAGAGTAAAACCCTCTTCCTCTCTGAGCGGCCTTCCAGGCTGTGTTACTTCAGCACTCATTTCTCTGGGGATAGATACACACTTCAGCCAACAGCTTCGCATTTCTGGGGTTAATGATGCACATTTCACTCTAAAAACACATTCTTTTGTGGAACACCAAACCAGTCTCCTTCCTGGCCAGTGTCTTGGTTGGACATAGCCGTAGAGTTTAGGGTGGTGTCATCGTGTATGTGAGATTATGTTAACTTGTCAAGAAGTCATGGTCCACAATTCCCTTCCTGTGTTCTTGCCTGGTTCCTTTGGATTTTACCCATAATTGCCACAGAAGGAAGCGGCGTGTTTGAGGTGTTGCGTTACAATACGCACACAGGTGTGCCTCGTTTTAACTCAGATGTTGTGAGTCAGACGCTTACGGAGCCATGATGTCATCACCTGTTCTTTCCCAAATTATTTAAAGCATAGTAAACTTAGCATAAGAATATGAAATAAAAATTATAGCTCATTATTCTGGCATTTAGCAAGAAAAATTATTTTAGTCATTCTAACTGTACTGAAAAAGAAAAAAAAAGTTGAATATGATTTACGGTCAGAAAATAAGAAAAAACCAATTCCTCTTTCTTTTTACAGAGTAAAAATTTGGTTTCAACAGATGATGTGAATTACATCTAGTTTCATGCTTTTTCTATATGTTGTAAAATAAACTGGCTCTGTTATATTTATAACTAAATGAGTGAACAGCATGCACCCTTTTCCATAAGCCATATTCCCTGGTAACTGGCAGCAATCGCAGATGTGACACCTTGGTAGCCCCACTCAGAGGTTACACCACTGCTGATGCTGTTCCTACACTGCCGTGGAAAATATGACAGAATCACTTTGTTTATTGTTTCATTTTGACCAGCCTGTCGGGTTTTATTATCAACATTGGGCATTAGATCTTTACTCTAAAAACTGAGGTAATATTAAGAATTCAGTGGCACAGAATCTTTGAAAACTGAGGTTGGATAAGAAATCTCTCTGTATTTCTCTAGTGTTGGAGGGAATAAATCAACCTACTGTATTCAACATTCCAAGTTATGTTTAAAGAGATAAATCCTCTTCAGTGTTTTATAATCTCTCTCTATCCAAAACAACAAATCCAAGATGCTAATCAGCTGAGACTCTTTTAGTGAGGTCGTGGTGAGCTTAAGTTTGGAGACGGATTTAGAGACAAAGGAGGGATGTACTCTTCGCTGTACTGAAATCAGAACTTGATGTTGGAAATCCCATGTTAATGAAAACACTATCCTTGCCGGGTGGCGGGTGTTGATATCCATTCACTCCAGTTCCCAGGATTTCTCACACTTTCACACTGTTTGTTCTTCCCTCTCCCCGCTTCCTCCTTTGGCCGTGTAGAAAAACCACATCAATCGGCGCCGACTACACCTAGTACACTGCCTGGCAGTTTCTGAGCTTACACAAAACACACCCTTTTTTTTTTCTTTCTTCTTTCCACCTTCTTTTCTCCCTCCCTGATCTCCGCTGCTCACTCTCCCGTCTCTCTTATCGAGATCAAATGCATGACCTGCTGCAAGCGTTCAAAGACCAACAGTTTGTTTCCAATCTCCTTGTCATCATTTCATTCCTCCGCTCTCTGTTTACTCTGGGATTTGCTTTAGAAAATACATTTTGGGGTGGCTAATCCCACCACGCTTTATTTCTGCGGCCCCGGTGATGGCTTCCAGCTGCAGTCTGCGGCATATTTGTGTGAAGAGCAATCTTGGAAAACAAGTTTTGTCTGTGGTATAAATCAGACTGCTAATGCTCTGCTGGCTCGGCGCACAGTCTCTGCTCACATGGTGGCCCTCCATGTGCGTGTTGACGCGCATGCCTGCGTCTGCGTGCATTTAGCAAAACTCGGCAGTGATGTTTTTGCGCCGCAATCAAGCCCATTTGCAAACCTTTAAATCAAATACCCTCAAGTGCCAGCGCTGCATTTTTGCTAATTTGAATATGCAGCATAATCACTTTTCCTCGCCTTTGTTCTCGTGCATTTTGATACAATTGATCATATTTCATTGAATTCTCGACATTTGGCAGCAGTGGCAGTTGTGTGCCACCGCAGGCTCGGCACGTAGAGATGGAGGGTGTGTTCACGCTGGCACTTTGTTTGGAATCTGAAACAATACTTTTCATTATCCTCACGCAAGTTTCTCAGAAAAACTCTAGGCCTGCATTTTCCCTTTAGTTTTAAGTCATTCTGTACTCAATGAGCTCTTGTCACAAGATAAGTTTCGAAGCATTCCCATGACTATTTTGTGAGAGGGGGAAACATAAAAATACAAATTTGCACTGTTGCCTTTGACTAAATCTTCATGGACGTTTGATTTTTGCCAGCAGGACCTACTGAAAACACTAGTATAACACTGTATCAGTAAGATAGCACAGAAAATGTACTGTTCGTCTTGAAATCATACAGCAAGTACTAACTTAAATATCATTAAATGTTTCTGTGCTAAGATTGCCAGAACCAAATATGATACTTTATTTATGGGAACATGCATACCCATCAATGTTCCTGTGAAAACTGTTTCCCAAAAGTAATTTGTTAAACCTGTGCAGCTCGCACTTGCAATTAAAACTGAAATAAATCTCTTTTGAAATGCTAACATTCGCAACATGATGTCATGAGAATGTAGTCAAGTTTATTTTGAACTGACAATCTCATTTTTATAAAGACTTTAATGGTGAGTGCATTTCAGGAGGAGCACCTTTGTTTGGCCTCCACATCCTGCTATTCCTGGAAGTCCAGAGAATATCAACAGTCCACTCAAAACTTCTTGACTTCAATGAAGTGGCTTATTTTGAAGCCTAATTGATCTTAACCAGATTCTCTGAGTAGAGGCTTGACAACTATGAAGTCAATGCTATTTCCTACTAGCTGCACGTTGTTGCGAAATCCTCGTATTTAAGCAAGCAAATAATGCAACAGCCCTCCAGTTCAGTGTTTGTTTTAGGAGATACTCTTACAGCATTGTGAAACTTCATCCTCGGGATCTGTGTGGGCTTCTCTTGCTGCTCCCCAACATTTTGTTCATGATTTTAAATTTTGGGTGTTGGCCTACGTAATTGTTTGTGTTACATAGATTTTGCCAAGCTTCATAAACAGTGACTGTGGGTTATTTTTATATTTTTGGGGGTTTGTGCATGTTTACCTTTGCTTGAATGAAGAGGGCCATTGGAAGATGAGCGATCCAGCTTTAGAAGCCAGATGTCAGAGGTCGCTTCACATTAGTGCCGCCGATCAATTGCAGGCCTTGCATAACTCTCCTGCTTCTTTGTCTCCAAAGGAAGTGGATTAGAGGCTGTGTTTTGTGACGGGACAAGGGATGATTAGTCGGGCCTGTTTAGAATGCATCCGCTCACAGATGCACTCAAAACAGGCCGGCTGGCATTTGAGAATGGACTGCTTGTTTTTAAGACGCTCGTTATTTCAGTTTCTGCCAAATCATTACAAATGAAATGATCCTGTAGACGCTGACGGGTCAGTCAACTTTGTTTCCTGCCTTCAGTTAAGAGTTGGTGGTAAATCCTCAAAGCGGTCAGACATATTGACTGTTTTGACCATTAACAAAAAAGCCGCCAGGATAATAGAACTCACAGGTGATTGTTGGTGACCTGCCAGTTTTCACTCATTTCTTGACCTCATCATGTTTATCATGAAGTGGGAGAAATTAGAGCTCGTTAGGAAAAAAAAATCTATAAAATTTACAACACAAGATTTTTTTTTACATGTAAACTAGTATTCGATGCTCTTTGCAGTGGAATTCAGAAGATGTAGAAAATAATTGCAAGGTAAAAAAAATATAAGTAAATTAGTCAATATTTACTAATTGACTAATTCACTCTCAAATGTGATGCATGGCTGGGAATGAAAGATAAACAATATTTTATCTGTTCTACAAGCATAAAGTCGGCTTTATTTATTTATTCCAAAACTTGTTCAGATTGACCAGTGTCCTAGAGATGAGTTTAAATCTCCATTGAAGGGAAAGAGGTGAATTTAAATGCCACATTTTTTCTTAAATTGATCAGTACTGCTGATATTAAAAGATCTCCACAGCATTTATTCATCCACCACCGTCTTTAACAATGATAAACAAAACAGGATTAATTGAAGAATTGTCTTGTCTTTTGGTGTAAAACTCAATACTGATTGTTTTGAAACTTTACCGGAACATTTTAATAGAACTTCGTCTTAAAATTCATACATGTATTTCTATTCCTAAGAGCAAAACAAAGAGGAATCTCATAGAAAGGACACAAATGGACAAACTAAATAAGAAGTAATATAATATTATTTAGGTTTTATTACTTAAAAACAAGAAATCTCATTATTCTATAAAAGGGATTTTTTTTTATCTGTTTGTTTGCTTGTTGGGGTCAGAATCTCCAAATTTTAATGAACAAGATTTAACTTAAAAGTAAAAATTAATTCAGAGAATGTCAACTTATTTGATGAGCCTCTTCCTCAGCTGAACTTTTGACAGCTAACATAACTCATTCATGTACAGTATCTCCAAACTTTCCAGTATAAATCTTTTGTTACCAAATTGTTGTATTGTCATCTTTTTCTTGTTGTTTTTCTTTTTTCTCTCTCTCTCTCCCACCTTTGCCCTTTTCTTGCCGATGTTAAAGTCTGGAGAATTTATTGGAGATTACCCGTCTGGGAAAGGCGTTTTTTTTTTTTTTTGTTTTCCATGGCTCACTTTACTACATTCATCAGTCATACTCATAACAGATAGCGTTCCACAGTTTATCACTGCGAGCCTGGCTCACCAGCAGGTGTGCATGCTTGCACACGCACACATGCCAGCATGTGCTTTATGTATGCACTGTATGTAGCATCGCACGGTTGTTCGTCTTTTCATGGAAACATGTTCATATCTCTCTGTGCTTGAGTCTGAATTACGATCAGGCAGCCAGACACATGGAAGTCTGGCTGCCTGATCGTAACTCATCCGGAGAGAAAGAGGTGCGCACACACACATACACACACACGCACCACCACCCACACCCCCACACGCACACACACCCCACTCTGGAAGCTTTCAGTCACAGATCGTATATAGCCGCTGTGTGTGCGTACTGGTGCATGCACACAAGCTCAGCATGTATAGCCATCAAATAATGGCCTTGATAAGATAAAACTTTGATCCGGTGAGCAGATTTAAGGCACCCAAAGAAAAATAAGCACACGTCTGCATGCAGAGGCTTGTTTTATGACTTTCTGTGATTAAAACACTTGGAAACGTTTTTGCCAACATAAATATGCAGATTGGGAGCCAGGATGTTCATTATGCTCAAATTCTAAAGCCGATATCTGTTTTTCCACAAGCTTGTTGTTTTGTTGGAACCTTTAAAGTATGTGAAATATGATTTTGCGTCATAGTTTTGTGCAAAATCATATTTTCCCACTGAAGTTGAAGTTTCCTGTGCATTGTAGAAAGTCCAGAGTACAGTGCCTTGCAAAAGCAATATCTCTTTTTCACATTTCATCACATTATAAACACAAACTTTCATTGTGTTTTATTGGGATTTTTAAGTAGTAATCCATTACAAGACAAGGGACTTTGGTGGAGGTTTAGCCTTCAGCAGAACTGCATGATCTGAAAATGCATGTAAAACAGTAAAGAAATGGCAAAGATCACTGCATATGCATGTGTTAAAATAGCCCAATCAAAGTTCAGGCCTAAATTTAATTAGGAGGTTTTGTTTGGTAATTACATATGCTCTGCATCCAATCTCCGTTGTTTGGCAAAGAAGAATGTGCGAAACATTTCGAGTCACTGGATGCCAAATCTGGTAGAGAATAACCCCTGAGTTGTTGATGATGTTGCGCATCATCCTTTTTTAGATTCATATTATCCTGAAAACCTTTCCTTTCCACTAATTAGTTGACTACTTTCTATTTCTCTGTCACTTATTTTTAACAAAATCAGCTCGAGTCTGTACATTAACACAAATGTAACACAAACCTTAACAGAAAACCCTTCAGTCCTTCAGCGCCTGCATCTCTTGGTATTAGTTCTTCTTTCAGTTCTCATAGTTATGTGTTCTATTTATTAAGATGCCTGCAGCTGTCCTGGGCAGAAGTAGGCCAGGCAAACACATATAAACTAATGGAAGTCCACAGGCGAATCCTGGAACAGAGCCAGTGAGAAGTAGGGCAGGCTAAGCAGCCAACGTTAACTACAAGCTCTTCCATCTCAGGAGCAGCCTGTCCCAGAGGAGCAGCATGTCATAACAGTCCTGATTGCATAGCATTTAGGAATGTTTGCAGAGTTGACCTCTCAATTCAGAGGGGTCACTCACGATGCGATCTCTACCTCGGATGCCCCCTCTCAATCACACACAGATGCACTTTCACTTGTTCTTCTCTGTGGCCATTCCTGTGTGTTGTTGGGTAATTGAGCATAAATGTGTTGAGAATTGCAGAGCTTTTACAACGACAAATGTCATTGTAAAAGCACTACAATATAATTCCAAATATATTTTTTTAGCCATCCCAACTTAAAGTTCTGCTCTTATTGTGAAGTGAAAGAAAGCTGAAGTTAAAATCAGAAAAGTGTTTGTGGTGCATTTGATATTTGATGGAATTAGCATTAGAGTAATACAATAGGCCTGTCATGGTAGCAAATTTTGTCTGACCATGAATTGTCCCAATGATTATTACAATAAACAATAATATTGTTATTTTGAGACCATTTTCAGGTATTGTTCTGCTAATGGAATTATAAGGCAAGTTCACCCTCTCAAAGACCAATGAAATTTAATTTAGCAAAGAATACTTAACCAAAAACAATAAATAAAATGGAATAATGATGTCTCAAATGTGGAAGCAAAATTACCCTTTAAAAATATTAATAATCAAAATGAAAATTATTGAGCTCTTTGGAATTTGCCATGCAGTTAATTGCAGTAATATGAATCACAGCCTTTGTAATAGAAATATATACAATTTGGTTAAGGTTTCTTACAATATTTTAAAAGCCTTTCTATTTTTCCATTCATGTTCTATATTATGTTGGTCTATGATATGAAATGCAATCTCAAAATACCTTCTTTCTGAGTGTCATGTTTTTATTTCTCTACTCGCTGCTGAAATTGTTTTACTTTTTCAGGTGCAGTACAGTGATGCACAGAGTGGGAAGGATTTTGTGACGTATTTGACCCTGTCCCCAGTGCAAATGACTTTCCACGGCACCGGGAGCACCCTACAAGCCAGCCATGACCAGGTATGTGTGCAAAACAAACATACAAGCTGACATTTGGGCCACTTGCATGTTTTGGCTTAATACAACCATTGGATTAATGCATAGAAGAAAAAGAAATGCATTGCTCCATTCAGTTTGTATGGACAGAGAAAGAGATTCTGCCTACTGACTGCAGCTTTTTTAGTAACAGTTTTTTGTAAATAACTAGAAACATATAATTTCAGGCTCTTATTGTTTCTCTTTTTTGCGGCTTTATCATAGTTTTAGTGTGAAAAGAAAAAAAAAGGACAAATTCCAGAGATTACATTCATTTTTTATCTCTTTTAGTATCTTTAATGTAAAAAAAAAAAAGTATGACAACGAGAGGAAGCAATATTAGGACAATCACAGGACATTTTAATATACAATATTAATTGTTACACATTTAGCTAAAGACATTTTGGAATTAATTTTAAAAAGCAATTGTAGTTTATAAATATAAGCCGTTAGTCAATGTAAAATGGTACAAAAAGTGTACTTTTTGTTTGGTTTATTAAATAGTTGATATGTAATTGATTACATAGTAAATTTGTACTGCAGACATTCACACTTCAGTTTTGATTTTCCAGCTTAACACACCATAATAATGTTTACTCTTTGGGTTCTGGGACTTTAACTGTTACTCTCAAAGCATCATGGCCACCTGTGTAGTCTTTCAATGCCATTAAAGTAATCCTCATGCAGAAATCTGTTATTTCCTCCCAAGTTTAGGTCAAATTCCTCCTTTTTTTTAATCTCTCCTTCCTCCCTCTCCAGTTTTCTCACTCATTCTCGCTTGCGTACTCCGCTGTATTCAGAAGGAGGCTCTTTGTCTTGCGTTGCCCAAGCAGAAAACCAGTTGCTTACATTCTATCATCTAAACATAGGACTCCCCTTTGTTCAGCGGCCATCAAAGCTTTAATAAAGGGCCGGCCCGGCCCCGAATGGGACAGCTGACAGGGGGCTGGTGTCGCCAACGCTAATGGAGAGCCGAGCCAATATAGGGCAGGCAGGTCTGCGTCCTTGGGACCTGTTGTTGCCAGGAGCACTGGGGCATGACCGACTGTTAGAGAAGGCCTTTCTTTTCCTTCGCTCAGTACAGTGGCGAGTTCGACCACAAAGGGAGCATCTAACAATAAGGGGTCAACGTCAGCAGCCCTTGAAATCCTGCCATACGAACAGACCTCAAGGCGTCGCTCATTTTGTCGGGTCCGCCGTTGAACGTTTCAGATATTGGAAATACAGTATGTTGCAAAAATAATGATTGAGCTTTTAGGTTTTCTACATTTTCTCACGCTTCACAAATTTGTTCTAATGGGTACAGATGAACACGAAGTGGTGCAGAAAGAAAAAGGGACTGGGGGTATTTTGACATCTTAAATAATAAAGTAAACACTTGAAAAGTGTTGAGAATTTCTGTCCATGTCAACTACAGACACCGCAGTCGTCGGTTCAGCTCCCAGACTTGGATCAGTTGCAGCATGAATTCCCCCTTCTGTCAAATTACTGAGTGATAAAGTCTACTGGTGCCAAGGAAATCTAAGAAAAAATATATATGCTGTGATCCCCAATATTTCACATGGTGATGGCAGAGAGGAAAAGAGGAAAGAGAAGCTGCTTGGAGTTGATGAGAAAATGGATGGATGGATACAGAGCACTCCTGGACGAAATAGCTGTTAAGTGCTGCAAAACACTTTAGATTAGCTGGACTTAGATTTAGAGCTCCTATTAAATGTTTCAGATCAATTGATATTGAACATCTATGTGTTGAAATAGTCCAGAGCTAAATGTACTTTATTATTTATTTACTTATTATTTTTTTACTGACCATCTCTGTTAAGTCTGACTGAACTTGGGTTATTTTGCAAAGAATAATCAAAAAATAAATGTAAATATATCAATTAGATTTCTCAGGCTGGTAGGCCAAGGATTGTTGTTCTATACTGACTCAGTAAAAAAAATAAAAATAAAAATAAAAAAAAAATATATATATATATAAAATACTATATTTCAAACAAATCTTACATTTAGATGTATAGAAATATAAATTACTGCATATAGTGACAAATTCCAAGCCTTTCATTTCCTATTTTGATAATTATGGCTTACACATCATGAAATGTTTTGTTTACGTGACACTTAAAATCCACAATTTATCAAATTTCCACATGTTTTCCGGGACACGTGCGAACCTTGTCACCCACTCGCTCGGCCACGCTCGCTTTGCAAATGGATCTCTGCAGGTAGACGCTGTAGATTTGATGAGATAGACCGGTGAATCGCTTCACTAACAGCTGATCAAACATGTGATTACACCTTTCCTGGAGCCTGCAGGAGCTGCACACACGCTAACCTGTGGCAGCTCAGTCGGAGTCGACCTAGACGTATCCAGGGGGGTTCCTGCAGCTTATCTGCCCTTCCATGGAGATTTACGTCATGTTGATGGGAGTAACTGATAGAGATCTCTTGCCAAAGGAAATCCTCTGTTCATCTCTCTCTGTAAAATATGCACGTAAGAATGAGTTTGCAAACATGTAAAAAACAACACATTAGTCATTTGTCAGAAAGTAGAACCTGAATCATTATTTCTCGATAAATCATATTGATTATATTCAGTTTCTCTGTGTGTTCCTGTTTTTTGCTTTTAATTAGACAATATACAGTGAATATTATTTTATTAAAGACACATTAGATATGCTATTCTTTCTGAGCAAGGAAGCTTGGATTCTAATATTTTAACATGTTACTGATGAATACTTCTTTACTTACTCAGATATCTTTTTTTTTTTCACTAATTTCTCCTGTAATTTTACCCAATAAAGGAAACAAGTTGTAGACAGAAAAGTAAACATCAATCAACTGTTCAATCATGGTTGAGATATATAAGTTTTTGAAAATCCACCAGAGAGGACCTGAGAAATGCTCCAGCCTTCAGGGGATTGGGGATTTTGTGTGAAGTTTTCAAGTAATAGTTCCTTTGTGTCATCTGTATAATCTCTGTCTTTTTCTCTAAGATGTAATAGAATTGAGGGGGATGAAGTCCATTTCTGCGGCTGCCCGATTGATTTATAGGTCAAGCTTAAGTTCCCTAGAAATAATGCAACAGGCAACTAGGAGGAGTTGTACTGAAACTGACATACAACCTTTTGTGCTTTTTTTTTTTGCTGTACCAGGGACATGACACAAGATGTGATGCAATATACGATGATATACTGTAGGATGTATTGTAAGAAATATGCACTCACCCATTTTTCCTTGTGTGTGCTTCATTTTATAACTGTAAAATTTGTCACACAAGAAAAATTCTGGATTTGTTCAGCCATATTAACTGTGACAATTTAAGGCAGATTATATATTTTATTTTCATTTTTGTTGCGTGTTGCTGTCTTTGAAGCTCTCAGCCCACGCATCAGGTCCTCCAGTCCTGCAATTACCAATAAAAACTAATGAGGGAAGGAAGAGCAATCAGGTAAAGGAGGGAGAATGAAAGAATAATTATTAAAAAGGACAGGGCTGATGGAATGAAGTCAAACCTAAGGATTGGAAAATACTTAATAGAAATCTTCAAATAACTAGCAGATCGAATCACAGATTTACCCATTTTTGATTCAGTCAAAGAGTGAATTAACAGAAACTTGAGGGTAAGTCTCTAACGGAGACCTAACCTTAACGACAAACGCCGTCTGCATTTTATCCAGATGAAACCTCCAGACAGAATCCCTTACCGGCAGCAGACAGCAAGGCCCTCAGATGCCATAATGCTTGGCCTTGTGCGGACATTCTTGGAGGGTCTGTGAGAGATATATACAGCTGAATAACATCCGTGCCATTTACTCTGTGCCATCTGCCGAACACATGTGAGCCTACAGGCTTCGGAAAGTAGCCTGAAGCTCAAAAGTTCCCTCAAACTTCCCTCCGACTGATAGGAACAAAAATAAAGAGGCGTTTAATAGATTTAATAGATAATCTGCATGACTGAGGAGATAAATCTGATCCTGACATGAAAGAAGTTGTTGTGAGCAACCTTCCTGTTCCTGTTCTCAGTTTCTATATTAAGATGCAGGTTTATTCTTAGGTGGCCTCTTGTTAGAAGTGCAGTTTAACTTAAACCTGCAAGTTGCTCCAAATCATTTTGGCTCTGCTCCTTTTTATTACACCTGCTCTGATTGGGTAAAACCCCAATCACATTTGTTTATTATAAACTACAGACAATGACATTTGGCATCACTGCGAGCCTTTTTGACAGGCTGATTTCTGTGTTTGCTCTTTTGAGCTGAAATAACTCTCTGGCAGTCTCCACATGGCGGCAGGGGGACACTAGGGGGGCCGAGTCCCACTCTGCTTTGCGCGAGGTGTTGCGGGCCCAACATGTGCGACCTGCAATCGAAGATGACAGGGTGACTGTTGTCTGCCACCGGATCCTGTGTGTATCTGTGTGTATTTGTGGGTGTTTATGGCTGCTTTGCGTGCAGATTCGTCCTCAGCTGAGTCACCCCCCGGGTCTCAGAAGCCCCCATCGCCCAGATCATCAGCTGTGGCCGCTTGGATCTCCTGCAGCAGGAGCACTTTTTGACTGATTTGATATGATATTTTAGCCATCCTGCGTCAGGATTAAAATGTGTCGCTGACATGCTTTAGGTTGGTTGTTTTTTTGTTGGGTTTTTTTTTTCAGTAAATTTCCAGAGCTTCATGAATATTAAAAAGATTTAATTTACAGAAGTAGTTTTATTATAGTGAAAAGACTCTTTTGGAGCCAAACCCACTTAACCAAAACACAGTTCTGGTTACATACCTGCACCTTTGACTCTTTCGTTACGCCACTGTAAACACACAGATAATCCCTCAAGTCCTCTGCCAATACAAAACCTCCCTAAAGCAGGAGAAACGTTGCCTTGGTCGAGAGCTTAAGGACGTTGTTGGTAAAAACTGTGTTTGATTACAAGATGCTGACATTCCATAAGGGTCTTTTTGGCTGTAATCATGCAGAAGGTGGGTATGATGTTTGCAGTAAGGGGAAATTAGGCGGCCACATTGTTACTTTTATTGCAATTCCCACCCCTGATTTTTACAACCACATGCAAAAATACTCTTTGCTCTAATGTACCTACTTACTTCCTTAAAGCGTAATTTATTTTATGGGGTTTTTATGTGATAGAACGACATGAAACTCCTCACTAACCGTAATTGTTATTTTGGGAGACAAATAAATCTTTTTTTTGTATTTTTTTTATTATTGTTATTGTTGTTGTTTTTAAGTCTTGACTAATAAAAATCAGAAAACTGTGAAGTATATTTATATTCTGCCTCATTTATGCCATTATACCTAATTAAAATCCAGTGCATCTGTTTGCCATTATTCTCGCCCTACACATAGCTGCTCTGTGAAGCCTTGAGAGGGTTGCTAGAGAGCATTAGATGGCAAGCAGGATTCTGCAGACCAAGGAACACAGCTGACACTTAAAGGATAAATTGTGGAGACCTTTACAGCAGGATGCAGTTATAAAACAATATCCTAAACTATGTGCAACTAATTGAGTTTTGATCAATCCATCACCAGGAAATGGAGAGTATGGCACAATTGCAAACCTCTGGAGGGAGTCCAGAATCCACAGCACAAGTTTCAGAGTCTGTGCCAAAAACATAAACTGGGAAGCTGCTCAGGTTTGACAGGAAGAATGACGGAGATAAATACAGGGTGAAGCTGTTCTGCGCCCGACGTGAAAAGGTTCTCACTGACGCACCTTAAGAGACTTGTGATGTTGCAGGGACAGTAGAGTTTAGATTGGGCCTAAAGAAATCCAACCCGACCCTGAACTAGCCTGATCCGTCCCGACTAATTAACTTTAATTATAGGCCCGAAGTAAACCCAACTTAAAGACCACCATTTAAGTAAGCAGTGTTGCTTCTCCCGCTTTTAGCTTTTACTTATTGTCTTCCAACTCAATGTTGTTGCTTGTTTTAACTGCAGGGTGAGCCAAGTGCAAATCATCTGGGATGTGTGATTGAAAGGATCTCATCTCTGCCGCTGATTGAGTGCTTGGTGTGCAGTCTGGTCAACTTCTGCATCCTACTTACATTATTTCCTCAACTCACTATAATAAGTAGATTAATACAAATGTTATATCATGCATTCTCATTTGGCTTTTTCTCGTAGTATTGCAGTTTTATCAAATGCACTTCAGAAGGCCGACCTGGATCTGCAAATAATTCTGGCCTACGTTGGCCCAAATTTCAGGTCATATTCGCCTCGGGCTACAAATCTGAACTTTAAGGAACGGATGGTTTTACAGAACATCAACTCTGGGAACTGGGTAGAAATACTCTGTAAACTTTTCATTTTTGATTAATTGAAAATCATAAAAACAAAGCAGCAAATCTTTCACTCCCGTCTTGTTGGTGATGCAGGTCAATCTGGACAAATTCAGTGAGGAGCATCAGCTTATTATTTACCCATTTGTAGATGTAACCACACCATAGCTTGAACTTCTTTTAGAAAGCCAGCAGTAATACCCAGTCTTCACAAAGTCCAGCAGAGACCAGTAGAAAAGGCAACTGCTGGCCAGGTCTTCAAAGGTTCCCCATGGAGCCGAGCAGAACAGTGGGAGAGGGAGCTGCGGAGGGCCAGAGGTTGAACAAGCCTTGCGTTTGAAGTCTTCCTCCCCGACTGCCCCGCTGACGTTACCCCAGGCCGGGCTCTTCTCGGGGGGTCCTGCTTGAGTGTTACCCAACCAGACCGGCAGCTGTCGGACGGCTTCTCTTCCCTGCTTATCTGTCTTGCCTGTCTCGTCTTTATGTACCAGTGTTGTGTAACCAAGCTCAGCACCTGGAGGTGTCCTAAATCATTAAAATGCCGAAAGTATCCACATTGAATAGTTTAAATGTGAACGTTTTTTTTTTCTTTTTCAGTAGGAGAACAATCATGTTAGAATGAATCCTTTAATTTTTGTTATTGTAGTTTTAAGCCCATACGTGAAGTCTGGATATTAATGGGGTTATGCAACTGTCAGTGCGTGTTATTTATGGAGATATTGACAGCAGCGTGACTGTAGTGGAAAAATCAGGACACAGAGGCGTTTTCATCTCTGGATTCTGGTGAACATCCTTCCAGTTCAAAAGCACGATTAAAAACAAGCCAAAAAAGTTTGGAGATAAAACTAAACATTTGCCAGACATCAAACCGCAGCTGAGCGAAGTGATCCAAGAATTTGGCTCGCGGGAGCATTCATCTGTTGCTTCTATGTGCCGAGCCAGTCTGCAAACTCCTTTAGGCCCAGATTCAAAACATTACTGAGAATAGTCACTGCGGAGCGCCACTTAAAGCTGCAGCTGGAAGACCCGACTTTCCATAAATGCTTAACAAGGCCTGGACTTTATCGTCCCATCACCACCCTGTTCCCGCCTCAGAGTGAGGACAAAGTGAAGCGTCCACTGAGTGATCCATCACTCCCGCCTGTCTTCCCGCGTGCCCTCCTCAGGAAACACCTTTCAGACCGAGAGATTAGAGGGTGACTGGAGAGGAGAGGAGTAGTGAAAGAATGATGGAGGAGGAAGAAGAACGGGTAAACGACTGGAGAGGGATGATGGGAAAGGGAGAGACTGGACAGAAACTGATTAAGTGGGCACCCTGAAGATTGATGAGCAGAAGAAATGAGAAAATAGAGGATAGGCATGATGGGATTTTCTTTTTTTGTTCCCCTCTTTTTTTTGCACACTACAGGAAGAGATTACCTATAGGGAGAGGATAAACATGAACTTGGCCATTAAAGGATGTGATGATAGCTTTAAGTGGCCCCTTGGAGCCTCAGTTTGTCTATAAAGTGAGGACACGCGGTGGAGCAAAACATGCACAGTATCGAATGTCGTTTTTTTTTTTACTTCTGTACAATTTATACAATAAATTACACAATAAATTGCCTAATACTTAACATTTAGTTTGAATTTATAAAATATGAACTTTTTTTCATATATTGCTTAGTGTTCGAAATGTTGCGCCAGTTCCATTTGCTTCAGTATGGTAATGCTTCGAAATTAAAAAAATCTGAAAAGTGTGGCTTGCATTACCTTTCAGTCCCATTTTTATCCTTGTACTTATCAGATCAGGAGTTGCCTGAGTGGGAAGACTCAGCCTTAATGCAAAAGCATTAATACTTTTGCAAAAGTTTGATTGTGAATTATCACTTTTATAAAAAAAAAAAATTAAATGTGCATTTAATGTGTGCCACTCTTTCCCATGTTGTTTATAAGCCTGCCAGGCCTGTGTGATTCCTCAAGGCAGCCTAAGGTGCTAGATTCATTATCAAATTCCTGTTAAGAGGAACAAGATGTTTGGCAGTGGCCTTGCTGTCCTCAGTGCCATTAGGCTGCACGTGTGATTTCCCACACATGCAAATTTGGTGTGGCTAAAGGTCTGTAAAGCAATCACACCTTTCTTAACTCATCACCTCTGTGGGAGGCATCAGCTCCCACAGAGGTACCAACCGCTCTTTGTAGTGTCTCTAGCTCATTACCTTAATGCCATTTGATCCTGAGTGATAGTCCGCTTTGCTGAAAAGGTCCCCCAGATAAGGACTACATATTAATTTTTTTTGAAACCCTCTGCGTTATCTTTCTCACCCGCCCAAGTGAAAATGTGTGGGATCTGTCACCTGTAGGGAGATCACCTTTTCTACTGCAAACTCGCCTCCGTTTTCACTCCTCAAAGGTTTATAATCTGGCTTTGTTTCTTAATCGGCATTATGCGACTCTCGTTTCATTGTAATTGACCTCACGTCGTAAAAAAAAAGTCACAGGTATATCTTCAAAGCCTTTGCGATCATCGACCTTTGCAACCCTTAGTATTCCTTTGAGGTCTTTAAATGTAAGCCATTTTAATACAACACTGTCAGTCTTATGCCAAACTGTTGTGCCAAATCATGACACCAATTTGTTTAAGTTTGGCAGATATCTTGTTCCACCTCTAAATTCCAATAAAATGCATGAATTGGATTTCAATAAAGCAACATCCAGTGCTGTCAGTCTTTGCGAGACGATCTTCTTTATTAAAAGAAAGAAAAACGCTTGATATGGGATACACTTCTCGTGGTTAAAAACTTAATAGTTATTCATTACAGCGGCACTCAAAAGGTTAGATTACTCTATGACAGTAATTGCTAGGCAACATGTTTAGACTCAAAGGCATAGAAACAGCGGATATATTAAGTGCAAACGCGCTAAGTTGCTAAACAATGACCACTATTGTTGGTTGTTAATATGCTTCTTGGTTGAGTTGCTGACTTCATAAAATGAGATTACAAGGAAGGTTTTTGTGCTGAACCCATATCAGCAGAAAACCAACATGTTTAGGAGTAGTTAACTGGCCATTTATTGTCCCATGTCTGTACCCTCTGCCTGTGTCTGGATTTATGGAGATGAGCTTAGCGACTGGGGAATGTTTTTCTATCCGTCTCTTCCCTGCAAGCACCTCCCTCTCATCTGGACTTCAACTCATTCTCGGGCCTTCAACATCGGACATTCTGAAGGCCTGAAAACATCAGTCCCATTGGGGGTAGACACAAGTTACGACTCAGGTGTCATGTGTTAACACCCCATTGTGTCTGCGTGCCTCGAACTGTATCTTCATTATCCCATAAAAGCTCTGCTGCAAACAAAGTCACGAGTGACACCTTGCACTCTGATTTACGTGCAAATTCATTCCCAGCCGCTTGGCATTTAGGGGTAATAAGGGAAAATTAAGTAAACTACATAAATGTGAGAGGAAGGAAGTACAGGAATAAGTGAAAAGATTAGTGCAACTGAGTCACTGTGAGGCTTGACATGAAGCAAGTATCTTTTCCTGATTATAATGCATGATATTTTTCTGGAATTTTTAGGTTTAGGTCATCAGCCAGTAAGCTGCTGACTTACTGATTATATCACTTTCCCTCTTAATTATTCACAAACCACATTACAAAAAGTAGAGTATATTTTATTATTTATTTGTCAAGCAGCAAATAAAAATGCTCTATTCAGGACTCTTACATTTCCATCTGTCATGGTTATTATTTACTGTCTTTGTCTGTACTTTTTTATTTAAATTATTGAACATTTTTTGATTTCTTCAGGTATTTTGTGACATTGATTCAGAAAAAGAATGCCTTCAGCTTCCTTCCATTAAGCAATCTTTTTTTAAAACCTGTGCACAACTTTTATGACTTTATTGGAAAGTAACATTTTTCATTGCCTTAATAATTGACATTTTTCTGGTGAAGGGACAAAATTTTACCCATATTTCTATCCCTTGGTTTTTAACTGTTCTACCTCATTTGATCTGCAGAAGCTAATATCGTCACAAAATAGAATTGTCTTTTAGTACTTTTGGTTCTCAAGCTGCATTTTCTTTTGAATATTCTTAATGGGCTCTATAAAACATGTCCACAAATAATTTATAATCACGGGATATTGAATCAAAATAGCTAGGGGTTCACTGTAACGTTAAACACTTTAAACCGGAGTTTAAGGGTTTATAATGCCAATTAAAATTTAATAATTAGGAAAACGTTATGAGTAAATTTGTGAACTCAGTAATAGACAATGGACTGTTTGACAATGTACGAATACCAAGAAATGTATATTTCTGACAGAGAAATAATTAACTCTGGCCTTGTTGTTTTAGGTATTCCTCTGTAAAAGCTCTATTTTAAGGATTTTTAAAAAAATCTAAACAAGGTGATGAAGTGTGCTCTGCAGACCCATACAGGAGATCCTTTCTGCCCAATGCCATCAACATCTTTAATTACTACAAAGCCACAATCCTTTGCCTTTCCTCTGCATCACAATAAAAAAATAACCACATATATAGTTCAAAGGAAAGTAATTAATGTCCAGTGAATTCTCCAACAATGAGGTAATGTCTTTATTGGGATGGTTTTATTTGTCACAAATCCAACATAGTTGGATAAATAAACATTTATTTTGGAGACCTGCTTTTCCCCCATAGATAACATCTTTGCTTTTCAATGAACTTTTGAGTCATTAGTTATTTTCTTTTTGAGCTCTTTAATTCTTGCCGTCATTCCCACATTTGTTTTTTCCTCCTGTCCAATGAGGAAACATGGGACTGCATGAGCCTCGATAAGGGCCGTGAAACACAACGTGGCTCAGATATCGGACGACCCCGACAGTGTGAATGAAGTCCGTTTGATTTACAAGAGAACAGGGGACTGGTGGAGGTTTGTCAGAGGGTGGGATCTACAGGCATACAAGGCCACAAGGTCCTCCATTAGTACCTTGACCTCTGTTTAATGGAAATAACCACGACGTAGGTGCGTTGAGACTAGATGAAGGGTTAGTCTGCATTTTTTTTCCCCTTTGAGTGTCTGTTTTTTGCATTTTCACCGCAGAAATGGGAAACCCAAAGACAATCATTTGTCAGCTGCATGCTGTGTCCGGGACTTAACGGATCCCACACTCTGTACTGTCTCCGCTCCTGCTTTTACAATTCCTCCTCACTGTTTTACTGACCGTTATCTAATTACCTCTGTCTTAATCACATGTTAAAGCGCAGCGCCGTCTCGGTGTTTACTGTCTCGTTTGCCATGCTGTAAAAAATGTGTGAGGCGGCTCGTAAAGACTTGTCTGCTCATTGCTAAACGCTCGCTCTGGTTTGGTGGATAAAATCACAGTGTGACTGGTAAATAATGAATTTCAGCTATCGCACTCTCCATTCTGATGACAGCTCGAGTCCACACTGACGTGTCGATCATGGAAGAAACTCCTGCCTCTCATAAACAATTTCACTGGCACATTCAAAGCTTCTATCCTTTTAATCAAATTATGTGCAAGTTTCTAAGATTTAGTTCACTTCCCGTGCCAGCCAGAACGAAATCATGTCATGCTGCTTTTATTCTCTATGCAAGGCCCACCCAGTCACTGTCAATCTGTGATTCCTTACCACGTCAGCAACTCCGACTTGGTCCACGCTGCTGTTTGCAGGCAGAATATCTAATAGTGTTTTCCCTGCAGATCTATCACTTTGTTGTCACAAAGAGTTTATGAACACTTTGTGACAACCTTGCCTACTTTAATGTAACTAAGCAATGGAAGGCTTAACATTTCTTCATTACTATCCACCTGCAGCCGAGCTGACCTGATCATGAGAAAATAACTCGACTCAATTTGTTCTAGCCACCAAAGCTTTCCTCTTGATATAAGCATGCTGGAATTTATTGTTTTTAGTAAACATGCTTTAAGCATAATTTGTATCTGCACTTCAAGCTATCAGTTACCAAAGAAACACGCTGGAGCTTTCATAACACTTCAGGGGCCTTGACACGGTGGGTCTCTGTCTCTCCCATCAAATTCCTATATAAGATGAAATGTCTCTGCACGTCTTATGAGCCTGGAGAGCATGCTGGGTAATGAAAACCACTCATAGGTTCTGGGGGGATTCATTGCAAATGACAACACAGCACGTTTTACAGGCATGTCCCTTGTGCATGCTAAGTGATCAAAACACACACAAAAAGGAGCGAAGGGAGCCACAAGGGAGAGAAACGAGAAGCACAGGGTGTAAAATGCTGTCTGACTGTGTGTCCTCTCTTCTTACCAGATACCTTTGTCCACTACACACCCAGTCTAGGGCACAGTGATGTGTCTAACTCTAAAAATGTATATAAAGGTCATGATGGAGGTTTGCAGGTTATTGCATGCAGCTGGTAGCTGTCACTGTAAGCTTAGCCAGACTTTGATGGCACTAACCTATCAAATATGACCTTCCTGGGTTTCTCTTTATTTTTTTCTGACTCTTGAGTCTATCTTGTAAATCTTAACAAAAACTGATTTTTTTAGCCTAAAGTTTAACTTAGATTCTCTCAAATCCAAAAGGCTCTTAAAAAGTCAGCAGCTACAGAACTATTCTTGATATGCAAACTCTGAGAAAATGCTAACTTGTAACAAATTTTGGAGCAAATCAATTGAATCCAAGGTGTTAATTAAAAGTTGTATGGTTGAATCACATTGAGCATTGCTGCAAAGCAGGGGTGTCAAACTCCTCAAGGGCCACTGTCCTGCAATTTTTAGATGTGCCACATGTACAAAACACTGTAATGAAATGGCTTAACTACTTCCTTCTTGGGTAGATAAGCACTCCAGAGCCTAGCTAATAAACTAATTATTCTATTCAGGTGTGGTGCAACAGAGGCACCACACCTGTTGCAGGGCAGTGGTCCTCCAAGACTGGAGTTTGACATTTGTGCTGTAAAGGCTGCTGCCTTTTTCCCAATCCGCTCCTCAGCAAATTCACTGTTACAAACTGTTTCTCTTGCCTATCCACTGCCAGGGCTCCCCATTCATATTTGTGTGCAGACATAAAACACACAACAGATATAGAACCCTATAGTAAAACAAGGGTGTGGCCATTTTCCCCATTTGTACTTTTGTTCCAATCATTGTTCCATAGCCAACATCTGGGGATATGAAGTGCAGCTTTCTGCATAATTTTATACCTGCTAGGGGGATGCTTTGTACCCACTTTCAGAACAGAAATTTTTTAGTAATTTTCCAAGATCTCCTCGTAGTCTGTTTTATGGGACTGTGGTTATGTGATTCCAAGAAGAGGCCTTTTAGTTTGTTGTTTTTGGTTTGGACAAATGTAATAGTCATTTTTCACAAGACTAAAGTTAAATGTTACAAAATAACACATGGATACAAAATGGCAGCACAATTTGATAAAGGTGATATTTTGACATATTATGGTGTGAGAAGAGTTTATCCCAGCTGGGTAATCCATCCTTTTTCTTTCATTTCACTTATTAAAAACAGCATAGTAGCGCCACCTTTGAACTGTTGTGAAAATTGTATGTCTGGAGCAGTACGCTGTGAAGTAGCTGAACTAAAAATTATTTAAACTTATTGTTAATGCATTGGGTACCATTGATATTTGACCACCAGGATGACATCATTTGAGAGCTTCTGCAGTATTTTATATCTGTACAAACTGGGCTTTTAGACACTGACTTTCAGAAAAAATCATATTTACCTTGGCTGTAAAATAATATCCCCATCTATCTTAGTTAGATCCCCACAAACTACTACATGTCCAATGCCACAGCACACTGGCCCACCGTGAGACGGTGGAGCTTGCCTTTTTTTAATTCAATATGAGAAGAATGATCAGTAAATTGTATGACACACGACTTTTTATCTCTGCCGCAACAAGAAAAACAGAAGAGGGGCTCAGAAACTGGCAAGCAGGGAAGAGAAATGGAGCACCCCCTGGGGCCGATCAATATCTCTGGGTTGATAAGAGAACGAGTGTCTGAAGGCTGACCTTTCTTCCTGAAGCTTTCTGTACCCCCCGCAGGGCAATCTGAGTCCAATTGTTCAGGATTATTGAAGCTTCTCCCTCTGGCATTGAAAAGTGGATCTCTTCAGGTGGGTAGGGTGTGCTGTAACATTGCCTCAGAAGCACTGGGAGACTCTGGCTGGCATACATCCCAACCTTGAAAACCTTTTCATAACTTCCTCGACCTCTCAATGTTTCCTGATATTGAACTCTTTCGATGGCTCACAGGCAGGGTAATCTTCTTGACGCCATATGATTTTCTGCTCATCATCCATTCAAGATTTGCAGGCTAGTAATGAAATTGCTTCAGGTCATTTGAGTCATATTTGGATAGTCCACCCAGTCATTCGCATTGCGTATAATGGGTGGTTTCACGTGAAGATCCAAGGTCATTTTTGGGAAATATTTCAGCTTAGTCAGTGAATGCATACTGATGATTCACTGACTTGTGTGTATTTCTCCTCATTCTCCATATCATCTAAGGCATTTTCTCCATTGCTAAGGCCTTTCTAATTCCCCTTATCTTTACCCCAAGAGATGTTTGGATGCTTATTCATCAGCAAAACTAAAAATAGATGAACAGGCTCCCTATAACTTCCTCTGTTAAGCTCTCGTCTCAAGTACAATGTGTCATCATCTCTTTAATGGAAAGTGTAAGTGACCAACTTTTTCTGCTTGATCAAAGATTCTGTCATCGGAAGTGTTTTTTTTGCAGATCTAAGTCACCCATCTTGTTCTAAGGGCGACGTTCAGATTTAAGGGCCAAATGATAAAACTCAATCTGAAGTTTCTACTTCATTGTCTGCTTCTTCCTTCCTATAAACACTCTCCTTCTCCTCGTTGGTGACATTTGCTTTAGGACTTCCACTCATGTTCTTGACGTCATCTGATTTTGAGCTCCAGTCTTCTTCCTGCACAGTCGTCATGTTTGGGAAACGATCCTGATGACGACCCAGAGACCTGGGTCGTCAAAAGTGCAAGACTGATGAAATACTGACCAGTAGAGTGTTTTTATTTTTTCACGTTTGTATCTCCGTCCATCCATTTTCCTACACCCTTGTCCCTTATTGGGGTCGGGAGGGTTGCTGGTGCCTATCTCCAGCTATCATTTCGGGCGAGAGGCAAGGTCACCCTGGACAGGTCACCAGTCTGTCGCAGGGCAACACAGAGACAGACAGGACAAACAAACATGCACACACACACACACACTCACACCTAGGGAGAATTTAGAGAGGCCAATTAACCTGACAGTCATGTTTTTGGACTGTGGGAGGAAGCCGGAGTACCCGGAGAGAACCCACGCATGCACAGGGAGAACATGCAAACTCCATGCAGAAAGACTGGGGCCGAGAATCGAACCCAGAACCTTCATGCTGCCAGGCAGCAGCTCTACCAGCTGCGCCACTGGGCAGCCACATTTGTATCTCTTCCCCTGAAATGCAAATATATTAATATAGGCTATACTTGTGAAACTATAATGTATTTATTAACCTGCTACTCATTCACAGATGGTTTTAAAAAATGTTGTTTCCTCCACGTAAATTAAATAAATATTAATTTATTTCAGTCATTTAAATTAACATGTAAAACTGATATGAGATCAGTTAATTACACATATATTTTATTTTATTTGTTATATATTTGATGTCTATGGCTTACAGCTGACAGTTTTTGCTCTCATATCTTGACATCAGTCTTAAACACCACACTGGTCCTGAAAATAACAAGCCTCATGTACTACTGCACAGTAATACTGTCCAATAACAGCCTAAAGTAACACTTCATTATTTATACTTATTAGTACTTTCCCAGTGTAATTGCTCACAGGTTTTAGCAGTTAAGCTTGCTTCATGTTTTATTTTTTGATATCATTTGATAGGAATGTGATGTTATCACTTGAAAGTTGAGTTCTCAGCTTTCCTGACAAACTTATATTGTGACAAAGTACTGTACCGGTGTTATCATAGAGGCCGCTTGTGTCTGTTTATTCTCTGGGCTTCGGTGCTGACAAGGCAGCAGTGCAGTATGCTGAGGTGCTCCTGCCCCTCGCCCTCTGCCCATGTGTTTTGTATTACACCCTAGGAGGTGCCATGCTCAGCAGCTCGGTGGTGGGAGGGGATAAAGCACTCCTCACTGGCCCAAATGACGCATGACATGGCATTACGCCCCAGGCCCTTATTTATGGCTTCCCATGTCAGCAAAGACTTGCTCCCCTGGGGGGCCCCGCAACCCTTACCCCCCTAACCTAACGCAAGCCGCCTTTAGTGCTCACATTATGCCTGGGAGATACACAAAAGAAAACATTACACTCTTAGGAGTTATGATCACCACAATGTGTAGTTGGGCCAGCTTAACTAAGAGGTGTGCAGGAATCAAGCTGAATTCCTTTTAGTTTATTTAGCAACTGAAGCTTTTGGACTTGCTGCTCTGTTGCACAAGAAATGTCCCACCAAAGATCAAGTGCTACTTCAGAGGAATTAACGTCATGTCAAGCTGCAGCTCGGCTACCGCCAAGCACACACTGCCTCTTTATCCGGCCTCTGATGTGGAAGAGGATGTGAAATCTGGAGAGAGAGTGAGGAAGAGATTTGAAGAGAGGATCTGAATACATTTTCTCTGTAGTTACTCAAGAATCCATGTACACATCACACCGTATTAACAAATGGACATGTACACTGCCGGCACTCATGCACACACAGGTGTTCTCCGTGAGCTGTCCGGGAATGTTCCAGTGATCCTTGTCCAGGGTTTTGATGTGGGCAGAGGGAGAAGAAAAGAATTTCGAGCACATGAAAGCCAAGTGGTGGAAAAAGTTAAAAGTCCCTGAACTGGGGATAGTTAAAACTGAGAAGGGCGACTCTTCTATCAAACTCTAGGAAACAAACCACAGAGAAAGATGTGATGTGGATGCCATGGAAATATCAGGGTTAGCACTGGACAAAAAGATAGCAGGGGTTTTCTCCTCCCTTCTATGCTCATATTACGTTGGAGCTTTGAGGCGTAAGCGCTAAAGAGAGGGTACTGTCAAGGGTTTATGTGGCCTTTTGAAAACAAGACAAGCCCTTTCCAGAATAATATATCCAGCCTCAGAACTTTTGCAACAACAGAGTGCTCATTTTTCCATCCTCCCAGGTCCAGCCTGTAAAACGCCCTGTTTGAAATCCACTCTGGTCATTGTTTAGTCTAGTGAATGTCCTTAGATCATCCTCATAAGCAGCTGCTCAGCATCTCCTTCATGTTCCTGCTTCACAGCAGTTCAAAAGCAGCCACCCAGTGTCAGTCAGACTCCTTTTCATATTACTAAGATCTTACATCGCATGTTTTAGCTGAACTGATTGCTTTGTTTGAGTAATAGTCCATTTCCTGCTTTAGTAGAGGTGTTTTGTCTATAAAACATGTGGTTCCTACTTTATGGCCGTAGTAGAGAGAAATGGTCCCGAATTAAAGCCTTTGAACTATTTACAAGGTACACTTTATCAGGTGTTCAGCTGTGTGTTAACACAAATAGCACAAAATGGCATGGCAGCAACTTGTTTTGGGATCTGGACATAATGAAGATGAGTTACTAAAGTTCAAATTAAGCATATGAATGGAGGAAAAACAGATTAAAGTGACAAGTGATGTTAAATTGTTTGTGCAACCCAGACTGATTGAGTATTTTAGAAACTGCTGAAATCTACTTAGATTTTTATGTTGAACAATAGTGGTGTCAAAGAAAAAATGTCTATTTGTTTTTAATGGACGAAGTGGATAAGCAATCTCTCAATACACAACAGTATGAACTTTGAAGAACTTCCATCTGTTATTCAAGCCTACCAGGTTTTTTGTATCAGGCTGAAAAAAGTGGCGTAACTTTTGACATAATTAGAACTGTTTCAACTATTTACTAAGTTATGATGTGCTGGTGATCTTATTGGCTGCTCTCTGGTGGTGGTCATAGCTACAAAAGACCAGTGAATTATTTATCAAAGGACAAAATGTTGGTCAGACTCTTATCCCACAAAGGCTTTTACTAAACTACTTCCAGTCTTACTTTCCAAATCTATTAATTAGTTCCATGGAACACAGTTCTCTAACAGTGAGAGCTGATACTGGCATCTGATTTGTCAGGGTCAATGTGATCCAATGATCCATCATGTCTGTCAAGCTGATGCTGCAGACTCCTGAGGGACCAGGCCTTTGTTTAGCTTAGTCGCTGATGGAAGTCGAGCCTTTGTCAAGGAAACCATTAGGAACGCAGCAGGCCCAGAAAAATGAGCCGACCTTGTCACTCCACATCAGGAGACTGGCCATGGTTGCAGATCATTCTCAGACCTGACACATTTGACCACTGTTTGTCCAATCCTTTGAACTAGGAACTTTAAAATAGATGGAAAGGCTCACAGATGTGAGTGAATGTGAGATTATTTGAGTTGGCTATCAGTCTCAGGTTAATGATGGGTTGCTATCCAAATAAGCACAAAGGAATGAGGTAGTCAATAAGGCAGCAATTAGCACTGTGCTGGTAGGAGATTGTCTGCACTACCAAAATGAAAAGGTAATAATGATATCTAAGTTAAAGGACATGATTAGGTACTGTAAAGCAGCCCGTCATACACAAGTCAGTAACAGAAAACGTAGCCTGTAAAATAGCATATGTACTAGGTGCCTGTCTTAAAGTGATCTTTCAAATCAGGGTAGTCTGGGGACTTTTTGGAAAAAGTTTCGTTCACACCTTTATTTCTTTTGCTTTACCTTCCAAACTGAGACCATTCTGCCAAGGCAGTAGCCTTGGTGTTCATTTTTGAGTGCTATGACAAGAATTTGTCCAATATTAGCAGCACACAAGTCAGTGACTTGTCTTGTACACATTAGATAAACTCAACATTACCAAAAAATGACAGTGGAAAGTGACATCATGATCTGTTAATGTGAATACATAAATGGAATGGCAAGGAATTAGATGTTTTCAAGTCACATAAAAGTTTGCATAATATATATCTTCTGTTTGGTTCGCTTGGCTTTTTTGGTTTTCCAAGTTGTCCTGTTATATTCCCATTGTAGGTGATACAGAGCAGAGTTCCACAGAACTGAAAACCGCCTACTACTCATAGTGGGTAGCAATGAGCGGTTACCATTACCACCAGGTGGCAGTAATGCACAAAGTTATTTTAAAGTGGTGCCTCTCAAGCAAGGACAACTTCTCACTACTAAGTATTCAAGTTCACTTTTGGATATTCATAACTTATTGCCATTAGCTCACTAATCAACATTATTATACTTATTCTGCACACATTGTACAACACACATATGTACACCTTGCTCTTGAGTTACACACTGCTAATTATTTTTCTTCCCTTTGACAGCAAAATGTTTGTTTAAACATGTATAGCAGTCTACTTTATGTCGCTCATTCTTCGGAATGAACGATAAAAAGTAGAATGAATGACCAAGCAAAAAAATTGGAATTAAGGATGAAGACATGCTGTGAATGTAGCCAACTTGTTCTGTTTTGTGCAACATATTCAAAGCCATTCCACTTCTTTTCAAATCTGTGCACCTCTTAGCACAGAGCATCCTCTAATCTTACCTTCCTCTTCCTGACAGAGATGGAATGTCTCCACCTTCTCATCATGGTCTCAGACTAAACACACTCTATAGTGTTGATGCATCAATGAAGCGGCGTCCTCTAACGATGGCCAACCCATCACATTAGAAAAATAATGATTTTTTTTTTCATTGGCTGTCTTTCCTTACAGATAGGCCCAATATTTGTCTTGGGCTGTGGGTCCTTCGCTGAGCTGCCGGGCCCTTATGCCTGCCTGTCGTATATCAGCAGCACTGCCACTGTCAGTCCACTGATTTATGGCTGTTTATCTGCGGCCCCTAACCCACTACCTCTCTCCCCCTACTTCAACAGATGGTTCCTGGCTGTTTACTCAGGGCCAAAACGCTTTCAAACTGATTGAATAAATACAACAAACAAGAAGTTTATGAGGAAGGTGTTTGTGATCACAATGTTCTGGCTACGGGAGAAAACTTGCTTTGTTTGTAAGATGGAATACCTATCATGAGTCCCAGTTTAAACTTCTTTCTTTAGGGGTTTTTCCATTGAATATACATGTGCAGCCATTTGTCCCAACCTGGTTTGGCATACTTTTTAATTCTCCAACATGCATTTTTTGGTTTGATTTATGATTATTAGCAATGTAATTGTAAAAGCATTCGTTCATCTGTCATGTTCCATGTGGTTGTCGCTTTAAATCTCTTCCACGTATATTCAGCTTCTAAATCTCGCTGGGTGTCAAAGCTTCACAGAAAAAAAACACACATTGTGCCATAAATTGTCTGTTAAGAGTCTTGGTGGGGCTTCAGTCGATCTCTTGGTCTCAGGGGGTAAAAGTCTTAAGTAACCCTGACAGTATCAATTTTTCAAATCAGTCCAGCTATTATTGTTCTACATTATTTAGTACCTTAAAGTATCAAGTTTTTGGGGGTTTTTTAATAGATTGATACAATGCAGATTTTGACCCTTGCACCTGCCAGTCATATTTTACCATTCCTGGTTTATGTTCCTTCTTGTGCAAAGAAAAAAAAACTGAAAATCATATCTGACGCAAGCCAAGAGATAATGGTTAGTTGCTTCCTCCCATTCATATTGCATTCCATAGAGACTTTGATTTGGCATTAAATTATATGTTTCCACTTGAATGAAGCCTAAAAGATTACTCCTTTATTTCTGTTGGGTGAATGAGTACGCAGTGAATTGCAACCAATAAGATTTGGTTTACAAATGAATGTGGGTTGGTTTTATAATGAGATATACTTATTCAATCATTACCTCTCACTTATCTACTGAGCACCACCACTTGTGGTCTATCTCTGCTCTAATTAACAGTAACTGAATGTAATGGATGTAAGCTGGTACGTGGCTCTGGTATAAAAAAAACACATGTAATCATCAGATTTCAGCAAATTGATGCTATACACAAATATAAATATATAGAGAAGGATATAGCTATAGGTAGATTGATATGCTGAAATCGAAGCTCTCTGTCTTTCAGACTGAATGAGCCACTGAGTCGTTGAAACATTAAATATTCTCATGTTGAATAGTTTGAGACATCTTTGCTTCTTCTGGCTTGATCTTCAAACCTCTCAACTGATACTGAAAATAACTTACTTTGGGGCGACTTCTGCAGCACCAGTGTATTCATTTGTGCTGATTTGTGCTGTTTTCCGACAAAGTGGTTGCTGGTCTGGTCCAATCAAGCTGAAAACTGTCCAATTCCAATTACCATCTGAGGTTTCCAACCAGTTTGGACCTGAAAATCCAATATCCCCCCCCATTAATATATAACAGCATTAGATGCTGAAATAAAAAATCAATATAGACTTTTGTATTTCACTTTGTATTGCACGACAGAAGAGGCACAACTTCTTCAGTACGACTTCTTTTCTTAAGATGCATGTTAGCTGAAATGAACGAACAACTCCTGCTGGTTGTCTTGAGCCACAACTGAAACACTGATACGTTGGACGTGATGTCATTCCCAGACTCAAATTCCAGCATACAAGGCAAAATAAAACAGAACATATATTCCCCCAGTTACACAATCTGCCCACACATTTCTGACAGTGATGCAGAACACATCTGGAACAAATCTTCAGGTTGAAGGAGAAATCTGGTTAAGACTGAACAAAACAGATCGATAACTGAGGTTTTTGATTGATGAAAGTGAGAAGAGTAGAGTTTGGAGAGTTTTGTTCTCACTATAAAAATGTTAAAAACACTTCAGAACAACACATCGCCTTCCTGTATTAGTCATCATCCTCTATAACTACCTTAAAATTTGACTTTTCTCGCACTACTTCATACAATTAAAGCAGAATGGATCCGTCTCACATCACTAACAGTCCAGCTATCTTAAACAGGCTGTCAGAGGAAGGAAATTACATCACTTTGTTTAAGATCCAAGCTTAGAAACATAGACACCTTGTCGTTTGTGGGTTTTTTGTTATTCTGCAGCAATGGATTGCTGGTAGTGATTATCTTTCAAATGCTTACATGTCACACATTTTAATCTAAACATCATCTCCAAGCTGTGAGGCTGAGACATGCAGTTTTCACACTAAAAGTTCCCTTCCTCCACCACAAATTGACCATAATTACATCATTATACAATTAACAGCACTAACATTATGTGCACACGACATGTTTATCCTCCCCGACTGTTTGGCACAGTTGCGAGAATTTAAAGTTTTGATTTATAGGTGTTTAAGACCTGCCGCTTCTGGTTCCGCTGCGGCCTCTGCAAATACAAATGTCACTCAGATTGACTTAGGAAAATGGGGAGCAGCCAAAACACAAAGTGGAAATGTTAGCCCAATAATGCTGGATAAACAGTCAGGGGAGTGAAGCCAAAGACAACAGAGAGCGAAGGGAAAGTGTCCTGCTGGCATCAGGTTTCCCAGAGTTAAGTGTTATTTGAAAAGCAGCTGAAGGCTGACACTCACTCTCTTCCCACCCAGTCTTTGACTCCCCCACCCTTCCTACCTTCCCTACCTCCCAACTCACACGACCATCTGTTGTCCCCCCTCCTTCTCTTCTCAGGCTGCTCTAAGTGCCTTGAAACAGCTGTCGGAGCAGGGATTGGACCCAGTGGACGGCCCCATCAAGGTACGGTAGGACCAGGGTGGCACCAGAACCACAGGGTTGGGTAAGGGAGGATAGGTGCTTGTCCGGAGATCAGAATGCCCGTCAGCTTAGTGACATGCAAATCCTCAGCCACTTCAGGTTGGCCTATCAGCAGCTCCCTTTCCACCCCCACAAACACACACATCAGTTCCGCTCAACATTTTTTTTCAATTGGAAAGCAACAGTAGGCGTATATATTTTACATACTCGCTTCTGTCAGAGGTTCATATTTTGCATGATGGCTACCTCCACTATGTCTCAATCATTTTAGACACAAGGGGCTTTTCTCCATGAGCCTCTCCTGTATCTACTTCACGACAAGGAAACGAGGAAAGGAAGTAGGAAGGACGACTGCAGGAAAGTGTGAACGCTGCAGTCAGGTTTTTTGGAAATTAGGAAGGAAGCCACTGTCAAGTGTTTCTGGAGTATCTTCATAGTAGATGTGGCCCAGGAGAGCTGAGGCAAAAAGCAAGAAGAAACTGAATTACTGGTTGGCTGTTGTGGCAGCCAAGCAAATATGGCAGCAATTTCCCCTAAGCACTACTTTTTTTTCCAAAAGGGACTTGCATTTGTATTCAACCTTATTTACTCTTATTTCCCTACATAAATCCAGTGCATCCAATGTCAGTAAATATCAAGCTGTGTTTAATGCCTCAAAGGTTTGCTAGATAACAGTTAGGCTCAAACTGTAATATGAAGACCAAAGAATACAATAGACAGGTCAGAATTTTCTCCTGCAAGAACAGATACATTGTGTAGACATAAGGCAACGGGGAATAAGTTACAAACAAGGAAATTCCAGAGAAAAAACAGTTATGCATTTATCTTGTGTAGAAGTTCAACTTTTAGCAGCACAATGTATGACACAATAACTGGCTAGATCAGGAGTCTCCAGCCATAATCCTCGTGATCTCAGGTAAGGCAAGTTTTAATGGCAGCCATATTCCAACACACCTGGATTACCAGACTTTCACCAAGCTTGATGGCATGGCGAAGAGGTAAATCTAAAACAGTAGACCTCTATAACAAGGGAGAATCTTTGGAAAGACTTGAAATGGGTCATTTTACAAAGGCTTGAGTGAGGGACTACAAATGCATGCCAAATATTCAGATTTTTATTTGGAAAAAAGTGAAAACCATGGAATGTTTTTCCTTCCACTTCACAGTTAGGCAGTGTTGATCTGTTACATAAAATCCCAATTAAAAACATAGAAGGTTCTAGTTAAAACATGGGAAAGTTAATGAGGTGTGAATACCTTTGCAAGACATTGTGTTATTTCCACTCGACTGTTCTTGAAAGTACAATAACTGACGCATATAAAAGAACAATAAAGTAGAAGGAAACAATCTTTACGTTTTTTTCAACCAGACCCTATTTTCAGCCTTTTTCCTACTAATAAACAGACACCTGGCAGACTTTATCAGTTAGTGTGAAACAGATTGAGTTGAAGGACCTGCTAAGTAGCCTGAGTCATAGTTGCTGCACTTTTCGCGTCTCTTGAAGTTGTTCCTTTACGAGAATTTCTCAGATTTTAATGAATAACTCACCAAAGACTGAGTGAATCCCTCTACTTTCCCAGGAAGCGCTGATAGAATTAGCCACAGAGGGAGGGATTATTAGCAACATTTCCAGAGTAATCAGACAAATGCCCTTCCCACTCCCTAATGCGGGCTTCGTTTGTCTTTTCAGACCACTGAACCGTACGGGAGGGAGGATGGACATTAAACAGACTAACTCAGGCACCACCACTCAGGTCTGCAAGGATTCAAGGGCCGTCGTCAAGGAGCTGACAACCTTCCTCCTCATCCAACAACACCCACCTTACACCCCGAATATTCTCCCACTCAATTTCCCCACCACCAACACGATCGCCACTGTATCCTGCAAAACCTGTCAACATGCAATAGGGTGGATGTGCACAGAGAAATGGCCGACTAAAGCACCATTACCCAAGTCTATGTGAAGACAACACTATCCTAACCCGTTTATTGATGATTTCAGTCAGAGTTTAGATGACAACGTTGTCTACAGAGTAATGAGATAATTGCATGGTACTGTGTGAAATCAAGGGAAGTCCAAAGCGATACACTGCATAGACAATTTGTTCCCTTTGGAATAGATGTTGGTATGGTTAAAAACAAATATGTACATCATGCCATTGATTTACAAAAGAAACATTTTAGAACAAAAACCAACTTGCGTACAGTAGCTTATTTTTTCTGAGGTATTATGTTACCCTTTTATTTTTCTTTTTTATTTTAATATTCTAACAATGCTTGAGTACTGTATTTAAAATTAACCAATGCCAGTGCTGTGAAAGTTGTAGTTGTTGTCTTCATATATAGTCACCCAACTTACCTTGTATGCTGACAAAAAAAAAGAAACTGTTCATCTATCTATATGGATGTGTATGACTTTGCAAGAGTATCATATTCCAAAAAAAAGAAAAAAAAAGAATGCCACAAAAAAAGGACAAAACTGGTGTTAGAAGTTTATTACTATTGTTATTAGAGGTGTTTTAACACGACCCCACACTGGCACGGCGCCACTGGAGAGAAGAAGGAACAAATGCAGAGACAATGAGGGGGTTGGGGCACTGTTTTACTTTTTAACTTGAAGAAAGGCCGTTTATGATTAACATTCTCGCATTTAATGCAGATGTCGCGCTCCACAGAGCTTTGTTAGGACTACAGGTTCTCCAGCGAGGGAGAAGTTATCCCCAGTGGTTCTTTGTCAGTGAATCGTCCCTTCCTCTCCTCTCCCTCCCTCAAGAGTTTTGTCGATCACATCTACACCCATTGTGTGTATTGTATTGACTTACCAAGCATCAACTGGGTGATTTTAATGCCTGCTACTCTGAAGTGCACCATTTGAGGGGAGAGAGAGGCTGTGTCTGAACTGCAGACTGCCTCTCCCCTCCAATCCCGCGAATGACACTTTGGGTCACTTTGTCCACTGACGTTGAAGATGTGTGTTCTTCTTCGCTGTGTGTGCAATGTGTCATAAGGCTGTTTTTGAAATGCAGTAAAAACACCTCAGTTTATGTGGAAAATGGTCTGTTTGTGTCATTTTTGCTCCAACACTGATTTTTTTTTCAACCCCTTCACCTCTTTTACTTTGCTTAATAAGACATTTTTAAAAAGATGGTGAATAGAGTAAGTTGTAAAATTTCCAGACACACCAAAATGGCCCATCTTTTGTTGAAAGAATTTAATTTGCCTAATATTTGTAGTTATCCTTGTTGACCTAAAAAGGAAACAGACATTTTGGATTTATTGTTGGACAATGGGAACATTTTCTTTAATGGTGTGTTTGTATATATCTGATTTCAGCACTTTGTCAAGTTCAGAGGACCGCAAACTCCTACCATCGTCGCCACCATCACCCCATTCAGTCTCAAGTCTACATCCATCAGCAGTCTTGAATCTTATTGACATAAAATGGGCCATAGGAGAAGAAAGATTTCATTGTAGGATCACAACTGGCCAAGAGGCTGACAGCAACAGGAGGAGTTGCAGATACTTCTAAAACAGACAGTTTATCTTCTACACATGACAAGTCTCTCTGGATAATGAATGGCTGAGAGAATAATAATATTACCACAAAATTTGAGAGGCAAAGAGTTGAAATGAATGCTATATTTAATTCCGTGTTCAAAAGCCAGACTTTCCATTAAATATGGAGGAGGAAAAGAATAACATTTTTCCTAATTAAATGAAAATAAAACACAGCACTGACAAACTGGCCTGTAATTTGAAGAAAAGGGCAGATAAGAAATCGTTCACATATACAGTGCACCAAACATGGATAGTCCACAATTCCCCAACTCAAACCTTCTAGATTCCCTTCAGATGCGCTGCAACAAATGTCTGCAGAAAAATAAGCATTGATCGGTCAGTAGGAAATCCTTATCATCCAATCAGCACTGGACTTGAGATTGGCGTCATTTTTTCAACGAGCACATGATGAATGCAGAAGAAGAGGAAGAGACCGACACACGGATTCAGTTAAGAACCCAGTCACAAGACTTTGGCTTTACAATTGCTCAAATGTTTGGTTCATTGATTCTTCAGTTTTGCTTTAATTGCCTTCATGTCATTTAAGATTCAATTCTGTTGCTATGTGCAAGAATGGCCTTACTTGCGTTGCGTAACCGGCCTGTATTTTTGTTCTGGGAGATGTGCTGCCTTTAAATGATGCTACAGCATCGCCTTCCTTCTCATTTTACATCATAAAATTTACTCTCCTGTCACAGATAGTTTTGGACATGCTGACATTTTTCCTCTACATGAGGGCTGCAGCTCATATGGATTACTCCTACATCATGTACACGACTGCTAACCAAATATTTCGGCAGTAACTCACTAGTACACAATTTCCAGCAAAGCTTCAAATGCTCTGTGCTGATACTGATTTATGCACCTGTTTAAAAGTAAAACAGTTGGGTTGTGCTTTTTTTGGAGTAAATCAGTTTAGAGAGAAACTTTGGGGACTTACAGAGCATTAAACATTCATCCCCAGTCTCTTGATCCTTAAGAGTAATGAAAAATACATAAAAGAGGACTGTGACATCAGGGCAAAGCTAACATAGCCCATTCTGACACACTTGAACACTGAATTCTACTCCTTTCATCTTAATACAAAACACTATTCATACTGGAAGGCCATCAAAAGCAACATGCATACTGAAAAGGCATGAAATGACTTGATATTCAACATCTGCATCATTTCCTCATGGTTAGAGATGTTTAACACGTTTTTCAGTATGCTGACATCTGTGGTACAATAAACCGTGCGCCAGGAGATTTAGCATTTTGAAATATTTTTTTTAGGGACTTCTACAAAAGAAGGCCCTTCAGGGTTGTTAGACTGGCCGTTAGCGGGAGGCTCAAAAGTAGGAGTCAGGAGACCAAGGATCAGTGCAAGCCCATTAAGTGTTTATTCACCGACATTCAAAGACATAAGACAGCCCTGCTTCCTCGCGGTCTGGGATCTCAATTCCACTCGTGGCCAGCACGCCGCCTTTATGGCTGCCGACGGTTCCATTTACCCCGCCGCCAAGAAACAGGGTAAAACAGTAAATACACAAAACAAACATTGACTAAACAAACCACATCTTCAGACGAATACACATTATTAAGTACTCTTTAGTTCAAGTAGATCTAAAATACCTTTCTATAAATAATCAAGTCAACAGTGAGTGTCTACAATACATAGATCCATCTACTTTCCCCCCTCTCTCTCATCTGCCTTGGTCCCTTCCGGAAACCTTAAAAGGTGCTCAGGCCCCCGGGGAATGTTTCAGCCTGACCACCTGGCAGAGGAAGAGACAGAGGTAAGTCACACCTGCACGGCTTTCAAACATTTTAGTGCATTACAAACAGTTACAATACTTATTTCATTCATTTGTCTGTTAACAGGACACCATCAGTTCCAGCTGAGATGCCACTGCAACACACCTACAATCAATAAAATACTTCAATCTGTTTGTATTTGTTTGGTTCATTATTTAACACACACTTTCAGTGTTTCCAGCCTAGTAATGAAAGACCTTCATTACAAGGGTCCAGTTTTAGTTTTTCTGTTTGTTCTTTGTAGTATTAGTGGCCTTTATTCTCACTTAAACAGGAGATGGCTACAGAACTCCACATAGCTTTGTCAAAAACTCCTATCTGTAAATACGATGACTGCTCCACCCACACCACCCTTCTTTATCACCTCAACCAAAAATGTGTATTCTCTAAGAATGCAGGTAGCATTTTATATATTCATATTTGAGCAAATTTAAAAGTATACATATAAACACACGGACTCAAAGAGAATACATTTTAGGAAAATCAATGCTGCAACTTGTCCTAAAATGTCCCTCAAACACTCAGATTATCTTTGGGTCTCATGCTTTGAATAGATGCCATCTAAACTTAGAAAGATCAAATTTATAAATTAAGATTGTAAAATTCATTCGAGAATCTTGCGAACAAAAACTTACAAAGGGGAATACGGTATTTAATGAGCCAAAAAATAGTTTTTGTCAATTCTCAAACTGAATGCCTTCTACAAGGTAACAAAGCATAAACGTAAAAAAAAAAAAAAAAAAAGCATTTTCTCTTAACATCTGATTTTCTTCAGCTTGTGATTTTGAGAACTAGCTTTTGTGAAAAACAAAAATCTGTTTGGCTGGTGAAAACAAGTTATGCTTAATGTCTAACTTTAGTCTCCACTTATCATTCTTTCCTGCTGCCTCTCTGTCCTCCTTTACATGGTTCCCACATAACTCCTCCACATGTTCTGTCCACCGGTGCGCTAACCGCCTGGGCACCACCAAAGCCGCTCTGCTTCCTCCCCACCATTAGTGAGATGGATGAGTGAATGGGACAGCGGCAGTCCAATTCAACCGCACTGACTAATGGACTCTGTTGGCAGCTACATCTGCTTGTCATTGAGAAGTGCCAAAGCTGTTCTCGTACATTAGCAGCAGATCTCTATTCCAGAACCTTGTTCAGGTTGTAGAAGACCAGCTTGAGTCTGTGTTTGACACAAGATGAATTGCTTGTCTTGGGCCAGGCGGTGTGAAATGTGACCCGCGATGCCCAAAGTACACGAAAATCAATGGAACGCTGGAGTTTGTCTGTTCCAGTGTCATTGATTTTTTTTCGGGTGAATGATGTTCTATTGACCAACCTTCAGGCTCTCTTAATTACAACCAAATTAAATGGGGGATAAAAAGCCATAGAGGAATTCTGCAGATTCAGATAAACATCCATGATAATGCTCAAACAAAAACTCTTCAATCTTCTTTCTAGTGTTACTTCTGAGAAAGTTCATAAAGCAACTTCCTAACTGGAGTTTACTGAGGTCTGAGAGCGTCAGTTCACAAAAGAGTTAAAATTCTCCCTCTTTTTAAAATTAGTTTGTCTCTGAGTAACTTTACCAGCTCTGATTAGTCCCACAAAATGTTTTTTGTCATCTCGGTGGTTTTTAGAATACCTCAGACGAGGGTCAAAGCTGGCAAGAAGTCAGTTTTGTTCTGCATAGATATATGAGACAAGTTATTAAAATTAATTTATGAAGAGAATTTTCATTCCTGGACGATTTTTAATGAGTAAGTTTTTCCTGACGTCACTTGTATTAATTCATTTAGAAATCTATTTGTTGCTTTGCCAGGCCTCTGAAAAAAAAAAAAAGAGGGAACACCACGTTTCAGAAAGCCACTCTGTGTAACCATAACAGAGAAGGATAATACATGAATCTAAATACACCCATTTCTGCATACCATCGTGGTTCATTTCACATCAGTATTGGGGAAATTTTATGTGCCGGAACAACAGTCACATGCAACAGACTTAGTCACAAAATTTTCGAAAACTTCCGTGTGTCACTGTGATTTAGAAACAAGTTCAAACCTTTGGAGTAGGACACACAATTCTGTTATTCCTAAAAGTATTTGTAAATTCATCCATTTGATCATAGCTGTTTTCTAAACTTTTTCCAAAACTGTTGGGGGAAAATCAAGCATAATAAGCTCTGATACAAATACAAAAAATATTTCTCAAAAACAACAAAATTGAAAATTTGATCTGACATGCTAAGGCAATTTTGACACTTATTCTCTCTATTTCTTAGGCAAACAAGTAAAAAAAAACAGCCTAGAAGGAATCAAGGGATAATTCAATATTTAGGTACCCTTTTTGGCATTGCCTTTATATTAGATAAACTTTATATTAGGTAAACACTTCATCTCTGTCTTTGTTTAATTCAAGCAGATCATTGACTGGATCTTGCTTCCATTTTTACAGGGACTCTCCAAACTTAAACATTCAAAAGTTCATAAAATAATGCCCGTTTACACTTTTCCAAATAATTTTAAGTAAGTTTTACAATGCAGAAGTCAACTTCGGTCATGACCTTTTTGTACAAGGCAGCTTTTTCTGCTTTGGATTTATACGAAATGAAGCAAATGGGAAGATTAAATGGTGACAGGTCATTTGCTACTTAGTTCACTCTTTAATGAATCCTTACTAAAAAAATAAAGATACCAATTGTTTGCCTAAATGTTCAACACTCAAACTCAAATCACCAGTATTTCTTTTTTTTGCTACTTAAAAGCTGAAATCCTTTTTTAATATTAGAAGGCATTTTATTTTTATAATGCAATTTTCCAAGCTGAATAAATAAGCGTTCCTTTATGTTGTTTAAAAAATCCCTTAATATGTGACCTGAAAAGCGACTCCAGGGCTGTGCAAACAACTCAGCAGTTTGAGCATGTGAGCTAAAAACTAGCTCATGACATCTTTGCTGACATCAATTAGGGAATTATTCTTTCTTCTTGTTTTTCTCTGGGGAAGTAAAAGGTCAGCTACATAACAGCTGCAATAGAAATAGTTGGAATTTCATTGTTCTGCTCCCAGATGGCTCACCAGGCAGACAGAAACAGGTTTTTGCAGAGGTATTGGCATGGATTGGTGTTTTTGTTTACTGTTAGGAAACCGAGAGCATTCATTCATGTTCCCTATTCTACATTAACAACCGTGACCCTTTGCCAACCTTTCTGAAGGTCACGGGGTTTTGCATCTTACTTTTTTAACAGTTGCACCACATACCTTTATATTAGTTTTTTTTTTACAATATTTTTACATGTATTTATACATGCAAAGATAAGTGTTTATCATTTTTAAAATGTACCTAACTTTCATTGTAGGATGAAAGTAAGGTACATTAAATCTAGATTTACTAAAAGATAATATAGCTTTTAGGACTAAATTTCAGTTTTCTAAAAGAATAACAAGACAAATAACTTTCTTTGAGTTATTTGTACGTAAAGAGTTGTAGTATGGTTTACTTTCTTATAAGGGCATATGTGAGCATCTCCACATTAACACCTGTTTTAGAAGTTGAGAGTTCAGGTGGTTAATGAAGCAATGCCAACGCTAAAAGACAGCAGCAGTAATAAGTTGTTTTTGCCTAAGATCATTTGTATAGGGTTTCCAAACTATTTGGAGGTTAAGACAGTTGATTATTTTCTGTAGTAGTATTATCTCCTAGTTATACCTAGCAGCCTTGCCAACCAAAATTAGAAAACAGATTGGAAAATTTCTTGATTTCAGCTGGTGACATCTGAGCTAAATCGATAGCATCAATCCATCCGGCCTTGCATTCACAGTTCAAGCTGCTACTTACTGATATGAAATGATATCTAAGGAGCCTTGTGTAAATAACAGCCCAGATGAGTATTATGCCTGCCCATGTCCCTTCATGATCATACAGTTACTGTGATGGCTGTTTCAAGTAGAAAACATAAAGGCTTAAAATAAAAAGTCAGTGTATTTAATTTTGGCAATGACAATACATCTTCTTAAGCCAACACCCAATGCTGTCTGACTCAGTGGGTGGTACAATGTGGGAGAACAGTGACACTGATACCAGTCAAAAGAGTCGTTGCAGAGAGAAGAAAAGGGCTGGGAGGGTGTCATCCTGACAATGAGAACTGCTCCAAAGCAGTTTCACTCGTTTGAAAGATCCCCTTTCTAGACACCCTCCTCTGCAAATCAGAGGACAGCTAACTGTGGCATCACAGACATCTTATCTGCTGAGTAACTGTTTCGTTTCAGCACTGTGACGACTAATTGCACCAGAAGGCAAGAACGAAAAGTCTGACTCAAAGCTGCCTGAGATGTCCTCACAAGCAACACAAAAACACTGGTAATAATCTAAATCACTTTATTAATTTAAGTTAGGTAGAGACACTAAACATTGGAACCACATTTGCTCGGCAATGGAGCTTTTTTTTTTTTAGAATATTACAAAAAGAGGCTTATGTTATACTGTCAAACAAAATAAAAAGGCAAAATTAAGAGGTAGAGAATTTAGGCTCATCACTGTGACTGAGGGAATGATGCCTGTTGGAATGTATTGTATTTAACATTCAAAACAAAAAAATATATATATAAAGTATATAAAATAGTCATACATCAATTGAGGTGGGGGCACTCATTTGGGCAGAGGTTAACAACATTTAAACATACATTTCACTTAACTGGTCAGAAGAATGTCAGACAATTTTACATTTTTCTTTTTTGGTGCATGTGGGGGAATAAAAAAAAACTAACATTATTATTACAGTTCCCTCAACCACTCAGTGTCAGGACAGTAACTTCAACTGGAGTTAGTTTTTTAGCCATATTGTTCAAAAATATAAACTTACAATATGAACAACACCTTAAAATGGACACAAATGAAAAATAAATTTATGCAAAGGCCTGTTCTCTCGAGTTTTCTTTAAACAAAACATTCTATCAGTCACATGCTAATTCAACCCAGGACAGTGATTTTTTTTAATTCACATTCCATTTAAGAGATTTATCAGAACAGCAATGACTGTGACTCATGATACCGGAAAGCCCAAAAAAGGTTATCGATAACTTGGCCACTTAGTCCCATTTGGAATGCATTTAAAAAGTCAAACTATGCTACATGTCTAAAAATTACATATTTAGGCAAAAAAAAAAAAAAAAAAGAAAGATGGTACATGGTAAAAAATAAGAAATGCACACCAGCGTGAATCAATGCTGTGTAAACTGAACTGACAAAAAGCCTCTGAATAAGAAAATGTTGGGTCGTTTGAAGCATTGTGTTAAATCTACACAAAGATCACTGGCAGTGTGGGGAAAAGCAAATCTGAATTTACATCATAAAAATTAGAAATTACAGTGCATGTCTACAAAAAATAAAATATGTGAAAAAAAAGATTACTGTTTGTACAGTAACATACTGTATATTTCCACAATGACACTACATAATGCTGGTGACTACATTATGTAAAGAGTTAATTACTGGATACCTTTCTTTTGTACGATTTCAAAACTAGTGATGGTATATAGATGTTGATTTCTATAAAAACAAAAACTCAAATGATTCCTTTGTGTAGTACGCAGCTTTTTTGTTCCAGAGGAACAATATGGTAAATCTTTGCATTTGCTCAATGCAAGTGCACCAGTCTAGATTCAGTCTTTTTTTCTTTTTTTCTCACCCTCTCCCATCTTTCATCTTCAGTGGTTGTTTCCATATGCTTGCAGGTACAGTGGTATGAAAAAGTGTTCCCCCCCCCTTCCTGATTTCTTAATTGTTTGACACTTAAATGTTTCAGGACATCAGTCCCGTTTAAATGTTAAAGATAACACAAGTCAACACAAAATGCAGTTTTTAAATGAAGGCATTCATTATTAAAAGAAAAAGCAAATCCAAACTTGCATATCCCTTGAGAAAAAGTGATTGCAGGCCTCACTTGCCTCACTTAAGGTCAAAGGTTATGCCTCCACTATAAGAAAGTGACTTGGCAATAATGGCTTGCATGGCAGAGGAAAGTTTGCCTCGACCTTTCCAGAACATATCTTCATGATCCCTAAGACTTTTGGAAAAATATTCCGTGGACTGACAGGACAAAAAGTTAAGCTGTTTGGACGGTGTGTGTCCCATTACATCTGGCATAAAAGTAACTGCTTACCAGATCAACAGTGAAACATGGTGCTCAAAAATCCTCCAATCTGATTGAATTAAACAAAAGTTCGGCAAAGATGAGACAGTAAAAAAATCCTCATAAGTTATCACAAACATTTGATTGCAATTGTTGCTGGTAAGGGTGGCTCAACCAGTTATTAGGTTTAGCGGGATATCACCTTACTTTGACTAATATTTAAATTGCCGTGATGTTCTGAAACACTGTGCGAGAAAATACTAAAAAAAAAAAAAGAAAATCAGGAAGGTGGCAAACCATTTGTCACACCACTGCATGAATGCCCCGGTTGTAAACACTTCTCCTTAGATCCCGTTCTTCGCTTCATTGTTGTTCATCGCCTCCTTCCTCTGAGCTAGGAAAGGGTACATGCATTTGTCGGCACCGAGGAACCGGTACATGCACACGATGGCCTCAAAGGGCAGGATGCTGTGGACACGGGATGGAGTCAGGATTAAAACTCAAGGATCCCTACTACATTTCTCTTAGAGGTAATGGAGAATTGAGAGGGTTTCTTACCTTTTCATAAAGTTAACCATGTAGATGATGCGAGGTGTGCAGACCATTGGCTGATCTGTGAGGATGGCTCTCATGGCTTGCTTCACGCAGAAATCCGGTGACAAGGGAGGCAGAAAAGGCTCGATCTCCTTCCTGGTTCGAATAAGGAGTAGTTATTGTTAAATCAAATTTTGATTTAAATCATGTGTGTGAACAGCCATTTTGTGGCTTGGGAAAGATCACTATAATACAATAATGCTGACCAGCTTTCCTATCCCTGCAGTACTGGGCTACCCACAGCCCAATACTGCCACCACTGTGTATTTCCTGGAGATTTTGATTGTGTGTAATTTAAGCCCATTACGGTCAATTTTGTTCTCATCTGATGAGGGCATCGCCACATGGCTTGTGGCATTTCAGTATTTTCTTCAATAATAGCTTTTTTAATGGGGTATAAAAGTAATGGGGGCGGAATCAAAAATCCATTAAGTATAATTTTCCTTCCAATTCAAAATAATGTGCTACTTTGGGTTGGTCTATAACTTCAAATCCCAATCAGAGTGAGATGGTAATCTGTCTTCACTAACTCTGAGCATGATTGTCATTATTAATGCAATGTCACTGATTAGGCTTAAATAGTTGTGGGGGTGGTGGGTTAGTTGACAGTAGAGCCACCTGCAGACAATAACCATCAGACAAAGTGAAGACCATAACAGCAGCGGTTATTGTAGGGCGACAGAGCGGGTGGGGGACAGAGACCAGGTGCACCTGGTCTTGAGGTTTTTACCCTGGGAGACAAAAAGCACCCCTCCTTGTTTACACAAAGTGTTGACTTATGAAACAGAAATCACTGTGCCCTAATTCTCCCAACAAACCCTAAACGTCTGCTTTGATGTTCAAATGGTGTTCTGAACACACTTTTTCAGAAAATAAAAACTCAACCCAGGTGCGAGAAGGAAAAAAAAGGAAAGAAAAAAGAAAAGAAGTGCACAGAAGCGGATACGCTCGCCGGTTCGTGCTGTGGCTCACCTTATCCTGCAACCTTTGAACATTCCCGTGTTGACCAGGTAAGGGCACACCAGGGTCATGTTGATCCCGTCCTTCTCTGAGGCTTTAATCTCGTGGCTCAGGGACTCATGAAACCCGATGGCACCGAACTTGCTGGCACAGTAATCCTGAGCAGAATGAAAAGAAAGCAGATTCGACCAGTTACCAAAAAAAACGCACCTAGGGACTAGAAAACATTATCAAACATGCCCCAGTCAGCTCATGGGTTTCTCCTAGATGGTAATGATACAGCAACAAAGAAAACCTGAGGGAGTCTAACCGCTTTTCTATGGTTTCATTAGCATTCTTCTCGAGCACATTAGTATGCTGCTCTGCTGGGCAGGAAGGTTTTGATGTGGTACCCTGTGGAAATAATCTTAAAAAAAAAAAACAGACTAAATAAATAAAGGAGGGTAAATGTATGCGTGACAATAGACACAAGAAGCTCAGTACATAGACTACCAAAAAAATAATAATGTGCACATCTGAGGTCACATTTAATAAATTAACATCATTTCTAATAGCAAACTGAAAGTGTAATACACTTTAATGTTATTCTAAGACATTGTTATAATATTTTTTACAAATGCATCCTTAAATGAATAGATTATTCAAACTAGCTGTCCTTACAGAGTGTCTTGCTGCAGGAATAAATAAGAAAACTATCATTTAAAAAAAGCTTACAATTTGAGGAGGATACTGTTTTGCTCTCTCGGGTTATGGAGATAAATAACCCCCCTCGAAATATTTTAGAATGAATTAGAATAAGAAAAAACTATAGGAAGAAAAACCATATCAATCGGAAAAGGTTGTGAGCTGAATATTGAATGAGGAGCAAGTAGTCCACAAAGTGGTGATGAAGATGTCTCTGTCCCTCGGGGAGCTGTCAGCTCATTCTGGCCCTGGGGCCAGTGCCCACTGGGGGCCCCCGACACCCCCGCTGCTGCAGATAGAGGAATCTATACGAGACTCCCGAATGCTCATCTGTGTTGCTTAATTTAACGGGTGGGGGAACAACTAGAGAGATGGGGCCTAACCTCCTCGCTCCCAGCGTGCTAGCTGGCTCGCTCACAGCCAAGGAGAAAAGCCCACTCGCAGATGGTGGGAACGACGGGGATGTGTATGTATTTCTGTGTGTGATACTAACCTCAACTCCAGCTGTGCTGAATAAACCGAGGGAGCTGGCAACAGTCACAATGTGACCATGATTCAGCTCCAGCATCTTGGGTAGAAACGCCTTGGTGGTCTAGAGGAAGGACAGAGGAGACAGAAGGGCAAGGAGAAAAAACAGAGAGGTTAGTTCACTTGTGCAGTTTGTCTGTGCCAACACTCTTTGATCCTCTCTGCCTTCCCCCCACTCAGTTTCTCTTGCTTCTCCATGGTGATGCAGAAAGAAGCACCAGAATGAGAATTCATAACAGAGAAAGGTTGGGAGGTACAACATTTAAAGATTTTTAAAACTTTTATCTTTATGAAGCTCATGTAAAAGAGAAGAAGGATGTCAAAGAGAGTGATGCGAGTGCTGCAGCAAAGTCTCTTCTTTTCCCACACAGATCTGGTGCCTTTCGTTGAGCCTTTCTCTAAAGACTTGGTGACAACACCAGTCGCAGGCCTCCTCTCACTCAGCACCTGTAGCAGCTCAGTTCAGCCTCTATCCTACCTACACCCCTACCCCCCCACCACCCGAGCGACACCCAGCAGAACAGCTCCTCAGATGTGCGAGTCCAGCTCAGGGATGAAAGAGTTTAAAAACCGCAACGCCACGTGAGAGGCGGACTAGTTCCACCGGCTGGTCCGATGACGGTTAGAAGCCTACAGCTGGCTCTACCCGTCTGCTGCCGGCTTTAGAGCGCCTCTGCACAAAGCATGAGCCAATCAGCAGGTGTGACACATAATGATGATGACAGGAACTGACCAATCACTCTCCCACTGGGATGTCTGCAAGAAAATGGGAGCCCTTTTGTTGGTGACTGAGCAAAGGATATAGGTGAAATATGTGCTAGCAGAGTGAAGAACACATGTAGCCTGCAATGCTTAAAGAGTCAGATGGTAGTGAGATGTAAACAGAAACTTCTGTCTCGCTACACCTGTGACACAGACATTTTCCTGCCTGTACTGAAACCTCATAGAAACAAGTCCTTGCACAATATGTCAAAATTCAACATTTTTCAAACAAAGCATCAATATTCTGAGCTTATTTTTGGGGTCCTTTTTAGTAGAAGAATACAAGGTTTACTTTTGTTTCAGGAAGGAAGGAAGGAAAAAACAATGACGGAAGGAAGGACAGGATAGAGTATGAAAGGGCTCTTACAAATTTTCCAGAAAAATATGATGTTTGGAAAATTATACCACACCTAAATTGCTTGTATTCAAATAATTTGTGATGAAATAAATGAACAGCAACAGTTTTATGATCTGAACTCCTTGCCAGAGAAATGATCCATGCTTCTTAATAAACATTTACAGAAGGGGAGCACGGAGCCAGTGAGAGTATGGTACCAGGTAGTACAGCCCTGTATCCACCAGAGCAGGGAGGAAAACGCCTCATTAAAACTGCACCCAGAGATTAACTGTATTGGACCTACTGACGTTTAACGTAATCCTTAGTGAGACTTCTGTGTTGTAGATGCCTTTCTGCTTGTTTAGTGAGATGAAATTTACACAGAGAGGCTGTTGTAAGAAATGAAAATGACCTCATTGTTTGAGTTAATTTTTTTAGTCAGGTATAACTGATCTGAAACGGGTCCAGACATCTGCAGTTTTCCAGGACATAAATTTTAAGGTCAGTGCAATATTCAACTCATCAGATGATGGGGCCCAAAGAGAGGTAACTCAGAGAATGCAAGACCCGGGCAAATGCTGAGAAAGGACTCTATGAGCCAGAATGGCAGCAGAGGGAGAGAGAGTTGCGTGCAAATGAAGAATTACCTCAAGATATGCCCATACCTGAGTTGAGCCAAAATTTCCCACTCCCAAAGCAACTTTTTGACAGCAGGGAATGACTTGACCTGGCACTATGCTGTACAGTTCAAGCCAGTTTGCAGATTTCAGCTGGACAGATTTGCTGAGTGGTCTTTTTGCCTGGAACTGGTGGAGGAAAGATTGCTCCCCCAAGCTGAGGACGGGCCTGAATGTGACCAACCATCCCATCTCTCTCCCACCCTGCCGGGATGTCCTGCTTCTCATGGCAGCTCTGGCATGTGGGTATGACCCCCACTGACCTCTCTGACACAAAATGTGTGAAGGCAACCCGAGTCTCGTGTCTTACATCAGAGCCGCCGTAATTGGGTCTCAACGCTCTCTTGTTCCGCTAAATTACCCGCTGACACAGCCGGGCCTCCTTGGCCCAAGTGGGGTGCCCTGCCCGCTGCACCCCCTCCTAATTGGTGGGTGCCCCCTGGAGCATTTAAGCCACACAAAGCTTCTTGTAGCTGGGGTGTCAGGCTGCATTAGTGCTAGCGCCTGACCAACAGGAATATGAACAAAATATTGGCCTTTGCATTGGACCAGATGGCCATTTAATTGGGTTGACTTCTCCCTGGATGAGAGAATGAATGGGAGGGAGTACAAATTTTTCTGAGCACCAGAGCTTGACTGATACCACTGCAGAGCAAGGAAATGGAATGGGTTGGGTTGATTTTAGTGACCATAAGGGGCAGATTGATAAAGGTTACTCTTATTGGAGGGACCAGGCTCCAATAAGCTTGGTCCCTCCAGGCTTATTGGTCAGCATCTGCTGACTGTTACTTAAATTTTAACCCAAGTGGTTGTACAACAGGAACCAACTTATTCATAATATACCTACATAATAATGTAGGTTGAAGCAGAAGCCTTGCTAAATTGTTTTTTTTTTTTCAATTTGCTCTTCAAATTTATTCACCGTTTAGGGAGAATTATTTTTATTATTTTTTTTACCAAAACAGTCTTAGCAAATGTTTCAGTCATAAAGACACATTGCTGTGAAGGGCATCATTAACATTACAAAAGCTGAAAACTATGTTTTTGCTGTTTTTTTTTTAGCTTTAATCAAATGTTTTCCATACAATTGTTCATGTAAGGAAAACATTGGATGGTTTCCAAATTACATTGCAGGTAGAACCTAAATGATTAAAACTGATGGTTCTACTGCTGAATTTTTGCAAGTCTATGAACGGGTCCCAAAAACTGAATATAGAGATGATCTGGAAGTAAATGAGTTGGCTATCTCTCTTTGAATGCTGGGTAGTTTACAGTATGTCACCAGGCACTGAGATTTAATACTAACTGGGATTTTCTCATTTACTACTCCATGCAACTTTACATGCTTGTAGCCTAAAATTTCTTTTAAAATATGTATTTAAAGAAGGAAACCAGAAAACCAGTAGTGTAACTCAATTTACACTTAAAATGGTGCTTCTATGAGAAATAACGAAACTAAAAAAAAAGCTTTTGGTTTTTCAACATTTCATGCCTGGAAAAATCTTTAATCTGAACTTATTCTGCAATAAATTTAAAGGTCTGGTTAAAAATTAAGTCAGATCTCAATGTATAAAAGTGTTTTGCTGTATGTTTTTGTTTGATTTACTAATCTATATTTACTGCATTGCTGCTATCTTTGACTGGTGTCCCAAGCAAAAGAGAACCTTTAATTTTAATGGGACAAACTGAGCAATCTAAAGGAAATGATAATGATGATTAACAGGTCTCGGACTTTATTTTTAGATTAGTTTTACTAATCTACTAGTTTTACGAATTTCAAGATGGAATCTTGAAATTCCATCAGAATTTCAAGATTGTGTATTTTACGGAAAGGGCATCACTGTGCTTTCAAACCAAGTGTTTAATGAGACACACCTCATTATTTTACACATAAAATACCATTTAAAAATACAATCCAGCCTGTTATATATATATATATATATACATATATATATATATATATATATATACACAATTAATTTGTTTTAACTTGACTGAACTTTTTCTCAATCTTTGAGACATTTTTACAAAGTAAAAAAGTAAGGCAAAACCCTTGGTTCTTCTCAGATAACGTTTTGGCCTGTGGGCATCTCCTAGTATCATATCAGACATTTAATTAAAAGGAAAGATTGATGGATGAAGGAGTCATTAGTTTTAGAGGCAAGAACAGGTACATGGAAAAGGGAGGAGTGATAAGTAGCCTCATGAAGGCATACAGGTGCACTAGGCCAGAGGAGGGGCCCTTATAAAACTAGTCAAGTAGGACCCTTCTGCCTGGCTGCCTCCTTTCTCTGCCTACAGAAGGAATGCTGCCTGCGGAACTTGGCTCCTGTCGCCTGGCATCTTGTCAAGCTGATCCACAGACAAGAAACCAATTGTCAGATAAAGTGGGTCAGCAGCAGCTTACCATTACCCTCTCGCCTAGCCTATGCATGGGATGGCACCAGGTTCTTTTCCCGCCATGTCATGCCGTTGCACAAGATAAGTGGGATCTCCACAAGCGGGAAGGGGGAGTGAGTGTTTATCATTCACAAGACCACCTGTTGGATAACTAGCTCAAGATGCTGATGCAAATTTCCTTTCGTGTCATTCCACTAGATAAGTGCAAAGCTTCAAAACATGAACAACTGTGGTGTCTCTCTTGCAAAATGACTGTGCATCCCATGTGCCATTGTGACTCAGAAGTAAGTGGTCAACATCACAAATGGTGAGCTGGACTAATAAAAGCATCAGAGAAATGCATGCCTCATAAAAACAGAAAAATCTTAAGAGAAGAAAGGGACTGAATCATAGTTTGTGTGTGTGGCAAAGCCGGAAGAACTCCCATCCAGCTGCATCCAGTGCCTTGAAATCAGCTTGGGAGGAGTCAGAGAGGCCCCTGGAAGGAGGAGAGATGGAGTATGGAGTACAGGGTCTGGGTTCGGCTGCTTTGGCAGACAACCATGCTACGATTACCATCCATTTCCTGCTCCAATCTCAGTCATTGCCTCATTCCTGATACAGTGTCCAACAAATGAGAACTTGAACAGATCATAAACTGTTGCTACAGCAGTTCTCTAGCCTTCTTTCTCATCCAGTTATGTTAATCGAGTGTGAGGAAAGCTTTGTTTGTTTGACAAATTTGAGCTGTTTCTGAAGAGCAACAATGCTTTTCTTAACAAGAGACTTTCCCAACAGATCAAGATAACTTGAGTTACAATATTTAGATTGGCCAATGTCATTTTCTGATTTTCTTTAAGATTCTACCTGCCAACTCTGATTTGGACCAAGTCTGATGACTTCTTTAATCATAATGCAATTATTTCTTTGTAAACTGCTAGCAGGGGACATTTTTTTTGTGTGTAGAGGTGTTCCACAGGATCTGTTCTGGGACTGCTGTTAGTTATTGATAAATCAAAAGTCTTAATCCATGACTTTTAAATGCTTGTTTCCATATATTTGCTGATGATAGTGTGATTTACTCAGGTGGATTCCAATCTGTATCAATCTCTTGGTATTTTTTTATTTTGAATATTAAAAATAAGAAAAACTTTAGCAGTTCTTCACTAACTTGGAACCAAAGACTTTCAATTTTCCATCTCTGCTCTTCATGAATTGGAATACAAATAATATTTTTAAGAGTCTTTATTAATTATTCCTCAAAACTTGGCATTTTCTTCAAAGCTATATCTTGTCTTTCTTTTAAGGGACACACAACTGCTCCCTTCACGTTTTTGTCTTGTTGTTGGGATGTAATTTGTATGAATACCTCTCCACAGGTATTATATACTTTTAAGGCAGTCTACATTTAAACTTCAACACAAACTTTAGACTTATAACTGTATTTTGTATTTTGCATTGAATGACCTACTTTATCTGTGGGATTAAAATAAAGCAGGTCATTCAACTTTAAAAAACCTATATGCATCTGAGTTAGGTTAAACATTTAAAATATTTCTAATGCTCAAATACCTGGATGTAAGAGTTTAAATGGATGATTTAATTGAGGACTGGACTTTGCCTATAGTATCATCTTACTACATTCATTTCATTGTATATATACAACGTTTATGTTTTCTTGTATATTTGTTGTTTGTAATTCTGCTTTGAGCTACTGTCAGTTTAGTGCAGTCTTGTAAACTGCATTTTTAATATCTACACTACTTTCCCGCATTTAAATGAAAATAATATGAACTTTAAGCTAAAGTTTGTTTGCTGAGTCATAAAAGGAGAAGTTCACCCGTCTAACAACACATCACCAGAAAATAGAAATCTAAAACATAAAACAAAAAGCTACCACCTGCATGTAGTAAGAAACAGCATTTGTGAGAGGATAGTGGTCAGGTCTGTGTTAGTCTAAACTCTATTCATCCAGCTTGTGTCGTTAATGAACCACATCCTCCATTCTGGCTGTCGCCATTCATTATATCCTTCTTTCATCTGCCCCGTCTCCTCCTCTCTCCTTCCTCCCTCGTCTCCACCCCACCTCTAAAGAACGCACGCTCTCCATAGAATACTGGAGATACACAAACAAAGCTCTCTATTAGGAATCCCCAAATCTGCCACCCAACCACTGGATCCTGACTCCAAATCCTGGATGTAAAAGAACACGAGGAGAGCCAGCAGAGGAGCATGAATAGAGAAACCATTAGGGAGGAAATACACAACCTGTTTGACAACACAAGAGATTTTCATGCTCAATTAGTGAAGTTCAAACTGTTGTGTTGTCGTTGCATCCCTCAGAAATCGTCTCGATATAAAAAAAACCTGCAGCCGCAAAAAAAGTGCAAACCCTGCTTCGGCTATGTAAAGTAAGAAGTGCTACGACAACTCTACCTCTGGATGAGAGATACATTTCTGTGGAGTGAAACTGGGGAAAAAAAAGATTAAATAAAAAGACAACTAATTATGCACAGGCACGACAGCTGCCAAGCAGAGCTGGCTGCTGCAGCTAAGTGATAAAATTCATTTTCATTACAGAGCCCCATCCATCAAATTTTTTTCAGAAAGGCTTCCCCTCACATGAATTTTCTAACCACAGTGGGAGGCTGTATCCTGTGGAGGCTCAAATATGTCACAGTTTAATAAACATACAAATATTTTTAGAATTTAATTGGAAATGAATTTGTAAAATAAATAAATGCATAGTTTGTTCAATTTAATCCATATTAAATAATTAAAAATAAACAGTAAGATTTAAAAAAATCTATTAATGATAAACTTATGATTATTATTATTTTTTTTTTTTTCATTAATTTACAACCTCATTTCATTTGCCATAAAATATTCCATAGCGTCGCACTGACTCACCAAGCAGACTTTAACATCTAATTGGTTAAACTGAACTGTAAGTCATTGTGAAACCAATTACCTTTAACCCTGCTGTGCTATTAAGAGATGGGGTCCCCCATGACTTTTTTACTTTGTGCGCGGTCTGGTGGGGTTGCACTGCGTGCGCTTTTACATGGTTTTGTTTTTGCGTGGTTTCAGAAACTGATGGTCTGATGGAAAAATCTATCCACCTCCTTCATGGCTGTTTGACCATGATATTTTCCTCCTCCTGTGCATCGCGCTAAGACCACGACAGGGTTCTCTATATGTTTGCCCCACCCAATGACAGGCTCTCAAATTGTTTGAAGCTGTGCATTTATGTGAATAAAAAGTATTCATATGTTATAATTCTGACATTAAGAAATAATTACTTAGTTAGATCACACTGTGGCATATTTGACCTTCCCTATCTGCAGCTCATGTTTATTTGAAGTTAAACATATTCAAATGAACAAAATGTTTCTTTGGAGATAAAAAGGCATAGGAAGGCCCCCAGGAGGGGAGCCAAAAGAGAATCTGATACAGATCCCCATCAAATCACCACCTGCCAACAAAATGTGCTGAACTGATATGAAGCTTATGCAGATCCCTGCCTCCATCACACAAGGATAAAGGAAGGCCTTCCATACCACAGGAATCAGCACCAAATGCAGGGGAATTTTCATCAAAGAGAAACCTTGTGACTTTCCTGTGGCAGCTAAAAAGTAAAATGAAAGATGACTATTTATGGTCAGATACTTTCACTTTCTCACTCAATGAGGGATTTAGACACTATCTTTAGGGCTTTAGGGTTTGACTTGGATACCAAGAGATGGGATAAAAGATTGTGAAGGAACCATGGGAGCTGGCGTGGAAAAACGCTGGCATCAGGTTGCTCGTGACAGTGTTTTATATGGTTCATCAAAGTCCAAGGCCCCAAACAAACAAAACAAACCATGACGACATGATCAGGATAAGCTCACCCAGAAGTGTGCGTGACAGTTGACCACCATGGTGCGCTCGATCAGCTCGTCCGGGCACTCCAGCAGGTGGTGGCCTGAGACCACGCCAGCGTTGTTGATCAGTATGTCCACCTCTCCCACCTCTCGCCGCACCTTCTCCGCCGTGGAATACACGCTCTCGCGCTTGCCCACATCACACACGTACGTGTAGACCTGAGGCTGAAAAGCAGGGACCTCCTCCACTCCTCCAACAGGTCCTGCAGAATGGACAAATGATGAACGGAAGTTTAAGTATGACGCAGAAGGTAAATGATGTGACTGTAGAAGAATGAATATATTGTCCACATGCAAACTAGTTTTTTAAAATACTCACAATAAGTCATGCTTTAGTCAAAAATGTACTGGTTTTGTTTTTTCCCCTGAATGATACAATTTTTTCCTCTAAGGGCTACGACATATTAAAAAGGAAATGAGTCCTGCAGCAGTTTTGATTGTAGTTAGTAGTTTAAGTCCAACAGAAAAATGAGAAAATACCAGAGATTATCCCCATCCACGCTTTTAAGTATGTGTCCCTGAACATTGTCAGATTTCATTTGACTAAAGTAAAGTGTTTATTTTGTTTTTTTATTTTTTTAAGCATTTCACCTGTTGAAAAAAAAATCCTCTGATTCCATCCCTTTCTAACTAATAGGTGTTGTATCTCTCCTTTCCTGAGGCTGCTCAAATAGAATGTGAAACTCGAAAATATGGTGCAAAGACAAACTGTTTCTTTTCAGATTGTCAAGTATTTGACTCTGCTGTTCATTCGTCGGAGAGCAATTGAGGGGAAAAAATCGGTAGATTCCGATCTCTGGTTGATTGATCGGTCAATCTTCTGGTTACGCTGACACTCAGTTAAGACTTTGCTATAAATCTCAGATAGAGTAAACCTCTGTAGAAAAAAGAAGCAGTGGCATTTTTTTAACATCCTTCAAAAGTCCTTCAAAGGATTGACTTACCATCTTTTGCGATGGGAGTCTCCGTTTCGTGGTATATCTGCCGTACCATCTCTGCGGTTTCCTCGTTGCTCTGGCTGTTTATGTCCCACAGGACCAGGACCGCTCGTCGCCGGGCGAACTCCTTGGCGAACAGCCGGCCGAGGCCGCTCCCAGCCCCGGTGATCACGCACACCTGTCCCGCCACGCTCTTCTCCTTGGGTCGCACGACCCATCTGGCCCCGGCTGTCACAAACGCCCAGAGCACCTTCAAGATAACCACGAAGAACTCCGCGATGATCATCATCATCTTGGCCGTGCTTTCTATTAATTTCAGATAAACGATATTAAGACGCGCAAAAAAAAAAAAGGGAAAAAAATTACTTAATTGTTCCAACCTGTTAGCAGCAGAGAGATAGGGTTTCACCGAATAAACTTGGATCAGAGCGCTGTCAGAGGAAAGTGGTGCAGGAGCGCACGCAAGACCTCAGATTATAAGACGTAAAAAAAGAGAGTTCAGTTAAGAATCCGGTTGCCTGTTGAGCGCTGATCTGCGGTGACTAACGAGCAGCTACTATGGATTTTCTCCTCTCTGCTGTTGCTGCTGCTCCACATCTCATGTCATTCTGATCCGCATCTCACTCGCTATTTATTCAGTCCACCCATCCAACGCCAGACCCAATAGGAGTGGGCGCCTGACAAACTGAAGTGCCAGCTATCTACACTACACTCAGCATGATGCAAGGCAAATAACTGGACAAAAATATGTGTGAATCCCCCACCACTTGAAAATAAATGACCGATCTCGAGGTACCTATCAGTATTTCTGTTCTTTTTAGTTAGAGAAATTACATAATTTTAGGAACTACATTGCAAGTAAATTTGTTAGGTAAAATACGAAGTAATTATTAAGATATTTGTCTCTCCTGGTTTGTTCCCCGTTTCCAAAAGGAATGTGAAAGTTAATAATTGCTATAAATCTATCTCTACAAGGTTGTGAGTAAAACTTTTGACAACTATGGCTACACTAATAGAATTTTGGAGGGTTGGTCTTAAATATAATTTTTTATTTTTTAAATAAAATTTAAATGAGCACATTTGTTTGTAAACCTAATGTTCATTCATGTTTGACAACATCAGCAACTAAACAATTTGACCATTATTAAAGTGAAAATAATTGGTTCTAACAGGTTAACTTTCTTTTTTTTTTACTGTATGCGGTGTCCAATAAAAACACTAATGACATGTTTATACTGGTTGTACTTGGTCTAAATATATCCACTTGTAGAATTTTTAAAATAGTCATAAGTCTTGTGGCTGTCATAGTTTCTGTGGTGGAACAAGAATTCAAATTTCTACATGCAGCTAGGAAGAGTGGTAATGCTAAGCTGGAACTTGCTAATAAGCTGATTGCTGTATTGAATTTGGTGTTTGGGGTTGGTCAGAAAGCTCTGTCTTTCTGCGCACCCTAATATTTAAAGCTCTACAAAGACTTGCAATAGGTGAGAAAAAAATCTATTTGTGACAATGCAACAAAGGAAAAAAAATCTAGTTCCTGCTTGGCCTTTAGATTGTTCTCAGTATGTAAAACTTTTAATATCAATGTTTACGAATCACACACACACACACACTGGTTAGTTATGGTGGAAATGGTGAGAAGTGTGCTTTACTTAAAAACAGCTTCAAAAACCTTTCAATCTCAGATAATGGAACTAAATATATTGTCTCAGATGAGGTGGGGTGGAATGTGTAACAAGGACACCTTTTTTTCTTGCTTACATCATTTCAGTGTTGTGCAACCTCTATCAACCTATCAGATGTCCAGTCTCCCTGAAGGGAGGGTAACTAAATGACAACCAACAATTGAAAATTAAATTCCTTCCTCAATCGTCTGTAGAAGAATACAATGCTAAACAAAACAGAAACAGAAATGCTTACTGATTAATAAACCACTGATATTACAATATTATTGGAGAAGATACACTGACTTCATATTCCTTTAATAGACTAGATTTGAATTTGAATTAAATAATTTCCATGTGACGTCACAGAAATGAAATCTAACCCCAATATAATATACATGAAATGCCTGATTAAATTATGGTTAAACTTTAAAAGAGCAATTGTTTTGACAGATGATTTGAAAAGTGCCTCATTTTATGGACACTCAACCCAATAGTAGAATATTTCAAATCCCTTGCAAAGTCTATAATAATACACGTTTTATTATTATTATTATTATCTTACATACATTACACAATGTCCTTTTGCTGTGACTGTCAGGGTAACTCGTCTCGAGACCTGTACTAATCTGTTGTAAATTAGGTTTTGGCGCCCTCTGCTGGTCCAAATAGGGGCTTACTACACAGTTGCGTGAAAAGTATGTTTCTTTTCACTGATAAACTTTTAAAAGAGTTGTATACGAGTAAACTTGGGTTTTGGTCAAGTAGTACTAACTCTGCAAGACCAACATTGATAAAATAATTTAACCTGAGCCAATACATCAAAGTAATTTTTTATAACATGATTTATAAGATGGTATTAAATTATTTTAAAAAACTAAACTGATTATACATATAATCAAACGTCAAATAATATTTCATTTATTCAGGTAAAAAACTACCCCCTACTGCCACCCTACATTAAATACAGTCCAAATAGTATTTAATGAAAATATTTTATTTTTAGTTGAATGACTAAAATAACTACAAAACGATATGTGTTCAAAACTACATTGCATTTAAAAAAACAATAAAATCTCATAATTAGCTTTCTATTTTTTAAAACTATATAGTAAGTCATTATATGCTATGTGTAAAAGGGTAATAAGTTATCCATCTCCTTACTCACCTTATTAAATTACATTATATTAAAAATGTTTGTGTATAACACTGGTCATAACTATGGAAGCCCATTTCCCAGAAGTTGTTACTACCATCAGGGAAAGAACTAAAATATGCAGGATGCCGGCCCACGAGAACCGACTTTGGGAACCACTGAACTACAAACCAGACTTAAGTAAAACTACTCCATAATATTAAAAACATAATTTAAACTTGTTTTAGTCAGGCACCCAACCGGGCACCCTGACAATCCTTTATCCCGCACATGCGCAGATGGGAATTTCTCTTTCTCGGTGATCGCAATGGCGGACGCAGAGTGAGTGGTTCCTCTGTTTTAAAATCTAAGCACATCCAGTCATCATATGTTTATAACTCCATATTTAATTGCTTATTTGAGCAATTTAGATGTTATACAATTAAACGATTGAAGTATTGCTTGAGAATGTGACTTTTAACTTTTGTTTTTATGGCTACTATATGCATCTAGTGTTGGCAGAGGAGTGTTCAACATGGCTGCTATTTGGTCTCTGAACACTCAAGAAATGTTCTTTTCTTTTTTAATAATGAGGGAAACTTGGAAATTTAAGAGGTATATGTAGCAACATGTATTTTGTGGTTATTTGTTGTCAGTATATGAATTTTGAGGGAAGCCGGTAAAGAACTAGGCTAACTAGCTAGCACTTCAGCACTGTAAATGATATGCTTTCGTTTAACGTACTAGCTGCTGCTAAGTTGGACAGTCTGAACATGGTGCCCCTTTATCGACAATAATTTTAATAATATGCCCTGACAGAAAAAAGGTTCCGTCGGTCCCTGAGAGCCTTTTAAAAAGGCGAAAGGCCTTCGCCGCCATGAAGGCCATGCGTGTCAAGAAGCTACTGGCGGAGAAAAAGGTAAATTTGCTCTACTTCTTCACGTAGTCTATGCTTTCTAAAAGCTAGAAGTAGCTTTATGGACCGTTTTGAGCACATCACTATTCATTTCAGGCCCGGAAGGTGACCAGGAAACTGATTTACAAGAGGGCTGAAAAGTACCACAAGGAGTACAGGCAGATGTACAGGCGTGAGATCCGCATGTCTCGGATGGCTCGCAAAGTGGGGAACTACTATGTGCCACCTGAGCCCAAACTGGCCTTTGTCATCAGGATCAGAGGGTAAGTTGCTCCTATGGTTATGAAAGAAGATGTTATGACTTTAACATGGAATGCTGGAGTTGCAATAATTGTTGTCCCTGTGTTTGTTTTGGCTTATGATCAGTTCTGTTCAAACCAGTCCATTGTCTAAGTATTGATGACTTGCCACTGTGTGGTCTGCCTGATTTCATTTTTATACTCCATGTACTTAATAAGTTTCAACTTAGTTGTGCAAGTTTAGAGATGAGATTAGGACTGATATATAGGACTCTTACTAAATCTATTCTTCTGGTCTGGATAAGTGTGGAAATAGAAAATGTAGGAAATCATTGCCATTTTAAAATCTTATTCTCCATCCCAGGAACTGTGATATTTAGGTTTTGACAAATATTTCTAAAAGTAACTTTAAAGATAACCTAATTGGGTGTTTTTCTTGTTTTCATGTAAAAAATATCTTCATCTGTTCCCTCCATCCATTGATCAGTTGATCCATCCAGTTTTTTAACCATTAGTTCAGCCATCGGTAGAAGCTTTATACAAGTCCTATGAACTTTGTTTCTTCTCGCACCGTTATTACTTTTTCTTAATATCTTAAGTGTGCAAAGTGATGGATTATTTAGCTTTCTACCAGTCTTTCTTTCTGCATCTGGTTTTGTGAATTTGATATTCATCTCTTTAGCTAAAGTGGTTATAAATTGATAGTGAACTTTTGTACTTTAGATGTGGGTTGAAAAATGCATATCTGGTCATTTGGAAGTCAAGAAGGGGGAATATGATACATTTTCTTGTATTATGTCTAGGGCCGTCAGTCAGCAATATAGTGATTATTAATAACGTTGGGTTTTAAAATCCCATTTGTTCATGTCAGATTTTATTTCTTTAGGTTTAGAGTCGTGTTCCAGTGGCAATTTCGGAGCTGTTGATCTCCCTGAAAATCAAACTAAAAAAATCATCTCCACAATTGTTCTGTAATAACTTTAGCACATAGCCTCCCAATCATGCCACCATGAGATAAATTTTATTGGTAGAATTATTAAATGTTTAGGGAAAAATTTAATTTAATGAACCTTAAGCAACCTTGACTAGCAAGCTAAGATGGTTAAAATGCATCCATGCAAAACTAAGTGGTTAATGATGAACATTCTTTCCCCGACTTATCGACACTGGTGAAAGATTAGTTTCATTAGCCAATATCCTTCTGAAACCACTATCACTACTGCTATTTGACAGTTAAATGTTGGCATGGCCCAGAGACTAATTATTTTTGTTGTGTTTTTAGTATCAACGGTGTCCCACCAAAGGTCCGCAAGGTTCTGCAGCTGCTCCGTCTGCGCCAGATCTTCAACGGTGTGTTTGTCAAGCTGAACAAGGCTTCTATCAACATGCTTAGGATTGCAGAGCCTTATATTGCTTGGGGGTAAGAGTATTAAAGTGTTCAAATATAGATTTTTATATATGTATTTATATGTAAAAATATTTTGGAATGTGGTTAATGATGCTGAACTTTTTTCCCCATCATATCGACCATGGTGACTACTTGCTGAAACTAAGCCAGTTTTGTCTGAAACCACATTCCAAGCCATTCTGATTGCCTTGGCTCCCACTTACTGGTTTGGTTTTTTTGTGCTAGCATTGTCAAGCATTTTGGGTTTAATAAGCCAAGGTTTGGACTTTAAAAGTCCATAAAGTGATCTAAAGGAAAGGTAAAACTTTCACTAAAAAATTTGTTAGAAAGTATGTATTTGAACAGGGGATAAGATGCTTTGACTGCTCAGAAATGCCTAAGGGCCACATCAATTATTCAATTTAAATGCAAGATCTTGGGGTTTGCAGTTAAGACTTAAATATATATATATATATATATATATATATATATTAATACTTTTAACTAGATTTGGAGTCGTTCAGTTAGGTGATCCACAGCCCTAATTCTCATGGCTCACTGTCTTGAATTTTTTATTAATGTTCTGCATCAGCCTCGTCTCAAATGAACAGGTCATAGCAGACTGCTAAAGTTGAAAGTGGAAATCATCTGAAACATCTGAACTGTTTATTGGGTTAGAAAAGCATCTTCTGTAAATTCTTCTAAGAACTTGTGTTCTTGTTAAAAGGGTTAAGCTTAAGTTAAACATCAGCAACATGTTTAAATAGTTAGAAGTGTGTAAAATCTCCAATGCTGTTTGAAATTATGTTCATGACTTTTATAACTATTTTCTGATAACACTCAGATACCCCAACCTGAAGTCTGTGCGTGAGCTCATCTACAAACGTGGCCACGGCAAAGTGAAGAAGATGCGTATTGCCCTCACCGACAACGCTCTGATAGAGAAGCCCCTTGGTAAGAAGCTCTTCCCTCAATCAAGTTGACATTTTTTGCCGTTTATTCTTTTCTATTCATCATATATCTCTTCACAATCTCATTTCTAATTTTCACGTTGTCCTGGCACATAATGTGGTTAATGATGTACACTTTTTTCCCCGTCTTATCGACTTTGGTGAAAAAGAAAACTAACAAATTTAGCCAGTTGTATCTGAAACCACCTGCCAGTATTTATTTAGGAAACTTGTTTTGGTTTTAGTTCACAAATCTTTATGATTGATCTATAATTTATGCTGAATTCTCGAGTCAGTCTCACTAAAGTAGACTTTATGTAGATATTGGTGTCTTTAGTCTTATTTCATACCAAAATCCCAAATCTGAGATCTTGAAATACTGTTAAAATTTTTCCTGGGAAAACTTAATTTTGTTTCATACAACAGAAACAAAATTGGCAGTTGAAGAATCTGTTGCTGTTCAATATATAAAACTGAAAAAGACCAACAGTTTGTATTTAAAATGACTGTATTTTCAGTGAAATGAGTAGCTGTGAGAAATATATTTTATCCTACAGGCAAATATGGCATCATCTGCATTGAGGACCTTATTCACGAGATCTACACAGTTGGCAAGAACTTCAAGAAGGCCAACAACTTCCTGTGGCCTTTCAAGCTGTCATCGCCACGTGGTGGTATGAACAAGAAGACCACACACTTTGTGGAGGGAGGTGACGCTGGAAACAGGGAGGACCAGATCAACAGGCTGATCCGAAGGATGAACTAAGTTTATGGTAAGTTTTAGGATTGGTGTACAGATTTTAAAAACAGCTGTGGTCAATGATGCATAATCTTTTTTCCCCGTCTTATCGACTATGGTGAAAATCAGTTGTTATTAAGCCAACCATGTCTGAAACCACATCTTTGCAATTGCTGCTTATGTTCATTACCTGGGTTTTGCCTTCTGATGTTGTTTTTTTCTCTGCTTTTCAGGTTTTCTAAGGACTCAAAATATACAATAAAAAGATGTTTAAAAAATTGTCTCGTTCACATCTGTGTCATTGCCTTGCTTTGCTGTATGGTGACTTTTGGGAGTTCTGTTGTTCAAGGACATTACCAGTCTTCCCAAGCTTGTCATGGGCTTTAGTTTTTAAGAAATGTTGTTTTCCATGAATCAAATATCCTGTGAGGTTCCATATTTAAGTTCCAAAAAATCTAAAATGTAACAAATTTGATTTATAATTGCTGATGTAAATCCATCCATCTAATTAAATAAAAAAACAGTTGAAACATCTATTTCACAAAGTGACCGAGGATTGCAGAGTAATAAACACAGTTTCTTCCGTAATTGATGGGTCCACTACAACTGTAGTTTTTAACTAAAATTAGCTGTTGGCCATAGCGACTTATAAAAAGGGTCTGAGGTGCATTTTGGACATTTCAGTAAGCTGACTAAAAATTGCAGTAAACTGTACTGCCATTCTTGGAAAACAATATCCAGTAGTAAGTGGTCCAAAAATCCAAAATTTAACAAGTCTGCTTTAGAATTGCAGATGGACTTAATATTAAAAATATAGGTGACTTCAAGTACATTTTCACGTATCTTTTAATTAAACTATTGTTAAAATGGCACAAAGTCAAAACATTTTTACAAGCAGTTTTAAAGTAATTTTGCTTGTACAAATTGAAGTGGACAGAAGTCGATCCACGTTTATATATTTGGACCTGAGTTTTGCTGATGATTACGTGTTTAAATTATATAATCCAAAACATCCCAGTTTTTTCCAAGCTCACTTAGGAATACAGACATAAATGACTTAGTTATTAAAAAATTGTCCTGATTTAGTCATTTTTTGTAAGATTAAGTCCATGCTAAAAATATCATCCCATCCACCTCGTGCGTGTGAATAAAGCCGCTGCGGAGCGATTGATGTGTGTTTCTATAGTGACGCAGTGAGCTTTTACTACAGCGGGCTACAGCTTAGCATCTGCTCAGGGATAGCTGGAGTCAAGGAACCTTTTATTATGTAGAGATATATTTATTAACCGTAAGGTAGTATCCGCGGTAGGGTCCAACATGATGACCTACCAAATTCCTACCGCTAAAGTTTTCATATCAGAAGGAGGTTTGAGCTATGGCCGCCCTGCTCCTGGATATCCAACGTACAGTACCTTCGGGATTGGAGAACGTACCGCGTTAAGGCCAAGTCAGACAATGAAGTTCCCTTTAATGCTGCCTCTTAACAGTGAGTCAACAAAATGCACCAAATATAGGCTAAACGACCTTTCCTGAGCATCTTTTCTTTTTTAGGGGACCAGAACGAGAACACGTTAGTGAGCAGCTTCATAATTAAAGGGTAAGATGTCATATTTACGTCAAGTGCAATTAAATACAAGCATAATCAGCAGTTGTGTGTCTCGGGAACTGATTAGATAAATCCTTACGGCGTATGATTTGTCAAACAATTGACTAGCATGTTTGTTTACACCGTGATGTCACGGTTGGTCCCACTGTGCAGCATTACGTATTGCTAGCTGCTTCTGCATATCAGTGGGAGAAGGAAGTATTGCCTGATTTTGTCTTATGACAAGTGAAAAACCCCACATATTCATGGTAGCTTAATTTTATTGAGACTCCTAAGAATGAACAGAAAACATATTATTGCACATATTTACTCCCTAAAGCACGGTGGTAACCCTTTAGAGTTGTAAAACGTTTCATGAGATGGTGTATAAATGTGATGTTTGAAATAATCTGGAAGCTCTGTGCCAACATGGTCTGAAAGGCCACTCAGAAATGAAGAAGCCATAAATAGAAACAACATATAAAGCCAGGCGACAGTTTGCAAATGTATTTAGGGATAAGAACCTTTATTTCTTTACTTTCAATGAAACATTAAATTGTTTTATTAGAAAACCAACTTTTGCTTAAAAACTGGGTTTTGTCATTAGTCTTTGGTCCCACTAATCCCATTATTTGGAGAACTTAAAAAAATTAGCCCTAAACAAAAGCTTGGGTGTCAAGACCTAGGGCTTATATGTATGTCATATTTTTTAATAATATCAATGCTTTTGTTTATTGATATTTGCATGTCTTCCATCTATATAGGAAACCAAACTTAAATAAAGAGGACAAAGTGATTTCAGAGGATGTTGACAAAGGGCATGAAGTCTTTGGGAGACACTTCCTGTTTGATAAAACCTGTAAGTACTGAATGAAAGGAGTTGTTTTTCCACTATTCTGTTTTGTAGGAGATTAGCAGGTTCATTGCTGTTGTAAAAATTAAAACTTGTAGCTGCAATATATACTCATTGCCAGTAGGTGGAGCTGTTATGACACCAATAATTTTCTGGTCAATTTTCATGTATAGTTGAGATCATTGATCATTGATTGTTTCTTCATTTGTTTATTGTTGTCTTTTTTCAACTATAATAAACTGAATTATCATCTTTTAATACCCCAATTAGGTACAAAGTTAGAAAGGACCAGAACTATGGCTCCTATGGTTCCTCCACTGCAAAAAGACAACAATGAGCATCGATCTGTTAAACTTCACCATTTGAGCCTCTCCGCTGAGCTTCCCAGCATCCCTTCAAGGAGACTTTTCACCCTGGGGTAACCAGTCCAGGAGGCTTGTTGTCTACTGGCTTCACCAAAACTATTTCAGATGTTAGCAGCACAGATTTCAATAATTATAGTTTTGTCTTTTCTGAAATGCATCAAGTGATAAGACGACTGTAAAAGTCTACCTAGTTAATTTTTATCATTTAAAGACATGTAACATATCTGTATAATTTATTGAAGTTCGTTTTTTAGGTTTTATTATGCAGTTAGTCTTTTGGTTTAGTATTTTGCACAACATTCAACTCTCATTTATAGAAGATAGAAATTGCCATAGAAGGCAGTATTTGTAGAATAAATAAAAGTCTGCCTTAACTCATTCATATTTATCCTTTTAATTATTTTATATGTATTAATAATGAATTACCATTACAATTTAATACATATTTGCATTTATCTTGTTACTGCAAATAAAACTTTAGAGCTGAAAATGTTCATATTTTGTGTAAAGACAACTTAATTTTTAAAAATAAATATCTACTATAGAAAATTTGTGGACATAAAAAAACATTTTGTTTTGTTTTAGATTTTTAAAAAAGAAAAAATAAAATTATTAAGTTTCTTAAATGTTGATGTTTATGGAAAATGATTTAAGCAAAAAAAGAAAAACTTAGTATGAGATAATAAATTTTTGTTGTGGAAATTTAATGCAGGATTTATACCCTGTAAAAACATAAATAATAAAAAATTAGAAAGAAATTCTAAAATCTGCATTCATTATATGTATGTTTAAAAAAAATGTTTGTTCTTCACTGTTTCAGCCAAAATATCAAGAGCCATTATGGAAGGTCCAAAGAGCCTCTTGCGGCTCCGGAAACACAGGTTGCAGACCCTAGAAACACTTTAATCTTAAATGGCAAGAAACATTTTTCAGTGGAAACCTGCAGGTTTATCAGGTATTGTTCTGCTTTCTAAATTATGTCTGATCTCAGCTATCTAAGATTGTGTTAGGTATTTCCCACCCAAGTGTCACCTCCACTGTCCTTTTGTTCTGCAGGCCCACAGTACATTACCCAACCTACAACCCAGTGACTGTTAAAGACAATCAGAAACGTAAGTTTGGATGAGACACCAATACAGACACCAATATGTGAACCATGTTTCCAGCAAACCCCAACAAAGTTGTTTCTGATGCGGGCGGCCCCCCAAAGGATGCCGCCCGCATCAGAAACCGTCACTGGTCGAATAAATCCAGCACATGGCTTGTCTGATTTAAAGGGCAATTATCACATTTACAACCTTTTCTTTGGAGCGATATAATGTAGCAGTTAAAGATTGTAAGTTATCTTCATTTTCATGTCCAAGGTTGAGAAATATCTCTTTGTGTATATCCATAAAAACCAGTAACAGAAAGAAAACGAAAAGGCGAGAAAACAGCGAAATGTTAATTTCAATTTTATTTGTACATACAAAACTATAAATATCTAGGCATAAAAAGGCAACAGGACATCTGAGCAGAGACCTAACCTATCGGCACTCAACTCCGGGATTTAAAAGTTCCCTGTGGACAACACCGTCTGTGGAAATGTCCGCTTGAGACAAAAAGTAGAATAAAAAAAGAACTACGAATAGACAAAAACACCCACTTTGTTTCTGACCTTTATTTCTGCTCTGATGGGCATAAGTGTGTGCCAGCAGTCCTGTTTCTTCCAGCAATGAGAATATTTATTTCTTTGAGCTGTGGATGGAAGCAGTTGATATTCCAATTTCTGTTCATTTAATCATTTCATGCTTTACTCATAACATTTCGACATCAGCCAATTGAAATTACGTTTTGTGGATGCTGGTTGTAATGGGATTCAAATTCTGTAAATCCATCCACTGAGAGTTTTCTAAAAATGTTGTTTGACACTAACAAGTTACTTCAAGCAAATGAATGTATGTGGTTAGAAGGAAGGTTAAACTGCTTGCTTTTTATTGGGCTCAGACGCTAAAAGAAATGATCACTGCTCTTAAATGGGTAATATAAAGGTGGAACATTTTGAAATTTTAATTTCTTTTACCTAAGCAAGGTTTTCTGTCTCTGAAATGTGATGTTTGCTTTTAATGTTAGCATGCTAACTGCTGTAGCATAAATTGATTGTAATTTCACCTCTTATCCCTTTCATTTGTGTTTCTCTCCAACCTAGAACCTTTTTTTGGTTGTCTTCATGCAGGCCAGACATATTCAGACCCAATCATCGGAGCCCCTCGCTCTTTTATCCACCGGATTTCTGAGCTCTCCTCTTTGGAGGGTGAGACAGTGAGATATGAGAAGATTAAGAAAATCAGGAAATCTAGAAAATGTCCATCCTGACAATCACCCCCTTCTGAGTCGCGACGGCCCAGGATTAAGACGTTTGAGTCTGTGCCAACAACTGAACAAAATAAAACACTTAGGGCACCATATTCATTTCACTGGCTTGGTCTGACGGCGTGTTTGTCCTCAGTGATACTGTTTGGCTGCTTAACGTGGCTGCTTCTTACTTTTTGGGATTCCTGATTCTCCTTAAGTGATGAAATGTAGTTTTAAATCAGTATTCCCAATGGCAATGATTTTACACACAAAAAAATATGTAGTCTCTCATTTGTCAGTAGTTTTACCTTCAACACCTGCATGGAAACATATTATATTTATTTCTGTAATGGCTTTAGTGGCCATGAAGCAGTGATGACATGTTTCTCTGTGTGCTGTGGATGTTGTTTAGCTTGAGTCTAAAAATACACCAGTGTTACAGAATGTTTCAAACACATTTCTGCTTTGTTTACTAAGTCAAATTTATGTGGATAAATGGCATAGTTTAGCTGATCTCTTGTGCCTTGTTAAATGTCTTCCTGAAATGAAATAAATTTATTTTTGTTATTCCAAAGAGGCTATATTTTTCTTTCTAATCTCTATTATATTCTAGTAAAAGAAAAGGCTGGCCATTACGATAGCCAGAGCGCGCTAAATTCTGCACTGAAGCTTAATATGTGGTCCATAGCTTCAGAACAGCAGAAATGACATACCCACAGATGCCAGAATGTGGTGTTTTCCCACATAATGCATTGTTTTACTGCTGCATAAACTGCAGCTTGTGTCTCTGAATAATGTTGTTCATTGTATTTGTCAAAAATGGAAGCCAACAGCAGCCAAGGAAAATAAAAGCTTTCATTTTATTTAAAGACATTTTTGCTTAGGTCATAATTTTGATATGAAAATGATTGACTGGTGGGTAGTTAATTTTTTTATTTAGTCTAAAACAACATGGAGTGACTGAGCATAAACCTCAGTTGCATTTGTTTTACAGTAATATGAAACATTAAAGCATAACTGCTATAGTCAGAAAGATATGTTTAAATGTGAAGTTGGAGTTGGGGTTCCTACAGTCTGCAAAAGTCTGGAAAAGTATGGAACTGGATTGGTTCATTTTGTAAGACGTATCAAAAACAGAACCTGGACAATAACATAATGTTGTTTTTCTTCCAGCAATGAGTAATGAGTTATTTCTCATTTCATTGTATAACAAATAAAAATCAGTTTGTTGGGAATAAATGTGATTTATGTAAATTTATATTTGTTCTTTTGTCAGTAATTTCTCACATCAAAATGTAAAGTTGAGTTTTTGAGTTGCTGACACAACCCACAGATCAATGCATATTTAATATAATCTTTAAAACATTCAAAAAACAACAAAGGAACATTTTGCTGTTGCAAAAAAGGTTTAGCTTTTTTATCTAGATGAAAAGCACAGAGTATAAAAACTAAAACTATCACTATTCTCTAGAGTGAGACATGATGGTGGCAGCATTATGCTTTGGGAATGCTTTTCTTCTGCAGGGACAGGGACCCTGGTTAATGGTGATGATGGAGCTAATGCCAGGGTCTGGTGATATTGATACAACTGGGTCAGAATTTCTGCTCTATATTTTCTAATATGATGGAGAGTCACGTCAGAAGGTAAAAGTGATCATGTTTCTGACACTGTGGAAAGGAAACAAATCTTCCTTTCATTCAGAAACATGACAGATAGAATTAGAAAAGTGATTTTTTTTTTTTTTAACGAAGGTTACAGATACATTTTTGGTAATATGTTTTTGAAGCTCATAAATGTATTTTTTAAAAGTAATCTACAAAAGTCAAAAAACAACTTCACAAGCATAATACAAATACTAATGTTTCAATTTAAGACACACACAGAGAAACTGTGACATCACTGCATGAGCTGCTTCCAGCTTGCGCGTGCACGGATTTTTGAATTGGATTGGATTATTGCATGAAAAGTACAATAATATCTCACGTTTAATTATGACGCAATTCTAATTCCATTAGATTAATGTCTACCATCCCACATGCATCTAATTTAAAGCTGCCTTCAAATGTTTTAATGTACTTTTATTTAAGTGGTGCAATAGTCATAACTTAACTTTCGGAAAATAAATGAACATCTGAGAAGATATTGTTAATGTGCTGTTGTTTTTAGAGCTCTCTTTAGTGCTGTCTTACTGGTACAGATCTGAAAGGAAGAAACACATATTGCTGTAATTTGAAAAGCAAATGTTTCTGTCTGTTAAAGAGATTATTTTGTGTGGTTGTCAGGATTCAAAGATAATATAGATTTTTTTTACCCTCAGCAGTCAGAAAAAAGTCAGTCACTCTCTCTCTTTATGTAAAAAAATCAACATGGGTAACTAATTAGGAAATCAGAAAAGAGGATACTTAGATATAGGTCTCTCTGATCACCGTGCCTTTCAGAAATGTAACTGTCAGCTGAGCTTAATTTCAGGGAGTATATCCCGAAGCTCCTTAACTACAAATGCGACGTTGTCAGACGTCAGGCTCTGCTTGCATCCCTTCGTTCTTCCCTCCCTCTGGGTAGTGAGGTGTGCATTTCAGGGACACAGAGTGACCTAGAAACACAGAGCCCCCCTCCTGACTCATGCTAAGTGAACGAGTTGCATTCAGACTCAGAGGCTGGGCTTCCCTGCTCTCGCAGGGATTTTTACCGTCCCTTTTAAGGGTAGCAACAAAATGACCTGGAACAAACAGCCGACAATGAGGGCTTTAAGTAGAACTGTTCTGGGGTCAGCCCACAAGTGGTTTATCGTTTCACTGTAGTTCTTAGAAGTCTTTGACTGCCCTAAGCCAAAGGAACCTCTTCACAAAAATCATCTTTAAGGCAGTAATAAAAGAAAAGCTGATCGATATTCAGAAATGACTCTAATATTAAGCCATCCTTTATGGGTGCAGCCAGTTCAACCTACTGATTAAGAAAATACAGTTTTTGTTACTGTTTTACCAGCTGATATTATTCCAGCAGACTCTCACAACCAGGATCAAAGAATGTGCTAAATTTTAACTTTGCTGGCGCTTTAAATCTAACACGCACCAAATATGCTTGGGTCAGTGTGAGAGGAAAAGTGCCAGCATGGGCCTTGAGACAGAGATCAATGAATCTGCTATTTTAAAAAAGACATGAAAGACGTGTTGACTGAATAACTTGGGATGGATTGTTATAGATCTGTGAGACTCCCAGACTCCCAAAGTGAGGTGAATGAGGGTAAATTTTTGTCAAACACGAGATTAATTCAGATCTCAAACTCATAAGCTAGTCAGGAAAAAGATCTTTTTAATTTTCCTATCTAAAAGCCACTGAAACTGCAAACTAGTCATCTCTTGTCACAACAAGCTACTGCCATGAGCCCCATTGAGCTTCCTCACACTCTTTAAATGATTTAAATGAACAAGTAAGTAAATTAAAAAAAACAAAACCTGGTTACCAAAAAGCAACAGGTGACATTAATAAAGTAGCCAGGCTTTTAAGGATCCCATACTCACAGTTTGCAGTGTGATGAAGGAATTGCTGTAGAAGAAAATAATGGATCTCAGCTGGAAAGTAAGTCTGGGAACCAGAAAAAATGATCAGAGAAGTGCTTGAATTACTAGGAGGACAAACCTGACTGAACAAAATGGAAGACTGAGTGCTTTCCTCATCAAAAAGAAAAGCACAAATTATTTTACCCTCTGAGAAAGAGATATTTGCAATTCTCCCTCTCCATTTTCCATAAAAGTTTGGAAGTATGTTTTGAAGTTTGGCGACTATATGCATGAAATCTGTCCTTTCAGAGCAGGTTTCGGCTTTGGCAATTTGTGATATTTATTCATTCCACTCTTGGCACAGCAATAGACACATGTTCACACAACTTTCTAGAGATCTAACCTTTCCCACTGCTCTTTGTCATTTCACGAGGAGATTTATGAAACCAGCTGTGATAGATGCACCCCATCTCCTGCAGTCATCACCATTACCTGCATTTTTATCTATTGGAGAGGTGGGGGTCAGTTGGGTTCCACGCCCACACACTGCGCCTGCCCGCATTGATTTACATACATATGGAATTGTATGCCAAGGGAGGTGACTGATGATTGGATGATTATCAGTGACGATGTCAGGTTCGGGGGAGGGGAAAACTTTAATCAAAATCACTGTCTTGCTTGTCGCCATGGTGGCACTGATCGAAGGTCAAGCATGTCAGGAGAGAAGCAACTGGAGGGTAATCAGTCCCCTCTGCTTCTTAGATGCTGGAGTAGCATGTTATCATCCATAACTGATAATGTCCTGTAAGAAATGGAAGTTCATTATGTGGCTGTAAAACATAATAGACACAGCTGTAAGTTGGGCGCAACGACCAAGACTCCTTGAATGTCACGTCGTAAGTCTGTTTGTTCAGTGTAATGCATTTTAAACAGTGTTCTCTCTGCATCACTAAGTCTTTGATGGTTCAAGCCAAGTCAAACAACCAACTATACAACTCCGTGAAGTGACTCATGCACCTGTAACACGTCCGGTCCCATCATTCTCAAACAAAAGCATGTCAGAAAGACAAACATACTTACAATAAAAAGGTTTGCAAATCACTAAAGTGCACATAAAATCAGCCAGATACACAAGTAAATAAGACGCCGAAGTATAGCTATCAAAAACAAACACCACTGCTAAAAAGCCAGAGTTTAATGAAGACAAACATCCAAAATATGTCCGCATATGGTGAACAATTATCCTGTATTATTATAATTGTGTTTATGCATATCAGATGTTAGTCCATATCTTGATTTGGTAATATGTGCCCACTCTACCTCATAAGTGGTCTCAGAATCTATCAAATGGTAAGAACATTTCAAACATCTCGAGGTAGCCACACATATTTAATGTAAAATGTAGTTCTTTAGTTAGGCCATTGGAAAAATGGCATTTTTTCTCTCATGAAGTCGTTAGTATTATCATTATTATTATTAATTTGAACTTACTGGAAAATAAAATATGTCTTCATCTCCAGCTTTCTAGCAGATATCTGAAGGGTTTAGGTCTAAAGTGAACTGTTCATATTTCTATTTGCCGCAACAAAACCCCCAATTTCTATTTAAACAAGATATGTACTATAAAGGTGGAACAAGTTCTAAAATGTCTTATTGTGGTTTGATTCTGTTACATTTTACATGGGATGTACACTTATCTATATTTGATAAACAATAGCTTTCTGGCTGCACAATTCAGGAAGCAACAGGAAGCCTTCTGGCCTGTTAGACTGATATGTTGTCGGATTAAGAACTGAGGAATGTCATTGTGACATAGCTCAAATAGCTTTACAACACGGGTCAAGAAGGAAAAGACGACCTCTGTAGTTTCTCACCAAGTGTTTTGAAACCATAGCAACCTAAGAGTTACAGTTTGCAATACATCTCTTTCTTTGTCTTGTCTTTTTTGACTCAGATGTGTGCTTCCTCTTACGTTACAGTTTAACATTTTGAGACTCATAAATACGGTCCTCCCCACTGACACGCACAAAGAAGCTGTCAAGCAGGGGTGTGTTATAATGGTTAGGCTGATCATTTCTGACAAATGCACTCCAGGAGCAGAAGGTCCAGGCTTGGGAGTCTGTCAGATGTAAAACACACATGCTTTGATGTTGCACTTCCACCATGCTGAAGGCACAGTAAATATCTGCAGCTTTCTCTCTCAGATCAATGGAGAGCTCAAATAAGCAACAGCACTACGGCTGAACATAGCTGTGCGCATGTAAGTGTGTGTAAAAGGATTTTGCATTAAAGCCAGGTACCTGTGTTTCATAGTGTCCAAATAAGATGCACGGGATTCTTACACTGATCATTTCAGGTTGACTTCACTCAATGTTTTAAGTTCACTAGTTCAGATGTTGTGGTTGCCGACGATGATTATAATGAAGATGAAGATTTTCAGTGTTATTCAAGGATCCAGATTAAAGAACCCACAGAGGGTCTTTGTAAGTTTAATAAGTATACGGATTATAGTTAATATTAGTTCCTTGCAAAGTTAATTAAACATTATGTTTTAATGTCTGAAAAAGATAACCCGACAAAGATAAATTAGTAGTTTTCAAATATTTTATTTATGAAAGCAAAATAAACATTGCAAAATGATTGACTATGAGCAAACACTTTTTTACAAGCTGTCATCTAAGGACTGGCTATTTCTAGCCCCAGGGAATAAATAAATAGCTTGAAAATAACTTGTCTGATAACATGACACTGGCTTGAAGATCTCAAAGGTTTGTAACTCTAGAGAACCAAAGTGAGACCCATTTTCCAGGATCGGCCAGCCTACCACAATTACTCCAACCACACGTTGATGTCTCATCCAGAAGGTCACAAAGAACCCAAGGAACATCCTAAACAATCTTTTTCCTCAGTTCATGATCCAAAAATAAGAAATTTCCTCAAAAATATAATGACAGATCCAAAGCCGGTTCTGCAAACTGAAGTACAATACGAACATAGCTTCTCAAGAAAAGACATCATACCGACAATCAAATATCGTAATAGTCACATAATAATATGGGGCCACTTTTCTAGTTTTGTACCCAGAATACCCATGAATACTGGTGCCTAGCAGAAAATCCTCAACAAGAATGTCCAGTAGGCAGCTTGCCATCTTAAACTTAAAACACTGAGTGGAGCATTGGACCTTCAGCCCAAAATGGTCAGATGATCATGAAGTTTGTAAAGAAAAAGAATAAGACGGTAACTTCAGGACAAAAGTAACCTGTAGTCTGTTATAATTAAACTATTGTCCAATACATATGCAATAAACATGGACACATGATAAAAGATAAAGATATTTGACAACACTGTTTAGCAAAATGTTTTTGAATTCTTGGAACAAGATTATATTGATCCTTTACTAGAAATACAAAGAAGGTATGCAAAGTCACTGGGCTTACGATGAAGGTAGATTGCTTCCTCTAGACAGCTAACCCTTTTATTAAAAAGTGAGGCTTTACTAAACCCTACAGCAAACAATAAATCAGACAGAAACAAACTAAATTCTGCTGCAACTGCTTTTGTTACACAACCCTGAGACAGAGTGAGGCAAAACGGCAGAAAGGTAAGGACTAAAGAGTGACTTTAGTGTCCCCTGAGGACCCTGCAGCACAATTATTTGGAGACTTGCCAAATGCTCACATTCCTGCCTTTCTTTGGGACTCAGATCAGGAGAGGCACCGCTGGCAGAATGGTATCTGGATTACAGCTCTTCTGAAGGGAAGGGATGAGACAGACAGATTGATAAAAATTATGGCAGGTAAAAAAAAGGAGGTAAAAGAAAGAACAGAGGCAAGAGGGAAAGCACACAAACACAAACCCAGCAGGTCACCCCTCCCCTTATTGTTGAGGGAGGTACTCAGCTGGTGAACCTGGAGGAAGACACCAGCTCTGACAAATAAAGGAAATACAGCATGAGAAATGAAAGTGTGGTTGTGGTGGGAGCCTTGGGATGCTTTGAACTGTAGGCTGCTTTTGCAGAGCCCAAAGCCTGGACACAGCAGAGAGAAGCAGGAACTCCAGATTACAAGGGATCCTGAAGTGGAGCTCAGTCTTGTTCGCACTTACAGTCAGTTGCATACAAGAAGAAAAGCTGGATTAGACATGTTTTAAGGAGAAAACACCCTTTTATCTCAGAAGCCAGCCAAGAGGTTGGAGTATTACTTCAAAACTGGACTTTCGGCTCTCACTCAATTCGTGATGATTTCCTTTTTGGAGGTGGTTTACTGGGTGACAGTGTTGTGTTATCTTGGACAGAAGCATCTGGTGACCGGTGGTTGTTCAGGGAAATGTTGCCGGGGCAGAAACATGGGCTGTTCTGCTACAGACTGGAGGATGGACCGGGCATTTGCAAAATGCTACTGCGACGAGGACTGTGTCAAAACCAAGGACTGCTGCTTTGACTATTTCACAGAGTGTCCAGGTGAGTGATGAAGGGAGGGGACCAGTCTTAGGGTAAATGAGTCATAGAAAAGTCTGCTGGATTCATTCATAACTGAACTTTATAGCACCTCTATGAGATAATCAGAAGATAAATTATCTTTGGAAGCTGTCAGAGAAGGGGCAAAAAAGTCGGAAAGGAATCGTTAGTCTTATCTAATTGTTAGTGATGCAGCTCTTATGGCGTAGGTGACTCATTCTGAATACTATCTGTAATTTTTCTCATTTATCTTGTGTGTCTACCAAATACCTCAGCCAGCTTTGTGCCAAGCCTCATTTCAGTGGACTGGCCAACACAATGTCATTAGGACAAATATTTGAAGAATGTGATTCTTGTCAATCAGTTGCAGCAATTACAGTTCCAGGCAAACAAGCTGAGCGTACTTAATATGTGTTACAGCCCAGTAGCCATAAAATCGGCACACTTACACCATCAAAGCCTGATTATTAAGCACAAAGAAGTGAACTTGTGTTCACTTGGCAGACTAAACCTGTTTGTAGCAGAGACAAAAAAACACTAGTTCTACAAATTGCAACTCCATACACTGCAACACAGTCAAACAATTATATTTCTTTTGAATTTAGATGATAATTGGAGCCTGTGTGAAAGTTGTAAGAAGATCTTTATTCTGTCCTGTGGGGGCCATTTTTTGTAGCTCAAGAATGTGCTGTGAGCGCTTGGAGCTTTTGGAGTGGCTGTGCCAAGCCATGCCAGCCTTCAGTCAGAGTCCGTGTCCGTCACGTAGAGCAGCAGCCTGGTAACAGCGGTGATCCCTGCCCCAGGCTGGAGGAGAGAGCTGGTTGCAGGGAATATAGAGACCACCGAGGCAGCCACTGTGGACTCAATTCAGGTACAAAAAGCATAAGATATTATTTGCTTTCATGTCTGCAGCTGTTTTATGTCAGAATGCATATATAGTTGCATTTAGAGGTTTACGTCCACGTCTCACTGTAAGATAGTAAATTTGAACCACCCTTTTTCAGAATGACTGACAATACAGTCTTAAATTATTTGAAAAAGATTTGAATTTATTCTAGACCTTCCTTGGTATTTTTTTGGGTGTGATGTCCTTTAGCAAGTCGAAAGGAAGCAATTACAGAAAACAACTGCCAATTCATTTAAATTGGTTGGCTTCCTGGAATGGGCACGACTTTTAAGCAAAGTACTAGTGGTAGTAGCGGTAGCATCATAGTAATGGTGTGTTTTGCTAAATAAAATGGCTCAAATAAATGGTCAGAATAATACTGAGTAAAGTGTACTTCTTTATTCTTCAATGTCACATTAAATCAACATCTTGGTAGCTAACTTGGACACAACTGGCTATTCCAACAGCACAATAACCACAGAAATTCTCTAAGGAACATTTAACCAAATGTTTGAGCAGGTGTGTGCACTGTATATTGTTTGTTTGAGCATGTGTGATTTTGACCTTGCAGAAGAACATATAAAATATATTAAAACTCATACTCCCAAGAATCATTGCAACTGTATGTTGTACATTCAATCTACCCCATCAAAACTAATATTTGATTAAATCAGTAAAATCCTACCATTACCACTACCATTAAAGATTGATGCATTTGTAAGTTGCTTCAGTTGTTGACTGTGTGTTATATGACTTCGTATTTTTGTATTTTTATGATGTAAAGCACCTTGAAATGCCTTGTTGCTGAAATGTGCTATGCAAATAAATAATCTTGAACTTGAACTTATGCTCTGACAGGTTCTCCATAGTTTTACATCAATGGGTAAAATATATAAAAAACTTGAACCGTTTTCTCTTGTAAGGCCCAGCATTCATCACCAGCATGGAATTTGGTAAAGGAAGATCCAAGCATGACAGCTACGGAAACCCCCTGGATCCAGGGTAAGTTTCACATTATCTCAAACTGCTCATGACTGAAAGCAAGACGGCAAAAGAAATGCTTTCATGGAGGTAAAATTTTACCCTATAATACAGAAATCTAAACCTGCTTTGTTGCATCCAAGTGAGTTGCCTTTGTTTGCCCACCTGGCTGCCGGTAAACATGATTGTGCAGCAGTGCTCAGAGACAGCCCACAATCCTTTGAAATGAAATCCTCACAAATGTCACAGAAAGGTCCACACACTCTAAAAGGGCTTTCTAAGTGAAAGGTGGAGTGTGGAAATCACATCTGCACATTGGCAAAGTGACATATACTTTCCAAGAGTTAAACCTGCAGCTTTCTGTTTTGTTCTGCCAACATATTGAGATTGTTTTTCATATGACTTTCCTGTTACTCCCATCAGGTTCTGTATGGAATTTAAAATGGAGTCCCGGACAGCACACTGTACAGTGGAGAACCGGCCCCACACCCTCTGGATGCGCTACATAACTGAAGGATTCAAAGTGTGTGTAGCGTGTGACCCTCCTGCCCTGCAAAACAACAGCTGTCAGGGTGATGGCCAAGAATCGGACAAGTATGAAGTTATTAGTTGTGGTACTTAAATAATGCATTCAAATTATTCAAGAGTATGCACAAAGACTGATTAGGAAACCACTTGCAGTTTCCTAATCCACAAGAGGTCAAGTAAAAGACAAACTTAAATACAGATAACTGGACATTCTTGTAATTGTTTCAAAATCCTAGAGCATGTTGCCCTTCAACCACATCTTTTTACTTTGCAACCATAAACAAGCTTCTTGCATGAATCTGGCAAAGATTCAACTGGTTGTGGAATTGCCCCAGAGTACGATGCTACCACCACCATGCCTCACACCAACTCTTCCAATCTTTCTGTCACTGTAAGCAAGTAGCTCAATGTTTTCCATTCCCCTCTCAAGAAGGCTTTCAGCTCATCCAGGTGGACAAATTTCAGTCATGCCCAAAGACATCAATTTGGGAGTCTCAGCTCATGTTGATATAAAAGTAATTTGCAGCAGGCTGTGAAGACGCCATAAAAGCCGACAACTGTTTCAGACTTATGCCAATAAGTTTACATACATTTTTGACAGAAATAGTAGAGAGAAACATGACTGAAATCTTCCAATGCAATCTTACTGTGTTTCAGAGAAGCTGTGCTTCAGTGGCAGGCAGTGGGGAACCCACACTGCAGAGGTACATGGAAGAAGGTCCAGAAAACCCCACAATGCGCCTGTCCAACACAACATATCTTCATCTTCACCTGACCTCCCGTCTGCTGAAATAAAGCGTGCAAAACACCACAGGATGTTCTGTGAGAGACTAAAAGCTGCATAATAACTTAAAAGCTTACAAGGATCACTGCAAACTCAAAATGCACTTATGTTAGAAATTAAACATCAATAGTTTATTTTAAATTGTATTTATTATTTCACAACATGTCTGCAAAAAAACAACATCATATGATTTTTAAAAAAGCAACTATAAACTTTAAATTTTATTTGTAAAAACTAATTTAAATAAAAATATTTTAGGTTATAAGGACAGTCTGTTGGCAATATTTTGTCTTTGGCGCCCTCTTGTGATATAAATTGAAATTGCAGAAGCGGTAAGGCCCAACAAGTTTACAATTTTACAAAACTAATGTGGAACAAAATAAGCAAACAAAATTGCTTTTTCTTGCATAAATAAAAAAAGTTCATTTGTCATCAGTGGGTAATTTTATGTATGTACAAACTGATCCATTAGCTCAGCTAAAACAAGAAGTTGGAGGCTGCCTTTTCTTCAGCTGACTTTGTGCGCCTTTAGCAGAACTCTCCAGCGGTCTTTCAGCATGGTGCCAGTGCGTCCCTCAAAGTCATAATCCAGTAAGATTCGAGACCAGTTCCCCTGTCCGTGACGTTTGACCCCATTTTGAAGGTATTTGTCCAGCTGGGCAGTCCATTTCTAAACAACACAACGCATACTCACCACTTTTATTTTTTTTGTAAAAATGAATTTAACTTAAATAAGCAAACTATTTTAATTTGGAATAAATTAATGTAAAACATTGACTCAGTGTTGGGATTCAACTTGCCTTCCGTGATTTCTTTTCCATGTTCATTTCATTAGTTTGCAGCGGGGAGGTTCCTGAAGTCTTCCTCGCCGTCAGGTGACACACCTCTGATGGTGGGAGGTTAAAAAGTCTTTAGCTTTAGTCAAGCTCACATCAGTGCTGGAAACATTTTACACAACCGTCATCATTGTTAGTCAGATAAAAACAGAAGTAGGATGAGTCTTACCACTGCTGGAAAGACGTTTTAGAGAAACGCAGGGCTTCTTCATGGTATCAGGTGACCAGGCGTCGGTAAGCTTAGTGGAGAGCAGTTTGCGTTTTGTTCTGTTGAAGTGTTACAGATTATTTTTTAATGACATCTAAAATTCATTGTCGTAGCTAATGCAACTTTTCGTTGTGAAAAAATGAAGACGAAAACAGCATAGTGTTCTAAGATGAAAATTTCTTCGACAATTGTAATCAAAACAATTACAGTTTAAAATGATTCATGTCCCTGGCAGAGTTAAAGTTACTGTTCTTCAACCAAGAAAAGTAACAGAAACAGAAACAAACTTCTGCAAGTTTGTATCTGCAAGTCTGTTTCTGATGGGAAATCAGAAGACTGACATCGCTGAAAAGATAATATGTCAAGTCCAAAGGGGATAATTTTAGCAAAAAGTAGCACATCAGAAATGATTCATACCTTTTTCTGCAAGATGACAAGCTTTTGCTATCAGAGCAATCAAAAGCTTTGTGTTGTTGCTAAAAGGTTTTTTGTGTTTTTCCATTGTATTTTCTTAACCCCTTTAGTCAATGAACTCCATCCATGTGTTTGAGCCTGAAAGGTCTCTGTGCCATAACCCCAAACTTTAGCTCCCTCTAATGTTTTAATTCGGAACAATTTGGAGCTCAAGTGTATGTGAGAAATCATTTTTCATACTTTTTATTCTTCTGTGTTGTTTCACTTTGGTTTTCTGAGGCGCTGCTGTCTTGTAACTCCACAGGCTCTGAATCCATAATGTTTTGGGAAGATTGGATAAAACCTGTAGCTGTCTGAACGAGAAACATAAACATTCTTTAAGATGCATGCATTCATTGACATTTATGGACAAAATCATTCTGTATCTAAATATATTTCATTACTGAGTTTCTAGAAATCTTCCCAGCTGCTCCAATATTATTGCAAAAAGATTCCAAGAAAAAGTTACTAACGCACAAAAACATTATTCACTTAAATTCAAAAATCTGTAATACATTTATGAAAAAAAAAGAAAAATGTCATCTTTGAAATATAGAAATAACTAATATTTCAAATATTTTTTAATTGAAAAAATTAAAGGCATGAAAGACAACTCCAATGGGTTTTTAAACACTGTTTTATGTTAACACTGTCGCTTGAAGCAATGCTACTATCATTATTATCTTACTCTGCTCAGATTCTGTAACTAAAAACAGTTAACAGGTACAGTATTTGTGCTGATAAGGAAAATTTTGCTGCAAATGATTCTGTGAATTATGATCAACAACTGCAGCTTTTATCTAATTAGTGTGAAGAACTATTCCGCAAGTTTTGTGTGATTTCTTCAACCAGAATACTGGAAACTTAAGTCAAGGAGCGACAACTAATGAGTCAATGCTTGATTTTAATTCCTTACACACTTTGTAGCTGACTAATTTTTTTATACAGGAAACAAACAAATTGCTGCTGCATTCAGAGGTTGGACCCTATTATCACAGTTAAATTAGGTTTTTTGATGATTCTGCATTAAATAAAAGTTTTTAGATGGGAATCACCATTAATATTACTGGTTATATATAGTGGGAAAACCTAATAACAATAATAAAGAAGACAAATAATGATAAAACCAAAACTGACAGCTGAAATGGTTTTCTTGAATAGGATCTGTTTACCAATTACATTTTGAAATCAAAACCACCCATGAAAAAAATGACATGCTTTTTGGGTTCATCCACACATCCTCGTCTGTTCAAATTAATTTTACACATGCATCGCTGTAAAAAAAATAAAAAATACTCCCCCGCTATTAGAATAAAGTATGTGCTCTGCTTTTCTGAAATATTGCTTCTTTCACTCCAATGAACTAGAACTGATTAAAATAAAATCTAAATCTTGATGAAGCTGCTTGTTTTCTCCAGAGTCGCAACACCCTAATATCCTCGCTCAGATCATTTTCATCCTTTGACAAGTTCTTTTTCAGGCCAATTTCCCACATAAACATCAGAATTATTGAACATTTAAAGTTGCCGTGCACACACTGGAAGATTTACATGCTGGAAGGACGAAGAAGGAAAATTGGCAGCAAATAAGAGAGATCCTCACCTTGATGAGGAAATCACATGGGTTCTTTTTCAAGTAGTTATCCAAGAAGGAGTGTATGGTCTCCAGGAGGCGGTCGAAGCTCAAGCTCATGAGGAATGGGTGGTACGTATCAGTTTTTGTGACGATAGTCGAGAGCTTTATTCCCAAGTTCTGGTTCAGAAAAAGTTGTTGTTAAGAATAATAATAAAAAAACAACAGCTATCTTAGGATAAAAAGTGACAAAGAAAAGCAACTAGATATTCAGACCCGAGGGTATGTGTGTTTTTTTTCAAACCACTTGAGGGCCAAGGAGGCAGAAGATTTCTGGCCTTTCTCCAGGCAGACAGCCACAGCCTAGAAACAAGGCAACGGGTGTCCTTTATGCCCAAACCCTCCCAGAAAATCAATTGTTGTCCTCAAATATTATGAGTTTAACCAGAATCAATCCTTGAAAATACAGAGCCAGTACCTGGACAAACAGAAGCATGGTGATCTCTTTGAATAAATCTTCATCTTCCACTGCGTTTTCCAGGCTTGACCAAACAGTGGCAGCAGACATCAGAGGCATTACACTTTCATCTTTTTCAAAAAAGATACCTGGGGAAAGTGGGCAACATTCATAAGAGCAGAAAAAGAAGCTTAATTTTGAACCCATAGTCTTTTGTTTTCTCATTATTATGATGAACATTTGCAAAATGAAATTGTTTTAATCTACAAGACATTTATCATGGATAAGTGACAATTCTAGTATTTGCAGAGTGCTTCTGCTTTACAACAGCAATGCTATAGTTAAACATAAGTTTGGAGCAACTCACCCAGCTGCTTTCCGTGCATTACTCTTGCTAGAAAGGCACATATCAAGGATTTTTCATTATGGGCAGCTGCTTTAAGAGATTTACTCTGAAAAAGAGCTGAGAAAAAAAAATATATAACTTCACACTACAGTTAGCTGACTCATAAAACCTATTTTTAAGATCTTCCAACATTACACCTTTTGCATGGGTATATACACACAATACAGTACACAAACATTTTCAACAAAAAAAAAGCAATTTAATGCATAACGTTTCCCCCAAATAAGCCCCAAAATAACTTTTTATTCTGCAAATATTAAACTATCAAATTTATCCTCAATAGATGTGGACTTTTTAATGAACGATGTTGGATCACATCAGAGAAAAGGTGCAAGAGCCTGTTGGCACTAAAAGAAGAAAAGTGGTAGACATGAAATATTTACAACTATAGGATTGATGAACGGAGTCTAAATAAGAATGCAATTCTTAAACACAAACGTTGTGTATAAAACATATATTAAGTAGCAGTGTCTTCATAAATGACGAAGTATTTCTTCAATTACTAACGGTTACTTTCTACAGCTTTGTTTTAGGAACAATTTGCTGAAGATTGTTGCACCTACCCGAGCCAGTTTGAATGTAGCACAATTTTATAGCGACAAAACAAAAAAACCCCAAAAATCTTCGAAAAATATTTGTTCTTTTTTAGAAAAAAAATACCAATAATAGTTTCCGGTAACTTCACGAAGCGAAAACGTAGTACTCTCTAGAGTGAAGTTAGTGTAGTCATCTCAAAAAGTCAGAAATCGCTTCAAAAGTAACGTAGAAATGTAGGAAGCTGTCCTAATATCTTCCGACTTAGTGCAAGCAGAGCGCTAGGAGGTAGGTAGCTACTCTCCACTGGATTATCGGCCACTTTGTTGGATTACTCACCTTCACAAACTGACAGAGTTTCGTTAAATTCATCAAAGTTTCCTTCTTTGAAGCTTCGACATAAACTCACAAACATGAAGTCCAGCATCCATCCTGAAGCGACGGCGGTGACATGAGGAAAGCTGACACTATTATCTGTACTGGATGACTCTGAGGCGAGTTCCTCTTTAGTTTCACACTCCATTGTTGTTTATTTATCTATTCACGTTCGTAGAAGAGTTTCCGCGCGCGCTCATTTATGAGCCAAAACAACTGAACATTAAAGACTGTAGTGACCTCTGGCGTTTGGGGGAAGTAACAACACTAAGCAACATATTCGTTTTTTACAATGTCATGACATTGTAATGTAACATGACAGTGTCTCAACTTTCTCAAATGATTTTAGCCCAAATACACTAATTGCAGTGTATGTAAACTTGAAGAAAGCAACAAAAAATTCTGTCCAAAAACAACTGTGGTAATCCAGCTGACCTAAAATAAGAACATTTAGTTCATTTTAGAAAGTAAGGAAAAAGGTCCTGCATATTTTATACATACACTGTGTATGTATAATGATGCAGCAATCCCTAATATGCAGATGCAGTGCACAAACATCTGTTTACATACAGAAAAGCAGACACAAAACACATAAGATATATACACATTTATTTGTTATTCTGCATAATGCTAGTAGATGTAATGGGGAACAATGCTCTACAGAAATGTTGACAAACATGTACCATAACAAACTGTTCTATGGTCACGTAATTGCTTGGACTACAACATGCATACAAAGATGTCACTTTGTACAGAAACAGTCTGTAGCTCAGAATATGTCTAATGATAACGTCATCTCAAAGCTGAACGGAGAAAAACAAATAAAAAAAAAAAATAATATAAGAGGCATAATATACACATACATAAGAACAAAACAATGTTGCTTTGTGCATTTTTGGGGAGAACGGCTTGGTAAGCACAAGTGATCGACACAGACAATAAACATTCTCTCAGAGAAAATAAAGACATCATTTCCACTCTGTACAGCATCACTAATCAATGTGCTGTTATGAGACAGTAAGACAGAGCATGCCTTTCACTGTCAGCCTGCAGAATTCCTCTCCACAGAAATTTTATTCCACTAGGATATAACCGATCAATCCTACTCCCTTTGTTTCGCTACTCTGTTATAATGAAGGATTATTCAGGGCTAACACAGACATATGATTACCAAGAACAAGAGATGAAGGGGGAAAAAGCATAGGTACAGAATTAAGGAGCTTCAACATGAGGGTTATCATCAAACCTTCATTCATAAAAGCAAACAACAAAAACAACCAACACTGACCCTGGATTTGACATCGAAGGGAACCAGAAACATCCAAGTCTCCAATGACGCATCATTCATTTCACGAAGATGACGCATGAGGTCTTGCAAATCTCTGAATACTGAGTCAGATTATGCTACGTTGGGCATACAGGTAAAAAAAAATAGCATATGCAAAAAAGTAATCACCGATTGAAAACGGTTTTCAAAAACATTTAACTGGACACTTTTGCTTCCCCTACATGGCTTTTCTTTAACCCGATGGTTGCCTTTGCTGAGTCAGACTAGGTGGCTAAAGTCTGTAAAGCTGTGGAGAATGGAGCAGTAGACAATGTACAGTGCATTGCAAAAATATTCACACTCCTTGAATCTTTTCACATTTAAGCACATGACAACCACAAACTGCAATATATTTTAGGTGAATTTTATGTAGCAACACAAAGTGTTGCATGAAGGCAAAGCGGAAGGAAAGCATGGGCGTATAGTTTATCACAAAAATAATGAAAATGCGGATTTGTGCAGTTCCTCTAGAGTTACCATGTGCCCCTTGAACCCTTGTCTGATTAATGGTCTCTTTGTTTACCTGTGTCTTGCTCTTTCTGTTTTAAGATAGTGGATTGAATAGTGTGCCACGAAATTTTCAAAGCTTGAAAAGCTTTAGAATATTGCTTTATGAAACCAACTCTGCTCTAAGCTTCTCACCTTGACCTATATGCTTTGTTTCTTGGTCTTCATGAGCAAGTTTGTTTGCTAGTATGAACCTAATAAACTTCTGAGGCCTTCATAGAATTGTTGGACTTATACCGAGACTGAATCAGACACAGGCGAACAGCATTTAATCATTAGATATCATATTATATATAAATATATTGAAGTTTGTGGCTGCAATTTAAAAAAATGTTGAATAAATTCAAAAGATATATACATTTTTGCAAGGCACTGCAATCTGATGGATGGCTATAGACACTCATTGTCACTCCTTTGCTCATCACTGAAGGCTAATGGAAATGAATATTGAATGTGCTGCACAGAATTATCCATGACGAGGGATACATATTGTGGCTCCATTATATAGCAGCCAGGACATTAACATTAATTTGACAACAGCTTTGAAAAAGTACAGAAATAGAGAGTTTGACACTAGTCGTTAAAAAGAAAAAAAAAACAACACAAACAACAAATCATTTATCCAATGAGAACATCAGAGATTTATAGAAAACCTGAGAACTCAATAACATTACTTGTATCTGTTACATAAAGACCTGATTTCTCCTATAAAATTAGAATCTTCTGTACAGTGCTATATGAACAAAGCAAATGACTTGCTGCCTTCTCATAAACAGAGATCTTATGAAAAGGTGGGCATCATTTCAACCACCATATGGCAGGAAATTGTGGTCATGCTCCGTTTTTTTGGTTTAGAAAAAATAGAATCATTCTTAATTCACAAAAAACACAAAATACTGCTTGTGGCGACTAAAATTAGATCAGGTTATTATTATTTGAACAGCTATATAAAAGGCCCTGGTGGTCAATTTGGATCCATTTACCCACAAATATTCAAATTTGAGGTGCGTTGATACCTGGCATTAAGGTGCTTGTGACAGCAATTTATGTGTATAATATAAAATCAAAACTTTAATTCCCATTTGCATTGTTTTGATAGATTCTGGTAGCTGCAACAGTGTTTCACCACCATATTAAAGATAAAACATTTGAAAAATACAGGTAATTTCTGCCTGTACACTTAAAAATTCCCATTGACAGAAAATAAAGTGCCACAATTCTTGGCCTGCATAGATTGCAGTATGCGGTATTGCACATTCCACAACTTTCTGTGAAAAAAACGAAGACATGGTGATCATAAACAGGAAAGAAAAAATAAAAATAAAACAACTCACCCATGTCCTTCCTGTCACTGCAATTCAGATTTGTGCGGCTCAAACTCATTCATACAGACACATTGAGACAATGTATACGTTTCTAGCAAAAAAAAAAAAATGCAATCAAAGGCAACATCAACAGATATTTTCAGTCAGTGTAACACGCAATTGTAAAAAACAAGAAAAAAAAAGAGAGAAAAAAGAACTCCATTGGGTTTAAGTTTGACTGAAAAACATAATAAATTGCAGTCTAAAACACCACAAATAAGTAATGAGGAAAAAAAATGGCATAAACCGATCAGGTAGATCAGGTAAAGTTGCAGGAGACATTAGGATGCAGGGGAGGTAAGACAATGTACTCAATGCAGATAAATGAACCACAAGCAACAAATACAACTCTAGTTACAAGATGTTTTTAATAGATGATATGATGCAGCTGAGATAGATAAAAGCTTGTTGGTGTGCTTAATTTGGTCCAATGGTATTAGGAAGAATACTGTTGCTTTATGTTATAGTCAATATCCAATAAATTGGCATAAATACTAATATTTAGTGATGCAATTCTCAGAAATATGTTAACTTCAACTTCAAAACTCTGGATTTTGACCTGCCCATACCAAATTTAGCTGATTCTAATTTCTCTATTAGAACTAGAATATGAGATGATATAAGAACAGCAATCAAAATATACTTTTCTAGCTTTCCTACTGTCAGTTATTTTTTTTTATTTTTGAAGCAGAGGCAATGGCACACTGCTATGTGAGAGAGCAGTCACAATAAAGCAGGGTTTTACATTTATTTTAAAGCAATGCCAAAATGATTGAGGAAATGACATTTTAAGTTGTCCTTAGATTAGCATCTAGTGCAGTTAGCATTTATAAAACACCATAATCTGTGTGCATTCCCTGGGTAATGAAGATTCTTAGGTTTGAAAAATTGCCAACTTTTCTAAATCAAATGTTCCATGACAGACAGACTGAAAGTTCAAACAATAAAACAGAGCACCTAAAGTACTCTGTTTAATCTTTCTGTTATCTTCTGAAGATACACTCTCTCAAGCTCCCTTGCAGCAGCCTAAATGAATTATCACCATCTCTGGACACATCATAGAGAATACAGTTTTTTTAAAGAGCTTCCTTCATCTATTTACTTTCTTTGACTTCACTCTCAAGTAACTGAGTATTTCCCAATTTCAAATTTAACACCAAATAGTTGTCTTTTCCTTGATCCCAGTAGCATTTGGTATGAGGTATTCGCTACTCAAAAAAGATTTAAAAGCTAAAAATAACATGGTTTCAGTCAACAGCCAATTTTCTAATGCATCTCTATTAATATTTAAGCATTTATCTTTAAGCATTTTGTGATGTCTAATCCTACAAAATTGATATTTTATTGATTCTTAAGTCTACTTAAAGATGTATATAATCTTGTTGTCAGAGAGTGAATAGAATTCTTAGAAGTGATTAGGACAGAATCTAAAACTGGTCCCCTACTGATGATCCTGCAAGAAAATATTTTCTTTATTTCCAGTTTTACTGGTTATATACATATTTGGCATCTGCAGTATAAGTGTTATGTGCTTTAGGTGAATAGAGGTGTCTTGAATGTAGAGACTGGATATCTGGATGATTACAAAACTAAAAGTTGAAAAGGTGCTATGAAAACCCAAAGGAATAATGTCAGTATTACAGGTTGAAACATCATTTGCACTAAGAGAAAAGAAAAACAACATTACAGGTTTCATCATGGGAACATTTTGCATTTCCACATCAGGTAATGATATGTTTTTTTTGTTTTGTTTTTTTAAATATAGATCGCTACGATGCCAACACCGACTATCCTGGCTGTTGATTCAATCCACCCCATCCTTTTTCACATTACAAATGTTTGTACCTTCTGTCCTTTGCTGTCGTGTGCATTGTCATTGCCTTGCATGTTGTTGTATTTACAGTGGAGTGCTTTCAGCAAACTAAGCACCATAAAATATCTGTCTTTGTTTAAATGCATGCTTTGTACAGATAAGTCTGTCTGTGCATTTCCCTTGCAAAAAAAGAGGAATTTTTTACATTGGGAGAACTTGTGTCTGCATTAGTCAACAAATTCCCCATACCTCCAGGGCCTCTTTTTTGTCTCTTTGAGCTCACTGTTTACTCCAGCGTCACTCTCAAAACTGCTCAAAGAACTGCAGTTTCTGATTCAGCAATACACAACACAAGTAAAAGAGAACTTGCCATGCCATGCAAAAGTATCTTTCTGTCAGACTGCACCAAGCCTTTTTCTGCTGCTCTCCCACATGCCAGGGCTGAGGTTGTTTTAGGTCTAGCTTTCCCTGTTGCTCACATGCTTGTTTCACAGGTTGGAGAGAGGCTGCCATCTCCAGGCATCAGGTGGATGTCAGATGATGTAAATATGTGATTCTCTGCTTTGTGTCCACCTGTGTTGCTGCCTGGGGTGCAATTTTGTGCTGCTGTTTCGGGTGACAAGGATGCAACTGCAGCGCCAGCCTCCTCCATAAGTTGCTTCTCCTCATGGTTGTCTGTGGACTGATCTTCATCACCGGGTGGGGTGTCTACCAATAGTTTCTTAGGGGAGAAGCTGCAGGGGCCCTCTAATCTTACTGGGATAAGTGGTGACATCTCTCCCGTTGGGGATTCATCCCCCAGGACACTTGAGCTAATATCCCCTGGAGAGGTGGTGCTAGGTGGAGTAATAGGACCTTCACTGGAGGATTTGCTGAAGTTAGTCTTCAACCCTTTTATTTTTGAAGGATTATTTTCAGATGGAGAGCTTTGGGTTATCTCCAAAGCACTGTTAAAGCGCTTGCCTTCCTCTGTATGTAAATCTGATCCATCACATGGGTTGTGAGATTCATAGAAGTCAGTACCAGTACACCTCAAGTGGCTAAAATTCAAAAGCGGTGGAATTGTGGGATGTCTGATCTCATATAACCCATCATCATCATCATCATCACCATCATCATCACCAGCCTGGTTGAAACCCTGGTTTATGCACTCTGCTGGACAGCTGGCTACATTGTCTTTCAAAGAATCCCTGACTTCCCTCATTTCAAGTAGCACCTCTTCCTTTAATGTAGAGTCAGGGCTGAGAGATTTCTTTGGCGATCCAGGGACAGTCATAGTTGTGCTCAGAGTGCTCATAGAACTTGTGGTGTTCAGATTCGTGAAGGACTGAGACTTGGTCATCTGGTTGTACATTTCCTCTAGTTTCTGAACACTGAGGTGCTGTGGGGTCCTGCTTATCCGATGCTGACTTCCAGTGGTGGTGATGGTTATACCATGGGGTGAGCTTTGAGGTCCTAACTCTGGGCTTCGTTTGTCTGGAGATCTGAGACTGCTCTCAGAAGTGGCGTGCCTGGTGGAGCTACCCAAACGGCTTGGAGTAAGGTGATTGTCCAAAGAAGTTTTGTCCTCTCCTTTCTCTACCACCACATCCAATATTTCCATACTACGAGCAAAGGCATCTTTTAAGTTCATTGACACGATGCTGCCATTCCTCTTGGCTCTCTCCAATGCCTCCCTCCTCTTGATGGCTTTCTCTTGCCTCTTTTGCTCCTTATAAAATTCTGAGAAGTTGTTGACAATGATAGGGATTGGTAGGGCAATGACTAGCACCCCTGCAATACAGCAGAGTCCACCAACGATCTTTCCAAGTAAAGTCTGCGGGTAAATATCCCCGTAGCCCACTGTAGTCATTGTAATGGTGGCCCACCAGAATGAAGCAGGAATACTTGTGAATTTGGTGGCATCTTCATCTTTCTCAGCAAAGAACACCAAACTGGAAAATATCATGATGCCCATAGCAAGAAATAATATAAGCAAGCCCAGCTCATTGTAGCTCCTTCTCAAAGTGAACCCTAGAGACTGGAGTCCTGTAGAGTGTCTGGCCAACTTCAAGATTCTTAATATTCTCATGATTCTGAATATTTGTACGACACGGCGCACATTTTGGAACTGTAGCACACTCTTGTTGGATTCTGTTAGGAAGATGGTGACATAGTAGGGAAGGATGGCCAACAGATCAATGACATTCAGTGGGCCTTTAAAGAACTTCCACTTGTTGGGAGAGGACAGGAAGCGTAGGAGGTACTCCATGGTGAACCACGCGATGCAAACAGCCTCTACATGGGCCAGCTGAGGATTATCATTGGCTTGGTTAAATTCGTCCATGACTTGGAGCTCTGGTAAGGTGTTGAGAGACAAGGCAATCGTGGACAGGACAATAAAGAGGATTGATATTATGGCGAGAATCTGAAATGAGAGAGAGAGGAAAACAAGGTAAAATGTAAATAAATCCAATCAACAAATTCTGACAAAAAGAGGATAGTTAAAGAAGATTAAAGAAATGAACACATCAAACTCAGTTAGTCAGTTAATCAGCCAAAATAGCTCTGCGTTCTTTGACTTTATCTCTCACAGTCAACATTTTATGACTCAGTTGGCAGATCACAATAGCATTCATAATCAGAGGAATCTGCTTTGCATTAATAGACAGGGAAAAAAAGCTAAATATAGAAAGCTTGAATGTTTTAAGAGTAAATGATGTGAATATAATGGAGCGTGTCTTTGCTTGAAAGACACCTTGGAGGCTTTTCTGAATACAAATGAAAAATCCATTATACATACAAAAATCTCCCCCTATTGCCCTAAAAGTTTTAATTGTGTCCGATAACTCAGTGTTAGTCTATTTTGATTTATTTTGGATCTGATTCACCTGCGTGTCCACTGCTGATTATAAAATGTGACACATGATGACTTATGATTAAATGAAAATGCCTTCCTGCACATAAGCACAATTCCTTACAGTAGGCTGTAAGATAAATATTAAAAGACACTTTGAAATGGTCAAAGAATGAATAAGATGTCATCCTGGTGAATAGCTGCTGCATAGTTAGTAGATGGCCAAGAGATAGACAGTAGAAGTTCATGTCCACTAGTGTTAATTATACTTTGGTAAACTCCAAGGCACTGAAATCAGTAAGTAACTAAATTAACCCTTTCGCCAGCCACATGTAGAGATCAGTTGGTATCTTTTCAGTCACACTACTTTCTTTGACAGTGGGCAATGTTATCATTTCTATGTCTATTCAAAAAAATGTAGTTTGAGACAGTAGAATAAACCTGCAATAATCTTTCAAACTCCTGCCAGTCACAATAATATTTCTTTCAATTTTAAAAAAGAAACTGCACACTTCACATCTGAAATCATTTATCAGACAATCATTTGTCATGTGGCCTCAGTTGTAAAAGGTAAGAACATCTGGCCTAGAGGTCGGCATGGGGTGAGATTTAGTGGCAGCACTTATCTATACCGGGATTTATTGATAGCGATTGATTAAAGCTGGCCTCAGATGTCATGTCTAGTGTTTGAGATATATAAAATGAGCAATCAAGTGAGGGAGGAGAATTGCTTTTGAATGTCACATCATATGAGACATGCTGAATTTTTCATCCAGAGCTCTGCCTTACACCCGACTACTTGCAAGCCACAGGGATTAGTTGACGTTCGTTTTTCTCTTAACTCATCTCTGCCTGTCTCTCCGTCCCGACCCCCAAAAGTGAATAGTTTCCATCCTACATTAAGGGAAGTACTGCAGTATAACTTCTACTAAAATCCACCACATGAAAAAATTTGCATGCTTTTGTGCAAAGTCCTCTGTGACCTGTGCAATATAAAACGTATTAAAGTCTAATGGAGAGAGATTGAAGAGCCTCAGTCATGTCACCCTGAATACAAATCACAAACCACATTTAGCTGCAGAACACACAGATGATCCTACATAAATTTATGGTCAGAACTCTTGAGACAATTATATAATCTCCTCTGAGAATTCATCAAATTAGCTACTGTTAAATTCTAATATAAGTGGAAGCTTAAGAATTTTACAACGTTTCAGAACCAGACATTTCTATCAATTATCCAGTGAAATGAACCAAGAAAAGGTAAATTTTGTCTCTCAAATGAAGTATAGAATAAAAAAATTCAATGACTTAAGAAAGTACTCATACACTTTAAACTTTTTAGGCATTTTACCACATGACAACCGCCATTTTTAACTTTATTTCACTGGAGTATTCATGTGAAAGGAGCGCCTTATCCTATGTTAAAGGATTAAAAAAAAGGCCATGCATATTTACAACATTTAAAAACCATAAATTAACCTTAATTTGTATTCAACCACCTTGATTTGGGTGCCCCTGAATATCATTTAGCAATAATAGGAATGTAAAAGCATTCCACGTACAAATAAATCTGCCTAAACATTATGTGCTTAATTGTATTATTTTGCATAGATACCAATCAGAAAACATCACAAGATTTCTGGCTGCATTAAGTTCAGGCGTATGAATAGCTTTTGCAAGGCACTGTGCAGAAAAGCCAGCATGATGGCTCAGCAGAGGAAGTGTTATCACTAAATGCTGGTCCTGATTAGGTTAAACCAATTAGCAGTTAAGAGAGGCAAACCAGGCAGCGCTGGCAAAGAGCTGAAGAAAAAAATGTGGAGTCATGGTAAGGACACGGATCACGTCCAGAGCCCCCTGAAACTTTTTGGCAAACTCGTTAGAAGCTCATGTCTGGTTGCCAAGTTACTCAGATGGCCTTCACGGGTGTTTCTAAATACGGAGAAAAAATACAAGCAGAAAAAATTCTGGGTAAAATCACACATGTTCACAATGCAGATTTTTCACATGATGTACGACACGCTTTGCAGTATATTAAAGCACTCATTTCCGAGAGACCAGCTTGTCTTTATGATCTCTACTAATAAAAGCTTCACAGGGGACACTTAAAAGCGCAGTAAGACCAGGTGTGGGCCGCGTAGGGACTCGTCTGTCACATATATGCACCCCTTTTCCTCTCCGATATGCCAATTGCCGCTGGAGCGTGGGGATGAACGGTCCTGAGGTGACTTGCATTAACCTGTGCTGAACTGAGTGGGAGTAGCTAAGAGGATCAATTACTCAGTCTCCTTCCCACCCCCCACCCTTGATTTGCATGTGCTGCAGCATTAAGAATAGCATCAAATGGCGTGTGTGGTGGATTAAAAAAAAAACGAGACCAGCAAAGTCCCTCGGCCTGAGGGTGACCTGCAGTATGAAGGCTGAAAGAGAGAGGAGTCGGAGGAAGATATTAGATATTTGATTGAACTTCATAATCTGTGGCGCTATTCTCTTGCCAGGAATTCGAAGAGTAAAACAACTTTTTGATCTCTATGCAGCCCTGTTGTGCTTTAAACTAACTGCTTAATCTAGAACCAAAGGATCACCCTAAATTAATTCATCATGCTTATTTTTCCTCTGATAAAAGACGTAACTCAGATTAAAGTCTCTTTCCCACTCTGTCTCTGAAATGTTCCTCTCATGGTAAGAGCAAAAAGTCACAGTCAGGTCGGGGACAGGCTGGTCATGAGACCTGATTGGCTTAGACGGAATGGAAATGTTCTCAGATGATTAGGTTGTGTGCACCATGCCTTAATTGTCCATGACCACTTTAGCTGCTGCACTTCCTCTCCACCTACTGCACCACAGCAGAGACTGCTTTGCACGGAGAGCTGGGTTACGTTGAGATTTAAAATATGAGGTAGAAGACAGATGGACATAAAAAGGGAGATTTTTTTTAAGTCACATGGCTTAGTTTTACACAACAATCTGATGATTCCCTTAATACTTTACTCTTTTACTCTTGAGCGTTTTGTAAAACACAGATATCTCAAACAGCGGAGAGGCGGCTCAAATATTCTGTTTGAAAAAGTCCCTTGCAAAATTGTGAAATTTGTCATGTTGCAACCACAAATGTAATATAATCAAACTAGGAGACAATTGTGACATGGAAGAAAAATGGTTTCCAAAATGATTTTTAAAGTAAAACCTAAAAGACACTGTATGCATTTGTACTGTGGCTACACAATTCTAACAAATAAATATCCTCTGATATAAGCTCTGTAGTTTAGACTAGAACAGCCAAAGAGAACGCCAGGAATACCCTTGCAGAAGAAAAGCACAAAACTGTTTATTTGTACTGAAATTAAATCACCCTAAAATTAATTTGCTTTCATTTAGGACTTTTAGAGTAAAGAGCTGTAAAAATATGAATGCACGTAAGCCTTTCCCGATTCTTTTTGTTTTGAAAAACATTCTGAAAATCTCTGTCAGATATAAGCATTAAACAGTTCCACATTTACTGGATAAGGAATGAATTTGATTTAGCCACCATCACCATATGCTGTCTTCATGATAGTGCTGTTAGTATCCCTCAGCTTCTTAAAAAGTGTTAGAAAAAGTGTAGTGATCTGGAAGGGAAAACATGCAAGAGTTGCTGTGTTAAGAGCCCTCTCAAGTGTCTCTTCACAACCTTTTCAACCACCTGTCATCTCTTATCACGAATCTTCAAATGGCAAGTCATTCCTCTCCTTTCTCTTCAAAGACAAGGTCGATAGCAGCACTAATTTCTCTGTTAGTGTCCTATCATTAGTGACAGCGCAGTGGTCGCCTTTACAATTCACTTCTTGTATCATCTACCCTGCTTCCTTCTCTGCCAGGATGAGGAAAAGTGGTGAGAAAGAAAATAAACTGCATCACACCGATGATCCATCTGCCACCTCTGGGAATGTAATCAATCGTGCACACATCCGATTCTGGAAGCCGAGCAAAGAGCCCCTATAGATGCTGTACGCGTTCTCAGACCTCTTATGGACCATGATCCACCTCTGAAGTCCACACTCTCCCCTCTGGGCACTTGCATCTTCAGTTTGTGCTGGACAAATCGACTCATTCTTCAGGTATGATAATTGTTTTTGCTGGAGAATCAATTAGAGTGATTATGGCTATGCTAATGAAGATTGATCCCAGGATCTCTGTGGTATTTCATTACTTCTGAGACCATCTCTTCCAGTGTGATGGCATTGTCAAACCACACAGCTGTGGGTCTGCACGATTAGTATTTTTCTACTTACTAAGCAAAATGAATTATTTTCTCTAGAGGCACAACTTGGATTTGAAGCCTGAAATGTCCATTCATACATTGGATATATGCTCTCTGGTCTACTTTACGATCCAGTAAGTTAACCAGTTGAAGGTTAACTTTCCAAACTGTTAAGTCAAATTTAAAACTTGAACTTTTAACATTTTTACTTTTTATTACAGTCAGCTAAACGTGTAACGTGTGAGCTGTGGTTAATTATGAGGAAAATGCATTATGAATATCCAATAGGAATATAAATATGAAAACTAGTACGAATGTGTTAGATTTATTTATTTTATATTGGAAGTATTGGCCCAGGGCAGCTGTAGCTTCAATGTACAAGTACAGGCCATTTACAATAACATGTTCATTTATAGAGTTTGTGATGTTCCACTAATATATTACAATCAGCAGGTCAATCTTCAGAGAAAAACAGAAGATGTCATTGGCCTGAAAAAGTTTAAACAGTGCATCTTCATTGGCTCAACAGTGTGGAAAAAGTTTCAAAGTATCCAAAAATAGCAAGGCATGAATCCCTTGTCTAATCTAAACCATTACTAACAATTACTGATAGCACTGAGCAAATGCGTCATTTTTTTCAGGAACCTGACTCGTTCTTAAAGCAAGGTTTAGTTTGATAGTTTGAGTATGACTTGTGTGTATCCCTTAAAGTGAGCCGATATTAATCAATGACAAAGAGCTCCCTGTCTTTCTGTCCCACCATGTCAAGATTCTGCTGGTCAAAGGTGTTTACTGTGGCTTTCCAAATACTTTACCCACATGGTAAGAAAGAGAGGAAAACAGAACTGGGTGGTTGTATTAAGTTTCCATCAATTGTTTTATTTAGCAGATTCTCTGATCTTCAGAGAGGTTTGGAAGGATGCTACAACCATTGCAATTTAGTTCTCAATTCTAAAGCTGATAGTCAGTGTATAAAATAATTGGTTTCACAAAGAACTGGACAAAATTACGTAAAACTGGAACAATATTAATATTAGCTTGTCCCAGAGAGTCTGAAATGAAAAACTTAAATCAAATGAAGCCATTGCAGCATCCATCTGCCGTACTATCTTTGGAGACTCCACAGGGAGTAAGGTGCAAGACAATTAATTCTTATTTCAAGTAAATTATTGAGCCAATTTTGTACCTTTAGCAGCAGCGCTGTCAGTAATTGCTGAGGATGTAACCCATCTGTCGCAGCATAACACAGATTCACAATACTCTGTCACTTGCCATTTATTTTGCCATCTGTCAAATAGATTATATTATGCACTTGGGAACCATCGTTAGCAGCATTGTCATGATGTGATTGAAGTTTGAGGGTCTGTCTCTATGGTGTGTGTTTGGGGGGGTGGGCTCAAAACCAGTGCAAAGCAACCTGTTTGGCATGGTTTGTTGACCAAAGCACAAACTCTTTCTGGTGCTTCAATATTATCTTTGCTAAATGCTAACAGAAATCAGACGCATTTAACTAATGTTTTAGACCGAGTGTGAGAATCATTCAGCAGCTCAAATTAAAATGGTGGAGTGGGTCCACAGCATATGAGGAGCCCTAATCAATAAGCACTTCTCATCTGCTTACAGGATACATGCACCTTCAGTCACCACAGAGCAGAGGCAGTTTGCCACAACATGGCAGGAGTAAGCCGAGAATAATAATAAAAAAAGATGCATTTATGATGTTAACCTTTTAGCATTTCTGCTAATTAAAAAAAAATCTTATCTGATAACTGCAATAAAGATCAGATACACCATACAAAATACACATTGTTCACATTCTTTCCAAAATCCTCTTTCGACTCTCAAGGAAGTTTTTATATAATAAAAATAAATGTTTGATGCTTACAAGCATGATACTAGAGACAAGTAGAGAAATTGTGGTTTGTGACCACTTGTTTTAAGACAGATCAATCTTGACAGGTGACCAACTGGTGAGAAACTCAAAACTCTGATCTTTGTCCGATCAGTGAATGTACCATTTTACCATCCAAATTCTTTGGAATAGATTGCTGTTTTCACACATTCTTAGCTATCTTTAGCATCAGGGAGGCAGCACAAAGATGCAAAATGATTTTTAAAAGAAAGCTGCACTTTCTCCATATTGAGACATGTCTAGTATTCGTTTAAAGCAAATAACAGGACAGCTAATAGAACAAGGAAGGTGTTTTGTTCTTTTGAGCTTTTCACCTCTCTTATGCATGTGATGGATCTAGAAATGTCTTTGGGTTTTTGGGGTGAATGTACATCTTCTAAAATTATACATATGGCGACTGCTTTTTTTGTAATGCTGTAATAAATAGAAATATGATTCCATTATACTTTATCTTTTGGTTAAAGGCCTGAAAGAAAGAGGGCTGTATGCAATATTTTTAGATTCTGCATCCATTAATCTGTCGGCGTTCACACAAACAAGCCTCCACACAAGTACGAACCGTCAGATTGTGTTAGCGTGGGGTGCTCCATTACAATCTAGAGTAGCTTTTGTCCCGAATGACAAGTCTGTGATTAGCAGGTAGAAACATTACATACGGAAAATCTTAGCTGACAAGATGTACTGAAAATACCTGCTACCGAGTGAGTTTATGTGACACGTCACCTAAATCGCTCTAATGTCAGCTCCAATTAAATCTAATGGTAACCGTGAAAGAAAATCAGAATGATTTTTTTAAGAGTTGAAAGGAGCAGACAGAGCATAAATTAATCCTGCTGACGTCATTGCCTTCTAATGATAAATGCAACTTTGACTATAAGATTTTTTTGTGGAAAATCTGCACAGGACTAAAGTAGAGGACGAAGATAATTTCAGTCCTTTCTCTCTGGTAAAGCTGACTGCAGTTGGCAGCTGTGTTAACATCAATAAAACCAAACAGACATGTTTTTTTCAGGACATTGATTTTTTCTGCGGCAAATTTATTATGCGTAATTATTATGAGAAATAAGTTATGGGTGCTTAAAATTCATCTCAAGCAGCATCAGTCTTAGTTAAACTTAACTCTTTTTTATTACTAAGTTGTGATCCTGATCTCCAGTGATGCAGAAACTCTGAACACACACATTTGAGCTACAGAGTACTCCATCAAGACAATTTCAGGGAGACGCTGTGGCCGTTGCTGCCAAGTCGGAGAAGGTAGTGAATATAACCCTGAGGCAAACATTATCTTGGCTGCAGCGAGGGTAGATTACAGAAAGCATTTCTCTGCTAAAAACAAAGTCAGAGACTGATCATGGTTATGTCCTCAATTCTCACACCAAGCGTGCAGGAAACTTCCCTCCTGAGTCTAGCATGTTCGCCGCTCTCTACATTCAAAATGTGAAGAGTCGTTTATCGAGTTCATTGCGTATCAAGTATTCAAATTAGGAAAAACAAGAGAACATTGTGTTCATCTGTAAGTGTAATTCCTAAAATCTCTGAATCCAGATTTGCAACAAATTATGTTTTTCTGCATTTACTAAATGTACAAATATTATATCTTAATAAGTACAGTTGGGTTTTTATAACAAGTTTAAAAAAATAAAGAAAAAGTTACAGCACCACCCAAGAATAACATTAAAATGTAGATAGATACTGCTGGACTCCACTCCAAATCCAAAAATTCCTAAATAATCATGCCTATTATGACATCATTTGAAGCTAAAATAAAGACCTGAAGCATGCCCCATCTTTAAGAAGATCCTGCAATATATCACTTTCCTCCTGTTTTCGGATTTCCTCAGTCAATAAAACTATAAGAACAGATCTGATTACAGGTCAACAAAAGTCTATGCATAAATAATAATATATGCTAATGCTATTTCTTTCTCATTCTCAGCAAATTTATGAATCAATTATAGAACCTATTCCTATTGAAATTGGAGGAGAATGTTCCCACGCATAATATGCAACTAACTTTATATTAAAGAATAAACATAATTTAAAGTTAGTGTTTGATTAGTCCTTGTAAGATTGACTTTTTTAGCTATACTTCTGGCAAAAGGTAAAATAGTAACTTGATTGTGGTACAAGGTAGCATTATGTAGCAGTATATTACCCTCCCTTTAAGTTTATGTTAAGTTTAGTTTATGTTTTATTCTAAAACATTTTAAATCTATGAACAGTCTTCTTTTTTTCTATTAATATGCACAATACATAAATGTGTAATAAAATCCCAATGGCAAGCATTCAGAAAGAATATAATACAATTGAAAAGAACAGAATAGAAAAGAAATGTCCTTTATTGTCACTGTGGGAAAATTCAGGTGTCACATGCATATTCACATAAAGTTGACAAGTATAAAAAGTAAGAGCAAGATGCTGTTAAGTGTGTTGTGACTCAGTGTGAATGAATTCAAGGTTTCTTTCTGTTCTCGCCAGTAACTTTGTATTAAATCTTTCTCAATATACAGTAGTTATACTTCATCTATAAATATTCCCAGATGACATCAATTTAAACTATGTCCTTTCACTGCAAGGTGTTTGAGCAAAAAATCCAGTGAATGTGTATATGTGTGCATTTCTAGGGAGTACAAGCCTTCAGCCCTCATGCCGTTTATTAACCTATATGAGCCTCAGAAAAGCTTCTGAGAAGAGAGAACTGAAGGTAGACTATAGCTACAACTTCCCCTGCTACACAGATAACCATTTGTACATGCACATACACATATAACTATATAGCTGCAACAAATACACTGACAGGTGATGCAATTGGCAATAGTCATGTGGTTTCAAAGCCGTTTACTTCTTGGAAACCTTGTAGATCTTCCTTTGACACATGCTCCCTACCGCAGCAGGAAACGCCAACAATACGTGTATTTATAGATGAATAGTCCACATCTATATGCAAGCCTATTTCAATGCTTCGGAATGCATAAAAGATCATTAAACAAATACTCAGAGGCAATAACAGCAGAAGAAAACAACTTAATTACAGTGATAATTTTCTTATGCTTTGAGTAATTTCCATCCGCTTTCCTGCAGAGAAGTGTGGGTGTTCCTATGTGTGACAGAGGGGGAAAAAAATGAGAGCAGTCAGCAGGGTTATGTATAATTACATCTTAGCGTGCTCCCTCCTGCGCCGGAGATGCCATAACCGACACTTTCTCAGTCCCAAGGAAGGACAAACTAACCCACATCGCATACGTCTCAATATTTATGATGCTCTGAGTGCTGCAAATATCTTATGGGGGAGTTACAGAGCGTTCCTGTATGTATGCAGATAACGACACGAGCAAGATTTCTTACAAGCTCTTCGTGGTCTTACCCCTGAATCTACTGATAACATCATCCATCTAAGCTTAGAGGCTGTGGGAGGATGAGAAGGTGGGGTAGTCGTGGTAAATACTCATAAGTGCCTCTTTTTTTTCCTTGTGATGGGTGCTTTCCAGAAATTTACTCAAATAAGAGTCACATCTCCAGGGTGCTTTTCCTTCACAGATAAAACTGGGAAAACCTCAGAGGAGAAGCTTGCTCTTCCCTGCACCTCCCACACACATATGCACAGAGAAGAGTGCACACATGCACACAAAACAGTGAGACATACCGTACAGATTCTCCTGGAATGCCTTTAATAGCTTGCACACTTTGTATGTTTTCTCTCTAAACTGCACCATCCGATTCAACAGATGAAAAATAGAAGAAGAGTGCCGCTTCTCCTAATTCCTCTGTTATCTTCAATAACTATGTGTCACCTTACTGTCTGATTCATGGAGATGTTTCACAGCCCTGCTAATGCAGGTCCAGTGGAAAGAAGCTCTGAGATTTAAATATTGTTTTTTCTGGTTTGCTAAGAGTTTTATTGACTTGTGCAGAAGCCCATTGAGGAGCAGGATGATGGCACAAACTGTAAACAGAAACATCATCCTCTAACACCTTATTAGACATGCAAAATATATAACTATTTTTAAGAGCATTTTGAAATGAGCCAGTCACTTCTCAAATGCCCCATGAGTCGAGCTTCTGTCCACTAGAGGGAGCTATTCCTCCCTCTCCATACATGTCTAAAAGAAGGTTGGTTGAAGGTGGGGATGAAGGGGGCTTTCCTGCTGGGGTTTTGACACAAAAGGAGTGATAATCCCTTGGTTACACCCTCTATCTTTCTCACAGAAAATGAAATATACACTTCTCTCTATCTCTCTCACTCTCACCCTTCCCCCCCGTCTTTCGTTTCGAGACTGCTGGGAAATAGCGGCAACCGAGGAGTCAGCTAATCCAAATCAAGAATAAACAGGAAAGATGAAAGAAAGAATGCACAACACTGAACTCTTTCAGTGGCGGCATGCCTTGCATTCCTCACAGCATCCATCTCAAATCTATCTTTGTAGAACTTGTTCTCTTTGGTATTTCGTCATGATAAAATCCTTCTTCAAGAGACAGTTTGCATTTGTTGACAAGAGATTTAATGAAAATACCAGAAGTTGGAGTGGACAGCATTCAGAGAACAAATTGGCAGTAGTATAAAATGCAACTTTCTCCTTGTGGTGAGTAAGTGATGAGTGTTTTAACGGTCTATTTTCACATCAAGAGCAGTTAGAGACTTCTGTGTAGCCTTTCATTTTCATTTGGTTTAACTAAACATCATTACTTATTTTTATTTTGAGCTATTTTCATGAACATGTAAGATACCATTTGGACAGTCACGCTTAAGGGCAACTTAGAGAGACTGATTAAGCTAACATGCATGTGTGGACTGTGGAAGGACGTACCTGGAGAGAGTTCACAACACCGTACCAAGGACCTACTTCTTACAACGTTCTTACAACATGTGCAACCACTCACTCTAACATGTAGTTATTCTTTTTGTTGCTGTATTAAAAATCATACCAAAACATGATCCCAAAGCAAAGGATTTATGTGGACCAAATACACTAATGACACGGTTTCCTTTCTAATCATATTCACTCACACAATGTTTCCATGAATATATTCATGAGTGAGGCTGATGCGGGAGGGAAGACGAGACAAGCACCCGAGCCGCCCAGTGATTAAATAACTAAATAAACCCTCAAAGAACAGACAGCTACAACAACAAAGAAAATAAAAACAAATGAGGACATACAAAGATCCTCTTTTTATGAGATCACTCAGTCTTGTTACTTTTTAATTCCCAAGTGCTTTGAGCTCTTCACCGGCTTCTATCTCATTTAAGTTATGTTTTATCACTTATTCATAACTTTCTCCACGGAAGGTGAAAGAAGGTTGCTTAGCAAACATGGTGTCAGTGACATATTGACGCTTGTTGCTGTAACCATAGAAACTTGTGAATGAAATCCCTGGTTCTCATGTCTGGGAGGCAGCTGTCACCACATGGGGAATTTATTTCTTTTGCCAGTGAGATCTGACATTGCTTCTGAAAATAATTTTTGCACGTACGCTTGCAAAATTATACACCTTTAAGCAATTTCAGCAATCATCTCAGCCGGGGCAACCCCTTCTACTCAGAGCAACACATGTAGTTCTCTCCTTCACAATGTGCACTGATGTTTACTTTAGTAATGACTCATGCTGGATCATACTCTGTGGTTCTCAGTAACAAAAGAACAGCCAACACACAATAGAAATGTGACAATGGAAAAAAAAAGTGGCATAAACGGCTGAGCAATTGAGCTCAATGCTGGTTCGTAGTCAAGGCAAGCAGGGGGAGCTGATAAGGAAACTGTAATAATGGAGAGTTTTTACTGCTTTTGTTCCACGGCAGAGCACAGCGATCATCAGCGGGCTGAGGTGACTGTTTCCAAGACATTAGATTGAGACATGTCTGTGTGTGTGAGAGCTGTATTTATATGTGTGTGTATACATCTATGTGGGAGGTGTTGTGGTGGAGTCTGGGGGATATTGATAGCCTGTCTGTCCTTGGAAGAGCGCGATAGTTACGCCCCCAAACTCTTCACGGGAGATTTAGTTTAATTAATCCAAATGAGGACACTTTTGCAATTCACACACCCAAAACACGGACGGATGTCTGTGAGCTGTGACACTGCACCAGTGAAGAGGGCAATGATACAGCCTCAAAATGAGGGGTATTTTTTTAAGTTTGGTGTCCTTAGAAAAAGTATTTGTTCATCAAAGTATAGCAAAACCATAGCGTCTACACTTACATAATGCTCAGTTGTTTAGATCCGGTAGGAGGCAGAAAGCTCCGCCACACCAATTGATGGGGGCTTGTCTAGGGCCATGTTGAGCTACATACAGCACACACTTTTGCTAGCAAGTGGAAAACAGTAACTGTGCATAGTTGCAGCACATTATTAAGACCTGGAGACATAAAAAGAAATCAGTAAAAGACAGACCATTTTTTGAGTGGCACAAGTCAATAAAAATGCAAAATTTTAAAATTTTGTCCTGTCTCGTTCTCAGGAATTAAGCTTTGTGTTTCACTTCGTCTTGCACACAGCAGACAAGACGCCTCATGTGTCATCACTACGTCCCTAATATTTTTTTGGTATAGCTATAAGTGGTTTTAGAATAAACTTTATTTATTTGCAGTTAACAGAAAAATCCTTAAATTATGTATACGAAAAATCCAAAATGAGTAATGTTGCCTTGAGGAAAAGCATTAGTTGACTTTCATAAAGGACGGATGGTTAATCCTATAAATGACAGGATGCCTTCTTCGTGCTGATAAAACCAGACAAAGTATGATTTAAGACTTTTAATTCACTCTGAACAAAACATTTTTTTTAATATCCTGCTTTCACTTTCACCAATAAAATCACAAACATCTCTATAAATGTATGAACTTGTGAGACTTAAAGACGATCATAATCAATGAAGGAGTGTCAACAGCTGCATGACTTTTTACTACAAAGCCTTTGTAGTAAAAGTCCAATTTCCCAGTAGCAGTTTTAACAGCCAACCAGTGCTCATCTGTCTCCTGATACTAAATATAAACATGCCAGCATGTTCTGGATGCTTCAGGACAACAGTCGTCCAGGCTTTAGCATCATTAATAAAACTCTGTTCCTCTGCACCCGACAGGAGCAATACTGTTTGTTTTGAAACTCTTCTCTTGTAATGACTTGTGCTTTGTGTGTGTGTCTGTATCTGGCAAACACATTAGTATATTGTGAGTCACTGTGACTATGTGGCTTATTGTCAAGTGAAATCAGGTAATCAGCACGGCAGCATTTGAGCAGGCACAGGATTATTGAATCTCTCCGTGTGCAAGACGATAAGCCCCCGTAACATTTCCGCAAACACAGAGAGCATTTCCACACAGGTGGAAGGGAAGACCAAAATAAGTCAGGTGCCTATCAGATTATTTATTAACTCTAATGTGAGAGAAAGAGTGACGAACTGCTAAACATAGACTTCAAATCCTATTACAGTTATCCACATTCATCTTCACAACGAATGGTATGAATGCTCATGAGTATGCACTGTCCAAAACGGCAGCGACGCGCAAGGAGGAGCTGCATTCTCAGCAATTCAGCAATTTGCTTTTGCAATGCACGAGTTTAGCGCACCGCTCCACACTTAATACAGCCCAGTGTGTGGGATGATGGTGGGAGATGAGAGAATTAGAGGGTTGAAAACACATGAGCAGTCCCAGCAAGAGACCAAATTACACAGTCAAACATTTCATGATGATAACATTGTTTACAGCCTCTGGGGCTGATTGGCCTGCAGATGCAGAACTCTGAACACACATGAAATATCCTCATGAGGCGACACGAAGTAGTTAAGTCAGGGGAGAGCCATCTCTCAAAGAAGAAGGCAGATTTTTAAGCCATTGTACCAAACCGCAGCAAACTGCCATTGTACAGTGTCTTGTGAAAGTTGATCATTTTAGGGTTTGCATCATTTAATTTAATTTTTTTCGCGATGCAAAAAAACCAAAACTGAACAAAATAGCATAAAACATCACCAATTACAGCTGCAAGTCACGTTGGATAAGTTTCTATGAGTTTGCCATATCTTGACACAATATATATATTACATCCAGTATATATGAAAGATGAGTCAGACACAGCACATTTTCAATCTGACATTTATTCACACAAAACTGCCAATAGGGTTGGCTATACTTTCACAAGGCTCTGTAGCCCCCACTTCACACAATCCAAGGCTTTATTATGGGGAATGTGTTGCTTATTAACATAAAATAATTAACCAGCTGTCCTGCAATGAAAGTCTGAAAAGGTATGCAATTCTTTGAAAGTCAGATATGAAATGGCTTGCTTGAAATGACAAAAAGCATCAACCAAAAACATTAAAATAAAATAAAGAACAAAAAGCTTTGACAGAAAGTTCTAAAAATAAACAAAAAAGGTATGAAGAAAATAATTTTTTAAATATAATATTAATTCTAATTGGAAATTGTTAAATTACTGACAATTAGATTTTGAGGACTTTGACAAATAATTACATTTGGTTTAGTCCTTTTCTAATATGTTAATTTTCTTTTTATCTTTTACCCCTGTAGGTGAAAGAATGTGACACATTTGTAAAGCAATAAATTCAGAGAAGAATAACAGAAAAATCGAACTGAATAATATTGATAGGGCCTTAATGTTTGTTTTTAAGCTAAATACACTTTATATCTCTTTTTTGCCTCTTGCCAAATTGCTCTAACTAGACATCAGCCTTCAGAACAGGCCTGTATCCCTACTTTGTGTTGATTATACCCAGGTTCCCTGTGAAGAGACTTGCTGGTGTCTTTTATGGTCAGAGGTGTGTGATATCATTAATCTGATATCTATCAATGCTCTAAGTGCCTATTAATCAGTGTAATTAAAACTGTACAGAAATGAAAAAGCAAACACAGTCACCTTGACGGGACCCTTTACATTTTTCCATCCATTTCCATTTCCTGCACCCTTTTTCCCTTACTGGGGTCGGGAGGGTTGCTGGTGCCTATCTCCAGCTGTCATTTCGGGCGAGAGGCGGGGTACACCCTGGACAGGTCGCCAGTCTGTCGCAGGGCAACACAGAGACATACAGGACAAACAAACATGCACACACACACTCACACCTAGGGACAATTTAGAGAAGCCAATTAACCTGACAGTCATGTCTTTGGACTGTGGGAGGAAGCCGGAGTACTCGGAGAGAACCCACGCATGCCCAGGGAGAACATGCAAACTCCATGCAGAAAGACCGGGGCCAGGAATCAAACCCAGAACCTTCTCGCTGCAAGGCAACAGCTCTACCAGCTGCGCCACTGGGCAGCCCCCCTTTACATTTTTAAAAGCCTAATAATCCTTATGTGCCACAAGCAGAAAGCACAGTAAAACTGGCTAATGTGGGACAAGGGGAAAATTATAGCTTGAGAAAGAAGAAGCTGGGGTCACAATCTTTTGCTGTATAAAACTAGCTAATGATCAGTGAGAATATTTTAACACAGTCCATCTCCAACACCCAAATTCAGTTGTTTCATAATGTAAAATCCAAAAATTAATATGCAAATCTAAGAGCAGAAACTTGTTGAATTTCAGCCAAGAAAATTTATTCTGTGCCTCCTTGGTACAATTTCCACAAAAAACTTGTAATATAAACTTAGTTTATTATTTTTTAATGAGAAAAACCAGAGCACTCTTAAACCAGGGTTAGTCATTGTTTTAAAGATGGAAATATTTCCAAACAAAAAAAAAAAATGCCTGAATGTATAATTTATAACCATGGCTTTAGGTTTTTGCCAAGCATGTGAAAAAGTTTTCAAGCTTGCTATAATTGGCCTGTTTTCTGAGCTTCAACTTTCCACTTACTGGCCTCGGCTGAAAGGGAAAACAGTTGTACAACACAACATCACAACTTTGATGCTGCTTCAGTCACTTTAGCTGTAGAAATAGTCAAGGTCAAAATAATTGGCTGTTTCGCTTAAGGTGTCACTGTGTTTTTTCACACTACATTGCCTTGGATGTGTCATAGTAGGTCAACGATTTATTACAGTTATACCCTGAACAGCAGGGGAGCTCCTTCATAACTCAAACCAGAATGGAGCAACATAAGTCTTCTCCGTCACACCCTTCTGGTGATGCACTTCGAGCTAACACCTTGCAAATTGATTCTTCGCTAAGCAAACAAACCTAAAGACTCTGCATAACACTTAGTCCAACCTGGCTGGTATGGTGGATGGTATGGCATGGCTCAATGTCTCTAAAAGAAGCATAAAAAAATGACAGCAAACCTCTGCATATGTTACAAAGGTTTGTAGCAGATGAGATCTAGATGATAAAGATATTCTTATTCTTTATTTTTCCTTCCTTGTCAGCCACAAACTGGGGTACGTTTTAACACTAACTATTCTAACTAACTATCAGTGAGTCCTCCTTTGCATTTAGCACCTTGCACTTTGAAAATATGTTCAGGTCAGATGACAACAAAATTAAGCTTTTGTGCCTATATGTAAAATTTTATGGGAGGCAGAGATCTAACACTGCACATCATGGTGAACACACAATTTCACCATGTGGCATATTGCCACATGGTGATTGTGGCATTATGCTGTGGGAATTCAATGTTTCAACAGTCACATTGAAGCTGGTCAGAGTTGATGGGAAGATGGAAGGCACTAAATTCAGGTCAAACCTGAAAGAACATCTGTTAGAGGCAGGACAGTAACCCAAAGCTTACAGCCAAATTAAGTAGAAACTGGCCAGGGTCACAACATATCCATGCATAAAAATGGCCCAGTCAAAGTCCAGATTTAACACCTAATGCAATTAGAACTGCAAAATAATGGCAAACCTTTCAAGATTTTTATTTGTACAATCACTTGTAAAACATTGAATTGATCTTGCTTCACTTTTGTGCTGATCTACCACATAAAGCATCAATAATATAGTTTGTGAAAAAGTGGAAAACTTCAAGGGATAAGAGTACTTTTGCAAGGTGCTGTAAATTCAAACATAAAACATTTATTTGCTGCTAACCTCATGGTAAGAGCAATGTCTGCATGTGTGCTATTATTTTGGCATTTGGACATAAATGGCTGAGAAGCTGCAGTAAATCATGCACCTCTTTGCAAACCACAGCAAATGTAAAACATTAGAAGGCTATTATGTCTTGTGCTGGCCTCTTCTAATTGTTTCTTGTCAAGCTACGCTATTTATTGCCATTATAGCAAACCACAGTGGGAAAAAAACATACTCTTAGAAAATCCCACAAGGGCTGTCAAATATTGATTCTTAAATTTTTTTTATTAGGTTTTGCTCCAATTTCTCAAAGTGGAGTGTTTTACTTTTAAAACCTGGTTCAAAATTCTCATTAAAATTAGCAGGAAATTGTATCTAATTAATTGTTACATGAAATAGATGTAAATGTGATTATTCGATAAAGGTCTCGCTCAATTGCTGCTTAAATGAGTCAAAGCTCAAGCTCTTTTTTCTTCCTTTCGTCAATAAGATTTGTTAGTTTCTAATATTCTCATTCTACCAGAAACAAATACAATTCATTTGGAAGATATAACGATGACACTTGTGCAGGTTTTCTGCTATTCAAGGCTGGGTCCAGTTGCTTTGGGTTTAAAAGCTTTCCTGTGCATCTGAACGGTGATGTCACTGCTGGCATCAGTGGTCCCAGTTTGACAAACAGGAACAGAGGATCCCACAGCAGCCACCCTTTGTGGCTAAATTAGGACTGGGACAGCGGTCAACACCCTGATGTCACTGGAAGTCTAAGAACAGTTGCCACATGAGCAACACAAGCTTTAGCCTTGGCACCGCGACTGCAGTGCGTTCCATCATGACAATCCCTTTGGAAAGATCCCCTTGCTTACTCTGTCTCCATTTGCTTTATGAGGAACCTCTACTGGACCTTTGTTCTCTCCCCATGTCACTCTCATACTCAACTCCATGTAACTGAGGAGGCTAATTACAGAAATACAAAGAAGTCTTAATCTTTAAGACTAGAAAGGAGAATGTGATGCAAATATATAAGAGGAAAAAAAAACTGAGTTGTATCTCTAGTATCCCATAGATGGGATTTTACTTCCATTCATGACATTGCTTTGAAAATATATGATGTAGCTTGGATTATTAAGGAAATATAATCTGTGTAAGAATGTTTAATGTGAATGAGATGGTGGATAGATAGCTTGTAATTAGATTAAGCCAATGATGGAGATCAACTTGAGGCTTTTACACAACGCTGGACATAATTTTTCATTATGTTTATGAGAATAGAATTTGATTCAAACTCCTCTGCAACAGAAAAGCCTCAATTGAGCTTTTTCAGAAGCTAAAACAGATTTTAAAATGTCAAACAAAAGGTGTTGATGAATGGCCAACTTGAGCAAAAATACAAAAAAGGAAAACTGTATATTATAGCAAATTATTAAATTTAAAACAACTACTGAAGCTAAATAATAAAAAAAAACTGTAACATCTTTTTTTAAGGCTATAACAGTAAAATCTGTGACTATATTTGTTTGATATAAATCACAAAGAGTGAGAGGATGCAGTCGAGTGTGCTGTCAGGCAGTTGGAGTCTTTCACAGTTCAATATTCACAGATTCTTCAGTGGAACGTGACTCAAAATTATTCATGGAAAACCCACCTATTTGCATATTTTTCATAAAGCATATTTGAAATATTCAATCGAAAATGCAGCTTGGGAAACTGAAACACATGGGCGGAACGTTTCTTGTCACGATTCACCTCAACTACAAATAAACATTTTTAACAGTGAGTATATGAAGGCGTATTTGGTGTTTGAATTACTAAAATAGGCTTTTTCAGAGAGGATCTTAGGTATTTGCAAATTGCAGCTATTTAGCTAGGTTATACAAGGGGTCCACTGTATCTTCAAAGTGAACAGAGGTGTTTCAAAGACTTCTGCGCCACATTTTAATAATTCATATAACAAGTCGAATAAAAGCTGTGGCTTCCAGGTAAAACTCTGAATGACTGTACCAAATAGTCCAACAGCTTAACTCTTTAAACAGCTTGCTTTTATGGCTTGTATTTCACTCTTCTGTTTGTTAAATGCTTACATCCTTCTGTTGCATAGTTTCGCCCAAATAAAAATAATCTTCAAGTCAACCCTTGGTAAAGAAGCAAACAAAACCAAAGCAGCTACATCAGGAAGCACAGAACGAGAACCATTCAACCCCATACACCATGATTTACACTGCTGACTGTCAACACCAGCTGGCGTCATCTGGAACAGACTTGATCCAACGTGGTACGATAAGATGCAATGCCCAAAGCAGAAGGATGATGAGCTTATTACAGCTATGCTTTCAGTGTCACGTAATTCGTGCCCCTCCTCTAATACGGACATTGCTTCTCCTCCCACCTGTTCTCTCCATGTAACCTATTTCAGACCGAATCTGAAGCAAACACACCGACACACAATGACATATCTTTTGTTTTCCCTTACATGTCTACTCGGGGCCAATAAAAAAAACAAAAAGGTTGCAGGAGCCATCTTTGGGAGGACTCTTGGCAATCATACCAAACTCAAGTGCGCTGCACTCAAGCTGAAGAGTGCAAACAAGGCAGATACTGATGATAGCCAGCTTGACAAACAAGTAGTTTTCTTCCCCTCCTGTGAGAGTGTGACAATGTGTGGGGCCACTGTGGGAAATGAACTAATGCCATAGAACACGGAACATGTGGATGCCTTGTGGGCTTACAGGAGTTGTTGCATTTAAGGCACTTCAATGCCTATATACAACCCTGCATTTGCTAGAAAACATAAGACATGCCCATGACTGAATTTTTAATTACTTAAATCCTATTTTCCTTTCATGGAAAGATGCTGACTATTAATGACCAGTGAACAATTAGAAAAGAATGTGTCACAAACTGGCCTTCAAAAATCAATCTCCCTTAATCATTATGTTACACTGAAATTAATGCATTGAGATAGTTTTCCCTGAGTGTGGCAGTACTTTGATTCTAATGAATGAAGAGATTTAAAGATTAACCTCACTCACAGGAAGATCACATATAGATTTCACTTTATCTTTATTTGGAGATGTGTGGGCTAAGTTTGGCGATGTTTTTGGAAGTTAATGTTCAAAGACTTTTCTTGATCGCAAAGGAAAAAGATGGACAGACCACAGGTTGTTACTTGAAATTAGGTAAAAACTTGTCCATATGGTAAACAAGTGATGCTGCACTGATTTATGAATGTACTGTGATTCTCAGAAAGAGTAAATAATTTGTGTTGTCTGAATGTGTCTGCAAAATGGATAAAATGAGATCACTAATAATAGAAAGGTATCAACAGGGAAATAAAAGAGGAGACTATCAAATCATTGAATGAAGAAAAGAACCGAGGCAAAGACGACTTTTGTCTGAGGACATGTGTAAAAATATCCTATGCTGCTGCACTCCTTTCTTTCACTTCTACTCAAATAAAAACACGGACACGTGCACACGCAAGCTGTGATGTTTTCTTCATCTTCTTAGAATCATTTTTAATTACCATCAAATTTGATATCACAATTAAAAAACTGCCATCATGATCAGTAGCGGGTGTAAAAGGTTGCACGCTGTGTGTTTGTTGAGTTGTTAAGGAGCAATGGGGAGTTGCACATTGCCACAAAATGCTGTGGACAGGAGTTTGCGTGGGAGGACCACGGAATCTCCCCAAGAGTCTGTGCCGCATCCGCACCATATTTGGTGATTATGAGTTTCGCTGTCAGTCAAGTCAGACTTCAAGCACAGTATGTACACCCAGTCGACCTTGGCTAAGAAGCCCCTCAAAATATGTCTCATTTATCTAAGCTTGCAAGAACAACTTGTATTAGATTAGTATTTACATTGCTTTAGAAAAGTATTCATTCTCCTGGATAGTTTGAGATTTTTACATGTTACATGTCAGTCACTGAGATTAATTCAAAAGAAATGTTTAAGAGTAAGAATTTTTTTAAATAACTTCATTTGTTCCTCTCTCTATAAAACACAAGATCTTGACTATATTCAATGTGATTTTTTATTTCAAATATCCTTTTTTGTATAAGTATATACATTTGGCTACTGATTTGCCAACAATTACAAGGACAAGTACAAGTACTCAGATATATATATATACTCAGTACAAAATCATACATAACACCTAAGTGGTAGCCCAGTGATGTTTGATTTCATTTTTAAAGTCTATCTTTCACTCTCTTTTTCTTTGTTCCTTTCCTTCTTTCAATAATGACTTGCTTTTTGCCTCCCTAAAGTCTTGTGGAGTTTGCAAATGCCGGCTGTAGAATCGGCATATTCTTCCACTGGAGCAGCTCCTTTGCAGAGACCATGGGCCTCTTGGCTACTTCTATGATTAACGCTCTACTTGGCCAGTCTGTCAGTTTTGGCCTTGTGGATGATGGATTGAGCCATGAGATATTATTATTGTTTTGGAACCCAATGCTAAAAATGTCTTCACAATTTTATCTCTGCTATCCTCTTTGGTTCTTATGATGCTGTTTCTTCTCCAATCTTCTCCAACAAACCTCTCAGACCTACACAGAACAGATCAATTAACATTATATTACACATGGGTGGACAGTTTTTGTTGTTGTTTTTTTTAAAATAAGTGACGTCTGAAGGACATATCATACTTGAGTGTTTTTGAAAACAAATAAAATGTTTTGAAATATGCATTATTTTCCACTTTCTATCTATTGTATTGGTCACATAAATAACCAATACATAGAAAAATGACATCTGTGATTGTAACATAACAGGTGTGAAGTTCAAGTGTTGTGAATACTTTTGTAAGGCACTATGGGCTGTCCACATTATCCAGCTGGACCAGAAGTAGCTGCTCACTGAAAAGCATGATAAACAAACTCAGAAATATTTTCCAGCGACTCCCTCAACATCGTCCAGCTCAATGCTGGGGGTGTGCCTATGAGGTTTCCAACTCATTTGGCACCTAAAATACAACAAGCACAGCTCAAGCAAACCATAACAGCCCTTTTGTGACATTTTGCCACCATCTGCAGTAAATAAGAGGCCAGTCCAAGCATGCTAGCAGCCTTTGAAAGAACTATACTACCTACCCAGACGCTAAACTCCTCCAGGCATCTCATAGCCTGGCTTATGATCCCTGACAGGAAACAAGCTTGCTACCTACTTTATTATCTGCACTCCACATACACTGATCTCCAGGTTTCCCACTTTTTTCTCTCTCTTCAGAGGCAAGCTCCTCCTGCCTGCTGCTCCCTCCACTGATCTGCAGCAGCGTTGGTGGTGCCGCCCACACACCTTCCTCATCATCAGTTGCATCCTGACTCCTCCAAAGTAGTAAAGTCCTATGAGTGACTCCATTACCCATTGCCAACATTTTGCCACCATGAGCTTTCACAGTGGATGTTTGGAGTGTTGAGAGTAACTTGACATCAGGGGAGCGGTTCCATTTTTAGACACTTGCATAGTCACAGGCCATTCCTGGCTTTCAGAATGTATCATTTCACCTGAGGATACACCTATGCAGACTGGGACTGAAGTCTGAAGCACAAAATGCAGACTGTTCTCAAGACAGCAGCAATAAGTAGCCTCTACTGTGGGCAACATGAGCCTGCAAGAAGGGAAACAGAAAATAAAAAGAACAAATAAAGGCAGAGGAGCCCATTCTGGCAGAGACATATTGCCTTTTCAGTTATGCATGAAGCATCAAGGCTTAGGGACCCTCCTCTCTCCTCGACCCTAAATGAAGACAAAAAGAACTCCCTCCCGATAATATTGCCTCTGCTCCATCTCAACATGCAGCCCTCCTTCTCCATTGTTCAAAGAGACCACGTTCAATCCCACAGCAAGATGAGAATCCCTTGTAGTCCGCCCTCTTCCGCCACACCTTACGCTATTTGTGCATACAGAAAGCCTCAGTGATGGGAAGATTGCCGCCTTTCATTTGTCTAGCCCACTGCACAGCTCCACTGCGAAGCTGTAATTAGTGTCAAGAACAAATTTGTTAGTGCTAATAAGGTTCCAAGCTGTGTTGCTAGCAAGCACAACATGGCAACTCACAGAGCAGAGGGACCAGATGTGGCCAGAAGAGAAGAAACTGAATTTCTAAGGAAGTATACCATAGAGTAAAGGCATTCTTCCAATCACACCAAAAGAAAGGCAGATATGATAGCTGGCAAGTCACCTCTGTTCAGTTGCTAAACATCAAAAATGTCTAAAACATATTATTGCTTTGGAACCCAATGCTAAAAATGTCTTCACAACCAGTATCTCTTTTAAACTGTGGCATACCTGCATGTACAAAAAATGGTAACTAATTCAAAATATGGAACGCAATGAGTGGGTTTCCATCAATGAAATAAGCTAATGTTTTATGCTTTAAAGGTGTGATGACTTTGCAGTTTAAGGAAAAGCCGGAATCCCTATGGTAAATATACAATGGCATATAAGTGTGTATGAAAATTGACACCTCATTTTTTTCCTTTTGCAAATGGATATTTACTTCTGTTTCTTATCTTATTTTGGATTTATGTTGTTTTCAATACTTAGCCTATATACCTCACTGTGCAGAGAGAGTCTAATGAACATTTATGAACAGAACCTCTGTCAAAGTATCAAAACCTGTTAGCATTATAACCAAACAGTGTGCATGTACTGACATTAATCTGTTCATTTCATTACCGGAAGCAAATTACTGGAGAACCTCCTTTCTGCAAAGTTCTTGTGACTAGTAAAGAGCCAGTTTAGGTTGATATGGATTTTGATTGAAGCAATGCTTGAAACAGCTTAAGGAAGAATGCGAGAGTCATTTTCAAACTGTAGCTTACCTGTAACTTTATATCAATTTGCATTGACTTAAAATATGAAGCAAGGGGAATTATTGCCATTTTTTTGCAAATACAGTAGAATTCTCTCTCACGCATAATGTGTATCTCACTGCAACATTTCTACAACATTAAGAACCTTTGTCTCCCTTTGTTTTAGCACTTTGTTGTAGTAAAACAGACGAGTGCAATATCTATGTAAATATATATATATATATATATATATATGATTAAAAATACATAAGAAACCTTCAATCTTTCAAGGCCCTAAATAACTTGAAGAAATAAAATATCACAGTCCTGTGTAGGACTGTAGAGATATAATCTGAGATAAGTAAGAAGTAGACCATACTGCCCAAAGCTAATAAAAACTACATAAAAAGTACTGCATTAAAAAGTTACAGGTTTTTTTTTTTTGGTTTTTTAAGAAAAATGGGTTTACTGTTCTCAGTTTTTCTGTGATTTCATGTAGTATGATATAACACAGATCAGATTAATCAACATTGTAAACTTTTTGCTTCCAGCACAAACCACCCAAAATATCATAGGGAAAGCAGGTTTTATTTATTTACAGCACTACTTTCATATTACTACCATTCATGTAGTAAAGCTAAACTTTGTCCTTTCTAACAGAATCATTAGTTGTTTCCTATGTCAATTCAGCCATTTAAGACGTACTGAAACCGTATTGGTCTTTCCATGTTTTCAGAATATCTCAGATCTTGAATGGTTAAACTATAGCCTTTAGAAAACACAGTGCATATACAAAATGTCTTACTGGAATAATCATGTGGCATTAATGCACCCACAGCTAAACTAGTTACAACAAATGAGCCTTTGAGTTTGCTGCAGCAACTTATTAATATGTTAGATAATCTGACTTTCAAGCATGAAATAATGGACATTTTATTGAAAACGATTCCAAGAATTAAAAATGAGAATGACTTCCGCTAATGAACTTCTGTATATATGTATGTTATATAAAGGAAAAACAATCTTGATGACAATATTTATTCATATGGATTGAGTTGTTGTTGTTTTTTTTTCATTTTTAATTTAAAACCTTTTATGACCTCAACACAAAGCTGATTGAAACCAGACAATATAAATGAAAACCACACTTGGGGATTTTTTTTTTTCCATACCGGAGCAGAAAACAGTTTTATTTCCTACTAGATTTAATAGCCACATTATTCATCTCCACTTGCAATAAGGCAAAACAAGCCAGATTAATCTATCACTTTTAAAAACTACCAGCTCTTTCCTCTAATGAAACTCTTTAATGGCACTAAATATAGTTTGCTCACTGAGAAAATAGACCTAAGAGTATTTCAGATTAACTATACCACATGTCACATGTAAGCCGTTAAACACATTACATTATCACAAAAGGGTGTAACGACCACACATTGAGACAGAGATATTTCATTTCTGTAAACTGCAGATATGTGACATTGGGAACTCTATTTCATATATCCACCACGTTTTAAAGCAGAGCCAAAATCCTTAAAGGTGTATGTTTTATGACTATATACCATCCAAAGTGATAAAAGATTTAAAACATTCTCTTGGAGTGTTCCTGAAATTGATCACAAAATAGATCTAGCCATTAGTTTTAAGCATACGATATGCCAAGTGAGTGAATCTTCATCAGTGCAGATAAGAGAGTGTGTAATTTAATAATTTCAGTTCATTAGGTCCTTGCTGTAGTTTTTTAGCTGCAGGTGTGTTGATTCTGTAGCAGGGGTGTACATGTGCAATTCACAGGGTGTGTGAGGGCAGTGGTGGAAGCTTTTAATACGTCCAGAAAAAGTACATTATAAATCTGATATTGATACATTGTCAAATATTGTTTGGCGTGATACCAGGGCTTTTATCCATGTCTTCCTATGCTATTGAAATCAAAGGCAAATTCAATAATATAATATAATCTAACATGGATATTAACAAAGGGTGGTCTACAGTCTAGTTCTGATGTCTAATCTGTACCTTAATCTAAGAAAAAGTAAGATGACAACATTTCTAAACCTGCCTTAATCCATCAGATTTCAGCACCAGGAACAGGATTATAAAACTGATAAGAGTCATTTCTGGGTCAGACTTCACTATTTACTCTGACTGAACCAACTGCATCTTTCCTCATGTGGCTACTATCTCTCTCTGATGGTGGGAAAGATGGCTTTTTGGCACCTAGTTATTCTGTCTACCTGTAGGTTCTCTGAGACTGACAGGCCTTTGGCTCTGGTCACAGACTTTTTAATGTCTGTCCAATGCTTTTTATAATGTCACATATTATTTTGAGAAGATCTATAGTCCAGCAAGGACATTTTGAGGGGACCTGGAGAAAAGCAATTCCTGAAAGGTCAAATCTGTGGAGTTCATGTGAACCACACTGTTATTTTTGGAGATAAATGTAACTCATGAATCCAGATGCCTGGAACTGAAACATGAAAACTATCCATCCATCCATTTTCTAACACCCTTGTCTCTTAGTGGGGTCGGGAGGGTTGCTGGTGCCGATCTCCAGCTAACATTCTGGGCGAGAGGCGGGGTCATCCAGGACAGGTCGCCAGTCTGCCGCAACATGAAAACTACTTTTTAAATAAAGAAAAAGCTTAACATGGTAGAAACACTTGAAATGTAGCAATTTATAAATTTCATAAACATAAATAAATAATTGTGTTCTTTCAGAATGTAAAAAGCTTTATCCTCTTTGGACTTCTTCTCATCCCACCCATGTCCTCTCGCTGTCCTCCCCCCATATCTGATGTCCCTGTCAGCATTGTCCACATCTAATAAAGATAGCTTGTTTATCAGATACTGGATAGCATGTTGGTGCTGATTAAAGCTGTGCTGAACAATCTGTATTTCTCAGGAGCACAAATTCAGCCATAGCTTAGCTCTGATAAAGAAAAGATCCCTGAAATATTAAGGTATTCTGATAGCTGGAAATTACAGCTTATGTTTAATAGTTACACGGTACTGAAGGTTGTTTTCAATGGTATGCAGCTGGTAGTAGTGGGAATTTGTTGGTTAAGTTAGGAGGTAAGAATTACTCAGTTTACCATCAGTCATGTAATGTTTAATCAGTGCTATTTGCTTCTCCTCATTCATATGTCCACAAATTGGCCTTTAGTGCTATTGACAGGGTTGCTCTAACCATACAAAACCAGATGCTCTGTGCAAATCGAAACAAAATAAACAGAGAAATAGATTTAGACAAGGTGGCCAGAAGGGCAGAAAAGATTACGTAGATGCCCGTTAACAGCTCAGGGCAGCTCTTACTTCTTTTTTTTCCTCTACTTTTTATTACTCTGGTCTATTTGTTTCTCTGACCTATGCCCTGATGCAGTTCCTCTAACATCTGCCCACAGGGGAGATAAGCAGATTAATTGAAAGATTTGGATTTTTCCTCATTTAGCTTGTCTGGCTCCAAGATATTCCCTTCCATTCTCAAGCTCCTCTGACTGTCCACCTTTTGCCTTTTGCACTACACACATTGTGGGAGTACCGAAAAATACAATCAAATGATTGTTTACTGCAACAAGCCACTATAGATTACAAATTCTCCACTTGTTTGCTCCAAGAGTCAAAAAGTATGTTTACAGCCCTGGGAGGATAGTTGGAAGGCGTGACTATAGGTCTGACTGTGTAAAATGAGAATAAAACTCCCCAAATAAAAATGTATAATTCAACATGCTTATTTGATAAAAAGCTGATTGGGACGGGTAGAAAATATTGAGAAGTACAGATCAGCTAAAGTGATGTCAAAGGCTTTCAAATTACAACAACTGAAAAATGTGGAGGAAAACAGAAAACTCCCACTACAAGAGTTCAAAAAATATTTTAAAAAGACTTAGGCAGCACTAAATATTAATCCTATGATTCACAGGAAATATAAAACTTCAAGCATTTTTCATTCTGAGTGTGTATAAGAACAAATCTGAAGCAAACTCTCAAATTCAAATTCTCTACTTCCTCATTTTCCATAGGAAAATTCTTTTGCTATTATTTTGAACAAACCCGCATAAAACTGGGCGGTAAAATACTTCGTAGCCATTAGTACTTTAATGCTGTCACACAGAAATAACGGGTATAAGAATATATTGGAGTGAACAAGGAAGGATTTATTGTAAGACGCCCACTACTAACTCCAAGTGCTTGTACTTGTGCTGCTTCTGCTGAAACCTACACTGGGAAATCACAATTCACACTCACAAATGTAAGAACGGCTATACTTACACATGCCTCTGCACATGAACAACCACTCATACAGTAGGAAAAGTTCTCCAGTAACTTTGATGAAAAGGTTGAGCTATCGCTTCTGTATTCAGGTCAATTAATCCAAAACTAACACTGAAAATTGAAAATGGTCTCAAGTGCAATTTATAAAAAATGTCAGACATATTTTAGCTGTTAAAAACTTTATTTTAAAATCTATCTTTCAAAGAGAACCAGTGAACTGAAGTATGTTAAAGTATCAAGTGAAACAAATCCAATTCTGCTACCTTTTATTATCATTTGATACGTTACCCCTATGCAACACCAAAAGATCACAAGTTTACATAAAAAAATCTTTACAGTGGTGGTCGGAAGTCAAGACGTTCATAACCCAACAAGCAACCAACCAAAAAATAAAATCTCCCAGACTGAAGCCAATCATAAACTGGAATCTGTTGAATCTCTAGTGCCTTTGTCCACATTCAAAAAAGTTTACAATCAATGCTCCAAAAATAAAATGCTCAAGTTCTACTGAAATGGCTCAAGTAACTTCTGGAGGGAACGTTTAGGACTGGGCAAGATGAAATATAGGATTTTTGGTCACAAACTATACAGCTGTCCCCATGCTCTGGGGTAGCATCATGCTCTCGGGTGGTTTTGCTAACAAAGGTACTGATGCACTCATTGGACATAGAAGGAGGAATAATCCCAACCTCCATAAATCAACAGCTAGACACTTTAAACATGGACATAACTTGTGCTTTCAACATGGTGATGATAAAGCAGGCTAAAATAAAGCTTCTGGAATGGCACCAACCTCAACCTTATTGAAAATTTATGAACTATGCTTAAAAGCCATGTACATGGCTAAAAGCCAACCCATTTAAATAAGCTCTACCAATTCTGAAAGGGAGGGTGGTCAAATATCCAGTGAGAATTATAGAGGAACAGATATCTCTAAAAGGTGTTTTTGTGTAATCACTGTAACTTTAGAAAAGTAAGAATGGTTACTTTCATAATGTAAAACTTGTGGTGATGATTACTCTGTGGGAACTTCTGACTGCAACTACATATTTATGAATGTGAATGAATGAACATCCAAACGTATTGCAGGAGAAAATAAAGTAAAACATTCATAAAATAAAGTAGTATGACACTTGTGCATACACTCACAAAAACATGCATATTCCCATTAGAGCCATAATGAGACTGTATTGATCAATGATTGCAGCCTGCTCAGGGTCCCTGGAAAACATGACATCATATAAAAGGCAACAGCAGAGCTCTATGCAGGGGCAAATTACACTATCACATTTACTGTGTCATAGGTTATCTTGATGTTGTTAATCACATTACTGGTGTATTTCTGGATTTCTCAGTGGATGCAACATTTCTTTGTAAATGTAAATTACAGCATAAAAAACCCCTAATTTGATGTGTGATCCACATTATTAAATAGCCAGTAGGAAGTATGTATAGTTTTACTCAAAGCTCAAAAATAAAACAAGGAAAGTAATTTAAAAAGATATATAAACTGCCTACATTTTTAATAAAGGCTATGTGAACATTTTGATCAAGGTTTACATCTACACATTTTTAACAAATACCTCAGAGTCAAATGACCCTTCAGACTCAAAAACACCATTAGAAAAAAATAGTGACCCTTTTTCCTATTACTTGCTTTAATTTGATTTAAAGCCTTAATTTGATTTAATGATCCAACTTCATCCCTGTCTTCCTTTACAGTTCTGCAGAGACTTGGCTGAACAGCTTGTACATAACAGCGCAACAGCTTTGTGCCGCAAACAGCATAAAGTAGAATAATCGGTCTCCAGCTGCAGGAGCATTTGTTTTGCCACACTGTGCTTTCATACTTCCAAATGACCATTTGGCTCATTCATAATTACATACTGTACATTCTATGAATTAATCACTGCTGCAAAATAATTTTTGTTCCACTCCCTCAATCTGTGAGCAACATAATGTTAAAGTTGTATGTTCTTTTACAGCTGGACCATTTCATTCATGTTGTTACATTGTTTCATGTGCAAAAGAGAACAATGTAAACATGCATTGGAAAAAAAAATACTGTTCCCATTTTGTTTATCAGTTAATCTAATGGTGCATTAAAGTTCATTTCTAGACCGAAAGATAAATATGAGGAAGAATATTTTGACAGTAGAGTGCGCTCTGGGAGTTTAGACAAAAATCTCTTCATAATCTCCTGTTTGGGACAGGACAAATCTTAGGAGTCATGAAGACAATATTATGGCGTTACGATTGTTATCCATAGATTTTCCAGAAGATAACAGCAAGATGCTTAAATAACATCAAATGTGAGACTTATGCTTTTCAAACATGACACTGAAAACCAGGCACAAGGGAGTTTAAGTTGATCATAGCATAGGACTTTAATAGATCTTGACTATGGGGTTAAAGTCGTAGTTTCTTAATCATGATCAAAGATCTATGCTTTGGTTTGAGTCCTTAAAAGTATGTTGGTGAAATGACTTGCTTGATTGTTTCATTTCCCATTAAAATGTATGTGAGCGGTATAACAGTAGGAGTGGACTTCAGAGTATCCAACATGCATTATTTACAGCTGAAAACACTGTGTACACCAGATGAATGTCCTCCATCAGCGTTTTAGCTGAAAAATATAACTTTTACGCTGACAATTTCAGTGTAGAGATGAAACAGGAAGCTAACAATGGGGATTCAAGTAGAGTTCAATATTCTCTTTGGTGCATCTTTTTGTTTATGAGTGTATGTCGTGCACCCTATTTAAGTTTTTCTCTTTTTTGCCAAACATTTACTATAGGGAAAGTTAATTTTATACATCAGCAATTGTATTGAATCAGACATTTTAAAATATTCCTTCTTTATTTTTGAGATGGTCAGTTTTTGTCTAGTAAAGAAGAATTTAACAATTCCACATCATGCGTAGTGTTTCACAAAGACAATTTTTATGTTGCTTATTTTACTGTAACTGTAACTGAAAATGTACCAAACTTTTATATCTAACTAATCTAAATTCTGAGATTTCTTTACTGTTACTGCTTCACGTTTTCAGAAAACGTGAAGCAGTAACAGAGCTGCTCTCTCATTTTTCAGCTTTTTACAAACGACGCAATTGTGTTTTAAGATGATACCACTGATTTTATAACTGCAAACATGGTGACAAATGTTCTGTGATATTCTGTTAGTCACCCTTTTCAACCTGTGTTGTCAACTTCATTTGTTCTCAGATGAATTTTTTAATAAATCACAAACTTGTCTTTGTGTTTTGGATTTTGTCACTTTTTTTGTCGTGAAACTGAAGTCAGAAAAGTGAAAATGCTTCAGCTAAAAGGGGGAAACAACTAGATCTGGGCTGCTTACTGGTCTCAGTGTTTATCTATCTACAGCAGAAGACAGGTGAAGTACACCATTCACAGTTTGCCAGTCTATTAAAGAGCATTTGCCTAGTCATTGTAAAGATATTTTCTTCTTCAGGAAGGAATTGCCTAAGTTTTACCGAAATAGTGTTACGGCCCCAAGGCCTTTCCTCTGGGTTTCTACCATCCCTGTTAGGAATTGGTGCTGATTGGAAGTGGAGTCAGCTGGCCAGTGTCTCCACAGTGACATCAGCTCCACCTTAAGAAGCCCATTCTTTCTTGCTTTCCCCAGTTCTTCCTGTTCTTGCTGCTCTCTCCTTCTCTCCCTAGCCCTCTGTCACTCTCACTCTTTCTTTTCTCCCCTTTCTCCCTCTCCTCTCTAGCCAGTTATGTTTTTTGTTAAATAAACTCACTTTTAAGTTATCTATGCGTTGCTTCCCTTTCATTTGTTATGGTTTCAGAGCCAGACCATAACAAATTGGGGGCTCGTTCGTTTTTGTGAATTAGTTAATTAATAAGCATTGTTTGTTAATTTTACTGGGAAGCTGGTATGGGAATGTTGAGTTTAGTTTTGGGGAGATGGTTTTCTTTTTCTCCTTGTTTTTTCTCTGGCTTGGGGTAAGTTGCTTGCTTTCATTTTCATCTGATGAGTCCAGAGGTAAGTGTTGACTGGTTTGTGCAATTAACTATGGCTGAGCTGATTCCCCTTTAGGCCTCAGCGTGTCTCCCCTTTGGGATTCATGTGCTCAAACACAGTAGTGTGAGATCATATGTTTGGAGCAGTTGTCTCGGGGGCATGGCCATAGTGTGGGGTGGGGTGGAGGGGGGGTGGAGGGGACCAGTGTTCTAGAGAACAGTTAGTGAAAATTGCTGAGCACTATAAAATAAGTGTTGGTGATAAACGGTTGAAAAAAAATGTTAAAGCAATTTTAAGGGAGAATCTAATTGAAATGGGTGTTTTGTCATTGCCTTTGAGACCTGAAGATTTGGGCTCTCAGGTTTTAAAGCCTAAACTTTTGGATTTTGAACAGCAAAAAGAGATGTTGAGATTAAGAATGCAGCTGGAAATGGGAAAAGAGTTGGCTTTGGCAAACTTGCGACACCAAGCAGATTTGGATAAGGCTCTTGTGTTGGAAAAGATGAGACAGGAAATTGAATTGGCAAGAATAAATTTGGAAAGTGAGAAATTAAATCTGATGAAAGAAGGCAAAGTGTCTATTGGATCTGGTGTTGTGGATTCCACATGTAAAGGCTCTGATATTTTAAGTGACTTGCGTTTGGTCCCAAAGTTTGGTGAAAGGGATGTTGAAACTTTTTTCACTTTGTTTGAGAGGGTCGCAGAGACAAGAGACTGGTCTGATTCAGACCGCATTGTTTTGCTTCAATGTGTTTTGGTTGGTTGTGCACAAGAAGCTTTCTCTATGTTAAGCTTAGATGAGGGCCAGGATTATGCTAAGTTAAAGCTGCAATACTGAAAGCTATGAATTAGTCCCTGAGGCATACAGACAGAAGTTTCGGAACTGGAAAAAAGGGGACAAAACCTATCTGGAGTTTGCAAGAGATTTGGAGATTCATTTCAATCGATGGTGCAATTCGTCTCAGGTTAAAACATTTGATGAACTCTGTAATTTGATGGTTCTGGAACAATTTAAAAACTCTGTTTCGGAACGCATTGCAATGTACATCAATGAACAGAAGGTAAAAACTGTATCAGAAGCTGCAGTGTTGGCTGATGATTTTGTTTTGACACATAAAGACACTACTCGAGAGCACACAGATTGGATGAATGCAAACTGGCGTTCAACACGTTCTGGAGGTTCTTTTGTAGACCGCAGTAACCGTGATCTGGACAAAATTTGTAATTATTGTCACAGGAAAGGTCATTGGAAAAAAGACTGTGCTTTGTTGAAATCTAGAAATAAAAATGGAACTCCAGTTAAGCCAGCAGCATTTGCTGCGTCAGTTTCTTTAAATGTTTCAAACAAACTGACTGAAGTGCCATTTGCTGGAAAACCTGACTTGAGTTCTTACGAACCATTTCTTATGGAAGGACAAGTTTCTTTAGTTGGGAGTGACGTCAGGGTGCCAGTCACCATCTTAAGAGATACTGGTGCATACGATTCATTCATTCTGGCATCCGTGTTGCCTTTTTCAGATGAGACTGACACTGGATTATCTATACCTGTGTTGGGTATGGGCATGTCTGTGTTTTGTGTTCCAGTACATAAACTCATACTCCATTCAGAGTTGTTTGAAGGAGAAGTAAGGATGGGTGTCAGACCTGCGCTACCTGTGGTTGGTGTCACAGTTATACTGGGCAACAATATAGCTGGAGGGAAAGTTTGGCCTGATCAACCAGAGTCTCCAGTTGTTGTTTCAGTACCTTTGATCAACAGTGGTCCTGATGAAAATGAGAAGTTACACCCTGAAGTTTTTCAAGCATGTGCTGTGACACGAGCAATGAAAGCATCCAGTGACGTACATGAGGATCAAGACTTTGGAAAAGATAAACCAGCATCCTTTCTTTGTTTGGCTAATATTCCTTTGTCTATTTCACAGAATGATCTGGGGCAGGAACAAAGAGCTGACCCCACAATACAACATTTATTTCTGTCTGCATTACCTGCTGAGGAGATGCAGAGTCGTGCTCATGGATACTTTGTGGAAAGCGAGGTATTGTTACGGAAGTGCCGTGTGGTGACAATGTTGTTGGGGAGCCAGTTTATCAGGTTGTGGTGCCTTTGAAATGGCGTGATGTGGTTTTGCGGATATCCCATGATGAGTCCGGACACATGGGAGTTAGGAAAACTTTTGACTGCATTTTGAGACATTTTTTTTGGCCGTGGCTGAAAAAAGACATTGCTGCCTACATTAAAACCTGTCACACTTGTCAGTTGACTGGTAAACCCAATCAAATCATCAACCCAGCTCCACTGCATCCCATTCCAACTGTTTCTAAACCATTTGAGTACTTAATAATTGATTGTGTAGGTCCTCTTCCCCCTTCACGTTCAGGGGCAAAATATCTTTTGACTATTATGTGCCAAAGTACCAGATATCCAGCAGCATATCCGTTGCAGACACTTACTGCAAAGTCTGTGGTGCGAGCGCTTACGCAGTTTCTGGGTATTTTTGGAATACCTAGTCATTCAGAGTGACCAAGGATCTAATTTCTCCTCTCATTTGTTTACACAAGTTTTGAAGCAGCTGCACATTAAACACAGTCAATCTACAGCATATCATGCGCAGAGCCAAGGAGCACTGGAGCGATTTCATCAAACATTAAAATCTTTACTCCGTGCTTACTGTGTTCAGATGAATGCTGATTGGGAGGATGGTCTGCCTTGGTTGTTACTTGCAGCAAGAGAAGTGACACAAGAGAGTACGGGCTTCAGCCCTAATGACTTAGTATTTGGTAATACTGTGCGTGGTCCTTTAACAGTTTTGCGAGATGAGTGGAAGGATGTTGAACCACCACAAAACCTATTGCATTATGTGAATGGGTTTAAGCAGAGACTCTTTACTGCCACACAGTTGGCAAAAGAAACTATCATCTGCACAGGAAAAACAACTCACAACTTTGTTTGACCGTCTGGTGGATGCACGTCTTACAGTGAATCTAGCCAAATGTGACTTTGCTAGAGTGTCTGTTACTTACCTGGGTCATAAAGTGGGTCAGGGTAAAGTATGTCCAGTTAGTGCAAAAGTGGAAGCAATTGAAAAGTATCCACCACCAACAACTAAAAAAGAACTCATGAAATTCTTGGGTTTAGTTGGATACTATAGGGCTTTCTGCAGGAATTTTTCAACTGTGGTTGCACCTCTGACAGATCTTTTGAAAAGTAATGTGAAATACATTTGGTCTTCAGTCTGTCAGCAGGCTTTTGAAGATGTGAAGAAGATGCTATGTAATTCTCCTGTCTTGTTGGCTCCTGATATTACCAACCCTTTTAAGCTCCAGGTTGATGCCAGTCATGTTGGTGCAGGAGGAGTGCTTTTGCAGATGGATGACTTTTTAATTGAAAGACCTGCGAGTTTTTTTTTCTAAGAAATTTAATAGGCATCAGCAAAATTATTCAGTGATCAAAAAAAGAGACCCTTGCTCTTATTTGGGCTCTACAACATTTTGAGGTCCATGTGGGTTCAGGGCCTCTTACTGTTTTCACGGATCACAATCCTCTGACCTTTTTGAATTCTTTTCGCTCACCGAATCAGAGACTTGTGAGATGGTCATTGTTCCTGCAGTCTTTTTCCTTGGATATTCATCATATCAAGGGGAAGGATAATGTCATCGCAGATGCCTTGTCAAGAGCACAAAGTTGGTAGTTATTTTTTCCCTTACCTGTCTGAGTCACTTCAAGGTACCAGTTGTTGACTTGGGGAGGGGATCAGAAGGGATCTGAATTTTGTTGTTTTTGGTTCTCTCTCAGCTGGTCTGAGTTATTTCGTGTGTTTAATTTTGTTTTTGTTTTTCCAGATGTTAATACACAGGTTGCCCAGGGTTCCAGTGGGGACCCTGTTTTGAAGAGGGGGGGGGGGTTGTTATGGCCCCAAGGCCTTTCCTCTGGGTTTCTACCATCCCTATTAGGAATTGGTGCTGATTGGAAGTGGAGTCAGCTGGCCAGTGTCTCCACAATGACATCAGCTCCACCTTAAGAAGCCCATTCTTTCTTGCTCTCCCCAGTTCTTCCTGTTCTTGCTGCTCTCTCCTTCTCTCCCTAGCCCTCTGTCACTCTCACTCTTTCTTTTCTCCCCTTCCTCCCTCTCCTCTCTAGCCAGTTATGTTTTTTGTTAAATAAACTCACTTTTAAGTTATCTATGTGTTGCTTCCCTTTCATTTGTTATGGTTTCAGAGCCAGACCATAACAATAGGAACACAAGCTGCTAACTGATGTATCAATACAAATGTGTTATAATGTGTTTAGACTCTTAGTAGGTCAAGCTGTGGTTTGCATGCAAACAGAAACTGCAGATCACAAGATATTTATTGAGAGTGTCCCATTAATTTTTTTTTTGCCAATCTAAAGTTGCATCAGTTTCAACAAATGTTTTTTATGAAGCAGTAGCTTAACAAGAATTTATATGGTCTCTAAATTATGTGTGGATGCTTGTTCTTTTTAAACTGATTTTCTTATTTTAAAATCCAATACTTAAAACTCTCTCCTAGCTAGGAAATATCTTATTACCAAGGGATATTGTTTGACAGTCTGAGTTCTCCCCATTCTTTTTATAGTACAGACATTGAGCATCAACAGTGGCTGCTATAGGAAGTATCATTTAACAATTTTAAGGCTCACTTGCTGGAAAAAAAGTGAGGAGAAAGAAAAAAGCTACATGAATCTTTGTTAGTTCTTTAATGTTAATTCTGCTTGTTAAAGGTTTTCAGATTATTATTAACCCTTCTAATAATAATCTAAATGTTAAAGATGCTGTCACATAGTTTTCTTACTTGCCATGTGCATTGATTTTTGTGTAGACCTGCTTTTTGTGGGCCTAAATGTGTCAGAAATTAAGATTTTGTGGAACATAAAGTCCGTGTCACTTTTTATTTTCTCCATTTATGAATAACAAATGCATACTGAGATCAGGAGTGTATTTTTTTTTTTTCTATTTCTAGGGGTGAACTGAACTGAACTGGAAAAGCTATCTGGAAGCTCTAAGAGTGCCCCCAAGTTGGCAGATAATTATGAGCTGAATTAATCAGAAATCAGGCCATGCCATTAGTTAGCAAGGCAGTAATCAAATTGTATATAATACATTGTAAAATGCCTTTACCTTTCAATCCTACAAGATTGAAAGGTAATGTAAATACCCAAAGGATCAAACCTCCAAATGGTAGTATTATATTTATATATCAATGGTCTTTGACCTCCCTCTCTGTAACAGAGAGGTACAGAGTAGCTAAAAAGCTCCTACTAGAGGCAAACGGCTAACAAAGATTATTGATGTTCTGTTGTAAAAAATGCACTTACAATGCAAGTTTGTGCTTTAATCTCTACACAATGCTGAAAAGAGTCAAATTACAGAACAGCTATCCATTTGCGAGATTAAAACCACTAAAGTGCCCGAGGAGCGGGAGTCTTCTAACTGGTCTTTCTAAAAGACTAGAGGCTGAAGGATATTTTTTAGGGGACGACTGTTTGAGTGCTCTGTTCTCTAGCATAAGACAAGCACTTGTTGCCAAAAGCCAAAGAGTACCAAAATCAATATTCCCCCTGCTATTCCAGGAACAGCAACAAAGTGGGTGTATTGAGTTTTTCTTCATTTTTGATCCAAAGGAAATAAAACTAATGGGAGAAAAACCCAAAGTGTTTCCCAAGACTGCTTTTCGAAGGCTTTCTCCATATACATGATCAAAATAGCCTTGCTAAATTAAGACCCGATAGCCTTTCCATGCTTGCCATTAATGACATCAATAACTGTTGTAAAAGCCCTCAATTACTGGCATAAACCTTCATGACCTTCTGTGACATCACCACTTCCAATACTTCAACAACATACTTAAAAATAAAAAAGTACATTTAATATCACCACAGTCTTTTATGAGCTTTTAAGAGTGCTTTTGACTGTTTGGGTGTATATGTGTGTGAGTATATGTGAGGGTGTGTGATATTTTGAATCAATATTAAGCTATAATTTTCCTTTTTCCTGTATTTTAATCTCTTTTAATGTGGTGAACCATGGTGAAAGTTTTCTGCTGCCACCATTCTGAAAGGATGGATAAGGTGTTCAGAGCAGAGCACCACAATATATCTTACCTTATGGACCTGTGGCAAGAGTTGGAAATTACAGCCTGTAAAGATGTACTGGTATTAGGAATATGGGCTATGGCCGTCATATTTCTTTATATAGTGAACTTCCCATTGCTTTCTTCCTACATCATGCTGCTGGCAAGGCATGAGGTGATCTACTTTATTAGGCAGTGAGGTTAGGTGCATTCTCTACACATATCCTTTCTTTGTTTCATAGCTCAGGGAGTAAAAGTCCCCATTTAGCTTAGCTCATTGAGCTTTATCTCTTACATATATCAAGCCTTACCTTAATCTTTCAGGCAGGATCCCATCCTTTTGTGTGCAGTTCAATTCTGCCTAGATGTGCAAGGATAGGCAGTCGTTGCAATAAATTAGAATCAAATATGTATCATGATTACAGGGAAGCACAGAAACCAGGAGGTGAAGCCTGTAACAATGAATCTGAATGAACTTCTTGGGGGAACAGCATGGAACTACATATAGGAAGTAATTTCAGCAGAGTATGCCCTGGAATCTGCTAAGAACTTCAGCAAAACATCCATATGCTTAGTAGTTACTGTGCTTCAAGTCAATGTAGTACAAAACACATAAAAAAAATGTAAGGATGGGAAAAGAAGAGGCTATTACTTAGCTGCAATGTAGACCTCATGTTAAATCATTTCTAATGAAAGATTGTCCAAATTATTTTATTTTTTTGTATTGAAATAAGTCAGTCAAATTCTGGCCCCATAAATGGTAAACAATTCCTTATAGGCGACATGTAATCCTAGCTATCCATTCTAATTTTGGCCATTTTAAATGGGAAATATTTTTTATTATGTGAAAAACAACCCTTTAAAAATACTTAACGCTGGTCCTTCAAATATGTGTAAAAAATCTCTCACTTCAGTATCAAGACATATCTTACTATGTGCAATGTGCTGCACACTGCTTGGCAGCTGGTTAATAGAAAGTTTGGAACACAGACAAATTTTCCTGACACAATGCAGGCTTCAGTAAGCTGCGCACACCTGCACTTCACTTATAGCACTGTGCTTCATTTGCAATACTGATGTTTTGTTTCACTCTTGGTGAAAATCTCTTAATGCATCTCTAAATGCATTGCTTCAAAGTGGCAGTGTTTGCTAAGATGCTACAAATTCTAGATGTGGTCTTTATTTTAAGCATGCATTAAAGACCTAACAAAAATTGCCATTTGATTGCATCATAAGAAACAAGATTCAGAGCTGTTAAAAATTAAGACCACAGACTGAGTTTGAAGCTCTTGGTTTTTTGCATGTCTTTGAAAAATCCATTTTTGTTTGATTCTTAACCCCTTTTTTAAATCCAACGGTGCTCTTTAAACTGAAAATAAATAAAACTATTTCTAAGGTAGCATCATGAACTCATGTTACCAAATTAATGCCATACTTAAAGTGACACTGCAACATGTGACACATAACTCTTTATATTTCAGTTTTAGTAGATGGCAGATCATCCAGTCTTGAAGAACAAATTTCAAGAAAGTGTTGAAAGGCAATTTTATCAACAGGATAGCTTAAAAGAAGTCTCTTAAGCTTGGGTCAAAGCTGCTGAGTAATTAAAGCCATAAAGTCTGTGTGAAACTCCATGAACTAAGCATTCAACCAAATTATGTAGGTTTCTGCCTGAGGAAAGTCTGCACTGAGTTTTATGAGTAGTAGTATTGATGTGCTCGGTAGATTTTAACAGGGAATCGTTTGACCCACTCTTGATTAAGTAGAATAACTTCATGTGGGTTTATTGTTGAAACTTATGTCTCCTTTAGGTTCTGCCACTTTGCCTCAAAAAGGCACCCAAGTCTGTAAACGACAATCCTGTCAAAAAAACAGGTGTAAATATACTGTAGCCACTGCCCTCTTCATACTTACGTCATGCAAGTACTGAGAGCTCAGCGCACCACAGGTCAAACCAAAGCACTCAATGATCTTGTTTATACCAAGAAGATTTTATGCTTTACATAACATTGTATCTCCCCTTTTGTCAACTGTGCTGTTTTGCTTTAAATTCAAAGTGAAATAATAAAACAGTCCCTTCCAGCTCTAGAAACCGCCAGATAGAATGGCTTGAAACTGCCACGACTCCTTTATGCCAGCCCGATTTGCATAAAATGCTGCTTTAAACTGTCTTGTTAAATGATGATATGCTTGTCAGAATTAGCTGGAAACACGAGCAAGGGCTAAACATTAGCAGTGACAGAGAAAAACACAGTTCCAGTTAGAAATATGACTTTCAGGCTGGCTGCATAAAATCAGGAGAGGCATGTGTTTTTTTTTTGTTGTTTTTTTCAGACTGATTACAAAGAAAGGGATTGCTTTTGGCTTCAACTCCCTAATGCCACAATCTCAGAGAGAGGAGTGTGTGTGGTCTATTACTGTTTACTCACAAGCATAAACTCAAGACTGTCACCACTGTGGAAACCCAGTGAGGAGGGACACTGCAGGAAAGTGGAAAGCTGAAACATTCCAGAGCTAAACGAACCCTCAAGGCTCAAGGCACATGAGACTTTGGGAGGTCAAAGTACGTCAAACTGTCAGAATATAAAGCAGTGATTAAGGAAAGTCAGTCAGCAGCACAGAATTAGTTTCAAGAGAGGAATGAATTCAACTAAGGTGTTTGGATCTTTGGGTGACAGTGTGAAGGTGGAAAGAATGAGACAGTTCAGAAAGTACACTTGAATGACAAAGGATGTTCTCCCTTACGTACCCATTTTGTTTTTGCTTGTTTGCTATAACTAAATGTTGCAGATGATTAATTATATGTTGATATAAAACAAAAAAATCATTTTTAAAGATTTCCTTTATTAACGTAAAGGTTGTTAAAAGTATTTACTCGGCTCTTGAATGATCTTTTATTATTCTTAAAAGTATCTACGAAAAATAAACAATTGCAGTGATTCCCAAAACATTTGAGTTTGAAAGTCGGCAAATGCAAATCTCCAATATTTCTCCTGCATGATGAAACACTGGTTCATTGTCGGGAAAGTCACATTATCAGCAGGCGATGCACATATTTACACATTGGAATTAATAAGGCAACAATACCAACCTTAACCTCAGTTAGGATAAATCCATGTATAGATGAAGCAAAGCTGGAGAAATTCAATCTGCTGTCCCAACCTTTGCTGCCAAGGCTAACACAGGCTTCACTTTCTTGCCCATTTAATTTGTGATCAATGCCCATCACACACAGGAGAGTTCAGCCAACGCAGCTTCCATCCAGAGAGGGAGAGCAACCGAGCGGAAAAGTACCAAATCTGAATGTGTTCAAACCAGCTTAATAAGGCTTACACCGAAAACACCCCTCTAATAGTGTTATAGTTTCAAATGGATGCATTAGCAATGAAACAAAGCAAACAAGAAACAAGGAAGAGAAAGAAGGAGAATAGAAAAAACACATTTTATTTGATAGAATGGCAACTCGTCCGGGATATACACCCACTGCTGCAGATAAGTGGAACCAATGGATAAATGGTTGGATGGATGACTTTAATTTTGAAAAGCTGAATTTTAAGGGTACTTAAGAGTCAAAGAGTGACCTACTATCTACTTTTGAACCTTTCAAATTTTGTCATGTTACAGTCATAAACTCCAATTTGAATTTTATGTGGTAGATCGACACAAAAGCGGTCTAGTAAAAGACCGCTGGAAAGTAACATAAAAATAATAAAACCCAGAAAAGTCCCAGAAAAGTCTGATTTGTATTTTTATCACTTCTATTTGCCCTAATACAGATAAAGAAAATCCAACAGCCGACTTCCTTAAGAAATCACCTAAAAATCACTCCTCTGAACACAACATCGCCTCAGCAAAAATGTGATGATGGATGTGACATTATTATGGTGCAGGCGTGATTTTGTTCAGCGCGGACAGGGAAGCTGATCAGAGTTGACCGAACGATGGGTGGAGATAGAGAAAGAAGGATGGGCAAATGTTTCAGTCTCTAGGTCTTCAAAGATGGTACAGACATACTTCACAAGATGTCTGCAAATGTAACTGCAGTGAAAAATAGTTGTATAAAATATTGGCTCTTTTTAGAAAGTGCACAAACACTAGTTTGGAAATAGTTGAAATAGTTTGGAAAACCACGTGTCAAGTGAAAATTTTGGTAATTTTCCTTCTACTTTGCAATTATGCACTAATATTTTAATTAACAGACAGAAATCATACTCAACATCTCTGACCATGAAAATCTAAGCCAACAAATCTAATATAAAAAAGGGGTAAGGTTACTTCAGAATGACAAATAAGAGTAAGGAGGATTCACATGGATTGTGCTATTTTTCAGAGATTAGTTGTAGAACCCTACATTCAGAAGGGTTACAGTAGCTACATTTATCCACAGAAATGGGAAAGCCAGTGAGATAGCCTTGTACATAGGGGATAAATAAAAGCAAAGGGATGTAATTTAAACAGCCATGACATTTAAGACCATAAGAAGCTTAAGGTATTGTTGAAATGTTTACGTGAGAAAGCTTTCTTTTCTGGGAAGTCTTCCACAAACATCTGCCCACACCGGGCCAGGAGGAACAACTAAGCCGCTGCATGTGTGTGTCTGTGTGTGGAAGGGGTGTGTGTGCTCATAGATGAGTCCACAACATAAGTGCAGGTAAAGGTTTGTGCCACACTGCTTGCACAATCCACTGCCATGGCATTACATTTTTACCTTGCCTTATATATATTTTTTTCAATCTTACCTAATGCTTTTCACCTCACAAAGCACCCTCTGTGTGGACTATCTGACAGTACAATCATTACTGCTAACCAATGAGCATTTCATGGTTGCAGTGTCTACTTTGGAAACAAACTGCTGTATCTTTCGCTCTTTAGAAATCAATGATCCCTTAGGTTCATTTCAACACTTTCTTTTTACTGCCAACCCCCAGAAAAAAAGGCCTATGCCACCATGCGTATCTATGGATGTGTATGCATGGTAACTGTTGCCTGGAGCTACCAAAGCTAAGAATAACTTGATTTTGGAGCAAGGCAGGGCAAAAAAAAAAAAGATAAATTAACAAGAAACCTTTGCAGTTCAATTTAATGGGTCTCAGCTTTTGTGCTCACAGTTAATTTTAATGTGATGCAGTCCTTCCCACTTACATAATGGCTGTGTTGCAACAAAATTACTAATGATTGTGGTGAGAATCAATCACTCCTAATTAGGATATCAGAAAGTCATTTGACCATTTGTTTTTATGTAAATATTGCTATTAATCTGAGGGGTGTTGACAGTTTAGGGCAAATGAAAGTTTATTTATAGCAGTACTTCATGTGAACCTTTATACAGTGCTTGCCAAATATCTTCTTTGTCCGATGCTTTACACCATGAACTTATTTTACACATGAATTTATTTGTGAAAGACTAACTAAATAGCCTGTGTCACTTATAAAGAGGGTGGTTTTGAAAACTCCCAAAAAAATCTAAAAATGCAGTTGCATTTAATTTCAGCATTAACAAAGCCATTGTTAAATGAAAACCATCTCAGAAGTTTGGTTTGCAGTTTCCAAAGGCAATGGGGAAAAGTGGAAAAGGTGAGACCAAAATATAACATCTTGGGTTTCTCACATTAACATTACACATCCATCTTGCCAATACCATCCCAGCAGCAAAAAATAGCGGCAGGAAGGGGGTGGCTTTCTTAAGCAGAAAGTAAAAAGGTGAAACTAAAAAATTCTGAAAGAAAACCTGTTAGTCTTCCCAAAACTGGGACAGCGTTTCAACTTCCAGCATGAAAAAGTCCCTGAACACGACATAGAGTCAAGAAATATTCATGTTTGGGAAAAGAGAATAAGTCAGAAATAATCACATTTCAGACTCAGAAAAACATTTGTTGAGGCACTTTCTATCTAATTTTATTGAGTTTAAGCTTTTTGGCAAAGAGGAATGGGTAAAAATACTGCAGAAGACTAACAACCATAACCACATGCAAAGGTAGCTATACCTTTGCATGTGTATAGAAAGTAAATACATTTATTGATTTCCTTCCACTTCACATTTGTGCACCATTTTGTGTTGGTCTGTCACATATAATCACACAGAATTATTTGTGAAAGCTTCTAAGTGTTATGAATACTTTTGCCAGCCTCGAAACCTCTCAAACTGTTTTAGCCTTTCAGTATAAAGCACACAGGCTGTCCGGGAGTCACTGTGGCCTGCAGTCAGGAAATATCGTACACAGCCGTGGCAGCCGTTAAATGCCACAGCAGAAGTGGAGCATATTTTACCCACTGGGACCTCATGTGACATATTCAAACTAAAGTCAAAAGAATATTCCAATGAAAAGCCTCATAATGATGCGAGCTAACACACTTAGAAGAGTATTTCACTGAGGAAAATTAATTCCATGGTTCCTACTAGTAAGCATTCAAAACAGGCTGAATTGCAATCTGTAAAATGATGTGTTATCATAAATTAAATCCCTCCAAGTATTGATGGCTGTGGTGACCTTTTACCATCTGTCAATTTCTTTGACCTTGATTTCCCACCATAATTGCTTCCCTTCTCAGTTCTGAGTCTATTGTTGCATTGACCCAGACTTGTTTTTGTCCCCCAGGACTTTGCGCGGACACTGCGGTTTACCTGCCTCTCCTTGTGCATCCGTGGGGCTATCATTAGCCTACGTCACTGTGACAGGACGTCTAACCTCCCTCTCTCTTCTTCCCTATCACTAACTCACCCTCCTGGGAGCACCAATTAGGGAGGCATTAGGATAGTGAGCCAAACCACCTCCCACTCTGACCTCCCCCAAAGGGAAAGAATGGAGAGAAGGGCTGAAAAAGTGCCAGCATACAGCTGCAATCCTTTCTGAAAGGCTGTGACCTCTAAAAAAAAATAAAATTCCCCTGATGAACATGCTGAGGAGTTGGGTGGAGAAAGAGGGAGAAATGTGTAAAACTGCAGCGTCCCGGTGTCCGATCCATAGCTGAAAGTGAATCTGGAAGTCAAGAGGTGAAACAAGTTCCACTGGCTGTCTGAGAAGAGACTAGCTCCAAAAAAGTTAGCCAAATCATTGGCCAAATCATTTCTTATGGCTTTTCCTTTAATTTCAGCAGTTTAGGTTCATCCAAATCCAGAAAAGATACAAACACAAAAAGAAAACTTTTTAGTCGTTCAGTTATCTTAGATTTTATGTTTTGCATTTACTGGAAATAATCAAAATCTGCAAGAAAGCAATTAGTTAAATTGAACCCTGACAGGGAAGACTAACAAAAGTGCGCTGCAATCTCTGCATAAAAATAGCTTTGAAAGGATGAAAACTGAACAGAATACTGAAAGGACTGCTTTCTATATTGTAAAGGATTTTAAGGTGAGAGGTTCATCTGCTGTTAAAAAGAGTTTCCAGCAACTCTCAGGATTATCTTCTCCAGAGGTTAGTGGTGCAGAATCAAGTTGTCGTCAGTTCAGAGCTTGATCAAAATTGGCAATGAGTTAAAGTGGATGCATCTGCATCACACTGAGGCAAAAATGCCAGCAGCCTCTGACAAGAAGAGCATAAAAGAAATGACCTCTGCTCAAGGACAGCCTGAGACTCTAAAGAAACCTTTTTCCATAATTTGGAATTAATTCTCAAAAATGGACAAAAACAAGCCAAAACCCTTTTCCACTGCAACTACTTCACAAAAGGTAGCTTTTCTAACTTTCTAACATATACTAAAACATTTTAATATTTTTGTTTATGCAATAAAACCATTATTACAATTTGAAAAATATAATAAAACCACAAAAAGGAGCATTTGCCTAAATGTTAGGCCATAACTGTTGTGAACTTGTAGCCCAGTTGCTTTCCAAAATCACTGAATAAATCAGAAAATAATGATCCATAATGGAAACACTACCTTGGTCAAAACCGACAAACAGTTTCTAGGACTAACTTCATAATTTACTTTTGAATTAACTATCATTACTGATATACCTGAACCTTTTTTTGCACCACGTAGTGTTGATAAGATATCAACTATTAAAGCAATTAAATCAATCAGAAAGAGCAGTCCTATTTGACTGGGGAGAGGAAAATATGGGGTTCTCTTAGGTTGCTGCCCCCATGACCTCATCCCAGAGTTAGTGGATGATGGATGGATGGAATATCAGTTCAAAATTAAATTTAGAAACCAGACTTCAAAAGCATTTTAAATAGATTATTTTATTCCCAATGAAAAAATTTAATCGCACATTTAGAGAAGCAAGCAGATTTGTTATGCTCCTCAGATTAATAATTTTTTTATCGATCAAAAACATTTACACATCGCTTAAGGATTATAATCTGTTGTTCCATAATTGAAACAACTACCAGAGACAAGTGATTCAATATTTAATTCTTGAAGTTAACCTAATACCAAGCAAAATCAAAAACACAAAACATTGTGTTCAGCACCTCCCACAGCACAGCGGCCTCTCTCACTGCACAGCTGCATGCACACAGTTTGGTTGATGTTTCACTCCAGATTTCCTTCCTGTTGTAGCTGTACTGATTGTTCCTAGGTGGGCAAGAGCAGTGATTGAACCAGGAAAATCCAGGTCTGCGGCCAACTCGCTCTACCATCCGAACCATTGCCATCAAACCTCTCCAAACAAGAGGTTGCTATGGCAACATCAATGTCAACTTTATTTCAACAAAATTTCTCAAATCTAGGTGAAAAAGGTTTGGCAATAACATTTTGAAAGACGTAAGTGGAACAACCACTATATGCCAAACAAAGCTCATCAACCAGAAATGATGCGAATCACAGTTTTACCAAAGAAATGAATGTAGCATTCCACTTTAATCACAAAAAATGCAGTAGATGTAAAAGTGCAAGTTATTCTGTCAGGAGCAGGTGAGAAAGTTACTATTCTGCAACTGAATATAGCCCTGAGGCTTATTTCCATCTCTACGCATCTCAGCTTTCTGTTATTTGGACAGATTTTGAGTAGCGACCAAAAGTAATTACAGAGAACAATTTTGTTGTGACTACTGAATTTTTGTTTTTTTTTTTGCAGTTTCTTCACAAGCATGCAGGACTTTTTTTTTTCACAGATAATCAATTCAGAATCTCATTAAAAGCATGCATTCATACATGTGATTCAAAACCCCCATAATTCTTCTGAACTACTTGCTACATGTAGGCACATATATAAACATGAACACTTGGCCCAGCCATGTGCTCACATGCTGCCACATGATTCTAATCTACTTATAATTTGACTATTTTCTTGGGCTGCTCAGGAGTTTCAGAACAGGTAATAAAAATGCAAACCAGCAGAGAATTGAATATAAAGGCAAAAGGAGGCAAATAAAGATTCAGATAAACAGAAAAATAAAGAACAAAGTAAAAGAGGAATAAAAAATAGACAGGTGTAAATAAGTGTAAAAATGATTGGAGAGCGGATAGAAGCGAGTGGAAGAGTGGATTCAGTAAAACCTCTCCTGTTGCTGGCATGCTGCCAGCTTGTGGACAGGGATGCAGCTCACCGCTCTCCGCCTACTGACCGCCTCCTCATCTGAACGTTGACTCTGCATTAAGGGCCCCAATCAAATATTCATTCTCCAAAACCTGCACTTATATAACCAATACAAGTGTGTCTGCACGCTGACCTGGCTGACAAGAACAACGTTTTACACCAAACGCAGAGCAAACAATCATCCATACTGCAAGCAAAGGGGTCAGCACTGCTGGCCCACACACAGCACATGATATTCTTACATAGACGCAAACAGGCCTTGTCTACACAGTTCTCAGGATAGGTAATTAATGAAGAGACACTACATATTTGATTTTATAATTAGAACAAAATGCACACTGAACAGTATGTTTGGGAATACAAGCAAAAAATAAATCTTTTTTTTTCCACGAGCTATTGTGAAGAAAAAGAAACGCATATTTTATGGAGAAAAAAAATAAAAATAGATTTACAGTTTTAAAGAAACTACTTCAACTCCACTTGAATGCATGTCATACTTGCAGTGTGGTTTAAACTTTTTCATATGTCAGAGACGTTGCAAGGGTTTCTATGTTTTTACAGAGGAATATTTCCTCATCTGTTGCTGAAAACTGCCAGTCATTTTCAGAACTACCACTGTGGATACTTTTACTTAAGTTCTGTGGAGATGACAATATATGTCTTTTCTAGATCTATCATCTTACATATAAGCTTCATGGCTCTTATTTTCACTTAATAATTTAACTGTTTTTTTGGGGGCATTACGTGATTTCTTAGACATATAGTAAAACAAAACATGCTTTGCGCGTTGAGAAAGTAGTGTGTCGCATTTCTTGATGCCTGTGCAGCTTGGGGATTTCCCCAAGTAAAATGTGTCACAAGTTGCTCATTAATATCTCCCAACTAAGGAAGACTGCAACTAAGTCCAAATTGTAACCAAAGCTATGGCTTGAATATTATGAATGTATAGATGTCAGTGCAAATTAGGGTGAAGGAAAGAAGGCCTTCCAACTTCAAAAACATGGAGCTCATAAACAAAGATGGAAAAAAAACTGGTCAGCAATTATAAAAAAATTTGATGGCTGTAATGGCAAATATTTTTACTGATTACCAAAGATGAGGAGGGTAAAAGATTATCTTTACTTGATATTTTAAGAAACAAACACATAAAACAGTGTATATTCATTGATGTTGATATTTCTTTCACTGATCAGAAGGAGTGAATTTCTAATATCTGAAGTATTGACTTCAATTTTTTGTGGGAAAACAGAAGTTTTCAATGGTAGACAGCTTAAACGTTTTAAAGACTTTCCAGTTTGGAGGCACATCTTGTTTGAAATGGTCATAAAAATATGATCCTCTGTGTGCTGTAAGGAAAAAGCAACATGACTACGTTGTTTTATCCCATTTGTGTGCATTTACAGGGACAGCCCTGGCTTCACAGCTCTCAATGTGTCTGACTGCAGACGGAGTCAGGGTGTGCATGCTCTGCGGGACATTAATGGAAGCCTTAGGAAGCACACAGAGGATTTTACACCTTTTAACAATAACACTGGGGCTAATTTAATCTTATCAACGTTTCAACAACTACGGAGAGGGCAGGACTCATCAAGGATTTAATAATTTACAACTCAGTGCCCATTACTTTTTGTTACCATGGTAACTAGCCTTATCAGCAGAGACCACTGAACTCTTTGCTTTTATGTCAACTGCCATCAATTTTCTTTTTACAACAATATGACCTTTGTAGCAATGTCATCCCAGAAGAAAATAACAATGCAGTTCCAGCTGAACAAAGCACCTTGTAATCTATCAAATTTCTACAATAGAGTAATTTTTCTTTGCTTCTAAATAAGTAGGTGGGACATCATAAGAATGAGCTTAGAAACCATGTCCTAATTTTTATCCCTATATTGTCAAAGTTAATTCTTCATTCTTGTGATTTTTCCCATCAGTTCTTAAGTAGTACCAAATCAGGTTGATATCAGAAAGTTAAATAACATTTGCCATCATTGTCTGGTAATTGTGCATTTAAGCAAACTGGGGTTGATGATGAGGTTATGGCTCTTTTGATAGGATGATTCACAACATCCAAGTTAAAACCAACACACATTCTCCAAGAGCAGCGAAATGCGTTCTATCCCCCAGGGCTACTATTACAAGAATAAAGTCTTTGGCCAGAACATTTCATACTTAACAAGAACTGAAGGGCAGAACTCCCAGGAAGTTGTCTCTTTATGGCAAGCCGTTTTAACATAAATTCGGTTTCATTTGACTATCCCTAATTACATTCCAGATATCTAAAAAAGCATTTTGACTAGACAAAACTACATTTTGACTATCCGGAATGGTAATTTAAGATATCTCTATTTACATTCTGACTAGTAAAAATAATAATTCAAGATATCTTAAATTACATTTTGACGAGTCAAAATTTCATTTAAGATATCTTGAATTACGTCACTGAATTCGGTCACACATCTGTAATTATAATTTAAGATATCTCGAACGTAATTATGACTAGTCAGAATTACAATTTTAGATATCTGAAATTGGACATTGCGTGTAAGCCCCTCCTTGGCTGTACTGAGCTGTCCAAACAATTGCCTGAACATTTTAATGGCGCTGGCAGTTTTGGACAGAATTGTAAGAAAATGCCACAACATAGAAAGAGCTCTTCAGTATGGAATATGATGAGAGCGCGAAAATTGTGTACTTGAGAAATGCTTAAGAAATTTGCAAATAATTTCTGATTTACTTTCTGCCGACACGAAAAACGGCTTGGGGAGCTGAAAGTGCTACTATCGACCCAGGTCCCTACTGAGCCCGTAAGGGGACATGGAGAAAAAAGAAACAGAAGAAATCCCGACTTATTTTTTCGAGATCCCGCGAAATAAAATTTTTTTTAAAAAGTTGGGATCTCGAGAAAAAAAGTCAGGATGTCTTTTTTTTCTCCACGTCCCCTTAGGGACTCCGTAGCTCCGTAAAAAAGTCTTCTTTTTGCAGAGAATAAATTATCCGTATTTCTTAATTCATTTCGAGCTCGAGTTGATGCGCTGAATATTGTGTTAAAAACACGAGTATTGGAACTGGACTGACTTGACATTGTCGATCGCTGAATAGCACAATCAAGTAGCCTAAGGCTAGAATGACTTACGCACCGTCAGCCAAAATGCTACGTAAATCTGTGACGTTTTGACTAGGCAGAATACTAATTCAAAATATCTGTAATGTAATTTGACTAGTCAGAATTTTTAAAAATTTAAAAAAAAGATATCTGTAATTCATTTGGAGATATCTTAAAAGGAATTTTGACTAGTCAAAATTAGAATTCAAGATATCTTTAATTTATTTTTGTTTAGTCATTATTTCCTTCTAAGATATCCATAATTTAATTTGCACTAGTCAAAACTACATATCTCCCCAAAATTTAATTTGATTATTAATTTTAATTAAAATTATGACTAATCAAAATTAAAATCGAGATATCTTGAATTTACTTTATGACTAGTCAAAATTTAATTACAGATATCTGAAATATGTATTTTAGATAGTCAATAATTCATTGTAGATTCTTGAATTGAAGTCAAGATATCTTGCCAGATATCTTGACTTGACATTCTAGTCAGAATGTAATTAGAGATATCTTAAATAGGTATTTTGTCTAGTCAAAATATAACTAGAGATATCTGAAATCGCTAAAACGTCTAGTCATAATACAATTTGAGATATCTGGAATGTAAGGGCGGTAAAACCGAATTTATGTTAAAACGGCTTGCCATAGTCTCTTTCCTACTGCAGCTCATCCACTTCTGTGGACACTTCTTTCTTAGTGTCCACAGAAGAAAGAAGTTCTGCTGAAAATGCGTGTCAGGAAAAAGTTACAACAGGCAAAGCGGTCCACAAATCTGGTTCAGTTACCTTGTTTAATCGCCTCTGGAATCTCAAAGGTATCAGTACGAGCGGACACATTCATATCATAATATCGCAATCAAAACTACCTCTTCAACTTTATTTAACTTATGACTAATTATGTTAGAGAGTCAATTAAAGTTCAATATTTTCCTATGTAATATTTACTCCAGTCATTATCTTTATGTTGCATTAGAGAGTCCCAATAGCAGCAGTCTGCCTTGAAGAGCATTTCTTTGTTTTCTGTTTCAAACCCATGTCAGGAAGTGGATGAAACAGAGTGCCTCGCGTCAAGACTTTCATAACCTGGATGTTGGGATAAAGCCAAAACCTCAACTGTTAAGTGGTCAGTAATGGCAAAGTAATTCAATCCAACTAGGATTTTCTCTTTCCACTCAAAACTTCCGGTACAATTTCTCTTCTGATATGTGGGTAGGAAGCTTTCCGGAAAACACTCCACAACCTTGTAGTGGCTCTGCCAACAAGCTAATGACGCAAAGGCAATTAGACAACAATTATGGCTGCCATTGTTCTTTAATTTAATTGGATTAGCGGTTTGAAAAGAAGCAAGAATGAAGAATCTGGGACCTACCTTAAATTTTAGACTTAATACTTGAAAGCAATTTTTGTTTTTAAATCTGGCATTTTGTCTGACACAATTAGGCCCATGTGTGATAAGCTTTGAGGCATTATAAGAAAAAAACCCAGCAACATTGGTATTAAGAAAAGAATCACAGATTACGAGACAATATTGGGATTTTTTGGTTATTGTTTCAAACACCAATAACAGGATTGATATCAAACTAAACATTGTGAAATCCTACCTACATGGGGCCCTCCACATTTATTAGCAACGCTGAAAAAGGTAAGTACAAAAAAGCTTTGAAATAAATTTAGATTTGTTTAGCAGAAGCACAATCTCACTGATGGAGAAAACTGTAACAACTGAGATTATTCTTTGCACTTTAAGTAAAAATGTCTCATTAAATTGATCTGTTCTCCCATTTTTAGTAAACAAATATAAAAATTTTAGACCTCTGGTCATTTCAAGCTTTCACAGGAGGCCACAGGGGATTTGGGTGCCCCCAGCTCAATTTTGCTCTAGGCAGCTTTCTTGTTAGATTTTCTCCCTCATGCATGAATGTACTGAAATTAGAGGTCGGATCTAGCAAAAGAAAAATGATGCTACTGCAGAAGACGAGTTTATTTTGAGGCTTTTTGCACATCTTTGTACAATTGCTAAGAAATGTATATCAAATTGTGCTGAATCTGTTAGTAAATATAATCTGGGTTTTGTGTCAGAATTTTGCTCCATTCCAAATAATTTCAGAAGTTACTCTCACAACTAACTAATAACTAATTTATTTTTCACTCTGCCCCTGGTTTGTACCTGACCATTAAATAAACTGTTTCAAAATTGTAAATATTTTGTATTTTTCATATCTGAAACTGTAGATTGGCATTCCCAAACTAGATGTAACATCTCCCTTTTAAAGTGTAAGAACTTGATTTTTTTTTCCTTAAAGAAACATTGAAACACCCCTAAAAATGTTGTCATGTTTAAAAGGACTAGATTTTTCTTTCTTTTTCTTTCCTTAAATTCAATTGGAGCTGCGTTTGAAACAGTAGCACAGTGGAGGTATAGCTTTGCTTGAGAAAGTTCACAGTTCATCCCCTCTTGTCATAAGAGAAGTTTTATTAGGTGTCAGAATGTCACAGCAGTTATGACCTTAACAGCTTACCAAACTAAAGCATTCTGTAAATCTGCAAGAGGTGGTAGGATATAAAAGTCAGTGCCAGAAAAAGACTTTTCTGCGTGACAACACTACCAGAGACAAGGTCCAAGGGACAAACAAGCCCTCTTTCCCTCTGCTTTCTATAATTACAGGCTTCTTTTGAGACACAGGAAAAATACAGACATTTTATAATTGATCACACCTTCCAGGAATCACAGCTTCTTTTATTGTGTAAAAAATGGTGCAAGGGTATCCAGTAACACACTTCAAAGCTTTTTTGTTTCTGTTAAATGAACTCTGACGCAAACACACAAGCTGATCCATAAGCATAAGAGTTTCTTCAGAAGCTTTGTCTTTTCCATTTCAAACTCAAGTTCATTTTTTCAGAATGACATCATTTGCTTCATACATGAACAAGTTGTATGTCTTATTACATCTCAAATAAATAAGAACTTTTCTACCGGTCCTTTAATATTTATTCTGACTTTTTCATAAAATGCAGATAAAACACAGTTTCCCTTAACAGTGTAAGTAGAATTAGTAGTAGACTTCACAAAGCCTTCTAATGAGCATTTAAAGAGGCTTATTACACTGGATATGTTTGTTTTTCAGTTGAACTGTTCAGTAGACAGTGTATCACACATTGATGGTGAAATGACTCATCATGGTCTGATGGGCTTACATCAAAAAATCCTGGCATTTTCACAGGAGATGATAGACTTTTGAACTCCACTGCAGGCATATGGATATTAACTGGTCAGTCAATTAGGAAAATAGGTTTTAAATTACCTTTGTAAGCCGTCTTTGGCCTAGTGTCAGAAGGAACTCTATACACCCCAAACAACAATCAACAAAAGGCTTACGTCTTGTGCTGACGGGGTTGCAGCAAATAGTGAGGCAACCTTTGTCATAAGTGCAAGATTCCCAATCTTTTGGTCTCAATGTGCCCTCGCTGTGTTCTTTTCTTTTTCACGAAGTATTTTTGATAGAAGTGCATGATGTGCAGTCATGTGACGTGGGACGAGATGGATGTGTGGTGAGAAAGCTTCCTTGGTAATGGGACTGATCTCTAAGAGCTTTTATCATATCTATTTCCCAGAACAGACTACAAGGAAAGCTTTTGTGTCAAATAATTAACAGTTTCTCCAGCATTCTCACAGTTCTTCATTAATGTCTGTAAAAACATTTCTGGCCAGTTATTGCACAATATGTAGCCAAGACTAATGGCCAATTTTATATATTGAATGTATTTTTTTCTTCATTTATTCCCATTGCATAATTTGGTCAATAACTAGATGCTTTAAAAGGTTTTCTACAAAAATCTTCATATGGTTAGTTGAATCAGCTGAATTGCTCTATGAAAGGCATTAATAAAATAAATGTGAAGTTCTACTATAAAACGGAATCAATGCATTTTCAGAGCAAGATTTATGAATGCAGGCAGTTGTAGGGAGGGTACCTGACTCCACGCAAGCTGTATGACTTTTTGGGAAAAAAATGAGTTATGAATCATTTTCATGTGGAAAAAGCCATGAATAAAACAGAGTTGGCTTCCACTGAGTCATATGGCTGTTCTGGTCAGCAGACTGGATCTGCAATTTGCTGCCAAGATGGACAACGGTGCCATGTTACGATGACTGCCTGCTTCTCTAATGTTCTGAAATGCGTCCCATCATAAGTCTCTATTTCAGTTAACAGATTCTTTCATGCAGTATCACACCTGCTGTGTCACGTGTTGAATGGTCTGTTGCATCTTATATGTCACACCTCAGAAACACACACACGCACACCCCCGCACTCAACAAACACCTTGGATCTGGAAGTGCAGAAAGTCATCAAGTCCTTGGCACTCGCAAAAATAATTTCCCCCATAAAACGTCACACATTCATGCTCACTGTCTATCCAATCGCGATAAGAATCGTCGGGGATAATGGCCTTGTTAATGAAGTGAGACCTGGTTGTGACCAGCAGCTGAAGCAGCTGATGACTATCAGTGGGTGGATCTGTCGGTGGTGCAGTAATAATGTCACATGGAGGTTTGTTGCTGTGTACTCAACCATGCTTCCCCAATCAACTTTATGCCTGTTTTTTTGCTTACAAGGACCTAAGACTATTCATTCTTCTTAAACACTTCACATTGTCACACTACAGCCAAAAATGTCAACATATTTTAATTGGATTTTATGTAGTTATGTAAAGATCAACACATATTAATGCAAAATAGTTTTTTCCTAATAAAAATCTGAAAAGTCTGGTGTGTTTTGTATTTGTCCTCTATTCCTCCAAATGCACTAAATCAAATCTACTGCAACTAATTCCCTTCAGACATCCCTCCATTAGTCTATACAGTGTACCTGTCAAGAAGTAAATTTTTGTATGATTTTGATTTTGAAGATCTCTCAGGTTTGTTAGGGAACATAAGCAGACATAAATGTCTAGGAACATAAAAGACAGGCAAATAAATCAGTTCTTAAAGTTTAAGGAAAGATTAAGTTATGAAGCAACATCCAAAGCTATGAGCATGTGGCAAAGCTCTGTTCAATCTATTGTGTCAACATGGAGTTTGGCACAGCTACAAAACCTAGTCATCCACCATGGACATTACCCTAAGCTGACAAGGAGAACATTAATCAGAGAAGCAGACAAGAGGTCAGTTGTAACTTTGGAGGATCTGCAGGTAGATCAAAGTCTAAATTTTCCACCCTACACTTTCCAGAATGTTTTTTAAACAAAATTTGCAAAACCCTTATGTCGTTCCTCTTTACAAATATGTAAGAACGTTGAGTTTGCCTTTTACATAAAATCCCAATAAAACACATGAAGGTTTGTGGTATTTGTAATGTGTTTGTAAAATCTGAAATATGTGTGACAAATACGTAATGGGCGTGTCTGAACGTGGATCTAATCTGTGTGACTGGATGCAACAGATCTCCAAACCTCTTCCTGTAATCAGCAACAAAGCATCATGCAACGGCTTGCGTTAATGACGGCTTTTATGTAGAGCACAACAAATTACAGCATTCAGCTGAACAAGAGGAACCCGGCAAGGGCTCCTGACCATTACTAAGCTTGTCAAAGTTACATAAAAAGTATTTAACCCTAATCATTAGGAAACAACCACAGAGAGGAAGTTACGTCTCTTAAAAGCCAGCAATTTGATGGCATGTGCACATCGCTCTAAAACATGTTGATTATTTCAAGCACAATAACTGAAGTTCATGACATCTCTTTAACCTTCAGCACGCGTACAGAACTCCTTTCAGCGCTGAACATCAGGAACTGCTAAGAGAGAGTTTGTCATGAAAAAGCTCAATCAGTGCATTCATTAAAGCTAGGCTTTGGGCAGATCTATTATCCAGCCATAAAAAGCCTTCAGCTGTGTCATGGTGTCATATAATCAGTTTGCATTAAATTAGGCCAAGGCTAATGTCACCCCAGCTGCAACATGGTGGCTAATTACTGTCATCCTTTCATCCCACAGAGATGGGAGGACACACAGAGGGTCAGCAGGAGCAGTTATTACTTTTCAAGGAAAATGTTCATCTGTCTGTCCACCCGTCCATCCACCTGTCCATCCACCCGTCCATCCGTTTTTTGCTCTGATAAGACATGTGTTTGCACCCACTTCTTGCTCCCATCTATCACAAATGCTTCAAGCATTATGTCCATTACGTGTCATCCAAAAACAGGGATGGACACATCATTCGCCAAATGCTCTGCAGTTTCCGTCTGACAGAACAAGTGTAGGAAATCAGAAGAGGAGATATTGCACAAGGAGATTGTTGAAATAAAGACAGAAATGGAAGAGTAAAGAGGAAGAGATATGCATATCCTCATGAAGTCCACATTAATCAAAGGGCTGTCTTATGCGTCCCATGTGACAAATGAAAGAGAATAATGGGTTCTTGGCAGAGGAAGATGTGGCGCTGTGTCGTCATCATACTGGAACAGTTCCTCCACCTTTTCAGTCACACTCAAAATTAGCCGATATCAAGTTAATACCTGCTGAAGAAGCCTACTCCAAGTCTGCCTGCTCCTTCTCCAGGCCTAAATAAGATTATTGGATATACAACAGGACTGACAGTTGTGTGAGCTTATTGAGTGTCAGCTTATTTGCCAGTCTTCATTGCAATGGGTGTCTAATAAACTGTATTTAAATAATGAAAACAAGCAACAACTTTTTTATTCCACTTAATTCTCAGGAAGCATGCAATAAAAGGTCTCAGAAAACAACTTTGAAATAATCAAGGTTTGTAATTAATAAAATGATTTGGACAAGATTGGAGGTGAAAAATTAAAATAAAAATGCATTTGTGATATTTATCTAAAACTCAATCAGAAAACCAGTCGCTTTAAGCACTATAAATCTTTTGACTCTTGATTCTTTTAGTATGTAAAAGTTTAAAGGATCAGAAGTTACAATATAACAATTTTTTATTAATAAACAGAAAGCAATCAAGATTATTTTGAAAGTACCCGGTAATCTCTTACAAACATGACAATATGTTTTTAATAACATCCCTCAAGTTGAAAAGTTCTACAAATAAGTGCATAAAACGTTACCCATCTAAGCTGTTTTTTGCTTTTCTGTCACACTTAAATATGTAAGATCAGACAGAGATGTCACAAAAAACAACAACGCAGTTTTCATACAATGACTCAATTAATAGGAGGTTTAAAACACCTCATGTAGGACTTAAAACCAAAACCTGCATTTTATTTTCTGGACTTGTTCAGAGGCTGGACTTGCTAGTATGCTTTGGAGTTTGATGAGGATATTAAAATTGAACTCTGCCTTTCAAAGAAAAAATATTAATTCCTGAATTAAAAATGAAGTCAAATTGGTTTAGATAGGATTTAGTCCCATTAATAAATAAAATTAGTATTTTAAAATATTGATTTGCATTTCATTTGATTGTTTTTCTTATTAAAATTTGTTAGATGATCTAAAACATTTAAGTTTGATATAACAACAATACCAAAAGAAATCTGAAATACTTTTCACAGCACTCTAAGTCATTAGAGTCCTCTGAGGAAAAATGAGCTGTATAATAACAGATAAAAGCCATTCAGAGTCCTGGTAACCATCATAAGTGGATGCGGATGTCAATTTCATGTCTGCTAATTTGCTAATATTATCAGCAAAGTTTATTCAGTTTGTAATATGTAAGCTATTAAGTTTTAAAAGTTTAAATAATCATGTGCTAGGTTTGTCTGCTTACAAGGCGAGTAATAAAAGTTAGATATTGGTTTAAACTTTGTAGCATTTTATTTTTCTTTTGTCATCTCGACGTGCTCTTTCAGACGGGACAAGCAGCACGTTGTTTTTCCTGGTGTTGAATGAAATTTTACAGAAACATTTCATACAAACATTCATTTTCTATGACCAGCACTGTTGGCTGGAACCCAACTCAGCTTGCACATAAGGAGCTGGCAGTGTATCTGTGGGGTAACACGGAGATAACCATGCTGCTCATGCTCACACCTGAGAACAAATTGGAGTTACTAATAAAATTACCATGCATATTTTTTGCCAATTAGAGGAAGCGAGGCAGTCCGGAGGCAAAGGAGCAAAATGCAAATCCACACAGAACAATTCAACTAACAAATAAAGTAAACAAACTGTGTTTAAGGTCTGTATCAAATACCCCAAGGGATATTTCAACATAGATTATTTAGTCGATTTATTACATTTTCAGATGTAATAAATCTGAAAATGTAGCAAATGTATTATCTTACCCATAATACTGGACTTATTATTATCTATGAAGTCAAACAACTTGCTGACCTGGTGTCCAGTTATTCTAAGGTCAAGCATTTCACTGTATTGTTTCTCGTTTCTCCTTGGAGATTTTGAGGAAATTGCATGAGTGGAAAAAATATATAAAGCTGTCAAAGCTAATAACATTGAAACAAGATGAAAAGTACCTGAAAGTCAAATTCTTTTAAAATGAAGAGAAAAATCCAGCAGACACATGACACAAAACCAGAGAGTAGAAGAACTTTTCAGTTGATCATATTTGGCAGCTTTTGAGCAAATCCCTCAAATAAATGAACTGAAAGAAAATGATGCCCCTGGCATGCCCTAAAATACATCTCAAAACTTAACTCTTTGCTAAGTTTTCACTGTGGGCAGCCTACACACCTCTTCATCTCTTGGGTTTGGAGACTTTTTATGTCTGAATAATGAAAAGGTCAGTGCAAAGCAGCAGAGAAAAAAGTAAAAATCTCCTCTGACCAAGTGTGGTATTAGCCTAACAATTACCCTTTAGTGTCCAAAAAAACCCTTGAAACACCAAAAATGAACATTTTCAAGGAACTCTGGACTTTACAATCTATTGTACATTTTACAAGTTTCCATGAAATGGAAGCCTCTTGGGGAATTACAATTATTTTCACAAGAGAATGTTTAAATGCATCTGTTTTAATATGTTAGTATTGACTGGAGGTTTTTAGGCCAAAGAAATGTCTCTAAAGCTATTGTTTAGCTAGCTGCTAATGTTTAAATTGTTGCTTACATTGCATGCAAACACTTAGCTCCGATTTCTACATGAAATAAATTCACAATACTTGTATGCAAGCTAAGAGCAAAGAAATAAGACAGATATGGAGTAATTTGTCAATAGTAAGTGAATACATTTGTTACAGCAAATCTGCAGACAAGGGAAATTAATATTTAATTAGTTCCTCTTTACCTCCATGTGATAAAGCAATTATAATACAGCAATATAGAACTGCAAGCTTTCCTTGCGGTTCTATATATCCACATATGTTCATAATTGATGGTCTCCATCAATTGGGAAGTTGAAGAGAATACAAACATAGTATGGTGTACTAAATGAGCTTGGAGTTCATCAAACAACAGAGGGATGGAGGGGGAAGAAGGCTTTTGTGAGAAAGAGAGACTTAACTTTAGCCTCATAATGAGTTCACAGCTTTAGGTTGTTCCCTTTGGGTGTCTTGATTTTAGGATTCAGGATTTATGAGATAATAAGTGTTTGTCTGCCACCTAGAATGAGATCATGAAAAAGATAAAATATGTATTTTACCATTTCATATAGTGGTCACAGCTCCAATACATACCATCATTATTCTCTATGGAAAATATGTTTCACAGCTTTCATATGTTTCTGCATGAAGATGTGGGTGTACACATATCTGTCCAGATATCAGAGTGTTTGCCAAGGCTATGTAATGTAGTTATTGTTCTCTGTGAAGTAAATACAAGAAATGGAAATAATAAGAAAAACACCCTCTTAGGCTGCCCGGACCAATTTACAGAAAAACATATTAATACTCAGAGTCCGAAAAACAATAAAAGAAAACAAATCTTTACTTTCCTTTTTTAAAATGTTGATCCTTAATGGTTGCTGCCTCACGATTTACAAAAAGAGGGAAGAAAATAATTTAATAGACCACTGTGATGGTGCAAATGCCTCAAAGTAAATAGTTATGCACATCCCCATAGCTTACCTCTGAGTGCTTCCTCAGTCCCACAGAAGTCCATTAGCTTGTCATTCGCTTTCTTTACAGTCATTCAGCTTTTGCACATGGCCCATGGCAGTATGCAGCAGCTTGCTCCACATGAATAACAATATCTGATTATTCAGACCGAAGCCAAGTGACTCAGCTGTCTCTACTGTATTCATCACCTCATCTCTTCTCCTGTTGTCCTTCTTCTTTCCCTTGCAACTCAGTAAAACCACTTTTATTTTCCTTCTTCCACATACTTTTCCCTTTTATTAATCTCACAGGTTATGGTTCACATCTTTCATTTCTCAGGCATTTCTCTGGCATTTGTTTCTCTGGTTCGTTGTTCATCTATGTGTGTGCGTGTGTGTGTTTGTTCTCCTATGAAGCGGAAAGGCTAACATTGCCAACGGCCATACGGGTTGCTGCTGTGTGGGAGGGACCCCAGAAGGATGAGGGGGAGTCTGACACATTCACAGGACAGGTAGAGCACAGTCAAGTCAATCCTGCTCTCAAGATACAAAAAACAAAGCCGGTGGGGATAGCTCAAACAGTTTCTATCTTAAGATACAATTTCCCACCAGTTGGACATATTTAGATCAAACAGAAAAAACAGAAGAAGCAAATATTTTTCCTTTGTAGTAAAACTCAGTAAGAAAGAGGCAACAAATAGAACTTTTTAAATAAACAACATCTTGGAATGTATGCTGGGTTATTTAAAAAGCCTACATATGAAAAAATATAAAGAAGGTCCTTCCATGTTCAAATACATGTTTTTGTTTCGATCCACTCCTGTTGTGAATAGTGCATATTTATTGGGATGAAGAGTGTGAAAATTTAAGTTCAGGTATAGATGGGGGAATGCCAGTTTTGCAAGGATCTCACAACCTTATTTAATTTGTTTTGAAAATCCAGCATGCTTTCTTCATCAGCATAGTAGTGTGAGATGTTATTAGGTCACTACAGTGTTATTTAAGTTCAAGGTTCCTGTAAGTTGCCTCTTTCAAAATAAATTTTTCATGCAGGAAATTTGAAATTAATTTAGTTCAATTAATTTCAATTACACTAATTACAGTATCAGTGTAATTAAGATACTGAGTTCCTTAATTCATGCCACTGTATTTATGTTTTTTATTCGAGGAAAAAATAAATACAGTGGAATCATACACAGCAATTCCAATATCGTCTCAATTAAAACTAGTTATCAGTTTAGAAGCATCATGTTTTCCTACACCATTCAGCCAAATGGAAGATTCACCACAGTTTGATGAGCAAATGAGACTTCTTCTGGCTTTCTTTGTCAGACATCTCACTGCAGCTTGGTTTTGGCTTTTCAAAAAATCTACAAAACTATGTTTTTCTTTGTAGAAAAACAGTATAGAATGGTTTGCTGTCACTGCCAACCCAGGTAAGAAAAACACTCCAGTTTGTGTCTGCCAGATGAACACAAATTAGCAGCAGCAGGGAAAATTTTGATTTGAATTTGAAGTAAGTACAGCTCTGACAGCTGTAAAGTTATGAGTGAAAAGGAGAGAGACATGATATGGAGGGTTTTTATGTCTTTTTTAACTTGTTTTTCTTTATGGTTTTGTTTTCTCAGCTGAATACCTCTTTACTTAGACAATAAATGTGTCATATTGCCTTTTTATGAAATAAAGAAGTACTGACAATGACATATCAGCAAGCTCCATTAAGATATACATTAAGATCCCAGAAGCACGCATATCTCTGAGATTGAGACTGTAAAGGATAAATCTAAGTTTTAACACATGTCTGACAATTTCTCTTATTTACCTGATTATTAAAGGTATTTTGTCACAATGTTTCTTGTCAAAGCAAAGTTTGTCCTGAGAGACAATATAAAGTAGCACAGTAAGTGTAAGCTACTGAATGTGAGTGCTTACGTTTGGCAACCTTAAATCATGTTTATTTTGAAGTCAGAAAGGACGTTGTTTTTTAATGAATAGTAAATAATTTGGCACACATTGTCCCAGAATACAGAATAAAATCAAAGGTAACTTTTGATTGCAAAATCATGAATAAAAGGCAAGGAATGCCTTTCATTTCACATTCTGCTAGGTACATTAGCTGGATCCTTTTAAACTAACTGAGAGTTTGCTTACAAGAGGAAACGCATTAGAGAATACTGCAGAACTATCAAGGTGAGGGCGAAATGCAACTATGAAGTTGAGCCTTTCAACAGAACCAAGCCAACTCCACATCAAACACCTGCGTCCTTTCCTTTGCCTTTCAATGCCACTCTTTCCCTTTTTATAATCTGTCACTTTCCGTTGCCTAAGGACACCTCTCTCTTTCGTTTTCCCTACATCAGCTAGTTTTTATTTCCATTGATGAAATGTAACCTTCTCATTCCATATTGTCGTGCTGTGAGGTAAGAAAGCCTCAATATTAGCATAAATGCAAGGACAGATAATCCCTCCTACCCTTTCAATTCAGACCCGTCCTCTGTGCATTTCTCCCTACAGGGCAGCTTTTCCCTAAAGCACCTTTCAACATAAAGTGTCTTTCACTTCACCTCCTCTGTAGCAGCAGGCCTGTCCACCTAAACCATAAAGCTTTAGCAGAGATGATGGAGCACTGCCTTGGGATGATGGACACTGCAGGAATCGCTGTGCTATTAGCACAGGAGGAAATGCAGCTGCACAAACTGAAAGAGACAGGAGACTCCAGGTGAGGAGTTTCCTAAAAGAGAGGAGTTTCCAAATGCTGAGTCAGGATGGATCTAATTAATACAGGTATAATAATAGAGACTACATAACTAAATGTTGCCCTATGCTCCCCTGGGGCCTTTTGGACAATTACCCTACTAATGAGAGTAGAGGGAGTTGTGAAAGGGAACAGTAGATCAAATCAGTGAAGAAAAAAATGAGTGAATTATAAAGATCAAAAGGTTTCTCTGAATCTTTAATTTAGGATGTACAAATTCCATGGTTGGTGGCTGTGTCTGACAGATTTTAAATCTGACAGGTGACTGGCCAATTTAGAAGGAATTCAGTAATATTTTTTTGTCCAGTCACTGAACACACCATAGCAATTTTACATTTCAGTTATTTCTAGGTCATGTTTATGGTAAATATGAACTGAAGATGACGATATGAGATGGGATACAGAAACAAATAAAGATTATCGATTCCTGAGATTATGTACTCAGAAAAGGTACAAATTTGATCACAACTAGAGCAGAGAGTACAGAGTTGGAGGCCAAATTTAAAGGCATCAAATGCCAAAGTCAAATTTATCTTAAGTCGTATTCAATATATACAGAATTTATATATTTAAGGTAACACAGCTACTTGATTGTGTTATAAAATGGAAAACACAAAATACCAGACACGGACTGAATACAAATCTCTGCATGCAAGTAAAACAGAAGTAAAACCTGGAGTAGTCTGGAAAATAACTTTTGAATAGAAATTTGATGTATGTAACGGGATGTTGTATAAAATGATCTTTTTAAATAAATAAATCAGATGTATTTTAAAAGACATTAACCCTGTAGTGTTGTGAAGGTGACTGCAATTAGAGCACTTATACTATACATCACTATTATTCTGATTTACAAAGAATTACCAAAACACTTTTTAATTAATAACAAAAGATCTTGTCAAAACAGAAACAATAGCAGGGAAAAAAATACAGAAGATACATGAGTCAAATGCCTTACATTAAAAATACATTTAGGAAGCCACTTTACTGTCGTCAGTAATATGACAGACAGGCACTGCCTTCTTCTAAACCCCAAAATCCTGCTACAAGAGTCAACGGGTATTGCTTATTGAATAATCTGCCAGCTGAAATCAGTAGCCCTGCAATTCCCCTGGAAAAGGCCATCAATAATGTAAAGGACTTGACAGGAGATGAGACAAGATGAGACAACAGGAAAACGTAATTCTCTTGCATTAACCATGAGAGGGTCTACCCCCCCCTTTGTTTTGCTTCAGCTTATTTTTCATGGGAAATTCTAAAAAGACAGGATGGAAATCGATCCGGGTGAAAACAGACACTAGGTTCTCCAGCCTCGCAGAAAGGCTAGAGATTGATTGGGGTAGAGAGGACAGGTTGTGGCACAAAATAGCCAAAGATTGGGCCACGGGCCAAAGAAGTTGCGGATTCACGTTCTCCACCGTCCAGAGGGGTGTAGGTGAGGCAAAGCACCTCCACCTTGTGCTCTGCATGTCTAACACGCTTGATTTGCCAAGTGCTCCTTTTAATTAACTACGCTACTCTTCTGCATAATGGCTCTGCCAACCTCCCCGTATCAGTTGTTCGATCGTGCGTACCATATTTTTATACGCTTTCATTACCTGAACGAATCCCATCACTGAAGCAAAAGACAATGGATAACTTTAATTTAACTTTTGGCAATGCAATGCCTACATTTAGTGTGTGCAGGCTAAATCAGTGGCATTTATGACCATAGTGTTGCACACATATGACACAAGCAAGTATTACAAAAAGACAAACACTGTTGTTTACGCCATTTGTCGCACAGAGTTTCAGAGTTGCGTCTGCTTGGACATGCTCGCCAGCTGATGCATGATGTTTTTTTTTCCTCTAATCACAATGGTGTATCACAGGAAGGAAGGAGAGACATAATTGCATGCTTTCTTTTAGATTCAATCCAAACCAGAGAGAAGTGTGAAAGTATCTGTTGTTGTCTTGGTTACATCCTCCTTCTTGTCTTTTCTGACTATAAATAACACTGAGGCAGAGGAAGCCCCAGTGGTGTGAGTCAACAGTTAGAACACAGTGTGAGGCATGAAATAGTTGGACTGAATGAGAAAGTGTTTAAAAACATGCACTTTAACATTCTTGTCACCAAGCCAGATCCGACTAACAAAGGTTCATATTATCAAATCTGTCACTGCGCTACCCAAAATTCCTAAAGGTCAACACCGCCATGTGTGTCAGAGAACAAAAATACAAGACAGATGACGGAGCGGCACGTGATTTCAGTGCTTTTGGTAGCGTGACCTTCTCCTGAGCTCGAGTTGAGAAATCTGGCACTGGAATAGACCTGATGTACATTCAAGTGCATGGCAGATGATCCAGGCTGGTGGATCGGATTCAACACAGAATTTTAACAGCATTTTGTATTTAGAAACTATGCTCAGAGAGTAGGCGGTGATAGTTCACTCTGTTGAACAGATACTGCACCTGCTTTCTGGTAAATATGTGCAGTGATACATAGCCAGACTGTGTATCACTGGCCAGTGTTGGTCAAAATGTCCGTAACAAGATTTAAAAAGACAAAAAATATTATTAAAGTATTTAATTTCCACAAAAATCTTGGGATAAAGTCATCGTCCCAAGGTTTGTGCTTTTTATATGTTTTTTTCTTGTTAAACAATGCAGTGAATATGTGAAACAAATCATGAGCTTTCACTTCGAGTACACTTTATCTACTTAATGAAAACAGTCGCCAAGTGGTCAGCACAGAGGTACGTGTGAATATAAACGTACTGCAACTACGTGACTGTACCTCAACTTTTCATCTTCAAGTAAGGTATGACACCTTATGTCTCATGTTCTTACTCTTCTCATCACAAATTACTCCTGAGACTGCTTAGGTTTTTAAATCTAAGAAACATTTAAAAACCTTACGTCATCCATGTACAAACCATTCATCATCCATGTAACAATCCCCCCAACTCATAAGCTGTTCTGCCTTTTTTTCAAATCAGTACTTCACATCAGTTCTTTCAAAAAGCACTTGCAGATGGAAGTGCTTTAACTTCAAGTGTTTTGTGAAAGTGGATTCACATCTCAGCACACAGGCACAACAGGAAGGAGTCAAACAGAGGGCGGTAGTCAGGAGACATTTCCTCATAAACATTATCTTCACTTATTTATGTAAAGGTTTTGTCAAATGCTTTGGAAAAGCAGAGACAAAGATGCTAACCAAGGCAATACTGCAAATGTCACTTAATCAATCAACTAATATGTTAATTGCTTCATGACATCACCTATCAACACAGTGGTTGATCAGATGAAAAGTCAGCAGTACAGCAATATTGTGCCACATGTAGGCATTTAGAATATGTAACATCAACCAACTGTTTTTGTCCTCTGTTAAATCTCATTTTTGCCTATTTTTTTTTTTTTTACTATTGATCTTGAAGCAAGTCTTAACTGGGGGAAGTGAGGTCTGCAGTGCACTGCATCTTGTGGCCAGATCAAGTGCCACTCCTTGGAAAGACCACCATTGTTTTCTGCATTTGTGGATAATGCCTCTCACTGTGGTTTGCTGGAGTCCTAGTCTGGTAAAAGTCAATCCCTTGTATTACGCTTTGATTTGGACAGAGAATCTGGGCTCGCAGCTGTTAAACAATTGCTTCCTGGAGTCATGGGCTCTGTTGACGTTTTAAATGTCACCCAACCTCTAACGTTTGCCCATGATATATATCTTGTGACAGTTCAACTCAGGAAATTAAATGGACTATAAACAACCATCCTCCTCCGCGAAGAGAGAAGTTGAACGAGGTGGCTGTCAATGTTAATTTAATATTTGGAACACAGACAGAACAACTTTGCTTACTTCCACTGGTGCCATTGAAAAAATTGCTAAAACTATAGGAAGACTACAATTCTAAAACAGCCCAGAAAGTTTTACTTATTATTAACAATTTCTCCTTCTGTTTGCCCTTTGGACCTGTTGAAATTCTACCATGGGAATCCAAGTGAATGGCAGAAAGCCCAGACTGTGCTGTATGTGGGATATGAATCGAGCGGAATGGCACAGGAAAACTATGGCTAGGCTACTGGAATCCCAAATACTTTTTTGTAAGCCTTTCTACAAGGTTTGGTGTCAACAACTTAGTTTATTATCTCTTAAATTTTTTTAGATCAGCAGATCTAAAAATAAACTGTGGCATGTTTATTTCAGATGTTTTGCTTTTTGAGATATATAAGTTTACTTGATGTCAGACATTTCAGCGTTTCAAAAAAATTAAAAATTTATGTAATCTGTAAGATGGCAAACCCTTTTTGTTGGCTCTGCTAGCACAGAAGGTGAGATAAAATTATGTGTTCATCATGTAAAGCACAGTGTTACTAAAAACACTGATAATCCATTCACTCATTTCAACTCTTGTTAGTAAAACTAACTCATTACAAAGAATGGTGAAAGTATCTTGGAGTTTCACTTTTTTACAGTCACTATACTTCATAAAAGGTTAGTAGCTTTTGTGCTTGCCAGCATAGAAGCACACAGGACATCATATTACATTATGTTCCAGGGTCACATGTGCAACATGCAAAGCAGCAATACAAACCACAGCGATTGCCGCATCCTGCAGACAGTACTTCCATCAGTCCCTCTGAGAGCGTTAACTGCCTGTCTTGGGATGGGCGGGTGATATCACTGATGCTTTCCGGTGCGGTGCTCTTGTAATGGAGTCAATTTACCTCCATGCTGAGCCATTTCGGCCCTCCCTTACCCCATGAAGGACACATTAGTGCCCCCCACCCGCCATTCTGCCACCTAATTTATTTTTTTTCATGGCTCTTCCTTTGCTTTTCATGCAGCTGAAGTCTCCACGTTTGTGCTTCAGTTTTTAGTGCAACAGTTTATTAGTTTGTGCCCTATCCTTGTCTTCCTCTACCACATCTTTTCTAGACTGATAATGGTAATGTGTTCATGTTGATATGATTTTAATTATATTACAGTGAAATAAAAGCTGCAGCAAAAAGCCTTGATTGAAGGCTCATTAGCAGGACATTCAGTGGTAGTAGTGCTTATGAAAGGCATGCAAAGGCAAATCTATAGCGAATAAAAAAACAGAAAAATATGTTTCCCAAATTCTCTTATGCCTGTAAATAAAAACTGTTATTAATTTCATTAAAAGGCAATCCTGATCCTGCAGCTACCTCTTCAAAAGTATTTCCAGATTATCCTCACCTAACCTTCAAGTTCTTTCCCCTCAAGTCTCTGCCCTCTGTATAACACAGAGGGGATCAAATCATCTAGATGATAAAGGGACTCTTATACACTTGTTTGGCTGGGTTAAATTTGATTTGTAGCAGTAGAAGCTAAATTTGATGTAGTTCAATCTGTGTTCATGACCGATTAGCTCTGGCACATTTCCAAATCACTTTATGATTTACCCTAAACTGCCTTAAAGTGTGACATCAGATTAGATGCTTTGCTGACGTTTAGTTTCACCTTTGTGGGGTTGTTTGGGGTTAAAGGGAACATTTTATTAAAAAAAAAAGAGGCACAGAAATGTTTAAATGTTCATAATATCCTGCATTTTCTGCAATGCAGAATTGCAAGATAAATACAAACTGTGTCATGTTTCTTTCTGTTTTTACCAATACAACATTGTTGATTAGAGATGGACACAGCAGAGATTTGCATTTGAAGTAAACATCTAATAATGATGATAATTTTTTTTCTGGAATATCTGCCAACAAAAACGCAGTTGTTGCTGATGCTCCCATATTTAGATTAGATCTGCAAGAATGGGAAAGATGCATAGTGTTTTTTAACAGCTATTTCTATCAAATTAAAGCAAAGTGGAATTTATCAAATTGTTTAACATGAAGGAAGGGTCTGAATCCTTTACATTCGAAACAGGCATTTTCCCCTCAGTCCAACTAAATAAAACCAGCTTAGAGCTTCAAGTATTACATGACCTACTGAAAAAGGACACATTATAATTTTTGAGTAATGTCTAAAATAAGAAATGTGTTATTGTAAAATATAACCGACTTTTCTTCTTTTTAAATGAAATAAAAGGACAAAGCTTTTGCAAAAAGAGGGGAAATGCATTTTCTTTTATTGGATGATGATATTTGTGGAAAATTAGGTTAAAAAAAGCACAGTCTCCAACTTAATGATGATAAAAAACAGATCTAGAAAAATTACTGGTACTTTTAGTGCCCTTTTGCTGCATAAATTAAGTTCACAAGGGCCTGACAAAACTGCAATCTGCTAAAACCTGAATGGGTTATTATACATTTTTTTTTAAATAGTTGTTTCTGTATTATTATCAGCAAAAATTATTAAGAGTCATTTTAAAAGGCCCAAAGAGCCACTTGCAACTTCTGAGGTGCAAATTAAAGACCCAATTTATACTCAATGCAAACTGAGGTATGAACTGTTGAAGTTTTTGTGAAACGTGATCTTGCAAAAATAATGAATACGACATATATCTTACATATCCAAGCAGCATCTCTGAAGGGTGGGTTTGCACAATACACAAGGCAGATTTATTTTTCCTGCTGGATAAAAGAGTAAGGAACAGTAGGTGGGTAAGTAGGTGGACACATTTAAATGCCAAAAAAAGAAAAACACATCGAAGCAGTGTGCTTAAAAGAAGTGTAGAGAATGAAAAATAGAAAAAAATTAGAAAAAAATAACAAGCAGATTTCAACGTTGTGTTCTTTACCATATCAAGTTTTGACTTCCGATCAAATAATCATCAGAAAGTCCACAAAAAACCTGCGAAGATTAATAATCACGTGAGCTGTGATTACAAATGATTATTAACGTCATCATACATAATAATCATCTGGGAACCAAACTGACTCAAATACTGAATTTGTTCTCACGTTATGCCTACACAGCTTGTTGTTTGTTACTTCTGTAAATCATACCCTGTTACACTTTCTGCACCATCAGCTAAATGCAAATACATCTCACACAAGCACAAGGGGTACAATTTAAGAGCTAAGCTTCAATTTAGGAGAAGCCATAAAGGCTGGTCAGGAACAACAAAAATTAAGTTCAAACTAATACATTTGGGAAAAATCATACAGGGGAAAATTATGCACATCCTATAAGTTGTAGGAGAAGCCAAAAGCTTCCTGTTATAAGAAGCAGGACATGTGCTTTGAGGCAGAGGTTGAACATGGCTGATCATTAAACATTTGCCTTAATTTGCAGTCGCTACCAGCACAACTTTATGTCATTTCACTGCAGTCAATAAAGACATAATTTAGAAAATCATTAAGAAGAAATGAATTTGAAACATTTAGTAGTGGAATTGTGCCTTCCAATGTGTAGTCATAGGGGAGGAATCTTAAACAGGTGAAATATTCTGCTGCAGGCAGAAGAAGATGAGTTATCAGAAAAATCATATGGAGCCCTGTTCCAGGCACAATCATAACCACCGTGAAGCTGTGACTACCACTCATCTTTATAATAGGCTTTTATTCCTCCACCTGCTGCAGTCTGTTACACTGTCATAGTGCCGCTCTTCTCCCTCTCTCTTTGGCGCCAGCATTTCCCTCTTATTGCTCAATTTTTCTTTTCCTTTTTTTTTTAATCCTCCTCAATATAAAGCCCCACTTCTCTGTCTGTGAGCACTTTGTTGCAATTCAACTAAATGTACTGTCTATCAATATTTCATATCAAACTACATCCCTCTTACTAACACCTCCTTGAAAGTGGAGTCCTACTGGTGCTACCGGAAATAAATGAGAGCAAGGAGCAAATATGCAAAGTTTATAAGATTGGTGATTTCATTAGTGCACAATTCAAGGCAGAAGAAGGGAAATGTTAGTGCAGCAAAAGTTCATTTTAATCTAGTACGTACGGATTCAAGAATTAAGGGGAAATTTATTTGACATGTTTCACCGATGTAGTTTTTAATGCATTTTTGTCAATGGTGAGCCATGTGTTTCACCTGGTGCTGTCCATGCAGTGTTCTACACAACTGCAGTTTCACTCCTACACAGGCACACACAGTTCACACACACATACAGCACATGCAGTGTGCATTAAATTAATCTTTAGGCGGAGGAGTCTGTGTCTTTTAGCACAAAGGCCTGAGGCAACAAGTAGAAAGATTCTTCTACTACAGTGCAATGTCATTTACCACAGTTATTGAGGTTGCATTATTTAAAGGAGGCAGAAATGTCAGTCTGTATTAACGGAAACACATCTGGTCATACACACATACAAGTCTTAAAAGAAAAAGCAGCTTGAAATATTAGAGTATTACTGCTGCATTTACACAAAGCAGTTAAATTACTGATAAGACTGTGGCTATGGCAAATTTAGGGTAGCAGCTTAGGAGCCTTTAGATTTTAATAAGGCCGGAAAAGCTTGTTGCATCTGTAATATAGCGTTTAATAACAAGCTCCTCCTTTTCAGGGAGTCTCAGTGTGACTGAACCGTCTGCCAGCAGCTTATACTGTGGTGGTAAGATACAACAGGAAGCAACTGTTTACTTCTCCACAGAATACAGCACACTTATGAATGTGGATGGGATGATGTTTTATTACTGGAGCGTGTGTGAAGCTGCAGAGACATCAGACACATAACTTCTCTGTGTGCATCCATTACATAACACTGATTTATCAAGCTTTCAAAAGAATAAAAAAGTTATAGTTGAGGAGTTCAGGGAAAAATAATTGATCTAAATCCAGTTGCAATGGGGCTTTGCATTCAAAAGGGCTTAAAAATATTTTGGGTAATCAAATAGTGACTGTACGGAGCCCCTAAGGGGACATGGAGAAAAAAAAAAAAGGAAAGAAATCCCTAGTTATTATCTCGAGATCCCTAGTTATTATCTCGAGATCCCGACTTATTATCTCGAGATCCCGACTTTTTATCTCGAGATCCCGACTTTTTTTTTTTTTTCGCGGGATCTCGAGAAACTAAGTCGGGATCTCGGGATCTCGAGATAATAAGTCAGGATCTCGAGATAAAAAGTCGGGATTCTCGAGATAATAACTCGGGATCTCGAGATCTCGACTTAGTTTCTCGGGATCTCGAGAAAGTAAGTCGGGATTTCGTTCCTTTTTTTTTTCTCCATGTCCCCTTAGGGGCTCCGTATGACTGAACTATGTGAGGGTAAAAAGATTAATTTCTGAATCCACTCATATAGTTAATAACTATGCTCTTGTATTAATTAGTTACACTAAAAGTTTAAACGAATTCTCAACAAATTGCAATTGTGTGATTTAATTTTTGAAAGATGTGCTGTACAGACGCAGCACAGAGATAGTGTCTTGAGTTTGCTTTGAACGCAAAGATTTCTAAAGACTCGACTTTGAATTGAGGTTGGAGGCTCAAGTCTCAAAAAATCTTAAAATAATAAATGTAGATCGATTAACTTAATGTAAATGATTAAGTTAATAGGTTCAGTACGTAGCAAGAAATATTTTATTGTTACTGCTGTTCAGTAGGCAAGTAGTACTGCCTACTACTGTAAAGGGAGAGCAATAAAAACATCACTATTACTGGAGATGTTTGGTAAATGTTTCTTTTATTGCATATATGGTGATAAGGATGTTTCTTTTCTTTGTAAAAAAAACATGATTACAGCTGCTTTAAATTAATGGAAAAAAAACTATTTCATATCCAGCCCATGGTATTCTTTTCATCTACTTAGATTGCTTGTTTAGAATAGAAAAAGAGAAGCCTATTGCTCCAGATTAAGTTTTGAGCCTCCGCAATCCACCCCCACTCCCCCAATAAGCCTCTCCTTTGACCTCTATCGCAGTAACCAAACAGAAAAGCATTTAATGAGCCCGCCTTTGGCCCTGTTTAGCCTTAATCAGATATATGTCAGCAATTCTAATTGATTCTCCATGTCGTCAAGAGTTTGCAGTTGCTGGCGCTGCACGTTGCAGAGAGAACGCTGCGTAGCCGGACTGTTAATTTCTGTCCTCAGACATTGTGGTGTCGTCAAAGGGGATTAGGGTAGCAGCACATCAGGTTGGAGGGTGTATCTGTTTGTCAGATAGACAGGAGGTTGGGTTTATATCTCCCTTTGCCACAGTTAATCCTTTTGAGAAGACAGACTTGGGCTTTCAATTAGAAGGGACTAATATGTAGACTTTTTTTTTGCATCCAGTGAGACGGACTTCACTACAGAGATTAAACTGCTGCATCTCTTGAGCACGTCAAATGTTAAACATTTTGAAATTAATATTTATTCAAGTTTTAAACTATTAAACCTTTTAACATAAACAGCATTCCGATGACACAACTTTCCACTGCTCAGGCATGTGACGATTCGCCTGATGTGCTCTAACTCGGGGAAGAGTTAGCTGTATAAAAGGATTTTCAGTGACTTGCAAAAAAAAATAAAAAATATTTCTTATCAATGTTCTTGGACTGTTTCCACATTTTGTCACTATACGATCACAATTTGCCTTATTTAGTGTAGAACAACACTGTTTTTTTTTGCATCTCTTTTTTCTACAAATAAAAATCTGAATGCGTTGCTGTATTCAAATCCACCAGGTCAATACTTTGAAGAACCAAGTTTTTGCTGCAGTGACAGCTGTAAATGGCTAACGGGGAATCAGACTGGAAGTACAGTGTCTATAAAGATTAATATTCAAGTCTTGCTACTTATTCTTGATTGGATTTAGGTCTGGACTGACTGGATCCTTCTAATCTAACACCTTAATCTACCTACGTTTCTCTAAGGTTACCATGGACCATGGATTTTATTTATAAGTACCAGAGAAAAGGGGACTGAATACATATTGGGGGCACATCTGCTGGGTAGTCATGAAGACCAAGGTTGGTAATTTTACAATTTTTTTTATTTCCAATATTTCAAAGAGAAAATTGTCAAATATCACCAGATTTGAAAATAAGAATAAATACAGTAATTGTCCCGTGTTTATATAATTTGTGCACTAAAGTAGCCTATTGATGAGTATGGTTTTTTTGTTTTGTTTTGAGTTTTTTTTGGTTTAAGGTCAGGATTCGTGTTTATGGTCGACAACGTAGCCAAGAAAGTCTGTTTCATTTTTCAAAGCCTTTCATAATCACCTCAATTTCCATCACAATAAATGCCTCAAAGGTATCTACACCAGAAGGTGTAGATACCTTTTGTTAGGAATTGTGCTGCAAATACTGACATAAGAGCCAAGAGAAAAAGAAAACTACACAAATATCATCAGGGATGAAATTGAGCAACATGCATCTTCAACTTTTCTTATTTGTGTGGATTTATTACAAGTAGCTTATTTGTAGTGTCTGAGCGAAAACATGCTTACACAGGCAAAAGGTCACAGAAGAGCATGATGACTTTATAAACTCTATCTGATTCTTGCTGAATTTTAAGATTAAAGTTATGTTTTTTTTTAGCTGTGACAAATAAAAAAAGGAATGAATTCACTTTGAAGTAATAAGAGATGAGCCACAGTGCCCAATAGAGTATGATTTAATAATTTGTATTAAGCTTTACCCCATCGTAATTCAGTTATATGGTTAAATGTAACCTTCTCATCTTGTTCAGACTAGCCAGTGGGAAAAATTGTGATTTACAGCTTTTATTATCTGCCTCATAACTGTTTGCTGTTTAGCCATGACCACTGTGATTACATAGTGTACTGAGATTGCAGACAAGATGACTTTTTAAGAGTTAAGCTTGTATTTTAAAGATACCTCACAGTACGAATCTTAATACTAAGATTTACTAAGTCTGTCTGTAGCGTAACATGTTTGTAATTGCAGCATTAACACAGTGTTAAAGAGATATTATTAGGACAATTTAAGTGGGACAAGCTAGAGGAAATAGGCACTTAAAAAGACGAGAGCAGCAACACTGGAAAACGTGACAAAGGCATGTGCTTCTTTGTACCGTATCAACAGTCATCCATCAACATAAGTGCATTATTCGCATTCGGACACCTTATTCATTACTTTGTAGCAGGAGGCAAAAGCTAAGGATGCTTAAGAGTCTCAGGTGGCCTTTAAATATTGTCACACTACTTAAGAGGGATTTATTACAAAACAAGTATACTTCAAAAATCATTATTTGAGTTCCAGCCAGAAACAGCTGCCAGCATTGGTGGTGCAAGTGTGGGTGCAGGGCAAAACTCGCGTAGGGTTTGGACTGCCAATACAAAGCAAATGTAATGGAAAATAACTGGGACAGTCCAAATGTAGTTTACTTTAGAAGAGTGTATGATATATGACTCACTTTCATTGTTTTTGTATACAGTATGCGATTTAATGCATTCAAGGCTTCTCTAAGTTTAACTTTCGCTGTGCAGAAAGGGTCATATGTTATACATGGCATTTATAAGAATTTAGTTTATTCTCAGCTGCTAGTCTGGAAATAAAAAAAATAAATCTAAAATATTCTATAAACCCTCAAACCGTAGTATTAAAAATGGATGGAAAATGTTCAACAGCTGCTGTACCAATGGAGACCAATGGGTTCCTCCAAATATAGTAGCGTTCAAAAGAGCTGAACGAATGAGCTCTTTACAGTTTGGTTTAACTGACCAAATCAGTGAGCTGAGTAATATTTCCACAGGCCATTTCTATGCACACTGGTTAGCTTTTTTGGAGTTTTTGGGGTAGTTCTTGCATCTCTCCAATCAATTTTAACCTTGATTAATTTAATCTTTTAAAGATTAAAAGCCTATTTAATCTCTTAAAGGTTAAAAAAAGGCCTTGCATTGAAGAAACAAAACAGTGTTTATTGCCTGAATGAATACTAATGAAGAATCCGTTGTAGCAAAGATGGTCCGGTCTAATCAAGCCAAAACAATCAAAGAGATCTCTCTAAAAGTTTAAAGAATACTAGAAAACTCTTAAATACTTAAAAGTAGAACACAAGCCTCTTTTACATAATGTGTCTGAGTGGAGCATGAATTTAACGCTCCTGCTGTACAATGAAAGGTTGATTGCACCCCAGGTTGCCACCCCCCACCTCCACCAATGGATTGTATCACATTAATCCAGTATCTCACAAAATGCTTTAGTGTCGCTGTGTGGGAATAATTACTTTAGTATTTGAATCTATACAATACAGAGATGCTGGCTTGAATTAGTAATAGTAACCAGCCTTGTCACTTTGCACAGCACTTAGCATACGCCATTGGTTTTTGTATACACTCTAACTATGAGTGTCATGATTCTCAGATTTGAGCCGCATCTTCCTGAACAACTAAAAAGTAGTAAAGGACTGATCTTCTACTGGTCAATGATATTTATTGAAGTTACATAACCCTGATTCCATGCTTACACTATGATTATATTGTAGAAAATTTCCTTAAACCCTTTGTCATCAAACCAAGCCCACCAACAACAGAGGATAGATTCAATACCTGTTATTCCATAAAACAGACTTTAACAGGAAAAAAAATATTGTTGCAGCTGATTCTTCTCCAAAAATTAAGATTATTTGGAATTATCTCATAGTGCAAATCATAAGAGGATGCCCCATGGGTGCAGTTTAATTTTATTTTAATTTTGTTTTTTTTCTCATAAAAGACCCACCTTCAGCAATGCTGAATAACTACCAGACAGAAAGGGGAGATGGAGAGCAGAGGAAAAAGGTTAAATGAGTGGAGTTTCCCCAGAAGATATAGATAATCAGAGAAAGGTGGAGAGAAGATAAACTCAACAGCGAGTCGTCAAAGGTCAGACACAAACACACCCAAAAGTACCAAAACAAAGTGAAAGTGGCACGCAGTTTATGTAGGGAAACAGCAAATACATGAAATGCACCCAAATTTGAGGTAGAAGTCAGTGGGAAAGGCCAAAGTAGCTTCTTGGTTAAAATAAAATGAGACAGCTGGGCCTTTCAGCACACAGGTCAATACTTGTGTGTTGCCCTATCGATTGGCAAGGCTTCAACCAAATGTCAGCGCCCACAAGACTAGAATCTTTCATGATTTTCAAGTGATGGATTGCAGATTCCTTTTGAGAGGGTAACACCAAATAAAAGAGCTCTAATATCTCATATTACACCAATTATTCTTAATACAATAATATATATACACAGGCTAACAACATATGATACATTTGGCAACAGAATGTGGTTTGAAATCACATCTGCACGTGAACACTGGTGCAAACCACAAAGCAGCATGACATTTCAGGTGTGTCAAATGTTGATCCTTTGGCCCACTGCACGGCATCCTGACACTGTCATGGGTCACATGTGCATGTCTTTGTCCCTGTTTGCCCTCTGGCTAGTCAGGTCCTCTTCTAAGCTGATTACAATTGCACCAGTGAGCTAAAAGGACAGTATCACTGTGTCTTGTCACCTTGGCTGACTAGACGGATGACTTGACAGTTCAAGTTGGGGAAGCACTTACTTATCAGACTTTAATTGGCACAGATGCAGACAGGTTGATTCCATTCTAAATTATATCAATGTATAAAAACAATCCGTTTTATTTAGTCTCGTAATCTGTGTCATAATCTATCAAAAAGCAGTTCTTATAAATCCCTTACTGCTTGCAGGGAATGATTCAATCCCACATTTAAAGAAACAAAGAGGATTAGGATGTTTACCAAAAATAAACATCCTGATCATCCTGATATTTCATCCATCAAAGTAATTATACTATATTATTTGTTGTTCAAATGTCTAATCCTTCTGATTTCAGTAAAAACAAAGTTCATGCTCCTTACCAGGTGGTGGTAAAACCTCCTATAGTTGTTTGTCATTAAAATGACCAAAAAACTGGTGAGCAGGTCCAGTTATACCTGCTGTACCTGACTCTTAAATACTCAGCATCTGCTGGCTTTCCTCTCCATACAGGCAGAATAAACTAGACGGCCATAGCAAAAAAGACTTTCTCTCACTTTTGATCACATTTCCTAATATTCTAAAATATTTATGTATTTTTTTTCAAGGATGGATTCTAGGATGGATAAGTATAAGATAAAAATGTGTAGAATCAAAAAAAAGAAAATGACAGTATGTAAAATGGTACATGTAAAATAAATGTAAAATTGTAAATGTACAATTTAAATGTATATAAAAGGTCAACCCTTATCTGTCTGTAGTTAATACAGCTAAAACTAAAATGAATAATTTATAAAACTTATTGTACATTTTTAAATACCTTAGGTCTGAAAAGAAATGAAAAGAGATTGAAGAATAAGTACTGTGGATGTCAGGTAGGGGGAAATAATAAATGAAGGGCATTACTATATGTGTAAGTTGCTTTGGTCAGAAGTGAGGCCCTCTTGTGACTCAAGAGGAATCACGTTCCACAACAAAGAGCAGGAGATATAATAATTTACTCTGTCACTTCCTGGGGCGCGTGGAGACAGCAAACAGCTGGCAGTTCTGCCCACGGTGACGCCAACAGCATGATTACACAAGAAAAAACAAATGTGCTGAAAAACAGAGAAATAAATGGTCCTGCAGAGAAGCTAAAAAAGGAAACTGATGAGTAAATGTGAGTACCAGAAGGTGGAGGTGTGTGGCGATTGGAAGCAAATGCAGTGACATATATTTCCTCTGTCACAGCTCCCCAGTATCAGTCAGGATAACAAGTGTTCTTTCATATGTCCTGGGAGGCTCCTTCACACTGCAGAGGTTTTTAATTAATCTGTTCAATCCAACAAACCGAAGCCCTCATTCTGATCCACTTATTGGCCTAGAGAGCCGAGACACAAGAAAGGCCAATTTCACGTCTTCATCATTCCTGTCACAGAACCTTTGCAAGTGACGTCTGCTGGATCCGCTATACTAAAGACAACAGCTTGAACTCATCAAAACACCGCACCACTGACCAGGAACTACTCCCGTTTCATTGTGCTTCAGAGCCGTTTGTTAGAAAAGACAAGAGTAGAAGCCGACCAACTTTTTAAAAACAGGCCATTCAATCACAGGCTTACCCACTGAAAGTACTGAGGAGACAGAGCGAAAGCGCTTCCCTTAAATTTGCATCCGGGGTTGGTTGTGGGGGCTGAGTTACCAGCTGCTGTACATATCACACAGTCAGTATGGCGAGGAAATGCTCCCTGGGTGTCAGCATGTCACCATAGCACATCTTGGTTGCCAGGGGAACCATAAAAGCTTAATATTTCAGAATAAGGAAATAAAATTAAGTTGATAAATCTCTATAATGTGGTACACTGAAACTAAACTATTTATTTGGTTGAACATACCCATGAGGGATACACCTTTAAACATGCTTATACTCAGTTTGCATGGCCTCCACTAATACATTCAGTGTGTGTTTAGTTTGTAAATTATGTCTCTGGTTAAAGCCTTTTAGATTAAGAATATATCCACACCAACATAGATACTTAGTAAAAGTGAGATTTTGTGCTTTGTTTGCGCCACTTGTCTGGAAGTCAAAGCAGGAAATGAAAAAAAAAAAAAAAAAAAAAACTTGCGCTCCACACGGACCTAAAAGAAGGACGGACAAGGCGGAAGTGGACATCAACACAATCAACGCACAACAGGAGTGTCGGTGTGGAGATCCCTCTTCGGTCGGTCGGACATTTTGATCGATCTGTGTGGAGCAGGATAAATTGTAGATGGGCGAAGAGGCAGCCGGTAAGAACGAACTAATGTTTAAAAACATACTGCAAGGGTGCCTCCCTTTCCCCGGCCGAGCCTCCAGCGTTGCCGGCTAGTTAACAAAGAACGCCTGAACTGAAACGTTTGATTGTGAAAGTTAATTCATTGATGATTTAACTGATCTTTGTGTTTTTGATATGGATTGGCGTGCTTGCAATTAATTTAGCAATTGATTAAGATAACTTGAACTATTTATATTTGGAAAATAAATATTTATTGTAAATATTAAAAAACAGAAGTCCGTATATATATATATATATATATATATATTTAAATAATGTGAAGAAATGTAACAATTAATTTGAAGGGTAGGTTAAAGTTAAGGGAATTAAGTTTGTTACTTGTTCAGTTAACTTTAAGTTGCTTTGTGGGTTTAATTCACAGGGATTTGCTTAGCTTTAATTATATAGTTTATTATTTCCTGTAGTTTGAGTGAAGTTAATTTATGTAAACTCACATACAGATTAGTAATTGTTTATTTTTCTTCTTTTGGGTTCATTTAAAGGTTTTTACCTGCACTGGACGAAATGCATGTGTGTTTGACATAATAAATGGAAGACAAAATGAAAAAAATCTGCCTGGTCCTTCGAGTAAAATCCCTGTTCATGACAATCTACATACTTTATCCATCCCTTTCAAGTGGGGAAGCTGCACAGAAAAGAAGAGAACTTGACATTGTCCATTTACAAAGTTTACAGTGAGAAAAACAGACAGAATAGCCACAGATGAATATAATGATGTAGTACAATGCCACTAAAGACTGTATATCTATTTTATCAATCAAAGTATCACCTATTAATTATAAATGGGTTGTTTAAATAAGGCCGCTCTAAAAAACATAATTTATACATTTTTACAATCCACAACTTAAAAAATGTTCCCTTTAAAATATTAAACATATGTATAAAATGCAACCTGCAGCACAATGAAAATAATTAAAATGAAACCGCTACTCATGTACTTAAAAATATGTATATGTATGTAAAGGGCTTATTGCATGTCTTCTCTTCAAATACTCAATGTGTATTTGGTTTGTTTTGTTAATGTTTGCAACAAAACTTTACTTAGGTATTTTAAATAATTGAGGACTTAAAATCAGTTCTTTCAACACAATCCGTGTGCACATTGTGCATACGCTAAAAATATTGACCCCAGTATATTATTAAAGTCAGGATCATCTGTAACATTTTTTGTGGGTTTTTCCACCATTGTTAGCCTGGCCATTCCCTCCCGATGCAATTCAACCCCATTCTCATCTCCATTCGGTGCTCTGTCTGAGCACTGAAAATGTGTCCGATTAAGCCAATTTTCTCAAGGTGAATTTCATTCAGGCCAATGATTTTTTGTGCTGGAAAGAGCGATATTCTGCCTGTAATTGTATTTGGGAAGGTGGAGGATGAATGTTGAAGATATTTTACTACTGGCTAAAAAAATAGTCTGCATTTGTTCTGATTATTTCAATTAAATATCAAGTAAAATTAAATAATGTATCAAACTTTCAGAGTAACACATCCTTCTAGCTCCAGAGAAGCTGGCCAAGTGGCCAATAAAAAAACTTCTCAATCCACCTGCGATCAAAGGCAAGACTGATGAGGAGTCAAATGTGAGAACCTTTCAATGAATATCAATGATCTCCCATGTCAGAGCTCTCAAGATAAAGCAGCAAAAAGTGCCATAACTCAGTTCTCCAAAAAGTTGAAGACTGAAATGTGCAGGAAACGAAAAATACAGAGAGGTGGAAAAGGGAGTTGTAAGATGAAGTGGAGAACTGTCATTGTGGTGGTGGAAGTGAGGGTAAAGAATGACTGCGTGAGCACAAGTGGAGAATAAAAGTCAAGAAACTGAAGAATATAAAAACAGACATAGTACGGAAAAGGAAACACAGCATGGTAACGGATGCGTTGTGGTACTTGTAAAAAGCCAGGTCAGCAATATTCAAGAGTTTGTATGTTTCAGTGTGTGTCCTCGGTGAGTAGGAGCACCAGCTTGTGTACTACATACAGTAAAGGCATAATATATGTAATAGTGTATGAATGTGCATGGATGTGGAAGGCTGGCTGTGAACTGAGAGAGTGTGAAGAGAGATTACCGAAGCATGTAATGGAGACCTGGTGTTCATAGCATTTAGAATGATGACTCCTTTAAACTCCCATCCCTCTCCTTTCCATCTCACGCTTTTCCCAATGCCTTCTGGGATGGCAAAACGGCAGCGAGCGAGATGAACGAACGTCCCTTGAGGCAGCAGAGGGAGCAATGATCAGGGGGAAAGCAAGGAGACGAGTAGGGCAGGAGGAGGAAGGAACACATTAGCCTCTTACTCAGCGTGTCACTCAAGCTGGCAGCACCAGCCAGCACTGCTACTTGCTGTGGGTTCACACAGAGCCTCTGCTAGCCTTCAATGGAATTTATGTCTTATTTTAATGGCAGGTGGATCGAGAGCATTTGGTCCATTTGGTCTACTTGACTTCTTGCTAGCTGAATAAGTAAACTGCGCAAACTAATGGAATCTGGATATAAAGGAGAGATTAGAATAAAAATAATCCTCGCTTAAAAGGGCTTTGACATTTTAAAGTTATGAAATAAAATTTTTTTAATTATCTATTATCTCTTTCAATGAGATGATGTACAAACAGCAATGTTCCAATCAGGTTTCTGGCCTTCAGGATCTGCTGGACGTCCAAGCCTTTACAAAATGACACGGTGGACGAGTTGTGAACTGATATTTAGCATCTAAAGAATCTTCTTTCTACAAGGAAAAAGTGCCATGACTTTTTCATGGCACTTCTTAATGAGTGCCATGAAAAAGTCTATGCCCCGAACTAATTTGTTCTATTTTTCCTTTTCTTCCATAAACACTTAAAATCCATCCATTATCTAACACCCTGGTCCCTTAGTGGGGTTGGGAGGGGTGCCGGGGCCTATCTCCAGCGAACGTTTTGGGCGAGAGGCGGGGTACGCCTTGGATAGGTTGCCAGTCTGAGATGGACAGGACAAACAACCATGCACACACAAACACACGCACCCCGTCATGTTTTTGGACTGTGGGAGGAAGCCAGAGTACCTGGAGAGAATCCATGCATGCACAGGGAGAACATGCAAACTCCACGCAGAAAGACACCGGGCTGGGAATCGAACCCAGAACTTTCTTGCTGCAAGGCAACAGCTCTACCAACTGCGCCACTGTGCAGCCCATCAAAAAATTATCAAATTATAGTATCTCACAAAGAATTCCTGAATAAATAAAACAAAATGTAAGTTTCGGAGTGACCTAGTCAAAGCAAATCCAAATAAAATGCTGTGCTGTGAACAAAACTCTAATCTGGCTAAATTCAAACAATTCTTCAGTGGGTAAAAAGCATTCACAGCGATGGACAAAAAAAAAAAAAACATTGGTTAAATTTTATTTAGTGATAATCAAACTTACAAACCTAAAAACTTTCAGATTGCAAAACAGCCACTATGTCTACTGAATCACAGTTTTAATAATCAGAAACGCTTACCTGAAAAAACAAAAGAGTAAAAACAAAAGAAATCTGTAGAAGGAGGGCAAGAATCTTTTCCAACCCTTCAGTTTTCTGTTTTAACATTTCAGATTGTAGGTTTATTTCTTGATTACACAGTGTAAGAGTTAAACAACCTTCACTGCTATTTAGTGGTTGGCTATCATCTAATTTTTGAAAAGGTTCTCAGCTTCATAAAGCCAGTGGAAAAGCTCACTGTATAACTATCACCACATCAAGCTTTTTGTATGTTTGCAGATTTGACCCTTGTGTAGCTGATCTTTCATGTACTGCAAGTACATAACCTGCCAAAGCTCATTTCAAACAAATACTGTTTAATTTAAACCCACTAGGGAAGTTTTGTACCTCCTTTGACTGATGATTTAAAGTAATTTTCTATTATCTACTCACAAGTAACACAAAGGAAATGTGGTAATGTAAGTACTCATACTTTTTTTACCGTGCCATCAAATTCTCTAAAAATTAAGGTAAAAAATGATATGTATCATGCTTTTGTGGTTATTTTTCATTATTTAGTAGATATGGGAAGCAGTGATGTCACTGATTTATAGGCAGATAAAATATAATCTAGATAATAGAAAATGATTGTTTTTTTGTTTTCCCATCTAAAATTATATGAAAATATTTATTTCTGTTTCTTCCTTTCCCCATAAATTATATGTTGCTAGTTATACTAAAGACTGTATTAAAGCAAAGCAAACCATGTGGGCTCTTAGACAGCTTAATCGTCCATGAAAATGATTTTTTGGTTGTAATACTGGAGCAAAAGGCGTGTTTAGTTAGCAAATCCTCAGTAGTTATGCTCCAGTGATGACAGGTGCAATTACTCGCAGAACCTGGCTCCCAACACCATCTGGCCTCTCCCATTAGCCCTGGCTTACATTGGCTGTGTTGTTTACAATATAAACTTATGTAGAGTTCCTCCATCAGTATACTTATTCTCCCTCCCTACATAGTTTGCTTCTTTAACAGTGAGGATATTTAAGATTAGCTGTACCTCATGAGATTTACCAAATAATGCCCCATTTATGCATCATAATACACACGGTCAAGTGGAATAAGCTCTAAGATAGTCCAGTGGGCTCCTTTGAGACACCTGAGATGTTAATTCCTCTGCATGCAAAATCCAACCTGGAATGATAATGCACAATTCCATGCATAGGTTTTGTTTATTTGTACAAAAAAAGAGGAAAAGGTGAAGGATTAGGGTTTTTTTTTTCTGGGTGCCATATTAAGCCGTGGTCTACAATAAGATTAATAGAACAGAATATATTTTATTGATCTATTCTAGTACTTACAGTACTTATTCTAGTTTGTCATAAATAATATGACAATTTTGGGCAAAAATACCATGGTTTCACTGCATCACATCTATTTACCATTTTTAATAATTATACTTTGACACATAGACACAAATATGGAGAGAGAGAAAACGGTAAAGTTGACTGTCACTCTGTTACAATATCAGCTATATTGGAAATGATTTTCACAAGTGTATGATTCATGTTTCTTTTAGATAGTGATATTATGATTACCAAGGGTTAAATTATACCTCAACTGTAAGTTATGACGGGAAATTTTAAATCAAACTCTGAATTTTGATTCAGAGTTTATAGAATATAGAATAAAACACTCTCTCAATTTAGTTGCTATTTTTAAATAAACTTCCTTCTTGTACAAAAGAAGAGAAACAAGAAGCAACAGTTATCAAGTAGTAGAAATTAGCAAACTAGCAGAATCCTTTTTTGCAATATTTTGTAAACTACAAGATCTTCCTTCATGGTTCTTTCAATAAAACTTAATCTTGACAAACTATGATTAATCTCTTCTCCTTTTGAAAGCAGTGTTAAACTGTCTGGAAATGTGGGAAACATTTTTTTTTTTTAAATAATTGTTCCAGTTGTTATGACACTATTTAGATTTTTGATTAACACAAAGACAATTTGTAAGTCATTTTTTTCATAGCATTAATTCACAACAATGAAGGTATAATATGGAACAAAAAAGCACCTTGTCACAACCGTTTGAGGATAAAGCTAAAACTTGAGTGCTTGTGTTTCTCTAAATTTAATCAAAAATAAAGCGAGTGGTATATGAGGGAATGGGTTGTAAGTGTGGCCTGGAACATCCAGCTGATAAATGCTGCTCCCTCAATTCCCATGCAGGGGCCATAAGAACTCTTGCCACCTATAACCGAGGAGGTTCTCTCTTATCTGATTATGAATGCGAGTAAAGAGGATTTAGGTGCTAGTGCCTAAATGCTAGGCTGTACTGATTAGAGGTCTGTCGGTTGGGTTATGTAAGCAGGAAACAAGTGGGGGTGAAAGAAGGTGTGCTTCTCCTAAACTTTGCTCTTGTAATACACAAGGATGACTCGCTCCAGGCCAGAAAAGACAATAACTCCAATTGACTTGTGTTACCTTGAGCTTCTCCGTACAGATAACTAAGTTTTGGTGAAATTCTATAAAGAATGACACAAAATAGGATTTGAACACATAAATGTTCAGAAATACAGCAAAAAATAACAGAGCTATTTTTGAGTGCTACTTGTATAAAAGTACATATTCATAGTAACTTAATTTGCAAAAAATTAAAAACAATTCATATTGCACTGAAAAACAAAACCAGGTCCTTGAATTTAATTCTGAGACGATTTGGCTCAAGGCGGACTAAAGTGCTCTTACTCTTTTCCCTCACACAACCTCTCCTCATCTCGGTCTCGTCCAGCTTCCACATCTACATCAGTGTACCTACAAGCTTTGGCTCAGTGAATTTATGCGTGGAAGATAACAGTCAGTTGGAAGAAGGCAGCCCGTCGTGATCAGAAGCAAACGCCCCTGAGAAATGACACAAGAGCTTGCCAACAACGTCTGTGGTTGGAGAGGATTTGGCTGCGTTCAAGCACGGCAGAACCGAACAGCAAAAGGCTGCACCCATGCCGGCCCATTGCTTATTTCCACCAGCTAGACTAGCTTATTAGATAAAAAGGAGAGTAATGGAGCACGTCCACATTAAGGAGCAAGAACAAGGCTGGACATGGCTGGTGTGTGCGGGGGTGTGTGGCTGGCTGACTCTGCAAGGAAGAAGCACTGATCTCTTTAAAATGCTCATAGATCCTTTTGCTATTATTTCTTAGGCCAGCCTGATATCAATAAGGCGTCCTAAAAATGTTTACAGCTCTGAATCTTGTCATGTAATTTATTAAGGATGTATGCTTTGCGCCACCAAAATCTTAATAGATCTAACTGAAAAATGTAATTGCGTATTAAAACATATAGACAGGCTATTAGTAACTGCAGCCAACTGTAGCAAACGATTTTTTAAGTTCACAATATATTTTGCAGTCCTCCTGTCATCTCTATCTCCATTCATGTTGGCCAGCAAATTCATGTAAACCAAAAAACGACCAAAGTTTATTTCGCATACAAATAAAGAAGTTGCAGTTATTGAGGAATACACATAAACAAAACCGTGTTTTGTCAACGACGCAACCTCAATATGGCCTCCTAAGCTTGATAATTTTTACAGCTACATCCGTTACTCATTCTAAAACAAAAGTCACAAATGTTCAAGGGACAAAATATTCTATGTGAATATTAGAAACAATAGCTCACAGACCAAAGGCAATAAAACATAATTCTCCATATTCTTCAAAACAATTATCTTTGTGACTAAAAACTAAAAAAAAACAAACTAAAAACAAATGTACTAATTGAGATGTATATTTTTTTCTTTTTATAAAATTCTTTGAACAAGTGTATTTAAATTAATTTAGGATTTAATTTTTGGTCCTAAACAGTACAAAAAAAAATTATTTTCTAATTAAAAGAAATTAAAAGGTGATTTTAAATTATAATTTTGTTCTTCCCAAAACCTGGCATCCATTCAAACTTGATAAATGTTAAAAAAAATAAACTTTATGTTCAGATAAACTATTCTTTCCCATTAACTCAAACTTTTCACAAAAACAAGCATTTGTTAGTTCTAGATACGTTACCTTTTTAAATTCCCAGTCTTCTCCGAAAAAGAAAATAAAACACAGAGTTACACATAAAAACCACTGCATATTTCCCTTTCATTTATAATTTATTGCTAAAAGTTTGCAAACATCATGCTCAGCAACCTGGGCAGAGCGTACATGACCGCACTGGGTAAATCACTCAAAGCATTGTTCTGCTGGTTTTTCCTCTGAACCTCTTTCCACAGCTCCTAACTAGATTTTATACGTGCATTGGATTTCTATCTTTTCAGTTTAAAAGCCAAGGCCATGTAAGCCTTGTTGAATAAAATCATGGCTTAATTGACCCTGAGAAAAAGGTCACCACTTTCATGCTTACCCTTCATTTAAGAGCTAAAAGGGCTGTAGGTGGCATAAAGCACAAAAACTGGCACAAATGACTTAAGGAGACTGAGTAAGAGGAAAATAAAAAGAAACTAGGAAAGGCAAAATGTATGTGCCAGAAGGCAAACTGAATTTGACAAAGAGTTTTAGTTGCCTGTATGAAAGCATGCGGCACTGTCGTAGACTAGTAATGGCATTTCCTTAGTCAGGAGCTTTTAAGAGAGCTCACTGCACGACGTATGAGCCGTAAAAGGCTTTCCTGAACTCAGAGAGCTGCTGTAAGTATGCAGCTCCACCACTGTACTTCTGTATGACTTTCTGCTGCAGATAGCCTGAGCTATTGGAGTGATGATCAGGCTCTCCACGTAGCCCTGTCAGCAGGATGTTAATACAATTTGATTTAGGATGGAATTTCCCTTCAATGGACCAAGGGCTTCCCCCCCTCATGATAGTGTACAAGTCAGCAATACACAGATGTGTCTAGAGTCAAAAAAAGAACTCCACTGAGGAGTAAATCACTTCAGACGTCGCACAGCATAGCAAATTACTCAAGTGCTGTCACATGAGTTAGGCCCTAAATTAGATATCGGCAGTCTCTGTCTAATTAATTCATATGATACATGGCTTTCCTATAAAGGATGAATGCTGTAATCTAGCTGAGACAGGACCATTGTCAGTCACCGCCAATAGTTGATTAATAGAAAATAGAGAAAATGCCAATAATGCAGGAAGGGGGAACACTTGGCATTACAGCAAATAATAAGAAAATGTATCTCCATCCAATAAGAGGTGTCACATCTTTTCTTTTAACTCTTGACCAAGGACTTAAAAGGTTTTTAATATCAGTTTTCCAAGCTGCAAAGTCAAAAGACATGTTCATTTTAAGAGAAAAGAGCAGGATTTAGAGATGCACCGATCAACAGGCAAGAGATTGCAATCTCTATTTTTCCTTAATCAGCTCTGATCACTAATCAACAGATCAAATACAAAATAAAAAACAAAAAACATCTGATTTATTTTTCTATTTTTGTTTCTTTAAATAGAGATTATTGAGATTATCTCCCATTCCCCAAACAGCAGCACTGCTGTATGAAACTGCTGTTCTTCTTGCACAACTAATGAATGTTGAAAAAGAAAATGATCTCTGTATTTATATTTTAATGCTATGGATGAGTGGAAAGGAGCATTTTGTTGTTGTGATTGTCTGTGACCATCAAGTTTTTCCCTGGTTATTAAATGTGTCACAATGAAGAACTCCCTTCTTTTTGCAAATAAACATAACATTTGACCAATCAGACCTAGTCTTCTTACACTTGGGAAAAAATATCACATTCCAAACGTTTAAAAAATTGATCAGATTTATAATTTTTATCTTATTCAGGGCTTCCAATATCAAAACAGCCCTTCAACAGAATGCAATCTGCTGTATTATTAAATAGGCCAGCTGCTTTTATCCTCACAGCTTATTTTAAAGATGTATCTTCGCCAATAAACAAAATACATTGACCAGTAACATATAAAGGCCCCATAATTGGTCATTTTTTTCTTGTTCAATAAATACATCAAATTGAATCACTCTTCTCAAACCTTGGTTTTTGATGCACTTAGTGAGTTCAGTGAGAATTTGTAAAAATAAAATGGAAACAGTAATCATAAAAACTTGCAGCATATTTTTTTCTTATGTGGTACAGTTCTTAGAAATTTCTTAGGGTGAAGGTATTATAGTTGCACAGTTTCTGACTTTCACATGCAAACATTTACACAGAACTGGTCATTATATTGGCATACAAGCAATCCTGAGTACTGTATCATAAGAAGATTAGTCTACTTCCAATAACTGTTTTTTTATCAGAACGGACGTATCAAATTTAAGATTCTGTCTATAGGAAGAGAATTTATCATCTCTTAAAATTAAATGAAAATTAACACAATGGTACTGTAGACAGAAAACCTTGGTTTTGAATAAATATTTAACTCAAGTAAATGCTTGGAACAGCAATAATATACCTGGGAGAATCCTGTTCTATCATTCAGCCACTAAACAATGTCGCATCAGAAGAGAAACATGAATCTCTTCTTATGAAGGACATAAAGTTAAGTTGATTGACACAAAAATATTTTTGGCCTTCTGCATTTAGTAATATCTTCATAAAAGCTTCACTGTTTCATCTTAGCCACTGTTTCTACTGACCATATCAGATTCTAGCCGATGAACTCATGAGCATGTTTTGAAGCGCACGTGGGAGTTGGTCTTTAACAAGCATGCCTGCAATGTGTTATTATGCAACCAGAGTGTTTTGCTTTGATTGTGAACAGGAAATGTGAGAGTCAGGCGGTACAATCTCACTTTCTAGTCTTGGATTCTTACCTTGGCAGCCACTGAAGAGCTGGGCTTCTCCAGGAGATCCCACAGTTTCCTCCTCTTCTCCGGGCAGCAGGTGTTATCGAACTCTCCTTCTCCCTCTCTTTCCCTCATGGTCTCAGCCTCCCTCCGCAGCTCCTCGTTCATCTGCTCCTTTTTCTGGTGGTAGCGGGCCTGGCAACAGGACTCCAGGTAGATCTCGTCGATCCCCCAGTAGTCCAGCTCTTGGCCAAACGAGAGGGCGCACATTTCCTCCATCATATGCAGCTTGCCCGTGCGGTAGAAGTTCAGGATGGAGGTGAAGGCCCCCGGGTGCCGGTCAAAGAAGTACTCATTCTCGTTCAGGCTGTAATCGTCGCAGACCTCCATGAGGGACTCATGGGTGTTGCAGTCCCGGAGCTTGCCAAGCCGGGTCCTGGGCAGGCGATCGAGGGTCCGCCACAAGACCTCGTGGTTCAGACCCCCAACATTAAGGCGGACCCTACGCGATCTGGCTTTGGTGCGGATGATCTCAATGGGCTCGGGGGGCAGTGGTGGGGCAGTTCGGACGTTGTTGGGTTTAAGCCCTGTCGGTCCAAGCTTCTCAGCCATGATAATGGAATTGGAAACTTCTTGGAAGACCTTACAACTGGCAAAGACTAAAACAGGGAAAAAAGTACGAAACTTTTGACTTAAGTTGGATCCTCTTTAGGCAAGTCCTTCCATGGCTGAAAAAAAAGAAAAGAGAAGACTTCTGAGACAGAGAAGAAATGAAACGTATCCAACATAGAGTTACCTCCCTTCAGGTTGCAGACATCCAGTCAACCGTTATGACAGCTGCACAGTGTTATTGATCTCATTCATCACATTTCTTAGAAAGCATTGGACCAAATCAATGATTCCACTTTACCAGTCAAGGTAGCTGCTTTGTTTTGTGATCCGGCAATGTTTCTTCATAGTAAGGCTTTAATCTCACATCAGCGTGACATTTATAAAAGACCATAATAAAATTAAACCTTATATATTCATCTGTAAGCGTGGCAGAAACTTTGGAAGATTATCCATCTGTCATCTGTTTTTTTTTTTTTTTTTTTAGTTTAGTTACATTTGGCCTTGGCCACTTTGAATAACAAATTTGAATCAGGACTTGTTGTATCATAAGGTATATTATGTGTGTGAGAAAAAAATATATATAAAAATTATATATATATATATATATATTTATATATATATATATATATGTTAGTGTGTGTACACTGCAGCATACCTGTTACACTGTAAGTGATCAGTAGTCACTCTGAGCCCCCTCACAATCCACCACCTACCTCCCATATCAGTTTTCTTAGCTCACAAATTCCTTTTGGTCTCAGTGTAAAGTAACAACAGGCTAACAATGCTGTTAATGTTGCATTAAATAGCCAGTCTCACCTTGCCGCTGTAAACCAGCCTTTTCATGCAAACTCCTCTGTGTCCTAAGGGAGCAGAGGTGGAAAAACGAGCCGGGATCCCCCTTCAGTTAGGCGGATACGTCTGAGGGGAGCACTCCGCGCACACAACGCGCGTCCCACATTATGTGCAAAATTAGTGTGAAGAGAAAACACAGACGGATAAAGAAAGAGGTGGAGGGGGAGAAAACAAAAAGAAAGAAAGAAAAAAATGATTTTAATCCTTCTCTATGAACGAACACATGGACCGCTTCGCCATCGGAACGCTGAGTGTCCTGCGCCTTTCCAGCGCCTAAAGAGCTCTGGAGAAGACTGGCTCTCTCAAGCGCTGTCAATGCAGAGACGTCGAGCGCGTAAAAAGAAGGCAAGGGGAAGGAGCGGGATGAGCGAACTGCGGAGTGTCCCGCTGTGTACTATAGAAAGGAGGAGCGGAGGGGCGCGCGCTGCGCTGCACGCGCTGCACCGCAGCACAAAGGTGATGACCAAATCACACGCGGCAGCAGGTTGCTCTCTCTTAGTGAACTTAATAAAACAACCCTAAGCGAAAAACGATGCTTCACAGAACTGTTGCTTGTTGTTTTATTTTTATTGTTCGACATACAAGAAAATCTAAACCACGCATGTGTGTTCAGAGCAGATATAGATGTGCGGAAACTAAGCGAAATAACGAACACACACTCTTCCGCGTGTACCATAACGCAATGCCTCTTTACATGATGGAGGCGCATTTTGCCGCAGAAGACTTTTCAATGAAATGACCATGAAATGTAGAGTTGCTCCTTTTCGAAATGCAGACTAAAGTCTGTTCCTGCTGCACGGCTGTGAAGGATCTTCTCTAAAACAAAAGAAAACGTGCTTTATTTTGCACTTTCTAATAAAATTCAATTTAGACCCTCAACTTCTATGTCTCCAAAACTCTAGAAAGGCAATGGGAAGATTGAAGGAAAAACATGCAGCAACGTTTTTGGGGTATGTCACTTTCTAGATTGAAGTTTCTGCCTATTGTTTGCCTAATCAGTACAAATTGAATTGTTAGTGCATGTAAGCATCACTTTTCAAGTCACTGATTATCAGTCGGGTTTTGCAACTGCTCTGCCTGATCGGTTCACCTTTCTATCAAAGTTCTCTGTCTTTACTAAAGAAATACATCCCCAAAGCATGATGCTGCCACCACCGTTCTGTAGGAGAATGTGCATCCACGGTGATGAATTTTCCATCACACATTGTGTTTCCATAAAAGAGAGATTTTTGGATTGCTGAATTAATATTTATTAGTTCTATCAACAGACCCCCCCCTCCCCCCCACCCCAAGTTGTGGATCTCTGCAGCTCCCCCAGAATTACCATGAGGTGGTTCTCTAATGCCACTGTTGCCTGGCCTGAGGTTCCCAATTTGGATTTAGTTTTTTTGCACTAAACATTATTTTGAACTTTCCCACAACTTTATTCCTGGTTCATCTATTATATTACTTGGTCTTTGTGATGCTGTTTCCTCAAAGTTCTGTGCTTCTTTATGTTTGTTTCTTCAGTTTGCACTGATACCAGCATGTAGGACTAGCATAAATGTCAACTGAAGATTTTTTTCACACTTCAGCAGTTTGGCTGAAATTTGATTACACATTGCATATGTGTAATTGATTTGCCTTCTATGTTCCTTCTTTCCTTTGACAAACAATCAATAAGGCTGCATTGACTAAACTAGCCCTTTGTATTCATGCCCTAAACCCCATGGGTACTACATGTTTGGAAGGTCACAATTTTGTGGCTCACAGCTTCTGGTGATTAAAGGTCACCTAAAGCATACCTGATGTAACTTTATTACTTATATTAGGAGGTGTTAGAAAGAGATGTGATGTGGATATTAAATTTCCTCTGTGATCCTGAAGATAATTTAACATGACACCACCCAATTTTGGTAAAAGGGTAGCAATCTCGACCCCTGATTGTGAAATTTAAGATATTAACAAAACTGCAGATGAAACAGTTGTTCATTAAGCGACAAAGATTATTAGGGGTAATTGCCTGTGTCCACTCTCATTAATTTTCATTATCAACCTGGCAGCCAATCGGACAATCCCATGAGTCAGGATATACCAGGTTGCTCTGATGTTTCACTGGAAATGATCACCAAAGTGAGCATCACAGCTTCTGTTGCAGTCAGAGCGTGCAGTGTGGGACATGCTTGCAGTAGATGCCTCTCCCTCCTCTGTGGATGTCAGCCTGCATGCACTGGTTCTCCAGAGAGTTGAAGGCAGCTTGCATCTTCTTTCCGTGTGGGTGGAATAACTCTATTTACCAGCGTGATATCTATAATTACTATCTTAGCAATGGATCAGAATAATTGTAATATGTCGTTTTATTCCCAGAGTGTTTGAAAGGATGAAGATGTTAATTTTTTTTGCCATTTCCGTGTAGTATGTGGGCATATGAGCTTAAGTGGGTTGTTGCTAATGCAACCCAAATAGTAGCATAATGTTAAAGAGGCAAATTCAACTAGAGAGCCAGAAAGAGTTTAATATCCGGTTGGCTAAATAAGCAAGCTGACAGTTTCACAGTCATTCTGTCAGACAGAATGAATGAATCAGCTGTTTTTTCAATTAGCCTCCAGTGGCCTCGTAAGTGCAATGAGTGTTTGAATCATTAAACTTAGCACAAAAGTTCAATAAAGATGAGAATGTATGTATGCAAGTTCTATACAACTTGCCATGCTTGGGCAGTGGGATTTAGATTAAGACTAGCTGTACAGTTACATTTAATATTGCTGATGGAGGGTTTTATTAACACTCAGTATTTTATCTGTAGTAGGTAACCAGTATGCTAAATGTGGAGGTGTGGTGTGAGCAATGCTCATAATGAAAACTTGGTGACTGTCTTCAAGGACAAGTTTAGAGGGAGACTAATGAACTTGTTGTAAAAAGAACAAAAAGGCTTACTGGACAAAATATTTCATTGTTGTATGAAAGGCCCTACACTATTTTTGTGATTTCTTGAACATTTTTTCCCGTTTTTATCATTTATTTCCCATTTTCTTCCCCTTACCCTCTTCTTCTTTTCTCTATGTTATTTTATTTATTTAAATTCACCTATTTAACTTTTTTTGTCAGTGTTGCCAGTTCCATTTTGATTTTGTGACCTCTGGTGTTCAGATGGTAATTTCTTCAACCAACTTGTAAACATAGAAACGAGTTTTATGATATAAGAAAAAAAACAAACCCTGATGAAGGCCAAGCTTGCTTGCAATCGTTAAAGGCCAAGGTTGTTTTGTTTTGAATTGCTACACAATAGAAAATAGTTGTAGGTATTTTCCACTTTATCCATTTTGTCCATTGTATACATTTTTGGCTATTTGGTTTTCTGTACTTACTGATTTTTTTTTTTTCTTGCTGAAAATAGGAAGCCTCACACATTTGAGATATGTAGGTCTTTGACAGGGGTTCACTGTGAAGCATACTTGTTGTTTCAGAGCCAGTAGGCACAGAATATCTATCGAAATGCTCTTGACCATGCAGAAAACAACCGGTCAACAGAAACAGAGCTCCTTTGCAAATGTCACACTGTTCTCTGGACCACAGCATTTAATCATAATTTTACCTCCCTGTTTTTTCTAACTCACTTTTGCAGTTCCAGTTTTATATTTGTCTTTTGAAAAACCAAAGCATTATTATTGCTTATTATTAGATCTTAGTTATAAAATCATCTACCAATTATACACTGCCTGTTTTAGTGCCTGTGATCTAACACAGTGTTTCCCAACCCTGTTCCTCAAGGCTCACTGTCCTACATGTTTTAGAGGTTTCCCTGATCTAATATACCTGATTCAACTGACTGCAGTTCAGCAAATGCCTGTTAATCAGTCAACGATTGAAATCAGCTGGGCTGAAGCAAGGAAATATCTAAATCATGCAGGCCAGTGGTTGGGAAACACTGATCTAAAAGACACATAATATCTTAAGTTTGTTTGAAGTTATGTAAAGTATGTGCAGCTGAGTAGAAATCAGGAACATTTGGATCATAAACACTTTCATGGAGTCCTACTTGGTTCAGGGTGTTGTGCTTAGTGTGGTTCGTCTTAGCTGTGCTTGAGATCAGCCTGAGGCTCTATACCTGGGGATTTTTGCCTTTGGGTTTTTCTCCTACAGTTCTGTGTGTTGAGGCAATCTTGAAAGGTTTTGTACAACCTTTTTCATTCCACTAGAAACTGGAACTAGGCTGCACCATTTCTGAGAAGTTTCTTGTTGATAGTTTTGGTTTTTATACTGAAAGTTTAATGCTTGCAGAAAGTTCGAAAAAAATATTTCCTTGGTCCTAGTCATTTATATTAGGGGATAAGCAGATTAAGTAATTAAGTGTCCAGACAACAGAGTGACAAATGATTATTGTGTTTTTTCTTACTTTATATACAAGCATTTTTGATATCAGTACTATGTTCTTGTGTGAAGGTTAGTTTGTTTAGAGCAGGTCCAAAATGGAGACAAGAGGAGGGAACTGCTATGTGAGCCATGTTTTAATAAATAAATAATGATATTAATAAAAACTTACATATACAGGAAGCCTGGAACATGGCATGTGACATACAAGAAAGTGTAACAGAGGGAACTAGTGAGGAGTAATAAGACTGGGAGGTGGATATACAGAAAAGGTTGTGAAGATGTCAAAAGACGTAATTAAAAGTAACTAATTGCAGCTGGGGAAAGGAGTGAGTGAGACTAATGAGGAGATGACTAGCAGCTGGGGAAAGGAAGTAAATGGCAAACTGAACAGAGGACAATAAAGCAGAAACCAGAAACAATAGCAGATATAAATACTAAATTTAAGATTAATCCAACACCTAAAATAAGAAATGAGTAAGCTAACAGTAGGAGTAGAGAGCTTTAGTTGTTCCATCCTTCATCTCCATCCTTCATGTCCCACTGTGGACACACTAGAGCTCCTACTGATTCTCTCAGCATCTCAGAGGCAAACATATTGTCATCTGCTCATTAAATGCCCATGCACTAATGGGGAGTGTGCAGACCATCTTGATATCCCTTACTGGTACATGTTGGAGAATTTGACTTAAGTTTTTCATTTTATTCAAAGAGTTACGCATAGAATTAACTAAAATGTTTTAAAAACTTTTATTTGAATTCTTTTGCAAGTTGCCTAGTAATGTTAAGACAAGATGAAGAAATCTTTTAATACAGAATTGCTTGCTTTTGCGACAATTGGGAATACTTGACCTGACAGCTGTCCGGCAATGATTGAGAATTGTCAAAAGAAGGGACAGCCACAAACTGACTGTGCTCTGTCCAGGCACATTAGTGGAAAGAAAAAAAACATGTGGTACCAAATGATACCCAAGATGCAGAAACAACCTCAGTCTTGACAGGATTGTGAAGTAAGACTAATTATTTCATGTTTTGTTGAAGGACCCAAAGTAAAATCCGTATTTAATGGACAGCAGTCGAAAATGGAGCCATCGGGGGTTCACAAAAACCAGGAACAGTTGGACAAAAATGGAAATCCACACCCTTTCCTTCCACTTAGCTTTCTATTAGTTTCCTTTTGAGAATGGTTGAGGTCAGGGTTTTGGATAGACTATTTTAGAAACTGTATGTATGTTTGATCATTGTTCTTACAGAGTACCCAACTGTGTCATGCTTATCGGTTTAATAGCTGGACATTTCCATCCATCCATTTTCTATACTCCCTTGTCCCTAAGTGGGGTCAGGAGGTGCTGGTGCCGATCTCCAGCTAATGTTCCGGCTGAGAGGTGGAGTCACCCTGGACAGGTCACCAGTCTGTCGCAGGGCATCACAGAGACAGACAGGACAAACAACCATGCACACACACTCACACCTAGGGAGAATTTAGAGAGACCAATTAACCTGACAGTTACGTTTTTGGACTGTGGGAGGAAGCCGGAGTACCTGGAGAGAACCCAAGCATGCACAGGGAGAACATGCAAACTCCATGCAGAAAGACACAGGCCGGGAATCGAACCCAGAACCTTCTTGCTGCAAGGCAACAGCTCTACCAAATGCGCCACTGTGCAGCCCTGGATATTTCCATTAAGTTTAAATGTTTCAGCTTGAGACAAGGTCTTCTTTGTTTCACCATTTTTGTCCATGGTGATGGAAAACTCACTTCCCTAAGTGACACTGGTGTTCCTGACCATCCTATAAACCTCTTTTTATTCATCAGAGGGTGAAGCTATGTATCATTTTCCAGAAGTGATAAAGTGACATGCCTCAAACATTCATGAAAGAATCACAGCAACACTCTAGATGTGTTTTGTTGATTAGGAAATAACATTGTAACATGATACAAAGCTAAAAAAAGGTCAAATTTTCATAATACACTCCTTTTAACATAGGGCAGAATGGTTAATGCCTGCTGCACATCCAAAATATCCAGCTTTTTTCTTGCAAATTCAGTTGACATTAAGATTACAGGTTGAGCTCAAAAGAGTTACAAACGTAAGGTAAAGAATAACAATTCAAAACAGTCCAACTAACCTGCCAGCAACATCACCATGACCTCATTACTATGCATCCCATGGCCTCTCCTGTCTGTCTTTCACTTTAGAGCACAACGCACAGTGATCACTGGAACAGGCTGGAGGTGTTACACATGCCTGGATTGCAAAAAAGCTTTTTCTCATAAGATAACCCCCAAAAGCACCAGCAGGTCAAAAATGCCAACACGGGTGCTTTTGCTCCAATTAGCCTGACTGCATTATTTTCATATCACCACGCTGCCACAAGCCCTTTGGGTTAAGGAGCAGCAATCTGTATCTCGTCTTCCCGGAGAGGAGGTACCATTCACCCCGATGAATGCTAATGAGCGCGCTACTAACTTCTGAAATCCAGAGGTTGGGCTGAGCTGCAACAAAAGAAACAGCATTCCCTCCTTGGTAAACAACAACACCGAGGTGGGCAGAGATTTGCATCTCTGTGTGTATGTGTGTGTGTTTTTTTTTTTGTCTGACTGTGGCAAGAGTGCATGCTTTGGACAACATGATTGCAAGAGTATCGAACAGGCTACAGGAACAGAGATGCCAGTGACAGTAAAAACACCAAACGAAATCCATTTCATTTGTGATCCATGGACTGGGAGGTATTATGCAAACATAACCAGCCGGTTGAAGTGGTAATCAATCACATCTGTGTTCGTCTGCTGCACCACAGAGTGCTGTGGACAGTCACATGAAAAAGTTTTTTGGTTTTTTTTAAAGAATATTTCAGGATATAGTTCCCTCACTTTGATTGATAGCAGAGTGGAAAGATAATAAACATGAGGAGATGCAGAGGTGGATGATATATTGCAAAGGTCCTGAGTTGTATTCAAAGCAGGGTTTAGTAGCTGCATGGTTACACAGTACACACAAAGACCCCTAAACCCCTCAGGAGGACCCCTGCATGCTACAGTTGTCTTTTTGTACAGGCAAATACCAAAGCGTTCTTATTGTGTGCTGGGTATTTTTGACACAATACGCCAAGCTTGCAGCATCAGAGGGGAACAGGTGCCTTTGTGGGATGAATGAAGACATGACAAAGATTAATGGTTGCGACGCTGATCATTATACTAAAGCCGCCCACAGTGGGTGGGTAGGTAGGGGTGTGTGTAAGTGTGTATGTGGATGTCAGTGTGGACCTTGACATGGGCAGCAGCTAAAAATAGCCAAACAGAATAAATAGTGTGTAGAGCATTTCCTCCCTCTTCTGAACTACAACACATACACACATCAATACACACACGCACGTGCATTTTTTTTTTTAATTTGACCAAAAATATTGAATGAAAAAAAAAAAGACAGTATGGGATTTCCATGGCAGAGAAATCTATACATTCTTCAACCATGTGTTATTTTAATTAGAACCATTCAAATCAATTCAAACATTCTATTCATAGTACAGTATTCCACATCGACTGAATGCTACTTATTGTTATTTAAATCTCTTTGATTTTTGCTCTTCCACCTCTGTAGAAGCTCACAGTGAATTCCAGCATTCATGTTCCTCCCCAGTTGTTTTGTTCCACCAACACAAACGGACTTTATATGTGTAATCTTTTGGACTATATTTCTTGTTGGGAGCAAATAAAAACCTGGTTAAGACCTCAACCAATGACCAATGCAGCTTTGCAGGTGCATGCGACTACATTAAAATATTGATAAAAAGTTTTTATTATTATTATTTCAGCAAATAATAATAAAAGGAAACATATTTTATAAAATATGTCAAGAAATTATTCCAGTTAGTCTTGATGGTTATGCCTCGTAAATCATAAAAATGCAAAAATCTGATGATTATAGGATCACTGATGATGTAGCCTAATAGAAAGTTTGTTTGTTTTAGATTTCTGATATAGAGCGGCAAATATCCTCTGGGAGTTGTCTCCAAATTGTGTTTGGTGGCTTTAAAATGTTTCTATCTATGAAACCCAGCAGATGGCATTGATTCACTCACTTGCAGCATTAAATACTAATACTAAAAGCACGTAGTATTAGTATTAGTGAGTGGTTTGTGCAGATTTGACCCTTTCTGCATACTTTTGACCCTGTTTGGACTGAAAAATGTTGTGCACCAATTTTTTGTTTATGAAATCAAAACTCCAACCTGAAAAGCCAACAAATCAAAGAAATCAATAAAAATCCTAGATAAATATCACATTTATGGACATAAGGAGTGTTTGTAAATTTCAGAGCAGATATGTGGACAGGGAAGCTTGGATGCTAATCACATTTATTTCATTCTAAGTTTAGAAAAATTGCATGCTTACTCTTCTATAAGTCAGGGAGTTGCGTCAATGCTGTTGTCGCTTGTGTAATTGAGTCCACAGGTAGTGGCGGGTGTTATGAGTCTCTCTGGAAAATAATGTGAAAGATTAATCATTTGGACAGGAAATCCAAACTTTGTTCACTCCAGGGAGGGATAATAAGATGGCAGGTTTTTTTTTTTTTCTCTCAGCACAGATAAAGCAGAAAGGCCGGCGAATACTATTCAAACATGTAATGACAGATTGTGTTCATACCTCAGCACAAATACTTTTAACATAAAAGAGATGGGAGCAGTGGCCGTTTATTTAAAATGCTGGCCTAATATTGGTGGTGTTCCAGCTTGGTGTAATATTAATGTAGTATTTAACGTCAAACATATTTCTGGCCAGATCAGGTGGATTTTGTGGGAGCATTTTGTCTTCAGTTTGATGACTTGTGCAAAGTTTAAAGTCTCCAGCAGGACAGTCAAATAAAGCAGTAATCGTTGTGACATAAAAATACTGCCAGATTCTTTGTACAAACTTTTTATGTGTTTTTCTTCCCCCTTTTCGTCTGTCTTTTTTGAATCCACAGTGTTCAATGAATGTTCAGTACTGCTGGCCTTGCATAAACAGTGCGTGTGTGGGGTGACCTCGTAAATTTGCATTAATCAATTCATCAAGTTTCTGTTTTCTACAGCCACTGCATGGAGTTGATTTGCTCAGTTGCTAGGGGAATTCAGTGGTGACATGTCATCCTTTAAAAAGGCTACACCTTTTGAAGCTGTGGTTCTGGAGAGGACAAAACTCTCAAAAACCTGAGGAACAGGCAATCTGTAGGATGAAGAGAAGAGTCTACTGCCTTTCTTGATGTAGCTGCTCCTTTAACACATCATATAGTTAATGACCCATTATCACAATAAGATTTAAAAAAATGGTGCTCAGCACAATATCACACAGTGAAATCTAAATTATAGTCCCCTTTATTTATTTTCTGAATTGGGAACCATCAATAACCTGTCCTGTAAGCCAGAATTCTTTGGAAACTCAGAGGTTTCTCAATACCTCTAAATTACCTCTAAACCTCTAAATTTAAAAGGTTCGGTCTCTCCCTCAGTGCAAGAATATCCTGTTCTCTCGATGCTATCAAAGATCAGTTGAATCAGTCCAACGTGTTTTCACTTCAGCTATCATCTACTTAACTCTCCTCAATTCTTTAGATTATGCTGTCACATCAGTGTGTTTTTGATATTAACCTAATCTTTGCAGTCTCAGAAATCAACTGGTCTTCATTCAGATACATCAGGATTTTACTTTGAAAATCCTAAAAAAAAAGTGATGACTGGTTTATCTTTTTATGTAAGTCTTTCGGTGAGTTTCTCCAAAAAAAGGTAAGGGACTTTGCTGATCTCTGCATTACAATCACTAAAACAGTGTTTACTACTTTCCAAGCACATAAAATTTAATGTTGAATGAAAATTCATGGAATGGCAGAATGTCATTATGACCCACCGGTGCATATCCTGGCATTTATTTTTATTGTATAAATAAATAAATATAAAATGTAAACATACACATTTTAATTAGATATATACAGAAACCTCTACAATTGTTCATCTTTTAATCTGAGAATATTTTTCAGAAGTGGAAAAAGCTACATGTTAATAACACAAAATAGATGCAACAGAAGCATTTAAAATTTTCGTCATTACTTTTTTTACTATTCAAATTGTCGAAAAACGTTGAATTAGTGATGTGCGACTTCCTGTTTCCTGTGGTGTGAATATGATGTTTCTCCCAGACACTCAAAAACAACAACAACAGAACAGGCCATTCACATGTGGTACATAGTCATTATTCTTCATAACTAGGAAAACAATCAAGCCAGTCAGGTAAGCTTGTCCATAAATGATGCATACACTTAAATTGCGTTAACAAAGACATAGCATGTCTTCAAGATGAATCTGAACAGCAACTTCTGATTGTGAACAACAACAGGAGACCAACTTTCAATGGGATCACAAAAGCCACATAATAGGACAGTAATGACTGCTAAGTGCTCAAGGGTCAGAGTTTCAGCATGTTGATGGGTGGTGGTGGCTGGTGTCCTATAGCATATAATTAGATAGCCTGAAGTTACAAAAGCTTTTATTCATCTGATCATGTTCACCAGAAAGGCTCATACTTGATTTAGATCTCAATTTCTCACTTATTATTCATGATCCTTTTTAAAAAAGACAACCCAGGCCACCAAAACAACGATAATCATTTAAAAGACAAAGGTGATGTTAAAATAGCAGCTACTACATTGGGTTCATCTTTAGGCATTTTTCTAACCATGTAAAGTTTCATAGCAAACCTTGATACCTTAAAAATGTATCAAATGTATCAACTATCTCCTGTTCTAAATTATGATGATGCAATGCTAGGTATACGTTTCACTAAATTGACACTCTGTAATCCTCCCAGTATCCTGCTTTTTTAACCTTATGTCTGCCATCTACACAATTATAATCATCCCTATTCATTCACTTCATCTTTTAGTAAGATTTAACAAGCAAAGAAAACAGATTAAAAACATATGCCAGCTTACAACTGGTGCAGACACACAAAATGCATTGCATTCTGGGAAAACACATCATTATGAAGAATAACCCATCACAGCTGCACTTAAATCTGACATGGTATTCAGTTCATCATTGAACACATGTTCCTAAAATACACAGTTCCAAGCAACCTGTCCTAATTTTACAAGTTCTTACTACCATTTTCCCCACAAAAGTAGACTGTGTTTTCCATTTATCTCACATATGTTGTCACTGTAAATAATATTCAGTTTATTAAAGTTTTCATACATTTAAACAAAAGCAAGAATAGCATAAGTTGTTGCTGGCTTTTTTGTGGCTGACACATTTTTACTTTAGATGCCTCTCTTCAGCTCTGAACACAGAGACACAAGACATAAATTAATATAGCAGAGACTCGAAACTCAGGAACACTGAACAAATAATAAGTTAATTAACAAGAAACGCTAGCATGCATACATATGCTGTGATGGACTGGCAACCTGTCCAGAGTGTGTCCCACGTCTCACTTGTTGACCGCTATTTCATTATAGTACTTCTATAATGAAATAGAGTGGCAATATGTGAGAATTAATGCTCACACATTATCTCCATATAATTCTTGTCTGACTAAGCTTGAGCTATTCTGTGAAGAAAAAAAAAGAATCAAAGCTGGAACAGACATACTGTACCCCAAATGTCATTGCACGTGTAATTGCAGAAAAACTGGCTCCACAAAGTATAGACTCAGGAATGGTGAATATAAACACAATGCACACACTTCACACCAACTTCCAATATTGAATAACTTGATGCTGATCCATCACATTGAATGCCAGAAAAATACATTCAATTCTGTGGTTGTAATGTAACAAAGTGTGCAAATCTTTTAGCTTTTTATAAGCACTTGCATGGCACTGAAAATGATTTTCAACAGTGAATCAGTTTATTTCTGCTTCTTTTAGATTTTAAAGTGCATACTATTTAAATACACTGTATGCCCTATTGTTTGGGTCTTCCAAAGTCAAAGTAAGCATTCAAAGATTTGACATTATACAAGTTCTTTGCAGAAAATGTTAAAATGTCAGGCCTCAAGAGGGAAACAGCCGTAGCGTTGCATATTTTCTTCTTTCGTAAACATTGCAAGTCTCCCACAGTCTAGAATACCAAATAAGTGTTGCATAAAATATTTAATCCTCCCCTCACTATGCAAATTAGGGGCAAGGTACTCAAGAATTTGTGCTCAAGAATTTGTGAAATATGTGTTTACATATTTCACAAAAAGTAATGGGAATGGCAGAGCTGATAGATGCTCTGCAGTTGTTTACTCAAGCATCTAAGCAAGGAACACACAAAAACACCTTCACAAACACCACTGACCAATGCATCCATTTCCTCTTTTTAGTCTTTAGTGCAAGTTCTCAAGAGGCTTGATTCAGAAAATTATTTTTCTTTTTTTTAAATATTGTTACCACCTTTTCTGTGTGCTACTCTGCTCTGACTCTTTTTCAGTGACTCTCATATGCCAATACTAACATAACAGCAATCTATTTTGCATTTAATTGACCAGAAAATAGGGTGAACTAAGTTCACTAGTGTAAAATTTTTAATGCTCGTTTGAGTAATAGGTTTTCTTCATAGCTCTTTCTTGTCTAAAGAAAACAATATTGTGTGTATAAGTAGAAATTCTGTGTGTTGTGAAAATAGCCTCAGATGTGCATATTATGATTGCAGAACATACAATTTGTCTGTCAAATGACTGAATATTTAATTCTTCTTAAGGATGGTCAAATGATGATCTTGTCTGGCTAATGTCACACAGTTCTTTATTGCCCACTCCTTGAACAGAGTAAGCCATCAGTGGAAGCCAATAAGGCTTTTCTTGCCTCTATAAATCTCAGTCTAGCCTTCTTTTCTACCAGTACCTTAAAAAAATAAAACATTCTTTTGTTCCTGTTGCTTTTTAACCCACCAAAGGTCCATGTTGAGCCATTTCATTTTCCGTAGAAGAAAAGTAAAGTTTATTCCAATCCTGTGTGAGGTAATGCCATTTTAGCTCAGAAACCGATTTAGGAAAACACCAGCCATGATTGATTTTTTTCTTTTACTGTGCTTAAAAATCACACTCATACAAATCCCTATTGACAAGCCAAGTTCAGTGCTGATCCATCATAGAGCATGCTTTTGGCAGTCATGTGTCTCTTATGCCCTCGTCCAAATGTGAAGTAATAATGAGACGTATCAAGATGAGGTATTGCTGTCACCCAAAAGGACAACCCCCAAGAGGACAAATGGCTGCTCTTTGGATCATTGCGCCCACATTAACCTTCCCGTGCAGGGATCAGGCACAAGCTTATACTTTCATGTGGGAGGTGGGTCGTTGTTATCAGAATACCATTTCTGGTGCCCCTGGCAGCAACTGCTGTGGTTGAAAGTCTTTCTGGGCCTTTCTGAAAGGCAAGAGAGAAATAAAGCCTTCCAAAGAAATGCCACACAGGCATTTGGCAGGAATGGAAATGGCATCCCTTTGGTACACTGGGTCTCTCGCTTGAGATAAAGGTTGGCGCACAACTGAACTCTATCAATTTTATTATGGTGGAAAAGGAAAGAGTAGCTAATTAAGTTGATTCTGTTTTAATTATTGTGAGCAGTAATAATTTTTATCCCTCAAAGCGAGACATTTAAAAAAACCCAAAGGGATCATTGAACAGCAGTTTCAAAGTGACTCTGGAGAATGTACCAACTCTGGATAAGCACCAGCTACAAGTCAGCTGAGAAAAGCAACAACTACTATCTGCAATCAGTTTTCTATAAATCTGTGTAACCCGATCAGCTCCAGCCAGATTCTGTATTCCTGCTACCTTTCTGGCATGAGAAACTAAAAGTAATATTACTCTGAAATTTTATCCATTTCATTGCAGTCAAAAAAGCTAATTTTGTTCATTTAAGTCTGTTTAACTATTGTGAAGAGAATTCAATTGCATCCATGTGTTCTGGAGATGTCTATTCTTGATCACACAATTTTAACAATACTCCTGGAGATTCTCTCAAGCCCTTCTGCCCCTGGCTGCTTGTGTGTTTACGGTCAATTGAAATTGTATTAAATACTGTTTTTAATTACTGCATTCATCAGTCTATGCTTTCAGTCTTTTGAAATACAGCTGAGCTGTCTTCACTCCAGGATGTTTAATTGTCTGCTCTATATTGCCCTCTTTGTATTTTATTGAACTAATTTCTCTGCAATGAAAACCTGCAGGATATCTGACTGAAACTGCCAGCTGGAGCTTGTCTGATAAGAGTAATTTTTAGCGTAGTGTCAAACTAAAGGGTTAAAAAAATGCACAACAGAGGGAAGACTGTAAGTCTGGGCTAAGCTAAAAGACGTACGAAGCTGCTACTCAGCCATGAATGAGACAACGCTGAAAGCACACTGATAAGGTCATAAATTCTGATCTCAATCTTGGTGTCCTAAACTAAATGATAGAGTGTTTTGGAGAAATCAATAGTCTGCCAGGCTAGAGGAAGAGACGATTTAAAACTGCTGAGATAAAAGCGGAACATCTGATAGAAGATAGAATAAAATTTGTAGAAAGGCAGTGGGGGGGGGGAATTGTTTTTTTTATTGCAAGGTCAGCTCTGTTGCTCTGCTTCTCTGGGGAAACCTCTGCCAAATTCGCACAAACTCACACAACAAACATTCCTGCAAATGTCTTCCTACACAAGTAGGTAGATGAAATTCAGGAGGCTCTAAATGGACTTGCAGCATGTTTGCTACATACATCTTGTAGATGAAGAATTACATTAAATTCAAAATAAATATAATCTCGAGGTGGTTTATAAAAAAAGTAATTTCAGTTCAACCACACATACATTAGGAGTGCAACAATAAATTGTCTGATATTTCTTTAGTTTGGGGGGATAGCTGATCAGCTTATTCATCAATCTGATTCATCGATCTTATCTACCTCCGTAAAGGTCTGAAAACCAGCCTCTGTCCCCATTTGCTTTGTCATGAGAAAGGACTGACTGACAGAGCAGCTCAGTCAGGATTTCTAAAGATCGGCGATCGGTCAGAAAACGGGCCAATCAGTGCACCCCTAGTTCAAATGCTTAACTGACAACTCCAAACTAATTATGCCATTCTTGCAGATGATAACTGTATGTATATTTCTGACTCTGGGAAGCAAGCCGAGAAAATTTCACATAGTGTCTCTTAAAGCTCCTCACTATGCTGCAAGCTCAACATTTGCACATCACACCGATTTGAAGGTGCCATGTTAGCTATATATGAGCCGACATGTACACTATATATGAGCTCATATAAATATCTCCAAAATGAATTTGACGCATGAAAACTAATTACGCTGTTTTGGGGATTATTTATTGTCCGCTGAGCCGACAAGTTTGGAGTAATTTATTTCCTCCCCATCAAAAACATTTATGAGTCTGTTTCAGCAGTATGCTCTAAACCAGAAGTCATAAATCCACCACTGTATCCTTGTTTCTCTCCTTCTCTCCTCACCTCTTCCTCCTCCCTGCTTTTTTTCAGTGTAACCCCACATCAGCTGACTAAGTGCCCTGCATGGATTGAAAATTTGCCATCAGATAAAAATTCATCACTTGTGACTGGAGCATGAAGGGGCGAGAAAGGGGGAGGTTTAATGATGCGATACTCTCTAAAGAGTGATGCAGAATACATAAAAAAAGCTAATGTCCTTGATTCTATGTTCTGGGGGAAAACATGGATTAATGATGTCCCCAGGGCTGGAAGAAAAAATTAAGATTAGTAAAGGGTGCAACAGTTTTCAGGACACTGCGCTCCAAAGGCGTATTAGGGCAGTTTTTATGAAAAACACCTTCCCCTCTAATTAAAAATGTTATCAGCTTGCTGGCTTAAGCCAAGCACAGTGTTGGTGAACACAAAAGTCAGCATTTGCAGCTTGCCTCTCAGTCAGAAATCTGTTTTGTCTCCACAAGGTGGTGTCATTTTCATTAGCTGAACATTGCAGCTCATTTTGACAGCTGATCTGACTGCAGTGTCACACATAATCTTGTTTTAGCATCTAATTCTACACCAAAAACTGAAAAGTACTTGTCATAATTTTCTTAAAAGGGCTCCGTGAGCCTGTGAGCACTTTTTAATGTTTAGGATGGCCAGTTAAAACTGTCAGGGGACCTTTATTACCCAGTAGGGTAAAACCCCAAGCCTCTCTCATTTCCTTGCAGAGAGTACTTTAGTGAAGAAAGACAGTGAAGCCATTATCTCAATTTGAAGAGTAGCTGCCTTGACCCATCCACTGACCTTTAAAGCCACAGTTGCTGTGGTGTAGAGTGAGTTCATTATCCACAATTGCTGTCAGTCCACGAGCTTTTGTATCATCAATCACAAAATAAGGGAGAGCAAATAGAGCATCCTGGAGTGGTGAGCGGCCTCTCAGCTCTATCTCCTGGCTGCCCTTGTTTTTTTTTCCCCCTGCGCTGAAGCTTCATACTTAATAATCTCTTCCTCTTTGTCTTCTTGCTCATTATTCTTCAACATTACCATCAGCTGAACTTGTATGCACAAACTTGCAATGCAACTCAGGCTTGTCTGGTTTGTTGATGTTGTTAATCTTCAAAAATCCTTTGCTGCGTGCAAAAGTCAGTCATGAGTGCGTTCACATTTCAGTCACCGTTAACCGCTTTCGTGTCTGGGGACATGCTGCGGAGATGGTCAGCTCTACTTGTGACTGAGTGTACAGTACGAGTCAGAGTTAACAAGCTTTGTCCAGGTCAAACAAGTGGAACTAACCCTGACTCATGATCGGCTTACAAATGCACACCCTGTACTTGAAATGTCCAAGTAAGCTAGGAGAGCTGAACAGATATTGGCCTGGAGGAGAAGCCATGTAAAGTTTTGCAGAACTTTAAAAGCCAGCAGTTTACAAATGCTAACTTTTACTTGGGTTAGTCAATGTTCAGTGTTCAACCTTTTCCTGGCTAAATGCCTTTAGATGTGCAATTATCACACAGAAATACTAATCCTCTCAACCACACTATTTTCATAGGCTTTTATTTGATATACTTAAAATAGTGGCACATTGTGGACTAGAAAGAAAACTACATTGTCTTGAAATACTTTTTTTACAAGTAGTAATTTGAAAGCTGTGGTACCACTGCTACCCCTAAATACAATCATAAATCCACCTCAATAAACAACTCCATTCTGCCCACTCATTTCAAAATCTAAAATATTATGATAACGTAATAAACGGAGCCGATGGACTGACCTCTCCCCTGAAACGTTCGCTGGAGATAGGCACCGGCACCCCTCTCAACCCCGCTGGGAACAAGGGTGTAAGAAAATGGATGGATAATAAACCTGTGTTCAGTTTGATGTTGGCAATAACATGAATGTGTTCTGGCTGTAGGCTGTCATCAGACTGTTTTCCTTATTGCTCATATGAGGCTAAAGGTAGAGATTCAAAGAGTGCTGGTTCTCAGTGTTTGATTGTCTTTCAGTCATTATCTTTTAACATCTGAGCTGTGCGTATTAATCGTTATTATACAACTATAAGCAAATCAAGGAATTTCAAGATGAAGATTAAAGAGTAAAAGAGTAAAGAGATATTTAAGAAAGATATTAAAAATATTAAGAAAGGCCATTAATTGAGCTCTAACAGAGGTCAGGTTTAATATTTGCCACAAACCACATAACTGACACAATGAACAGGAAATAAGACAGCGAAGACAAAACATGATGTTTCTGTTCTACTTACAATTTGCTATATGTATATAGGACTAACTCTGAATCACCCTGAGCACCACCCATATGGTGAAAAATAGGAATATCATGCTTTCGGAAAGCTTTTCTCCAACTGTTGATTAGATTTAATGGGATGAGAGTTTATAGGAGGGCTTAAATTAAGGTTTACTTTCCAGAAGAAACTGGATATACAGTATATATCAAAAATAATACAGATTTGGAGCTTTTAAATAAGCGTCTAAAGATCAGAAACTATATACATGACATGTCAATAACAAAAACTACTGATGACCTTCAACTTGAAGAATAGCATTTGAGATAAATGTACTTTTTTTTAATGCTGGTTGTTCTCTGACTTCAAGCCAAAGCTATTTGTTTTGGGTCTCTGTTATTGTGTGACTAAACAGATGATGACCCTTCAGGTCACTCCCTGAAGTGTAAATGCGATGTTAACCATCTGCACAAGGCACAGCGCTGACAGATGGATGAATACTGTTAATGCGGATTATAAACCGACTTGGGAGAAAGTGGTCCTTCAGGTGCATCAAAGGATGGGTTGGAAAAGCAGCTGCAAGGCACATTGTTCTCTTCATCAGTCCTGATTGAATATTTCTGTAAAAAGAGATAAAGTGGCAATCTTTTTTGAGGCAGATTTCAATACGAATGAAACCTGCCTCAAACCTCTTTCTAGAACAGAATAATTATGAAAATAAAAAAATACATATATTCAATTAGAAAACTTAAAAATATATATAAAGATATTTACAGAACTGCAGAGCACAAAGCGCTCCCAAGTGTGTGAGTGCACGGCCTTACAAACTGAACAGATGGTCTGGCTGGGACTGAATAAAAATGATACTGTCTCTGACAAGCAGTAGTGAAAGTGTGTGTGGCTTCTGATTGCTTTATTTTTTTTTCTTCTTTTTTTCAATTTGAGCTGTTCGAATCCACACAGATCATCACAGGGTCCAGATTGGACGATTTAGACCCCCAGGGGGTTCCAGCGGTTTTAATGCCCACAGTAGTCTCCAGATAATGGAGTTGAGGTGGCCTCAGCTTTACTCAGAGCAGCCACAACAAATATAAAACAAAGAAACGGGAAGAAAAAGATAAAATAATCATCCCTAAAACTTGAAAACTTTGTTTTTGTAGTTTTGATCTCTCAAACATTTTTTATTTAAATAGTTCATAATTTTTGTTATCAATTTTCCATTCTTGTAGTAAGTTATATTTCTAGTAAAGCTCTCCTTATGTTCTTATTTCTTGTTCCATTCCTCTATTTGTTACCTGCTTTGTGCATTTTTATTCAGACACTGAGGAAATATCCTTGTGTTGTAATTGCATCTGTGAGTCCTTTTCTGCACTTCCAGGAACTGAAATTTTTGCCAAATTTTCTTCACAATATAAGTCAAGCTAATTCAGATTAGATGTAGAGTATCTGCAATCATCGAATTTTAAATCCTGACAAAAATTCTTTGATGGATTTTGGTCTGAAAAACCATAGTAACAAACAACATGCATGCATACATAATAACATCATTAAAAAGCACATGGTACTGAAAACCATTTAGGCTCTTCATCCTGAAGATGAAAAGTGGCACATAAATTCAATCTGTTGACATTTGACTCCATTTATTGCTTTTCTTGCCCAGCCTGTTGGTTTACGAGGATGACCATGTCTTGGTAGCTTAGAGTTGCAATATACTCTTTCCATTTTCAGATGATGGGCTGAACAGTTTTGATGGAGATGTTCAAAGCTTATCAGCCTAATGTGGATTGAAACTTTTCCACAACTTTATCCTTAATATGTCTGCCATGTTCCTTGGTCTTTATGATGTTGTTTGTTTGGGAATGTCCTCTAGCAAACCTCTGCAGATCCCACACACACTGGACACAAGCTGTTTAAACTCTTACCTTCAGTTCAGAGCTAGGGAATGCTACATAATAAATTAGTAAATTAGTAGAACAAATTAATCTGTTCTGTTGTGAAAAATGGTTGTATATTCGCTATTGTACTTATATATACACTGAGAAACTGTAGTCAAATTTCTTGTTTGTGCTCACAGACTTGGCCAGTGAACATAATTCTAAGTTTGTTAGCATTCTACATTTGTTCCCTGCAAATCTATATGAAAATGTCTGCATTGCCATTCATTCAATAACTGAGAAATGCCTGAAAAGCTTGCTTTGAGCTCTTAATTATGTGCTTAGAAGAAACTTAATCCCCAGTATGACTAAAGAGATTCCCTGCACAAACACATTTATATTCCAATTTGCATCCTCGTTTGAGCTATTTGCATTGTCTGTTGAGCTCATCGCTGCCAAGCAGAACAATCTCTACAAGGCAGAGACAGTAACTGTTACACAAGGAAGGTTCGATTTGAAAGACAATTTTGTGTTTTTATTGGAATTCAGTGATGAATCAAATAAAAACGCAACCTGCTGAGAGGCTTTCCAAGAGGGAACAGAGAGTCTGAAAGGAGAATCTGGCAAGAGGCCTTCTGCTCTCTCCCCTCTAGAAGAAACGTTTTTAATAAATGATAGAACACCTATGCAGTGGCACACGTTACCGGGACTTCACACCTCTACACACACACACACACACGCAAGAACACAACGTATGCATTTAGTCTGCTGCGAACTTCTGACCGGCAGGTCTGAATTAATGCACTCTGAATATTGCTGTTCTCAGCCACTTTTATGCCCCATTTTTTACAGTTTTTAAATAAATGAGTAAGAGGGTTTTTTTCTGGAAGCAAGACACTTAATCTAACATCTTTCTCCTCTAAAATTTATGTACTCAAATCTCACTGCCTAAGAACAGGAGACTTGGACACCAAGCAGTTTGTAAATCAGGGCAAAAGTTTAAAGCTGGAAAAAAATTTATGAACAAATAAAGAATTGAATAATACAGTACCTTCTGTCACAAGAAATAAATATCTTCAGTCACTTTATGTTATTATTGTTAACAGACAGACAGCTTGTAATAATTTTTGTGGACTGAGAACTCCACTCTATTCCCTACAAAGAAATCTCCAGTGTTTATTTACTTTATTTAAAAAGAAACAATATGATGCATATTGCTAATTTTGAAACATTCCCCTATTTAGCAAGTGGTACATTGATAAAGCTACACAGTGTACTAAAATGAATATAAATTACTTGTGATTTTTATTTGGTTTTTTGTTGCTGCATAGCAGTAGGTCCTCTGCACAGGGCACTACTGTAGTCCCTTAAGAGCTTTTCTAGTAGTTAAACTGATTTATTACCAAAGAAATTAACAGGATCTGGACATCTTATCTGAACAAATAAGTGCACATACCCCCTTTCTGAATGACAGGAAATTCAAAATAAATTATCATTAGATAGTCATTAGACAAATGGGCACATTAGTAAAGTCAACCCCTGAATCTAATTAAGTCACAACACTCGCTTTCTCATCACCCATCCTTCCTCATCTCCCCTTCATCTCCTTTATGCTGTAATTTACCATCCAATGCAAATTTCCAGAACAAACACAACCCTATTGTTCTGGAAAATGTTTGTTTAACAAATGCAACCTGGCACTGGCAGCAATTCATGCATCCCATGAAGCTTGGCAGAAAAAATAATACTTAAAATGCTTCGTCATGCTGAATCTACACACGTGGCTGTTCCACATATAGTGCTTGGAGAACTTCTATCTCCGATGACTTGGAAGAACAATAACTGAGCAAATATTAGTTTTGTGCCATAAATTATTTGATAGGGCACCATGCTTGAATTATATCAATATATGTTCATTATGTTGGCTTGTTCATTATTATCTTCCAGTAGAATAAACCTCAAAGATCTTTAATTAAAAAAAATCTCTATATATATCTATATAATATATCTGTAATGTTAATGTTAATATACAGAATAACACATTTATTTTTTAACCAAAGTTCCAGAGCCAAAGATATTTTTTTCTCACAACACTCTGGATCAAAGTTACAAGGAAAATTGGACCAAAACCTTTTGAACCTCCACCAATTATTGGTGAAGACGTCTCACTGAAAATTGCCACAAGGTGGCATTAGAAGGAAAGTTAGGGAAGCAACACAATCATGAGCATGGCACCAACAAAATACGTAGATGGGACTAAAAATATTTCTTCTGTTTTCTCAATCTCTGCAACAAATGGGCTGGGAGAATACCACAAGTCGCACTGACCCAATAAAAGTAATGTAAAGGGCGTTTTATTTAAGGGCCTATCTTCAGGTGAGTCAACACAGGTGAATTAACTCCTCCATTTGTCCATAGTCATTTTTGTGTTCTGCATTTGATGCAAATTGTTTGAGGTTACCTGGAAAATCAGTTTTGAAGGTATTATTGAACTAAATTAGGATTCAGTTACCACAATTTTAAACTATTGGTCTGATTTAATCAGCTAAACTTCAATAAATTTAAGCCACAGTTCATTTTTATCCATATCAAGATGTTTGATATGGACCAAACATCTTGTTTACTTTGCAGCTCATGTTTGAAACAACTGCATTTTGCTGTTCCTGTCTGTTTGGAGAAATCTGGGCCAAAGCAAATCCCAACACAGAGAACAGCTGAAACTGTAAAAAGCAGAATCGGCCCAAGTCTTCTGGCTAGAGTAAACCTTATTTGACCAACATGTTGTTGTTTTCCAGTCCAAATATTGAATGAGATGTTTGTGCCAATTAGAGCTGTCTCTTTCATGCATTAATAACAATAATCTCTCTCAGGATTTGTTTTCATTCATTTTCAGGACGTAAACAAAATGAAATTAAAGCTTGAAATAATGTTTGTGACAAACAAAATGTTTATTCTAGACATATTGAATGAGCAGTATAGTAAAAAAAACAAAATGTGTTTAAATCTTTTACATATTTTATGTGGTTAAAAGTACAGAAAATAAGAAGACTTTCTCTCATGTCTCAGCCTGATTTATTTTACATGCTTGTGTCCTTTTCATCTCTCCTTAATCAGGAAAGTCTGGCTACAATCTGTGCAGATCCCAAACATCCTGGACACAAGCTGTCAGTTTACACTATCAGTTTATCAGTTTTGAACCAACATGTAATTGAAGCCAGAAAAAGCAAATATTGCCAATTTTTACATCCTAAGTAAGAGATAACTTTCAGCTTTCTCACTGTACAGTAGGTCGGTTATCAGCTACCTTCCTTCGTACTTGATGATTTTTATAAAATCCAGTACGAGCAGCAAGGCAGCTCTTATACACAATTTGTACAGTCTGAGACAGAACTGCTATCAGATACTTATTCCCATGGCAGAAATGCTTGTATAATCCTTAGTTAATGATATACCTTATCTGATAATCCTGTCTGATAAAGATTCCCTGAGCAATATTCCTTAATCCTCCACATCAACAAGGAGGACTTAGAGCTTGACTTTATTGTGTCATGTCAGGAGAAAAAAACAGCAACAGAACAGCCCTGAGCACAAACGTCCTGAAGAAAGAAATACATGCAAAAAGATATTGTTAGTCAAATAAACCAGCTCCCTTAATCCCTAATTAAAATGGTAGTTTTTTTTGGTGTGAAAATATGAAAATATAATGTCTTTTTAAAAATATTCCCACATATATACAAAGGTTGTGAAATATAATCTGTACAATTTAACTGAAAAAAAAATGATGTGGGTAGATGCTAATATATTAAAGCATTACATTTTTAGTTCACAAATGCCATCAATAATATTAAATCGAACAAACTGAAAATTCAGCTGTTCCTCTTGGATTTTCCTGACTCATCCACATTTACATCGCTTAGCTAAAGCCATTGTTTACTGAAAGGTTTTATTGGATCACAAAATTTTCACGGTTCAATGATATCTGTCAATGGAAATGTATGAAAAATACCATGCAGATGTACCATGAGATAAAAATAATGAAAAGCAGTAACACCACATTAAGATGTTCCTCAGAAATGAGTGAAAAGACAACATACAAACTGGTCGGGAAAGCTGACAAGAAGCAGAGAGCAACACTAGGAGCTAGAGAAGCTTCCAAAAAGAGCTGGGTGTGTGCTACATGAGACGATGATCTCTCTGTGTTCTCCTTATATCAGAGCTAAAGGGTCTGGTAGCTACGTAGAAATTTTTCTTTAGAAGAGACATCCAGGTGTGGCTAAATTAACCCAAAACCTTGTAGAAGTGTTGTGGTCTGATGAAACTATGCTTAGAATCTGTGGTCACAATTTCCAAAAACCATTCCCAAAAAAGCATCGTGCTCACAGGGAAATATGGTGGTGGCAACATCATGATCTTGGCTTATGTTTCTTAAGGTGGAATTGAACATAAATAAATATATTTTAATGCCCAGTGGCGCAGCTGGTAGAGCTGTTGCCTTGCAGCAAGAAGGTTCTGGGTTCGATTCCCGGCCCCGGTCTTTCTGCATGGAGTTTACATGTTGTTATACATGTTAAATGCATGGAAAATGGATGGATTATCAGTCCATAACTGAATCTGGCAGGTCTGCAGTGTCACCTGAAGAGGGCAGCAGACAAGAACTGTCAACTTTTGCAAGGAAAATAGACATTAAGACAGTGGTTCCCAAAGTCAGTCCTCGTGGGCCAGCATCCTGCATGTTTTAGTTCTCTCCCTGGTTTAACACAGGGAGAGAATGATGGCTCATTAGAAGGCCTAAGAAGAACATTGATAAGCTGAAAAAGTTGTTAAAACCACCAGGGAGAGAGCTAAAACATAAAGGATGCTGGGCCTCAAGGACCGACTTTGGGAACCACTGCATTAATACAAGACAAGCAGCTGCTAATGAAAATCGAATGCTGGACTTAAATCAAATGGTGCTTTAACAAAATCTGAGTTTAACAGTGTGAACACTTACACTTTTTTCCCTTGCTATAAATCTGTTGGTGTTGCAGTTGTATTTTCTTCTCTCTTTTTTTAACCTTAGATGACACATAATTTATTGCAAATCTCATATATAAGAGCCAAGACGTCTCTCTTGTCAAATCAGGTCTCTCTTGTAAATGAGATCTGGATCTTACTGAGACAATCTGTGTAAATAAAAAAAAAAATGTTTGTTTAATGTTTCTAGATCACAATAATCCAGCCTTCTAATAGGTGTGTACCATGACTATACAAGAAAAAGAGCTTTCTCTTTAATTAATTAAAAATGTTAGTACAGTTGTTGAAATTTGGATGATAGTGAAATTTGTTTTAACTTTAAACCTAGAAATTTTACTAAATAGATTCTAACCAGTTTACATGAAACTTCTTAAAATCACTTAGTTAAATACTGGAAATACATGACTAAGCCAGTATCCAGTTTTCAGAAAGCTTCATTAAAACAAATTATAAAAACATAAAATGTATCACATTCAACTTATTACTGCAATGGTGCCAGCCAACTGCCCTATCATGTTACTTCTCCATGGATATAAGAACATCATGTGAGTGATTTGGTCACACGGGGGCAGAATATTGCCTGCATTAGTCGAGACACATAGAAATGGTTTGCTTCCCACACTATTTAAAGCCTTTTTGTGGTGGTGAAGAGAGCATCCAGATTGACAAGACCAGCAGCAGCATCACATACGTGCAGTAAGTACCTCCTCTCTCGGTGGATATCTTTAATTTTGTACTGAATGTATTTGATTAGAACATAGTTTTACTGATATGTAAGATGTTGCTGAATATTTTTGTTTTTATTAAGAAAAATTGATTTTGTGGGCGTCATCTGTATTTTTTCAGCAATTTGATTAAGAATAATGTGCTATAGTTAAAAATTATATCAAGCAAGTGTGCAATCTGAGTACAGGAAAGTTTCTTTCCTTTCTTTATTAAGCATTATAATCATTTATTTATTCCTTTATGATTGATATTTTAAATCATTTAGATAATTTGAACAGAGATGATTAGATTTTATGATTCTCTGATGATATACCTATTCTTTTATGCCTTATAATGTCATTCTACATTTGATTCTCTACTATTGGTCAGTTAATCTATTTAAGACTCCTACTTGTTGCTTTAGAGCAGTAAATGTATTATTTATACTTAATTTGTACTTAATTCTTACAAATTCATTAAAATGAAAAGGCTCTAAAAATGCCAAATGAATACATAAAGAAAAGAAGAAAGAAAAGTCAGAAAATAATAATGAATTTTTTTTTTTTAAGTAGTTTTATCCCAATGCTTATTGATCAGCAAACTTAGCTTTGTTTTTAATGACATAACATGATACTTCACAGGCAAATCTTTGTTTTAGTGAAGCAGCCACATCTCCAATTTGTCTTCTTGTTTTGTTTTAGACATTGCCCAACCAGTGCCCATTAGTGCACTTCCTGGACATTTGGCTCCTTCGAGCAAATGTGTGACAGTGGTAATGGCACACATTTACCACAGCTGCTAGGAAATGAAGGGAGTGATCACATTTTCTGGTCTCTTTATCAAATTTACAATTTTAGAGAAAATCTAATTATACAGAAGGTTTTGTTGATTATCACAGAGTTGCCTCTGCTGCAGAAGATGTGCTAGAAAGCATAGTTTGATAGGAGAATCAGCTAGAGTTGTGGTAATGCTTACAGTACGATGGTAAAATAGTTCTAAAATCACTGCCAGGATGTTCTGGCAATAAATAAGCAAATAGGTTACAGCTACAAGGTGAAAATAAAAAAGGAATTATCATTTCTGTTAATGAATAAACAACACTTTTACTTTGAGTGTTTCTCATCGATGGACCAGAACAACATTTTATTAGAATGCAGAGTCTCCCAAAGAGAAGTGATTAAAACTGATGGCTTTGGTGACCACAGCTCGCTGAGCCTACAGTTAACCATCAAACTTTAATCTAAACTGACTCATTCTGTCAACCTTAATAGAAAAGTCCTTGTTAGAGTCAATGTTCAGGGCCACTGGTCCATGCTAGATTGCCTAAATGTTTGCTGTGAACTGTCACTGACTGTGCAGAAATGTGGTTTTAAATCAGCTGGGCAGCAGAAACAAAACATTTCCGCAATGTAACTTTTCAGCCAGATGAAGAAGAAACTCTAGCAGCCATGTTATCGCATGAAACGGCAGCAGTTTCTGAAAGCAAAGCTTCTGCAATATGTCAAGAAGATTCTTGCAAAATTTTACATAGAAAAAGTAATTTATGATTTGACCTTTCGATGTGACTGATGGGGTTTATGCAACACATTATAAGGTCTCTTTAAATCTTGCTCACGCAGGATCACACTGTAGGCCACCTGGGACCGACCCAAACAGGCTACAAACAAGCTGTGAAGGACAGTGTTGTTTTCTACAACTGAAGGGCTTCAGCCTCCAAAATACTCAGTGGATCTGAATGCCTTTCTAGGTAAAGACAAAGTCATATACTTTCTTTCCCCTTTGGCAACACAACTGCTTGGCTAACTACGTGATCTGAATGCCCCGCCAACGACCAAATCTTTGTCCTTAGCCATGTGTAGTAAGGTTTTTACACGTTGTCATAATACTTCACCAAGAGACTACCATATTTTTCGGACTATAAGCCGATACTTTTTTCCCATGCTTTGAACCATGAGGCTTATGGCTCAGTGCGGCGTTTCTGTGGATTTTTCTTCTAAGTACGTTTACGGTTTTTTAAAAACTTTGTGGTTGCGTCTTTGTGAGGTGCGCTCTATAGTCGGGAAAATACGGTATATTGACTTGGTTTTCTGTTTCATGCATTCTGGGTGTTTGAATGTTATAAGTACACAAATGTTGTAAATATAAATATGTCATTCCTCTCTCCAATACATGTGTTATCAGCCAAGTAATGAACTTCAGCAGAGATGTGGCCCGCCAGACCAGCTGTTATACATATGTCATAGAGGATGAAGATTCAGCTCTGGCAAGTCTAAATGCAGTGGAGGTGAGGATAGTTTTAAAGCTCTAAACTCCTGTATTCCGTACATTGAAACATGAGCTGCAATAAAGGCATCAGGCTTTATTTAAATTCATGCTACACAGACTCAAGACTTGACTCGAGGTCTAAGACTCCATTCTGATGCTCATAATTGTTGACAAAATGAATGCTTATCAAACTTACATTTTGATTTATTTGGTAAATATCTTTATCACAACATAATTAATATCAAGGCCTGGTTACTAGACATAAAGAGGTGTAAAGCCTTCTCTCTTCTCATTTATCACATATTTTTGTTATTACCAGAATCCATAAAGGTTATTTTAGATAGTCATAAAATCAGGGGAAAAAATCATTGCAACATATTAGCATACCATTCATCTTCATTTATTAATTCAAAAATATAAGCTAATCATATTCTTTGTTTTATTGATTACAAAAATAAGCTGTTACAATAAAGCTTTGTATTTTTGCTATTCCCTAACACCCATTTCTCATTATTTTCCCTCAGTGAATAGATTATTAATCTGTCATGTTTTTCCAGTTGGCAACAATCTTCTCTAAAGCAAAGAACTGAGCAAACAAATGGTTTGATCTCTCTGCTGTAAAAAGCCCTAGTTGCTGTTGATTCGCCGCTGTTATTTAGATTGCTGTGATTATTAAAAGTGGACTTAATTATCGCTGCATTTTTTTTTTCAGCTTGAACAAAAAGTTCATGCTGAAAAAGTTACAGAAGTTACAGACTTCTGATGTATTTTGGAAGGTTCTCACTTCTTAGATCTATGAAAGCGCAAAATTGTGTTTCTTCATGAAAGCCCTCATTTGTGCAATTAGAACCGACTGAGAATACGGGAAATGAGAACTGCAAACCAGAATGACTATTTCTTGAAACGCTAATATTTTGGTTGCAGATGATGCCCAATTATTTTTTTGTCCTTTTAATTATTTATTTGAAGCATTGTTTTGCAAAAGTAGGTTCATAGTTCATCAGTAAACAACGATGCAGGATTTTTTTTCTACATATTTTTTCAAATATGTCAAGTAAAAGTTGTGCTTTTTTACAGTCATCACCAAACTTGTGGTGTAACTGCTTGATGCTTTCAGACGTTCTTCTTGACCAAATCGCTCAATGTTTGTCTCATAATGTTAACAGAAATATTAAAATTTCATACACTGTGCAAAACCATGATGAGTTTAAAACACTTCCATCCACCACTATAATACTGGCATAACACACTACAGTCACTTCCATTTTTTATGTTTAAATTACAAAGAAACCTTGAGATTTTTGTTGAAGACACTAGCAATTTTCTCTCGTTGGTTCAATCAGTTTCAACAAATTTACTGCTTTGTTTACATTGCAAACCCTAAGGTTTGCAATGTAAACTTTAGGGTTTACATTATATTTCAAATCATTGAATTTGCTAAATTTTCCAAGAAAATAAGCAATGAATAAGAAAGAATGTTTTCAAAGACAGACAGCTTCTTTTCTCTATCAATACCTACATATTTAGCTCAGATTGCACCAAAAAGTCAGCTTTAATAAATTAAAGCCTAGGTCTAATCATGAAAAAAGCACCCGATACACAAACCAAGTGCCCCAGTGTGGATCAGTATCATGATCATGTTATATATTGCAATCAATATTTCTGTGCAGTTGGCAGAGAAGGGGGACCTGACGCTTCTGGAGAACCTAGTGAGGAAGAGCCCGGAGGTCCTCGGTGAGAAAGATGAATGCGGAGCTAGTCCCCTCCATCATGCTGCTGCAGGGGGCCACGTCTCCCTCATTCAATTTATCACCTCTGTCATAGATCCACAAGGTAAGCATGATTCAGTTATATAGTGCGCTGCTGCATGCTCAGTAGGAATTATCATAATCCCGTCTTTGGGTGCTTTGACTAAATGTTTTTTTTTTTCTACTGTCGATAACATGACGCATAATAAAGAGATCAGGATTTATAAACATTTGCATAAATGTTTGTGTTTTCACTTGTGTTTGCATGTCATGTCACAGAGCTGAACAGCTGTGATGACCAGGGCAATGTTCCTCTGCACTGGGCCGTGGAGAGGAACAAAGCAGAGAGCTGCAGGGCCCTTATGGACCTCGGAGCCAACCCCAACATCCTCAACAATGCTCTCTTGTCCCCCCTGCACCTGGCGGTCAGCCTCGGACACAACAGCCTGTTGGGGGTGAGAAGGCAGAGAGTGCACAGTTAATGTCGCTCAAATTTTTTGTTGTTTTACGGTGGACATGTCTTACTTTACAACTCACACATATTTTATTTTTAGTGGTTGTAAAATCAAAACCCCTGTTTTTATCTTTATTTTAATTTTAACTTATATGTAACCCTTTGACTATTCAACTAGTATTAGAATATACTTTTTTTTTTTTTACAACCAAAATGCGTAAGCTATTGCAATGAGGGGCTTTAGTGATAGAATTAGGATTTTAAATTATAAACAAGTGGATCTCAATTACTGATTAGAAGATCCCAGGAAACAACTGGTTTTACACTTTAGCATTTTATTTTGGTGCTATTTGAGTAGTAAGTCATATTTTTAAGATTTTTATTTATAATTTTTTTTCTTACAACAAAATAACTTTTGTACTTTCTACTTACTGTCTAATTAACTATAAGTACTTTCTACATATACATTGTTTTGTGTTGGTCTACCGCATAATATCGGAGTAAAACTAAGGAAGGTTAAAATGTGATAGACTGTGAAGAAATTTAAGACGTATGACTACTTGCATGATGCTTCATATCACAAATGGCCAAATCAACTTTCTTGGGTCCTAAACTTAGCAATGCAACATTTTACTAATTTTAAGTCAAAATAAAAATATACATTTATCAGCATATATAAAAGTTTCTCATACATTTTAAAAAGTCTAGCTACTTTAATTTATCTATATATTCCAAAAAGAAATACTCAAGTGTTAGTCAATGCAGTCTTTGGCTCTTCTCCATAACCTGACATAGCATAGTGCAGAATGAAGGGCATAGGTGTGTTGGTAGGACACATAATAATATCAAAGATTGCATGACACTCTATTTTTTTAAAATCCCTTCCCCTTTTAGGTGCTTTTGTCCTACAGTGTGACAGACTGCAACCTACAAGGAGACCTTGGTAACACCCCACTAATACTGGCCTGCTCTCTCAACAACTGTGAAGCTTTGAACATACTGGTATGTTCCATTTTTTATTAACCACCAGTATAGAATGTCAACAGGACTGTACCTTACTAGAATACCATGACAGATCTGTCTTTAACAAAACATGGTCTCTTTGTGTCCTTCTTTTTAAAGCTAAAGCATGGAGCCTTGCTCTGCACCCAGAACAAGCTAGGCCATTTTGCCATGCATGCTGCTGCCTTCGCGGGAGCAAAGAAAGCCATGGAAGTCATTCTGAAGGCTGGTATGAGAATTAAATAACATATGTCGACAAAATCCACGAGTGCTGACAGTAATGAACGTTTCTTGCAAGGCCAAATGGCAAATTAGGTTGATAGATAACAAGAGTTCACCTTGAGAGCCTCCAGAGACATTTTCAGGAAAAATGCTTTGTATATTCAGTCCCTCAGAGTGACTCAGTGCCTGTGGGAAAGATTGTTTGCCAAATGTGAGTTTGTTGGAGGAAGTTTACTTCCAATACAAAATATTCATGAGGTTTCTAATAGTTTTTGCATTAACAGTTTGGGTTGATTGGATTATAACAGACAATTCATTTGGACAAACAAAATCACTTCCATCCTCGAAAGTACTAACTTAACAACAGAACAAAGTCAGAAACAGACAAGCTGAAGGGGAATTGCAGGTATGTTCGCAGTATACCCTCAACACTCAGTACAAAGCAACTCTTGATTTAATTCATTGGCAGGAGAAGAGCATGGCCACAATGCAGTGTCTCACATCAACTACCTGGACAAGTCCAAGAGCAGCCCTCTCCATCTGGCTGTGCGTGGAGGGAATTTCGATACCATCCGTCTCTGCATCGCCACTGGGGCCAAAATAGACCAGCAACAGGTATGTGACCAACAGATAGTTTTGAAATGTCAAGAATGGTCTGCCTAAAGTTATGCTTTCCATAAGCGTGTAAACCATCAATCAAAACGCAGATGTTCATTTGCTTACCACCACAGTTTTTCATATATACAAGGATGACATTTTCATAAAGACATCACAAATGGTCCAATTCATCTTCCATCTGTCAATTGCATGCTTTGTTAGATTTGCATTTTTTTTTTGTGCTTAGTTTTTTAATCTACAGCCAATTTGCCTACACCTGTGCATTATTTTACTGGCAATTATGCTAGGATGAGTCAGTCTCATCCCTGTCATCTGGGAGTGCTTGTTATGTCTAGTTCAGGTTTAATGCCCAGAGCCATGGCAGGGTAGAGGGTATAGTAATAGCTTCAGTTGGCTAAATTGATACAAATTACCTCCACTTACACTATGGAGCAGAGTTGGGCAATCACCACCCCCTCTTCTGTCAGTCCTAGTTATCTCATGAAAGGCTTGCACTGAAGTCAGCCAGTATGTATAGGACATACACTAGGGAGGTATAAAGTATGTGCAAGAAATGTTTATTTGACTTCTTATTCCTGCACATACATGTTACGTTAATGCATTGTTCATTCCTAATTCTACATACATTAATGCAGTGATATTTTGTGGTTTAGAATGATCGCTGCACACCTCTTCATTTGGCCTGCACTCAGGGTGCTATAGAAGTAGTGAAACTGATGCTGTCCACTGTGGACCAAGTGGAAGATGTTATCAACCTGACTGATGGGGCTTGCCAGACCCCTCTGCATAGGTGGGTGTTCTCCTGTCATCCCAGCCAGAATTAATGTCAACACGTCGCTTTCACTGTGCTCTCTTCAGATGCTTGATCTATTTCACCAGAGTGTTATTTGTTAATTAGACTTGAGGAAAAAGTTGATGACATTGAACATGTGGGCTGCTTACAGTAGTGCAAAATAGATCATAGGCCTATGATCATAGGCCTGCAAAGGTTAAATGTTTGTTAAAGGTTAACAAACCTTTAAGTTTGTTATTTTTTGCATATGTAGAGACAATTGTGTTGTATACAGTTTTTTAAAAATCTCTGTTGAATAATATATATTACATCCTGATGAAGACCAGATCCTTTAGATTTTAAAACTAAGAATGTAATTATATTCGACTATATAATCTGTGTTTCTATCTACTGTATTTATGTCAAAGGTCTTCATTGTAGGTTTGATGTCTAATCTGTGACCCTACTGCAACAGCTATGTTCCCTGCTGTCCTCAGATTCAGGGTTTATAGAAATGGGGATTAACAAGTATTTTTCCATCAGTCACATAGTTGTAAAAAAAAAAAATCATCCACTTTAGCCGCTGCACATGCAGAATCCGACCAAACTGCAAGGAATTTGTGATTGACGTGCGTCATCTGAGGGAACAACTGCAATCCAGGAGATAAAAGGCGAAAAAGGACAAAGGAAAATCTAGTTATGTCACACTCTGACGAAACAGAGTTAGATCACTCTTATTCAACACTGGACACCATGACTAAGGTTGCCAGCTCTTGCAGATGTGTTTGTTGGTTTACAGCAACTGTATTTGCTTTTCCAGGGCTACAATATTTGACCATGCAGAGCTGGCGGAGCATCTAATTTCTTTGGTAAATAAAGCACTACACAACAGTTAAGGACACATTCTGCCTCAGATGAGGAGTCATATGATTAACCTATGTTCTCTTTGTAAGCTGCTGCTGGACTTTGACTCTTAATTTGGCATCTCTGCTGAGAACAGTCCAGCCAAATTACAAATGAATTGTTTAATCAATTTAATCATTTACTTTGTGTGCTCCCCCATGTTTGTTATTGAGCAATTATGTTCACACTAAAGTCACTACAGGGCGGAGTTCAAGGTGCTGCTGAGCAATACTTGTCCACCATCTGTTGCACACATACACTCTTTTATTAGATGTTAATTGCGAGGAAAGAGGAAACACCTGAGTTTATTAACGTAAGCTCATTTTGTAAACATAAAACAAAGGGACAGGATATCAACTTGAGCCCATTTAGCTCTGAAAATATACGTTTCTGAGATGTAGCCAACATGAGACAAGGTCAATCTCTGCTCAGATATTAAAGTGCAAAATCATTGGATAAAATTGACACCCATGATAGGAAGAAATTGTTATTTTAAAACTACAGAATATGCCATTTCCACTGTGTAAACACAACAGTTGCAGCATCGTCCAAGGTGCACTGCCTCCTAATGTGTGTGTGTGACTTGAAATAACTTTATTCTCTTGTAAATGTTTATGATTTATTCTTTTTTGTGCAATAATGTAGCCTGGAATGAAAGGTAATTCAAGCGATTTTTGAGCTATTACTCCATTTATAACTTGTTTTAGGAAAAATGCAAGCCTACCTCGACATATAGAGAAAACATTGCACTGTAGGAGTTGATTTGTTTGTAATCTAATCATTCCTCTTGTGTTACTATGAAACGAAAGATTTTTGGAAAGAGAGGGCCTGCTCAATGCAACTGTACCCTGGTGCATCTGGGGCAGAATAAACATTTCTAGAAATCATTCAAATGAACTCTAGTAATAGATACAGTTACAAATGATTAATCTTTGAAAGGCAGAAGAGTTATAACTATATCATTGTTTGATTTTAATACATACTGTATTCATTCATATCCATGTTTCCTTTGAAAGGTCTTCAAAAATAATTACAGTAAAAATGAGTCAGAAATGTTAAGGCTTTTGTGTTCTTACTTTCTAGGGTTCTGACCTGAACAGCACCGACTGTAAAGGAAACACTCCTTTGTTGTTGGCAACCAGCTGTGGAGCATGGAAAACTGTAGCTCTGCTGCTGTCCAAAGGTGAAGTAAAATGCTGCTCACATCTACCAGAAGCACTTAAGATTTCCGATATTGTTGACTTGGAATAGGTTGTAAGTATATGCTCATATCTTTTAAGGGGCCAATGTGAATGTGAAAGACAAATGTGGCTGTAACTTTCTTCACCTGGCCATCCTGCAGCCTAAGGGTCTGAAAAACTTCTCAGAAGAAGTGCTACAGGTACCATCAACACATTGGAATCTAATTCAGGCACTTTCCTTAATCAATTTGTATTGAGCCCTAAAGCAAAACAGTATTTTTATTGTTGTAATTTTTATTGAATGAACAGTATTTTTACAGATTTCACAATGAGCTAATATTACAATATGAAACTTTAATTTACATTAATGGGAGAAGTTCAGAGCATCTGATCTCAAACAAATGTACTCACAAACGATAACATCTCTCAGCCTTCCTTGAAAAGCTTACTCTAACTAGATCATTTCAAGAAAGGACGGATGGATGTTTACTGTGTTTTCCTTTTAGAATTTCAGTAAGTATTGTGCCAGAATTTGTAAAAAAAAAAAAAAAAAAAAAAAAAAAAAAAATGCCCTAAATCATGGAAAAGCTGAAAATTCAAATTCAATAATAAATAGTCTAAAATGCTGCAGCCAATTTCAGCAATTTTGTTTGTTTTATAAAACTTTCCACTTACCAATACCAACATACTTTTTGACTTGAAAAGTATGGACTTGAGTGAGTGTTATTAGTCCAACATGCCTCTAATGTCTCTGACTTTAGCATAACAGTGTGAAAACTTTGCTGAACTGCGAAGATAACGAGGGTTGCACGCCACTGCACTACGCCTGCAGACTGGGAATCCATGACTCAGTGAAGAACATGTTGGGCCTCTCAGGGCAAGTTGGCCTTGCATGCAAGTCCAAAGACAAGAAGTCTGCTCTTCACTTTGCTGCACAGTAAGAAAATCACTGACTTATCTGGAATTTGATTCAAAGTTGGTTAGTTTTTTTGAAAATATATCCTGTTGCCTTGAGTTTCTACAGAAGCCAACGGTGATTCAGACTTTACACTTGTTAAACTGATCTTCTCCATCACATATAATGAAAGTGGTTCTGTTATTCCTTTTATTTAGAACAAAAGCAGGTGTGAAAAGTTGTTATCTGCTATTTGCTCTTTGAAAATTTAAGATTCATCCAACTATGACTTTAAGTGATGGATAAAGAAAACTGTACTTAGAGTAGTGTACTGTACTTATCTAAAATTAAACAAAAGGTAGACAGGTAATAAATTAATGTTTCAACTAAAACTAAAAATGTCACCAGATGTTTTAAACCAGTGAGTTTTTTTTATCATAACCTTTCTGCAAAGATTAATTTCAGCAGCACACAATGATTCTTCTCAAACCTGAAGGTGCTGTCACAAGAACAGAATTAAATTGCCTAGAAATGAGAATAAATGCAATAAATGTTGTGAAAGAATGAACATGAGGCATTTATTTGCATTGATTTTTCAATCACTCACACTTACTTAATTAGAACTCTGGGGCAAAAGAAAACTACGTTATGATGTCATCCTATAAATCTTTGTGAAATCCCATTTTTACACCCTGCTCAATTTATTGTGCTGATGTAAAGTCCTGCTGACCTTCTTCAAAATTTCAGAAGCATAGAAGAATATTTATTAACAACACAGTAGAGCAATTTTCAGAGTTTTAAGGATGGTTGAGTCCAACTTTCACTGTAGTATTTTGACTACTGGTTGAAGCCTTGTCTGAGGTGTGCCGGGAAGCTTTAGGGAATAATTAAAATCATATCAATACGGTCTTCTCACTTTTTCACATAAATATGTTAGGTACAACCATGTTTAAACTTTTAATTTTATTTGACACCAATGCTACACCAACAGATAGAAAATGGGTGCAGTTTTAGTCAGCTTAAATCATTCAACTTCCTTTTTTTATATTTTTATTAAGGGTGTGTGGCACTTATTTTGCCTAACTATTTAGGCAAGATAAATAGTTAGGCAACTATTTATTTTGCATAAAAGTGTCTTTTATGAGTAATCAAAGGCAACAGAAGCCTACGCTAACAGGCCAGCGTTTCAAACCACGGAAAAGAGATGAAAAATAAAAATAACTAGCCCTATTTTGCCCTAGTTAGACAAAATAGGGCTATTTTGCCTAACTATTTAGGCAGAATAGCCCTAAATAGTTAGGGCTATTTTGGTTTCAAAAGGTGCATGCACTCGACTGTGAAGGTAATTATACAGTGAAGTTTGAAATACAAATGTTGATTTTGGAATACATTCCTTAAGCAAATAATTCTTTGTAAATTTTAATCCAAGTTAACATCTTTTGATGATGAGCTTTGCTTAAATGAGATGTTTTACTCTCCATTGTGCTTTATGTTATAATGCCAGACAGTCACCATACATGTTACAGCAGCACAATGCCTCTCTTCCTCCTCCTTATTTCTTTAAGATATGGGCGCATCAACACCTGCCACAGGTTGCTGGAGTCCATCACAGACTCTCGTCTCCTAAACGAAGGTGACGAACGAGGCCTGACGCCGCTCCATTTGGCTTCAAAGGGTGGGCACACCAAGGTGGTTCAGCTGTTGCTGCGCAAAGGAGCTCTCTTTCACAGGTAGAGCCAAATGCTGGATCGTTGCATTTTCAGACATCTTCATAGCATTTGCAAAACTAAAAACATATGATCGTGTTGATACTGATATTTTAAGCCAAGACAATATGTCAGCCAGTAAATTTATGGCATGCAAAATTGTGAACGTTTGTTTTTCAGTGATTACAAAGGCTGGAGTTGTCTACATCATGCTGCTTCTGAAGGATACACACAAACTATGGATATCCTGCTCTCTGCAAATCCCAAGTTATTGGATAAAACCGATGAGGATGGGGTATAAATTATGATTTCTGTGTAGACTGAACTGCCCTGTTTACATAAACAAATGCTCTTTTTTTTTTTTTAGAAAGAAATCAGCATTTTCTTTGATAACAGTTTTGCCAGGCTGTACATTTAGCTCTGTTATCAAGCATGTAATCATTTATTTTCACATTGACATGCCAGAACACTGCACTCCATATCGCTGCGAGATCTGGACATGTGGCTGCGGTCAGAATGATGCTGGCCAGAGGGGCTGAGATCGTTTTGAACAAGAATGACACTTCCTTTCTTCACGAAGCGCTGCAGAACGGGAGAAAAGAAGTGGTCAATGCTGTAATTGACAGCGAAAGGCAAGTCATCAAAAATAAAAAGGCTTGATCTTAAAGAAATAGGTACTGCTGTTCAAATTCATGATCTTATTTTCTAAATATAGAAACATTAAAACTCAACTAAGCTTTTACTCTTGCAGGATTGAGGAGGCTTTACGTCTGTTTGTTCCCGGTTCCACCCAACGATGCCCCATTCTTGACATGATTGAATTTCTGCCTGAGGGCTGCAAGGTTTTACAAAGAAAACTTTTATCATGAATCATTGTACCCATTCATTATAAGTCATTTCTTTATACCCTTTTCTATTACTTAACTTGTTGTGACTAAGATTGGAGATCAAATTTAAAGTTCTGTCACTGTGATTCATTCCTGCAGCATCTGCTTGACCGCTGCGTGAGGGAGTCTGATGATGATCACAACAGCCCTGACTACCATGTAATTTACCTGCACTATGAATACATCAGCCCGAACATCATTATTGAAAAAGTAAAATAAGTTTTCTTTATGTGGTGTAGATTGAATATGACTTCAGATGGCTGCAGGCTCCCATTTCGCAGAAGTTGATTGAGCAGGGCTATGCTCCCAAGCCACTAGCCGCAGTCAATGTAAGTTTCCTCGTCTCAAGTGTAACGTTGGTGTGGTCAAATGTTTCACATTTTTATCCACTCACTCCTCAAAGCACACCTGATCATGATTTCTGATCATCTATTTTAATAGATTTGCTGTGGGCTGTTGAGGCCATTCAAAGATTACAGACACTCGACAAAAGCATGGGCATGAGTTTTATATTAATTCGAGGGTCTTAGTGATCTATTTGAAATCATTAGTTCAGTTAAAATTATGATACAATTTTAAACTTCAAGAAGTTTTAAAACCAAGAATTGTGTTTTGGATTTAGCAGATAGTCAATACTATAAAGTCTAACCTTTTCCTTTTCTTGAGCGTTGGTTGTTCTGTTGAGTGCTGTCAAATATTTTTTGGCAAACTGAAACTATTTCAATCATGATCACTGAATAGATGTTATTTAGCTACGTTTGTGTCAAGTTCTCAACTAACGTTAGCGCCCATTCATAAGCAATTTGGCTAAATATGTGTGGACTGGTAAAAATCTTGATTAAGGTAAAACTTCTGCACCTGGTTCTTGGTCTTAAAACATTTTTATATTGCATGTAGTATCATCATTTTGCTGGTGAAGAACGGTTGAATAAATGTAACCTGACCACAGCTGTACTTACTGAGAATAGTAGTTTAAATCTTTTCTATTTAAAAAAAAACTTTTATTCACAATTTCTGCAGGCAATGGTGCAATATAACCGCATCGAGCTCCTCAACCATCCAGTCTGCAAAAAGTATCTGGGAATGAAATGGTGTGTATCAACAGTTTTGCTCCCATTTATTTCATTTTTCAAAATGTAAGTAGTGCTTTTGTCATATTTAATTAACATTTTTTTTTTCCTCTCCACAGGGTTGCCTACGGGAGCAAAGCTCATGTGCTCAACATGTTTTTGTACCTGTTAGGGCTACTGCCCTTAACAAACCTGATAGTGACCCTTCGACCCTCTGTAAACACCACAGAGACAGGTGAACTCGACATCATCATGGTTCCCACTTCATTCACAGAGGTATCGTGAAGTGGCCTGTAGCATAAGCTAAGCTATTCAACTAATAAAGGTGTAATGACCTAACTCCATTTGTTTCTTCCTAGCAAAGTATGTTCTTGTCCTTCTGCATGGTGATGGTCTTGATCACTAACATCTATTCTATTGGAAAAGAAGTGGTGCAGATATCACAGCAGGTTGGAGTGACACTGTTGTTCATATATCACTAAACAATTAAAGAAAACTATTCCATAAATATATTTCTCTACTAACCCTAGCAGCAGTTTTGATAGTAAATAGCATCTTTGCTGTTTATTGTAAAGATGTTTCCAACACGGACGAAAAAAACTACTTTATTTGTCATAATTCATTGTTACCCCAAAGCGCTGGAGTTACTTCAGGGACGGTTCGAACCAGATTGACTGGATGTCGGCTATCAGCTCTCTTCTGTTCGTCATTCCCCTCATGGTCAACGCAGAAGGTTCTTGGCACTGGCAAGCAGGTGCAATGGCGGTTTTAAACTCCTGGATTGGGTTTCTCCTGTATCTCCAGAGGCATGTTGACTCCGACTGTAGCATTGGATTTATTTTACCATCATGTCTTTCTAGTGTTGTTGAAGATGTACAATTTTCCCGTGTTTTAGGTTTGAGGGTGTTGGCATTTATGTTGTGATGTTTGGGGAGATCATGAGGACTTTGCTCCGTATTGTGATGCTGTTTGTGTATCTAATGTTGGCGTTCAGCTTGGCATTCCACGCTCTGATGCTAAACCAGGTAAGTGAGAAGTGAGAACACAAACACAACTAAACCTTATATATATACATATATATATATTCTGTGCACGTTATGACATAATTTTATGGTTTATGTGTTATGATCTACATATACACATTGTCTCTTTGCTTTGTCAACAGAAAGAGTTTGACAGTGTGCCACTCTCTGTGATTCAAACCTTTGTGATGATGGTCGGAGAGTTGAACTACCAGAACAACTTCCTGGATGCATATTTGAACAATGAGCTTCCATTTGGTTTCTTGACTTATGCCATTTTTGTGCACTTTGTTCTGCTCATGCCAATCCTCTTGGTGAACCTGATGGTAAGCAAAAGCATTTTTTATTTGTTTATTGCAGTTGGGAAATGTTGGTTATTTCAAATGTGCTTCAAATCATCAGTTATCAAACTGTTTATTTTTACTGAGGGAAATTTTATATTTTTAAGAGCTTTCAGACAACTGAATATGTTTCAGTTGTCTTTTTTCAAACAGATTTTAATATGTGCATACTTATTAAAATCTAAGTATGCATTAACTGGATTCTAACTTGTTATTACAAAATATTTATCTTGTAGAATGGATATAAATGTTTTTAGAAGTGTAGCCTAGTAGCAAGCTTGTCTTGTAGTGCATCCAAAACTGGCTAAAGCAAGGTAGAAAGCTTGTAAAATAAATTTTAACAAGCCGCATGGTGACTAAAATTTTCCTGATAATCATAGTTGATTGACTGGTGGTTAAGAAGCTCAGTCTTCCTTCAGTATTTGCATTTGTTCATCCCACAGATAATACTGCCCTGGGCAGTGAGCCATAACAGCCACATCAAAAGCCTCCTTGCAAGAGTAAATCATTCTTATTGATGCATATAAAATTGCTTACAAGCTAACTATTTAATTGTGAAGGCTAGACACAACCCCAGCTATAACATAAATACAACATTATATCAATGCAGGGGTTATATTATATAAATGAAGCATTCATGATCACTGTTTTGTTTTTTTTGTGGCTATTATGGCAAAAATGTTTTTGACAATAATTTCTGTCTTTCATGTAATGCCTGTAAATTCCCCACTGTTTAGTGTTTTGTGACCCACAACTCAGTCCTTACTTTAACTTTAACAAATATTTCCTCTTTTTCAGAATATGTCCCATTTATATGTGTTGTATTGTCTTTTTGGAATATGCATTATGTAAATCTTTTTCGCCTAATTGACAATGTTTACAGTATATTTATACACTGTTTGATGATACATTGATGGCTCTGCCTTGTAGATTGGTTTAGCAGTCGGAGACATTGCTGAAGTTCAAAGAAATGCTTCCCTGAAACGAATAGCGATGCAGGTAAGTTTGGAGATCGACTTCCTTACCATCTTTTATGTGCTACAGCTTTTACAACTTATTCTGATTTTGGACTGTTATGACAGTGCATTAGAGCCTCCAGAATTGTAAATCAAGTGCACAGTTGATGTAACAACGTATTGTTGTTCAGGCCTTTTTTAACAAGTTTGGGATCAAGTCCAAGTAACATTATAAGAAGCAGCAGATGATGAATTGTATGCTATCAAAGCAAACTACAAAGTAAACTATTAATATCCTCTCTACCATGCCCAAAACAAACTCAGCAATAAGGCAGCGCTATAAAACAATCAGTATGGCAGATGTGTCTCAGAATGATTAACTTTGTTTGTTTAGTTTTCTAATGTGGAGTTTATGTTTCCCCTCTGATCTAAGATTGATCTCCACACATCCCTTGAAGACAAGCTCCCTTTCTGGCTTATGAAGCGAGTGGACAAACCCTCAGTCACCATCTACCCCAATCGCAAATGCTCCAAGGTATGCTCCATGCCTACGTTCGTAATAAATCATGTCAGTTTCCCCTTTTGTAAATATTCACTCTTTTTCTCAGCACTTCCTAAAACAAATTATCTCTGGTGAGGATGAAAGAAGTGAAGTCTGGACTCGTCTGCAGTCCAAATCACAGAGCTGCACATTTGTGGAAAATGAGCTCAAAAAGCAGAAGGCCAGGTAAGACACCTACAAGTAGCTGATCACAAGTAATTCATTACTTTAATTGCCCAAAAGCTTAAAAGCATGGATTACCTCGAGTTGGGGATGTCAAAGAAAGCTTGAAATAATCAACATAAATAAAGGCAACAGTAATAATTTCCAAAATACAGTATAGTACTGAAAGGTAGTAATGCTATGAGGCAGAACAAACATAATTTTTTATGTCTGAGCATCACCTAGTGGTGAATAACTGTAGCTGTTGTTGTAAAGAGATGCACTCAGTGCCTTGTGAAAGTATGTATGTCCATTGAGGTTTTTCACTTTTTTTTTTACAAAATCCCAAAGTAATGCATAGTTTTGGACTTAAGGGAAAAATATATCTGTGTTTAATCTGAAATGTATTCCATATATGCCTGATCATTCTTTATTCATCCTCCTTTTGCAAAACCTTCAACTCTTTAGTCACGTCCAATGTTCACTTACGCAAGACTGAAAATTTGCCACATTCACATTCTTATTCTCAAAATACCTCAATCTCAGTCAGATTGGATGGAGATATATATTTTTAAGCCTTGCCACATAGATCCTCACCCGGACAATTGATAATTGTTCGTTTTCATTTGCTTCGTTATTTTTGGCAGGATGAAAGAAATGTCAGGCATGTTGGAGAAACAGCACTCCCTCCTGAAGCTCATCATCCAGAAGATGGAAATCTCCTCTGAGGCCGAGGAGTCCGACGGTCCTGTGGCTGTCAGGGGCAGCATGTGGCCCAGCTTGGGTCATAGCAAAGCAAGAGGCCGCACCACGTCACGCTGGGTTCCGCTGATTAAGGCCATCGAGGCCAAATGCAAATAGGAGAGACCAACACAGCATGAACTTTTCTGATTTACACAGTGAATTTCCACTAATACGTAGGTGTAGCTGACATTTTAACATGTAAAACTATGTGTGTGACTGTAATTGCTCAGATCAAGATCAAGTCTTCAATTACAAAATTAGCTTTTTGAAAGATGGAAGGAAAGAAGGAAGAAAGAAAGAAAGAAAGAAAGAAAGATTAGTGTTAAAGACAGGATGGAAATGAATGTAATCTTGTTGTTTATTGTTGCTTGTTTTTCTTGCAGTTGCTGTCTTTGTAATGCTTTAATGCATTGGTTCCCAAATCCGGTTCTCAAGAATCCTTGCCCTGCATGTTTCAGATGTTTCTCTGTTCCACCACACCTGATTCAAATGATTGCATGACCTCTTTGCTGCCACTAATTGTTGCAGACATCTGTTAAATCAGCCACTGATTTAAGTCAGGTGTTCGGAAGCAAGAATACACATAAAGCATGCAGGGCAGAGGTATTTGAGGAGTAGCTTTGGAAACCACTTCTTTATATGCTCTATCTACTCTCACAAAATATATTTCTTAATTTCTCTCACACTCCCAAATAAAGCATAACATTACCCTTCATAGCATGACTGCAAATTATTCTAAAGGTTTTTATCTAGCACGTACGAGACTGCATAAATACTGTGAGGAATGAATAGATCAGACATCTGACTTTTGTTTATTTGCCTTGAGTTCAGTGCTGCAAACTGCTTTGGTGAAGATCATGGGAACCACAAGACAAACAGAGTTCAGGCTCTGACATCATGAGCCTGCACCTGTCCCTCTGCTTCTCGAAGCGGACCTCTGGCGGAGGTCAAGACCCTGTCAAAGTCTCTGCTGATGGAAAAATACCTACTCTGCCTTTAGGTCCACTTTAAAGTGTTATTTATTACCACTGGCCTTGAATGTAATTATCCCCAGGGCAAGTAGAGCAACCATAAAACCATCAATTACATCAAAGTTTGGGGCAATATTTTTTCTGTTTTACTCTAGGAAGTGTGTGCGTAGAATGACCAATGAGCGCAGTGTTTTATCTCTGCCTGTTCTCCCTCTGACAGCGAATGAAGCACCAGGATGAATTATGTCATATGTCATACAGCTGATGCCTTTTTTGTGTCTGTTACAAAAAAAGATGACAGCTCACCAGATGATGATCGGTAAATCCGACAGCAGAATCCCTTAGCTTGCACCTTCACAGGTGTCAGTCAGGCCATCTGCCTCGCTGACGGATGCTGTGACAGACGACGGGGTTGGCAGACTGCCCGAAACTCTCGCTATGTTTCGGGCATAACTCAATATCTGAACGTCATGAGTCACCCAAGGATATGCTAACAGCAGGAATCCCTGCAAGGTCCAGTTGAGCTCTGATATTTTGAAAAGCTGCATGGAAAAGCAGGAATGAGTCCCTGCTTCAGGGAACGTTGGTAGACTTAGAAAGGAAGGAAGACTGAGTCAGTCAAAAACTGTCGATTATTTTAAAACGACTGACTTGCTTCATGAGACTAAACATTTAAGTTGATGGAAAAAAATCAGGCCATCTTGTAAACTAGCTCCAGCTCTGTCAGGTTGAACAAAGAGTGCCTGTAAATGTTCTTTTGAAAGTTTTTCCACAGATGTATTTGACATCAATACTCTTCAATCGAAATTGTTCCATTGCAGTTCCATTGTGATCAAAGTCAGTAATGCAGTGGAAGTGGAATCTTTGTCCTATAGTCTCAAGCTTTTTGGAACCTTTAAAGGTTTTTCTTGCTGTCTTTCTCTCTGCTTAACTCCATCCATCTTCTCTTCACCTCTACTCCTTTGTCCTTGCTGAATAAAACACATTCCCACAACACATTTCTGCATTGGTGTCTGGTGCAGGGGGTTGGATGTGTTCAAGATATTTAGATTTTTACATCCCTGCCACATATAGGCATTACAGAGTAGCATCGAAATATCATCTCGTCTTAGGGAGCACCTTCTTTCCTACCAATTGCATCCGGTGTTTCATAGCAATGCCTTTTGACAAGTGATTTCTTCTTGCTACTTTTATTAAGTATGATATATACGGAGGTACTGTGACAAATATGAAGGCGAGGCACCGTACCATTCTGCAAAGAGCTGGAGTACAGTACAGCTCAGATCCCAGTGTAGAAGAAAATATCATTATCTCTGTGATGTGTTTGGAAAGAATGCTTCTTGAAGTCAGACACAAACATATTAGTTGCATGTAGATCATTCTTGGCAAACTTTTTCATGTCTTATTTTAGTTGACACAAAACACATTGTGTTAAACATTCTAAATAATAAAAAAAGAGAGTGAAAACATTCAGTTGTTTCACATATTTGTCACCTTTTCCAGGTCGGTTCATAGCTTCAGTAGCAGGTTTTTGACGGTGCCTCTTCGCTTTCCCAACAGGTGTTACTCTTTTCTCTCCACACCAAATCTTTAGGCTGATTGTTACATGAGATCCATTTGACGACTCTAAACAAATACATAATCACCGCACGTTAAGCAGTAAAAAAGAAACGCTTCTACATGTGAAAGAAGATGGGGCCTCTTTGCATCTGCCACACCCTTGTCATGCCAGCACTCCAGATGTCATGGGAACCTCTAACAGCTGGGGCTGGTGCACAAGGGCTGCGTGTGAAACGCTGCTCCATCTGCAGAAACCCAATCCCTCTGTGAAACCAGCAAAGGATTAGGTGCTTTTGATAAGCTCGCTAAGACATTTCTATTAAAGCACATCTGTAGGAGCTACAAAATGCAAGGACATTTACTATATGTGTGCAGCAGCCACATTTATAGTGGGAAGGTTGCAACCTCCTGTACAATGCCCCGGGGATCTTATGTTGCTTTGGCAACATCAATCCCCAGACAGTGACTAAGGATTAGCAAAAAGCAGCCATTAATTCACAGTGCTTAACTGAATTATTTGGCTGGAGATGTGCAAGTCAACTATTTAACAGTTTCCATAAGGAGATAGAGTTGCAATCTCACCGGGGTCATGGACATTTGGAGAAAAGGGGAGGAGAAATGCAAAGAGACGAAGTGCACGACACTTAAATTTGAGGAGTCCACATTCAGTTTTTGAAATGTAACTCATTACTTTGTAAGTCCATTGAATGCTGACCTTCTGGGGGCCCCCAGCTACAAGATCTACCACATGGATCTTTAAATTTATAAGGATCCAATCAGACATCTTTTTTCATCTTTAACAAAACAAAACTCTGCTGCAAAGCCAAAACGGAAAAGTCATGTCAACAGGCTCAGCTCCAAGCGATCCTGACGACGACGAGATATTCCATGGAAGTGTCTCTGCAAATATAAGGAAGATTACCCGCCTCAGTACCAGGCGGTATTTGGACATAGATCTGGAAGATGAGGGTGTGGAGAGGAGGATCCAGCAGGACCACAGCAGGCTCTCCAAGGCACACCAGAAGGAGTCGAGGCAGACTCAGAGGAATGCTGCCAACGCTCGGGAGAGGGCGAGGATGAGAGTGCTGAGCAAAGCTTTCTCCAGACTGAAAACTAGCCTACCCTGGGTTCCCGCAGACACCAAATTATCAAAACTGGACACGCTGCGTCTCGCATCCAGCTACATCTGTCACCTCAGACAGATCCTGCAGGAGGACCGGCTGGAGGACAGCTTTGCACATCCAGTCAGTCTGGTACGAAACTTCTCCAACAGCCATGCTTGGTAAAAATACTTTAATGGGAAATAAAGTTCCATTTACTAAGTAAACATGACCACATCTGTCTCATGTTAAGGGTTAAAAGTTTTCTTGATAATTTTAACACTTTGAAAGTAAGATTTGATCTAATTTCTTGTGTTATTGTTATGTATGAATTTTTTTGCAGACATGGCCCTTTATGTCGACAGGAAGATCAGAGGAGGACATCTCATCCGCTGTAAGACTTTGTGGTGCTACAGCGTAGTCCGACTCTTTTCATTAAGAGCACACCTGAAAGAACTGACTCTGAGATTTGCTTCCATGTTCAACTCTTGACTAGGAACTGTCATGTTTTATTGTGTACATGTGTTGTGTTCAGGCCTGCTTCATTTATTAGCCTTTAGGTGTTTTTGAATTGTATTTTTTTATAATGATATTGATCTGTTCACTGATTATAATTAAATAGCATGGGTTTGAGTTAACATCAGTAAATAAACTGGTTTATGGTTAATATGCAAAGCTTATATAGTGCTATTCAAATCATATTGACATCTTATAACATTTTAGCAATAACTTATGGTACACAATTTTTCCTTTTTTCACAAATACTTTAAAATTCGAGCCTATTTTGTTACTTTGGATTTACATTGGTATAATAATAAATAAAGCAAAAAAACACCAAGGGATTTCATTATGTCATACTCTTTCTCTGGGAGTCACCTGGTTGATGATTGTGTTCATAGTTGTCCTCTGTGGGACTTTGTGTTGGTGCTTTGATGGACTGATGATTTGTCCATCAGAGTTTACAGCCATTGGCTGTCAGCTGTGTGGTTATAAACTGATAGATGGATTGATGTCATACACTGATCTTCTGTTGATATTTTTTAGTTCTGTATCCTAAACTTTTCAGTTTTATTTTTCTGTCTGTTTTAGTTTTTTTAGAGCTGAAAAGATGCCTGCACCTGTCCCAACACAGCAAATTCTGCAGAGTAAAATCAACACTATGCTGAGTCTATTTGATTCTTTTCAGAATTGGCATTAATTTAACTCTTGGAGAGTTATTTCAACAATAGTTTGAGTAGTCATAACCATTTCAAGTGTTAAAATTACTCAATTTTTTATTGAAATAACTCTGAAAGAATTAAATTAACACCAATTCTGATAAGGACCAAATGGACTCAGCATAGTGTTGATTTAACTCTACAGAATTTGCTGTGAAGACCCTTAAAGATTTAGAAACAATTCTGATCCCCCTGCTCAGCAATGCCTTTGTTAGGATTGTTTTTGAAATAAGGTCTGTCTGTGTGTAGAAGTACTTTCAGATGTTCTTGCTAACTTGTTTTCTTTGGCATATTTCTGTAGCGTAAGCAAGGGAAAGAATAACTGATGTGCTTCTTTTTTAGGATCTTCAAAACAAAATAGCTTACTCAAACATATTTGTTTGCAGATATGGTTCATTCATGGAAGTCATAATAATTTCTGTTATTAGAAACACAGAAAATCTGTTGCAGTTTTTCTATGACTCTTTAATTCAGTGGTAAATGACAATAAACAGAAAAAACCTAGAATAAAATGAGAAGGACAAATGTGTCTGCCAGCAGGGGTCTTGAGAACTTGGACCATGTCTGTAAGATCGTAGACTTTCAAATATCAGTCAAAACAAAGTTAAAGGAGAAACACATCCCGTAGGTTTCATTGGAAGTTCAGGATGAAGGTGAAGGTCAGTAGCAGAGCACTCTGTTAGGTCAGCCAAACTTGCAATTCCCAAATGTGCAAGCTTGAACTCAACAACCTCCACTCTTAGTAGACAGAATGGATAATAGTGATCGCTTGATGCTACAGCTCTTTCATCCAGTTAAATCCCACAATGAAGGGAGCACAGATGGATCGAGATCTTTTCCGAGGCGGTCCACTGGGACGCCTGGACAAAACTGTTTAAACACAGAAAGAAACAGTGAAAAGAGAGGATGAGTTTTCATCAGGTTAATGCAGGGCTGCAGCTGTTGCCATCTTGGTGAGTTTCCCAGATCCTTAAACCATTCTCCTGGGACACACCGGTCACTGCTGAACCCAAGCAGCTAATGAGCTGCCTTCTCACACTCGCCGTCCTCTGTTCTTGGACCATTCCCTGCAGTTGGGGCAGAGAAAGTAAAAGTGACTTCTAAATGCCTGATGTGCAACTCGACTGCACTGAAAATGAGCCCCCATTAATCAAATCAGGCAAGACGTCAACAGAGGTTGGAGTCTGCAGAGTTAGCATTTCTGTCCCATGATCTGCATCTTCAAAGGATAAAGTATTTTTTTCTTTTACAAATTATTTTCTAAATATAATTTTTCATGACAAGACGGATGCATGGTGAAGGATACTAAAAAAAAGCTGCATTCTACTTTATTATATTGAAAGGCGCATGGAGGTTCATGTCTTTGACGCTACAAGGGTGCCACCTAGTGGTGACAAACAATGTCAAACTATATAATAAGGTATTTTAGGAAAGCTTTTAGAAGATGTAAATATAATTTTTGAAACATTAATTTGATGAACCATCTCTTCCTCATGCTGTTTTTGGATTTATACATCACTCATGGCCTCTGACACCCAACAAAGATTCCTCATGATACTTTGTTGAAAGAAAAAAAAAACAAATATTTACATTTTTGCAGGTAGATCATAGTCAGGTTGTTCAAAATGCACAAAGAAGAAACAGAAGCAAAAGACAGACAAGACAGATAATTTGTCAGATAATTTATGTAATTAATGTAATTTTCTGGCAGGCATTCATGACCCCTCTGATGGCAAAGGCTTTCTATTTTTGAACATGAAAGATTCAACGAACTTCAAGACACATGCAGTTTCCAAAACAAAATTAAGGTCTTTAGTAATACTGATAGTCAAATAACCATAAGATGTCATCTTCTGGAAAAGCGCTTAAAGAGTAAAAATGCCTCCTTGAAAATATTCAGTTTGCCCATCTGTGCTTTGCAAGAGAACAGTTGCACACTTGAAAGTTAGGAATAGCTTTAATTGTGATGCCACAGTAGCTATATTTTCACTAGGATGGATTCACATCAAGCATGCCATCTCTTCAAAAATATCATTACGAAAATTTGGCCTACTCAAAGCATTGTTTTTGGTGGGTGTAGGGAAGAGGGTTATAAACTTCTTATTGACTTATGCACAGCCTGTTTAAATTAAAATGTCCTCTGAGTTCATAACCTTCTATATTTTTTTATTTCTTTCTTCTGTTTCTTTGTTTTTCATTTTGAAACTTAACCTACAACCTGACTGTGATACAGCCCAGTGAAATGTCAATACTTGTGATTTCATGCTACTTTTAGCATTTTAATGTGGGAGGATAATCAGAAAAATGGAAACCAGTGTGGCGATTATGAAACATATGGGAGAAACGGTATTCTACTGAAATCAGTGCAGATTGTGTTTGATGAAGCCAAGTTCTTCTGTTGTGTTTCAGTATTGATGAAACACAAATGCAATGCATTTTTACCAAAGTGTCAATTTTTATCCCTAGCATTTTAGCAAAAGACAAATCAACAATTAACCAAAATGTTCAAACATTAAAACACAATAGAAAATAATTGAATAGGAGAGATTTATCATATTTATTGGTGCTCTGAAGGTCCAATTGCATGAAGACACCATGTGACAAGCAGAACTGAACAACTATAACTTTATTATCACCTAAAAAAAACTACAAGTACTTGCAGTAACACAAACCTCTGAGAACACAGAGGAACAAAATCAGGAGAGCAATGATGAGTAACAACTAGAGGACAAAATAGCAATAAAGAAGAAAAGCATCAACAAAACAGAACAACCTGTTTAAACTGGGAGGCATTTATACTAGAGGAAGTGATTACAGGATGGGGAAAAAAAGTGATTGATTACTGATGAGTAACAGCCAAGATGGAGGAGCAGGCTTGAGGCATCTGAGGACAACTAATGAAAGGGAATGACTGAAGACTGGGACAATTACAGAATACAAGCAAGAAGACAGAGGGGACTCTCAGAAACTAAATATACAGAGTACAAACCAACACAAGACTGACTCAAAATACAAACCTTTAGATACAACAATAATTGATAGAAACGGACAAAAACAACAACAATAACTTCACTCCCTTCTATTTCCCCTTTCCAAAGACTTTGATATCACAAAAGCAGACAGAACAGTTAATACAACGTTTTAATTCATTTTCTTTTTTTAGACTTAGGCTTATTTTACTGCAATGTCATTCAGATAGTTGAGCACTGCAGCTGCCTTATTTATTGGAACACCTGGCATAAATGTGTGTTATCTTGTCTTTTTTTCATTTTTAGGAGTAATAAACAGAAATGGGCATCTGCACATTATATGGATATTGTATTTCTTGCAAACATTCATCCATCCTCCGTCTATACGTGTTTCCGTTTGCAGGGTCCCGGATAGGCTGGTGCCCATCTCCACTATCCACTATCCCGACAGGTCGCCAATTCCTCACATAATATTGCATATGCAACACAATAATTGTGATGTATTATATATTGTAGATATTGTATTTATTTCATTTTTCTTGGATTATAAACTGAGATTAGAGTTAGTGGCTTCAGACAGTTGTCTGCTGACTTTTTTCATATTGGTTCTAGGGAAACATTTCAGTACAGCATAGCTTTATCACAGACAGCTACAAATTTCAAATGGACAAATGAAGAAACACAAATGATCTCCTAATTTAATAGCAATATATTTATCAATATTGAAGAAAAGCACCTTTAAGCAAACGTTTCACAATGATGGTTCATGCAGTATTTTTTATACCAGAGAGCATTGAATTATGTTATTGATACATTATGAAACTTCAGAGAGCTACATTTTTCTTGTCCAGCAGAGGTCAGTATATATTCACGTTTGTAAACATGATAGCGTCGCGCTGTTTGCTCGGAATTAGGAAGCATCATGCGAAGTTACGCTTCCCACAACATTTTCAGAGCCAAAAACATTTATGTATTTTTTAACAACAAAGTAATTCAGAGCAAATGCATTTCTAAGTCATCGGTTTGAAAGATTTGGCACAGCCCCAATGTTTTTATACATCAGAAATATTTTTCATTTGAAAGATAATTTCCATGAACAGGAAGGTACTTAGTATCCAAAGTCAACATGAGAAGTTCAGCGAGGCTCCCTTTGTAGCTACACCCAAAAAACACTGAGTTTGCTCCCTAAAACTTGCAGGAATCCACTCCAAATGCTCTGACTTAGATCACTTTCAATATGTTTTGATATTTCACATCAACTCTAACTTGAACACAATTATTTAAATTTCATACATTTCACTCATATTTACTTGATGGACACATTGCTTTTTTTGGGGAATATACATAATTTTTTTAGATAGTAGCAATTTAACCTCTAAACTCTCATCTCACAAAACTTAGTTTTTTTCCATTCAACCTTTTTTTTAGATTTATTTGTAAAGTTTGCAAGCACTAATGTCCTATGAAATCAGGACCCAGAGCAACAAAGACAGTTGCAATCGAACGTGAGACAAAAAAAAACAAAAAACTTTTGTAATAATCTTGGAGCATAATGCATGGACTTAAGAGTGACATATTTGTAATCACTAAACCTTTGCCAATGCAACACAAGATTTTAATGTTTGGATTTGTTCGGTCAGATATTGTCCACTGTATCTGCAGATTGACAAAAATATAAACAACATTCCAAGATAATTTATCTCTATGGAATAAGTGGAACACATTGGTTGTTATGCTTTTAAATTATTATTGTATGTGTATGTTTTTTTTTTAGCTGAAGAAAAAAATGGTCTCCACCATTTTCTTTTTAACATTTTTTTTGCTGAAGTGTAAACACAATAAACTGTTGGGAATTAATCTGAAAATCTGAAGCAAATACACTGTGTACAATATTTGTATAAAAGGGAATGTATTGTGGACCAAGTGATCTGTTACTCATGGAGAAGACACTCTCCTCTGTTCCATAGATGATTTGGTTGCAGGGAGTGACTGACGGTCTTGCTCTCAGGGGACGACTGGCGCTCTTTGTGTCAATATGAGCTGAGTGATATGAAAAGAAAACATGCAAAACAGAGAGCAGGGAAAGACTGGAAGGGAGATGTGAGAAGATGGAAGGATAAAAAGGTAGAAGAGCTCGACAAAACAGCATCCGCATCCGCATCAGCCTTACGGGCATTCTGCCGTCTTGTCTACTATTGTTTGAGTATAACTTGGCGGGAGGACAGAGAACAGAATATCAGTCCTGAGCTGCTTGGGTGGAGTCCTGATTCGTGCTTTGCTGTCAATAAGAGTCAAGAGGAAATAGATATTTGTGTTTGCTCTCAGGGTGTCATCCAGACAGCCCAGGCCTTGTTTACAAGAACTGGGCAGTGGCTGCAGCTCATTATCTCCTCCTAACCTTTCTGTCTCTAATGATGAAATTTACACCGCAAGGTTGTTTTTCTGGACTAGTTTTAGATGCTCACTTTCTTTCACTTTAAGGATTGATTGGAATTGTACATTATGCGCACTTAAATTTGTACTTGCAGTAAATAATCTTACTTGCTTGGCTGCTTCATTAAGTAGAAACCAGGATTATTAGCAAGCAAAGACTGACTTGGGCTCTTATCAACATAAACCGAGTTCAAACTCAAAAATATCATAATATTTTATGCAAAAACAATTTAATGAGCCTTTAAACTGCTGTCTTGTTTGTATTGGGTGGTAAGATACACAAAAGCTGATCATTATTGACAGGGGAAGTGGAGGTCAGAAGTGGTGCATCACAAATGATTGTCCCAGTTGAAACGCACAACAAGAGCGGTATATGTAAAGTATTTCTGATCATAATAATTGCATGACAGAAAAATAAAATCAAATTTTAAAGTAACATTTTTCTATACTCTCCAGAACCACTGAGCTCCAAAGTACTTTTATTTTTGCTACATTTTATAATTTACACTATCCCTAGTGCTTTTTAAGACAAACTTTATGAAAGTAATTTTTGTTAGGTCAAAAATCCCAGAACTATTGAAAAACACTGGAGAGGGAAACTTACATCAGATCAGAGAAAATGCTCCGACTACCCAGGAGGAACATTGCTGGCACATCATCTCCAGCCACCATTTGTCATCTAAATAGTCATCAAATTCAAACACGACAAACATTTTAAAGATTCACAAAGCAGCATTCATATGGTAGCAGAAGTCGACTTTTTTCTTGGCTCCTCTTAGAAACAACCATAATCTTTAACCTCTAGCCTTCACGAATAAATACTTATATTACACTGGGTTAATAGGAAATGAAGATTCCAGGAGAAACTTGTGCTTCAAGTGAGATGCTTGTTGTAATGCTAAAAAAAAATCCGCACAAAAAAGATCCTGAACTATCTCCTTATGGAGATATGGATAGTTATCTATGCATACATTTGTAATAAAAAAGACAAAAAAAATGAGAGAAACTGTTTGTAGCTTGAATAGAAATGGATCTGTGATGTGTAATCTTAATGAGGTCAGGAGAATCTGTTTTGAAGCAGGGATTTTGAGCAAAACCCTCTTAACCTGTCTGAATAGTTTCACACAGATGGACTTGGTCCCATCCCTGGTGCACTCCCCCTCCGGTGCCATATTCTCCCCAAGTTCATCTTCTGATATTACAAAGACAACCACATCTTGACAATGGGGATGATATTTTCCTCCACAATGGCTCCCAGTATCTGCTCAGGGCGAAGCTCAGTAAGCAGCACGGGTTTTCCCATCCCGTCAGACGGCAGCCCAGCCCAATGGAGAAATGAGTCTCCTGGTTGCTCTAAGGCCCGACCTGTCAGCAGTCCAGAGGGATTAACCATTCACAGCCAACGTATTGTTCTCTGGGCCACAATAGGTTACGTGGGGCCCAATCCTTTGTCATCAAGTCTGTTGTGAACTTTTGCTGGGGCAACAACAATGTAACACACCTGCAAAGTACGGATTAGACCTTTTTCCACATTCTTCTACCTGTTCTTTTGTGTCATCTTCTTTTACTACCAGTGGGGAAGTTCCCTGTGGCGATGATGTCCGCATTAAAAAGGAAGCTTGGTGTAAATGAACTGTTTGCTCAAGTGGTTCCTATTCGTTGTCACATTATTTGTTTTTATTTTCATACACGTATCTCAGTGAATCTTTGACTTTATTGAAACCATGTACGTGTTTTGAATGTTTGCACAAGTCCAAATTAATGTCAGGAAGGATATCTTTTCACATCATCTGTCTTATTTTGACATCCCAGGGTCACCTTTAACCTCAAAGAGAAAATATTCAGTCAAGGCTGTTTGGCTGCCATGACGAAGCAACTAAATCCCAAATCCAACCTTTTTCTCTAAGAGGCCTGAACTTTCCGTGACCACAACCCAAAATCAAAGGGATTTCACGCCTATCACGAAGAACGTGACGTCTTAAACAAAAAGTTTTAGAGGAAGGAAAAAAATTATTGAGATCCTTACTTGTTTATTGCAACTGAAGACATCTTTGTTTGCACAGGTGCAACAGAGGAAAAATGCCCTTTTCCATTAGTTTGGTAATGTAGAGTAAAATTTTTCAAGAATTTTTTTCTGATCACATAAATCTTAAATGTTAATGTAAATACTAGGAGTGTGTGAATTGGTTTTTGTATGAGTGAACCTGCTTTTTGAATAATTAAGTTTTTTTAAAAAACAAAAAAACAAAAGTCACATTTGAAATAGTAAGACATCATAGCTGAAACACAAATATACAAAAATGATAAGAAGCAGTTCAAAAATACCTCTTAAACAATTTGAGTATCAAAATACCCTAACTCGCAATCATTCACATAAAATTTCTAATTATTAGTCGGAGGTTTTCAGTCAGGCATGATATTTCAGGATTAGTTTTATGACGCATCCACAGTCAGCTTGGCGGAGAGGGGATTACCATTACAGCTCATGATGGTCTCTTTGGGCGAACCTTCGGGTCACTATCATACATAACACACGTCTGACAGCAACACTTGGCCAGTTAACACTATGTGATGGATTACCTGTGCGTGTATGCCTGGGAGAGTGTCTGCGCAGACTTGCGGGGGTGTGTGTGTGTGTGTTCATGAGATAAACGTGTCTCAAAGCAAATGTGGGTGTGTATGTATATGTGCCACCACCACCCCACCCCAGAGAGAGCCTCCATGGCTGGATGGTGTATCAGATGGCACGTTAATTACTCAGCCTTCAAAAGGGGGCTGTCCTGTGGCAGGAGTGAGTGGAGGATTGATGGCTGTGTGGTGGTCAGAGAGGTTGCCCGTGGGGAAAAGACTGGGAGATGAAGGGCACATGTGGACGTCTAGATGCTCATCGTGCAGACATGCAAACATGGAGTGTGCAGGTGTCCAGCCTGGTTCCCTCATTGAAAAGGAAAACAAACAGACAGAAGCAAGCTCTACTTTAATTTTATTTACAAAGTTTTGTCTCTTCTAATTAACAGTGTCCTTTATATAAAGTAAAGAAGCATGTCTTAAATAAGCTTAACAAGTCAATAAAAGTTTTATTACACTGATCTTTTCTGTACAGGTAATAAAACAGTTTGCATGCATTACATATATGTGGATTTCAATGTCTTCACTGCTCTGGTTTTAAGTGGAAGTCATGAGTTAAACAGCAAACAACAACTAGAGAAATGAAATTCCCCCAACAAATGTTGGAATTTATGGTTTTAAAATTAGTAAAATTTTTACAAGGCACTTTCATCAAATTTATTGATTTATGAAATCAGTTTCTACTCTGGTTTATATTGGCTCAAACACCCAGGTTCAATAAAAAATATTTGCTATTTGACATACATGAAAGGTTCTATTTCCAACAGAATTTTTTTTTACTAATTTTTGATGTCATAAATATCTGCCTTTATTAATTGTGTCTTAAACAGAGCAGATGTATTTAGTACTTCAAGTAATTCAAGAGATTCCTATCTGACGTTAAATCAGACAACAAACTTATTGGTAAAAATGTTTAAAAACTGCTAAATCTGCCATTGGTATGAATATTTTGAGTATGCTCAACAACAATTTGTTGGTTTGGAAATTTGACTTTACATTAGCTCCATTGCTAAACTAGCTAAACCATAACACAAACTTAAAAGTTTGCTTCTACTCAGAACATTTGCTCAGTTTATATATAATATACAATATAAGAAATGTTTATTATCCTCACCATTATTTGCTGAATAACACAGACAAAGAACAAGAGCATAGATAATAATTACCGGAACCAAGATTTTAGAAATATTTTATTTAACATGTTTATGTAACATCTGTATTGAATAAGCTTTACAAACGAGCATGTATGGTTAAAATGACAGTTATTTTTAATGGCTAATATATGATAATCTACAGAAATGTTTTTAGGAGTCTTTGTTCAAATTCAAGTAATCAATAGCAGTCAACCACCTTTTAATAATTGTTGTGATTCTTCTGTTTTTGAGCATAGATAAGGGCAGCAATAATTTTGTACATTTGCTAGATGTTTTCTGAAACACTCTATAACCATGCAAACATTTATGCAAAAGTTTTTTAAATGAGTTGAAACAATCAGGTTACAAAGATCTTTGCTTTTTGGTTGTTGCATTGGAGTCCTAACAAGTGAAACAAGTAAAATATAAAAAATATGACATCAAACTGAGAATTTCTACAGTTTTGAATGTGTCCAAATGTGATTTTCTATCATTTTTTCCCAAGCTTTGCAGGGCAGTGAAGATGGACAATGGCCTTTGACCTCACCTGAATCCAACCATCCCCTCTGGCTTTCAGCCTGCCAACTCGTCACACACATACACAAAGCGTCAAGTTCCCAAAGGCCTCTCAGAGCCCCTTCTTCTGTGTGTCAGATCAAAGCTCACTGGGGGTTGAGAGGGACCTGACCCGTGGGAGAGGTGGAGGATCCTGCTGTTTGGCTAGTCGGCGGTGTGGAAAGAGACAAACAGGCAGCTTCAAGGACAGCAAAAGAGCCCCATCACCCCACCCACCGAGGAGCCCAAAACCCACAGAGGGTTCTCAAGGCCAGGCATGGCAGAGAAGTCTTTTTTTCTGCCGAGGTGTGTAGACACAAATGCATATGCAAGACAAGCAGTGTGTGTTATACTGTTTTTCTGCTTTGCTTGAGTAGAGAGGCATTCTCTGTCACCCTCCATCACTGCATCACAGATGCTTTAACACACCCTGGGTCCTGCCCTTCACATCACTTTGATGACACAGGGACATTTTCCTTCATTTTACTCCTTCTTCCTAATCCATCCATTATTTTGTGCTCATAGAAATTGGCATCGAGTTGCTTGGACATCCTGATGTAGAGGAACTTTGGTCATGTTGAGGTTATATTATTAAAATTATTTGGTTGACTAAAAATATTAATATCCTTTGAATTGCAACATATCACAACTGAGTACTTTACTTAGATATTATGGAACAGACCAAGAAGAGGAATTGCATAATTATTAGGTCCACGGAAAATGATAACTTGTTCTCAACCAATAGAAATCAGAAAAGTGTGAAATTCAACCTGAAAATCTAGTTTACCAATGGCCGTTAGAAACCACCTTGTTAAAATTTGAAGCTTAACTGATCTAAATGTAAATGCAACTGTTCTGCAAAGGCATCAAAGGTTCATTACAGAACATTAGACAGTGGGAAAACAACATCACTTTATGTGTCGAGGGACACACCAAGTGAAAGATAAATTGTGATTTATATAGTGGGATTAGGTTATAAACTGGATAGCGTACTAGAAAGGTAAAGACATTGCCGTCTATATAAACTAACTTATATATAAACTTTAGTTTATGGCATGGTAACTCTGGAGGGGCTGCATATTAGGAGGGAAAATTTTCTGGCCTTCATGTAAGAAAAAAGTAAGCCAGGCCAACTCCCATTCCCAGTTTCAAACATGTGGAGGAAGGTGCTCTGGTAATATTAGACCAAAACTACATGCAAAGTGATAGCTGTTCCAGAAGAGGAATGTGGCACATCACCCAGAATACGACATCCTATCAGGATGATGAGACATTCATCAGAGTTGAAGGAAAAATAGATAAACCTAAGAATAGGGCACTCCTAGATGAACATTCGCAAAGAACTTGAAACCTTCCAAAAGGACAGTGACCCAAAACACATAGCCAGAGCTACAACAGCATAGTTTAGATTAAAGCATAGTCCTGTTTGAATGCTCCACCTTTCAGTCTGAAATCTGAACATTTTCCAGAAAAGAGTGTGAACAATTTTCCATCTCAGGAAGTGGAAATCTAGTGAAGATATATTTCACAACAAGGGCAAGGTAGTTACAGAAAGTTCTCATTCTGGGAGTCTTGATCTTGTTTGTGTTTGTCAGTAACATAAAATGACAATGAAATGCATAGAAAATTACACATTGTGGTAATAACAGAAGGTGCATGAATACTATTTTAAGGTGATTTATGAAACCCAACTTTATCCCTGCAGGTCCAACATGTGTATGTTTTTGACCTCATTATGTATCTTTTCTAAAGCAGCCAGCTCCATTCGCTGGTGGAGTTGATTGAACTGTATGATAATGAAGACAGGCCTCAAATTCATGTGGGTGTGTAATTGCGCTAATCATCTAATAATTATGTTGTGTTCATAAGGACCGGATGCTTAATGATCCATTTACTGACTTTATCTGCACTTGATTAGATCTAATCACACCTCAGTAACGCAGGGTTGTTTTTATAATAATTACTTCACCCGCTAAATTTTCTGCACTGAAATATAAAGACTCTGCAGGCTTGTTTGCCTCCATATTACGAAAGAAGAAAACTAAATAATATCTAAAGTCAACAATCACGGTCTTGAATTTCACAGTCTCTCTTAGCCAAGGATCATAAATTATAGATTTCCACCATGAAATTTCCTTTGAAATCCCAGAGACACCTGATGCTTGTTTGAGCTACTTCATGCGTCGCGCACCGTCCTCCTCCGCGTTTTTATTAAGCCCCCCTGCAACACCAGACCCCACGTTCCACTCTCCTCCTTGTGCGCCTCTGGTGTGCAACAAAAAAAGACCCATTCGTGGACTTTCTATTACATCTCAGTCCCTCCTTGTTGGTTTACAAGGTGACAAAGCTCGCCGCAGTGTCTCTGTGCAGCTGGCATCACCAGTAAACGAGGGGCTCCCAAGTGGACTATCTGCATGACGCTCATGTTTTCTCCAGCGAGGGCATTTAAAGCTCTATGTCTTTTCCACATGTTCCAGGCTAGTTTAATTACCCCGGCTTTGTCTCAGCTGGAACCGTTGAACGCCCACCCGCTCGTCTGACTGTGTGGGAACCAGGACGGAGGAGGACAGGGTCTAGGAAAGCTGCTTAATGCTAATTTGCTGGAATTAGTGTATGTCATATGTGAATATTGAGAGAGTTACAAGATCAAAAGCAGTAAAACATCCTGCTTTATCCTATAAATATTTAAAGACAATTTATAGTGAGTGCGACTTTTCCCTTACACTTGAGCCAATTTTAAACAACATGCCATTATTGATTCTTTAAGTTATATTTAAGCATAACATGTAAGTTCAGTCTCAAGTTTTCAACAAATTTTGAATGAATGATTGGTGAGGTTCTTATTCCCTAAACTGAAAAAGTTTTCGCCCTGGCAGGAGGATCTTATCGCTGAAGTACAGCAAACTAAGAAAGGATCTTTTAACGGTCTAAAATAAAAAAAAAAATAAAAAATCAACATTCAAAATAATTGAGCAACATGGTTATGTGGTATGAAAATGACAATATTTTTTAGTGAAAGTTGAGTTGGTTTCACAGTCTGCACTTTTGTTATTGTTGTGACACCGAGATGCAAAACCCAGATACACAACAGTAAAATTTGATGCCTGCTTTCAGCAATACATTTATATGAATACTTGAGTAAATACAAAGCCGCTGGTCAAAAATTATTTTATTTGTCAAGAGGAAAAATATTTGCACCAAGCCTATGTGGAAATAGATACCCCAATTGTTTAGTCATTAATTAACCACATTTGTTGACAGGCTGGGTGTAGTTCCCTGAGCTACACCTAGACCACATAATGCCAGACTTATAGAATCAAAAAACTATTTTAAAAGAACTTGTCTGACAACATGAAGTAGACTAAACTGTCTCAAATTACATCACAGCGTGCTTTGGTTGAAAGAAATTCAAGAACAGATGAGAAACAAGGCCATTGACATGTTTCAGTCTGGAAAGGGTGTCAAGTCCCTTTTAGGGGTTTGAGATTCCAGGGAAGGCATTATCTACAAATTAAGAAAACATGGGAACATGGTGAACCAAGAGTGCACTGATGACTTTTCGAGGAGGTCACAGGATCTAAGAACAACATGGAGTGAACTTCAGGCCTCATTTGCCTCAGTCAAGTTTTAGTGGGAGCATTCAATACCAAAATCACAACTGACTCGCAGGAACATTGAGGCTAGTCTACCTTTTACCTCAATGATTCTCAAATGTTTTGGTAGTATTGCATCCTTAACAACACAAAAGTGGATTTTTAGGAAGATGTCCTAAAAATCCATCCTAAAAATCCATTAATCCACAGTTAATTATGGAGGTGTTCATAGGTCTGTGATGCTGACCTTAAGTACATTTGGATCATGCAAAAGTGCAATGACCCAAAGCACACCAGCAAATCCGTTCTTGAATAGGTAAAAAATGCAAGAGAGATGCCATTCTTAAATATTTTAACATTCCAGCATTGCCTCCAATAAGTTTTCTACCATGAATGTCCTGCATTTAGCTCCATCCATGATATTTCAGCTCAGACCAGCTTCTCTGTCACTGAAAAAGAAAAGCATCCACGCAGCAGGATGTGTCAATTGCTGTGAAGAAGGTTTCCTCAGTGTCATGTACAATGTTTGTTTTCCATCAAGTAACATTTTGCATATAGAAAAAGAAGTCAGCCTTGCTCTTAAATGACTGGAGCACATTACTCCAAATGCTTGCTGTTTTCTCTGAAAGGTTTTGAGGCACACTGCAAATAAGATTATTCTTTCTGTTTTTTAAGAATGAGTAAAGAGGATGGGGTACAAATACATGTTGTTACTTTTAAATATATCAACTATTATACTTTCATTTCACATTAATATGCTAATTTATTACATGAAATACTAATAAAGTACAATACAAATTTAATTTATAATGTGACAAAAAGGTGAAAAAGGTAAAGACTTTTGCAGGCCACTAGCCTTAGCATTCATGGCAGGATCAGCCGTGGTGAACCAGCTGTAGTGTATCAGAGAGAAATGGGGGAGAGTGTGAGCAGTGCCACACAAGCATGATTGACAGTGTGGGATATTTACTACACTGTCAATCATGGTCTACTGAATTTTCAGTAGACCTACTGTAAAATATTTTGAGCTGTGCAGGAGAAAAGAGATCAAGCAAAGACCAGTTGAGATTCAAACCCAGGACCTTCCACAAAAATAAATAACTATTGTTGAGTTGAAAATACCTGTACTCATTTAACATCACACTTGTAAGTTTATCATTGGCGAAGTAAAAATTTCTCACGCATGCAAACCAATACTATTTTGTACCACTTTTTAAAACACATAATCTAAATTCTGTATAACTTTTAAATTATAAATAAAAAAAAGGTTATAATCTAATGAATAAAAAGTGATTGACCCTTGCAAGAACTACTCATGCTTGTGTCTGTAAAATTTTCTCTGGCCTTGAGCCATGTAAAAAAAAGAGAGCCACTGATAGGATCAGCTGACCTTTTCACTCCTGCCTTTCCTCACCCCAGCCATTCCCCCACACTTCCTCCGTTTCCTCCTGGCACCATCGGCACAGGGTGGCACCCAAGAGCTGCCTGGGCCGCACAGAGGGGGTTAGGGTTACAGCAACCAGAGGCAGCGGCTCACATGTTTTAACAATTTCCTCCGTCCTCTGTGAAATTATGCAAATATTTTAGTCCAGTTTCCTTGAGTCTGGAACGCCAATTAGGAGTGTCTGTTTGGTTTTCAGGACAGCTGCAGGAGAGACTTGGAGACAGGCAGGTCTTGCCTTGTGCTGGAGGTGAAGGGCTCCCACCAAGCAGGCCTGGACCCAGATGTACGACACGCAGATACAGAGGCTGCGCACAAGGAGGCTCTGCTCATTTAGTAGGGGGAGGTTAAAATGAGCCAAGCGCTGGGATTAAGAGGTTAAAAATAAGTCCGTGAGGTGGAACAGAGATGTTGGCAAGGAGGAATATTAGAAAAGCAGATTGGTGACAAAATGAAAGTAGGAAAAGGAATAAAGGAGTTTGAAAAAAGAACAACTGGAAGAATTTGGCACAGAAAAAGAGAAATAAATGGAAAGCAGTCATGCCTCTTCCACTTTAAGTTAGAAAATCTAACTACAAGAGTCTATGCCACACTTGTGAAGTCAAAGGATGCATAGCTATCTTTTTTTTTCTTAAATAACAAATATAATAAAGTGTGTTGGGTATTTAGCCACTCTGAGTAAAACATGATGTGAGGTTGTTTTTCTTTAGCAGGAACTAGGAAGCTTGTTAGAGTTGGTTTACAGAAAGAAAACTTGTTATAGGCTGTGAAAGACGTGATACTTACTTTCCAGCAGTTGATCAACTCTGAATACACAGAAAGATATAAATACAATAATTTACATTCGTGTGTTGGACTAGTTCAGCGTCCACACCTGAATGCAAATGAGAATCTGTTGGAAGACTTGGGAATGAATGCTTGTAAACACTTTCTATCTAACTAAACTCAGCTTGAGCTATTTTGCAAACAAGAATGTGCAAAAACCACAGTTGTTAGATTTACAAAGCTAATGGAGACAACCCCTGGAAGATTTGCAGCTTTAATTTCAGCAAATAGCAGTTGAGCACAGGCCTCCTATTCTTCCTCTACTTTACAATTATGCTGCACTTGGTGTTGATCTACCACATAAAATTCATATAAAATACAACAAAATTTTAGAAGCTTAAACTTGACAAAATGTGGAAACATTAATTCAGGCTTGTCAGTCTACACTAGTCATTTTGCAGCTGTTTTTGCAACAGTTAGAGTCACATTGACCATGATATTCTTTCTGAATCAGGACCATTGCAGTAACAATCAAGATTAACATTCAAGCACCAATAAAATCCAATGTAAGACTTAAGGAGTTTATGATGTCCAGATTGCTAACATCTCTTAACATGTCAGGTTGGAGTCACAGAGTCCTGACTGTGCTGAAGAATTTGATCCAAGGGATTGCACTGTCTCGGTAAAAAGTACAGCGCACATGAAGGGGGGAATGGATCTGAGGTCATGGCACTAAAGCACGGCCCTCAGTTCAAAGGTGTGGAGGAACGTGAGTTCTGAGTAGAGATTCATCTTTGTTAGGAGAAAACCTCTTGAAAGCAAGGCATGTAATCGCACGATTGGGCGTGACAGACCATACCATTATTAAACGGTATTACTGAGGGAAATAGGAGACAGGGGTCAAATTTGATGATGTGAACCTGCACCGATGCTGGTGATAGACACGAGGCTTGTTTTGATGAACTTATCGATCATTATAAATAATAGCCTGTAGGCAGGTGTCACTTTGAGAAATGATCCTAAATGTTTGTTGAAAATTCTTAAAGTAGATCTGAAAAGAGTCTTTCACTCCAACTTTCTCCAACTAATTCTCAGATTTTTAGGATCTAGGTCATTTCTTTGGGCTGATTGTTACACACCACCCAGAGCACAGAACATGAATCAGATGGACAGATATGATTTGTCCTTGACCCAGGAAGATGATAGGATTTGTTGTCTGTGACTGTTTTTGCATAAATAACCTTTGTGGGGTAGCCCATGCATATGACCAGAAATTAAGTAATTTAATTTTCCATTTTTTAAGAACTCTCTTTATTTTTTCACAAATACACATTTCACAAATACAAACTGTGTTTGAACCAGTGTAGCATTTGACCTATTGACTGCAAGCATTGCACTTTTAAAACTTCTGTCAATTTAAGGTTCTGCTGAATCGCAGTATTGAGCGTGGCAGACCAAACCAATATTATGTGGTATTACTGAGGGAAATAGGAGAAATAGGTCAGATTTGATGATGTGAACCTGCACCGATCTTTTTATGTCTTTTATGCCAAAGACATAAAAAGATATTGTTTTCAGTGGTTTTCACAATAAAAGGTTTTGAAACTCTTAAACTGTGCTATAAAAACTTTCTTTTCAGTGTTTCAAGTTTGATCAGTTTTGGCATGTTAGATTTTGAACTATATGATAGAAAACTTAAGTGCAACGTCTTAGATCATTTGAAGATCTCTCTATTTTACCACTGATTCAGAATCTTGAATCAAATGTATTCTTCAGCATCATAAGTAGACTGTCAAATACAACTATATATTCTCACAATACCTTACCATTACACAGGAGTGTGGGCACAGTGGTTCTCACAATACTAAAATGTCTAAGTCGACATCAATTCTAAGAAAAGATCTCAAAACTTGACACCGTAAAACACCTGAGCTCACACATAGTGGTATTACTTTTCATTACTCTGACTCAAATGGTAAAGTAATAAGTACAGACTGATCCAAAAAGATGGAAAGTCATGGCAACACAAAAATAATTACTATTTTATTGTGCTGTGATTCAATGTTAGCCTAGTTTTGTCTGACTATGGTAACTCTCAAGCAAAATGAGACATAAACATGAACCAACATAAGCGCATAAAGAAATATCCAGCTCTCCTTACATGAGCAGTTATTAATTATTAAGAAGTCTGTTTTGATTTTCTTGTTTTCAGATACACTCGATGCTGGGCTATAGTTGCCACTAAATACATCTTGTGTTCTTTAGTACAGTGTACGTTTCCGTGACATACTAGTTGTTATTGTAACATAATGCAAGTTTTTGTTGCTATGTTTTTTTTGGTTAAATGTTTTTTTTCTTTTTCTGTAGGTGTGGATGCAGATTTACAGGTTTGTCTTGTGTTCTTCATTCTTTTTTCTCTTTAAGACTATTCCACACATTTCTCCATTTTCTTTTCCATCTCAGTGTCCATTACACTTGAAATAACCCAAATAATGTCTTACATATTTCATGTATGTCAAGTGGTGCATATAGCCGCAAGGCTCCACATATGAAAATAAATCTATTGGGTTTCACAACATACTGTATATACATCACAAAATATGAATGTAGGTTTTTAGTATGGAAATTGGTGAAAATGGACATAATTGGGCACAATAGCAACCACTAGGTGATGGCAAAGTGCTGCCAAACAATCCTTGGTATGTACAAAATAAGGATTACTTTGGGTGTGTCTTAGTTTGGAACAAACTCACAATAATGCTGCAAAAAGACTTATACAATTCACCAATACAAAAAAGAAAACACATTTTTTTCTGTTATATGGCTGATACAACATTGCTTATACAGCATGCTGGCTAATAAGTTTCTGACCCTGCAGAACTTGTTTAATTCAATCGATCTGAAAATCAGCCAATTGATTGCCTTGATTCCTATGTTGTTCCTTTAAACACAAATTTAATGTTTTTTGATGAAATGTATTTTATCATATAGTAAAATGCTATTCGTTTGACAAACCCAGGAAACCTAAAACTTCTTTATTCAGTTCAGTAAGAGCAAAGAAGTCAGAGTTCAGATGTGATTGTCACCTCATAAAAAATAAAAAATTAAGATAAAACTCACATGCTATAGAAATTTGAAATTAATAACCCTTAAATTGAACTCAGAAGGTGTCCAAAGCATTGCTTGTCAAAACAACCTACTGTGTACATTCAGATTCCACAAATCGCCAGAGATGGCATGATGTTTTGTTTTACAAGAATAAGGCATATTTCTTCGTCTCAAGGGAGTCTCGAGTGTCAAAGCAAGGAAGCAAATGTATCCGATAGAAAAAATCTGTTGGAACTTGTTTCAATATAGCCTACTATAAACATATTAAGGTCATTACTGATTCAGTTGTAGATTATTTTTTACAAAAGAAACTGATAATCTGGAGTATATTATAGACCTCGCTGACAGATTTTATTATAACTCAACTTTTTAAAGGTCAAAATAAGAATTGTGTTAAAGTTAGAAAATTAAAGGGCTCTTTCTTTCAGAGCAGACAGTTAAACTATTTCCAACCCATTGCAATGTGACATTTATGTAAATTTTTCATGATGGAGACACATGTTCAACAAATAAACAAAAAATACTAATCACTGGTTGGAGGTCAGAGTGTAGGCATTTCTTTATTTACCACTACGCCACTGGAAGTGCTCAACGTCTCAGGAAAAAAAAGGAAAAGAAAAAAAACTCCTTTTCCTCTCCGTTCCATATTCAGAGTTTTATTTACTCCTCATCCGGAGGGGAGAGTGTTGATAAATGACGGCACTGCGCCCTGGGACTCTCCTGTTTAAGGAGCGGCGGGGCGATTTATGGACGAGCTCTCACAGGCCTCACTGTGATTAATCGACGCCGTCCTTCGCGGACACAGGCGGGGTTGGGGAGTGGGGGCGGCCAACCCTCCACTGTTTGGATAGGCAGATAACATCAAAGGGGCCTGCTGCTTGTGTTAAGAAAATACTGCATTCTGGGTCAGCGCAAATGAATCCAGGAGGAGCCTGAAACTGTTTTTAATGGCATTCCCATCGATATATTATCACTGTGCTGAATTGGGAGTCCAGAGGTCGTCAAATGACGTTTTACAAATGGTACTGTTGCCTCAGCCACTTTCTTTAGGCCATGACTGACTTTGATCAGTTAGATGTTTATATGAGGCCTCATCTGTGTATTGGGAACGCACGCGTTTGTGGGATGAAAAATTAATAGATGTTGCAACATAAAAAACTAAAATGAAACTTAAAATACCTTGAAGAGACAGATCAAGAACTTTGAATTGAGGTTCTGTTAGAAGTTAGAAGCAGTTGGGGTGTCGTGTGGTGTAACAGTAGAGCGGGTGCTGCATGTACGAATGCTATGACGTTGGAACATTTGCCCTATGTCTTTCAACCTTCTCTCTCTGGCCGTTTCTGCTTTGGTGGCTATCAACAAAGGCCACTCATGCCAAAGAAATCTCCAAAAGATAAAGTTAGAAGCAGGTAGAAGCTCCTTATAGCATCTAATTTTCCTGGTGTCTTGATTAAGATATATAAAAAAAAAACTTTCAGAAGTAAATAATTAGTTTTTCTTACCTAAGCTGCACTTTTGAATCCTGTAGTTCCTACTCTGGTTCAAACTTTGTTTTGTTTCAATCTGCCAAAGTCCACAAACGTTCCCCTAATGAGCTGTCCAAGGTGTTAGCCTGTGAGATATTTACCTGGCCTTCTGCTCTCCTTCACACCTGCACCATTGATCATAGGTCACATTGAAGAGCTGGGTGCTCTAGGGCTCACACTGCTGTTCTTTTGATCTCTCTTCACAATGACCTGCTCATCATCAGACCTTGAGCCCTTCCTTCTCTTCTTTGGACAAAAAATTTAACAGATTTCTTCTGTTTACTGCAGATTTACAGGACGTTGCAAAAACATTCTTAGACTTTTTGCCTCTTTACATTTTCTCACATTACAACCACAACCCACAGTAAACTTTATTAGGAAGTTATGTGTTCAATTATCACAAAGAAAGAGATCATTGTCAAATAGATATGTGGCATTGTTATGTATTCACCCCCTGAGTCAATACTTGCTCCAAATTTAGGTCTGGACTTTGATTAGACCAATTTAAAATGTGAACATTTATTTTCACAAATGTATAGACTTTATTTATTAGGATCCCCATTAGTTTCCACCAAAGGGGTCAACTGATAAAACACAAAAATATTCATACAGCACAAGAACATTTTGACAATAAAATATAATATCCAAAACATCCCAGTGTGTAGTAGTCCAATTAAATTGATCTACTGACACATGCAAGGTGAATAATATAAACAAAATCTTTCTTTTGCGATATAGGCCAAACAATTCAGTTTCACTCTTTGCTGTTTTCTCAAACCACTGGGTGTATTTTTTAAAATAAATAAATGCTTTGAAAATGATTAACCAAAAAGGGAATTTCTCGTTGTCAGAGTAACGAGACATTGAATACAAGTGCACACCACTTTATTACAATAAAATATTCCATAAATCTTTTTTGTTCCCTTTTAAGCCATGCATTACTTTTGCCGATTAAAATATAGATCAAATCCAGTATGTTCAGGGTTGTGATTTAAAAATGTGAAAAGGTCTAAATATAGATGAATGGGCTATACATACTTCTGCCAGGCAATGTAGCACTTCCTAGCAAATCAAGTGAAAATTTAGCCTAAAAGATGGACAGATTGATTTAATTTACCTCGGTGCACTGTGTACATTACTTTGGTGTTTCCTGCAAAGGTATGCAAGAAAGTAAAGCAATACTGGACAATTTCCCTTTTTTCCTTATCTCATTTACACATCAAATAGTCTGTCTCCTTTCTCATTGTGAGAACACCCTGCTCCCTAAAGTCAACTGGGAATCATTGGGCGAATTTCCGCTCTCTATTTTCTACTCCCAACTGCTTCCTGGAGATCCTAAAAGGATGTCAATTTAACTGAATTCAGACTGAGCTGAATGGAGCACTGTTACCTGTCCGCTGGGGTAGAACCTCTGTGGTGGCTGCCCTTTCCCATGCTTCCACCACAAGACCTCGACCACTGCCAGACAGAGGGGACACCTGTTCCTTCAGAGACGTTGGCCAGCATCTGAAATCTTAGTGTAGCCCCCCGACTATTGAAAGTGGGCAGTGCGATAAGGCCGCCTCGCCGTGATGGGGTGGAGGAAATCTGAGGAGAGAGCAGGAAAGGGGATGCCTGCAGCCAGATGAATCTGGTGCAATTTGCCAAAACACTGTGCCTCCCTATGCAAGTCCACTACCCACACTTGCAATAGAATCGCCATTGTGTGCAATGAGTATCCACTTATCTATTCTTTATCGTAATGCAGAGATTTAATAGCCTGCCTGTGCTGCTGTAAAGGACAAAGATTAGTTCAAATGGAAAGAGGTGAAGTTCCTGTAGCTCCTGAGTCAGAATTGGGTATTGAAAAGAAAAGAAAACTTTAGCCTATTTTTAATGTTCTTGCTCTCTAAATCAGAAATTCTTCTATGTTTTTTTATCTATTTGGGTGTTTTTGGCTCCTTTCTCCTTGCACTCAACTCCGCCAGAAACAAAAGAGTGCAGATCATTTCAGACCCTACACTGCCTACAAATGAAACATTGACTATGAGAACTTTTCAAACATATGGATAAATCAGTAAAATATTTCAAGGTTTTGCTTATACTAACATCACAAAGTTTTTTTTTGGTCCTGGAGGAAAACTGGTACATGGTAACATGTAAGGCATAGTAAGGTGCGGCAAGAGTTTGTTCAAAAGCTTCCAGCAGTAGGACCTTTCCACCAGTTTCATTCCACCTCAATCCTCAAGCTGTATACCAGCCTGACCCACTGGGGCTGAGTCATTTTCACCAAACCACTCCGATGTCCTGCAGGTCTTAGCACACAATCTGCTGTACTGTTGAACCTGCCAATACATCTGCATATTTTATAGCATTGTCCTTATATTTATAAGTTTGAATCTTGTCAATTTAGTATTGTGGATGGGTCTGACTCAAACAGACCCATCCACAATAAAGGGTTGCAGATCTTTACTGCTCCTCCAGAATTACTATTAATCTCTTTGTCTGATTAACATACTTGTTGAAAGGCCTGACATTTCAGGTTTACAACTATGCCTTCCTCTTTCCCTTTTTTAATTGTACATGGAACAGTGTGTTATGAGATGTTCAACAGTCTTACCTTTCTTTGAACATCAACTTTATATTTGAGCTGGATTTTTTGGTTTTTATGATGCTGTTTGCTCACTAATGTTTTCCAACAAGCTAGATTTTATTTAGTGGGATCACATTAAAAGGAGCTAAATCCAAATACTCATCAGACTTTACACACTTAAATTTGTAAGAAAATAAATAAATAAACTAACCCCAACTCCCCAAAAACATTGCATCTTTTTCTTGCACAATAATCAGCCATTTTGTGTTACATTTCACCATAAAATCCTAATCAAATATGTAGAAAGTTTGCAGTTGTAACCCAGCATAATGTTGAAACTTGCAAGGGTGTGAATGCAAGTTGCATATTGTCCATTCTGAGAATAAAGTTCAATGTCGCAGTCTTACTTGACAAACTACGGTATTGTTTTCAACTCTCATCAAACTTGTTGAGGCAGTGGAGGCAAGGATGAACAGAGGACATTCCATTAAGCTGTCCTCACCTCACCCACTGACCTGAGCAAGCTTGAGATGCTTTCTGTCTGAGCCATCCTTACTGTTGAACAAGCAGAAGAGTGACTTACAGACCATTGTTTTAAGAGACAAATGTAATGTGACATGCTGAGGATCTTCAATTCTGGGAATGACGAATGAGCGAGAATAATGTCTTCACATACACAGAGAGAGACTGTGAGGCAGGAGAAGAGAGAGTTTGGCATTTGGCAGAGGCCATTAGCCTCTACCCCTCTTGCATGAGAGCACAAGCAATGGTGGTTGCTCTCCCGGAGAAATAGATGGAGTGGAGCACAGGAGGGGGCTCTAATAGGATAACTCCCCCATTAACCCTGGGGAGCAGCCTTTCAGAGATGCTATCACAGTGAGCACACGTCTCCCCGATGCTCGCCCGTGTCGCCATGCAAAACAGAAAGGGGCAGCACCTGTCTGAGGTCTAATCAGAGCAACATATTGCCTAAGTCAAATTTAATGAGGATGGAGTAAAATTAGCTCTGCTTTTAAACTTTATTATTATAAACAAAGAGCCAAAGCTGCAGAGGTGGTAATTGGCTGCAGACATTCGCTTCATTTCTGGGCTGACGTCACTCTAATATTCGCGATATGTTTACAGTTCAAACATCTGCCTGGAGTGGCTGAGCACTTATGGAATTTCGCTCCTAACAGGCAAAACGTGCACTTGTTTTCTTAAAGTAAACACCATCTCCATGGTGAGTGTGTTGTGTGCAAAAGGTAACTGACAGTGCCACCGCGTGCCCCAAGTCGAAATATGACGCAATCAGCCTCTAATTTGGTGTGTTTACTCTTCGTTCGCTCCTCTTGTGAGAAAGAGGCAAATCTGATTGCACAGAGAGGAGGAGAAAATGAGGGAAAGACTGAAACTGTTCAATCCAATTTACTGAACTGGTACAGTACTTAAAACACAGGCTTTCATAAGCAAAATAACATGATAATGGCTACATGTCTTTAAAGACCGTGCAAATCCAGACAGGTTCCTTTGCCTCTTCAGCAGCGTACCTGCTTTCATTGGATAATTCCAGCACTTAATGCATGAAGAATGAGAGTGTCCGGACGCTGAGTGGATAACCATATGCTGTCACAGTAGAACAGACGTGCCTCATATTGAGAGCTCTGTTGACCTGGGAATTGTGTGGGAGGTGCAGAGCAGGGGCGGAGAGGGGGCACAGGGGACTTGTGAGAGTTTTGCGAGGTACAAATCAAGGATTTAACTACTCCGACAACCCTGTGCAGCTCACAAGGTGCAGGCCAGTGTTGGGTTGGTGCTTTCTGATTGGTGACTCACAAAACACTGACATGTACAGAGTCTTTGGAAAAGTATTCACATATCTTGACATTTTTCATGTTGCTTGGTTACAAACACAAAATTCAGTGTATATTCTATTGAAGTTTAAAAGGTGCATCATTGTAAAATGGAAGGGCTTCACTTATTTTGGGCAAAAATAAGTTTTGCCTATGTCTCTTTATAAAATAATTAAGGTTATTTAGATTGAATAGAAACTATTTGAACATCAGTTTTAACGACTTCCAACTGATTCTTAGTTGAATTTACCGTAGCTCTAAACTTAGACTAGACCATTCTAACACATGAATCTGTTTCTATTGTATATTTTGAGCATTTCTTCTCCTGGAAAGTGAGCCTCCATCAGTCAATTCTATGGTTGTCTGAACCAAGTTTTACTGTTGGATTGCCATGGATTAAACAGTATCAATCTCCTCATCAACTCTGGCCAGCTTTCCAGTCTCTTTTGAGAAAAAGCAACATCAAAGGCATGATCCCTTCACACACAGCATTGACCATGTAGGTCAAAATTTAAAATTTTGGTCTCATCTAATCACCAGACATTTTTCACAGCTTGAAAGCACTTGTCAAGTAGTTGTCCAGTTAAAAATTACCCCACCTGAGCTGTGGAATTTCAAAGGTCCTCCAGAGTTACTATCCTCTTGGCTACTTCTTTCATTCATGCTCTTCTTGTGAGTTTAGGTATGCAGCTGAGATATACATGTTCCATTATGTTGATTATGAATTAAACACTGCTCTGTGATATGTTTATCTCTTGGAATATAAGTTTACAACCTTATCCAGCTTTAAATGTTACAACTTGTTTTGTTCCTTGGTTGTGAAAAAGCTGTTTGCCCACTAATATCCCCTAACAAACCTCATAGGCCTTCACAGAACAGCTGTGTTTATATTGAGATCATACTGCACACAGATGGACTCTCTTTACAAAGTTGATGACTTCTCAAAGCAATTTATCTCTCTTAACTGTATTTGGGGCTATCAGAGTAAAGAGGTTTGAATTCAAAAACAGTGCATTTTTCAGATTTTTCTTGTGAAACCAACCATGCAGCAACTTACACCCACATCACAAATATGTTCTACATTGTTTTGTTGTATCAAAGAAAATCCCCTGAGGTTTGTTGTTGTAATGTGACAAAATATACATCAGTTCAATGGGGTCTGAATATTTTTTTAAGGGACTGCATACTACACAAAAACGTCAGACAAAGCATGTGAGCAGGGAAGATCTAAGAAAAATTGCAACACAAAAAGAAATTTTGCAGCACTTCTATGGTCCTTTATTGGGCCGCACATGAAATCAAAGGCAGATGTCCGCTCTCTGTTTGACCAAACCACATCAGCTGTCGCTCCCCTTGTTTGCTCCAGTCTCCCCAATTATTTCTCCAAGAAGGACGAACCAAAAACCAACTACCAGTAAACACACAGGCTCCGCTCGGATTCCATGGATGTCAAGCTGCACAGGCAAGAAGTCAGCCAGCCTCTGCTTTCATGATGGGGGAAATCCCAAGCTAGTTCTGACACAGGGCTATCATGCTAGTCCGGGGGAAAGTGTTATTATGGTTAAACATGCCAGAAGCTCTGCCTCATCATGAAACAAACCCACCCGTTTGTCAAACAACTGGTGGATCCTCTAAGAGTCACATCCTTTGCACTGTTATGAGTCTTCCTTATGACTAGATGCTGCCATTGTGGATGTATCCTAGCAATAACTCAGTTATTTGCTATTCACGACGGGGAAGAAGTGAGGCATTCACTGAGAGTCTTTCAAAAGAAATAGTTTTGATCAAATGCAGTTCTACAAAACCTTGTGTTTATGCCATTATATTTAGCCAGTGCTTTTTTAAAATGGTGCCCAATCAGTTTTTTTTCCAATGTCGGAAACAGCTTCTGCCCTGATTACAATGAGTTGTGGGTATTTCCTGCCTTTAAGCCTCACATATGGATAAAGTAAGGCAGTGGCTAAGGGGACTACCGTTTCTCTCCACAACATCCCTCTTTCTTTTTTGTGCTCATTTTTTTTCTTGCGGGAAAGGAAAACACTATTGTAATTTCTGGCTGTGCTGTCAAAATACTAAGCTGGGCTCTGGCTCAACATCTGCACACATGTAGCCAGGAAAATCTCGAGAGGCAAGCATGGCTGAATGCTGTTTAATCCCAGGCATGATCGCCATCTCAGCCACACCTATTGCTGACCTGCGACTCTGAGGCAAGTATTTATTTGACATTGTTGCTCACTTAGAGATACAGTACCCTGCAAAATGTTCATACTCCTTTAGCTTTTTTCATATTTTGTTACGTTGTAACTACAAATCTTTGCATATTCTATTGGTAGTTTATATGATTATGATTTTATATGGTATAATGTAATGAAAGATCTGTAAGGGTTAGCATGCATTTGTATTCAGCTAACTTTTAATATAAAATTCCTAAAGAAAATACAGTCCAACTAAGTGCTTTCAGGAGTCGCCACATTTGGAAACAGAGTTCGACTGTGTGAGATTTAATCTCAGTACAATGCCGTTCTATTAAGGTTTCTTAAAGAATCCCAGTGAACAAACAGCAACACACCTCTCATGTAAAAATAATTTATTTAAAAAAAAATCTAAATATTATGATGAGCCAAGAGAGGATCCGAAGAACACCATGAGGAAAACAAAATGATTGACAGGCTGATTGCAAGACAACAGGTTGATAGGCAGGTACAAAAGGATCCATTGAGTAATGAAAGAAAGAAACTTGCTTATAAGTGTTCGGGACAACCAGTGACATGCACTGTGAGGTGCAGATGTTTGGAATCTATCTATAAGGAAGGCAAGTAGGTTACTTGGTGTGTCATCTGGAAAGAGTAAAGCACATAAGGAAACTTGGAGATGGCATAATGAAGTCTAGGAGCATATACAGAGAAAAACTCTGAAAGGACTGAGGAGAGTAGAGAAGAGCACACGTAGATGTGAATGTATAGTAAAGGTTGATGACCTGTGTGCTATGCTGGGTTGGAGAGGGAAAAGGGAGAAAATTATTTGTGTAGGTTGGCAAGGTAGAGGGAAAGAGGTGGAAAGGATATGCAGCAGGTTAGGTTGATTAAGGCTAGGGACTGAAATGTACTGCCAGTGCCAAGTGTGAGATGAAGCACGTTGAAGTACTGATGAGTGAGAATAACAATAGAGAACACACATTAGAAGAGCTGGCTATTGTGCATCAGGACGTAGCTAAAATTAGAAAGGATAATGAGAGGAAAGCTTTGAATGAATGAAGAAGAGAAAGGACGTTGGTCCTTATGATATACCCGTGGAAGTATGGACTTTTCTAAGAGAGGCGGCTGTAGAGTTTTTTACAAGGTTGTTCAACGAGATAGTGAAGAGTGTCTGAGGAATGGAGGAAAAATGTTCCGTTAGCAATTTTAAGAACAGAGATAATAAATTCTATCTGTAGTTGCGGCAAAAGGTAGTTCTAAAAAGTATCGAGAGGCTGACAACAAAATGCACACTGGGATATTCATTGTTTTTCTTATGGCGAAACGACAAATGTCTCAAAAATCCGAGTTCCATTGGAGGAGATACACCTGTTTTTAAGACAAACATCTTTCTAGGATCAGTTCAAAAAGCCAATGTGGTTCTCAAAAAATCTGTGCGTATAAAATTAAGACTAAAATCCTCATGAAACATAACCTTTAGGAGAAAAGGCCACGTTAGCGACAAGATGCACATAAATGCTTTTAAAGGCATAACCAGGATGTCAGGTGTAATGTTTGATATGTTTAACATTTTCATCAGTTGGAAAATAATTCCTCAAAATCTACAAGTGATTGTATTAAAGCCACACATATGTAAGACAAACCTTCCCGATAATGATGTTGGTTTAAAGGAAAGGAATGAGATTTCAGAAGTTGGTTGCAGATGGCACATCAGCGGAATCACATTAAGTCCAAGAAGAGCCAGTAAGGTAACCCCTGCAAGGTATTCCTTATGACTTTCTTAACCTTAAAACAAATTATTTCATCCATTTCCACTGGAAGGTGAAGAGACATTGGTAAAATGATCATTTAAAAATGGTAACATATCTTTTTGGAGTACGGAAAACGGGTCTATGATATGGCATCCTCCACATTTATTGGTAAATATCTGTGAAAAGTCTTAAACTAAGTTATTTTTTGAACCAATAGTAATAGCAGTAGCAGTAGCACGTTTTTGCACACAATTGTATAGCAAGGGTTCCTTAACAACAGACCATGAAAATGTTGTTTTTACCTTAAAAATCATCTGTGTTAAATGATTCATTTCCAGCCTTGTTTGATTTTTTTTTCTTTGCAGACTGTTGTGACTATAAATCTGGTCACATTTAGGTGAGTTTCTATTTTCTTGAAGTCACTTCCTCTACATGTTCTGATGTAGTAAAATGGCCTGTCTATCTAGTCTAGAGGATCCCAAAGCATTTTAACCTACATTCAGTCATTCACACATTCATTCACATGCTGATAGTGGAGAACTACATTGTAGCCCCCACTGCCATGACATACAATTGGCATTACTGGGCCTTCTGACTACCACCACCAGGCAAACCAGATGAAGTGTCTTTTCCAAGAGTGCAACTATCAAGACAGGTGACAGGCTTCAAACTTGAAACCCACCGGAAACTCCCACCTCTTGAGCCAGAGTTGCCACCCATATTGAGCAATATGTTCTCTTTACCTGTCCATCTTTAAGAGTGGTTATTAGAAACAGGCTGATAGGTTTAGAATTTGGCTTCTCAGTGAAGTAGAATAGCAAATATTCAATGGTAATCTTGTGGGATCAAGAAAAGCCTACAATGACCAAAACAATTCTAATACTGGTTTAAATCCTGACGTTGACATCCACAAAGTACCATAATATGCCCACAATACTTTAAGAAAGCAATTATGCTGTCATAAATACAATGACGTTAAAATATTGCAAGTATTGCCTTTAAACAAGCCAACAAAAATGACAAGATTTGAATGCTAAAAGATTTGGATTATTGAGATAAGATACAAAAGCAATGACAATCATCAAGTGTTTAATGAGGCTACAGAAAAAAAAATATGAATAGGATGCAAAGTCAGATACTCTTATTTTATATTATCTTTCCCTTTTTGAAGACGGGGTAGAAATGGGCATCTGTGTCACATCAAAAACATCCCAGGGATTATTTAGGTTATTATTATTATTATGGATCAGTTTTTATAAATTCCTCATCAACTTTAAAGTAAAGTATACATCAGAGCTGAATTAATAAGAATTGTTAGAGGTATCACTATTTGTGAACCCATAGATTTTATTGAATACAATGTTTGCTTAACTTTGGATTACAATGACTGAGAAAATTTATCCAAATTAAAAGTTGAACTTTTCTTTAATTTAATCCTGTAAACATATAAATTGATGTATAAGCTTTGCCTCGGGGTGCTAATTAACATGAAGACCATTGCAAGGGCAGTGCCAGCTCTGGCAAGGTTAAAGTCTAAACAGTAATAGTAATAAAAATCAATGTATGCTAGTTTTATCATTTCATTTTGAAAAAATAAATTCACTAAAAACAGGACCAATCCATTTAAGCGAACTCTCCTCGCTGTAGATTTTGCGATTTGATACCCATGCTTCAATGTTTACATTAAACATATTTTTTAGAGTTAACTGCTCATTATTTCAAGCTCCACTTGCAAACTGCGACCATAATTTTTCCTAACCATAACCGCTGATAGTGGACACACTGAAGTGCATTTTTCTACATACCTACAGCCGTATTTTATTTGGCAACCGGACAGGCCTTCACCTCAAGGCCATATCACAAACCAGAGCAATGAATCAAAGTAATTTGGTTGTTACTTATACTTTTATATTCAGGGTTCTGGCAAGTCAAGCACATACATGCTGACTAATGGCAGTCACTTATTATTGTTGGAAAAGTGGGCCAAGACTTATTGAAAACCTTTATTTGTCATTAAAAAATTTAAACCAAAATGATTCCCTAAATTACTGATTAGAGCCAGCTTGGAAACAAAAAGCTTCCAAAAAACATTCTAGAGACCCTTATTACAACAACCATATCGATAAATTATCAGATTCCTGTTTTAAAAAAATTTATGCATCAAAATTGTGATAATACGTGAATCCCTCTGAAATGTACGCAAAGTGCACAAAATGTTCCACCGTCCATATCATGTTTTAAAAGTGATTTGCTTGTCTACGCTCTTTTCATGTCTCTCTCTCTCTTGCTTGCTCTGCTGTCCTGTGGTAAACGAAAGAGATAATGTGACAATTCCTGAATTACTGGAGCAGGGAATATGATTGATTGACTTGTTGTTGGCCTGCCGAACCTTTGGAATGCACCATGTGTGAATTGTGCGTCAAACAAACATGCTGGTAGATTGCTTCTCGAGTTACCTGTCTGGCATGCTAGCTATCATAAATCTTAACATATATGAAAAAAAGGCACAAATTAATCTTTTTAAGTCTAGACTATCCAGTGCATTGTAAAAGTATTCACATTCATTTTTTCTGTTACAACTACAAATGTATCTTTTTGGGATTTTTTGTGAATGTATCTGTTTTTTTGCCCCCTTTTTCTGATACTCCTAAATTATATTAAGTGCCATCAATGACCTTTACAAGTCACCTAATGAGTCAATACTGCAGATTGCATCACGTGTAATTTAATCGGAGTAAAAGTACAGCTGTTCTCTTAAGGCCTTGGACGTTTCAACAAACGTAATCATGTATGTGACAGGTTTCGGAAACCTGGGTAGGCCCGGGATAAAGAAGAGCAAGGCAATATCCTCATCATCTTAAGATAGAACGAGTACGGCAAAACTACAAACCTGTCAAGCCATGCCTTTCCACCTCAACCGGCAGGTTAGGCAAAAAAAAAAAAAAAAGCATAAAGAAGAGTAACAGCCTAAAGCCCCTGGGTAAGTCTGGAGGAACTGCAGGGATCCACTTTTCAGATTAGATTGTATAATTATTATACAATCCACCACTCCGGCTTTTGTAGGAGGAAAAAGTCAACGGTTAATGACGTCCATTAAGTTTTAAGGTTTACCACAAGCTATGTCGGGGAATCAGCAAATGTGTAAACAAAGTTGTGTTTGTCAGATGAAACTCAAAATTCATCTGACTCCCCCGAGTGGCAGAAAACTAAGACGGAACATTCAAAAATGCAGTGCAACGCTGAAAGACAACCTGGTACAGGACACAAACCTGAGATGATGTTGGAGGTTCATCTTCCAGCAGGACAGTCTCCTATGTTCAAACCTGGTAGACATAATCCAAAATACTTAACTGTATGCAAATTAAAAAGAAGCCACACTTCTCAAATATTTAATAGTAAAAAGTTTTTGTAACTAATGCATTTGTGTTCTTTTTGTGTTGTCTGTCACTAAAAAAGCAAAATGAAATACACTGAATTTTGTAGATGAAACATGACAACATGGAACAATCTTAAAAGAATACATTTACGAGAAGTTGTGTGCTTGAGCTTTTCTGTAGGTGTGGACTGAATCATGCTGCTTGGAATCGGTTAGGGATGAAAAGAAAAAGTCCACCCTCAAATTCTAATTCTGTGTAAAACAAAATAAAGCACATTGCCTGATTGGTTATGGTAATTCTTCATTTAGCCACAATAACCTAAAGCTCAGGCTATTCAAATCTAGTGAAATCCCCCAAAACAGATGTGGCTGATGTGAGGTTTCAGATTGATATGTGGAAAATAAAAAAGTCTCACAAACGAAAAAATGTGTAGAAGGATATCCTCATGAAAACAAAGCATCGGTGCATTGTTATATTTTACTGTGTTCCATAAATCAGACATTATGGAGGTGCTGAGAATAAAAAGCAGCTGACACTTTTAGCGTGACAGTTCCGCCATTCCCGCATGTAAATGGCGGCGAGAGCTTTCTGACGCTGAGGCAGAGATCTCCTCCGTTTAAGCACACATCCTGGAGGCTTTGTCCCGTGGCGGTGACCTGATCCAAGAGGAGGAAGCAACCAATCTGAAGGATATTAGATCAGCTCTGGGGGAGAAATTAATAAAATTCTCTCAGGTCTGCCTCACCTACCGTACTGAACCGTGAGATTCAGATGCTTGCACTTTATACGCTTTCATTAGAGCGACTCCATTAAACTCCCCCCTCACCAGGTTCAAATGATCTATGGACATCATGATACGCTTGTGCAAGGTGTTGTGTTCCTCACAGCTGATAGCCAGACAAGGGTGGTCTGTGCAACCGGATCCTTTGACATAACGGAGAACATGAAAACATGAAACATAGTTATTGATCACAGAGTCCAGACTAATCAAATAGCACCCTGGTTTGTTTGAAGTTAAAAACGGTTACAGTGGGTGTTTACCGTTGCACTTCAGGACCCTTCAGCCGCACCCCCTCTCAAACATACACACAGAAAAGTGTTATTTGTGTTGTTAAATTTACATTAAGTCCATTTTAATTGCATCAAGCCCACTAAACACATCTTACAATAATGGGCCTGACAGAGAAAATTGCAATCATCTGTGAAGAGCCTGTGGCAGTATAATGGACAAACCTGATTAATTTAATCTCGTTGCACTCCATAATGGCTGCACTTTATCATTTCAACAGATGGAGCACCAAGAAATTAAAAATGCTCTCAAGGATATGTGGCACCGTCCATCCACTTGCATTCTCCTTTTTTTCCGAAGGTGTATTGGCTGAGCTGAAATAAAGGCTTGGACTGGAACCTTCGGTTGAGTGCATCTTCAAAGCCAAACGAGATTAAGGTGATTGTCAATTGATGCAACAAATCATCACAATTGCCTTGTGATGTGTTGCTGGAGGCTGTTAGAGCCTGTCCATCCAATCATCCTGTCTGATTAGTTAATAAACGGAGATGATTCAAGCGAGTATGAATGACAGATCTACCACAAAAGGACCATTTTTCACACAGGACCTTCTCAAAATCAGAATAGAAATAGAAAAAATAGAAAATAGAATAGAAAATGCTTTTATTGTAATTGCATTCATACATCTACTGTATTTGCATGTATAAAAAGGAAAGTTTCAGGAGATGACACATTCATCTTTAGGAGTAATGCAAAACTGATTTGAATGGACAGTCCATCTCGAAGAATACAGTGCCTTACAGAAGGCATTCTTCCACGATTTCCCTGTATATCTTTGACTCTGACCAGATTCCCTTTCCCTACCGAAGAAAATAATCCAAACAACATTTTATTGCCAAAATCAAGCGTTACCACAGGAATTGTGCATTCAGGGTACTTTACATTAAAAGTTACATTTCTTCCAAACAAGAATTTTGCAGATAAGAGATAAACATTTTAAAACTTGGTAGGTTTGCGGGTATGGAACACCTTAAATTTTTAAATGGTAAATCGAACTTTGCTTCAAACGATGGCCAGACATGTCTGGTGTGTTAATTGGTCTTCCTGATTTGGTTGCTAAATCATTTAGTTGAAACCTCTGAGGCCTTCACAGAACTACTAATATTTAGTTATACTCAAATGGATTATATTAAGAAAAGGTAATTTCTTAATTGGGCTTAGCTGTTATATTGAGTTTTCTTTTTGGATTTTGGAATAATAGATTACACAGATTTTAAACATGAAAAAATGGCAATCATAATTCTCCTTTCACTTCAAATTGAGGCCAGTAGTTCACACAACAAGCAAACCCGACAAAATAAAAGGAAAAAGCTCAAGGGGTGCTGCAAAAGGCTCTAAATACTAAAACAGCATACAAATATTGTACATCTTTGCATTTAACTTTAAATACTATATTATTTTTACAAGTGATTGGCAATTTTTTAGCTTTCATTTCTGACACCATAATTTCACACATTGAATAATAAACTGAAATTATGTCTTTACACTGAAATTGACTACTTTTTATAACACAAGTTGCTTTGGAAAATATGTTTTCCTATTTTAAATTACAATGACTTGAAGACTATAAAAAACATTAACTTCCTCTGGAAAAGATCTAGTTTATGATTTTTTTCTGGATGCCACAAGATTTCTCCTGCTTTTTAACTATGATAAAAATATCTAATCTAGTTAAATTTGTTTGTATTTACTTTACTGCTGTCATTTCATTTCATCTAAGAACAGCTTTATTGATATGCATGTGGGCCTATAGGTGGCGTTCTAAATCAAATTCAGATGAAAAATTATTTCTGTTACAATAACTCAGTAGCATCGTGTCTTCCTTGTAACTATTGGTTCGATTTAATGTGACACTATTAAAATCTGTCAGAGTATTTTATACTCACAATAAAGTTGCTGTAAAAAAAATACCCGGTGCAGAAAAGCACAAACATGGATGCAAGCATAAAAGTACCGTTTCTTCAAATAATTATTCCGCTTACATCTGATACTGAGAAAGCGCGCGCGCACTCGCACGCGGACATCTTTCCAATTCACAGTAACCTTCCTCCGACTCGACTGCCAGAAGAACTTCGCAGTAAGCAATGATTCGTCTTTTAAGGGTCATTTCCACTAGAGTTTTATACGCACAGAGACTACTTCCAGCCAGCAGCAGGGAGGAGGAAAAGGAGGCGTCTGTGACATTCTTGTTCATAGACAGGGAGACTTGTTGCATGCGGTGACAGGCAGCGGCTATTTTTGTGAAAAGGTAGGGGCATTTGAAAGCACCTTTTCTTTCTTTTTTTTTGGTTCTGTTATTTTCGGAGACAAATCTCCGCTTTAACCATTGTAATTCTGGCAATTTGTCAAATTTGTGACGTTGATTGACAGCGTATTATTGAGACGTTTTTAAAATGGGCGGAGACAGAGCTGGTGGAGCTGGTGGACAGCTACCACACTGAGTTTAAAGTCACGGAAGGAGCAAAAATAAACCATGTAGCAAATTAAACGGAAGCAGCTTTATTTAAGGCTGTTCATCTGATGTTATTATGGGCTGTTTAATAAATGCCAAGATATTATTTAATAGGTCATACTAGAGGGCCTTACACAAAGTGGTAGTGGGTATAAAAACAGCCTTAAACCCAAATGTCCATTTCCATAGTCCAGTTTTCATAATACTTTAATTTTTCATATGAATGCAACCCTTATCCCTGTAGAGGGGTTCTTGTAATTTTTTTCATACAATATTCTCCAGTTTTTAGGGAGGAATCTTGAGTTTTATTTAAATGTTATGCATTCTTTATTTATTTGTATGTAAACTTAAAACATTGCAAAAATTATTCAGTCTGTTTTCTGAAAAATTTGGATAGAAACTCAGAGGCACACTTATCAACTTTTGCTCAACAACTGCCCTTGTTTTAAACAGAGCAAAATAAACACTGGAGTTTTATACATGCCCTTCACAACACTTTGGTGTTTGGTCTCCATATTTTTGGATTTCTGCTACCACCTTCTAGCTGCTGGGGGCTGTGGGGCAGGAGGAAGTAAATGCAGCACCAGTTTTCAGCACAAGTGCTTTTGCAGTCAAACCAAAATGATTATGAGCTGGTTCCAGTTACCAATTACCCTGCACTTTTTGGACCATTTATTAAAATATGAAAGGAGGCATTAGTGAAGTAATTTATCACCTCCTTGATAGGTGCTAGCAGTGTCTAACAGGTGATTTGATTGATAATGGAGGATACATTGCATTCTGAGTTTCTTTGTATTCTCAACTGTAAATTGTTTTTGAGGGGCGGCAATGGCAGTCGCAGATCTATCTTCATTTGCTGATAGAAACAAATGATTTTTACTCTTTTAAATGGAGATTGCACTGACAGCATCAGCCCTGGATGTCATGGAAACCATGTGCTACTCTTGTGAATTTAATTCAATAATAACACCTGTGCTTTTCTGTAAACTGTTGATGAAATGTATTGCAAATATGATATGAGTTCATTGGTAGTCAGAAGGTACTTAAAAATAAAAACATTATTAGGAAATTGTAAAGAAATAAATCTGCTCACTTTCTGCCAATCAGTTCTCTAAGCTTTTATTGTGGATTTAACATCCCAACAAAATCTCACCTGCAAAAATAGCACAGAGGATAGTTATTTTATCTTTTCATTTTCCTTCATTTGTTTTTCTGGAGCCTTCTAAATTGTCTCTTTAGGAACTGCTTAAAGGTTGCAACTCTGTTGAAATATCTTTAACCACATGTCACAAATTGCCCAATTCTAATAAAAACAGGCATTTGATTAGAATTTTGTTTGCAAAACAAACCCCTAAAATAATTGATGTGCTCTATGTACTTACGTTCATCTTCTTGCAGCAGTACTGAATGTTATGGAACCACAGCAAATATCAAGAAAACATTGTCAAACTTGCCTGTGCATTATGCTATGGCTGTTCACTCACTTTAAATAACATGTTTTCACTCTGTGAAATGAGGAACAGTTAGTACAAGTTTCATAAGAGACATTTGTCAAAATTTAATTCGCCTTAAGTTAACAACAGTTGTAGGTTTTGCTCTCATCCATTCTGCCCAAGACGGCAGTCATTTTTCTGTTTGATTATTTCCTTTTTTTTCCCTGCCTGCACACCACATTTGACAGTGATGGATAACAGGTTAAAAATGGACATTTTCTTCTCACGTGGTGAATGTTGGATTGACTCAAGCGTGCATGGTATTCTTCCCTTGGACCAAAGGTCCTTGGAAAGATTTTGTTCCTCTCTGCTTTTCCCATTCCATTATGATACACTTTGTCTTCATTTTACCCCGGCTTGGACTCATTTTCATGATATATAGCTGAAGCACATCATGAAGACAGAAGTGTAGGTTATGTCAAAGATATGCCATCATGATTACAGTCTTTGCAGGCCCCCTCTGCCTGTTCTGCAGCACTGAACATACACAACTCACTGATCCTCTGTTTAAAGCCAGTGTTTTCCCCCGTTTAACTTTTTTTCTTTGTCCTGCTAGGCAAGATTGTCAAATATCAGTTGTCCTTTGGTATCTAAAAGTGATTTCATCAAGCTGTCAAATGTGTACACCTGATTAAATGTTATGATGAGGTTTGCTGCTGAAGGTTGGCTTTCCTCTCAGTGGAGGCCATGCGAGAAGGTCTTCATGGTTATACAAACTATGTGGTGTAGCAATCACAACCTAAAAAAGTGGACCAGAATACACTAATGATGTTTTCTTTGTCTGTATTATTCAGTCTCTGTTTTTTCTAATGCAGGCCAGCAACCACTGTTAGATGTAAGTAGTTGTAAGGTTATTTAAGGCAACATTTAAATCTACCCTACAAGTGTTTTTTTTTTTGTTGCAGCAGTTTATTTTTTGTTTTAATTTGAGTGATTTGTTCTTTCTATTATTTTGTGTCTTAATAATTTAACTGGCCTCAAGTTTAGGACTATTGACCAGAATCGACCATGGACAAAAGCATAATGAAGGAAATTTCCATTTCAATTATCAGTTGCTTAATTTTGCAATGTTTGTTTTAATTTCAAAACCAAGCACTTCCAAGTACATGCTGTTGACAATATGTTTCTACACTGAAAATGGTGGGAGTTTTGATGCACTGAAAGATTCAAAAGAAAGCTTTCAGATTCGTAGTTATTTCATTTTCTGATTATGAATCAGTCTATCGATGTCACATCCATTGCCTATTTTTTACATCTTTTCTGTAACCAAAAGGACAACTGAACCAGGTTATCGCAGTATTAACACAAAAATCTATGATCGATTTATGACATAATCTGATTGCTTCTAATAGTCATAGTTATTACATTGCTGCTGTTAAATTATAGATTTATCTGCACAATTATGATAACATAAGAAAAAGCTTTCTAAGACATTAATGAATTGTTTCTTTTTTTCATTTTGGTACACATATATGTGTGCATGTAAATATATTTATGTGTACATATATATTTACTACATATAAGAGAACGCACATGATTGTCTCTTTAAAATGAGACAGAGATGAAACACCAAGAAATTCTAAACAAATCTCCAAATTCTGTATAATGCTTCTTATGCTTGTGCTCTCCATAGAGTAATACTGGTAGTCAGACATTCAGATCTTACCTGGTCAAATGTGGTTAGCTGCATTACGATTGGGCATGCCTGCTGTTTCTCATGACATAATGTGTGCACACCCTGCCTGGAGGGACAGTGTTCTGTCATTTTTGGCTAGTTACACACAACCAAATGTTAGTAACTTTGTGAAGAGCACCAGGGTAGAGTGTGAAAGAACATTTGTTTTTTTACAAGTATACGCAAACAGAGGAGAATACTTTTTTTCTAAATATTGCACAAATTTTAAAAATGCCTACAATTAGTACTTGTTAGGTGAAACTTTGCAGTCAGAGTTGTATATTAGAAATGAACTTACTTTATAGTGTATTTCAAATACCTATAGAGATAGGCATTTGCATGGTCCAATGTCTGTTGCTTGGACTGTGATCATCTGTTTTGTGGGAATGTGGTCACAATCCCACACTGTGATTGACATATTTATTAATACTTGCGGTCAAAATATGCTATAGCTTTTTATTTTAATACCATGATCTCACATCCTTTGAATGCTGCATTTTATGGAAATATTTATTGACATTATGGAATATATAGTTTTAGCTTCAGAGCGTTATGCATCAAAAGTGAACAACTCGAGTAGGGAACTCAGTAATCAAAAGATTGCAGCCCGGAGCTATGTCAGTTGTAAAAGCAGCGAAACTGCTTCGATTCATGTCTCAACAGAACGATTTTCATTCACACATGCACTATATTCCCTACTGTATGCTACATGTGCTTCACGTTTGGTTTAAGACTTAACTTCAGAGGCGAGTTCTCCAGTCTATTCTCCTTACTTTTGAAGTTACATGCTCCTCCAATTACTGGGGGGCCATGCAGTCTCCCCCCATGGTGTCCTTGGACAGCTCTTTGAGTGCCTGAAAATGTTGCGGACCATTAATTCTGGATTGTCTTCATCTGTTTGCATAATTTTCCCTCCGTAACCATTTTCCTTTTCCTATTTTCACAGTCTCTTTTCTCAGATTCATATTTTTTTCTCCTTCACAAATGTTTGTCGTCAAGATAGTTCAATTTTATAACAGTTTTTTTTAATACCACTGACAGTTGTTAAACTTTTACATCAGGCTCTTTTATGGTACACAGGCGGTAAGCTGTGTACTGTACACAGCCTGTGTGTTTTATGGCCGCTGTGCTGATGGTGCCTATTGAAACTCTTCACCTGCCAACAGCTTGGTTTGCAGATGTATTGCATGATATTTTTATATGATAATATTAAAATTTTCCAGAACTAGGTGCAATCATAAACAAAGTAGGGGAGCGGTTAAACAAAAATCAGGTTGGTCTAAAGAAGAAGTCTGTGTTTTCTTTAACCTGATATATTTTCTAGTTTTTTCTCCAGTTAGACTAATTTGCTGTCAGGCAGGAGGTTGTTTTTGCAACTCAGGCAGACTCCAGAAATTAATTTATCCAAATAACCAAGTCCTCCTGGGCCATGGAGGTTGGGACACTGAAATGGCCCTGGTAGGCTAAAGCCGTCTTTTGAAGTCTGGAATGTTTTGGCTGACTTAGAGCAGGCGACTGGAGTGGAGAGGGGATCGTTTTCACTGACCCATGGGATTTTTAACCATTTTCATATACTGAGAACAAAACAAAGTGAGGAAAAATGCCTGATCTGATTTGCATTGACTTCCCTATCAAAAACAGAGAGGAACAATTTAAGTGAGGCTGATTTAAAGGAGTAGTTGACTTTTTTTTCCCAAAATTTGTTCAGTAGAGGATGAAATATGCTGCATAGCAGTTTAATAATTTTGATCATCTTAAAAATACATAAAGGAGAACAGTTTTCATTGAAAATGATTACTTTGTGGTAGACCTCCTCTGGCTTATTTTTGGAGGTGTACCAAACACTCATTAAAAAATCTGATTCAGCCAATGTTTCTGCAATTGGCATGTTGCAGGCAAAAAAAAAATTCCATTAATTAATTGCATTAAAACTCCCTCCATTATCAGACTATAAAAGCATCGGCCAAAAGCTTTAATGTACTATATTGTATTTAGTAAATATCAAATGGAAAAAACAAACTCTTGCTTTTATGCATCAATTTGGACAATTCCTTATTTTTAATGATGAATTTAAAACCATTGCCTCTTTCCAAAAACTGCTGCAGCATTTTACAAATCTTTCATGTCTTATAGTTCTCAAAAAAATTTTAATTTTGATATCGGCAGGTCAGATCTAAAACAAAATCAGTATTGACCAGTGAAAGCCTCATCATCTTTTTTATTTGCATCTTTTTTTAAAATTTTCCTTAGATTGAATAGAAAATATATACATAAAAATATTTTAATAATATGTCTTCCTAAATGATAGAATGCTCTGTCGAATAAAACACCTGCAGTAGACATACTAGCAGATATAGGTCAGACTTTAATTGCAACAAGAAGTTGATATGCTTTTAATAAACAGGCCCGAGGAAAGCAAAGTGCAGGAAACTAGGCGATCTTTGAGTAACGGGCCACTTGAGTTTCCAGCGTAATAAATAATTCACAAGTCCTGCGTGATGAGCTACTGAGGATAGAAATCCCTAATGACAGCTTTTTATAACCTATGACTCAGCGGCCCATTATGCTTCTGACATCCCTACACTGACCACATCCCCTCTGCATGCTCGGGGTTTACTCTGTTCTCAGCCTGTACACTGCTGCATTTTATTGCTTCAGATTTATTTTATTTCAATTTAGAAAATGATTTTTTTTTAAAATCATTGACTGAATATTTTTGATGCTGCAAATCACAGTTATGAACCTATTCACTTTAGTCTTCTGTAAGATTTTTTTGTAATAAAAAATATTTTTCTCAAATATATTAAATTAAAACTAGAACATTTGCTCCGCTGCTTCTTCCCTGTAATCCTATTGCCATATGTAGAAATCCTGATCAGAAACAGCCAAACAAAGCCAAGACGTAGGAAGTTAGGTCTTACTACTCTCAATCATTAGCTAATGGAGGAGAAACAATTTACCGTTACAGATTAACTGTTTATCGGTGGCATGCTAAGTAAAATGCACATTCACGGCAGACTCCACTGGGGGGAAGCAGCTATATCGCAGTAGAAAGAAGGGAGGAGAGAGAGTTGAGCTGTGTGTATGCAAAGGTGATTCACAGTTTTAAGACCTTCCTTATGGCTTTGATTGGTTGTTTCTGACCAAGCAATGTATTTCTGCAGATGGCAATAGCACTGTAGTGAAGAGGCAGAGGACGAAGATTTTTTTTTTTCATACATTATCGGCATCATAAATTGTCAGGATATAGTGGCAGCTTTAAAAAATATGTAAAAACATATTTTTCTAGCACTTTCCTGCTTTAGTGATCACGTCTTGCTCTGTTGAGGATCTTTGTACAAGGAGACATTTAGTGAAGAGCTAGACTGTCATGCTTCCTCTGTGTTTTGATATGACTTAACAATTTGACGTATAACATGTCATGACTTGATAACTATGTGGTTCACAATATTTTTTCGTGGTTTTTGTTGTTTTGGGTGAGCTCTACAGAAAGTGTTGTTCTCTTGATTCAAAAATTAGATGGTAGTTTGAAGATCATTTAATAACAAGAATTACAGCACCATACTGCACTGGGTTCTTTTGAAATAATTTCATCTTTAATTGTCTGTTCCATTTTTACGCAATCATTTAATGTTGCTGGAAATATGCAAAATAACAAAGTAAATAAAAGCTAGTATTTAAAGTAATAAAACATGTGCATTTCTTTCTGTTTTAGGTGTACACAGGGAGATCTGAGCTAATTTCAGTCCCTGTTGCTACTGGCGCGTACGCGTGAGGTAAGAAACACATTTTCACCATTCTGCCTTAGGGCTGTGACTTAAAGTGTTACAGTGTTTGATTGGCATAATGGCCCTATACCCCCCTAGGTAGGGTCATTCTGAGCAACATCTGGATCTATTGTCTTTTTTGTACGTGCTCGTACTAAGGAGGCGAGGGCTCATATGGTTCTGGTTGATAACATTATTGCTATCATTTCTAGCCCCTCAGATGTCACTGAGAATAGGTGGTTAATTTTGCATGCCGAAAAAGGTCTCCAATACCAAAGAACACTTACTCTTGTCCTCAAAGTTAAGTCTGAGAAATAAATCTGGTGCATTGATGAAGTACCTGACAATAGAGTTAGCACACCACTAGTAGTTTATAGTAACACAGCGGACACGGGCAATTAGGCCCACCGAGTAATTTACAGTACTGCTCGCAGGTGGTGACCTGGAAAGAGCCAGGGACCACCTTAGCAACAAACTAGATCATTTAACCAGGTAGAGTAGCAACTCTGTTGGACGTCCAAATGAAACAGAGCAATCAGACATTGTAAAACGCCTGACACATTTCAAAGAGATTGTTATTTTTCTTTTTGTAAATGAATAACCCTCTGCAAAGAAAAAAAATATATATGATTTTTTTGGGGATTTGTAATTTTAAGGAGAGTGAATGATCACCTTTATGTGTTGTTGATCTTTTTACGTCAGTCCACAGCCCGCTTGTTGGAGCTACCTATTAATTATGAAATACTGTAGGTCTTGCCCATTTCATTTTACTGCGTCTTCCTGCTGAACTTGGTGTGAAAGGCTGCTGTTCTTAAATAGGTATATAAAAAGTACGAATGGAGAAGGTTCCCTGTACAGCAGCAGCAGCAGCAGCAGCTTTCTTCTGCATTATGTCACCAGTGCCAAAAAGGCAACACTGAAAAAACACATCATTTCACACATCCTAGAAACAATAATACATGTTGAAAATGAGCTAATTTGTTTGCACTGTTGCTAGTAATATAGGTTTGTCGCTAACCATTTATGCAACTTGAACTTTTGTGAAATTTGTCTCATTGCAAACATGAAACTCAACACAACTTATTGGGGTTTTCTATAATGTACTAGCACAAACTGGCACTTAATTGCAATGGAAAAGCTAAAAGATAAATAATTTTCAAATAAATTTCACAATTAAAAACTAAAAATACAGGTATGTATGACCTGTATTTGTGGACATTACTTATGAGATGATAGTTTGAGTACTTACATCATAAAATTGGTCATTGTATTTTATAGGTAGAGGTATCAAAAAAAACTTTCTAGGACATGTTGGAGGTTAATCGTCAGACTATGCTTTGGACAAAAGAGCTGAAAAACATCACCATTTGCTGTATGTCTGTCTCTGTCTTGCTCAATAATTTGTAATATCTCCCAGTTGTTTAAAATAGGAAGATAAGTAATACCACTATTTGCATGGTTTATCAGCCTTTAACATAGATCAGCTGATAAAATAACATCTTTGTTAGTTGATTTCTTATCACACAAACAGAGGACCAAAAGACACTGCATTTTTTTAAACTATTCTAAATGCCCCTTATGTCTTTGTTTCGTGATTCTTAAAATAAAAAATCAAAACTAGTGCAACCCAGAGAACTCCCTAAGATTGAGTCAGAGTTTAATAAACAGATAATCATCTCTTTAAGAATATTTTAGTCCCATCAACGTCAGTTCCACAGGACTTTGGAGAACTATTTTCATTCAGAGTCCCTACAAATGGGCACTGCAGCTAATTGGCAAAAACCTCCATGATGTGAGCGGAACCACAGCACTAACAGCTGTGTGTGGTCCACAAGTGCTGGCACAGCTATTTTCAGTCCAAGAGAAACACAAAGTATGTTTACTCTACACCTGTACTGTAACTTTGCCTTGAGGACAGACGTAAACCGCAACATGTTCAGCTTTCTCTCACATTTGTGTTGTTAAGGTCAATTGTCAGTTGTTTTCAATGATCCATATTTTAAATGAGCCTCACTTATGTGTAACATCAATTACAAATGTAGGAAACATCCAAAGAAATAACTATCAACTTTCTTCAGTGGCATAGAACAATGTCCACTTAACATTTTGCTGCTGATATTCAATCTTACAGTAGCTTTTAGGTGACGTGAACGTGAATTAGTCTCATTTATTCGCTTGGCAATCTGAGGCAGATTGAGTGACAGCCACAGAACATCACATCACTTATGTAAAGCTTCCCTCAGCCACCACGAAATTAGAGTGCCTGTTGCTACACACTGCTGCCTCCTTCTTCTGCACGAATGAAACGGCAGCCTCCCTGGTTCAGAAGTTCACATTTTGGATGCGTGCCGGAACTCCTTGCAGCCGGTGACGTTTGTCCACTGGGCAGGTGGTCACAATGGCGTAAAATTTGGCCTGCTTTTATGGTCCTAAAATGTTGGGCCACTTTAAAAAAAAAATTACTGTGAGTTTATGTTACTGAATTTAAAACTAAGAAAGGGACACTTTTTCCCACCTGCTGCAAGTGTATTAATATTTCTCCCCAAAACAAATAAATCACATACATGTGCACACATCTTTGACATGTCTCAAGGCTTGGCTGAGGAAGCTATTTATTCTCAGGCACAGTTAACTACTGGCACATATGCTTTAGAGTGGAATGCCATTCAGAATGCAGAAAATATATTTAGTTCTCACCAACAGACAGCAAAAGGCACCAGTGGGTCTAGCCCCCGTGTGAGAACAGCTATTTTTGTCACAGTATAGACTTACAATTACTGTAATCTGGTGCTTCACTCCTTCAAGAAAACCACTATTTAGATACATCAGATATGACATGTACAGTAGAAGCCATAAAGGCTGATCATTTTGCTAAGAAATTTCAAAAGTGTCACTTTGGAGTATAAAATCTACAGATACTGATCAGTATAATTTCCCCCTTGCCTTATTATCCACTTTGTTCCCTTGGGCAATAGATAGATATTAGCAATGCTTTGCTTTGGAGGAAAATGAGGATATAGGATAACTCCTAGTATTTGGTTTGACAGATGTAAGCTTTGCTTTTCAGTTTGTATAAGCCCATTAATACATAGGTGCTTATGGATGGTGGAAATACCCCACAGCTGCAGTCTGCTTCTTGCCCCAAGAGTGACCCCCAGAAAACACTCAAGCTTCACAGCCGTGCAGCCCTTTTGCCACTTCCAGTCCTGCAAACGTGTCCAACAAACCCACTGATCGAGATAAGTAGAGCTTTAGAACATTTCTACTAAACCATAATGTGGTCAGTAGATTGTTTTCAAACAGCTTTGTTATCCTCACTTATCTACGGCTTTATCACAGTTTCCCTAAATTAGAAGAAAGCACTTTAAGAGCAACAAAAATGAAACATTTGTGAAATTCAGTAGCTTTGTGTCCAGTCCATCTGACATTTAATTAACACAAGCATGCAGTTCAGACATACAGGAAGACTGTTTAGCGAAACTCAGAAAAGACAACACCTGGGTAACATGCTCTTTTTCTTTATAAAATAAGATTTTGAAGGTGAAACAATGATAAATGGAGTAAACTCATTATATCAACCACTCATAGTTTTACATTCATCTGCAGATCTGTAGGCATAGTCACACGAATATATGGCAAAGGAGGAAACTGGGAATGAGTCCATAACCCTTCAGTAACAAAATGTCACAAATTACTCCTCCCATTAGGACTCTTACCCCACATAATTAATTCTTGCAGAGTTATCATATCTATATTGCCCTTGGCCTACACATCAAGTATGATTGTTGTAAATGATCATTTTACTTGGTAAGTTGGATATTTTCTGAAATGGAACATATCTAGCTATATATAACCACTTTAAAGATTCTTTTGCTTATAAAAGGCTTTTTCAAGCTATGCTAGTGACAGAAAAAAATATTATAATTTTCTTGTATCACAAACACACGTTTGACCTGTTTGCAAACACAAATTATATTTTACTCTTACTATAATATGTTAATCATTACATTTATATTAATGGTGTTATATTAATGGTGTTTAAAATAATGGTCCTACTTATTTTGATTGGGAGAAGCAAAAATATAGAATAAACACCAGCTAGATCGAAACCTCTTTGCATTTCTGCTCTTTGAAAGAGGAGGACCTGGAGTACAACAAGCATTAATTGGGCTGTCTGCCCAAGTAGAGATTAGCTGCGTAATCGACTTCCTATTCAAAGCTTCCCAACTGTAGTTTAAAAACAGAAAATTTTTGTTGACTTCTTTCATCCACTTTGCTAGATTTCTGCAGTAACAAGTGAGAGAGGGACAGAGCTGCTTTAACCGCATGCAACAGTAGAAAACTCCAGTCACTTACACACTTCATCTGGCATTTCATTAAAAATGACTTTAACCATAACCAATTTAGATATTCAATGTATGAAATGTTGTCCCTTTCACAGCCAAGCATCATAAAAACATTATGAGTTTAAAAATTCAATTCTGTTGAATAAGCTGGATTCAAAAGTTTTGCCTCAATTTGGCCAAAAACCTCAATATTATAAACAATCCCTACTTTAATCTACGTAAAACAGTTATTCAAAATAAGTTGAAATATACTGGTACTTTTTCTTTATTTGAGTCTGAAGGTGGACAAACTAAAGCAAAGCTTAAAAGCAGTGCCATCTTACCTTACTGAGTTCAAAGTCTGTATAGTAGAATCTTGTGTTTGCTCTGAAGTCATGATGCAAAATTTTTATTTTCTTTTTTCCTGCTTTACATTGACAGAATGTGTAAAATATTTAATATGTAGTTTTTTTTTTTTGGCAAGTAAAACAGTCGGATATAATATCCATTCAACCAATTTTTAAATAAATCCATATATTGTAGTTGAAATACATGTGCTTAAAAATGTGTATGCACTTGAAATGCAATCAAGTGCATTTTTAAGGCCAAATATGCAAGCAGGCCGTATAATTTATTATGATTGATATTATTCTGTAAAACTATAATCTATCATAGTTTTAAGGCGACTTTTGATGCAATGTTAGCGCATCTTGTTAAAAGCTTAATATAATAACAGTATATAATGCTCTAAGTGGCTATCATAATGTATCAGCCTTTCAGTCATTTAATTAAAGTATTAAATGACTTTCAATGTGGTACTATATTGCTTTCTATGCATGAATGAAGTGATTTGCAGAAGATATTGTATCTAAGTGAACGTGCTGTTTGTGGATTTTAAATTAAATACAAAAATGGATAACAGAAATGCAATTTTACATAAATTATTTGTTTCTTATAGAAGCTATTTATGCTTTCAGCCTTGGAGCAAAATTGGTCCCGCTTGACTAAGATAATATGAAATTAATTTGTAAGTCATGCTTATGGTTTGCTGCTATGAGTGAACAATACCTACCTTCACGTAGTGCTCAAACTTTTTAAATGTCCTGGAGGAGTTCTGGTTTGAGTCCCAAATCTACTGAGATTTCCTAATGAAGGCTTTACCTTCCAGGCAAGCATATTTCTCCAAATGACAGTAATTTACATATGATGTATTTAGAGAAGAAGAGGGCAGGCTAATTCTATTTGGAGATTTTCCTTTGTTTTAGGAGTCATTAGCAGCTAGCTGAAATCTAATTTTTACAATTTCATCAGCCCATCTTGGAAAGCCTCTGTGAGCTCATCAGAGAGGAGCATTTATTGCTAAGTGTTCTCTATTGCATTAGCACACAATAAAGCGGCCAGGGACTGCTACAGACGTTTATGTGGAATCCAGTTAACACTCTGCCAATTCGTTTTTTATTGGGACACAATCAATTTTTATTCATTTTAAAGCCAGAATGCTTTCTTTCATTGTGTGCCTACTCCAGCTTATTATGCCTTAAACTAATTACCCAGTTGTTTTCACAAAATGCAGATGTTTATGTTAAAGATTTCCTCTGAAATGCAGACCTGATGTGCATATACATATGCTTTCCACTGTGATTTAAACAAAAATAATTGTATTCATAATTTAATTTATATAAGTCTGGCAAACTGAGGGAGGTCTAAGTAACAAACTGATTTTGAAAATGATAAGAAAAGTAATCAACTTTAGGCCCAATGTGTATTTAGCTTTCTTTTTGCTGTAAAAATGTGAGTGTTTCATTGCTGGGATGTAACAAAACTTTTCATGTTTTAGAAGTGCATTTCACACAGCAGAAACTAAATTAGTTTTAATTTTGGAAAAATAAGTTTGATCTGTTTCTTACTCTTTAAGTATTAAAACAATTCACTGCATAATTTGACATTTATAGCTGAAGCCACTGTATTTTAACTGAGAACAGCTTTTATTCTTACATAATGCAGTAAGATTATTTCAAACTTTTCATGTACATTAGGCTATGTAAAATACCTTTTACAAGGATGTAGAGGTGAAAAAACTTAATTTAGTACATGTGTTTATAGTATGGTCTGATAAGGTACTGTGCGTGTCTATGGAATGAATGAAAGGTGTGATTTTAACAGTGTGCTACTGCCTACGTAGAGAATAAGTTACTTTTTGCAGTGAAAATCGACATGTTTTTGTTCTTTTTACATATTTAGTCATTACCTGACCATCTTGGGCTGAAAGTTCTGTGTTCCACAGACACTGAAGTTGCCTTAGAGGGCAAAGCTGAGTGCATCCTCATCAGTATGTAGACAAAAGGTCTGCATGGCATAGCACGAGATTCAGTAATGGTATCATCCGGTCTTATGCACATTTCAGAACCGAACTGCATTTGTGTGCTATTCATGATGCATCTGAGTTGCAGCACTTACACCACATAGTTTTCAAGATGATTGCATCAAACTTGTAATAATTCCTCATCTATCTGAAAGCATGTAATAAAATGACTCATTCCACACATGCTGTATATACTGTGAACTCCTTTAATAGCATGTTTGATTGTACAAATATCAGATGTTAAGAGCCAGAATTTTTATTATCAGCTTATCTTTGAAAGCAGGTATGACAGATTTGTTGATGAACATTCAAGTATTGTTATTGTGTACTCATTATTTGCTAAGCTGCTTTTGTAGACAGCCAAGACACCTCAGCATGTGTAGAGGAAAAGTGGCTAAAGTCCTCTTAGTGTGAGTTATATGAGTGCCTCTTTACTGCAATGTAATAATTAGAGTGCTTAAGTGCTCCTTGAGCAAAGACAAACCTAGATACTCTCTTCCTCTTCAGCCCCTCCTCTCCTTCACTAAGAAGGTCTTTAATGGCTCCCATTTGACTCAGATATCATTTATTGTTTGGTATCAGGTGTACACCTTGTACCATTCACCATTGGTCCTGAAGCATTCCAGATGTTAGCTGCAATATGGGCAAAAGACTTAAAGGCTTACTCCTTACTCTTTATTTTGTAACCTCTTGTTGCATTGTCATTTCTTAATACTAATCCTTTATTGCTGGGATTAACACAAAAAATCAAGAAAACATTTTCTTCTCAAAATAGTGCAACAGTGTATGTGGTCATTGTTCAAAATGTTTTATCTGTGTGTAAAGATATTCTTGCCGTCTCTGTTGAGGGATTTTTCTCGCAGTGGTCCCCAGAAGACTTCAACAGGCTAAAAAGATGACAGGTTATCATTGATCTGCCCAAACTCACTGAAATCCATTAAAAAATGTATGGGCTGTTGTGCATTAACAGTGCACTCTACTGTTTTCGATCCATTAGAGGAGCAGGGTATGGGGCCCCTAGTGGCCTATAGGCCCCACAGAGGTCCTTTAGCTTTAATTTAATTAAATTACCTTATAATGAAAACAGCCATAATGAGATTAATTTTAATTATTCATCAGTGGCCGATTTGAGACAGAGACAACATTAATAATGCATTAAAGGGCTAAACATTTTTCAATTCAATGCCTTTTCCTTTTGTTAAAGGTGTAATTTATTAAGTGCTGTGCAGCTGCTAAATGTGTCGGTGGTGAAGACGCCCTGACGCAGAGGTCGGTTAGACAGACTGTTGAACTGCTTCATAATTATATTTAAATGTCTGTCATGGTAATTAATATGGACCCAATTATACAGCTTTTCACATAGCTGTAAAAAACAGCAAGGGTTTTTTTAGTACATTTATTTTGAGTTGGTTAAAGCTAACTGGATCTTCAGTCAATACCTGAAGCAGAAAAGTAATCACAACTTGCTTTCTTTCTTTGTAAATTTTTGCATTTTTCAATCAGATTAGTAGGTTGATTCCCCAAGTGTGATCATATTAAACCACATTGGTATCTGGCCAACAGCATTGGGGAAGATTGTTACACTGTGTCAAACTGAAATTAGCTGGCTTGCTAATATACTTTTTTTGCTTTCGCTGGGCAGCCAGAATTGCACATTTGAGATCTGTAAAATGACACTGTGAAATTTATGATTTAGGTAGCACATTTTACATTGAAAAGTGTCATGAACAGATAAGAGCATAGAGGAAACAAAACAGTAGAAGTGACTTAATCCAGGAGACAAGGATGTCATTGGGGTGGAAAGCTGGGTACATTTATCAGGCCTTCATCAATACCCAATTAATAATTCAGGCACAGTCTGGGGCTTCTATGGGGCAGGGTTTCAGCCAGCTTGTAATTTTGTAAATTGCTTAGTCATCATGCTGTGAATGGACCAGGCCTCGCTCCCTGAAGTTTAATCCAGATGTGCTTGTAATGTTATCAGATATACAGTGAGGAAAAAGATGAAAGGTAAAAGAGGCCATCATAGAAAGATCACTGCATAGAAACATGGAATAAACAATCTACTGTAAGCATCAGCTAACTATATGTGGGTTTTTATACATAAACTATACTTTACCAAGTGTAGTCTCCGTTTATCAGGAAAGCGTTGATTCTGGAAGAAAAAAATAACATTACTAACAAATTAATAATGTTCAATCATTCATTTTAGCTGTGCTATTAGGGAGAATTTGGCTACAAACTGAATCTCAGCACAGAAATAAAATGTAAAAGACTTTTTACTTTTTTTTACATTGCGATATGTATTTATGTAATATTGCATGTCCTAATCTACAGTATGCCTAATTGTATGCATTTGAAATCAATCAAATGAACAGAGAGAAAGAAGCCTTTTTCAAGTAACATAGCATAATATACTAAATGCAATAGAATAGAAATGAAAATGAAATAGAAATAAAACAATTCAAGTTGCCTATGAATTATTATATTTAAGAATACAACATGGCTGTTATTGTTAGAAAACTGGATTTTCCTATAGATATGTCGCTGACAGATTTCAAAAAAAGAAACAGACAGAACTAGCAGGCTCATTGTCCTTTCTTTCATTCTTTCAATTGTGAACAGTTTAAGGTGCCAAAGCTATATAACTAGTAAGTGAACAAACCTCTCAATTATCCCTTGCCAACCCTGTGACAGCTCCCATTGAGAGAAAAAGGTCTTCTAAATGATCTGACTAGTTTTACCTGTTCTACCTACAAAATGCTCTATTCTTCCACCCAGTTTCTGTGGCAATGGAAGTTTTTTTTTTTTTTTTTGGCTATAAAAATTTTGTTCTCCATTAAGTAATATGAACTAATGCTACTGACTGTTTCAATGCAAGGCTGCTGAGCTACTTTTGGACCTGTCTAGCTGGTAGACATAAGCTCAGAAAGCTTTGCTAAGTCACATATTGAAAGAAGACAACATTTCTACATTTCTGCTGTTGTGGTTGAGCCAACTAGATGTTTTCAGAACTAAAACACCTGCTGCTTCTGTCATAAAGTAACCAAATCAAAAGGATAAAAACTTTACAGTCCATTACAAAATTTCCCATTTTGTGCTTTATGTTTCTCATTGTAGAAATGGATCTCTGTAACAAATGCAATGTTTATTTTGGAGTAATGGGTGATTCCCACCATAAGCAGACTTGTTGTGGCTTCATTTTGATTTTAACAAAGACCTGCTGAATCAGGGATATATCAGCAGAGTTTGCTAAAATATATCACATTTTCCTTTCAACAACGTAGCTTTAAAAGGAGAATTTATCTGTTTTCATCAGATCATAAAATGTATATTTACTGTCTGAAGAGATTTATGGTTCAGATTTTAAGAAAAAAAAATTCCTTAAAGCAAAGGAGTTGAAAGTTTAACTCCAGTTTCAAAATATCTTACAGCTTTTTCTTTGTATTTTTCCTTTACTTTCTGGACAGCACATAAAATAAATATCAGTCCTTCTCATGTTGACTTGTACCAATGATACATGATATTAGCAAATGTTAAATTGAGATTTGTTATTGTTGAATATACCAAATATTCAGTTATTTTTGATTGCACTGCTTTACTAAATATATAAAAGGTATCAAAGACTACATAAAATTAGTGGCATTGCAGGATTAAATGTGTAATATATTTATATTTTTTCCAGAGGTAGCTTACCAATGACATGTAGCCTGAACACATCTGTGAGGATTAGTCATCAGAGAAGTTGAAGGACAAGAGGCAGCACTGGCCTCTAGCCAAGGCAACAATCTAATCACACCCACACCGGACTGGCAGCTTTCCAGGTAATTTAACAAGTCTATATTGAACTCTATTGTGCAGCTCATGTACAGCCACTGCTGTTGTTGGAATCAAAAAGATTTCACCAAATGGCTAGAAAATATTAGTATTTTTTTATGATCAGACCCCTTTAACTCACAGGCTTGCTTGTGCTAGGCTCCTAGCTGTGGAGAAGCAGACACACGCCTCCAAATTGTACATAGGCCAATATATTTTTTGGGGGCTTTTCGGGTGTATTTTAAATGCACAAAGTACTTTTCATACTTTGAAGGAGAAGTCTGATCATTGTATTTAGGATGTTGAGTCTAAATAATTCTTTGTTTTCTTTCTATCTCTGTTAGCTAGTTGCTAAGCTAAAGCTAAGCTAAACCTAAAGGAAATGACATCTTAGGAAATCCAAATGAGAGCTCTGCTTAGAGGAAATGACACACTAGGGAATGCTCTCTTTGGGAGTAGCTTATATAGAGGTTAACAAAGGGAATGGAAAACTTTTGATTTTTGACATTTGTCTGTTAGCTCTTAGAGGTAGAGGGCCATAATGGACCAGCTGTATTTTGGTATTAATAAATGGAATTCATGAATTCAACTCACTGACTCTTCTTCAACATCATATATCACAAACTTAGCACGGAGAATGGATAATTCTCCACAAGAACTATTGTAAGGAAGAGAAGAAGGATAATGAACTGGAAGAAAAGGAGCAAGTGGTAGTATTTTTGGATTTTGATTGGGAACAAGTTCTATGTTTAAACACCTTGTTTCCTCTGTAGCTTTATGCCAGGGCAATATATGGCGCTGTGATTTTAGCATGTTGTAGAAACTCACCTGCGCTTTTGACCCTTAGCTTTCACCTCCCTAGCTACCACCTCCTTTGCAAAACAGTAACCCATCTCTGCATCTGATGAAGCAAGTGCTCATTTACTACATATTCTGTATCAGAAGTTGTGTTATACTGAACTGGTTAAGTAGCATGCACAGTACAGTGCTGTCCGCCATTGTTTCTTACACTGTGGACTACTTCACACCTCCACAGGGGGTGTCCCACTGTGAGAGAGTCTAATCACTGTAGATGAATAAACGAGCAGCTGGATAGCAACAAATGGGTTCACTGAAAACCAGCTCTATGTAAATGGGGCATAAAGTTAAATCCAGGATGGTATACGCTCTGCTGCAAACTCCCCCCAAAAGCACTTGCATTCTCTACCACTTTTTAAAATCCTCACTGTATATCAGCTTGTATTAAGAAGTGTAACCAAAATACTAACAAGAAAAACAACTTTTGCAAACACATGCTTCTGAAGGACAATTTTCTATAATTATTTTGTTTTTGTTATATATTTCCCACTACAGTGTTGCAAGCTAATTAAATCACTTCAAAGATAATTGCTGCTTTATTTTTTTGTTTTTTTTCAAATCAGTTCATGTTCTTGACGAGACAGATATTTCGTCCATTCTATCCCCCCATTATCCAACACACTTATCCCTTGGGAGGTGATGAGGGGTGCTGGTGCCTACCTCCAGTGGTGGTAGTCCAATGTGGTACTGGTTAAGTACCTGGTTAAGTCTCAATGGGCGAGAGGCAGGATACCACCTGGCAGGGCAACACATAGAAGACAGCACAAACAACCATGCATGCACTCACCCACACCTAAAGAGATTTTAGAGAGATCAATCAACCTGACAGTCATATTTTTGGACTGTGGGAGGAAGCCAGAATACTCAGAGATAACCCAAGCATGCACAGAGAGAACATGGAAACTCCATACAGAAAGATCTCGGGCCAAGTTTCGAACTCAGAACCTTCTTGCAAGGCAACAATGGTACCAACTGCACCACTGTGCATGTGTGTGCTGATGTTTCCTTACAAGGACAAAGACTAAGTGTTTTGTGGAGAGTTCATTGCAAATTCCATTTCCTCCAAGGAGAATTCACCTTTTCCCAGGGAAACTGCTGCTGCAAACACCTCAAGAGGAAACAAATATTGCATATAATTAAGTTTTATTGGCGTACCTCACAATGATGTGTTTGTAAAAAAAAAGGTTAAAAAAAAGTGCAGCATCAGGAAGTCTCTGCTATCAATGCAAAGGCAATATTAGTTATTATTCCATTTTTAGGAACATGTAGCTTTTTGCTTTTGGTTTTGCTCACCTTTTCCTCGAATGATAGTCTTGGTTAAATTTTCATATTCAAATTAACTTTGACAGCATTTCCTGTGTACTTGATAGTGGCAGCACAAAGGTAGTGTTCAGGAAGAACATCAAACGAAAGGCTGTCTTCCTTCCTAATTATGAATGCAGTGAAAAGTAATAATAATAAATGGAAGCCACCAGGACTTGTCATGTGGATTGGGCCTCCACTGAAATACTCCTTTCTTATATTTTAGATTCAGAAAATGGAAAAAAGTACAAAACATAAATAAATCACAAATGTTCTCTCTGTTGGCAAAGAAATAGTCCTCTAAGCCAGATTCATATGCATGATAACATCTGTTACTATAGCACAGGACATAAAAAGTAAGACCTATTGTAAAAAAGGAAAGCCTATCAACTTTATCACTTTGTGGCAATCTGGCTGTTGACTCTTAGCTCAAGATATCTTTCCAAACATAAACATTTCCTTATCCCTTAACTTTGTGTTGTTATTTCCCTTAAATCCAAGACTTAGATTGTTAAATAATCCTGCATTTTTAAGAAAACATTTCTTTTTAGTCGTTAAGCTCATGCTTTTCTATGACGATCTCTGAAAATAAAGAGATCATGAATAAGTTTCTGCACATCCATTTGACATATGAATTAACACTATACTGTGAGGACAATTATTAGCCAAGTCAGTATTATAACTAGAAGATAATTTTTAGGAATATTTTCTAATTCTAAACTGGTGATGCGTATTTGTGATGTGAGCTAAAAGATAAATATGATTTATCAAGATGTGATTGATGTGATTCTTTAGCATTTCCTTTTACTTATTTACCGACTCTTAAAAACTCAATAATTACAAAAAGTCTCTGAGAAGGAAGCAGCACTCTTGAACTCACTAAGATGTTGGGGTGTGATCAAACGCTTTGTTTAAAATAGTCAAGAAATGTGTCTGCAAGAAGTCTATATCTTCCAAAAAGTAATTTTTCATGCAGGACAAAGCTTCATCACATGCATTCAACTACTCCTCTTAATGGTTAGCCAATAATGATGGTAAAAATTAAAAGTTATAACATGGTCCCCTTTCTTCACCTGACCTGAACTCAAATGAGAACTTGTGGGCAGTTTTTCAGCAGGAGATTAAAAGTGAAGAAAAACAGTTCACCTCTCCGAACAGTATCTGGGAGGCTGGGACTGCTGTTGTATGAAAGGTTGATACTCAGTAGATCAAGAAACTGTCAGAAGTCATGAATAGAAGATGTATCACTGTTGCTGAAAAAGCAGGGTCTTTACTTCAGAAATGTCTTTTGGAAAGTTTTGACTTATTTGTAATTCTCACTTGAACAGATAAAAATAAAAACATAAGAGGGGAAAATATGTGTTTGTCATTTAGTTACGAAATAATTCTACACAGTAATTGTTGCCCAATAATTGTGAACACATGGATATTCTCCTAAGAATTCCCAAACCCCATTTTTACTTTCTGGCATTCTAGGTTTATTAGTATGTTGGATTAACTGAGAACACTCTAGTTGGCGATTAATAAAAATAATTCTCAAAAATAAGACTTGCCTGATAATTGTGCACACAGTGTGCTCTCTCCAAATGTTCCTCTTGTGTGTTTATCCAGGATAATTAAATGCACCTGCCATTGTTTTAGTTCTCCTTGTCTGAGCAATGTGAATTTCGATGCTGCAGCTTCCCTTCTTTTATCCACATGTGGTGTTAACTTAAAGCAACTTTTTTAGGATCAAACAACATGTAGTTGAGTAGAAACTAATCACAAATGCTCAGAGTTTGAATGGCATATTGAATGGTGTCTTCTGAATTGTGCTACATTACTAGAGCACAATTAAGCCCTTTTGCGTAAAATATGGGACTAGTTATGTGTAGAAAAGTGATATTTTCATGAATCACTTCTCACACCAGAGGCTAAACTGCCTTTGTGCATCAGGGAAGCAGTTCTAGTGAGAACAGGAGTATAAATGTTAATGTCTGCCTAAATTATTCCAGAACTGTTGTGTTTTTTGTTTCTGTTTTTATCTTAAGTGATCATTTACCACTGCAATAAATTACAGGGAGACTTTGCTCACCACAGAACCAAATCTTTGGGTAGGAAATTGATTTAAGACTCCATTCTACTGACTTCAGTAAAATGTTGTCTGACTTTCTCTCGCAATATATTTTGTCATTCTCCAGCTTCGCAACGTTTGAGTTTTGCATCCCAAATGTAATGTTTCGGTTTTTTTCTTTCTTCTACTACGCTCTTTTATAAATAGCTTGAAGCCTGTGTTTGATATGAAAAAGTTACAAAAATGTTGTAAACTTTATCATATGTGAATTATAAAGTCCCTCCAGGTTTATCCATGACTGGACAGTTTCTGTAGTTCTAATGGTAACATTTGTGGGTACTTTAAAGTTGTGCTGCTCAGTATGTTTGCTGCTGTAGCTGGAAATAAGCTACTCATACCCAAATAATCCATGCATACTTTTTTGCACAGCACATACACAAAGTAATGTCTATAGCTAAGCCCAGTTGCTAAGTCTGGAGTCCTTCTTAAAGCTGGTGTCCAGTGGGAGTTCCTATTCATCAAGCTGTGCTCACTTCCACTTGCCTCTTGTGGACAAATGTGGATGTAGGTTAAATATAAATGATCTTCCAGTTTTGTTGTGTCTGTTAAAGTCCGTTGAGGTAGATGGCTGTATAGTAATATTCCTGGCTTATATATAGTGGAAGCACATCTATATTGTCAGTAAGATGAACCCCAGCTTGCAGCACTAAGTCTTTTGTAATCGGGTTTAGTCATTGAGGAGAATGGCGCAGGCCCAGTCTAAGTGTCTTTCATCTGGCCAATTCAAACAGACGTTTGACCCCAGACATTTGCCTAATGTGTTTTTGTTATGTGGACTCCTGGCTTCACAAATGTCACAGTGGCTGGACTAGTGGGGGTTTGGATAAGTGAGTCAGAGAGGGGAGACACGGAGTCAGCCTGAGGGAGGGGGATTGCAAGGCCACAGTTATGTGTATAACCTCTGCATTTTGCACTCTAACCTACTGGGAGTTGGTGGTGTGCTGAACATAAGTTCTACTGATGACTGTGGCCCAGATCCCACTGCAAGCCGTCTGATCAGCAGCCTGGCTCCCTGTGCTCCACTGACCTGGGCAGCTGTGGAGGAGTTGTGGAGTGCCACATTACTGGATTGCACCAGTAAGAAGCCAACCTGAGACAGTTGGGGCGACCCTGACAAATGCTGCCATTAGGGGGGGGTGTTGAAAATTTATTACCAAACATATTGGTATTTTAGGGTGTAGCTGATTTTGATTTAGTAGTGTTCCCACTGAGGTTCTGTCTTCAAACCGGAATGTCAGATTATCACCACAGTCCTCACTTACTGCCATTTTGGATAGTAGTTTTAAAACATCTAGCACTGTTTGATCAGTTTGTAAGTTTGCATATATGCTCAAATTATAACTCTAGTGAAGCCTTACAAAACCTTTTTTTTTTTGAGAAGTTTAAGTTGTTAAAAATATTGTAAATTTTCCGTTCTCTTTCTCGGTTTTGAAATAAATGTAAAAGTTTTTGTTATTCCATAAAAAGGTAAATCAGAAGACCATTCACAGTATTTTTTTCTATATTCTATTTACTTCTGAAATTTTGCTCTTTTTACAAAGATTAAACCTAGAATAATTTTAAGATCTTACATCTGATCTTATCTGGTATGCTTATCAGTTGCTGAAATATATTTAGAACATTTTGCAAAGCTTTGTAGTTGATTAACATTTTTGTCTTCTTTGTTCAGTTGAGTATTAATCAGGCCCCCTTTTTTTGAATTGTTGATTTATGCACCTCTAAAATTGATATATTTTTTAAAGCAGTGTTGCTTAAATACATTTCATGCCAAAACTATGATGTAATTTTCAGTTCATTTTATTATGAAATCATAAAAAAATAATCTTAAGTAATACTTTCAAAAAGATGCCAGTGGTTACACAATTTAATTATCTTATATGTGTGATAAACGACTTTCATTTGGATATATGTTCGCTGTGTAATGCCTTCAGTGGTACTTTGCCTCAGAAAGGTCTCTTTCTGAGTAATAGGTCTCTGAAGTGTGCTTGTTTTGCTCTTTTAGGGCCACTGGAGAGCAATAAAGTTTTGTCTGAGGATTTTCGAGGTCCTCTCAGACTTTCCCCAGGTGTGCTTCGCTGGTCATAAAGTGTACTCTGCTCACATGGTATAGACAAATGTATCCATAGAGAATTTTAAGTACAGATTGGTTTGTATGCACTGTAACAACTGCAGTATATAGTAGTTCCTTTTGATAATTATATGAGCAAAAGTTTAAATTGGTACAATTTTAATATGGTAAGAAAAAATACTTCACCTGATTCATAAAAATATTGTGCTTGTTTTGTTTGGACCTGTGATAACTACACAGAAAGGCTACTCTGTTATTTTTAGCTTTTGACGTTCCAAGAGGTTAACCATTTTCTTTGTTCCTGGCTGTCTGTGGAATAAAACTCCCATGTATTTCCATGTTGAGGTATGCTGTGTTTACTTTCATCTCTGCTCCTTAGAGAAAGCCGGCCAACTTGATGTTTGTTTATGAAGCGTTCAGAACTTTCATTCACCACTTGAAAGCACTCTACTTGCTACTAATTTACCTAAAGGGACTTCAAAATTATCTGTCTGCACTGTCAAAATCTTTTTTGTGGTCACAGTCTGTCATCCTGAAAGACTTCCTTTGGAGTTTAATGAGAGCTTCCTAGATGAGTGAATTTTTTGCTGTATATACTGTGCTGAAAGGCATTTTTATATATCACAGTGACTTGGTTTTGATCCTCAAAGTAGCTCTGGCTTTAGTTTATTTACTTTGCTTTATTTTATTTGTCACATGAGCTTAGGCATGAGATCCTCATGATATGAAGACCGAGTAAAGATATCACGGTTTTGTGGTATCACAGTATATACACCAAAGTTTTTGCAGCTTGCTCTGCTGATTATAGTTATCCTTAAAACTTAGCATGTCAATGAGAAAATGTGTTACTTTACATAAATGAAGCCCATTGCAAGGTAATGTTGAACTCTAGCTTTAACATTACCTTGATAAGATTGAAAGATGACACCCAATTAGTTTCCATACCATAACTATATTTCCTAACAGCTGGACTTTCTAATTTTATCAGCAGGACAAGGGTGTAGTACACTTCTTTCAGCCACCTGACCAGCAATAATCAGTAACATTTGGAGGAAGGCCAGTGCTGTATTCTCCCTAAAGTGGGAAAAATCTGTGGTCACTAAAAGTACACTAAATCGAAAAACTGCATTCTGAAAAAACTGCAGCTTTTAAAAACGTTGCTATACCTTGATAGTGGAAAGAGTCCTGTGCCTTTATGTTCTAACCAAGATTTTCAATAACATAGAACAGAGATTTGATAGATGGCAGTAGGAAGAGAGAAAAGCTTTACTTCAAAATTTATTTGAATGGGTATTGCTTTTCACTTAACCACTATTGTTTTGGTTCTGTGAGGTACTGGATGTTCCAGTACCTCACAGTAACAAAGCTCTTCAAAAAATTGACATCATGCAAACTTTGTCCCACATGACTCAGAGGCAATAGTTAAAGCTTTTTAAAAGAGGCATATATAATTAAGCTTTCTTTTTTCTTTGTATTTCCTTTTAAATCAACAGTTGAACACTTCAGTTCCTAATGACTGTAAAAATATATAAAACTGTTATTTTATTCAAAGTTATCCCAAGTTCAAATTTCCCTTCTTGGGTTGAAGGTTTAAAATGTGTAATGCTCTGCAGAGACGTATGTCAAAGAAGGAACTTGATCCCCCCAATGTGTGATGCTGAATAAACATTGTAGTAGCTCTACCCAAACAATGTTGCAGCGCATGCATATGAAAATATTGCAACTGTGTCGCCAGAGTGTGAGCATTTTGTTTCATCTGAACCATTTGATCCCTTGTCACAGTGTTCCTACCTCCTTCAAGCTGTTTATGTATTCTAAGCAGTTAAGTCAAGATAAGTAAACTCACTTTATCAGATTGTTAAAAAAAAGAAAAAATCACTTAAAAAGTAGTAAGAGTCTATTTAAATTTGCATTAGCCCTTATCTTGAAAACAGAATCTGGAAATTGGAGTTAGGTCTATTTTCATGTGTGTGAGTAGCCGAGGGGATAACCTATTGGCAGCGGAGGACAGTTCAGATCTCTCTTCACTCTAAATTGCAGACAGGCATCCTTGCAACCCCACATGAAGACCATTGAGTCCCATCAAGATAATCCTTAATAAAGAACGGCTTCACATTTAATCTTAGCTTGCTTCTCAAATTTCTTACTTGATATAGTTTTTGGCAAGTGCCGTTTTAGCGCTTATGTCAACTGGAGCGTATCTGTGCATCTTCTGTTAAGTCTCCATTTGGCAGACACGAGGGAATTTAGGTTTTATTGTTGCACAAATTATAATTTTATTGTTTCTGCATAACACATCTCAGTTTTAAATCTGCCTACTTTTTTTTAACGTGCAAATGTTTAATTCTAGTAAGTCAACGCAATTGCAATTTAAAATGTAAAGCTTAATTTGCCCTTTTAGTGAGATTGTTTGGGTTTGACAGCCTTTAATTTATTTCTTCTTCAGTCAAACTGTTGCGATGATTGGAGCTCTTATTCAAAACATGCCGCAGAGCACTGCATTCAGGAGGAAAATCTAAGTTTATTTAAGGCATAAACAATGCTGCATGATTATACCATGGAATTTGAAAATAACTCACTTGCAAAATTTCGTCTCCATCTAATTTTATACAGCTGCTTATTGACACAGAGCGAGAGAGCCAATGCCTGAATGCAGCTACATAACTGGAATGTGTGCCTAGATGCTATTGAAATAGTTACATGAGAGTCCCCCAGCATCTTTTATTAGTCAATTGAGTTATCAGCAACCTGCTCTATATGCAATATATTTCATGCTCTGATGCTATCATGTGATCGTATAGCTTTACCTTTGGGCATTTGGGTTACAAAGTGAACCAGAGTGTTCTTTTTCAGACAGTGTCCATATTGTCACTGTTGTGTGTTTCAGTCAGGATAGATGATTGATCTATTTTGTTCATTTCTTTATTGATTTCAGCTATGCTCATGTTGGCACAGTTTTGTTTGGCTGGATAAGTTACAGCTGAGCTACTCAAACAAGAACTGACTAATTTATGACTTTAGTAATAATTATAAATCGCATTTAAAAGGTTGTCTTTCATTAACACATTTTTAAATTCCTTAAGATGAGGTCACTAGGGGTTCTCACAGTATGATAATCAGTTTATTTTTTATTTATCTTATTTAAAAGAGATATTTCTTTACATTTTATATGTCATGTATAGTGTTTTCTCGTCATAGCTAATTTACAACTAGTGTTCCTTGCCAGCTTAATGAATTAAGGCATATATTAATTGGCTGGAAGTGCAAAACTACTGTCAATAAAAAGCTAAAAGGATTTGCACAGCCTAAACTAAAGGCAATGATCACATGCAATAATTAAATGGTTATGCCATGGTTTTACATTACATCTACACAAACTTTAGGAAAAAAATTACATTATAATCAAATACTTTTTGTATTAAACACAGGGTCAAATACTCATCTTGCCCTTATAGTACATGTTAGTCATCATAGTTGTTTTCAAACATATTTATGTTTGTTTTAATTTGGCACTTGAACTTAAGCATCAAGTTAACCAGCAACTGCAGAGTAAACAAGTAAATTGACTCATTGTATCCAATATCCTCTTTATATTTATTTTCTTTGTACATTGACACTCTATTGTATAACACTCTGATATTAGCTGGTTAAATGCTCATTTAGCCAATTTGAAGTTGACCTACATGGATCAGTTTTAAAAAGACATTCCTTCGTACAAAATGAAATATTAAAAAAGGAATTTATCTGCATTGTTTTATAAATATGATCAAAATAGAGTAAATGGGATCAAATGTGAATCTGCCTATGTGAAAGTTTTGATTAAATTATGTATTTATGAATTAATGCTATATATTTGAATAGATTTGAATTAATAATGCTGATAGTTGGTACTCCTTTGGTCTCCAGGTTTTTAAAGCACTGGTGTACCTTTACAATGGTGTTTGAACCATGTCTAACTGTAAACAAGATGGTTAATATGTACTTGTTGTTGTTGGTTTGTGTAAGTATATTTACTCCACCTCTCTCCTTAAGCAATATAGTGCAGGTTTTTTCAGCAAGCTAACAGGCAGTGCACAGCAATAGCTGGAGAGGAGTAGCAATGTTTCTCCAAGCTTCAAACAAGCCTAGAAAAATTAGATCACTCGAGTACTTTGTCATGAAAAGGACTTAGCTGCATGATTCTCTACAGATTCTAATGGTTTTTAAAGTTAAACCTGTTTAAAACTCTTGACATTAATATTAGACATATCCCTATAGTGATACTTATACGGCTATTGTTTATACTAGATTAATTAGGTATAACAGAGTTCAGACAGAAATGCAACAGGAGGAACAGGAGGGAACATTTACTTAAATGTTTATTTAAAATAATAATTAATTTAACCACTAGGGTTTTGCATGTTCATAGGAACTTTCAATATCTCTTTAAGTGTGCTTTAAAAGTAATGATAGGGACAGAATGACAGAAAATGTCATCAGTTTTTAAACCGTAACTTTTGAAATATTTCCATACCTTGATACCGGGATCCAGCCCATCTCTGTTACTTATTATACAGACCTGACGAGGAGGTAACAGAGTTTTAAAAGAAGTCCAGACTGAAACACAGCAGACTATTCTTCCAGCCGTGTGTGTTTTTTCTCTCTCACCACCTCCTTACCATAGTAAATGTATGATTTCCTCTTTCCTCATAATCATTTGTCAGTATTACATTTGGTTTTTCATCTGCAGGTTTTTTTAAGGCATGGAAATTAAACAAATTTTTAATGGTTCACTGGTATTTTGACCAGTTTACACACAAATGATATCCTTAGAAATAATGTCATGACATTTTGCAGCTAAATCTGTTCAGGCCTCATCACCAACTTGAATAAATCACCAGTTTCAGCTCATCGGTAGCAGTGCGGCCCTGCGATGCAGCTTCGCTCAGTTGAAATAATAACCTGGAGCAGACAGAAGGCAATCATTACCTTGCACATAGACGGTGTGCGTATGTGTTGACGGAGGACTTCCACTAGAGTGCTGCGGAGACGGGCAGAGGCGAGACTCTCGGCCGTTGTTAAACCTCTGGCTCCCCATCACCTATAAGCTAATGACCTAGCCCTCTGTTTGCTCTCTGAAGTCCTTCTGTGTCAGAAAGAAATCCATCTTTGACCCTGAGCTCACAAGAGAAAGCAAAAACCAAAAAAAAAAAAAGAATGTGGTTTGCGGTGGGGAGAAAAAATGAGCATACCAAAAACAAGAGAGAAAGAGGAGGGGGGTGAGAAGAAAAGTTTGAGCCCTCAGGCTGTGTGAGCAGAGCCTGCTGTTGAGCATTGTCTTAGTCTGCACTGATACAATCTGGAGAGGACTCTTTTTCTTAAAGCTGGGAGTGAATGACATATGGAGGAGCTTGTGTGCGGCACAACTCCCCTGTGTCTCCTCCAGCCCCAAAGTCTTCCTGTGAGAGCGCCGAGCAACTTTTCAGCTTTTTCAAACAGCAGCAGCAGCCTCTCTCTCCCTCTAACTCATTCACCGCTTTCCTCCCTCCCTCTGTGTTGCCCTCACACACTCCCTCTCTCTCCTTTTTCCCCCCTCTTCCTCAGACACTCACCAGTCACTGCCTGAAGCAGTAATCGGACAACTCTCGTTCTCAATAAGACAGTCTCCTGAGATACCGAGCTGGGCTCAATGGGTTCCAACACCTAAAATGAGAAAGAAAAAAGTAGTCCTGTAGTTTACATTTACTGCGCTACAGACTCTAGCAACACTCTGAGAGCTGTTTAAGACAGCGTGTTGTCCTCTCTGCTGGACTGACTGCCCGATCCTTTTTCCAGAAGATTTCTTTTTTAAAGGGGAAGATAAAAAGAGGGGATAAACGCACAGGGATTCAACTGTAATAGTAGTGAGTATAACTTTAATTTCTTTCTCATGTTTGACATAACTAACTGTCCCGTCTTAACTTGTTTTGGCTTTTGGTGTGACGGAGTCCGTAATTAGTTATTTTACCACATAAATTACTATTACAGTATGTAATTTCCAGAAAACTGGTATTATTTTTTTCACTTAATTTTTGGCCAAATCTTGTGATATTATTAAAATTTAAAGAAACCCAGCAAGATAGCAATTATAAAAAATTTAAAAAAATCAAAAACCTGAGAGATTTTTGGCCATTTAGAAAATTTATTAATAATAAGCAAATAAAATAAAGACCTCCTTGAGCATTTACAAAAATACAACAGTTACTCAAACAAAAAATAAACAGAAAATTACATACGATATTTAATTGAAAAAAAAGGAATCTGGTAACACCATATTGTTACTTATGTATTAGTTTTCACCTGCATGTAAAAAATTTGTTAAAAACTGTGCTTCATTTTTGTATGCGACACAAAAGGTTTAGGAGGCATAAATGAATACATAAATTAAAAACAACATATTTACATGTCTTTAAAACTTATTATGTATTATTTGTTAATAAAAATTTGAAATAAAAATTTCTTAGGTGACATCAAATTTAACATCCTCATGTAAATATTTGCCAATTTAGTTTTCCTGCCTATTTTCCTGGTGCAGTTTAGCTTTTTTTTATTTGAGAAAGAAGGCGTATTTTACACTGCAGTCGTTAATTTTCTCCAAGAAGACTCAAGAAAATGAACACAGTCAAAGCAGCTGACACCCAATGCCATCTGCTGAGGCCAGGAATGCCGTGGGGAGACCCGAGAGCCTCCGAGCGTCTCTCCAGGACGACAGGCCTCGACTCCCGGCTGTGCGGCGTCTCCGCTCGCCATCATTTCACGTGCAGGGAAGATGATGATGATTCATCCGGCTGTAATCACCAGCCTCGCTAATTGAAGGATGTTCTGATTTAATGTTCTTGCCTGCGAGCCCTTGCTTACCTTGAAAGTAAAAAATAAAAATAAAAAATTCCAGTTTGATGTGTAAGTATGTGTGATAGAAACATATATTTTAAAGGTTAGCATTTATTCCTGTTGACTTTGTTCAGCATCTAATTCTTTCTCTTTCTGTGTGTTAATGAAAGAGAGGAAATGAGCATTAGTGAGGCAGCCTGCCTGTCCTCTGTGCCATGAAGACAACAAGCGTGACAGGGTGTGTGATTGCCTGCTGCTGCTATTCACACACAAACAATAACCGTATTTATTCAATTAACAGATAATGAGCAGGCTGATTTAAAGGCTGTTTACACTGCCTATTTGCTTTACACAGACAGAGATTAGGGTCTCTCTGGCTTTAGCTCTCCACGCATGTCTAGCTGCAGTGTGCGCCGGTGACGGTGGTATTGTTTGCCTAGGGACTGATGTCTTTCGTATCGGATGCGTCTAATCGGCCGGGCCTTGGGCCTGCAGATTGAAAACGGTGAAAGACACAGAGCACTAATTGATCCATCTTCATTCAGAAAGTAGAGATAAAAAATGGGGAGTTGAAAATAGGATACGAGAGAAGGAAGAAGGTAATAGGGACCCTCTATTAAGTAGCCTGTAGTAGGTGATTAGTGGGCTGGGGGTGTTTACTAAATACTGTAGGGTGTTGTTTTCTTAACACGCCACTGTTTGGATCTGAAATATGTGGCTGAAAGAGCAGGAAATGAGCTTTTAGTTGACTTCCTTACAGATCTCTAATCACTAAAATCTTTCCTGTGTTTACTTGTAAATATCTTGATGTGAGGATCATTGTGAATTGGCCTATTGTCCAGGCACTACATATTCTATTATTTTAAACACAAACTCTTTGTGTTAGGTATTTTATCCTAATATTTCCTTCAAAATTACATGAAAAAAACACATTTCTTAACTGAAAGGATTAAAAGTACAAGTCAAAAGCACCACACATACAAAATCATTAACATTTGTCGCTTGACCTGCTTTCTGCTCTGGCTTGTAAAAAATATCTCCTGGCCCCTCAGTGGCCACAGTGGTTGGCAGGTTGTGATAAAATGTCCACCTTAAATCTTATTTGATAGCCTCTCAAAGGTAGAACCACCTTCTGGAAATAATTTTGAGGGTTGAAGAAGGTGGTATTAACAGATTTAACGTAGCTGCGGAAGGACCTGCTGAGGCACAATACAAGATTAAATCCAAATTACAGCGACAAATTGCGACTCAGCACGCATCCGCTGACAACTATGTTTTTATTCACAGACAAGAAAATAATGTCACAGTGTTGAATTAAATTTTTAAATAAAATTTAAACATGGAGCTGAAAAAGTACACTTTTATCGTGGATAAAACTGCCAATTTTCAAATGAAAATATAATAACATAAGTTCAGAAATATAACTTGTTAAAATATTAAATACAAATCCAAGTATTCTAATGTTGAATTTTTTGGCATCTAGTATTTTTATGCAAAAAAATCACAAGTGAATCACAACTTTTTGTAAACTGTACCCTAACATCTGTGTCCAATTGTTGTCAACATCTACATTCTTTTGCGGGTAGATTTATTTTTCCTGGGCTACCATGTGGATTCAGCTGACCAGTTTAAGTGGGGATTAGATGTTTTAAACTCAGATTTTGACTAAAGAATTTTTTGCAAAAGTTATAACAAACCACACTTCAAGTATACACTTTAAAATATCTCATAATATGTGGGTTGTATTTTAGGTGTATTCTTTTTTTATTGATGTAAAAAAAAAAAGGAGTTATTAAGTCCCCATACTTTGCATTTAAAACAATACTATCAATGTGAAAGAGAAGGGCCTCGCATGCATCGTAACGCAGGTCACACAGATCAGACGCCTTGCATGTTGTGATGATCTATGTTAAAAGCTTGGCTCGGGCTATATTTACCTTTGGCAATGCAGGTCTTGAAATAAGTAAAGCGAAACTAAAAGGCTAGCAAACCACCGTGAATGAAGCTTGTTGTGGCACTTTGTCTTCTTAATGACACTTCTAGCGCTTCATCTAGCTGGTCTTTGTTCTTGCTAAGACTTCAAAGACTTGGCAGTTCAGGTTGAAGTAAGATGAACATCAAAGATGCTGAATGTGGCCTTTTTTCTTTACACGATAAATATTTTGTGGTAAAGAAAAAAGGTTTCCTTTTTTTAAATGTATGCTTTCGTTCCTCTCCCCATCGTTTATACTCTACTCATCTTTTCACCTGCTGAAGGTGGTAGAGACACCAGCATGGTAATGGCTTTATTGGGCTGCACCATTCACCACTCAGAATACCACATTAGTCCACCACAGGAACCCCCTCCTGACCTTCTGATCGCTGTTAATGTGCTGTGGCAGAATGTGTTTCTCTTTCTTTATAGTTTTTAGCTCTGTGGATTTTACGTTGAGATTTATTTTTCTCTTAAGTATTGTTCTATTTTTACTCCCCTCAACAGAGATTGGTGTTGAATGAAAATACCCACTTTTTGGTGTTTTATTTTTTTTTTATGTGAGAATGGAATATAATGGTTATGTTCTGTTTCTAGTTATGGGAGAGGAGGCAAATTGTAAAGATAGAATGGTATTCATGAAGGCTTTGCTTTGGTGTGAAGAGCAAAGCCTGTTTGAGAAAAAAAAAAACTTAAGACCATCGAGCTCAGGTTACCTTGACTCATGTAAACAGTGGGCCATTAAAAAAAAATCTTGCTCTGATTTGTGGAAAAATAGAACATTATATCTCTTTTTTTATTTTCTTGAACAGATGAATACCTTTGACCTTTTTCTGGACCATCTATTCCCATGGAGGTTCAGAGTCAAGTCTAATATAGTGCCATAACCATGCAAGTATATGGCCCCGCTTGATGTTTGCAGAGAGGCAGGCCCAAGCAGGAGTGGACAGCAAAATGTAACTGTCAGCTAAAGGAGAGTAATAGAGGCATTCGCGGCGTCATAGGAAACATATGTGGCTCCATATGCTCTCCATGTTCTTGTTTCCAGTCTGCTTCATTGTCTGAGATGCACCACTGATCTGGGGGCCTCTAAAGTGCCTTGCGTTGGTGTGTGTGAGAGAGTGAGAGATGTGTGTGGGTGTGTGCATGTGTGTGCATTTACACCACTCTGATCTGGGGGCCCTGAGTGCAAGCAAACAGGCATGAGTTATGTGTCTTTGTTTGCAAAAGTGAAGCCATCGACACAAATAGTTGGGGTTAGTTTAATTATGCATAACAAGGTAGGAGAGTATTGATTTTTAATAATTTAGGTAAAAATACCACACTTTTTGGAAAGTTCCACACAACTTTAATACAAAATTTGATAAATAATATAATTTAATAATTTTTTAATTTTACTACTGCCGTCCAAATAACATTATACTGATTATTACACTAATAATTTTAACTCTTTTTTTATCTGTTCATTTTTGTAATTTTTAATATTTCCAACAGGCAGTAGTTGCTTACTAGTATCAAGACAGACCATAGTTTTAAATAGTTCTAGTTTTAAAAATACCTTACGTTAAAAATCATACTGTTTCTAGTGAAAGGGACTTTCCCTTGCTGAGAAAAAAGACAAATCTGGCTTTTTAGAATTATTTTGGTTGCGAAAAACATAAACTGAAGGAGCACCACCTGTTGCTCTTACTAAGAAACTTAAATTTATAGCCACAGTTAGGAAACTACGAATTGGAAGAACTCAATTTTTGTTCTATCATAATTAAACTGACAAATATTATGAAAGTATTATTATACTTATTGTAGACTATTTATTACAATAATTTACGGTAGTAGAAATATTATTTGTCCCTTTACATTTTAAATAAAAACAATGGGATCATGTTGTGCTGGTTTTTATTATATTTTTTGTAACTTCCATGATACTTTTAAACTGTAGTGATTTTGCATTGTTATCACACTCCTCAAACCTTTCCTGTTAACATTAGATTGTAGTAGCTCTCTTTCAGTCAGCTGACTAGAAGTGTGTAGCAACAGTTGGGTGAGGGGCAGCGATGTGTTGCTCTTTGCCCGTCAATCCTACATTATATCTGGCCTTTTGTTATAAGGGTTTTGAACTACAGGAACATTATGACAGAAAATCCTAGCAGTCTTAAACTTTTTAATATGCCTTGATAGTGTGAGTGTGCATACTCATACTGTGTGTTGTTTTTGTGGATTCAGTTCTAGGCTGTTTCATAGTTTCTTTCTGTGTAATAGCCACAGGCTGGGGCAGGCCTGTAGGAAGGGGCCCTGTTGGTCATTAGGACTTGTCATTATGCCTGGAGGAGGAGTGCTGATAAATTCAGATAGTGTCAATTGCAGATGAAAGATCTGCTGAAGATGCTAGGGGTGTCACGGTCGACTTGCCTCTGCTCAACAAGTCCCATCTTCTTTCAGTCAGCAGGGAAGTAGAAAGACTCTCCCACACTCCCATTCCCCTCAGCCCCTTGTACCCCCAACCCCTCACCCTGCTGCCTACCTTCGCTTCTTTAGCCCCACTGCACAGTCCCCCCCACCCACCCTTCCTGCTTACCTTGGCTAAGCTGCTTTGCATGTTGATTGGGGGAGGGCTAATCCAGTTTGCAGCTGTCGTAGACCAATGATGAATCACCTTTCCGTCATTTGGCCATGCTCCCCTTACTCAGGGAGGAGGGAGGACGTGGAGGAGGAAACAACAGTGGAGTAGGGCTGCGCTCAGAGACAGACAATGTGAGCCTCTGTTCCCTCGCCAGCCCTCTCTTCCCATTTTGCTCCAGAATAACAATAATGTTTTCTCTGATAAGCCTTTTTGTGTCATGGATGGCTCCGGACTGTGACATCAAGCTGCAGTAACAAGGACTGACATTGTTTCCTGCCTGGGGCAGGTGGAGGCAGAATAAAGAAAAGGGAGTGTGGTTTGAGAGGACTCAGAGCTGTCTAGGTCCAGGTAAGAGCAAAGTTGTGTCAGTTCCAGTAGCGCCAAAGAAATGTAGCTCTTTGTGTGGCATCAGGGATTGCTTTAAAAATGGGCATTTCTCTGCTAAATTTGTTTCCTAGCTCCAGTAGACTTTTAAGCTGGCAGTATGTGACTGCTGATGTTGGCCCAAACAGCAGAGTACAGACTTTGCAGGAAAGGTTTTTGCAAGGAAAAGTTTTAGTGTCCCTTTATTTTCCTCAAACTTATAGGTTATAATAATTTTAAGATGAGTAAACTTAAATACCTAAGGGGAAAATATATATTCTTGTGCCCATAAGTAATTTATTTTTCTTGTTGCTTTTCTGTTTTGTTTGTTTCTTTAATTATTTCATGTTTTTAAACACCTTTTTTGAGTTCACTCTGATTCTTGGTAAAATTTTCAAAACAATGAAGCAGAAAATTATTTAAACCCGTGGCAGATTATTGTAATTCAACCAAGATTTTTATTTTATTTTTTATGATAGAAAATGAGGAAGGCATCTCAAAAAATAATTAAAGAAGTAAAAGTTGTTTATTCTTATAAACAACTTTTATTAGAATTTTGGAGAGTTGGAGATAAAAAATTTTTTTTTTATTTTGGAAAAATCTGTAGCGGCATTACAGCTATCAAACCGTGCTTATAATTGTTGAGCAGCAGCTTGTATGTGATTACTTTTAGTCAGAATAAACATGTGGCAGCCATGTAACTATTATAGTTACATTATATAAATGTAATGTGTGTGTTTATATATACTTTACACACACACCCATTTTTCTGCCTAAAATTTTGTTTAGAAAGTTTAAATAAAAATAATATGTCTTCAAAAATTTATACCTCCTTTACATTCTATTATTAAGATTTTGAGATGCCTGTGTGCATGCGTGTGTGTGTGTGTTGGTGGATTGGATGAACATACAGGCGTGTACATAGGGGTGTGTATGCGTGTGTGCAGGGGTGTGCGTGCGTGGGTGTGTGGGGGGGGGAGGGGGTGTGTGTGTGTCAAAATGTAGTGTCTGATAGTTATAGTTTCATCTTGTTAATATTAGGTTTTTGCCCCCGGTATTATTGTAACAACATAAGCTTTATAGAAGCTTATTTGTTTATCAGCAGCAGAAATACAGAAACTTTGAAAATTAATTGAAGCAAAAAAAGAAATCCAAATCTGTTGCGATAAGGACAGTAGTTTTATTTTCTTGTCTTTTTTTTCAAATCTCTTGTGCCTCCTATCTACACTGTTGTCTGTGGACGATCAAATCCTTTGAGTGCACAGATGAGAAGATAGAATAATGTTTTCTGTGGCGTGGTCTTTTGTATAAACACAGAAACAATTAAGGAGCTTGCCAGAGCAAACACACGCCTCATGAACTTCTCATCCGCCCATCACTGAGGTATTGGCTCTTATAATCAGGCAGAATGCTGTGCTCCTAACACATTAAGCATTGCCTCAAACCAGCAAAACATCTGTTTGCACTCATCATCACCCCCAAAAACGATATACACTTAAGATAATTTTAGCTGCATGAAACAGATTAATTAGACTATAAACATATTGTAAAAAAACTTGTAAAATTATGACAAAACCATTGCAAACACACACACAGTTACACATATTTTTTATATATAGCTGTCAGTAGTTTACATTAACTTTGGTGCTTTAAAAATGTACAGCCTTTAAATTCAGCATTCCAGGTCAGAACCTTGTGCTTTTGCTGAAACTACAATGATTTGTGTAATTTGATTTGCTGTGTGTGTGTATGTGTGTCCTTTCAGGTCTATGGAAATGCAGGATCTAGCCAGTCCTCACAGCCGAGTAAGTGGAAGCAGCGAATCTCCTAATGGTCCCAGCCTCGACAACTCACATATCAGCAACAATTCCATGACACCCAATGGCACAGAAGGTGCGTTTGCTGTGTTTTAATCTGCAATTTTAGAATGTTATTATAGAAATTAGCTATTTGGATGTAGAGATATACGTATTAGAATGGAAGCAGCAAAATCTTTTTGAGACTAGTTAGTGTTCATGTAGCTTAAATTTGATTGTTACTGTGAAGCTTTTAATTTTATTTTATGCTGGTAAATCTGTATGTTGCACAGTAGTTGTTTTCAGTGACTATTAGCTGTTTATTCAAGCATCCATGTAATTATTCAAAGCCCACAGCATGGAAATGATTGTGTTTTGAATGTGGTCTCGTCTGTACATACTTATTTGCTCAGGTGATTCGCCTCTGCTTTAAATCTGAGCCTTTGTTTAGTGAAGCAGTCACAACCCAACAAATTATTAAAATGATCCCTTGACGTGTAATCTCCATGTTTTGTATTAGCCCGGGGTTCAGAGTTTCTGTTTCTCGCCTTGCAGACTGTCATGTGTCCTTTTTGCCATTCTGTCTTTCCCATAGGAGATAACATCACAATGCTTACCACTGCAGACTGGTTGTTAGGTTCTAACTTACAGTCTACAGCAGGTTTGTCTACTTTTAGTGACACAATGAAAGGACAATACTTGGTGTTTTTCCCAAACTCAGATAGAAGTACTAATTTTTTCCCCAATTAACTCTCTTGGTAAAGCAATTTGTGCTAATCAAAATCTCTCTCAAATGCAAAGTTCATTTGTTGCCAAAAGTACAAAAATGCCTCAACTATTGTGCCTTTCATTAAGAAACTCTTTGGATTTTCCGGTATTTTGTTTCAAGCATGGTTTGACACCAACTGGCCTTGAGTTCATTGTTACAAAGTGGTCAGATTGTGAACTTCTTGTTGGGATCCTCCATGCTGCCTCTTGAACATAGTGGTTATTGTTTGCTATGTGACCCCCAGTGTGTGCTAGTTCATGCATGCACTATGTGACCATATTTTTACCGTCGTGTTGTTCAAAGGTGTTACCCCTCATCAACATGTGTGCAAGCACTGCAGAAACATGTATAACATGACAGCAAATGGTTTCTTCAACCATGAGGGATTCTACTAAGCATGAGTCCTTCGCCCACATTGTCAATTTTCTTTGCCACAAAAAAATGAAAAAAATCCCTTAGCCCGCCTGAAGTGAAATGGATTGATTTCAAAGATTCCTGAGCTGTCAGAGAGCTGTGAAATTGTCTTTGCAAATCTATTGCTGGGCTATATAATGGAGTCAAGGTCAAACCGTGTTAGCTACACTCTTAAAACGATTTTATAAACTATATATTTTCTTGACATTTCAATTGAAGTTGCATGTCTTACGCTCGTTCTTTTTCTGTGTAGCTTTCAAATGCATCTCTTCGTCAAATATAACAGGTCTACTGTGCTGTTTCAGAACTGCAAAAATACAGTTTTGTAGTTACTTCAAAGCTTAATATAAATAACTTGCACTGATTGATCAGCCAGAGATTGGAATCAGCTCGTTTTTCTTGATTAGCTTAAACACTAACATTTTACCTTCCATATTTACTAAAAAAACAACTTTAAGTGCATCAACCAACTTTACATCCATTTTTGTGTCTGTTTTTGTATAAAAAAACAAAAACAGAGCTAAGGGGATAGGCTTGAATACTTAATGCTAATACTCTTGTAATTTCTTCATTTTGTGTTATACTCTAAACTACCACCTTATTTTTTATCCGTTACACGTTTCCCTCGTCACAAATAAATAATACTCTGAAGAGATTAAAAATCTGAATCGGTAGATGAGACAAAAGAAACAAAAGTGGTATTAGTAGGAAGAAGCTTTATCTGTGCATCTCTAATTATACATATGAGAAATGATGACAAAGTAATATTAAAGGAATTTAAATTTGGCAATCTTCAAATTCAGAAGCAAACTGTTGCTCTTTTTGTCCCTCTCAGATCTTTTCTGTTTTTTGTAGTTTTATTTTTTTAGCACTGAAGATATTGTCAATTTTTCATCCTAATTTGATTTGGTGACAATGTGACTCTTTATTTACAGTTAAAACAGAGCCAATGAGCAGCAGCGAAATCGCCTCTTCAGTCACAGACTCCGCTTTAGACAGCTTCTCAGGATCAGGTGAGGGGAAAACATTGTCTCATGTGAACGTTTTTGAGTATGTGTGAACTAACACACACAAACACACCCCAACTGATGATGTGATGAGCCCAGAGATGGGTGGCCGATAAGTCAGGCATTAGTAAGTGTTCCAGCAGTCAGTCTAATCTAATATGTGTGCTTGTATTCCTGTGTGTTTAGGCACAAAATACCTTTTCCTGACTTTGTCAGCAAATTTATATGCTGTGCTTGCTTACATGTGTGGGTGTAGCTGTTCACTCTGTTGGTTCCCATGTCAGTGAGGGCTGAATTATGACCTGCTGAGCCCAAAGTCTGTCTGTCCAGTGGAGTGACACGGCGTCCCAGTGGCCCTCACTCTCCATGGGCTGTTACCCTATCGCCCCGTCAGAGCCAGTGTTTTCACGCCTTCCTTTCAGTAAAGAAACATCACACACACACACACACCCACAAACACATTGCTACCTAAGGCCGAAGCCTTCTTTCTTCCACCCTCTGTGGTATCACTTTGCCGCAGAATGAGGCATTTTGTGTTAAAATTCATTAATAGAAGTGTGTGGTATTAACTTACTGCAAATTTTCCTGTACTTTCTCAACCATTTAACTAAGTACTTGATACTTAATGCTAGAACAGCATAAATCGCTGCATGACTTTTGTCTCTGACAATATTAATGAAATTTAGTAATCTTATACCCCGTATTCTCCGTGGGGAAACCCAAAGCTCTGTTCAGAGGAGAAAGTGTTGTCCAGTGGCAGGTGCTGCCAATGTGGGAAAAGTGTTCAGTATTAATAACGTGTGTGAGGGGTTATGGCATACAGTTTCATACAGTAAGCACTCCCCTGCAGCAAAATCCCTCATTTTACATGTCATGACCAATTAGACAGATATTTCAAAACTTTGCTATGTCACTGCACCAACAAAAACTGCAGCATCCTGGAATCTTGATGACGTTTTGTTGATCAAAGATATTCTAATTTACCACTCTTTTTAGATATATAATCATGAAGGTTTTTTATTCATACTTAGGCTGATTTCTTTTTTTTTTATTAATATTATAATTATCTGTAAGTTAGTAGCTGATATTTTGCGGGCTGAAATTCTTGTAATTTGAAGAAATCACACTTTATTATTTTTACTTTTTTTCCTGTTTTTCCACAAGGAACATAGTGTTTTGGCAAAATCCTTCAATTGGTATTTAGAGAGCAACAGAAATATATATTTTTTAAACAGTGTAAAAGTTTTAGAAGCAATACAATAGTTAAAAAGCAAATTTGTGTTAATAATTTCACATGAAAAACATATGTTTTTTAACATATGGATAAAACTGTAGTTAAAAAAGCTTATAAATAGAGATGCACTGATATTTATTTTTTTATGTGAACGATTTGCTCATCAGCTACTGGCCGATTCCAATTTCTCTTCAAGAGCTTTAAGAAGACGGAAAACAACATGAAAAAAATTTAAAAAAATCTTTCTTGCCTTTGTGTCATGGGTAATCATTAATTATTTTAATTAAGAGCAGAGGCAAAGTAAATTTTTTAAAAAGATCTCAGCATGCTAAATTAGAAATGACTATGACTATGACTATTAATGCTAAATCCAGACTCAGTGTCAATTACTCAGAGAATGTAAACCCTCAGCTCAACTCAAGGATTTCAAAAAGACTTCCAACATTTAAAAACCCAGCATTTTCCAATAGAGACAACTTAAAAGTTTAAAATGATACAACTGAGCTACATTGCTGTAGTTTGTTTAACCATTATGTTTTTCACTGCAAGTCTTGTTCTCTTGCTCTATAAACACCTGAAAGACCTGCAGGCATGTCTTTATGTGTTATTAGTAATGACGTTTCCTTTTACGTAACGTTTTACATCTCTCTGCTTTTTCTTACCTAATTTTTAAATCCAGAGTTGTCAGCGTGTGGTGTGATGCTTTGAAATGTTGCATGCATTGATTTGATTTTTTTTTTTTGTCATTTTCCAACCAGTTGATTAATGGTTGGAAAATGACACTAAAGACTGGTCAATCCTGGTCATCTTCCAATGTCTCTGTGCATCTTTAGTTGTATGTGTTTCAAATTGCGCGCTGAGATTTAGACAGTTGTGTGGGTGTCATTGTGGTTGAAGTGCCCCAGAAATAAACACAGTTCTTACTAATTATTTGACTTCATTATTGCTCCCCTGTTTTTAACATTAAATAAGTTTACAACAATAAACTGAGGAGAGCGTTGTTATTGCCCTTTTCTTGAAGTCCAGCAGTTCTTTTTGGCAGAAGATAATATTTACCTTATTTCTTAATGTTTAAATATGTGCTTGCCTCTTTTCTTTTTAACTCTCCTCAGCTATTGGAACCAGTGGCTTCAGCCCAAGACAAACTCACCAGTTCTCTCCGCAGACTTACCCGTCCAAGTAAGGTTTCTTTTATTTTTCCTTTTAAAAAAATAAGCAGCATCCAGCTTCATTTGGATCTTTAATCAGATCCTTCTGTTAGATTGAGGCTTTCTGACTGGCTTTGATTGCCTAAACGCCTTCAGTTTGTGCTTTCTGAAATCTGTTGTAATTGTTATCCTGTAAAAATTTCCTCTCCCATTTATTGTTCTTTCTCTGAATATGAGCTATGGGACGCCATCCGTCTTACGGGTTGACTAACTGTTTAGTTTAAGGACAACAAGTACAAGAATTTGTCTGTTTGTAAAGTTGGTAACTATAGCGTCAGGCATCTTCCTGTCATCTTTTTCCACTTTCATGTTTTGTTTCTGCCCTTTAATAGCAGGACATACCCACATATTCTGCCTACTCCTTCGTCTCAAAACATGGCTGCGTATGGGCAGACGCAGTACACCACAGGAATGCAGCAGGCCGCAGCATATGCTAGCTACCCTCAGCCAGGCCAGCCCTATGGCATCCCTGCTTATGGTGAGATTTACACACATCAGAAAACTTCTGCTATGTAGCATCAAACAATGCATTCTTTAAATAAGATATTGTCCATCCATCCATCCATTTTTTATACACCCTTGTCGCTTTGTGGGGTCAGGAGGGTTGCTGTTGCCTATCTCCAGCTAATGTTTCGGGCGAGAGGCGGGGTTCACCCTGGACAGGTCGCCAGTCTGTCGCAGAGCAATAAGACATTGCCATTTTTTAGCAATTAGTACTTCTTTGCTGAAGGTCAGGAATAACACCTTGCTCCTAACAAACTCATGTTCCCACAATTTCTCCAGCAGAACGAGAGCAGTAGAGATGCTGAGTTGTTGTTTAGTGCCTGTATATTCGCAGACAGTGCAAGATTTGCTTGTCAAGCTGTTCAGAAAGATCAGAAAGATTAGTGATATAAATCTGAAAACAGAAACCGGTTTCCTCTGGCAATGTAAGAGAAAGCAAAGAATAAATGTCTTTATTTGTCTAAAGTCTTTGGAGCGTTTTGACCCCAGAAAATTCTGCAATATGTGGAGGAATTTACACTGTTTATTTGAGCGGAGCCCTGCAACCTACTGTTGCACAGAAACAACACTCTGTCTCATTCAGCCAAGGCAGTGGTCAGTGTAAGTCACAAACACAAGCCACATGTTTTATTACTTGTGCATTATTTCACTTATGACCTAAATGATAATAATATATTTTATTACTAAATAAAACAGACAGTCTAAACATGTCTTTGTTTTTACAACCAAGTAGCTCCTTATGTGTGCGAGATAGTATTTCTAAACAGCAGAGCATAGTGAAAATCAGTTATCAGCTAATCTCTGTTCAGCCATTGTGATTAGTGTGTTATGCTAACAGACAGAGTCAGAGTCCCTTTGCTGTGTCCAATGTAATTTAAACCTGTGTTGACTGTTGTCTGTGCATCAAACCGATCTGGTGTCACTAACTGATTTAGGTCCATTGTGGGCAGGCATAAAGACAGAGGGGGGCCTGAGCCAGTCCCAGTCCCCGGGACAGACGGGCTTCCTGAGCTACGGCTCTGGCTTCACCACACCACAGACGGGACAGGCCCCTTACAGTTACCAGATGCAGGGTGAGAACATCTTTTGTCACTTCTGCCTATGTCTAGCAGAAGAGCTTTCTCCTCTGTGTCTTCAGAAGAGAAAACTTTGTTGTCAGGAGGTTAAAATAAGCATGTATAAAATGGTTAACATGATGACATCTGTGCAAAAACAGCTTTCTCTAAAAATCGGAAGACATGGTGGCTTTAATTTCTTGTTGAATTTGTTTTTTTTCTAATTGCTCTATCTCTTTGGGCATCTGTAGTTTTTCAGTCCCTTGTATAAATATCCATCCCCCCGCTTGGCCAACTAAATTAGGTTTTCTGTATTGTTTTGAAAAGGATAAAAGAAACAGACCTCTGTTTCTGATTTTGTAGCGCACACAGCCAGACTGAGTCAAGACACAGGCCTTGTCCTCACCCGGGACGATGGTTGCATCCCAGGAGTGCGGTGTGCAGCCGCAAGGACTGCCTCCCTGTTCTCTCCTCTTAAAAAAATCAACACAGATGGAAAAATGTCAGGCACTTAGGAGACATCAGCCATAGTGCTCTTCATCCTTTGTTTTTTTTCTCCCTGTGATCATATTTGTATTTGTTTAAGTGCTGAGACCAAGGAGATTTATAGCTTTGCAACCAACGACGATGAGTTGTGGCACTCTGTCCACCCCCTTCTCTTTCCTCTTGCTGTCCAGTCATTCTGTTTAAATGTAGATCAGTTGTTATGGGGATAGTTCAAGACTTCTGAAGCAGGATTCTGTTAAAAGGGTCAAAAAGAGCCTCTATTGAAGTTTAGAATTGAACTTCTACCATCTCAGAACAACAGCAAAGCAAATATTATACAAATATTTTTGTACCACTTGCACTGGGTGGCATCCAGTTTGAAATTGGCAATAGGAGATTTAAAATCTGAAAGTAAACGCATACATAGAGATCATCTTAATCTTTTTTTTTTTGTTTTTTTTTATGCAACTTTTGTCATTTCTCTGTTTGGGTAATTTTACAAGTCACAAGTAACTTTACAAGAGCATATGCTCTTTTTCAGCTTATGCTTAAAAGAGGGAGTGATAAAAAGTTTTTAGTTTTTAACAATTCATGCGTTTATTTTGTAATTCTCATTTTTTAAACATCACAATTTTTTGTGCAACTCCACAGACCATTTACCATTTCACTTTCCATCTGTTTTCTAAATGACAAAAACCAAGCAAAATTCTTACTCCAGATATAATATTAGCCAAATGTTTTGTTTTTTTTTTACAGATTCTGCTTATCCTGAACTATACTATTGAAGTAAACCTTCTCACTTTCACTGTGCCGGGACAGTTAGCAAGCAGCTAGCTTCATGTTTATGTTCTCTCCTGTGATATCTCTAAGTGTCACATTTGAAATATCTCTACATGTTCCTGAAAAGCCTCCAGAGCATTTCACAATATGTAACGCCAGCTCGGCAGCAGATGTCTTGTGGAAAAACCTTGTTTCCACACCTCTTAAGCAAATACAGTTGGCCACAGTAAGAGTTTTGCAGTGTGTATCCAAGTAGCTAAAATTGGACTCAAGAGTGAGAACAAATACAGGGAAATACAAAAGTTGCCATATTGTTCTTGGCGGTTTGACTTAAAATGACTGAAGTATGTGCTCATTCATCTTCTAAGTACTATGCTTCTCCTGTTTTTGTTTCCCTCACTCTCTCCAGCTATCTCTTACTGTTGCATGTTCTGTTAGTTTTAAGTGCACCAGTAATTGACAGGCATGTTAGATGACAGATTGCCCACTCTTCTGGCCCTTGGTTCTCTAACTGTGGCTCTGGCCTACTGCCACACCATCATCATTACTCTTTGTGGCCTATTGATCTGCCTGGGCGATGTGCCTCAGGCTTGGGTGTCCCAAACCAAAGACTTTTTCCACATCTGATACTCCCCTTTCTATCAATGTCCCTGCAACCAGCCAGCTGTCAACACACAAAATGATGAAATTAATGTTTCTAGCTCTTGGCTTTAGAAGTTTGTGCAATTCCGAAACCAACATTATATAAGGGACAAAGTCACTTTTGGAATCCTTTTTCTTTCATTTTGGGAATTTTAATGTCAATAAAAGGTTTTAACCTAAGATTAGTTTAAAACAGCTACAGAAAGTGAGACCATGCAGATGCTAATTAGGTGAATAATTGGATTCCAGCATTCTTTCCCAAAGTCTGAGCAAACTGAAGAAGCTGAAGCCTCGGTTACCTTTTCTAAAAGTAAGACCCCATCTGGTCCTGATAGTCTATTCCCAAGTGGAGCATACAAACTTCTGCTACAAATATTGTGCACTGATGATAGACATAGCCTGTGGCAAAGGGACTGATCAAGCAAAGCAAATGGACTTCCAATTGTGGAGCCAGAAGGCAGAAGGGAAGGAGGATAGGAGGGAGGGATGGTGTCTAGTCTTGAGTGAGTGAACTAACTACAGCAGGACAGGGGGAGGGAGAGAAAACATGCCCCCCGGGAAACCGCAGCAGTCCCGCTTCCCTCCCTCTTTCTCCCCTTCCATAACCAGCACCACCCCTCCCAACAGCATGGGTTCATTCTCACTGGGTAGTAGGGGTCCCCAAAGCTTTTATGTGGCTCTTAGTCTCCCTAGAGCAACCCTCAAACACTCCCAGTGAGAGTTTTTATGACTGTTTGAACTGTGTATTAGGCTAATTTGTTGTCCTTCACAGCATTACTCCTCCTTTTCTCACTCTTATTGTTCTGGTGCACTTTCACTTGATTTTGAACTTTCAACACTGATCAAAAATCTGTTCCTAATCCCCAGTTCATCATGAACCAATTAAACAAAACAACACAGAGGGTGAAGCGTTTTGATAAAAATTGCTGATAGAGACCAAACTCTTAACAGGGTTATCTCATGCTGTTACTCACAAGGCCAAACACTACTGTGTCTTTGCTTTATGTTGCTGTACATAACATTCAAGCCCTTGTCACCCTGCCCTTCTATCCAGGCCAAATATAAAATAAAAAACCCAAAAGCGTCCCCAAATCATTTCCCTCTTTCTGAAAGCTGCTTCACATTTGTCACGGTGTGGGAGGGCCCTTCTGATGGGGTCAATGACCAGAGGATGAAAGGAGCTCTCTCTGTTTGTCTCTGACAACAAAGGTGTAATTACAGCCTCATTTAGAAACAGTAAATTTATCTCCTGAATGGTTTTCACTGTAACTGCGGGATACCTTTTCTGCTGCGATGAAACGGGAGGATGGGCTCTATAAAGTGCCTATTTTTGTCCCTCGTGGCTGAATGTCTGTATGTCTTTGATTCTGTATTTTCTTTATTTGTATGCACAAGAATTAGAAGGAAAAACCGGTCTCTGTGTATCAGGTGTAGTTTCAGAACGTATTTGACTAAAGTTGCACCAGTTAGTTTTCTGGCCAAATTTTCTGGCCAATTTGTTTTTTATTTTATTTTAATGTATTTCCCCTGTAAGAAATTCTACAGTGTTCAAACTACTGGTTTCTATCTTTTCCACCACACGTGGCCTTTATTTTATATTATAAGCAAAGGTAATGTCACATTGTGTGATAGAGGTAAATGACTGTAAAACAGGGTTTAACTCTTATTTCAAACCAAAGACAAAATTGCTGCAAAGTTGACGTGTGATATATTTTGCTAAGGTTTACAAAGGAGATATTTTGTCCTGACGTAGCTATTCTCTGTTTACCCCACAGCTTCTGTATGATTAAGCCATTAGATTTTATCAACCCTTTTGAATGACTTAATTACCCAGGAGGACCACCCCTCGAGCAAGTGAAAAGAAAAGCCTAAATATTCATTAGGACTAGATTTCAGTAGCAAACCCACTCATGCCCACTCATTTCAAGCTCAGGCCTTCCTTGTTTTGTCCCCTTCTTCTTCATGCACACTCCCAGCTTTTTCACCCTGATTTCTTTCCACCCCACGCTACCCTTGAGTAGTCCACACACAACAGGCTCCTCTGTTCCTCGCATTGTGCAGGCTTCGTAGCTGGTTCTGCACCCCCACCACCCACCGCGTCATTCATCAGGCCTGATCCATTCACTGATAAGAAAGGAAGAGGAGAAAGATAAGACCACTGTTAGATGCACTCCCTGAAGATTCCTTCTGTTCACATTTCAAATTAATGTAAAAAAAAAAAAAGGGAAAAATAGCATATTTTAGCAATATGTAATTTTATATGTACAACTGCATTTCTTTCCACTTTTAACCGTTCGTATAGAGATGGCAAATGAACCTGTTTTTTTGTTTTTTTTTCTTGTCCCTGAAGGTGGTTCTTTCACAACAACATCAGGGCTGTATGCAGGAAACAACGCTTTGACAAACTCGACAGGCTTTAACAGCACACAACAGGTATGTGTACACATCTTTCTTATCTTTCTGTGTATCTGATCTGGTCTGAAAATAAAGCTAAGGTTTGTGTTTCAAATGTCCAACCTTGAAATCTTCTTGAAACAAGCAAACGCAGTATGTTACATTTCAGCCATGACTCAGTCATCATAAATCACTCAGAATGACAAAAGGATTATCTATTGTACCTCTTGAACATATGTATTATGCCACAGTGAAAAGAGAGAAAAAAACAAGACATATCGTTGTCCAGATGTGGGGGTGAACAGACATGTGTTTGCATTTATTTTTTGGAATCTCCTCTGTAAAGTAGCAACACTGGTGCAGGGCATATCTCAGATTACGTTGCCAAACCACCCACTTATTTTTTTCTTCTACTCTGCTTCATTTTCTCCACCTTTTTGCTCAAAAATCTGTACAAATATAATGATACTGAGATCCAAATTCATCAATTTCTCATTGATCTGCTCAGATTGGGACACATATTCAAATAATCAGATTTTATTTTGTTCTCTATTTATTAAATGCATCGATATGAAGTCCTCCCATCACAAAAGAGCTAGAAAAGAACAGTATTGCTGTATTATGTTCAGCATCTTGTTTTCAGTTTAAGACGTTCTCTCTCAGAACCTAAAAGTACTAAAGACTAACGTCTGGATGTAAAACTATCACTACATCAAATAACCTGCAAAGCGGTTACAAAATACCTAGAATTTGACAAACTACCAAGAAAGAAAGAGCCTGAACTCTCATTTCACCTTCACTTTTGTCCTAATCCAGATTTAAACTTTCTTATTCCTCTATTGTCTTGCTCCACAGGACTACCCCGGATATCCAGGCTTTGGCCAGGGCCAGTACGCTCAGTATTACAACAGTTCCCCGTATACCTCACCCTACATGACAAGTAATAACACAAGCCCCAGCACGCCTTCCACCACCACCACATATACTCTCCAGGAGCCTCCCGCTGGTATCACCAGTCAAGCCCTCACAGACAACCCTGCAGGTAAGAATCATTCCCGATTCAGGCTGAATGGTGCCAAGAATAGGATTGAAATAGTGGTACTAACGCTACATTTTAGGAAACAGAGAAGGCATTTTTGCGGCATGAGAAAGGGAAAACAAAGAGTCTAAACTGAAATCAGATGTGGAATTCATTGTAATTTCATGTGACATTAATGCATGACCTGGCAATTAAGATTGCATCTGTGCCAGTCACTCCAAATTTTTTTACTGCATTTGAAATTGTCAGCAAACAACACAGACGACAGCCAACTTTAACTTAACATCGTTTCACGCACTCATCCAATTAAGATAAAAGAAGCCCCTTCAATGTCTTTTTGTTCTGCACTCCGTTACCTCTTGTTTATTTAATCAGACCAGTGCACAATAGCTTTTCAGTTCCGTAACTGAATTATCATATGTTATCTGCTTTTCTAAATCAGTTCTTTCTGAAAAATGTCTCACGCAGGATGCAGTCTGTCCTGCATAAAGACAAATGGTCAATCAGACATCTTTTCTAAGAGCGAATACCAGCTGATCTTTGATGTGCTCCCTTTTATAATCTCCTTCCTCGGCCTTTCCTCCCTTTCAGCAGAGTACAGCACCATCCACAGTCCATCAACCCCCATTAAAGATTCAGATTCGGATCGATTGCGCCGGGCCTCGGATGGAAAGTCACGTGGCCGTGGAAGAAGGAACAACAACCCATCACCACCGCCCGACTCTGACCTTGAGGTAGGATGAGCCCGCTACCTTGGCGACAGACGGCCTCGCCCTGTCTGAAGTGCATAGACGTTAATCCACTTACTTTATGGCTGCCACTTAAACTCTTGATGGGCATTAAATCTTAACGCTGCGTTCCTTAACTACCAATAAATTATTAAAAGCATTGTGGAATATATGACTCAATGCATATCATATGTAAAGTTCATGTGTAAACTTGTAAATAAACAATAAGGCTTTGTAATTCAATGAGTCATCACTCAATGAAGATAATATATGTTGTAGTCATCAGACTACCTGATGGGGACCATTTGTCAAAATACACCCAGAATTATCTCATTAATATCTTTTTTATTTGAATAAGGATAATAGCTGCTATTATAGCGCTGACATCATGGCGTGTTAACATATCTAGTTAATTAGTTTGTCAGTATTGATTAAGCTAATGTAAAGGGTAAGAGGGTGGAATGTGTGTAGTGGGGTGATGAGAGAAGTGTTGCGTTGACCAGTCCAAGCAAATGGATCCTGGTCCCTGTGGCACACAAATACACGCTCCTGGCCTATTGACCAGCAGGATCACCTTGCAACCCTACAGAGTGCACCATTGATTTTGTTTCTTTTCTCTCTATTTTTTTTCTTTGTGTCTTTCTCCCTACCCCACACCCCGCCTCATGATGCCATCTCTCCAGCGAGTTTTCATCTGGGACCTGGATGAAACAATCATCGTTTTCCATTCCTTGCTCACGGGGTCTTATGCCAACAGATATGGACGGGTGAGTGACATCAAGTCTGTGGCGGCGACAGCAGTGCACTTTATCAGCAAAAAAGTTTAAATATTGAAAGGAGAGAACAAGGACCAGCAGGTGGTAATGGCCATTGAGCAGGGGGTAGAGTTCGCTTTTGGTCTCAGTAAGACGACAGAGCGGAACTCAATGTACAGATAATTGTTTCTTTTTTTAATATGCCCGATGAGGCCTGGCAAGTATTTGACTGCTCTTTGCAGCTGTTGGAGCTATGCATGGCTGGTCAGGGCTTGGTAGTAGGAGCTCGCAACAGTTGCACTCTGACAGTCTCTTGACACATCTCGAGTGTTTCTTTCTTCTTCAGAAATGCTACATTGTTAGCTTAATTAAGTGCTGCTCAATCCATTCCTTTCAGGCAGCTATCTCCCTGGAGACCGTACCAGGCGGAGTCCAACAAACGGCTTTCATTCAAATTAAAATGGAGAGATTATCTTAAACCTGGCTTATTTCAACATTCAGGATGATAAATCCAAACGAATGTATTATTTGAAATGTATTAATTAATCTTTTGTTGTTTGAGCTCCAAATATTGTAATTCACATGCAGATTTTTTGTCAATTCCATTTCCTCTTTAGGAATTTTTACATAAAAATATATAAGATCAACATTCAGGTATTTTTGGAGCCATTCTCTTGTGAACAGTGGCTATTTTTATTAAAAGCAGATCTGACTAGCAAACATGAAGTGTGTAAGAAATCTGACAATATCAAACAAAATATTAAACAAAGGCAAAACACTTACAATTTTGACATTTTAAACTCTCTTTAGCATATTTATTTGCAATTAGTATAGTTAGCCGTTGTAATACAAGAGCCCAAAAAGGCGGCGTGTTGGAAGGGAGGGATTTTTATTCAGACCAGACAGACTTATGAATAGGTCTTCTTTTTATTGAGTGGAAAAATATGTTTGACATAAATTATTTTAGGATTCATTCCTAGCTAAATCTGGACTTAGGCTAAAGAAAATAAATTTTCAGTTATTGACTGCACATCAGCTTTATGGATTTTGAATTAATTCAAGTTATCTCAGTAGGTTTATGCAAAATCTGCATAAAGGTTTTGCTCTCTCTTATTCTGACAGCCTAAATGAACCACAGACATGCCTTGACGTATCCTAGAAAACACAATCATGTTTTAAATTGCTTCTTTCGTTTCAGTCTTTCCACTGACTTCATTTTAAACTCCTCACTACATCAGAAAATTTGCCAACATTGACTTTTCTCGACAGTATGTTCACCAATTCCAAAAAAAACCAGCAGAATTGTGATTTTCCAAATACCCAGTGTCCAGTCAGGATGATCAAGCTAAAATTATCATATTCTGGTCAGGAACTGATTTTATTTTGGTGCCTTTTATTTATTTTATTTATTGTTGGAGAAGAAGGTCATTTACTTACCCAGGTCAATGTGTATTCTCATAAGATAAAGAATTTGCTTTTCCAGGCTTTGCTGTTTGTTGTTTCATTTAAATTGCTCCTCTAAATTTAAACTTTCAAAACAAACTATTTGGGAAATAAGGCAGAATTATATTCTCATGGTTTTGTTAAGGTCACAGGTTATCTGCTTTTTCCTTGTACATGTAGAAGTCTAATAGCGATATTGTTTATGGAAAACTCATCAATACATTCAAATTTGATGTGTTTCACCCTGTGTGCACCAACTCAAATTGTCTCCTGTTTTGGCTATGGGTTTGACTGGTTTTGAAGTCAAGATGTGAAATATTACTGCTCAAGTGTCAGAAAGCTTAGTGTCTGCAGCCAATGCTCTGTGCCTTTGTTCTGGTATTGAGGGGGTGTTTGATGGGGGCAGTGTTTTGTTTCTGGGGTGAAGGAGGACTGCCCCACAACCCTCCACTGTTTATTTACTTTATTCTCAGGCCTGCATGCTGGGTAAAGGGAGACCTAAAGCTCAGGAGCTTTGGCTCCATGATGAGGGGCGCTCACACCAAACACACACACACATGCAAACACACGAACAGACACGCAAAGACCCATAGGGTTCTCCAATGGGCTCCTCTAAAACAGGAAACACTCCTAACTCCATAAGGGCCCATTCCATCAGAGCTCATATGGGATGTGACAACCACTAAAGCCCCTCTCTCACTCCCTGTTTTCCCTTTTGTTCCCTCTTTTTCTCCTTCAACCACAGTTTAGACACTTTTACATTTTTTTCATCAGGCTCCAACTGGTTTTATGAATGTAAAATAAAGACAAGATGATTATGACATCTTATATTGGCAGTTATTGCAACCAAGAATACTAAAAACACATTTTCTGTTTGTCTTCCTTTGACTTAACGCCAAGACTTCCAAAAGTCTGCTGACATTTTCAAATCCTAACTTCTCAGTAAAGTAGATATTAGCTGTCCTAAAGGTTACTAGAAGTCGCTAAATAAAATAATAAGCTAATTTGCACAGCTAACCATTAACACATAATTGTAATGGACATTTCAAGATACCGGAATGAAATCATGGAAAACGAAAACAAACGTGAGAAAAAATACCCTAAATGTATTTAGACCTTCATGTATCTTTCCTTTTATGTCACAGTTAAAAACCTTCTTCATCTCAGCTAGCAGCAGTAGAAAGGGCCAAACGAAACTCTCTGGTCGAGTAACTTTAGATTTTAATTTTGTGTTTTTATTTTGGCTTTTATTTTCAGCTAAGTCTTGTTTGAATTTAACTCTCATGATCAGGAACCTAGACAAGTCACAGTAAACATGAACATCATTATCTTTTCTTCTTTATGCAATATAATAAACTGATCAAACAGGGTCAATAGAAAAAAAGTATCAATGGAAACATGGATTTATTTGTAGCCTAGACTTGGAGAGGTGAACATCTAATTTCTGATAGCAGCTGGGATGTTCAGCTTCACAAGGACTGGGCTGCCTGTGAGCTCTCTCGGATGGGGTGGGACCCACTGCAGCCCCCACTGCCCATTAATAACAATAGTGCATCTGATGCACAAAGGTGATGTCAGATGCACTTTAAAATATATTATTTTATTATTTTATACTATCAAACATCACACACCAGACATCCAGTAATCTCATCTATTTTGTGCACTTTAGCACAACAAATCTGACGTGTTTTAGAGGTGCCAATTGATGTTTCTAAATTAATGAGACAAGGCGTGGTGCGTGTTCTACTAAAAATTATACATGCTTTCATGTGTGAGTCTCAAAAAGTCCCTAATAAGACCAGCAAAAGTGGTTAGATTTAGTGCCAGTTGCTTTTTTAAGAGTTATTGGAAAGATCTGAGTCCCCAGTTGACCTAGCTGGAAACATGGTTCTTACTCTTTGAAGCTCGAATAAACTATCTTGTAGAAATAGCTTTTAAAGTCACTGACAATAGCTAGCTTTGAGTATACTCAGCAGAAGACCACTGTTGGTAGTAGTGCAACCTAGTAACATTTACTATGACGGTTGTTTTTACTGATTTGTAACATACAACCAACTTACAAACTAACAAGAAATGGATCAAATTTTAGTCAACTGATGATTTCTTGGTGCATCTCTACTCCCAACCACCACTTTGCTTCATCAACCTGCCTTTTCCCTCTTTGTCCTTCTGCATATCTGTCAGTCACATTTATTTGACTGACACATATCTTAGGGTTGTACACAAAAAAATTACAAGGCAGTTTTTTTCTCTTTGCTGCTCTGCACTTACTATAAATGGATGAGTATCTGAGCAAGTTGACATGCACACTTTCTCTTACTCACTGTGACCTCGTAGCCACTCTCTCTAACTCTTCCCCTCCCTCCCACATGCACACATAAACAGACTGCTCTTTTTATCAGCCCTTTTAATTGGCATCAAGACACTCACCCCCATAAAGCTGATGGCTGAGGCCAGCTGTGCTGCTATTGGGCAGGCTAAAGCTCAGGCTCAAAGTGGGTAAGGGTGAATGTGTGTGGGTGATGGTGAGGGTGGTGTTATTGCTAAGGGGTTTGGAGAGAGTGGGGGTGGATGTTGGCACCCCCCGGAGGCAGTGACATCTCAGGACAGGTGGTCCTGCAGCAGTGACAGCAGCAGCACTTTGGCCTTCTGGCCTGCTTGTATGCTTAACTCCCTCACTGACTGATTGTTTAGATTTAATTGGAAAGGCTTCACTTGCGCCAGAGAGGATCGCCTTTTCCCACCGACCCCGTCCATAACGCTAAATCTCCCGGCAGCGGCAGACGTTGAGAAGAGGGAGGTAGCTTGTTGATGTAAGGAGGGGGGTAATTGTTTTTGATGAATTCCTACTGAAAGATTGATTCAAACTGGGAGGCTGAGAGGAAGGAGAGAGCCTGTAGAAGTGGAGGATTGAGCTCTACTTGTGTGGTTTGCACTCTGTCATTTTAGTGAAAACATAAGGATTGTGGGGTGTGACAGCTAATCAGCGGAGAGCTCAGGTGTGTCTTTTGGTGGTTTAACTCGGTAATCCCTGCTTCTGGTCCTGCCTGGCCCGACTTAAAGGCAGATCTCATCCAGCTGCTTGGGAAGACAGCCATTGTCTTCCTTCATCCTTTACTTACTAAAGACAATTTGCTGATTAGAGAGTTAAGACAAAAACATGGTTTGAATAAGAAGCACATCTCTGAAGTCATTCTTTTCTCAAATATAAAACTTTACAAATTAAGTTTTATTTTGAGCATCTTTTTAAAAATAAAGATGTTCACATTGTCACAGTTTCAATAGCTATTTAGGTAAATCTTTAAAAGGTCTATCTAACCTCACAGGGGGTGGGATCATATTACAGCAATAAACAGATTACTGACGTGTCATAATTTAATAAATTAAATTGAAAATGCTGCAAGTTTGTATTTTGTGTCCAGCTTATTTTCTCTCCCATACTTGGAACCTCCAACTTGTAAAATGTTTAAGCAAATAATTATATCGCCACGCAAATAGTCAAATGATGCATTAGTACAAATATGTGGAGAACAAGGCTGTTTACAATTTTGGGCTGTGACCTCGGCTCTTCTAAATCAACCACCCTTCCTGAGAAGACACATGCTTTTATGGCTTTCATTCAAGTCTTTGGCATTTCTAATGACTATTCTGGTCCTTTTGAGAGGGTTGTAAAAAAGAGGCTGAAACTTTCAAATCTTCTTTTATGGGAGAAGCCTGCTTTGAAATTTAAAGAAATTGTGTGTTAATTGAGTGACTCAAAGTGAAAATCATAACTTACTGCATTTAACAGATCTGCATAATGTGCTTTTTTGAACAAAGCAACAGAACACACTTTAAACCTTATAATTCTTTGTTTGATTTAGATATTTTTGTGTGTTTAAGGACCCTCCAACATCTGTATCATTAGGACTACGGATGGAAGAAATGATCTTCAACTTGGCAGACACACACTTATTCTTTAACGACTTAGAGGTGAGTTTCTCTGGCCTTATTTTATACTCCTGTTGTTTGATTATGTACAAATATCTTCCATTTACTGGGTGTAGAGGCATAAACATATTTGAACGGAAGCTGAATAAGTCTGATTGTAGTAATGAAAGCAACAACTGCAGTATTACATAGAGCTTTTCTCTCAGTTATCCCCCGTTGCAGTGAAGTATTACCTCAGTCCCTAAGGGATACCATGAATTTCACATGTGCTGTCAGTCTTCTGGGTCACCAACCCTGCCCCCGCCTCCTGCTCATTCCCACTCTAATGGCCACCAGTGCATTTTGTCAGGCTCTAGTGTTTCTCTTGCTCTCCTGTCTGCCGGTGTGTCACGCTGTGTGCTTGGTGTCACTGGCCTCCGACTCCACAAACTCCACCATCACAGCACACAATCCCCTACCGTCATCCTTCTCAGGGGTCTTTGCCTCACTGATTCATGTTGTGTAAGATCTTCCCCTGGGGGAAAATCAATGCATGAGTCGTGATAGGAAGGTATACTGTATTCACACCCCTTGAACCTTTTCACTTTGTATTTTCAAACTTCTAGGTATCTCAGTTGAAATGTATGCCTTGAACCAAAGTACTGCACCATTGTGTTTGGGAGAAATTGATACATGGTTTTCAAATCTTTTACTAAGTATTATGAAGACCAAAGAACACAGCAGAAAGATCAGGGACAGTTGTGGAAAAGTGTAACACTGATTTAGGTTATGAAACAATATCCTAATCTTTAAAAATACAAAACTGCAAACCTCCCAAGATGTGACCTTCCATGTAAACAAGGAGAGCAAAAAAAGTAACTCTGCAAGAGCTGCAGAAATTCAAAGCTCAGATGTGACAATATGTGTGCAATACTGATGCACTATTCAAATCAGTCCCGACCCCACTAGGGACCAGGGTGTATAGAAAATGGATGGGTGGATGGATGGATATTCAAATGAGGCATTAATAAAGTGTCAAGAGTATCAAGAAGAGAACCTGTGTTGAGAAAAAGTTATAGAAGAAGAGCATTTTACAGTTTCCCACAAACCATATAGGGGAAAATACAAAACAGCAAAAAAGTGCTCTGGTCAGAAAAGAACAGTATTAAACAGTTTGGCCTACATGCAAAATGCTGTGTTGTAGTCCACTAACACATTATATCTCCTTAAACATCAGTTTCATCCTGTGGTGATGCTTATTTTCAGTAGGGACAGTGAAGTTAGTCAGAATTGATTGGAAGAGAGATACACTGCAAGAAAACCTGCTATATGCTGTAGTGGAGAGCAGTTGCACTGACTAAAGGCCTGGATTCATATGCATAGCATACTTACAAGATTTTTATTAGTTAAAATCACCGATCTCCCAAAAGTAAGAAAATTGGGGTATATTCATCGGCTGGTCGGTTTACCAGTGCACCTCTTTTGAAAACCACATATTGATTCCTATCCTCTTACAATGAATTCTAATTTTATGATTGTCACATAAAATACCAAAAAAATACAATAAAGTGTGTAGTTTCAAGTTGATGAAATGAAAAAAAAAAAAAAATGCAGTGAATTATTTTGCAAGGCTCTATAATTTTCTGTGTTAGATATCTGAAATTTCATTAATAGAAATGCAAAATAAAACTTAAGGAGTAAGAGACTCAAATACTCGGTGTGTACAGAAATGCTATATTGCATTTGTTGAAATGTGGATACACATTTTATCTAAACATTGTCCCTGAACCTGTCCTTTATCATTTTGCATACATAATTTAGCAGTAATCGATTCTGCTTTTGTTGCTTAGAATTATCTTAATTTTATCCAAATTTCTTCCAACTTATCAAAATGACTCCCCTCTTTTCCTGCGTGTCCTGCTTTATTCTCACGTCAAAAAAGAGTGAATGTTTTTCTTGATAATGAAGTGCGAAGAGATATGAAGCCAGCTTGCCAAGTCTCATTGCTTACTACCATGTTCAGCTTTGCTTCATGAAGCATGTCCAGCAATAAGAAAAAGAAAACTCCTCAAACAGAGAGACAGGAAAATCTATGCAAACTCCCTTAGATGGACAAGTGACTGAGATTCCAAATGCAGTCATTGTGATCAAAGTTAATTGGCTCCAATTGGCTGGTTAAATATTTCCTTATGCTCTGGCTGTGTAGAATCCATCTCGCTGCACTTTATTTAATAAATGTGCCCCAATCATTTAAAAAAAAAAATGGCAGTTTGTGACAACTCTCAAATGTGGTTTTGCTCAACATCTGTCCCGTGTTTTGATTTCTTTTCATGTGCTCATAGATGAATTGGCAGCTCAGACTACTTAAAAATTATTTGAAAACCCTGCATGTGTATTTCTTCTGCTCTTTCTCAGGAACAAAACTGTTAGATTTTGTTTTGACACTTTAAAGATTCAGCGTTTTTTCCACTTTAAACTGTGATGACTGAAAATACTGTGGTCAGTTCAAGGAACACGTTCCAGGATGACCAAACTCTACAGACGCTGCACTGATTGTCATTAATAATCATATCAGAGACGGGGTGACATTCTCTCAAAGGCATATTCATCCTCTCTCCTAAACTGAGCCCAGCCTATCTGAGTGTTAATTACCAGTTCTCAGCAATGTCTTACCAGTTGTGTTTCCTCTCTCCTGATTTACAGTCCATCATCTCAAACAGAGCTAAATAGAGTTCCACTATAAATACCACAGCCAGCAGCAGTTATGTATTTAAGCATGTGCAGAAATGCATTTGGTCCATCTAATTTAGTCTAAGCCATAAAGGGAGACCCCAGAGGTTGTGCAGGAACACAGGTGCAGAGTTAGTGGCCAAATAGTATTTGAATGGTGCATCCAAGTTTTAATACTACCAGCCTTTGCACAAAGACATCAGATAAGGTCCTTAAATTTTGCACAGTTTGAATTTTGCAATATTTTTTAAAGATAAATTATAGCTTTCAATTTTGCTGGAGACTTTTTTTAACCACTACGTTAAAGCATAAAAATGTCCCCAGTCTGCAAAGACCACAACGGCACAATATTAGCAAATAGTGTATGTTCAAGTGTGGATGTGTGTGAGTGGAGGCCAGCCCGTGTTGATAGAGCTGGTGAGTGATGATTCGGGGGAAAGTCATAAAAAGAAAGAGGGCATGCCGAAGGGGTCAACAGGGATCAGTTTCACCTTTATGTCTCTCTTTCTCTCTCCCTCTATTTTCTTCAACCTTTTTCTGGATCGGCTCACGTTTTTTAGGTTCCTTTTTTTATTAAGGTGAGTCTTAGAAATACCACTGCTTCACCAAAAGACTCCTAATAAAGACTCCTAAAAATTCTGCACATTCCCCTGCAGATCTCTGATTGATTGCCTGACACAAACCGTTTACCACCCATTTAAAGGATGGGTGTAGTATTATATGATCAGCACAATTTTTTTTGTTGTTGTTTTTTTACCATCAGAAATTCTCTCAGTGAAGCAATGAGAACAGTAATTCAAGGCAATATGACCGTCACTGATGTGATTCCCACTGCATTATTTTTACAACATCAAGGTTTGCATCACAGATACGCAACTTTGACAAATCATCTATCAAATATATTTTTTATAAAATCATAGTAATGCTAACTTCATATTAATAATGTAATTACAGTGTCTTACAAAATTATTTGTTCTACTTTATCTTTTTATTCTATCATGTTATAACCACAGATTTTATCATGCTATGTGACAGAACAACAGATAGTACCATATTGTTTTGAAATGGAGGGAAAATTATACCTGGTTTTTAAAATGTTTTGTTAGTTTTTATAAAAACCTGAAAGTGTGATGTTAATATGAATTCAACCCCATTTACTCTAATACCCCTAAATAAAATATAGTCACTCTCAGAAATCACCTAAATGGAAAATAAAGTCCACCTGCATATAGTTTAATTCCACTATAAATGAATTTTCTATAGGCCTCAGACATTTGTAACGAAAGCATCTTAAGACCGAAGAGATCCGAGGTGTTTTTTAAAATATAGCCCAGGTATGGTGCTATAACAAAGGGAGATCAACAGCTCGGGTCCGGGATTCACTGACAGAACAAATTGGGACGAAAGCAGCAAGAATACTTTTGCACAACACTGTAATTGCCTCTGTGTATGAAACTGATTTATTTGAGGGGATTCTTAAGAAGATTTATTGTTCACCTTGTGAAATCTATTAAAATCACCTAAACTGGAAAATCTGTGACACGGTGGAGTTAACTGATGGTCTGAAGTGATGTTTATAATGAAGCCCACTGAGGTTGAGTTTACTGGGAAGACTGACAGCTCTGCCATTGCTCAGGTCATTGGAGGGTGGAGGGTTTACTATAGGTGTGTTGCTGCAGCCAGCACTGCAGTGCCGAACAGTATGTGGGAACCGGGGGCCTCGTTCTAGCTTACCGAGCCCCCTGTGATCCCCTCTCAGTGGGGTACGAGGGCTGCCGAGAAAACAACCCTCCCTGTCTGGAAAAAAAAGGGCATGGGGGCAAAACACTCGGAGAGAGAGAGGGAAAGGGTAAGAGGTCTTTAAAGGTGGGAACATTTTAAATAGAATGTTCTATGTGCAACATTTGCAGCACATGCCCTGAAAACGTGGTGCTGCAAAGTCACATATGCAGACATGTACTTACTTTACACATGTTAGTGAACCCACCCACACAAACGCACACATATCTGTGTAGCAGTCCTCTAACACTGTATGCTGACTCCAATTTATAGCTCCCAGTCCACATTTGCAGCGCTGAAACCTCCTCTGTCACTCTCACCCAGAGGCTGACTGTTAATGAGGGATGCAGTGAAATGCACGGTTACCTTTGCCTCGTGGCTGAAATGGTCCTCCTGAGCCTCTTAGGTTGGAGCCGTTCTGTTAGTTTAACATCCCACTGCCAAGAGTCAGATCCTGTGCTTTCCATGCCATAAGAGTGGTAGCTTTAATTATGTTCTCCCATATGGTTTATTTTTCTGTGATTTTCTTTCCTCCTAAGGTGGAACTTGATGCTTTTCGTTGAATTTGGATAATAAGTTGCTCTACTGATTAGCTACCATGAGTAGAGCAATAAATATTTTTAAAATATTTATTTTTATTTTAAAATGAAGACCAATACCCTTTTCAAATCATTAAGATTTGCACCAGATAGTAGTCTGGAACATAACATTAATGTTTGTCTTCCAGCGTTACTCTGAATCCAAAAACAGTACATAAGCTTTTCCAATTTTTTTACTTGTAAAAAAAAAAAACATTAAAAAAACAGTGTCTCCTTTTTCTTTCCCTTTACAATCAAGCAGTTATTTGTGTTGGTCAGTCTCTGAATATTGGTTGTGATTTGACAAGGTGTGAAGAGGTCGAAGGTTTACAAACGTCTTTGCAAGGAGCTATGTGCTTTCAGATATACTCCAAACACTCATTTGAGTATTTGCCTGGCCACTGATGCGAGAATCCTGTCATACTCCTCCGTCAAGCCTCAATGTTGCACCCCTGATGTGTTCTGGAAAGACTACAGACACGAGGTGGAGGTTTTAAAGCCACCCTGTCAGTCATCACACTGCGCCGCTCCACTTCACATCCACTCTGTAGCACCAATTCACAGCCACACGCCAATCAGCGCAGAGGGTGTGTGGAAAATATTGCATTACTGTCTGATGACAAATTATATTTTAATATTTTCAAAAAAAGAGAGACAGAACACCTGTTCAACATGGGTTTGATGGGAAAAATGAGCATTAACTTTTACAGATTTGTTCTAGTTGGCAGGAAAAAAACTGTTTCACTGTTGTGAGGAGAAAATGCTGATGTGACTGAGATTTGATATAGCACTTAGTGTTGCTTGCCTTGAGGTGTGGTTTGAATGTAAAATGCCAAAATTAGGAAATAATGAGTAGCAGCTCATCTATCAGATGTAACTAATTTACTGCCTACATGTAAGGCGTAGGGTGCCGTTCTTTTCTCAACTTCTCAGAAACAGGGCTTCAAAGACCCACTTTGTTAAAATACAGTTTTCCTTCCTGTATCCCCATGCCCAGCTGTGGGATTTCTCTTCCCCCTCCTGTAAAACCAGCATAGTCGTCTCTGTACCTGTGCTTTGTTTGGCACCGCTGTTTGAATTCCGTGACTGTTCAAGCAAAGATTGTGGATTGGAATGAAGAGGGTTTGAAGAACTCTCCCTTTGTTACCCACATCCTGTGTTTGACCCCCAGATAATCACAACCCTCCTCCACCCACCTCTGGACCGGGGTCCCTGTGGTGGGAACGGACAAGGAAGTTGCTGGGGGTCATAGACAAGGGGCAGGAGAGGCGGGAGGGGGCTGGATGACAGCCTCTTGCCAGTAGAGTGGCGGTATTGAGAACCTGTGAACAATTGATGAGCCATGTTCACATGGCATTAGCCTGCTTGGTCACAATACCTTTTGCCATGACGGCTGCAGCTCACCTGATGGAGATAACAGAGGAAGAGAGGGCACTATTTCTAAAAAGCTGACGCCATTGTACGTCAGTGAGTGAACTACGCCTTCAAGAAGTTAAAACAACTCTCAAAGAAAATGAACATGGCCTTCCTTGTATGTATTTTGGCGTAGTTGCCCTGTCTTTCTTCTCCATGCCTATGACTGTTCCAGTCACCACTCTGAGCTCTTCCGAGAGCTACAGGAAGACTCGGGCCGTCATTGCTGATTGCTTAATGACAGATGCTGAGAGAACAAAGAGGGCTCTGATAGCCTCCTTCTCAGTGAAAGGCTTTCAGCACTCCAGTGGAAAGACAGAGATAGAAAAAGGAAGACAGTGAACATCCTGAGTTCTTGTGGGATTTTTTTTGTTGGCTTTTTGGCTTTTTCTTTTTTCTTGAGCTGCTGGAAAGTCAAATGAACATAGATAAAAGAAAATAATGTTGCTTATGTAATGAACAAAGCTGCTCAGTGTTTGGATAGACCAGTAGCAATAGCTTCTGTTAGAGGGTCTTCATTCTTTGGTACAGTAAGAACATCTGGTGTTAGTTAGTGATAATTGTAGAGCTTGGTGAGGAGAAAAAAAAGGAATTCAATAGAAGAGCAATGCTCAAAATGTTCTAAGAAATTGAAGAAGATTGCCCCCTAATGTGCCACTATTATATAAAAATATATTTTGATTGAACATAAGTACTGTCAACATTTTTCGGTGGGGAAGCTGTTACTGAGAAAGGAACATTCTCTGCTATTTTCAGTATCAGTGAGAGATTACTGAATCAGAGGACACACATTTATAAGGTTTATTCAGGCAACCAGAGCAAGATGTTAACTTTTGAAAAAAAAAAGCTTGCCTTTCACAGAACATGCTCTATTTTGAAATGTTTGTAACCCTTTTTGAAATCTAATTAAGTAGAGCTCTTTTTTTCCAGGGACTATATACTGTTACTGCTACAAAATTACTGCAGTATTGCAATCACAAAGGACTGCCTGGGTACAGTACTGGTAAGATATTTGTAGTGTAAATTAAGCTGTTTTTTTTTGCACAGTCAGACATGTTACATAATGTGACCACAATCAGCCTTCACTGTGAACAGTTTACGACTCCAGAGTGTCTCGCAGCCGCAGAAGAACTTAAACGTCACAAAGCAGCGCGCTGTTTGTACGGAAGAAATAATGGATTCTATTGTCAGTGAGTTGATTTTAAAGAGTTGACAGTATTGTCACAAGATCTTGATGAAGGAAGCTGATAAAAAAGAAACAGTGATGGGTGTAGCATACACTGCAATTTCTGTAGAACAATCTGTCTGGATGAGTAGTCATAACCAGGAATGGTGGGATGTGATGTATGTCTCTGACACAAACTTTTCATAATTTTCATAATTTAATAATTTTCATAATTTAAATTTTAAGCCATTGTTTAAATATGGATTTAACATGACTGGTGACTTCTGGTGCAGAATTATGATACGTCTCACATCAATGACTTAAAATCTGAGACGCCTTGAAAACTACCAGATATGGGGGTGCTTTGGTGGCGCAGGGGTTTAGCACACCCACTTAGTCCTCGACGTGGCCGTCCCAGGTTCGAATCCTGGCCTGGCGACCTTTGCTGCATGTCTTCCCCCTCTCTCATTCCTGTCCACTAACTATTAAATGAAGGCCACTAGAGCCAATAAAACCTTTAAAAAAACAGAAAACTACCAGATATGTATCCTGTTTAGAACCACATACGTAAGTGACACAAATCCTATATTCTTTTCAGGTGAAAAGATCGGAATTGGGTCTACAATGAAAAAGTCAGTTAGGGATCCTTAACCCTAAAAAATGACTTTGGGTTGCATTTTCCTGCTGTGTGAACATACCGCTAGTTGGCCTTAATATCCCCACTCAATGCAATATTTGATCATTTAAATACTGAAGCTCATAGAAGCTTTGGGGATATTGTATGATGATAATAGAGACAAGAGTCAGAAGAATGTGGGTTTGACCTATAGTTCTTAAGTCTTCTTATGTTGCCAAGGAGAAATAGGAATAGGTTAAAATCATTGTCAGTGTTGAACAAAGCTTTACAAAACCTGATTGGAAGTTGACCACAAAATTCTCACCTATGCATTTCTTCCAATAATTTTATCTGCATCAGACACCTTGCTACAAAAGGAACTCTGACTTTGTCCTCTCTGCAATTTACAGCATTAATTATACCTGCAGGTTTTCTACCAGGTGTTAATTTGTCAAATTCCAAATGATAGTCTGAACAGTAAAATTCACCACCTAACAGTATTTCTTTCAATTGCATCCGCTTCTTACAGCACCATTCATGGCTTTGGGGTGTTTACGAGGACGTAAGAAGTGGCTCCTAATGAGTACGTGTAAGGGTTACTGTACAACATTCCTTACAGCCACCTCCTCTATTACCTTTTCCAGTCCTCACAGGGAGCCGGTGCAGAGGTTTATACCAGCACCAGCTGGGAATAGTAATTCCTGGAGTCCTGCTCATTCTTCCAGCAAGTTTCCCCATTTTTTTTCCCATGTGCACACAAACAGACAAAATTCTTTGTTGGAGGTCCCAAAACCCTGTCCATCATTTAATCGGGCATTGTTTCATAGTTAAGATACTATAAACATACAAAAACAATGCAGTAGGGGAAAGGAGACACTCAAGTTGTAGGTTCAGGCTATTATATTTTTCTTGGCCTTTTGAGTCTTAAATGCTTTGCATTTGTTGAGGTTTTCTGTGTTTATTAGCTTTGAGTCCATAAAAAGTCATTCATAATCAGGCTGCAGTTATGGCGGCTGTGTTTGGCCTAATTACTGAGCCATATGTATGTGTTTGGGATTCTTTTGGCTGTAGGAACTTAAATGGGTCTATAATTAACACACAGAAAAACATTGTTCTCAAATATCTGTTTTGATCCATGCTGGCTGTCACACTCTGAAAGAAACAAATTACATGGGGAGAACAAACATGGGCAGCTATTGTCAACAGGGTACAAGGAGACAGCGTGTAATTTTGGATCCAGTGCCAATGAGTGGAAGTGAATGGCTCTGTACCAACACAGTGAAAGACATGGTGGGAGCTGATTGTTGGATGATCGTGTCTGATTTATCAGCAGGCAATTACTTGATACTAGAAGCATTCCAGTCGCTTGCACCAGAATGGAGGGTATTTCGGGGCATCCTCTGTTGGGAGCTTAACTCAACGAGTTGTTTTTCTTTTTCTAAACAAAGTGGTTTGCCTTCGCAATCGAGGATTTGCGCACAACAACATCAAGGTTCGCTTTTGCTCAAGATGCTCAAGATGGGACCAACCACAGCTTTCTTCAACTATTAACAATCTGCAAGCGAGTGGAAACATGTTAGAACAACAGAGCAATGAGCCCCCGCCAGTGTTAGTTGGCAGTCCATCTTCTGGAACGCGGAGCTGTGTGCTGACTCCATGTGAGGTTACCGTGGACTCCTAGCATTTTACTCATTGCGCTCCTCTGTTTCCTCCTCTCTACTCTTGCTCCCCCTTTATCGGGGTGCCGGAGCCCCCGAGAGGAGGGGATAGGGGTCACAGGGTCAAAGTCTTTTCCTCTTTGGATCTTAGGGCTTGTTGGGAGAGACTTGGCGAGAGAATGGCTGCATTAGAGCTGGGGTTGGGGGTCAAGATTTTAATTCTGTTAAAGAACAGCTGGTTTGAGTTTCTCCTCACGTCGCTATTCCCTCCCTCTCTCCACAAATCCAGGGAGATGAAAAATTTGTTCAGAGGGGAACCAGTAAAATAAAAAAGGTTTACGGTCCAAAGCCCTTACCCTTACCCTGCTCGAGCATTAGAGAGGAATGCAATAACGTCAGCATTTGGCCTCGCTTAGACTGACCTAAAACAAGGAAGTCCTTTTTGTGTTTGGGTGTCTTAACAACCGGATGAAACTTAATTAAAAAGCTCAAAAAATTTAAATGGATTTTTCATACTTTAAACCAGGGACCTTCTTTTGCTCAAGTATCAATTTCCATGAGAAATTCTTATTTCTCACATAATGTTAAACAGGTGAAACTTTCATGTTTGGCAGTTGCTTTACCTTTTAAAAGGCTACAGATTTTTTGATAAATTGGAAAATTAACTGCGTCGTTGAATATCTGTTAATACAGCATTTGCCAGCTGCCAGAAACAAATTTAAAACATAACATTTCACAAATTTCTATCCTTCACAATTAATAAACACATTGCTCAACCTCCTGCTCTTTAACATGAGTTTTATAAATTAACATTTAGTAAAAATAAATAGTTCAGCTATCCCGCATTACTTCTGCAACACATGCAGTGTGTTGAACTGAATTTCAAGGCAGGATAACTTCGCATTTCAATCTTGATGATGGTATTGAGAGAGTGAATGTACGGGATAGGCACTAAAGCACTCCTATAAATGGAAAACTAAAAGGTTTTTTCTTCTGCCTGCTGCATCCTGTGCTGCGTTGCTGGCTGGCTGGCTCACTAGCCTCGGGGCAGTGTTGGTGTGTGGCGCAGCAGCAATCAGAGGTCATAATTTCATTGGCGGTTAGCATCAGGTTCAATTTTTCTAGTAGGTTACATTTACCAGAAAGTCTGGATTGTGTTACTATGTAACGGTGGAATCAGTGCAGAGCTGTAGGATCCCTCTACCTTTTCAAGACGAGCCAGGCAACCGCAAAGGAGAGCTCCAGTGTGCAAGTCTTTAGAAAATGCACAGACAGAGAGACATTCAGGCAGTTTATTAGTGCTAAGTTAATCAGTTTTATACCCCAAAATCTATAAACCAGATTAAATATGAATCTTCTTTTAAAACATTTTGTTATATATATATATGCGTGTTTGTCCGCTGTTTATAACCTATGTTCATATGAAAGTTTTTTTGCTTTTAAGCCTCTCTCGATGAATTACTCCTTTCAGAATGATGCTGATCTAATTTTGAAAGAAATTAAAAATGCGTAAGATAGATTTCTCAACACAATTTACATATTATGCTTTGCATATTGTTACAGGTTATTTGTACATGCACCAGTCTTTACTAGCATTGGCATACTGAAGGCAGATCAACTTTTCTGAAGTCTATTTTTATTTTATTGTTTTTAAGTGAAGTTTAATGAATAAAATCAATATTTGTATCTATTAATAAACCATTTCATTCTCCTGTTCTCAACATTGCAGTTAAGTTCAGTTTATTTCTCATGGTATTTTATTAAACTAGTAATCATAAAAAGTTTTAAATCCTTTATTTTATATATTTTAATTATATGTTGCTTTATAATATTTAATAACTTGAGTTCAAAATTTTTGAAAATTACCTCAAATCATTGGTTGTCTGATTTGAGGTAAACTGTCCGACATTTTACTCCTATCAGACTTGCAGTGTAATATGAGATGTTTTAGATGCAAGAAAGTGTCTGTCTTGGTTTCCAACAGCTGGTAGCTTAACTGCCATGCTAGCATCTCCCTCTACGCTAATAAGTTGCGAGTGCTCTGAAGATACTTTCTGCTCAGGTATGTTTCACAAGTTCTTAACGTTCTGACCAGAAGACTTTTCCTGTTTTCCACTTAAGCATATTTCTACTGAACAGGCATAAAAAATTTTTAAAAAAACTCCTGCCACAACTGTTTGGGGAAGCCATATTAAAGTGTGGCTTATGTAAATCACTCAAGATCAAGAGTTAAGGTGCACCCAGTGACCTCAATACCAGCCAATCAGTTAAAAAAGGAAGACTTTGACACTTGATATTTGATTGGGGCCACTTTGAGGATTCCGCAAAGAAATGCAAAGAGCGGTTTGAAAAAGTATAAAGCTTTTTTAGCTAAAGGAAAGACTTATAAAGCCAAAGCACACTTTCCAGATTAAAAAAAAAATTATATCAAGTACTTTCACAAGAAAACAAAACTGTTTCCAATAAAGACAAAATCAAAAATGTCTTGATAGTCTTATAATGTAAGATGAATGCTTTGTGCGTTTCAGGAATGTGACCAGGTACATATCGATGATGTGTCTTCGGATGATAACGGCCAGGATCTAAGGTTCATAATATCTGATGATTTGTCAAAAACAAACCGCCCAACAGTGGAGTAGCTTGAGCTAACACGTCTCATCTTGGTTTTTATTTTAGTACATATAACTTCAGCGCTGATGGCTTCCACGCAGCAGCTACGAGTGCCAACCTGTGTCTGGCTACAGGCGTTCGGGGAGGTGTGGACTGGATGAGAAAACTGGCCTTCCGCTACAGACGAGTAAAAGAAATCTACACCACCTACAAAAATAACGTTGGAGGTAATCCCCAACAAGCAGTGCTGCATGCACAGTACTGCTGGGCAAAAATGAGTCTGCACATATGCGTGTGAGTGCTTGTGTGCCCTCTTTGTGTGGGCGTTTATGAGAGTGCCTGCGTATGTTTGGGGGGGGTCAAATTTTGAAAATTTCAGTGGTATTCGGATGGCTGGTCCAACCCAAACATTGTTACCTTGCGTTTCAGGTCTGCTGGGCCCTGCCAAAAGGGAAGCCTGGTTGCAATTGCGAGCAGAAATTGAAGCCTTGACGGACTCCTGGTTAACACTGGCACTAAAAGCACTAACATTAATCCACTCAAGGTAGGACTCCAGAGAGCAAAATAGTACCCAGATCCACACCGCACATCTATAAGCCTGTATGTGGTGTAAATAAGCCAAGTGTGTCCGAGGCAATTTAAAAAAAAAAAAAAGTAATTCTGCTGTGTATTTTTTTATTTTTTTTCTGGGACAGCCTGCCTATTCTAATTTTGACAAATAAGTGTGCTAAAAGATCTGAGTTGAAAAACGAGCCAATCCTTCAGAGTAAGACATGTTTTGGGGACTTGATACATTGCTTTGTCTTTTATGCAGCACGTTGTGTTTTCTTTTCTCCTCTCTCAAAGTGATTTGAAATGATGTCACCACTTCGCTCTCCTCCTCAGGTCAAACTGTGTGAATATTCTTGTGACCACCACGCAGCTCATCCCAGCCCTGGCGAAGGTCTTGCTCTACGGCTTGGGAGTCGTCTTCCCCATAGAGAATATTTATAGCGCAACCAAAATAGGTAAGCTACAGTCTTCCCTATATCTGCTTCATTATTTTGAACCTTTTGCTTGGCGACATGCTTATTGTTTTAGCATCGTGAGTCTAAGCAGCCAAGAGGCGCTCAGTGACAGGAGTCCGGCAGGGGGATGGGCTGGAAGGCGTGGATTTTTGTCACCGGAGAGGGTTGATGTTCTTCAGTGAAGGAATAGTCCTAATCAACCTGGGATTATTTTCTTGGAGCAGGACCTGTGCTGGGCCTCTGCTCCTCGCCTCTGCATATGAAACCACTTCTGCGCGTTTATGTCATTCTAGAGAAACAGAAGCCCCTCTCCTGCTCCTCCTCCTCTTATTCCCCCAATTTTCCTTCCACTTTCACCCCTTTTCACTGTTTCGAATACAAAATAAACATTGAACTCCTCTGTTGGGAGGTTTTCCAATGTCTATGGATCAATTCACGTCTTTGCAAATTCATATTCTGATTTTAGGCATAAAGTTTAAATTTATCCTTTCCATTTTGAACAAAACAACAAATTACTGTACACTCGTGTACTCAAGTACTCATGTAAATAGTTTGTATAGGTAATATTTTTATAAATTGTAGAGCTAAATGGTCATCAAAATGCTGAAAGGAAAAACAAAGCTGTTTTTTTCTGCATGAGAAAAAACAGACCGTCATGGGTTGAGTGATCACATCTAAGTTAAGGCTATTTTAATACTGCAGTTGGCAAGGAATATGTAGCATCAATTTATAAATCAATAAAATGTTATTCATGTTTCAGATGTAACAAAAAGTGTTTTACTGAGGTTAAAAAAATTGAAAAAATCTAGCAAACACAAAAACTAAATTCAAATCTATTTAATAAAATAACAATAAATAACTATTATTACTAACTAGAACATAGTGCTCTCAAATGTCAAACTGCAGAATAAACAATAAGGAGAAAAACAATATAAAACACTTAAAATCTCTAACATAGAAAATCTTTAATAACTATAAGACGAAATACATACTAATAATAAAACATACGCACAAACTTTCATTTTTTAAAAAAAAAAAAAAATCATGTAAGGCATATTTAATTACAAATGCAATAAAATAATTTTAAAAAGCTGCAGGAAATTTGATTAACATAAAAAATGAAAGCTTAAAATCTGCTAGATTTTCCAAACTTTAAGTAAAAGCCAAGCTAAACAAAAAAATAAGTTTTCGGTTTGCATGTCTTTCAATGTGCTGGCAGACAAAAGTCCACCATATAAATAAACGTGTATTGCCTTATATAAAACAGATTGGCAAAAAACATATTATTCTATGCCATAAAGACTTGAAAACTCCTAGTCTGCTTTGATATACATAAAAATAAAAGTGTTCGACTATTTCTGCTTCAATAGTAATAACTGTTGCCTTTCTTTTTAAAATGGAAGCAGTTATGTCATGTCTTATTTTTTCTTCTTATGTGAGCATTTTGCCCACATCTAGCTGTGATCACCTCTTTCAGGACCAAACTCAACAGTGGTTTAATCATTTCCCAGATTCTAGTAGCAATGGGGCAACCTTAATGCTTTTAAGAGAGTCTCTATTTTAGGGCTGATCTTATCACACCAACTTCCTGAGCTCAATGTTTACACTCTTCCTTGTTTTGTGAGTGTGGTGTTTTTAAAGGGGCTCTTGTCACGCCGTGTCTTTGAATCAACTTGGGACTTGGTGGCCATTGCGGGAGTGTGTTTCTGCTTGCATCCATGCAACGCTCCACTAACATCCTGACTTTCTTCGCAGGGAAGGAAAGCTGCTTTGAGAGAGTAATTCAAAGATTTGGGAGGAAAGTTGTTTACATTGTTATCGGAGACGGGGTGGAAGAAGAGCAAGGCTCAAAAAAGGTGAGAGGCACAAAACGGCTTATTCCTTCACTTTCCATTCCATAATGCCAGAAGCTTGTTATAGGCACTCAGAGAACACACAAAACATACCTGCCATACCACTCCAAAGAAAGTAATTAGCACTCCAGTTCTCTCTCACAATCTCATCCGTTTATCCTCTTATTAGGCGTCCAAGTACAAGAAGGAAAGTTGGTAGGCTGTAATCAGCGCTCTTCCTCCTCCATCTCAGGTTTACAGAGCCGGGGAGGAGGGAGATGGCATAATTATATATTCCTGCTCACTGCTCGGAGCAGTGTGAAAGCTGCATGTGTAACGCTAGACAAACCCTTTCAGGCATGTTGAAGGCGCATCGTAAATAGAGCGCACATAAAGAAGACTTAAATCATTGTTGATGAAATTAGAATATTTACTGCAATGACAGGCCTGTTAGCACGAGATGGATTGGGCTCAAAGCCGTTCGGGAAAACAGCTTTTTTCTTCTTTCTTCAGACTGGTTCGACTTGCCGTTTTTAAATGTTGCCAGCTGGCTTCTGCTCCTTCTGTTGTGTATTCAGCATTTCTGTCAAGTTTAGATGCAAACCAAAAGGCTGTTTGCTGCAAACGTATTCATTATGAAATTTATCAGCGGCTTTGAAGCGTGTCTTCCTGACTGTCACCATGGAGCTCTTTGTCAGGCTGAAGACACATTTTCTTTGAAACGTCTCCAGCTCCTTGTCCCTTCACCTGTTTGTCAGAAAACACTAAGCAGAAGCAAAGGGGTATATGGACAGTGATTAGAGGAAAGCAAGCAACGTTTTACTGTGAGCTAAAGTGTAAAGCAATAGCTCTATATTATGGAAAGTGAACACACTCTGGGAATCCAGTCTTGAGAGACGATCATTGAAATAGATGCAAATATTTTTGCTCAGTCTTGAGTTGTTGGAGTGTGACATTGATGGAAGGATAAGGTGTTATTTTTCCCATATGAGTGGTGCGAGTCCCATGAGACGGCACAGAGTAAAAGGTTTCTGTGTCAACATCAGAGAGGACGTGGAATAACACGACAATTTCACCCGTCAGGAGGCGCATATCAGACGTGACACTGCGTGGAACTACAAAAGCAAAAGTCTCAAAGTCTTCATTCCTTCACCTTTGAAACAAAAAAAAAACCCAAAACAATTCTGTCTTCAGTTATTACCATCGCCTGGGAGAAAAGGCTGAGATAACATCTCCAGCTTTTAAACTTAAAAGCAAAGACAATTTACAAAACAAAAAGCAAAGAGCTTTTTAAGGGTCAGTGCAGGCTCTCCTAAGCGGAACATACGCCTGGGAGAGGCCATACCTTTGATAAGGGGAGGGTAATGGGCTCCACACACTGAAGAGCCGAGGACTCTACCTGACAAGCTCCTTTCATTCTCTGCGACTCAGGTTTCTCCTCCGTCCTTTGCTCGGGAACAACAACTCATTTGCACTGTCCTAAAAACACACTGGCAAGCAGGAAGCTCAGTGAAAAGACACCGTGGGGAGTTCACTTCTGTTATGCCTGAAAAAAGCTGCTGGCTTAGATCGGGGCTATAAAACAATTCACTGATGCTGCAGAGAAAGTAATTTTGAGGTATGATGTGTCTTAGAGTTACAACTGTTTTTCTGGGAAGTTGACAATATGATCCTCGTTTATTTGATGGACAGCCTTAAATAAAAAAATGAAATCTACAATAAATACTTTCATGGTTTATAATTAGTATAAATCAGTATTGCACATTGTTTGCAAAAGTATTCACACCCCTGGAAGTCTGTTTATGTTTTGTCATGTTACAACTTCACCCGTTAAGGCGTTTTATTTGGGATTTTATATGATACAACGACACAAAGTACTGGTTAACTGTGAGGTCTCAGGGAAAGGACACATTTTTGGAAATTTTTACAAATAAAGAAATCTCAAGTGTAATATCTCATAAGGCACTGTTCAGTCCACCTTATTAAAGTGGAAGGAGTATGACACAACTGAAAACTTAACATTAAAGAAGTAACAAAGAACACTAAAGGAGGTGCAGAGATTCACGTTCCTGGAGATGGAATCTGTTGATACAACAATCATTTCTCACACACTCCCCATACCAGGCTTTGATGAAAGAGTGGCAAATGCCACAGAAGCTAGCTACCATCCATGTTAGGAAACTAACACTGCATATCACTCCAAAAACACCATGCATGGTGGTGGCAGCATCATGCCATGCAGAAAAATGCAGATCAATCCTCAAAGTGCAACATGTGAGACACTATGTTCACCGTCCCCCTCTGCCCAATGTGAGTCTTCATGAAGATAAAGAAAAAAATCTGTCTTTAGATGTATTCCTTCACAACTATGCACTACTTTGTCAGTGAACCACATACAATGTCAATAAATTACATCCAAATCTTGTTTTTGTAATGACAAAATGTAAAAAATAAAAAATTTCAAAGGCTATAAATACTTTTGCAAGTTACTGAATGCCTCAATCCCGGCTTTTCAAAGCGTTGTTTTTGGACATTTATGTCTAATATTAAACATTTCCCTTAACTCTTCGATGCTAATAGCTGATGATTTTCTATTCAATAATGAGACATGCATCATGACAGAATGTTTCGATGAAGTCCTAACATGTTGCTTCTATTTGTCTCACAGCACAACATGCCCTTCTGGAGGATCTCCAGTCATTCGGACCTCATGGCCCTCCACCACGCTCTCGACCTGGAGTACTTGTAGCACTACACCAACACCACAGTAAACCCCTCTCTGCACATCAGGACATCGTGCAACCTTTCACCTTTGCCCTCTAGCCCCTATCCTTTGCTTTGCAGTGGCTTCCAGAGCTCAGAAAATAGGAAAAGCAGCCCCACAATACTCTCACACACAAACCCCAGCTCTTCCTCATGTTCTGCCTGGCTGCCCATCCGTCTTTCGCAACAATGAACGAAAAAGAAAAGAAGAGGAGAGTGGAAAAAAAAAGAAGCACGCGGTTAATGTGCTGACATAAAGTCACACATTGTCTTAACCCTGAACCTTTTCATTTTTCTTTTCTGTGACACAAAGAGCGGAAGAGAGAGGTGAATTTATGGTGCAGCAGCTGCTCGCCCTGGTTACTGTGAATCGGCTGCTTTCTGAAGCTGCCAAAGTGTTTTACGGCCCCTGCACACCTTCCCGTTTGTGCCGGGGCTCCGTCAGGTTTCACACCTTAGAGGAGAGCAGAGCTACTGATGGCCTCGCCTGCCGCGCCGCAGAACTCAACTTCAGCTGCCGGCCAAGCTTTCCGCCGTTTTCTCCACGTACTTTGCTCTTTACCAGTTTTCCTTTCAATTCACCACCTTTCACGTTTCCTCTCTCTGCAAGCGGACAGACAGACTTGAGGTGATTTCTGTCAGCATGAGCGTGGGAGTCCTGTGCTTCTTATTTATGAACAGACTTTGCAAGTGGCCCCCCGCGCCACTGAAAAGGTACCTCGATAACAAAAGACTTGTGCCTTTTACAAAGAAACGGTGAGAGGAAGACATTTATGGAAGAGTCAAAAAGATAATAAAATACAAATAAAAGGGGGTTTTCTAATAATTTAAGAAAATTAACAAAAAAACTTATTTACAATGCTAAGACAATCGTGTACAGAGGAAATCTTTTTTTTTTCTGTGTGTAAGTTTGTAATCACTGGACTATTCCTTCCTATAATCATTTAGGTACATGCTCTTGAAAGGTGGCTTTGCATTTTAATTGAAGTAAAACTATAAAGGAATTAAATTGCCCACAAGCTTGTGGAGGACATCTGAAAGTGTTGGACGCATTCAAGTTTAATTTTGTTAAAACTGTGTAGATATTGGGAATCGTGTGATCAATTGTTCGTCAAGACCAAAATCGTTGATATCAAAGTGTCAAGGAGCTTTCTTTTGTTTCTGAGTTGTGACTCATCCTTGTCTCCTCTACTATATGTTCCATATTTGAAGGGGAAAAGTCTTTATTTTAGTCACTCAGAGCAGTAGCTCTCCTCTTGTGTCCTTACGGCATTTCACCAGCTTGCAACCCTGATCTCAACATATTAAAAAGACAAAATTAACTCTGGTGAAGGTTTAAAGAATTGCAGCAAAAGGCAGTTTCCTGCCTCCTGAGGGGCATTTTAACTGCATTTCGGATAATTCTGATATTTAAAGAAGCAAGCTTGAATAGGTTTTATTATCTTTTATACAAGCACTATAAGAACTCTTGTACAGTGTGCGTAATTTTGTATGATGTAGTGTTTTTATTTCAACATTGACTTCGACGGGGTAATCATAATTAACAGTGAAAGAAAAGCCACTAACTTTAAGGGATTGGGGAACTTACAGGACATGTGCTATCAACTGTGAATTTCTTAAATAGAAACCGACTTGTGTTTCTAATTTTTCCCTCCTTTGCACATGTTCACTCTTGGCCTTTGCATTTAACTTCAGATCCCTCTCTGCTCGAACAGAGCCCCCCTTTGTGTCGAAACAACCTCCACACACTCACATACACCCCACACACACACACACATACTGCTGCTAGATCAAGGTAAAGGTAGGTAAATAGAGAAAATGTTTTATAGATTCATACAGCAAGCTTTTTATTATTATGTTGCAATCATAAATGCAAACTGGAAATAATTTACACTTCATGGGCCTCATTGTGAAAACGCAAAAGATTGTTGTGTCTGCAAAAATATGTGTACAGATGTTTTTGACATTATTATTTGATTGTGTTTAAATTAATAAAACTGATTTGTGAGCTGTTGCATGTCGTCTGATTTCTTTGGTATGCAAAAGCGTATTTTTAGCATGTGCTAAAATAGAGTTTTTCTACCATTTTTCAACTGCGCAGTAATGTGGTTACAAGATTAAAAAGGTTCACCGATATCTTTCTGGACTTCATACTAAATCTCAGGGCCTTGAACTTAATCCAGTAATACTTAGCAGCAAGGAAACATCCCATACACCATCGATTTATAAAGTCTGCACTCAAACCTGGATGTGGACCAAATACCCAGTCAATCGAGACTCCCTTTATTTTTAGGACATGTTCAGCTGAGTCTTCACTGGCTGCTTCGTGTGACAAAGCTGAGCGCGATGGATCATGCTACTGTAACAAATAAGGCCAATAATATTGGTGCTTAATTTATAAATCATGCAAGTAACAAAGTGTCGTCCACACAACTAATCGGAACCATCATTAAACATCTTATGATCCAGATTATCAACAAGTCAAATCAAAATAGAACAAGCTAATGTTTACGTATCACCTCAGCAAAACTTCACCACCTTGAAAATTATTATTGCTCATAATAAATATTCAACACATGTTCTGTTTCTATTGCAAAAACTACTTATAGGCATCTGACAGATTTTTAACAGTTTTAGAAAAAATAATTCAGAATAAATGTTTCTTTTTCTTTTTAATGTGTTTTTTTTTAATAGGGTCAATCAAATTTTACTCAAATGTGTGATAAAATATTTTTAGAACAAACATTTAACTTTGTGAAACATAAAAAATTAAAAACCAAAATAAGAAAAATAAGTAATGAAGTTATTAAGGTAAGTTTTTTGTATTTTAATTAGACAAAATTAAAAGATAAAAAAGCTGCTCTTGAAAATGTTTAGCGCAATTAGAGCAGCTTACTCTCATGAATAAGCAATTCCACCAGGAATTACGAGCCTTTTTTTATCTTGTAGGGCATTTTTATGAAAAAGGTTTTCTCCTCACTTGTTCTGCACCTTTGAACTTCAAGAAACCTGAATTAGAACGTCTGTAATTTGAGCACACTTGTCCTGTCCTCAAAATGCTCAAATATACATCAACTATTCGAAATATATCTTTGATCCACAGGATAAGCAATTTTATTAAAGTTCCACATCTGCTAACTGTACTTATCATAATGCCTATAAGAGGCGAGGAAATACTCTGCCTAATATACTTAATATATTAAAACCCAAGCAAGAAAATCACTGTTTATGTCTGAAGTCTTCTGTGCAAAATGGCCAAACCACTCAAATCCAAAGAGAGCAGAGTTGGTTTAAGAACTGTTTAAACAATAAAAGAAAATGCATATGCATGCGGGGTAGGTTTTACTGAAGGGTTCAGAATGTAACATAAGTCTTGATATGTAAGACTTGTGCTTCATACCTCCTGAACCACTACGAATAATTAAGAATGCATGGCATTTTATTACAGCCGCACCAACTGTTTAATATCCAGAGCAATTATGTTAACATATGAAAGAGGAGTGATGGAGATGTTCAAGACTGAGCCGAGCAAACTCTGGATCCTCTCTTCAGAAGCCTGCATCACAATGATTATTAAACGTGCTTTTCCAACTTCTGAACAGGTGAAAGTGTCTGAGATCCTTGCTGGCTTTCCTTCTTGGAGAAAAGCACTGCTCTGTCGCAGACTAAATGTCTTCTCCCTCTGATAAGTTTTCCTGATGCTTGGAGATCTGGGAGAAATAGTCAGACAGGACCAGACCAGACATTTCTTTGAAAGGAGTGGGTGTCGATGCACGCCAGCCAGGCAGCCGCTCTGGCGGTTTTAGCAGAACAGAGGGGAGCCAGATTCTTTCTGCTCAACTCGTTTCTTTTACCTTACTCTCAATTTCTCTGTCGTAGCTTTGATTTTTGCTGAAATTTATCATCGTCGATTTAATATTTGTGGCCGCTGGACGGTTAAGTTTTATGCTTACTGTTGGTGGTTTCTCCTGCTTATCTACATTTACAGAATAAAAATAAAGCACCTCTTCCCTCTTAAGTCTTAATTTGGTCATTTCTCTCTGTGACGTCCCACCAAAGTGCCCACCCTCTATAAAACTGTACTGCAATAACAAACAATGCCATTGGTGATTTACGACCTTGCCCAGACAGTGATTTCATGCAGATTTCCATAGAAGGGGCCCTCTGACGATGCATCGCAATTGAACTGATATCGTATTACACACGTATCAAAGTCGCCCCAAAAAACCTGATCCACATGCACATGAGCCACATCTCTTTTACGAGCGGGAAGCCTATTAATAGGGCTGTGTTCTTTTAGTGGCTAATGTGTCTCAAGTTAGGGGAATTTGCATCTGTAGAGAGCAGCTGTCCACAGATTCAGACAATAGGCAAAAGAGGGAATTAAGAAGGAAGAATTAGACAAAAACATTCCTTAGAAGTTTCTGCTCAATCTGCGAAACTCAAGCTGTGGGCTTCATTATCCATTTCTTTATTCTTGTTTTTGGCTCATCTTACTTGTCTTGAAGCCAAGTAGACAAAGCCAATGTGACTGACTGCAATAACACAAGAAAGGCCTCTTGCTCCTGTTGAGCAGATCCCAGCCCTTTGCTCGCTCAGTAGGCCGTGGTAGGCAGTGACAGTAGCAAACCTGTTGTCATGCTGTAGCAGTCGGTGGTGCTAAACTAGACCCTTTCTTTACCGTCTGTTTATTTCTCAGTTCCTGGGATTTGAACGGCAGAGCTGGCCAGGGACAGCTGGTCATCAGGAAGCCGCAGATGCCAGGGATCTCAGCCAGGAGTGCCAGCTCCAAAGTGGGCCTGTGTCCACAGCTATGCCTGTCCAAAGCAGACTGGGCATTCCCAAATGAGTTAGGCTTGTCAAATGCTATTAATGTATTTTGGCAGAGGGTTTGATGGGGTCAACATCGTTGTGGTCTTTGGGGTTAATAGAGCCAGAGAGCCGGTTGAGCCACCTATGGGTCTTTAAGGTTTGGCTACCCTACACATCCAGAGATCAACAAGATGAGAACTCTGTTATTGTAGCTGTTTCATCACTAAAGTTCTATAACACATTAGTGACATCACACATTATTTGTGATTCAAGTAAAGAATAGATCTCACAATATGAATAAGCTGAATAAAGTCCCTTTGTCCAGTCTGACCTCGTTTATGAAAAAATTGGAGATGTTGGCCTTTACTTTATGCTGCTAAGTTTTTCCCCTTTCCATGTATTTTGGAAATTAAAATTCCCCTCCAAGTGCTCCTACAAAGTATTCCTTATACAGAAGAAGGTACATCTCTGTCTGGACTCAAACTAATTGGCTGAACAAACTCAGCAACACTTTTATGTAACCTCTCCCCACAGTGCATAACCACTGTGAGGCTGCAGTGTTTGAGTTGTTCCCAGATTGAGTGGCAAACGCTCAGCCCAGAGTTGAACCGATGCTTGCCGTGTACCCAACCACACCATAGCTCCACCTGCATCTGTGGTCAAACACACACACACGCATACAAACCCTACTATTTACAGGGCCCACCGCACCGGTCCACCTAAAGGTGAGAGGCAAAGATTTATAAGGAGAGCTGAGGCCACCCCACTACAGTGAGAACGAGTGTGTCGGTGTCCTTGTTCATGACTTCTCCAGCTAACTCATGAGCTGTGAGCTACAAAGTCCCTGAGGGTTTATAATCACAATCTCCTCGGATCTCCGTGTGTTGAGTGTGTCAGCACGTGTGAGTATCTTTGTAACATTGTCCCATTCTGCTGTTAATTGGAACGCTGCTCCTTGGTCCTTAGTCTTGGTTCTTGGACAGGCAGCCGCCTCGTCTAACTGGTATGTAAAGGAGCCATTTTAATTAACTGGAGTTTATTGGCCACTAAAGCACACGTGTTCTAGCTCAATTTGGTTTTTTTGCTTAATGCAGTGGTTCCCAAAGTAGGTCTTCGAGGCCCGGCATCCTGCATGTTTCAGTTCTCTCCCTGGTGGCAGTAACAACTTTTTCAGCTTGTCAATGTTCTTCTTAGACCTTCTGATGAGCCATCATTTGATCCATGTGGGTGAAACCAGGGAGAGAATTCAAACATGCAGGAACCCAGCCCACGAGGACCGACTTTGGGAACCACTGGCTTAATAGATAAGTAGGAATATTGTCCATATTTTGGTTTGAATAGAAAAGAAACACTAGCTCTAGTTCTAAGGTGAACTTGCTGTGTTTGAATTACATGAATTTCCTTGAAAGGCTTGGAACGACTGCTGCTGTTTATTATCATAAAAAGGAAATTGAATTAGTTTCCTCTGAATTTGTCCAAATACAGGTCCAAAGAGACACATTTTTCCCCAACCTACGTAAATGCCATTATCCTCTACTTCAGCTGACACATTGTGTGTTTGCATACTCCAGAACATTTTCATTTAGCTGCACAATGCTATGAAAATGTATTAACGGTTTTGTTTTTTCCACACTTCAATGTTTGTAGATCATCAATCTTTTTGCATATCTCCACTAGTTGGAAGGCCTCCTTGCCATCACCCTAATCATTAACCTTCTCAGATTTAAGTTGAGACTCTGGAAAAACCGCTTCAAAATGTAAATATTAATTTCACAAGAAATGTGTTGACTTGTAGACTTTATAAACTTAAATCAGTATATTGAAAGAAATTGTAAAAGGTATTTATCTTTTTGTCTCACCTTTGAAAAGCACAAAAATCAGGAAGCACACTTTTTCCTACAGAGACAAACCGTTGCTGTTTACACCATATTTTTCTCCTGTACAGCCTTCTTCTGTCTGACTTAGGTTGTCTTGACTGGCTTTGTAGGAATGTTAATGTTCTGTTCCAATTGGCTGAAAAAGATTTGCTCTGCCTCTGGCTGGGCTGGGGACACAGAAGGGATGGAGGGGTCACTGGGGACAGGATAAAATATTCTATATCCTGGGTGACTCTGCTGTTCTTGGGGATTACAAAGGGTTTTACTGGCGGATGAAGGAGAGTAAAGTGGTAAGTGACATTTCTGGTCTGGGAATATAGCAATCAGCAGCATGGAGCCGCGCCAAGACTAACGGACCTGGCCAGAAAATGCTAAAAAGGTTTGGAGGAGAGTAAACAAACTGGTAGTGCTGGTTTGCGGAGCGGGGAGGGTGTAAGGAAGGGAGAGGGAGTCCAGGGGGACAGATCTGTTAACCATCAGTGGTTGCGTTTCATCCCACCGCCCGTCTCCAAAAACTTTCAAGGGAAGCTTTGTGTACCTGCTCTGCAGACAGGAGCTGGGAATTTGGGGAACAGGAAACCAAGGCTGCTTCCCCCTTCTTCTCCCCCCTGTTCCCCACACTTCCCCCAGTCCCATTCCCCATGCTCCCAGCTGCCCTGCAACACACACCCCACTTTCACCAAATGTGGTGCCCTCTTTCTGTCATCACCCTATGCTAAACCCTTTCACTGATCATTTGTAGTTCTGTGAAAGAACACACAGTGGAATGTGTCATACAAAACACACATCCAGGTAGGGATGATAAGAGGACGGGAGGCTTGTTCCTCTACTTTTAACTGTGAAGAATCCATGTGTTGCATCGTGACCTCACTTAAATAAATTGAGGAGTATTATTTAGCAGATACGTGACTATATGCTCAGTGTAATCGTCTCTGAACCACCAACACAGAGGACTGGAGCACTGACAATAGTTTACTGTGCTAACTGGACCATGTTGTCCATGAGCTGCTCATGACTGTACAGTCACTGCACCAGTTCACCTCAACTTATTCCTTAGTGGATTAATAATGGCAAAATGCTTTTAGGCCAATTACAAATGCAATGTTAAGAATGTGAAGAAACTGTGGGAGAAGAATATGACAACTAAAAGTACTATGAAAGTCATAAAGTAGTAGAAATGGAAGACCATCAGAAATTTCTCTTTGATTGCATTTTATTTTGTTTTATTATAAATGTTTTTGAGCTTGGGGTGGTTCCAGGTTAATATTTTTGTCTATCTCCTCCCTTGTCTTCCTGTACGTCTGGTCTCCTTGGTGATGCATGCTGTTCTTAACAAGCTTCAGCTCACAGAGCAACAGGACCAGTGGGACTCTCCAACTCTACCAGACTGTAACCTCTTCATGTCAGTAGCCCGGTGTCATAGTTCTTTTTTCCTTGTTTCCTTGTTAGAAGTTACTTCTAGTGTCTTTCATAATTTCAGTTTTGTTCTCCTGGTGTGCAGCAAACCAGCAATAATTACTCCATATGTAATTATTGTTGGCCTGATACAATAAACCAGAGAAAAAGTCAACCTATGTTAGCTCATCTGAATGTTTACCCTTCTCTATTGATAATGTAGCAATAAAAATACCATGGAGCAAATACCATCACTTTGTTCAAGAGGACCCATGTTCAGTCCTCATGGGATCCTTCGTGTCATCCTGAGATCAGTGACCTACCTTCTAACAAATAAACCCATCTATGAACCACCATCAAAAGCTCTTGAATGGTGTCTTTTATTTCTAATACAAAATCATTGTAAGAGACAGAGGCGGAAACATGTCCAGAAGTATGCACATAAAGTTAGAAATTACAACGAAGAAAAGAGGAAATATTCTGCTTCCAATCAGCAGGATGGGAGCTGTCTTCTACAATCTAGAGTATTTCTAAAAAAAGACAGGATTTGTGTTAACAACTAGAAGCATTAAAAACTCTTCTTAAAATCTAAAATAAACATAAATACAAAGAAACATTTAATTTTGAGGAGATAAGAAAAAGTTACATCATCAAAGATGACTCTTTTCTTGAATATCCTCCAATCCAATTATTCTGTAAATAACATTTATAAAATCATTTAAATAGTTAAATGACTGTTAAAAAGAATCAATTTGCATGCATTTTTTTATTATTTATTTCCAAGATTGAGAGCTAAATAATTTGAGTAAGAGGTTATGAGGAGAGCTGCTCATAGCTAGTGCCGAGGTGACACGGTTCATAAAGGCTTCATTGTTAATGCTGACTTGTCTCCCAGTATGCTAAATTAAAAAATGGATGTAACCTAACACGGGATGGTAGCAGCGATAAGATCTTGAGGCTGCCCGTGTCCCTGCAGGCCCTACTCCACCTCTGTACAACAGCAGGGGAGGCAGCACATTACTGACAAGAGGCGTTCAGAAGAAAGTGAACATCCCCAGAATCAGCAGATATGTATTTTTTTTTTTTTGGTGCATAAAATCATTCCTGATGCTTATATTACAGTCACCTTTCAAAGCCTCACAAAGCCACAGGCAATGTCTGTCTGGTGCAGTAGGTAGGAAGAAGAAATGCAAGACATGGTGTGAGCTGACAGTAAAAACGCATGTTTACATATTAGCTCATGTGGTCATGTATGACCCTGTTACGTGTGTAACCATAGAGTGCTGAAGTCACTGTAAATAGCTGTCAGCTTGTGTGCTGCTTATGCATTATGACCATGCTTGCTGGTTCACATGAGAATGTTGCAGCAGAGTCACAACGCAGCACCATGACAACGTTGGAGCTGTCTGATCCTTTCTGTCTAATTGTCTGTGACCTCGTAACTGGAGACGCACTCTGAAGGCAGGAGGAGGGCCTTTCACACGGCAATCACTACTGCATTTGTCCTTCCACGCAACTCCTGAATACCACTGCCAGACAAAAAGGTGTCTTTTTGTGTGCCTAAGAGTGCACGCATATGCAGGTGGGGGTGCCTTTTTAATTTACAATTCATATAGAAGAATGCATTGTATTGATGAGGAGGAGCATATTAGCCAATTAACAGCACATCAAAGTCACAAATTTTCAATGCCAAAAAATTTTAAATTGTTCATAAAAATAAGCAGAAGTCATAGGATATTTTAAAAGAATAAGAAAATAATTATTAAAGCTAAAAGTCAAAAACAAAATGGAAAACTCAAACAGAAGGAATAAACCTTTCTGTTATCTAAGATATGAAAAACAATTAACATGATGCCATTTTAAAGAAAACTAAATTATTTCATATAATTTGATTTTATGTAGTAGGTATAAGTATGTGAATATATATACTTATAGATTTATATTTAGATACTCTCATATCTTTCTCCAGAAAACTAAAAAAAAAGATTTTCTTAAACTACAAAAAAACCCCAAAAAACGATAGAGCAGTAGGTGTAGTATTCCTACCCCCACCTACTTCAAACCAGTAGGTGGCGGTAATGCTACTTCACTTTTTTACCAACCGCCAACAACAATCAAGAAGAAGAATTCATGCGGAAGTAGAGCGAGGTTCTAACAAGTAGCAGAGGTAATTAAACTCAATGCGTTACTCAAGACATTTTTTGAGTAATTTTGCCCTATTAGCCAACATCGAAGCAAAGACGACAGGCAAGAACATTCTCCAACGAGTCTTATATCAGGTCTGTAACTTCATTTGCGGGAGAAAAACGGCCAACCCCATTAAAAAGCAAGAAGAAGAAATCAACACTAAAGCCGAAGTCCATGGCAGCCAGAGGAGGAATGATTGGCACGTCTCTTTGGATGTGAGTGTGAACGCTGTGTTGGGCGCACTTTGCAGGCCCTGATCCATTTTTTGCATTGTTCCAGAAGACATATGGGTTTGGGAAATGTAATAAATTGTATTCCGCCCTCTACACGCTCTGAGTACGGTTGACAACGTTTGACCACGACTCGCCATGGTCATTTTCCTTAAAATCTTTATAACTGCAGCGCAATAGCAACAAGTTTTCGTTCCAGATAAGGGGTGTGTACGTCGGGACAAATAGCGACCACGGATTTGTCAGTTACTGACAAACTCATTAGAATGATTGACGGGTGTATTATGTCAATACTTCACAAAACAAACTTTTTCCTGCTATGATTTGTCCTCTCATCCATAAATGCCTTGAGAAAACTAGAGGCTCTGCTCGATTAAGGTTAGGTATGTCTATTTTTCAGTCATTTGCACCAGTTACAGCCAATCTGAGGAATTGGATCTAATTTGTCAGCTTCTTCGTTATTTGGGTTTTGAGGAATATGCAAAAAGTGTAAAAAGGAACTGCTTTACAGGCTGCACACTTAAACAAAAAAGAAAAAGTCATGAGATAGCCTAGTGGATACCTATAACATCACGGCCCTTTCTGTCTCTTAAAGCTGGTTTTTGAAGCATGCAGGGGATTTTTCCGTTCCAAACACATGTAATGTTCTTGCTCTGCAAGTCTTTCTGCAACTCTTTGCCAATGCAGAACCTGTTTTTCTTCACGTTTTATGAAGATACCAGTCAGCCACTCTGAGTGCTTCATTTTAAGTACAAAGTGATTGTGAAAGTAGTTTACCGCTGCAGGCTATTTGCAGTCTTTCCTTGCCGGGGAATGCATTCTCTTCCATCTCTGTCTTGCTTTCCATCTCTCTACTAAGATCTGCCTGTCCTGACGTCTGTGTTGTGTTCCTCCATATAGGGGTCTTAGTAATGGCCCCTGTCACACACAAAGGTATTAAGACCTAAAGCCTCTTTCTCTCCCGCTGCCACTGGCAGCTGGACCAGGGGAATAATTTGATTTGGTATTTTATGCTGGAAAAGAGCCTTTCTTCCCAAGCCACATTTGTGCTTGGCTTCTCCTCAGCTCCACAGCCCCCTGAAAGACTTTACATGACATTAACACATTTCAGAGAGCATTATGGCTTGAAAAGAGATTTGTCTAGACAAAGACAGGGTTTATTTGTAGTTAGAGCTTCATTTCCTGTCTGTTCCTTCTGCTGCACTCTTTCCCTTGCACCTTTTTGCCCCCCTCTTTCCTCCGTGACTCCTGCCGGGTGCACAATGCTTGGCATCCTGACAGGTAAGAGGATTTCTATTAGTTTACCTCAGAATGGGCCCAGCAGAAACGTGATTAATGAAAGCAATTAGTCTTTGTCATGTCTTCAGCGCACTCCTGCTAAATCACCGGATTGCTCCTCCACTGACGCTAAGAGCAAATTACATCACCATGATGCTCTACTCGGTGTCTCTTTATGAGCTCCCCACATCTCAATGAAGAGTCTGACTGAAAGGGGAAGAATTGAGCTTAGCTGATACCAATGACTCAGTTTTTACCCCGGTAGGAGTTTATCCTGAAAACATTTATTGTTTCCAAGGATTTAATAACAAATATTTAAGCTTAAGGACCCCAGCTGAGATTTAGTTTCTTCTGGGAGACATTACAAATCCTGATAAATGTTCTACGAATGTGTGTCACGAACTGACAGATGATGTTCAGGAGAAGGGTGTAAGTGTTTCCTAATGAACAGTAAATTGATCAGGGGCCTCTGTCTGGCTCCCTTGGTTCTAGCAATTGTCTACAAGTGATAGAAAGTTTAAGATGACACCAAAAGTCTTGTTCTGAACTTCTAGGTTTCTAAGTTTAGCATCATGGTTGTCTGCCTTAGAGCTAAATCAGCCCTCAGCCTCAAGACAAAAAAAATCAGACTGAATAAAACAGAATTCACGAAGCCATAGATAATGTTTTGTTACCTGCAGGCATGGTGGACCTCAGCCAACAGTAATCACTGCACACTAAGAGAGAAACATCCCCCCTCCTGCTCCGCTCCATGCTGCTTCCTCCTCTCATAGCTCTTCAGAGTGATATATTTCCATCTTCATCTCCTGCGCCCACTCCTTCTCTTAAGGCTTTCTGACTTCATCTTTTGTCCTGAAACCTGTCAAATTCTTGCTAATGATTTAAATTTGACAAAAAATGTCAATAGCAAAGATTTTAGTTTGAAAATAGGTGAATGTTTTCCTTTATTTGGAATAAATTTTAACATCAGACAAAAATATTTTGGTTACATATAAAATACCTTGTTCTGATAATTTCATTCAGTGCAAAAAGTTAAACTGACCTGGTCTCATGTAAAAAGAAGGGAAGTTATTTAGTTGTGTTGCTGTTGACAACAACATCCGGCTTCCAGTGTTTGTGACATTTGTTGATGAGTTTTGGAATGTAGGCACTTTATGAAATTGTTTTATAAAGTGCATGCTCAATTGTGATGCTGTAGTTTTACTTTACATTTAAAGCCTATGAATGAGCTTATGACGTCTTTGTTTTGTTTATTTTTTAGCCATTCAGAGGTGGTCAGTTGGTGAATTCATAGTCCCATCAAGTGCAACAAGTCGTCCACTGAAACAGCTCCAGAATATCACACCTTTGCCACATTGTTGAACTGTTAGCATGATATTCTAGTTCCAGAAATGATTTTCCAGTTTCACATCGTACTGGTAGAGTCAACATGCTGTTCACTCTACATGCTGGTGATTGCAGCATATAGAGTGAACATGCTGCACTTTGACTAGCCCCTTTTAAATTTCTTCAAAAATGTTACAGGTTTCTTTTGAAACTGTTAAATTTAGCTATATTTTTAAAAGTAAACATTTTTATTGCTCAGACTAATGTACATTTTGGTCTTTCTGCTATAATGCTGTTAACTAGTTTTGATTCAATGTGCTCGTAACAACAATATTTCATAATTATCCATGGCTCTTTTACAAAGTCACTGGTTTGATTTAGCTTTGAATTCAGATCTATTGTTCTGATTTCAGTGACAAAGGTTTTTGAAAATGTCTTAGTCATAGTGTTCAGTCTGAGGTTCTTTGTTTATCATTAATAATACCTTTTATTTAAAATAATTTGTGGGCATTTCTGACAAGCTGACTGAAAAAATTAGTTTATAATACCATCATGACTGATTTTTGCTCATTTGTACAACACATTTCTCAATAAGTGGTATAAAACTGTTTCATCTGGACAAACACTAAAAGTGCTTGGCTTGTGTGTGGCCTTTGGAAACGTGTACTGAGGATGATAGCGCTTTATTTATATATATATATTTTGGTGTGATCCTATTTCTTCATTTCCTGCACTGGCTGGGAACCAGGTTGTAGCACAGGCTTCAGCTAGACCAGACCTTCCTCAGCTGCTATGCTTCCTCTTCTTCTCTTGCTCTGTCATGAGATAGATACCTAGTTGGCAGATATGTTTCTTCTGGAAACAAGATGAACAAAGGTACTTGGCATCCATCCTGTCCTGTCTGCTCTTAACGCATTAAAGAAAAGTCAATCTTGTAGCAGTATACTGTTATACTAAGACAAATTCCTGAACATGTCTGGGTGTGTATTGGAGTGTGACAGTATTGAATGTTTGCATCTGTGGCAGCCCACTCATGTGCCAGGGCTTGTGAACATCATGCTCCTTTGTGTGAAGCTTAAACTGAAGACTGCCTTGTCAAGCTGTCATGCATTAGGACACTAATATCTCAGTTCACACACCCATGCCTCGTCTCATCAGTCAGAAATGGGAAAAGAAAATTGCTGCAGATACACAAGTTTTTCTCTCCTCTGCTGCCAGTTTCACTCTGTTTCACCATCGTTGTCTAACATTTTGCTGACATCCAGCCAGAAACTAATTGTTTACAGCTCTTTTTGCTTCCAACACTTTGATATTTTCCCTAGGCTTCAAAAGAGCGTGACAACAATAGGCTTGTGATTGCTGGGAATGTTCAGGGCAGCCAAGACTATATTACTTATAACATCTTTCTGTCAGTGGAATGGCTTGGAAACCTTTACTGGGTAAGAGACGGTGTTCAGAAAGGAAGCAGACTTGTTAGTGGTTTTGCAGGCAGCTTTTTCTAAGCCTAAGGCTATATATTGGGGTGTGAGTGACTTTCCAATAGAAATTCAGGTGAATACCCTCATGTGTGTGTTGTTAAAGATGAAAATGATGCTGTCTCTGTTCTATTTTAAAAGCAATGTTGTGGTATTTATAATTGAAGCTGTCCTGTTGCATGAGATGTTCACACATTGTTACTTGCCTCACCACAAGCCCAAGGTTTTAGTTTAGGGTCTGAAGTGATCACAGCAGGAAGAAAATAGACAAGATTACACAAGATTTAGCAATTGAGATCTAAGATTCATGGAATACTATTTTTTTTTCTTATTGAATAAATCTGAAAACCAGATATATATGGATTTTTTTTTCATTTAGAAAAAATGTGTACACTTATGTATATACCTTTTTCTCGTTGAATTAGTCTTTCATACCCATAACACATTTAGATGGCAGTTCACCATTATTTTTTTTTCCAGTGCTAATCTGCACAGACTAGATGAGATAATGCTTTATAATGGCCATGTTTTTGTTGCGATTTATAGCAAATGTCACATTTTTCTGTTTAAATACTATTTTTTTCTGGCAGTGCCAGCAGGATAAGGCAAGGCATCAATCTGTTGTGTCATTGACGTTAACAACAAAGACCACAGTTGAAAATCGGACAACCCAGAATTTATGTGACCTTTTCAGTTGCAGCTCAGAGTTTTACTTTATCTTCAATCACATACGTCCCACGATGTGTTGTTTCTTTTGCTTGTAATATAATTCCATCAAGGGAGCCAGCACTTGACAACAATAAGCATTAGATTGCGTTACACTTTCTTGTGTTTTACTCCACATAACATTAGTTCACTTTTCACACAACAGTGATCCAATTTCTGTGTTTCTCTGTAACAAGTATTGTTTAGCGTGGAGGTTGCCAGCAGCAGGTTAGCACCTACTCAGCCCTGCTAACATGATATGCATTCACCTCCATTGGGGATATGCTGTGCATGTTCTATTTCTGGATGTCGAGTAAAATGACACTTCACCCTCAAAATGTGCTGTTTGAACCAGCGGGGGAAATGCAGACTAGTTTCATATGTTATGTGTGGCACTTATGGGGACGAGACTTGCAGAAGTAAAAATCAGACTCATGCTCATCAAAAAATTCACCCACAGGAGATAAAAGGGGAATATTTAGAACATATATGCAGTCATAAATCTTCTGTTCTCTTTTTTGATATATGAAAACATAAACAGGTTGAGTGTGAATGCCAGTGGATGGATTTGTACATTTCTTTATTATGACTGGCATTTTGGGAAAACATGCAAAGATGGGTAAAGTCGTAAATACAGGAAGCCATTTTGAAAGCACAACACTGGATATTACAGTGTTGTAAAGATGTATTCATCCTTTTACAGATGTATTTTGCTTTCTACTTTTAAAATGTAAATGTTGGTTATTGGAAACGTTCAACATGCAATCCAAGAAAAATACTAATAGCAGCTTTTTTTATGTAATACAGCTGTCCAAACCAGCCTAGCCCCTTGTGAAAAATGTAATTGTGGAATAAGCAATTAGCAGTGATTTTCTATGTTTTATGATTTAATATCGCCAGCCTACTATGAACTTGCAGAGTGAAAATCATTTAAACAAACCTGTCTCATAACATGAAATATGCTAAAAAAACATTCAATCTCATGCCCTGATGTATCAAAATTACTCCAGGTGCATCCAAAACAACACAGAACAGCTAAAGCACAATAGACCTCGTTTCAGATAAGTGTTCAATCATAAGAAATAAACTGCAAGAACAGCAACTATGGGGCGTGTTATAGGAAGAAGTCGCTACTGACTGAAGATAAGATGAAGATTTCCTATTTTCTAAAACATTTTCTGTGAACGAAAGTATATAAAATATATAACCAGTCTACAAATGCCTTTTGAAACATCCACCTTCATTACCCTGTCTATCCATTCTTGGTATAAATGAAATAACAGCAGACACCCTGGGAAAATAATTGTGGCATATTTTGGTTGCAACTCTTTTTTTTTTTAACTCTGCAGGATGTCTTCAAATATTCCAAGATTCTTGTTAATCAATTTAAGTAAAAAAAAAAAAAGTCACCTCCTTAGCAAGCTGCTTTCTCTTTTGAAACCAGAAGTTAAAGCAGTTCTACAGAAAAAGCTGTTTCATCCCTGAGATGAGCCAATTTTGGCCAATACTTCAGAAGTTGACTGCTGAGCGTTTTCTGGCAGCAACAGTTTATCAGACTGAAAACCGTTATTCTCTTTTTCTTCCAGCTGCTGAAGCAGTGGGAGTTACAGATTGAGATTACCGGCGAGGACTCAGCTGATGTGAGTTCAGACTAGTTGCTTTTCGCTCATCAGGAGCTCTGTGATGCTGTTCAAAACCAAAAATATATATTTATATGTATATCTTTTTTTGTAGGCCAAAATATTTCATTTGTATACTTTCAATCCAAGCTATGCTGCCAAGAAGTGTCTGTAAAAGTACATTCTTTATGTCATGAATAAGGAAGCTCTATCTAGAAGCAGAATGAATCTGCATCTTAAGCTGTTTTCCTTCATTTGTGGAGAATATCATCAGAGCAAGTACCTGTTATTTCCTATATATTTTTACTAATATTTTGCAATCTAGAAGCAGCGTGCTTTTTCTGTAGATAGCTACTTATTATTCAGTGAATCCGTCATATGAATAGGTGGATGGGTCACTCTGTTCTTTGTTCTTTCTGGATTTATACCTGATAATAAACTTCCTTGCCTGTAAGTTTAGTATCTTTATTAAATATTCAAGTGTATGTCTGGCTCCAGCTCTCCCTGTGTCCAACTGGACATTATGACAGTTTTGGATTCTGACGTAACTCTTAACAACCACATAAAGTATGTTACTAAAATGACTTACTATCAACTTAAAATGAAAACATTTTATATATTGATATAGGGTTTCTTGTCTGAACAATTCACAGAAAAAACAGTTGAATAGTTTTATTTTCAGTAGGTTAGTAGAGCATAAAATCTGAATTCTGTTGCTCCATGTTTGGTTCTTTTTCTGGGTATAGACTTGAACCAGAAGACTTAAGCAGTCTGGAAGGTTGATACAAAAAAAGATCCTTAATTTATTCCGGTGCTAAGCCAGAATAGATTAGTGATTTAAATCAAAAGTTTTCTCACCTGAAAGTCCAGAAAACTCAGTTGGTGCAGTTCACTTTCACACTGCAGTGTGCCAAATTAGCAAAACAGTTAGCCCCTTGTCTATGGTGGTGCTGCACCAAGAGCTACTGAAGTACAGCAATATAAAATCAAACAATGCAATATCACAGAAATGCACACAAAGGACAGATTATACATTAAAAGCAATTTTAAAAGAGAGGGGTTTGAATTCTTTCTTGAAGTTAGTGTAAGGACTTTAGAACCAAGGTGATTTTCTCTATTTTACTAGATTTGGTGGGAACTCAATTAACATTCTGTCTTGGAAATGTTCTTTAGGTGATAAAAGATTCACTTTGTAATTGCCTTTATGTGTCTATGTCTGTCACTATTCCAATATTTCAGTCCCGATCAGTAATTTTTAGTTGTTATAACTGTGCTGACTCTTGACTGTTTCTCTTTTTGTACAAAAACAATAACTTCAGTTCTGTTTGTATTCAGCTGAAGACTTATGCAAACATTGTTCTGTTCTATGCAACCGCTCAGTGCTTCAGTGGGTTCATAGTCAACTGATGACATTTTATTATAGAGAAATTTGTCATCTGCAAAGTTATGGTGACTGATCCTATTTACTGTAATAAGAGAAACAATTAGGGATAAATAATCTGTATAAACCACAGTTATTATCATCATACAAAAAAAAAGATTTATCAATCTGGTAATCAAGTCAATGGGTGTCAATGTGCTTTTAAATGATTCTTCCAAGGAAATGTGAAACCTGCCACTGTAATGTGATAGAGTGGTAAGAGATTGTGACGGTTATTCTTAGAATAGATAAGGATTCAGCCAGACATACACCATTCCCCACCATGTGGGCTACTTAGAAAAAATGAGCAAGGGTAATGATGTACCATGAGATCAGGCATAGCTGACAGAGCCATTACATTTTGGCCAAAAAAAATAAAATGTCATCATTAATCCTTCCAACTGAATTTCCTCTTCCCAGCGGGGTGGAGCCTGTCTCTCATTACACACAAATAATGTTAACCAAACAAAAATAACACAGAACATATGCATAATTTTTTTCCGGCTCTTGCACATTGCTGTGATAAGCAGCATTTTTGATGTAAGTAGTTAGAGTCAGAATTGGCTCAGGAGCAGGTTTGATCCCTGACTCAAAGTTTCATTATGTAAGGGAAAACAAACAGAAAGAATACGGGTGATGAGCGATTCCACTTCCTTTACATGTTTGTGCAATGCTATGGCTGAACCCAGACATTTAAAGTGCAAAAACACAGTGCAAGTTGTTGAAGTTGCACACGGGTAAATGTCTGCAGTGTCAAGGAAATATATTACTTCCCTTCAATATTTTTACATTTTAGTCAAATTACACAGACAAATTTTGAGGGCTTTTTTTATTTGATAGACCAACATAAAATAGCACATAACTGTTACGGAAATAGAAAATTATACATTGTTTTCAAAATGTCTTGGAAAATGAAAATCCAAAAAGTGTCCCCTTTACTCTGCTATGGCTTAATAAGATCCAGTGCATCCAGGACTTTTTAAATACCACCAGTGTGTAATTTAATCTTTGTATAAATCCAGCTGTTCTGACAAGACATGGACATTGAACAAACACACAAACTACGCTGCTTTGTGTTGTGCTGGTCTGCCACGTACGCTCCTAATAAAACAGATTAAGGTTTGTGGTTGTGACTTAAAATGTGGAAAAGTTTACACGGTATGCATACTTTTGCGAGGCAATAATTTATGATCATGAACAAAAAAAATAGTAGGAGTAAAACAACATAACAAACAGATGCCAAAGTCTTGACAACATGAATTATGTATAGTGCATAACACTGTAAAACAGCTATCTATATAAAGAGATCTTTTGAATGCATGAGATTTAGCCAAGACCACTTTCACTGCACCATTTCCTCCGATCCTCTTCCTCCAGTGACAGCAAATGGATTTATGTGTATGTGGTTGCCCAGAAGAACCCACTACTGTACCCTCCCTGCAGAGCCTGTCACACTTGCTGATGTATGCCCCTCCACCCTGCTCCCTGGCCAAAGCTTTATGATGGAAACTGATACAAACACTGTGATAGGGTTTCGGGATAAATTATTCACGCTTCCAATGCTCTCTGCTGCTGTTTCAGTTCTTAGAGGACGTCCATTTTACAAATGGACCCTTTTTTTAGACCTCCTCCTTTTAATTGATCCGTAGCAAAGACAATACATGTGTGATTGAGGGCATTGAAATCTGCACAGCAAAAGTTCAGCTCAATCTGTGACACTGTTGTCAGGCTGGTGCGAGCTGATGGGTTGCCGCCTGCCTGTTCGGTGGGTGCATAGGTGCCATAAGATTTACTGCCTGGTAAATGAAATGGCTGTCCATTGGCTGCAGGGACTTCACATCAGCAGAGCCCTGGTCTAATGTCTCTACCATCTGGTAGGATAGGCCTTTAATTGAAAAGAATTTCTGGACTGAAAGGGAAGAGCTGGACCAAGTCATGCAGTCCCCAAGAGAGAGGAGTAATGAAAAGAAAATAACTTCTCTCCTCTTTAGTGCCTATGGAACCCATAAAGAATAACAGGACATGGTGATATAACAGACGTGCTGCAGTAGTGAGTGGGTGAATAACTTTCATATTACACCCTACCATCTGCTAAGACTGTTTTGGAGTGAGGAAGCCAATTGGATTAAACGTTACGGCCACTTTGCTCACCGCGGCTTTTAGGACTACCTTCAGGTGGCAGTCCATAAAGCATTTCTTTGTCAGATTTATTTAGCCATGAAAGATGTGTTTTTACTTTTGTGTCAGACTCCGTGCTCCCATCTTAGAGCGGGATTTTTCTTAAAACAAACACAAGGGAGGGGAGGGGATGGCAGACATCCTGGAGGCCATAGAGGATAACTGATGAGTCTAGCAGGACCAAAGGCAGAATAACAACACTCACCTTTAATGTGGTTTCCCCCGATGCAATATTCGCCGCGTCCCAGACACGGGTGGAGTAAGATTGTGTGTGTTTGTATTTGAATAACACATGGATTTAAATTATGTCTAATAATTTCAGACATTACGCAAATCATTGATTGGATTGTTAGACTTTTGGGCAATTCTTCAAAGAGACTGTAAGTGAAGTCAAGCTTCAAAATGCCATATAGGCAATTTTACCCTCTTTGATGAGTTGATTCCCAGTGTACTCTTGATAAGTTACAAGAGTCTCTAATGTAAAAAAAAAAAACATTCTTTAAATAAATCAAAATTCCCTCAGAAAATTGATTATTTTCCAATAAAAAGGATCAAACATCTAAAAGTTTAGCACACACTCAAGATTTTAAATAAATGATTTTAGACCCTAGGATTGTTAGGCCTAAAGGCATTTTTTTGTCTTGTAAAAGTAATTGCAAAACTCTTGGAAAACCTATAGGATTCTCCCGAGTAGTGCATTCTTTTCCGCACAAACCAAAGAAAAACATGCATAACAACCCAGTATCAAGAGTCTGATAAGTTCTGGCTCTGGCTTGACCAGGAACAGGATTTTGATGAGTCCAGTTCCTCGCTCTCTCTGAGAGAAACTCCAGCAGTTCTATGAACATCATTTTCTAAATATACAAAAAAACAGGCTTTTTTTTCAGCATAGCCCTTGTTAAGTTTCTCACAGTTTTGTATGTCTGCTTTAATGAAGAATGCTCCAGCAAAATGTGCTGCATGGAGCTGTCACACTCTCTTTTCAGTTGACAAGTGTGGAAATTGGGTGAGGTCATTGGCAAAATCCTTTCAAGCTCCCAAAGGAATCCCCCACACCCAAGGTAAACAGATTTGTGTCCTAAAGATAAACATTAAAGAAAGTTTTTGTAAGCCAACATAAATTGCAGATACTGTATGACATCAGCTGGAATAAAAACAAGCATCACTAGTGGTGGATTTCCATTCTCCTACTTATTTTGTAAATATGGTCGGTGCTGAAATTAGGTAGACAGGCTACCTTTGAGTATTCATCCGAATTAACTTTTATTTGTTGTTTTTACTTGAGCTGCATGCACAGTCCAGGAAATTATGAAAATACAGAAGAAGGAGATTTAAATTTTATACCAGTTTTTTCAAATGACACTGTGTTCCAAGTGTTCATTATGTTATAATTCAAACATCAGACAAGCCAAGGACTGGCTGCGATACGTTACACCTTCCAGCCTTGATTTTGAGTCAACAGAACTAGAGCAACATCCGTGGGGCTTCAAGCAAATACTGCTGACAGAGCTTGAGTGTCCATGAGCTGCGATGTTATAGTCGTGAAAATAAAGTCAGATGTATTTTCAGTCAGAAAAACGGCATGCATTCAACAAATTACGAGCAGATAAACAGTTTCATTGAAACAATAACCAGGAATAGGCAGGGCAACTAGTTTTCCCATTCACTTGTGTGCGTGTGTGTGTAAATGTGTGTGCAGACACAGCTTGTCTACCGACATGGACCCCAATAGATCAGATAACAGCACTTCATAACATTGACACATTCACAGCAGGGGGTGCGCTATTTGAGAGTCCGAGGCACTGGTGATATACTGTACCCAGCTGATGTGTCACGGGCTAATTTTGAACCAGTGAACAGCCTCGGTCATGTGACAAAATTAAAGAAAGTTCAGCCTTGAGGAGATGTAACTCGAAGAAATAACTGAGAGAGATTAGATTCATTCTGATTGGTGCACATTTTTTAATTTCATATTTGATAAATCTCTGTTAATCATTTACTTTTGATTACACTTCAAAATTTATGAATAATTAATAAAAGACACATTAAGAAAACCATTTAAGTATGCCCAGATATATTTGTGCACAGCACTCATGCTGAAATATAGCTGGATGTGACAATTTGCGTCTTACAACGCGAGTGAGAAGGATTGAGCTCAAAGTCAAATTTTTTTTGCATGGCTGTCCCACTTAAGTGATTCAAAACATCAAACTATTTTAAATATTTATTGTAAAGGGGGAAAACAATCCCAACATAACTGTGGCTCATCGCACCTGAGCTCACTCTCGATAGCCACACCCACACACCTGTTCTCAATCAAGACCTCAGTTAAATATAATCTGCTTGATGAAGTGAAGTACATAGAAAGATCCTCAAAAGGTAGAAATCATGCCAAGATCCAAAAAAATCCAGGAATAAATGAGAAAGAAAGTAATTGAGATTCATCAGTCTGGAAAGGGTTACAAAGCTATTTCTAAAGGTTTTGGGCTTCCTGTGAACCACAGTGAAAGACATTATCGACAAATGGAGAAAACATGAAGTAGTGGTCAACAGTGGTCACAAGAGCGTGGTGATGACTCATCCAGGAAGTCACAAAAGACCTTACAACAACATCCAAAGAACTGCAGGCTGCACTTGCATCAGTTCAGGTCAAGGTTCATGTCTGCACCATAAGAGACTGGGCAAAAACGGCCTGCATGGCACAGCTGCAAGACGAAGATCACTGCTGAGCAAAATGAATATTAAGGCTCATCTCAATTTTTCCAGAACACATCTTGATGGTCCCAAAGACTTTTGAAAAAACGTTCTGTGGACAAATTCTTACATCTGGCATAAAAGTAACTGCTTTTTGGACCCACAGTGAAACGTGGTGGTGTTGGTGACCTCAATCTGAGACCAGATTGGGTTCTGCAGCAGAACAATGAGCCAAAGTACACCAGAAATTTTACTTGTGAAAATCAAAGGATTTGGAATGTCCTAGTCAAAGTCCTGACCTGAATCTTATCCTTTCATCTTTGAAAACCCTGTGGGTTAGATTTTTATAATTTTTTCTACCTTAATAATAAATACCTTTATTTAAAATCAGTAACATCCACTTTTGTACTCTGTAACAAACGTTAAAAAAAAGGTAATCAAGAAGAGAGGCTTATCACCACTTTTGTTTTCTTCTATCAGTTTTTTCTCCCAACTTAGCTGATGTCCATGTAAATTTGTGGCACTAACACACATACTGCATCTAATTAATGTGAGTTACTACCATATTTTTTTAAGTGATAATAAATACATTGTTAGAAAATCAAGCTGGCTCTTAGCAAATCTGACCCTTTCAAAGTAATTTCTCTAAAGATACTCAGGACGTATAATTTCATGTTTCTCTGACAATTAAAATCAGTGAATCAACCCTTTTTACATGTTCAGGGAAGGTCAGATTACTTCAGAATAATTTGCTCGTGTTTGGACGGTGAATGAGATAATTATGTTGTTGTGGCTCCAGAGATGATTCAAACCCAAGCTGAAGCCTCCTCAATTATATGTGTGAGGTAAAGTGGCCTCATTCAAAGCCAATGAGAGCTCTTGTGGCTCTCCTCGCCTCCTTGCTCTTAAACAAACAACCCAGTCAGACACCGATAGGAAGCGCCTCTGTTTGAGCATGCCTGACCTTTAGCCGCTGTCCCAGTGTGTGTCCGCCAAGACAAGACCTGCATGTTTGAGAAATAATCCCTAGTACCAACAAGAACAACTTTATAAAACCCACAGGAGAGTCTGTTTTGCTGCTGATCAGCCTGGATGCATTGCTTCAGAACAGTAAATCGAAAGATGCTTACAGATGAAAGCAAGAGCTCTGACTTTGATAAGGAATATATCCATCTAATAGTTTTTTGTTGTTGTTGTTTTTTTTTTTTTTTTTTGGACAAAGAATAATAAAGGCGGGGCATCTCGTAGGGAGTCATACTCCAGGGACCAGCTGGCAGGACCCAAAGCTGGCATGACAGAATGTGACAGAGGATCCGCAGAGTAGGGACCCGGGGAATCCCGACACAATAATGCGGATGGCAGAAGCCAAAGCCCAGATTTAATCACCGTCATCCCCCACCTGCCAATAGAAAATTACACAATGGATATCAATGGCAGCCTCCCCATAGTGTTGAGCCTCAAGCAGTGTTTCCAGGCTCGCCCCAGCTGTTCGTCAGGAAGCTTTAACACGGAAGCATCGGTGCAGGGAATGGCTCTCCAGGAACCACGACAGGAAAATCAAGACTTCTGAAAAAAAAATAAAAATAAAAATACTGTAACTGATGTGACAGTGTTTTGTCATTCATTGCATTGATAGCCAGTTGTTTTAGTCAGATTGCAAGTGACTTGATGCATTATAAATCTAAAAAATAAATAGAATATGAAACTATTTTACAGGAAAAACATATGTTTTCTTCATTTTCATATGATTTGACTCATTTTAGTTTTTAGCAATGTTTATTATTTTTATAAAATGTTTTGAATCTTGTGCTTGTTAAATTTAAGAAGGAAAGTAAATTTAAAAATATATGTTTCAAATATAAAAAGAATGAAACAAAAATTAATAAATTCTTAAACCTTAATTCATACAGATTATGCTTCCGTTTTTTTAAATTTTTGGAACAAAATTTTAAGAAACTCCAAACGCATCCACACATTATGTTTTAATTTTCTAGTTTTGATGCCATGTTAATAAAGGAGTCTCTTTTTTTTCTGATTTATAGAAACCCGCTTTATTTTCAAATGCACACCTGCGAGAATTTAAATGATATAATGATGTGTCAGTCCAGACCAGAGTAAAGTCTGATTTTAACCAGAGCTTTTATTTTTTTTTTTTTTTATGTCCCATGCAGGCCTCAATTTCAATCAAATCTAATCACATACATGCACACCCCTTCACACACACACACACACACACACGCGCAGTCATCAGGTTAGTACTCACTTCTGGGACTTGACAGGTAACGGTCTTGTGGTTTGGATACCAATCAGTCTCTCAAAATGTTTACATTTTTCAGCGGTGCTGCATGCTTTGACTCTCAGGTGCCCCTGTATTGATTGCTGCCCCATAATTAAGATCTGCCAAAATTAGAGCAATTTTATATGCTGAACACCCTCGCAAATGTCGACAGACATATTTCCTTTATGCAACCTTTTGTCTTTAGTTTTTAGATGGGTGACTTTTGTTTAAAAAATGCTTTAGTGATCCTACATTAATTTGAAATTTAAATGTGTTTGATGTATCCACATATTTTTACTTGTACTAAAATAAACACCCTCTAGAAAAAAGAATGGTATGATACTGCCATCCAGGTGAATTTAGCTGGGCTTATGTTTGGGTGAATACGTACAAATGCTCCTGTTTTTTCGGGGGACATGATAACTAACACAGAACAGCTGTCTTGCAAAGGCTTTACACCACTGCATGTTCCGATATCTTCCTCGCGATGAAACGGAGAGGACCTCTGCTCTGTGTTGCTCTCAGCCATGACTCCTCCAATGTTTACATGTTTACGCTCACAGTTTCCATCTGTTGTTCCTGGAACAATCAGCAGCAGGGGCCCAGAGAGAAGCCCGAGAAATGTCTGTAAGCCGCACTTAGCTAGGGTTTTGTGATTGGGAGGCTGGGCCTGATTATGCTTGACTAGGGCTAGGAGAGAGGAGGGTGTTTTTTCTTTTCTCTTCTTTTTTTCTTTTCTTCAAGGCCCTCTCAAGGTTTTTGATGGAGAGCCGGGGGACTCAGGGGACCAGCACAAGCTCGGTCTCGGAGAGAAGCCTCACTAAGGGTGAGATCAGTCATTACAGGCCTGTAATCCCACTCATGATTCAAGGGCCAAACTCACTAATGGATTTCAGATATACTAAATCAGTAACAAAGGTTCAGATTTGGTTGAAATGATGTGGTTGATTAAGAGAGAAACCTGTGTATCTTACTGCTGTGAGGTCTCCAAGAGAGGAAATACTTCCTTGTTGTTTTTTCTGAGTTTGAGGTCAAAATTATTTTTTAACTTCCTTGAAAAAGTCTCCACAATCCTGAAAAAAAACAATCCAGTTTTTTTATTGGGATTTTCTTTAATAAACAGAAAGTATTGATTTTTGAATTTATACAAAATGTTGCAAGGTCTTTATTGATTTATATGTAAAGTTTTGAATGTTGCATCGTATGCATATTCAACCCCGAGTTGATAGCTACTTTAAAACTTTAATTACAATAGTGCCTCTACCTAAATGCCCTGCTAGAAATGAACAATTGTGGATTTCTTTCACATTGCCCTGTCTTGAGCTCCATCTATCTTCCCTTCAACTCTATACTACACTGCTGAAGAAAAATTTTAGCAACCATCACACTATTATTTATCTTACCATTTATGCTTATTTATTCAAAAATGCCTGACGGTGCTTGGCCTCCAGTGAATGTACATTTGGAACTCTCAAGTATTCACAGAACAAGCCAATTTATTATAGAAAACTGTTTAGTTATCGTACAGGACTTAATCGATACTAAAGGATTTTTTCATATTATTTTTGGTAGCCATACATCATTTGATTTATCACCTAAAATCCTCATTAAATACACTGATGTCACAATATGTAAAATGTATTGTACGACTATTAAACTTTTACGAAAGTTCTGATATTCACCTTAATGGTCTTGATCTGATAAGCATCAAATGTTTGGAAAGGCATTACCTTTGAGTATTTATCTTAAATCATGTTTTCTGTGCTGTTCAAATCAAATGTTTAATGAGATTTTATCAAAGTATCAACAAAACTGCTGCATAATGAATCCTAAATAATCATTTTACTAGTCAAAAGACAACTATTACTACTGAGAAGTAAAGCTAAACCCCTGAGGACAAGTGGGGGCTCTAAAAGAAAGGGTGATACTGATGACTGTGTGGATAGAGGGAGAAAGAAAGCAAAGAAACAGAGGCAGGATGAAAGGGTGTGTTAGTCCCTTGTGATGTGGCCGCAGACGTAGCGGGTCCCAGCGTCGGCCTGGCCCAGCGTCGGGTTTCCCCATGCCGGAAGTGCTGCGTTTCCCCTGGCGACAAGTTCTTCCTGCAAAATAAAGAAATCATTAGAAAGATGACAGCTGGGCCAAGCCAACACTAAACCCAGGGGGTAACTCAGCCTTAGAAAGCTGCCACCCAGCATTAGCTAGCTGCGCTCTGCTTCATCAGCATATCCTTCAGTGGGGAAACAATGCTGCTACCGCTGCAGTGTCACAGTTTATCTCATTCTTAATTTTTCTTCATTTTTTTAAAATCTCTGATTTGAATCTGTTTATTTTACATTCTTCATCTCTCTTCCTCACATCCGCTTGAGTTCTTCCAGTCCCCTCAAGAATGGTAAGTGGGGGGGTTTCACCCTGCAGGCAGAGAAATATTCTGACATGTTAACCCCAAATCATACGTGATGAGTACAGAGCCGATGGCTCGAGGCTCAGGCAGTGACCCCTGGCAATCATGGCGTGTGGCAGCCACACTGGGGCCTCCGCAGCATTGCCTTCTGGGAACACACCGCGCCGCATTCCTGCCCTGAGCCATTTCCTCCGCAGATCATCGCTTACCTCTGTCTGCCAGCCAATGGTAGCAAAAGAGCTTAAACACGCATTAAGGGAGCTCTCCTAAAAACCATCAGTGCTTGACCTCAGACGAAAAGAATACACTGTATGGAACATATTTGAAGCGAATCTCAAAAGATAGTGCCATCTTTAGCTTAAAGGACTTAAAAAAGGAATGGCTTGATACATCCTTTGTAGGAAATTATATTGTACTTTAGTTGCTTATTATGGAGGCAGACGACCAAATCCATTTTTCCCTTATTCACATAGCTGTGGAATATTGAGGAAATGACCTCTTCCTGTTTTTGCATAAGTATTGGAATTATTACGCTAGCTTGGTATTAAGTTTGGAAGCTAACCGTTAGCATTGTTAAATCAAAATGGACAAATAGTTCAGAAACTATTTGTCTGAATGACTTCCTTAGGATCCAAGATAGAAAAGGGTCAACATCCTGATTTGATATTTTGAATTTTGTAAGAACTGCATAATATGGTTCACTTTCCACTTCAGAAGTATCTATATGGGAAAGTTAGGACAGTTCCGTGACACAGTTCCATGTGTCATGGGAAAGCTTTTAACAATTCAGCCTAGAAGAGAATTGTGGGCCTCCTCAACTTTTGATCATCTCTAGTACAATTTCCAGATCGCCAAAGATGCTACATTAATTTGTTCAAACATTCACCATGCTACTGCTAGACACCATGCAAATGTCCAGCCTTTATTCTGTTCATGAAGTAGAAGGATCTAAGTCCTGCAGATGTTTTAGTGTGAAATGTTTGTTTTAACTCCAGAAAGTATCAGCATTTATACTCACTAAGTTCTGTACATACATGGACCAAATTTCCACAGGAGAGGAAGTATTTTTCTTTTCCAATGGCAACATTCAAGACCAAATTTGGAACTGCACTCAGGGATGAAGGACTTAATTTTTTTAGCGTTTTTTCCTGTGGTATGTAATGGCCTTCACAAAGAAAAAAAGTAAAATTTTGGAAAAGCCAGAACTGAATACTACAGAAGGGTTCACCTTAAGAAGACTGTGAACAAGAGATGTCTTCAAAATCTGGGAGATTTGGAGAACTCTGCAAGGGAGTGGGTACAACATGTTTATTAATGGAGTCGGACTAAAGAAGTCTGAAAGATGTTTGTGAATGAAGCACTGCATTAAGAAAGTATTATTTTAAAGGTGTGTAATTGGGAATTTGAGTCCTTTGAATTTTACTAATAATTAATTTGTTGTTCAGTTGAATATTTCACCATATCTGCTACGTTTAATGTCCTAATTCTTTAAATTAGAAAACCTGATAATTTAAGACGGGTACTAAAACATTTTTGCAAATACTTTTTTTTGTTCCTTTTCTTACAAAAAATGACCACATTAAGTCAGTCCTCACATTTGAGGTTGTTCTCCAAGTTGTGGAGCTATTTGTTTTTTTATTTTTAATTGCCCACACAATGCTAAAAGAGTCACACACAAGTTATATAAATGCTAACAGTGCAATAAACATGTCTGTGTCTGTTGTGGGTAGAAGCGATGATCAAAACATGACACAACCTCGCAGACACCTCCAGGTGCCACGACTCGGTTGCTATGAGGATTAGGAGTGACATAGGTTAACACCTGCTAGCGCTCACTCATGGAGATTAATGTGGCTGCTAGAGAAAGACACACAAAAGCACACACACCAACACACCCATGCTAGACTGCTGTCCCCTCTAATGGGGACTGATAAAAGACAGGCTCCATCTCTTAGGAACAGGAGTGACAAGGCTGCTGGAGGTCAGCTCCACTGCAGCCATTACCCTGCTGCTACATATTTGGCTAGCAGGCTCAGAGCTCACAAACAGGCGGGCTTCTCTCTCCAGAGTTGGTTTCAATACTCAAATCTCAAAACTGTCTCAGAAAATCGGTGGCTGCATGGTTTTATCTGTGGTGGCTGGTTATGAAAATATTTTTCATTGAATCACTTTAGCTGACAGTGAAACAGATGTTGGCTGCGTCTGCTGCAAGTTCAACTCACTAAAACCGAATCAAAACTCAGACAAATGACATGCTAAAATGGCGGCCATCAAGTCATACTTTGAGTACTTTGACTAAACAGAAGATACTGAGTGACGGACAGATGAGCAGGCTGATAAAAACTGCTCTGTGGCTGTTGACACGCTATAGCTCATTTCCATTGTTGATGTCTGAGCCAAAGGCCTTTGCGGTCACGTCTCAGACTTATTTACACACACAAATGAGGCTGAAGGCAGAGGCAGACGTTGCTACAATTGGAAGATTGCCAGGATCTACATTCGATAGAAACCTCCTTCACTGTGTCTTTTCTGGACTTCTGCATTCATTTCATAGAAAAAGAAAGAAGAAGACTTCTTACTTAAAGAAAGTCTAAACACACACACACACCAATATATATATTGTATATATACTATATATATATAACATATATATAATATACTATTAAAGTGTTTTAGTAATAATTAAAATTTACTTAGTCTATGTCAATTTAGCACATACGTTAAATGTAGCAATTTAGTACTGTTTACTGCTTTACTGTACCTAAAGTAAGAGATGGTTTGATCCAAAGAAGGTGTTGGAGATTGATTGAGATTGACTAAAATCTTAAAAATACTTGGGACTCAATCTGATTGATAATCCATCCATCACTGAGTTTGCCTTAGGCACAGACTGTGGAGAAAAAAGGATTTAGCTTTCAACTGTCGAACGTAAAGTGGATGCAAATGCATTCAGTGCTAATGTAAAAATTTCCAAAGTGGTACGCCCCTGTTGCTCACTTGACAGAACAAATCTGTAGCAGCAATAGATTACTGTTTTTGCAACTGAGGTCTCTCAAAAAAAAAAAAAAAAAGCATTTCAAATTTATTTGGAAATGGTTTAGTCTATTCCAATTGATTTAATTAAACAAACTTTAATGTCAGACGTACTTGTATATCTGGAATGAATACAAAATGAACATTTCAAATTAGGGTTATATTTATCATGCACACACACAAACGCACGTCCTGAAATGCTGAGATAATTTTCCATTTGCACTGGACCAATTAGTGCTAAACCTATAGAATTGAGAAATCATTTGATAGAACATGACTGGCAACATAAAACGGTAAAATATCTCAAAAACCAGCACATCACCTTCTAATCTGAATGAATTTAAGAACAGATTGCAACCAAAGTCATTGCCATTTATCTGGAAAGGACTACTACAGAGCTTTTGAAACTCCAGAGAATCATTATCAACAAATGCAGAACATAGTGGTCAGGAGTGGCTGGTCCACCAAAATTACACCAAGGATGAATTGATGAATCATCCAGGAGGTAAATGGCCATAATTCAACAAAAAGAACTGAGCAAAATGTTTATCTGTAGAAGAGTTCCAAATCCAAAACTGATCAAAAAGACCCTTCTTTGGTTTTCCACTAAACATTCTGTTGAAAATACTCTGTTGACTGACCAGACAAAAGTATAACTTTTTGAAAGGTTGCACGTTCATCAAACACACATAGCATTTAAAAAAAACATCAGACTAGCAACAAACTTTAAGAGAAAATCAAAGTGAAGGCAATGGAGTGGCCTAGTCAAATTCCAAAGTTAAATCTAATTGAGATGCATTCCTCTTCCAGCATGTATCCCTGAACTCTGACTATCAAATAAATTTTGGATTTTAAGTTGAGAAGAGTATGATGACTGAAGGCAGGCAACCCCGCCTGCTTCAAACTCTTATGGATTCTAGACGGTCAAAGCTCCCCTGTTCAGACGATTCTTTCTGGGCCAAAGCACTCACATGGTAGTATTTATGTAGTTTGTTCCAGACTTACTGTAGGGATAAACCAACCTTTGGAATGTTTTCCTCCTTTATATTCTCTTCTTCTTTCAGGTTCTTATGGCGATTTGTTTATATGTGCTGTTAGCGGGTATTCATTGTTTAGTTTTTGCTCACATAAACGCGGCAATCTGTTTACTGGGGCCTAAATGTTTGGGATTTGAGAAACGTTGTCATCACAGTTAAGCCCAAGAAAAGGATACAAGGAACTTAATAGCAATGAATAAAGATCCATAGACACGCTTCATGGACATAATGTTGGATGGAATCAACGCCAGGTTTGAATACTAGAGCTAATTTGCGGGTTGGCTTGATTTTTTTGTGGAACACATTTACTGCAGAATTTAAGGAAGTGCATTATTTTCTAATGACTTCAAGTAGGTAGCCAAACATAGATCGTCTGCTGGAGGATCTTTGGTCTTCTGCAGTGCTGTATGTTTATTTTAGAGAGGTGATCTGATTTCAGCTTAATGTAAAAGACTAAACCGCTCATACCATAGTTATGAAAATAAGCCCCCATTCTGGTCATAATGGACAGTAATGCTTCTTTTTTTTTGTTTGGAAAACTTCCTTCCATCAGCTAAATCAAGAACTGAGGAGCAACATAATATTAACAAGGGTTTTGTTCTGTTTTTTATAGAACAATGACAGAACTTTCTGATATTGGCAATAATTATCCCTATGATTAAAATGAAAGTTATTGTAACCGAAAGGAAGTCTTGCCACAGTGCAGCTGTGTTATGGATGCCTCCACAATGGCAAAGGACAATAATAAAGCTTTCTTTTATGGAACAGTCCCATGGGTCTTGTGCACATATTCCAGAGTTCCTGCTTCGTGCCTTTGAATTTTTCACATTGCGCAAGAAGCATTAGGAGGGAAGACAAGACAAAGATTGGAGGTACAAAAATACCCTTAAGACCTTAGGATGCATTGTTTTGTCCTCAATAAAAAAGGGAGGAGTGAGCAGAGCCGAGGCTGGGAATCACCCTTAGGGGTGAGGGTGGAGAGGCGCAGGGATGTTAAGGAACAAAGTCCAGGAGACATTCAGGTGTCGGTGTCACCTGTTTAGGGGACAGAGCAGCCGGATCAGCAACACAAAATGCCGCGGGCTCTTGGATTCTGTCTGTGGTGGTGTGATCCTCATGGGAGGAGCAGAGTCAGAGACTTTAAGAAGACAATGCACATGGGATAGAAGTTCCAACCTGTTGTGAAATTCTGGTGGTTCTTATAGTTGATTAATCTGATGGTGTATGTGAAAAGAAATGGCTCTCTATTCCTTTCTCTATTAAGAAATGTTCACACATTAGTGTATAAAAAATATCCCCGGAAACAGCAACAATTACTTCAATGAGACACAACAACAACAAAGCATCCTCATACCATGATTCCTCTGCCTCACTGCCCCTCACAGTTGGTAAAAGAGTCGATTCCAGGAATGTCATATGTTGCTTAATACTGAGGTATGTAGCTATTACCAAAAATATGTTTTTTTTTAACATACTTGTTAAAACGGTCATTATGTTGTGACGGTACAGGATGAAACTGATTATATGTGAAAATAATCTAGCTCTTCTGTCTTCTCCCAGTGCCAACTATGGAAATACACAGCTCAGTCAGAAACGACCAACTAGAGCCAGGAGGAGAATCTTAGCATTGTTAATCAAGCTAATGTATGCACTGCTCACATCCTCCCCCTTGCTCTCTACTATGCTGCAGCTTCTTCCCAACAGCAGGTCATGTCATCAGTGCTCAGGCTAGTTAGTATGGCCACTGATGATGGCAAATAAATGGTATGTTGTTTCTGTCATTAAGCAGCGCATCCACAAGCATGATTGACAGCACTAAGACACTCCGCCTGGCTTTGATTGGTTGCTTAAGACTGGGAGTGTTGCATTTCTTCAGAGTGCAGTAGTAGCACTGGGAGGGAACAGAGGAGCTTTATTTTTTTCACAGATTATCTGCTCTAATTTTGCTGTCACAACATTGTGACAGTTTTAATAAACATATAAAAAGCTATTTTTTTTTTATAAAAGTTACTCATCCCAGCTTTAAGGCTGTCATGTCCACAGTTTTGTTGTTTGTCAGCTTTAGACTCATCTGTCCAAAGACCATTGTTCCACAAGTCCTGGTCTTTTTCTATATTGGCAAAGTTTTAATGGTGCTTTTCTGTTTGTCCTAGAGAGCAAAGGTTTTTTCCTCAACAAAAGTTAAGCGTGTTTCTGATTAAGCATTTGGCAATGTTTTCACTTCACTTGCAGAACATTTTCTGAACGTACTGGTTATTTACTTTTCACATGACTTATTAGGAAAACCTTTCTTAAGTCAGAGAAGGATTTTATGTAACACTATTATGCATTTTTTTTCTTATATAGAGTTGTTTTTTCAGCCAACGTAAGCAAGAAAACTCATTGTGATACATGGTGCTGTTTTTGGATTTTTCCCCAGTACAGAAATCAGTACCCTGAAATTATCTCTTGATTTATTTTGATCATGCACCATTTCACAACCATTGACAGGTCAAACGTGCTCCAAAATGGATGCCAACCTTCTTGTTGGCATCCATTTTGACCAAACCAAAACATATCCTGATTTGGTTATTTTAGCAGTAATCCTTTTTCATTCTTGTTTGTATTGAGTGACTTACAGCTGAGTTAACACTAGTAATTCTTCTCTTTATCTCAATGTGTTTGGTGTTCTGCATTGACACACCTCATATCGCTATTTCCACATGCCTGTTGTTAATGTGGATTTATTTAAATTCATGAGAGCACTGAGATCTTGAAGGTTAGAGTGGTGATACAAGATTACGGCTGTTGAAAAAACTCATCTCTTTATTGAGACTGAGACAGTCTCCACCTCACACCAGCATGCCACCGCCACCAACAGCTGTTTGATATTGGCAGGTTTTTCATGGGTGAAACACACATATTCGACTGAGCCCAATCCATAGAGCATTAAATCAAAATGAAAGACATTAACCAAAAAAAAACACGTTTCTGTGCTAAGTCTAATCAACCATTCAGTGACTTCAATTGAAATGTGTCGTACCCATTAAAAACTTATTTTAGGATTGTATCCAAAAATAATGTTGGTGCATCATAAGTATTCTCCACTAACAAAGACATTTTCAAGTGAAAAGAGATAAGCTGGAAAGGACATGGTATCTCCTCAGTCTGGACCATGATGAGCAGCGGATAATTGATTCACATTACAATTTGCAGCCCCAGTTTTGCCTCTGTCTCCCTCAGGTGTGACTCTTTTTTTGTTTAGAGGTCTTGGCTAAGCCTTCTCCCATTTACTATGGTGATCGGGCATTTTCCGATGACGAAGTGGGGTCTAGAGTAATGGATTCATTTAGCAGTAATATTTCTTAATGGAAACAGCCTAATTACAACCACAAATAACCACAAGCCTTCACAAAGGATTAAATATACAACCGAGGAAAAAAGGCAGGAATATATTTTCCAAACGATGGAAAAAAAACATCTGCAGTTGCTAAATTTAAAAAAAGAAAAGAAAGTCTGGCCAAAGGCTTGTTGGGAGAGAGAAAAATGCTTTGTCACTTTAGATTTCACAGGACTGGTTTGAGCAGCAATGTTGCTGGTTTGGATTTCAAAGCCCTCAGGTTCCACGGAGAAAAACAAAAACAAATATTTGTTTTGTGGTTTATTGTGTTTTAATATGGCTCCGAGATGAGACGCAAGCTGAAACCTGGAAGAAGTCAAAAGCAGCTGCCGAAGTCAACAAAAAAAGTCCACTGTCTTTGACAATTACGAATAAGCCATGACTTAATCGTACTTTAGGAAAGATTTGTGATTTTGATTACTGATCAGGGCTGGTTATTTCACTTTTAATCTTTTGATTGTGTTACTCAGATACAGATTTCAGAGGGAAGATTGGAGCTTCATCTTTCTTTCCCCTCAAAGGCTTTACTCCACTTAGCTTGCTCTGTCTTTTCTAATCCTTTCTTTACGGGACAGATGATCTCAGCCATAGAGCACAAACTGCCACTTCCAAACAAATAATTGCATTTATCCTGTTGGTAATTTCACTTGAGGTCTAAATAGAAAACCAAATCCAGGGTTATTATTTCTGGGTATGGTTGCTGGCAGGCCACCGTTAGTGGTAGGTATAGTGAAATGAGGCCACTGGGGACTCCTCATTGTGAATGAAGGCCTGCAATCATCACTCACCATCAGCCGTTACACGCCTGTCACTGCTCTTACTTAGCACTACTGACTGCTATTGCTGATTCTTGAGTTGCGGCCTATTTTTGTTCAAGCAACAGGTGATGTGTTTGGTACCAACATGTTTTTTTACCCCCACATCTCCCCCTTGGGGCTGTTAAGCAGTGCAACAACAGGATAGTTTTCTAAGAAAAGATACCAAAGTTCTGGCTTGATAGAGGGACGATCCTCTATTTCTATATCACAAGTTGATACCTTAACAGCCTGATCTGAAGTGGTGTGAAGATTTTTTTTTTTGTCTGGTTTTGATTTTTATTTTGTTACACTTTTAAATTATTCACCTTATCAATTAATTGTAATGTTAGGCAAATATAATCTGAGCAAATACAAAGCCACAGTTTTAGATGATGACTTCATTATATAGTGAAAATCCAAATAATATATGTGAAAAAAGAAATTACCCCCACTCCCTTGTTAAAATCATAAGTCAATTGGGATTTTCCACTTTTTTGTTTGATTTCACAAGTCACACCCAGTCCTAATTAGTGCTAAACTTGTAAAATCAAAAACATCACTTAAAGAGAACAACATGACAACATGAATCAGATTAGAAATAGGGTAGTTTAGATCTAACAGTCCTAAAAAGGCTGGAAGACCATTCAGTAACGAGAGATATTCTCCACAAATGGAGGAAATATGGAAAACTTCCTTGGAGTTTCCGAGCAACCAGACTTACCTCCAAGAGAACCTTGGTGACTCGTCTAGGAGGTCACAAAAGGATCCAAAGCACTGCAGCCTCTACTTGCCTCAAGTTAGGTCAGTGTTCTTAATTCACCAATAAGAAAGAGCTTGGGAATTGAGATTCTATATCATTGACGTAAAAAGATTCTTTATGTTCAAAACCCCTCAATGTTGCTGAATTAAAACAATTTTGCAAAGAAGATGGGTTCAAAATTCCTCCACAACAATATAAAAGACTCATTAATAGCTATTGCAAACACTGGATGGTGGTTAAGGTTCAGTCAAAAATTCGCCAAGGGTAGACACAGCTTTGTCCTCTTAATCAGTTAAATCATTATTTTAAAACAGACTTAGGTTTTTACTCTGATTGTATTTGTCTGATGTTAAAATATATGTCAAGATCTTAAGTATTTAAGTGACCAAAAAAAACCCACTGAGAAGAAATATGTAAATGGGGATACATTTTAACAATGTGTATGCGACAGAATTTTGGAGGTAGAAGATTATTTTTAACTCTGAAAGAACTTTCACATGATCATCTCAATAAAAGACATCCGTCTCTGATTTTGTTTGGTAAAATGAATCCATCCTGGGCGGCCAGCGGTAATCAATCCAGCACTGTTTAATTTGCTGTCAGCTTGCGTAGCACAGAGCTGTCTGTCTCGCTTTGCTGGCTTTTGTTGACAAATGCTCGGCTGACTTAAATAAAAAAAAAAGATCCATTCAAATTAGGCAAATCCCTCTTTCCTTGGGTCTTCTGATGAGAGTTGTGCTGCAAAAATAAAACTCGGCAAAGGAGCATGAATATTTCAGTCAAGTCATTTTCCACCTTAAATTATATATCACTGGTGTCTATAAACAAAAGGCTGGCAGCATCATGGAGTGAGTTTGGGTCTTTGTTCTTCTCAGCACACCTGGATTTGTTTCTGCTCTGCACCTGCCTGACTGCTTTCACAGTAAACTTCTCCCGACCTGTCATTTACATGTGGGTCACATCCTATTCAAATACCTCCGTCTGAGCAGAGGAGCATTTCAAAACAGACACCCCGCTGACCTGGAATTATGCACCGATTTGGATGAGGTCTGAGCAGATGCAAAAATTATAATAATAATCAAATTAATGCCACTGCAAATAAACTTTTATAAGCAGTTTCCTACTACTCCTGCCACTTTTCCATGGTTTATGTTTTGAGCATTGCCCTGTGAGGTTAGGTTGTGAAATCAATTTCCATGTTGTATTAATGTATTGACTTGGACTGGGCCATTCTAACACGTGACTACACTTTGCTCTAAACCATTCTGTTATAGATCTGGTTGTACTTTTAGCATTGTTGTCCTGCTGGAAAGTGAACACTTGCAGTCCAACAGAGTTTCGTTGAACATTCATCTTCCCTGTTAATTTAAAGTATCCCCACAGCATGATGCTGCCATGACTATGTTTCACTTTTGTAATGTGTATTTTACACATTACACACAGTTTTTGCGTGTAAGTCAAAAGAAAACACATTCTTCCACAAGTTGACAATTTAAAGTTTAGGATACTGTTTTACAAAGTAACCCCACCAATCAAGTTCTCCCTTAACTGGCTCAGTGCATTCCTCAGTTCTGGTGGTTCTGTTTGATCAATGATCTACTGTGGAAAACGTGTTCTTTTACAAAACATCTACATCTGTACAGAAATACAGAAATTACATTATACTTGACCAATTGGGTAAACTTCTAAAATAATTTGGTTGCACTAAATTCAGATGCAAGTACAAGGGGAGTGATTACAAATACATGCCACAAGTTTTCAAATTTTCTTCCTTTTTTATGCTATTTTTGGTCGATCTCATAATATTGCAATAAAATACGATGAAGTTTGTGGTTGTGGTGAGACAAAATGGGGGGATGTTAAAGGACTATGAATACTTTAACAAGGCACTGTGTGCACTAATGCGACAGAACAGTTTTTGCCTTGGAGTCTAAGTTTTTATTAGAATCTTATTCTGTGGAAGCAGCACAAATGCACAAACAAATCCTTCTCCAATCCAACATGCTTAACTACAAACCCAAGCAAGAATAAAAATTGAGGCGCAGGAGCTGTGCATTATTTCGGTGAAACATTTCCAGGTAGAGGTCTTCTACAATCCCAAGAACTCAAATATACTTTGAAGCTACAACTTTATTGAAAGAAATGAACTGTTTATATTAAGCACAACTAGTACAGTGGCCACTCTTTCCTGTGAAAGTGATCACATCTTTACGGCTCCTGTCGCTGCTCTTTACAGATCTGTTTCCCAGAGGTATTTGATGAGGAGAGCCAAACCAGGAGGAAGTGTGGGTCTACAGCCTGCATGTTAACAATGGCTCCCCTCAGACCCCCAGCCCAAGCCCAGCCAGTCATGCAACACCATGGAGATGTTATTGACCTCAAGGTTAACTCTCCTCAGGTAAGCCTGGGAGATAATAGACAAAGAGCAGTTCTTTTACAGGTGGAGTGACACGGCATATCCGCGCCGCGTAGCTCCTCTCGCATTGACAGATTTTCTAATTCACTGCAGATTCCCATAAAACTGGGTGGCCAGGGCCTGCCCTGTCCAACAGAAGGCCCATTCATGCTGGGTGGGATAAGGGGCCTGGCCAAATTAACCTGGATTAATTTAACAGAGCAAAAGGTCTTTACATCCGAATAAAATGAAGATCAATAAATTAAATGTCTGGGTCAGAATGTCAAGTTGCAGCGATGATCAGCTTGCATATGGGGAGTTACGTTCCTTGGCTCATACAGGGCTTCCAAAAAAAAAACCATGAGAGAGCCTTAATTACTTTATTCTGAGGAAGAGAAGTGCTTCCATGCCTCTCTCTTTACATGCTAGAGTTGTGCTTCTATAAACACACTCATGTCAGTAAAGAATGCTCATTTTTTCTCTCATTTGGCCTTAGGATTGGTTACTGCAAAAGAAAAGTTATCAAAGAAACCACTCAGAGATGTTTGTATTGCACACTAAGAAGAATTACTTAAATTTATGATTTATGTCTGTCAGAATTTTACACAATTTCCTTCAGCTTTTATTCAAATTGAAGGCATTTAAGAAAAGACTTCATATTTGCTACCAATATCATTCTGCATTTGTGTTCCAATGGCTCGAACTAAACTTGAACCGCATCATGTCCTTCATTACACAATCAATTATCCAGTAAGGTCAGGCTTGTACAGGGGCCATCTCATCACGCAGCCATTAATATCTAAACAGTGTCTGCCTGGAGATGACATGCAGGACAATGGAAAGAGGGCCTCAGAAATGACCAAGTAGTCTTACCCCAACCTGTTAGCAAATTAAAGAGACTTGAAGACACAGGGGTCCAAAATTTCCATTACAGAATGTCAAGCAGGTGAGACAGAAAATTTCTTTGAGGTTGGTTGTATTTTTAAGTCGATGTACAGTCATTGATTTTGAGCTCAAATTTTTGATGTTAGTTTTAATGAGATGCAACATGTACAATGCTTGTTTTGATTTTGGACCTTATTCTTCTCAGTCACTGAAATTTCATTGTAAAGAAACAGCTTTAGATTTTTTTTTTACCAGATAATGACAATATAAACTATACTTTTAAAACTTACGAAACTTTCCTTTTATGCAGTGTAGCATTAGTAGTAGACATCAGCGGAGGTGCACTGTCTAGCTAATTAGTGTAAAACACAAAATAAGATTATTTTTATGTAATTAAACATTTTTATCAATAAAAACTAAGATGCTGAGAGAAAATTTTCATTTGTATGTTGGTCTACGACTGTGCATGTTTAACTAACTTTGTGCACCTACTCCTTTAAGGCCTTCCTTTAGTGATAAAAGGCCTTCTTTCATTAGTTTGACTCTTCATGAGAATTTATCCTAAATCTCCAAACTGACATCTCTCTCAACACTGTCCTCCGTAAGAAAGTAGTAGCAATTTCATCACCTATCCCAAAGTCAAAGAAATACCCAACAATTTATTTCTTTTTTAATGTAGCTTTTAAAGTCAGTATTTTTACACATATTTTTTATTAACAGTATATTTAGCTTTGTGAAGATAGTTTAAAAAAAAGTCTATAGAGTTTTCTCTCATTTTTGTAAATTTATGTATTTTTAATGTAATGTAAATTTATGTAAATTAATGTATTTTTAATTAAATGTTTTCAAAATTTGAAAAAAAAAAATTAAAGAGAATTTGTTTTGTGTTGATCTTTCCCCTCAACTATCAGTCTTGCGATGCCCACGGTGAATTTGTAAATGAAATACCAAAGTGGTTGCTGCCAGCAGGATACTTCCTCAGATTAGCAAGGCTGTTTACACAGTCCCCTGGTAATCTGGGCCACAGGGGACATACCTGTACTGTGTCAGAGGCTGAGCTAGAGTTACACAGTGTAACCAACCAGCCATAACGGCCAACACCAGAATAAGATCTAGAGGGTCCGGGGGAACTGGCCGGGATCCAGTAGGGTTGGTACTGGGTACAACCAGTGTTCTCCCCCTTTGGCAGAAAAAGGGGAGGAAAGGAGAAGTGCTTTTCTCTAAGAAGGAAGAAATATTTTTGTTTATCTTTGGATCTACGTATAGGAAAAATACATGCATGCGCACAAAGACAAAACTTTCCATCAGGTTAAAAACAAATAACCATGATTTATGATCTCAGACAATTACTGCACACAGGTAGGGCCAAGCCTCTTTGTGTGGGGAGGGATGTGGATTTAATGGATCTGAAGGGAATAATGATAATAGGTACCTGCCATGTTTGAACTGCATGTATTATAATTGGACGCACACAAATACAAACACGCCGCTATGTGTACATACACTCCCATATGTGTGTGAGCATATATACCCCAGTCTTTTTTCTTGGTCCCTCCCTCTCTCTCTCTTCCCCTCTCTCTGTCTTTCTTTCTCTCTTTATCCTTCAGCTGTTTCCCTCTGCAAACATGAGTCTGGGAACAATGAACAGTGATGCTGACCATCTGTTCACCTGCAAACAAACACGCAAGATGCCACTTTTAACTCAAGTGCATTTGGAAAGCTATGTCTAGGTTAAAACCCAAGTGGTGAACTCTATCAGTAAGTAAATCGCTGCTGCTCAGCCTAAGCAGCACATGTGCTGATTGGCTCCCTTCCTCTGTATGTCGCCGCAGGTAGAATATGGAAAATGAAATCAATGTAGGCCAATATTAATGCTTAAAGCAAACCTACGGTCTTAGTGCATCAAGATTTGCAAATCATTTCATCTTAAATCAACACAAAGATAATTTATTGCAACAAAAAAAATCACTCTTGTTTCAAAAGTTGAAGAAGAGTTCATATGTGCATGCAAAAACCCATTTAGTTTGTTGAGTAGTTTACCATATTTAAGTCTGCTCAGTCCATTTAACCTGGATTTTGTAACACAGACAGACATAAAGTGCATCTATCTTACAAAATCCTCCACAATTATGTGAAGGGGGATTGTGATTCTATGTAAGATTCTACTGTAAGTAGAATCACAAACATTTCATGTTATTTCTTTACTGGTTGGCTGTGAACAAAAAGTGTCACCCATTGTTTTGTCCAGAAATTGTCTGTGAACAGACACCGTCTGTTTTTCAAATGTGGATTCTCAGTTGGATTGAATTGAATTTTATTAGAAACATATTAACCAAAAGTGGTTGTGTTTAATAATTTCTGTTCCCTGTTGTGCATTTGTACCAAGAAATTGTTTTTTTAGCAGAATTTAGAAAAGCAAGGCTTGGAAGCATTTACCACACCGCTGCAGCTGAACAACAGAGAGAGGGAGACATAAGCAATGTGTATTAATACTGCTAATGACAAAGATAATGATGCCATCATGTCTCCGCTCGCCCACCCTCTTCATAATGGGAGAGCAGCTAAAGGGCGTGTTCAACAAGCTGGAGAGGCTGGAGAGGCTGGAGGATGATTCTGGAGTAAATCACTTGTGGAAAGGTGAAATGTGGCTAGCACAAGTCGACCTAATCCATGCCAGACATGTGGAGAACACCAGAGGAGCAGGTGCAAACAATTGAAGCAGCTGTCAGTGAGCTGCCGTGATCTCTTTTGAAATCTTAATTGTTAGTCAATCCAACAGCAATTTTGGCAGCGTCGCCGTCAGCCCCAGGACTTGCCCTCGCTCAGCTCCCATCTGTCAGGGGGCTTGCGGAGCTCTGGTTGTTTCGGAACGGAGGGCCCATCTCCTCTGGATGTGTGTGTCCGGGCCGTCGAGCATCTCGGAGGGAAATCAGGCTTGATTGCTGCCATTTCCGCTTGCTTTGGTGGTTTGGGTCCGGGTGCAGGCTTATGCTGATAATTGCCATGTTTCAGGACTACTGGAATTCGTCGAGCCTCCAAGCTGAACTGAGTCCCCCCTAGCCCCTTGTCTGTTCAATACACCCAAAACATTGTGATTAGCATAAGAGCAGAGTGTGTGTCAGTACAGATTTAGGCCTACAACCTGAGACTCTCCAGAAACTTCCCCACTATAGAGTCGTAAGGACACCAGTGAGTAGCAGCAACAACGCTCAGTCTCCACAACAGTGGGATCGCGCAATCCTACAAGGTACAACTCCGTAAGGAGTATATGGGCTAATAGAGTTCCCAGGCAAAGGTAATGCTCAAGAAAAGGTCAAAAACGTTTTCTCATGATACAAAGCAAGACTACCATTCACATTTACAAACACACATTCACAGACATCCAAGAGGCGTCATTATGAAGAGATAACTCACAGTCCAGCGACAGTGTGGGACCTGCCGCTGCTCATTCAAAGCGAGATGAGTCTTTACTCTATGCCCTGCCTGACCCTCTCGATGATTTATGTGGCCCTGGTAAGCCGCTTCTATTTGAGGGGGCCCTGGGAGGAATGAAAGTGTTAACAGTGGGGTGTTGAGGACGCTTGGGTGCGAAGGGGAGAGTTATGAGTTTTCTCAGCTGAGCGTCCAGCTTTAGGTTTCCAACATTGTTTTTATCTTGGTGAGGGCGGGAAGAGCAGGACTAGTAAAATGTTGTGGGGGGGGGGGGCAGGGGACAAGAGGATTGGAGGGGGGGATGGGGGGGTTTCCACAGGGCCTGCAGGCTTGAACTCCACAGCTGAACCACTGACCCTAACCATCCATCAGTGCTGGAGTGAGACAAGGAGGGGGTAGGGGTATGCGACAGGAGGGAGTATGAGTCAAGTCTAGGGCTGGTGACTGGGGCCGAAGGGGCTATAGTGGGTGTTACTGCATTGGAGGGACAAGTCACACAAAAAAAGAAAAAAGTCAGTTTACTGTAAAAAGATGGAGACGTTAAAGTCCAAGTTTTTTGTTTAGAGTTTAATCATTACGTTTGAGCAAGACTTAAGACTATATCTAGCTTACATTCTTGATAAATTGTTCTCATTATTTCAGTAACACTTTATGCCTTAAATAGGTTAGCGACAGTGCTAATGCTGAAGTCCAACTCTCTAGCAAGCTGAGCTTCTGGACTTTGAGGATGTCATTGACAATGAATGACACAAATTCGCTGCAGTTGTCAAGGAAAGCATTTAGGCTTTCAGAATTTAGCTGAAGTTTATTACTATTTTAGGCTTTTTTTTAGTTAAATGGTGCAAGAACAGTGTTAATGCTGAAATCCATCTTGCTATTTAGCTGAGCTTCCTAACCCCAAAGCAGTCTTCGCCAATACATGAGTCACACACGCTGGGGCTCAGGGATAAAGTTTGTATGCCATCGTTTTCAAACTGATTTCAAAAGCTCATTCCCATTTCCACAAAATGTTATGCCTTAAAGCTACAGCAGGTAACTTGTGTGTATATATATATATATATATATATATATATATATATATATATATATATATATTTCTTGCATATCTATTAAAACTTTCACTATATACCAAAAGTAGAATATGATACAGATAATCTGTGAAAAAGTCTCTCTGACTCCTCCCAGTAGTCCCACGGTCATTTTCAAAAATACATTGCTTCGGTCAAAAACCATCAGAGCCTCGAGGGAGGACTATCTTAGCAGTGTCAATCATGCTCATGTATACTGCTCACTCTCTTCCTACAACTGTGTGTGTGCTGCAACTGTGCCAATGGTGGAAAAACAAGCTAACATGGCAGGAGAACTGTTGATTTCTCAAGTTATCGGTAGTTCTTGTGGAGGGAGGGCTGTAGCACAGCAGAGTAAAGAGGAGGTACCTGTAAGGTGTGCTTGTTCAAAATTTCAGTCTAAGTTCATGTTTTTTTCAGAGCTCCCTGCTGCAGCTTTAGCTATTGTAGCGACAACATTAACGCCAAAGTCAAAGTTGCTAGCAAACTGATATTCTTAATCCCAAGGGAATGTTTACTAATGAAGAGCACACCTTCCCTCCAAACAGAGAATTTCCACTGACATCCTTTGACTTTTTCAGGTCATAAATGCCACCCAAATGTAGCATTAACAATAACCCTGTAAGTGATGCTGGCCATCTTCCAACTAAAGTGGGACATTATTTGATAAAAAGCAAGACTAAACTTTCTTAATTTATTCTCAGAAGCCTGTTAATATCTGCCTATAGAAAAATAAGCAAACTGCTACACCCATTTACAGTATATTCTAGCTGGTTTCTCAGAGTGGCAGAACTAAATAAAAAAGGTGTTTCTGAATCAAAATTTATTCACTTGGAAACAGACATATCAACAGTATTTTTATTTCAAATTACTACTGAACAAGTAACAGAAATATTGCTTGTTTTTTGTGTGCTTCATTTAGCAAATCGAAATTCAAAAGCCACCTATGAAAACAAAATCTGATTTTATTTCTTTTCAGTCCACAATTTTGTCTGAGCTCAAAGAGCAACTAAAACCCTCCCCCCATCTGAGCTTTCAGCTGTTGCCCACCACTCACAGTCACTTTGTTCCACACACCCACACACACAATGCAAAGCCAAAGGTAGACCGGACCCCGACATTCATCCCTCAGAGGAGACCTGGCCCAAAGCCAACGAAGCCTGAACCGGGGGCCCCCATCGCAATGACAGACTAAAAGGAGCACTAATGGTTAACTATGTGGAAGAGTCCACGGATGACTGTTTTAATATTATCCAGTTTGGAACTCCTTGACACATATTCCAGTTTCACAAGGAGCCAAACATTGAGCCTTGTGTCAGTGGCATTAGCAGTTACAGCGGTGACTGTGTTTGTCTGCTTCACACTGTGTAAAAGACGGCTCAGAGGATGAAGACGTGCTGCGGGATGAAGTGGCTGGCGGGGGAAGTGAGATGGGAACCAAAAGAGTTTATGGCCCTCCCAGTTAGGATATGGCACTGCAGCACGGACAAATCCATGAGCAAGCGAAAGCACTGTTTTAAATAGCAGGTATCTGGTGTCAGCCTGCCCTGAGAGAGGCCTTCTCTATCAATATGTTCCTTTGCCCTTGTCTGCTCCTGATATCTTTATCTTGTCAGGACCTCTCCTGTACGTTCCACCTCAATGGCTTCCGTCTGTGCAGATGGAACCCTGCTGGTCGATCCACCATGGTTGCTCGAGGCTGGGCAGGACAGAGTTTGGCCCCCGGTGGGGGGGAGTGAGATGCTGTGGGGGTGAGCTGAAGGCAGTCTCATGTCAACCTGTTGTCTGCAGGGGCCTCATTACACAGACGCCAATGGAGAAGCTTTTAGAGGGTAATTAGACCATTATAGATAGTCAGGGGAATAAATCAGCACTCGCTACATCCTCCGAGTAAATGAGATGTTAAGAAGAGCAGCTATTCTGCGCAGTTACTGTGCACAAATGCTTCCTTCTTGGCAAAACCACGTGCTTCGTAAGTCTAAAAAAACAACAGCAAAAAACATAGACTGTTTATGCACTTTTTTCATCTTGCAGATTTCTATTCCTAGATTTCTAACATGTCGACACAAACTGGTACAAAAGCCTGCTGGCGAGAGGAAGCCTCCGTCACTATTTCCTGTAATTTCGAGCTTACCCTGAGATGAAAATGGGAGCGGGATTGTGGGAAATGACAGATGCGGCTCGGGAGGGCCATTGAAGAGGTCATGTGTCATCACGGGGTCGCACATGCCCTTTGAGGAGAGGCCGAGGGGGCGGGGCTTAGGGGAGGTTTACCTTCCCACACTAACCTGGTGGGACAAGGCCTGGGAACGGGGACGAGGCAGGCATCACCAGTAACATCATCAGAAACCTCTGTCACTTCCCCGACTGTCGGTATAATCTCTGCCTTCAACTGAAGACGTCTCATATGTTACACCAATATATCATGGCCATCATATGTTGTGCCGGCCAGTTATTTTTTTGACAGACAGGCGCCTGCTCTGTGTTTCATCCCTTCCTCCCTCTTGCTTTCTCTTTCAGTCTCTTACAATAACTTGATGTGTGTGCGCACGTGTGTGTATGCTTGTGTCAGAGCGAGAAAGACGGGAACCTATGTGTGATTTTAATAGCCATCAGTTACTTACCTGCTCACATATGATACCCCTACAGCCTGCTTGAACAGATGGCTATTACTTTCCAGTTGTGAAAATCAAGCCTATATAAACACAGGCAAGACTGAGATGCACTGGACCAAGAGCAAGGTCCCTCTGATAGATAGTATTCAGCAGTGTGGGTGCGTGCGTGTGGGGGTGTGCGTGTGTGTGTGTGTGTGATGGGGTGTGAGGATGAGGGCTGATTCTCTGGCGTCTGTCATGCACGGCCTATCCTGTGGAAATCATTAAGTAGGAGCATTAGGCCGTCACTTCCTGGCAAAGCATGCAAGTGAGATGAGTGGCTTTATCACTTTCCAGGACAGGTGGGAACTTTATTGAAGGCAGGGCAGAATTGGAGTCTGATCAGAAGGAAAAGTGAAAACAGATATTCATCCTTGATTGCTCTGTGTTTAATTGAAAAGTTTTCTTGTGTGGACTCTTACAAGTTCAAAGCCAATGTTTATGTTCTAAATTCTATTAAACCTTAAGAACAATGCATAAGGCTGTTGGCACCCTGGTAAAAATGTGCAAAAAGCCTCATAATAAATTTGTCTTGAGCATAATTGCATGTTAACAATTTTTAAAGAATAACCCAACCTTCAATTTGAGAAGAGGAACTTTTTCACAAGAAAAAGGCAGCTTTTTATGTTAGAATGGAGCAGACGGAAAGAAGGACATTTGATCTTTCCTCTTTGCCCAACTTCTAGATCTTCCCCAGTCTGATCCTTTCTTCTTTTCAGCTCATGCCCCAGATTTTTTTTTTTTTAGTTTTTATTGTGTCTAGTTGCCTTTATTTGAGAGAGGTCAGACGGGAATATGGGCAATGAGAGAGGGGGAAGACATGCAGCAAATGTCATCAGACCAGGACTCGAACCTGTGACGGTCGAGTTGAAGACCAAAGCCTTCAGACATGGGTTGTGCTTTACCGCCGAGACACCACAGCCACAGGGTTTTATAATATTTATGTCTGGGGACTGAGATGACCATGAGGAAAATAGACTTTATGTTCAAAAAACAATTTCTTTCTGTGTTAATTTAGCAATATGCTTTTCATCATTATTCTGGTTATTCTGACAGATTTTCAGCTTACCAGCAGCCAGCAAGTTTATCCTACTCAAATGTATTTGGTATTTAGTACAAGATGCTGTGCAAAAGAAACAAGCCCACATCATCACACATCCTCCAGCACATTTAATAGCAGGCACACAGTTATTTTCCACATATTCAGTCTTTGCTTCATGCCAAAGAAGCAAAGACTGTTTTCTGCCAAAGCACACCGTTCCTTTTAGCGTGATACAAGCAACATCCACATTTAAAATATACTTAGACTACTGTGCGATTTTTTTTTCTTCTAAATTTTCTTCCAGTGAAAGATTGAAGAGGTTTTTAAAAAAATATTTTTATAGCAACTTTTCCCTCCCCAAATAAAATATATACAAAAAAAAAATATATATAAAAAAATATATATATGAAATACTAAAATCCAAAGCCTTACAGGGGCAACTCTGACGTGCAGACGTCCTTCTGTAATTTTTAGTTTCATTAATTGTGGCCACCTCATGTTGGGCTGAAACACAAGCTGCTCCGCTTCTTGAAACTCTAGATTCCTTTTAGTGTCAAGGTTGGCCCCGCCGTGTTGCCTCTCTCATGGAATCTGCAGTCATGTGACTCGAACTGCAGCGTCCCAAAACTGCGGAGGTTATTGATCACGGGTCGGCTCGCTGCGGGACATTTACTGTATAGCCCACTTTACCGCACAGCAGAGAGCTGTGTGCGCGGATCATATCTTCTGCTGCAGCCCACAGTCGATCAATAATAATTTGGTAAATAATTCACAACGGGATGGCCTGAATAATAATAATAATAATAATAATAATAATAATAATAATAATAATAATAATAATAATAATAATAATATTTATTAGTACTACTATCGCTATTGTTTTTGTTATTAAATATTTATTTTCATATGATACAATATTTTTCTTTTAAAAATCACGGGGGATTTCTTTTTGTGTATCTTATAACATAGAAATCGTGCAGAATATTAAGGAAATTGTCATGAAATAATTTTACTTTTGCCGAAAAAAGTAGAGTGGAGATTACACTAAACTTGTTCCCCACACACTTATCTCACTACTAGATTAGTGTTTATTTCAAAAAGTTGTCTTTTTATTTTTACATAATGGCAAATTTGATCTATTAAAGAATGTATTTTAGTTATATTATTATTATTATTATTATTATGATTAGTAGTAATAGTAGGAGTAGTTAACATCAAAAAGTAGCAGCATCATTAATTTGTGAACATTTCTCCTTCAAATATATTTAATTCTTTTCCTTCTTTCTTTTCTTTTTGTTGACGTTTTCCTTTTTTTCCATATTTTATGCTGTGAGCTCTGAGTATTCATTTTCTACAGTAATCCTGCTCTGTCGATATTATAATTTTGTTTTGGTTGAAAAAAAAAAGACGTTCGTCACGAGCTGAAAGGTTTTCATTAAAAACCTAATTTGGCAAAGGGCTGTTTGTTTGAGACTATGTGAAGCTGTCCTCTCGGTTAATTGGTGAGGGGAGCATATGAGGGCAGTGAGGCCGATCAGGTGTCTCTCTGTGGCTGCTGGCCTCCACTTTATTCAGCGGCGCTCTGGAAGTCCTGTCCTGGAAGGCCGAGGCGACGCAACTCTGGAGAACGCCTGCATGTACACCTATCGCCATCTCGTGGACACGCAGGGAAGCAGACAGCATATAGGGTCACTGACTGTTCAAGTCCTCAATTATTTCACATAATTTTTGCAGTCGTGAGAAAAAAATAATAGGGTCGGGCCGAACAACTCATTTCTATTTTTGAATAATTAAATCTATCTTATCAGGTCTGGTGACAGAAATATTCTTGTTGCCGTTGTGCTTTTTTTATATTTTTTTTGCAGCAATTTAATTTACAGCCCGTGAACAAACTTTGTAATAGCCATAATTTGTGAAATAATATTTAGTGAAAACGTTCTATCTAAAATATTACTTCTAACCTGAGACTGGATGATTCCACCAGGTTGAACTAGAGTTGGGGCCTCATGTCCAAATAAGCCCATAAGCCAACACAACATCAGTGATATTGGTTCTAAATTGCCAAAGCGTCATTGTGTTGTGCACCTGACACGCCTTATGATTTGCTATTAGGCCAACAGTTAAATAGGCCTAATTACTGAATGTCTTACAATATGCGGGACTTTTAGTTTCATCTGAATGTACGTTCTGATTTTTTTTTTCTTTTTTTAAACTTATTGCTTTGTTTATTTAGATCTCATTTTATTTCCTTACTCCATGATTCTTTGTCATTTGTACATGGCTAAGGTGTTTATGTTCATTCTACTTTTTGTAGAAGCTGCATTTTCAGTTAATCTCGTCTTGTTCCTTCGATTCTTCGCAGTGTAAATTATATCTCTTTCCTTCTGCTCCTGGTTTTATTTGTGCTCAAGTTTTCAGATTCTCTGCTGCTTTCTTTATTTGCAATTTAGGCTTTGCACTAAGACTTTTATCTTAGTGCAGAGATAAGTCCAGTTGGGTCCAGTTTGATTGAACTGCACCAAACTAAACAGTTTGGGTCCAATCAAAAAAATAAAAACTGTCAGAATGGGATTTATTCCGTCTTTAAATTATAATTTCACATTAATTATTAATTAAACAGGATTTGTATAAATTATCCCTGTCTTAGTTATTTTCTGACTTGTGTTGTTTCAGTGTAGATGAGGTAGAGTCAAGTCAAGTTAACTGGCATGTTTTATTTGATTTGAATTATGAAATATGATTCTAATTTGGAAACAAGTAGCAGAAGTATTTAAAGAATGATGAACTGTGGAAATTATTACTTTCAAAATAATTATCAAACTATAAGTGGTATAATCTTAATTAAAAAAAGGGAGTGTGGGGGGGCATTTTTATTTGTTGCTCATATTGAACAACTTTGCATACATGTAAAATCCAAATCAGATCCTTGGAAAAATTATAATATAGAAAAATGTATGACCTACAAAATAATGTGAAAGACTTTGAACCTCAGTTGTCCACTTTTATTGACCTTCAGTTAGATTTTAAACCACAGAGTTCCCGCTAAAGAAGCTTCTTTTTCCGAGTTCTGCAAATTATTGCAGAATCTTATTAGCATATTAATACGAAGTTGTCCTTTCAACTGGGGGCAATGGCAATGGAGAGGAGGTGAATGTTGCTAATAGAGCAGATTACCTTTGCTACCTACAATGATGCACTAATTCATGCAGCAGGAAACCCAACAAACTACTGTGTACATTTTATGCACTGTATATACATGTACAGGCCACCACAAAGGGAAACAAAGCATTTCTTTCGTTTTTGTAAAATAGTCAAATTTTTTAATGAAAAAATCTTGAAATTTAACTGGAAAAATAAGTAAAGGATCTGCAGTTTTCTTATTAAATGAGAAAAATAAAATATTACAATGGAATTTAATTGATAGGATGCACCTTTATGAACATAGTAAGTACATTATATTATAAGACATTTTTTTTATTCTGAAAAGTTATTAAACTATGTTTTAAAACTGTTTGGATGATATTATTTTAAAAGGTTAAAATAATATCATCCATATTTCTTTTAATCTGACAAATGAGCCTCATTTGTACTCTTATTCTAATGTATTAAAAAAATGACTGAAGGCTATGAATCTTTTTAAATCCTAATAAAACTTAAAATATAAATATAAGGAATTTTAAAGGAGCTATTCACAAACATCAATAAACTGCATAAAATATAAAAGGTGAAATCAGGTTTGTTTGTTTTTTTTGTTTGAATGCAATATACTTTATGTGTTGCAGTGGTTGAGTGCTTTATTGGAGTCTGCAGCAGAATAGTTTGGTTATGCTTTATGCCTACACTGGATGTTAGATTCACTAAATGGGGGAAAAAAAATAAAGAAGCTGGTTCACATATTTGACCAAATCTGAATGGTTCTGCTAGTTGTACTCAAGCTGGGATCTTTGATTCTAGAATATAAATTAGCAGATATATTTCTTATTCAAGATCAACATATCGTCAAAATACTTTTTTTTCTTTTGCAAAACATTGTACTCCAGCCAAAAACCTAGAACTTCACAAATATATTCAAATTGTGCCTGCCATGTTTGTAGAAAGGGGAAATCCCACATGGGCCTGTTGGGACTCAGAGAACTGTTGAGTCTGGCCTGGACAGCACCCAGGGGTTGCATAAACTATTTTTTTGCTTCATAAAGGATCAATAATTAATATGTCAGAGTCAGAGCTCCTATCACAGAAAAACCTTGCTAACTGTGAGGCGGACTGGAGTGTTTGTTTGAGTTCTCCGCTGCCCCATTTAGAACAAGGCACTTCATTCATTCTTGTGGGCTTGCTCGTTCCTTGAACTTCGCACAAACTCACTTGAATGTAGTCCAGGTCCAGTAGAAATTCTTTGTAAAAAAAAAAAAATCCCATTTCCATTTCACTGGTCACTCGTCACCACCTCCGACTATACCTTCTCCTATTCAAAATCTTCATAAGCTTTTTCAGATTCCTTCAACAACTTAAACTCCTAAACATCTCTGGCATAAACAACACTGCTGGCACAGACAGAAAACCAAAGAAACCGCCTTTAAATGTGATGCTTTGACTATCTTTCCCCTTTGCTGGTATTTAGCTTGGCTGCCGGCTTGGGCATTGTGGTTTCGACCCAAATACTTCAGTTAGAGTGAGGGAGAGACAGCACGTTATTATTCTCTCTGCATGCTACACTGCACATGCTAATGAGGGAAGACCGCTGGGATGTTTTTTTAAAGGGGGAGATCATGATGTCATCACTGGGTTTTATCTAAGTTGTGATCTGATGGAGGGATGCAGTTTCTTTTGGCAATGCTCTGCGGCCCAGAAGTGAAGCTGTGGTTTTGCTATGGAGAGCCTGCTTAAGGAGATTACATAGTCACCACACCTTTGTTGCATTATGGGTCAGACTGAAAGGCCTTGAACTGTGGTTGTTCCAATAAGATGTCATACTGATTACCTTTAGAGATCCAAATAAAAAATAATAATCATTCAAATTTCTCTCAGCACAGTTATGGCTTTCTTTTTTCTACATGTTGGGATTGTAAAAAAAACGTCTCTGCTATTAGATTTCGCAATCTGTTCATTCCCTGTTACAAAGAAACGCAACCCCTCGTGAGTACCTAAAATCTACAAATGCTTTGGATCCATTCTAAAAATGATTACAACTTCATATTTTAACAATAGATACAAAAAAATTATATTATGCGATAACTAATTACACTAATTACATAAGAACTTGTTTTCATGAACAAGTTTTCATGTTCATGAACTATGCTTCAGTTCATTGACCCCACCTCTTATCTGCCCCATGTCGTGTGATGGCATGGGGTGGAGAGGAGCTAGGAGGAGGATAAAACTTAATCATTCAATCATAAGATGGCCCAAGAAACCAGCATGATGACAACAGTAGGATCTGATAATGTGTGATTTAAAAAATGAGCATATTGGGGAATTAATTACTCGATGTAGCACTGTTGAGAAAATTAGCAAATTAAAAATAAGTATACTGGGGCATGTGCACTGAGATGTTGAAGGTAAATTAACATAAGGGATCAGGAATACAGAAATAAATTAAAAGCAATATGGAACAAAATAGTCCAAATAACCAAACTAAAGCCAAAGTCTAGCATACTCATGATTGTGACACCCCAATAGTTTTGGATTTATTTTACAGCTCTAGTTTTTTATTCTTCTTGTATATATTTTTCTTGTCATTCAACATTTAAACATATTTTGAATCAATTTAAAGGAAGAAGGATGTTGGACTTTGGATTCTTTTGGATTTACTGTCTAATCTCAATCCACTTTCTCTCCTCTAACTGCATGACCCCCTTGATAATATGTTCCCTGAGATATCACCATTACCGTTTGAAAATAAACAAATATTGTAATAAGTCTTTTAAATCATACTTTTTGCTGGGTCTCAAATCTGGGTCCAACCACAGTGGGGGTAACGTCATTACAAAACCAAATTTTGCAATTTGTAAAAACCATAGAGTATTTTGTTGTTGTTTTTTGTCATCTAAGATAAAATTTTAAGGAACTCTTTCCTGTATTTTTGCATGGTAGATTTGACAGAACAGTAATTAATTTTCACTTGTGTAAGACACTTATAAAGTACTTAATTGAAAAATACTGCACTTGTTGCTGGTGTCAGTACTAACATCAGGCAACAAGTAAAACAATTATATATTTAATTCATGCAAGACTGTAAAATTTGGCTAATTTAAATGGAAAAATTACCGTAAACTAAAACCTTTTATGTGCAAAACGGCTGGTTTTTGGGTGCTTTTTTTGTCTGTACTGTTTCCCCAAATGAACCTAAACGTTATACTCACTGGAGCATTGAGATAGGCAGGCTGAAACTCAGTCTGATCCCGGTTTAGACAGGGGAGTTTCACCATATATTTCAGCTCCTCAGAACCAAATTTTTATTGCTCTGGTAAACGTACTCTTGGGTAATCATGAGAGGCATTTGCCATTTTTCATGCACATACTGCAGTGCTGTTGGAAAGCATCGAAGAAAGCCCAAATGCTACTTTTCACACAGACCTCTTCAGCTTTCTTCTACCCAAAAGCTTGTAGGGGTGTGTGTGTGGGGGGGAGTTCTGGGGGGGTGTGCGTGCGTGTGTGTGTGTGTGTTATGGTCAGTTCCCTCCATTCGCTGCAGATGGGTTAAATATTACATCAAAGCATCTTTAATGTTTCACCTCTCACATTTCTTCTCCGTATAGGTTTCAAAACTGGAGCGGGCAGCATTTTACAGTAGATTTAATGGATCAATGTCCATAATCACATTAGCACCGCCTTTACATATAACAAATTTCACCGTGGTTACATCAAAGGCCTGCCCTGTCACTGTAATCAGGCATAGCATCTTTGCATCCACTCAAGATCAGCAGACATTCTGATGCTTTGTGAAAACGAAGACTGTCAAGGGGGTGATAAGCTTTAGAGCACACAGCTCAGAGGGAAGCAGTGCTATTCCACTGCAGCTATAATTCTAAATGAAGACGTAGACTCTAAAACAGCGATAGCAAATTTTCATGGATGCCTGAAACCATGAGGCTTCCTAACTTCTAGACATAGAATGAAAAGAAAAACAAAAACATCCACAATATAAGTGTAAAAAAAATAACACTACAGTCATCACTCAGCACTGGTTTCAAGACCACCAGGGACTCACTGATAAATGCAGATTAACAAAAGATTCAAACCGCGGAAGAATTAAAATTGATGGCTTCCACTGAGCCACACAGGAAACTGGTGATGACGTAAAATGGAAAACATGCCAGGTTCCCCAGGCCAGGTTAATCAAGACAATGTTCCCCCTGCAAAACGACCCACACGTGAGTGTGTGTGTATGTGTGTGTGTGGACCTATTGCTCATGCATTATATGCAACCTCATTTTACGGCTGATTGTACCTGCCGTACATAGGCTGCATGCATGAAGTCTTCGCCCGCGACCCTCCATCCTGTTCATTATAAATAAACAGGAATACCTGATGAACCATCAGACTGTGGGAGTACGACCAACACAAACACAGCTTCTGTTTTCTGCATGTGTGCATGAAAGGCTGCCTGTGTAAGGGCTAAGATGGTTAGCAGCAGTATGTTAATGCTCACTGATTGTCTTTGACTGTGATACAAACCCCTCATCAACACAACGAGATGTTTCGGATATATGTTCATTTGCACTGTGATGTCATTCCAACACATGACTAAACAAAGGATTTTGAGTTATTCCTGCAAACTTAGAAAAGCAGCAAGGTCCTGAATCTGAAACAAATAAATACAAAGACAAATTTTTTCAATGTGAAAATTGTCAAAGAAGGAAAAATAAAATGGGTTAGAATCAAAGACAAACGGTTGCACCTGATCCTACGTAATGGCCTCAAGTGAGCACTTAATGTGGAAAAACCCACCAACTGTCACAACTGAAGCTGGTCTGCAGAGAAGGGATGGGCTACAAATCGTACTGATGTTAAAAGTAATACAATAGAAAATATTTATTATTGCAATTGCTGCAGAAGATGATCAAAACCAGACAGGTATGCATTTCACACAGGCCTCTGAAAACTTTCATTTTCAAAATCAGTCATGGTGGATTATTTTTCATAAAAGATAAGACACTGAGACACTTTTTTTTAATCTTGTAAGATTCTCTCTATTTAAGGAACTTTAGGAAATTTATCAAATTTCTTCAGGAATAAAATTGTGGAGGAGTCAAAAGCAGAGTTAGATTCTGAAACAATATTCCAAACTTTAAAAATATCTACACACTAAGCAGGATGTGCAGCTGAAAATTGACAAAGCAACTCACTCTGAGCACCTTATTGAATTGTAAAGCATCTTGGTGGTACCATGATGCTGGTCAGAGTTGATGGGAAAATGGACGGAATTCAATACAAGACCATCCTGAAAGAAAACCTTTTCTACCCCCAGTATAAAGTGGATCTACACCATCCACCAGGTCTACACTGAACATACAGATAAGACTAAATCAAATCATATTAATGTGTTGGGATGTCCCAATCAAAGCCCAACTCGATTAATAGAAACCACAGCAAGACTTGGAAAATTCTGCACACACTTCCCATTTAATCTGACTGAACATGAGACAGTTTGCAAAGCAACATCAGCAAATATTTCATTCTGTAGATGTGCAAAGCTGGGGATGACACACCCTAAAAGACTTGCATTTATAACTGGTGAAAAAAAATTGGATTTTACAAAATAATAAATTCAGTTCAGATGAACTTAGTTTATCGTTCCAACTCAGGACAGCTGTCATCTAAAAGACTTTAAAAACAGTATAACATTTCTGTAAGTAAAAATATGGTCTATTTGATCCAATTATAGCTTTTTAACAATGGAGTTAAGTTCAGTTTATCATTCACATTGACAGACGGTTCACTAAAAATTGCATTAGTGGCTGACTTTATCACAATGAGTAAGGAGGGTTGTATATGAATGCATGTCACATTTTGAGATTTAAAATTGTATAACTATCTGAAGTTCATATCCAGCTTCAGAATTACACACTACCTTATGTTGTTTTAACATATGGTTTTAATGTGCCAAATTGCAGAAAAGGTCAAAGGGGATAAGCCTTGACCAATCATCTCCAAATACCCACCATTGTACCATTGTTTTCAACAAATGCTTTTTGGTTTTCTATCATCAAGACCTGTGGCAGTCGCTCAGGAAGTGGACATTCTTGGACTTCACCATTCCCCACAATTTGTACACATGCAACAAACCCTCTGAGGCAAGCTGGTTTTCATTATGGCTTCAACGTCCGTATAAACCATGATTAATGAAGCCAGGAGATGCTGTATGTCTTTAATTATTATAACTCGACTGCTGTACCAGCCCAGCACCACAGATGCATTGGAAATGTCGGCGATCTGCACCGTCTCCCTGGTGGATTCTGGCAGCTTTGTCTCCTTCGGCATGGAGAAAGGTGGGAGGGAAGTGACACAATCCCCCACTATTCACCCCGCTTTTTTTTCTCTTTTCTCACAGTGGCACCGGAATTTTCTTTAATCAATGTACATGCATACTTATGAATGAGTTTAGGCAGTGACAGATTGGAGAGCGGGCTCAGGATAATTACAAGCAGTGGGCTGGTGTGTGATCAGAGCATGGCATTGCATTACCTAGAGGGTTCTGTAAATAAAGCCCTCATGCAATGAATGAGGATATTGTACAGCACATTATGCTGGCTACAATGGCCCTGCCATTGTTACAATTTGGGTTTTGGCTGCAGATAGCTGTTGGTGTTGTGTGACAAGAACTGCAACAGTGAAGTAAATCTAGGCTTATGTGATAGATGAAGTCATTCAAAAAGAACTGACACAGGGCTCCAATTTATCCCTGGTAACTAGTAGATGCTTCAAACAAGCTTTTTCATTTAGATATACATACTGCTTTTTACTGAGACCACACAAATTGGACAAAAAATTCTCAAACAACCAAATCTTACTTAATCTTACTTCCTTATGAAAACATTTACAGCCCCTGGTCTTTTTTTTACATTTTTACAACAATCGTCTGATACTTTTTTGGGGGGGTAATTGAATGTCATAGACTGACTCAAAGCACCATAAGTTTGTAGAGTGTATGACCAACGCCAGTCCTTTCGACAGATTAGAGTACTGCATCTCTCCTCCACAGTCTTTTGGTTAGGCATACGGCTATGTCTTGGTAGATTTACAGTTATTGGAATAATTTTCTGAAGTATATGTTTTTATTTAAACACAAACTGTCTACAATGTCTTTGATGAAGACCATGAAATGAAATGTGTTTGTTAATAAAGTTGTTCCCTCAGTATTTTGAATGTCTCTGGAGTCTTCATCTTACCAGATGTGTTCCTCTGCATCCAGCTTGGAAATAGATGAAGTTGTGCCAGAAACCTTTGGATCTCCGAAGTTTATGACTCCTTCATTCTCTACATTTTGAGGTGATGACTCTATACTTGACCTGTCTTCAGTTGTAACCGGTCTTCATGTTGCTGTTTGATCAATGTTCACTAACAAACCTCTCTGTTTACTTTTTATGGGGTACTAGGATATTATTTAGGAGTATGTGGGTAAAGACAGCTGGAGACATATGCACACCACGCTGCTTAAAACTAGGTTTTTCTTGCACTTCACATTTATGTACAAATCACATTGGTCTTTAACATAAATCCCTTTGAGATTTAGGGTTATGAAGTGACAAAATGTGAAAAGGTTTAGAGGTTGTGAATACTTTTACGAGGCATTTTTTCCTGTCATGTGTGTTTAGTGATACTGCAATATCTGTTTTTAAATTAAAAAAATATGTAGAGCAGATTCTTCTTTATCTTTCACAGATCATCATCTGGGATTTACTTCCAGTTCCTGTGATTCTCATAGAGACCTCCAGTATTTTCAAAGGTGCTTTTTTCAGTGAGATCAGAGTAAGAGATTACTGGGTGCAACGCTCTCAGTGCCAGAAGTGAATTACAGCGACAGTCCGAACGCCAGAGTTCTTTCTGCTTGTTTTCTTCCAGAAAGAAAGAGGTAATGCTTTACTCAACACATTTCATCCCGATGGCTTGTGACTGCTCTCTGGCAATGCTATCCGTGGTGAGTCACAGCCAAAAGTATGTGCGGTTGGACTAAAGCAAAAGGATGACAGAAAGGAGAAGACTGCTCAGGACCTCAGCTCAGGAACACATTCATCTTCTCCCAGTAAAAGTCCTTTTGGCAGGTTTATACTGCATTAGTCCACTCAAGCCCAGCAAAGAGGGCTGCATCCATCATCTTAAATGCAAAGGAGGATGTGATTTTGATTTCTTGTGAATAAAGAACCCTCCCTGTTAGTATAAATAACCCCTTTAATCCAAAAGGTAAGCTGCTATGAATCAACATTTTAACTGCTTTATGCATTTGTGAGTACAGTGGTTATAAAAAAATATACACACCCGGATTGAAATGCCAGGATTTTGCTATATGACATTATTTCCTCCGTTAATATGAGCTACATGCCATGTAGCTCCAGTGAAAAATCTTTTGATGGAAAAACAGTCAGCTAAAAACTACAATAACATGGTGGTAAAAGTCTGCACATCCTATTATTGGTTATGTTTGTTACAAAACACCATATTCAAACTCATCTTAAATAGGATCAGTCACCATTTAAAGAACATCTGAATCTTGTAGGCTTCTCATGACATTTTCTTTGTTTCATCCCACACAAAAAACCTTTAGTCTGTAGAAGGGCATCAAAGAGTTTCAATGGCACACACTACGGGACACACCGAGTTAACATCAAGTGGAGTGTGAGTACTAAGAACTGTGTACAGCATCAATATGGAGGACAAACGTTCACTAAATTTTCTAAAAGCACATTTAGCACAAAAAACATGTGGGGAATGCCTTGCCAAATGAATACCACTACCGTTGTGAAGCATGGTGGTGGCAGTGCCATGCTTTAAGCTTGTTTTTCTATAGCTGAAATATTTTCACATACCAGTTGATGCTTGAACAAAACCTTCAAATTTATGCCGGAAAATGGATGAAGAGGAATTTCATTTGTTAGCAAAGCAATGATCCAAAGCGTATATCCAAACCATAAAAAGAATAGCTTCCAGGAAAGAATTTTAGAAATATAAGTCACGGGGCGGCTTCTGATGAGAACCAAAAAAGAGATTTTGCAAAGAACAGAGAGCACACTTTTGCAACCACAATATTTAAGTTTTCCATTTTGATTTTTTCTTCTAGAACATATTAGTTTGCCTTTCCATTGGGTTGTAGAGGGCATAGGCCACTATTGGGTTGGAAAAGGTTTTGGAACCATTAGCCTTGCTTTCTGCATGTAATAAACCAAAGGAGCTCAAGCAAGGGTCAGTACATCCACTGTTGCTTCACCATAAAATAAGAGCCTGGCAGAGATTAATTTCCTCTTAAACAAAACTTCCTCAGTTAAATTTGTTGGAGTTTGAATTTTATGGAGTGTTTCAGACAAAACGCAACCAACAAAGGAAAGGTTCAAGGGGTCCCTTGGCATAAACAGCTCAGAAAGCTCTGAGCTTGGCTGAATTAAAAGAAGGGAGGATGGCTGTGCTCATTTGAGAGCCCACAACCATCAGCTTTAGAGGACACAGCAGGTCCCCACCCCACACCAACCCCCCAGCATATTATCTTATTCTACCGTGGATGACAAAAACAATTGCACCTTTCATTTTCTGGCAAGACAATATTTTGCCAGTAGTCAAAACAAAATTAGTGCTAGTTTATTATTTCTTCATTGTTCATCCATGACCACACAGTCTCCAAAATCCTCAGAAAGATGGAGAAAAATTTCCATCCTTTCATTTTGCAAGGATAAATATTGGAGAACATTAGTGCATATATAAAGATTAATTGAAGGTCAATGAGATGAGTGTGGTTCAAATCTAAATATGCCTAACATTTTATTTCAGAATGAATGAATGACTATCAATCAACTTTATTCTAATATATGGTACGAAAATCATAGTACAAAACAGGAAATAACGCCATAAAACAAAAGCAGTGAGCAATGTTGCACTCAAATAGGTATAATAGGTACAGCTGGTAACTCTAAGTCAGAAAGAAATTGGAACAACTGGATTCAGTGTTGTTGCATATTCGAAAAATCTATTGTGATAATGGCGCCATCTTGTGTTGATAATATAGCAGTTCAGAAAAGAACATAAACACGTCCAGGTAGTATCCCTGCGCTGCTGTTACTATTTGATAGAGCAAACCTTTGATAAGACTATCCTGTAAACAAGGATTCACAATGTGAAATAGAAACAAAACATAAAACTCTTAAAATACAAAAAACCAAAACAAACATACAAAAAACAATGTATTTATTTGCAAGGCATTGTAGGTAGTGCAATGTCTTGCAAATTTACTCAAACTCAAACATTTTGTAACATTGCAACCACATGTGTCAATTCTTTCATGTGTCAATTCTTGGGGTCTTATGAGAAAGGGCAACGCAGTGAGAGCAGCCAACTGATTGTTTTCAGAATATTTTTTAATTAGAAATCTGAACTAGTTGCTGTGCATATTTAGCTCAAAATTGCTCAATTTCAATGAAGTTGGATATAGAGCATCAGTGAAGATTAATTTTGAAGCATTTCCATTTTTGTCGGTCTGAAATGTGATAAATCGGTTTAAGAATGAAAGTTTTTTATCTAAACTGTTTCAGTGTAGCTCTGGATCTATGTTTAAGGCCATTGTCTCTGATGAAGGTGGTATGTCCCCTTGCTGCCCTAAGTGGATTTATCTAACTAACATAAATCTAGATAATGAATTAGGAGACAAGACGGCACTTAAGATATTTATTGTCTACCAAATTTTATCTCTTTTCTGTACACACTTATATTTTGTTTCAGGGAGACCTCATGCCAACATAATAAAGACCACAACCCTAAAAGAAACTAAAAGCTTAACTTACCTAACTCCAAAAAAGCTGAATATACAGAGCAACAAAATAACCTGCCCAACAAGCACATAAACAGGAGAAAACTGGGATTAAACAAAAACGCATCTCTCCCCTACAAAACAGTCTGATGTAAGTTTACATTTTTTCAAGAGTACAAAAGCCATTCAAGCATTCACAACAGGTGAAGGTGTAACATAACTCCCAACCATTTGTGGAAAACCTCCCTATTTGCTGATATTTTCATTGAGCAAATGTACATTTTCAAATGAAAATGACAATTGAAAGCTGAAATACCTTGGTGCAATGCTAGTTGGCACACTATTGGCTGGTGTTTACTATTGGCCAAACCAGGAGCACAGTTTATGTTCTTTGGTGCTGATTGGCTGTATACCCAGGAGTGAAAACAGGAAAGGCCATGGACGCTTGCTCCTGCGGTAGTACTGAGACAGTTCCCACTATGCATATTGATGTATATTAAGGTACATTAAAAATTCAATTATAAGCCTGTTCTGAGAGGGTCTCTAGTATTCATGGATTGTAGTTATTCATGGACTGCTGGTTCCTAAAGCTGGGCTTATTGTCGAGTTGGCTTTGAGTACTGTCGTGGTGCCAGGTTTTGCACCTCTAAATTTTTGTATCTCAGCACCAATTGCAAGTGGCACCTTTCACTCAAACTGTACAGTTTGGAGGGTGATCTTGCAGAGTGGGTTCATCTGCACTGGCATCTATATAAACCCTCCATGAGGGATCTTTTTCAGAGAATACTGCAGCAAAGTACACATCAAGTATAAAAGTCACACCACTTGCTCAGCTCGCACTCTTTATGTGAACCTCTGAAAGCATCACTAACTTTGCAAATACCAAGGTTCTGCTGTGTATTGGTATCTTAACACACCTTCAGTCCACCCCATATGTAGCACTAGCTTGAAGTGACTTTAAAGGACCAAAGAACATCTTATGGGGAAACTGTCTGGAGATTTGAGTTTGAGTGGCATGATGGGTGGTGTCCACAAGTGGTCGTTTTCCACTGTGGTGAATTTCAGAAAGAGAGCTTTTAAATCCCTGCCTAGAATGCCGGTTAAATCTCTAAACAACTAAAAATTGACAACATTTCTGCAGACTTCTTTCAGTGGAAATCATGTTGTGTGATAATGTGTAAACTCCCCAATTCAAACCTAAAATCCTCAAACCTCAACAACTTTCAGCTGTACTTTACACCGGCTTGTGCAAGATTGAAAACAACTAAAACATGAAATGTTGTAACAATAATACATGGTGGTGGCTGCATTATGATGTGGGGGTGCCCTTTCTATGATATGGTAGGAAAAACTTCAGTCAAAGTTTTATAAATGTCCTTTTCCTCTTTGTTGAAGGTGTCAGCTCCTTTTCCTGTCCATCCACCTGATCTGACTCATGCTGTTTAGGGTGCAGGAAGCGATAATAGAACACCAGCGAAATCAGCCCCAGCAATGAACTGCCATAGATTATACCACTAACCACCCAGAAAAATGTAAATGTCTTCAACTCTGGCTTTAAAAAGAACATCAATAAAGGAGTTGAGAAATTTATAACAATCCATAAAAGGTAATAGACAGTCATTTCCCGTTTGGTGTTTTGTCCTTTAGTGTTAAAAAAGGTAAAAACCAGAATGGCGCCAATGACGCTACGGTAGAGCAGTTCAAGGACACCTGAACGGCAAAAGTCGGTTTGAAGCAGGTGGGCCCATATTGTTCCCAGCAGCCAAAGGAAAGTAAATCCTACTGTGCTGTAGACGCTGAGGATGAGGAGGAGGATGTAGCTGAGAATGAGACTAGTGATGGTGAAGAGTTTGTACAGCAGGTAGATCACTGTGGGGAGGCCTGAGGGCAATTCTCGGCTCTGGGGAAGAGATTTGCGCAAGCAGATCCGATAGTCCACCAAAGACCATGCCAGATTAAAGAAAGAGAAGACCATAGACATATCTGCAAGAAAAAGACAATTAAAAGTGATAAATCTGAAAACATTTGAAGTTAACAAAGGACTTTGTTGTCTACTTACACTGTAAGACCGACCACTCATCATGGCTTTGACTTATGTAAAGCTGTAAAACAAGTTGAGGTGCGCTCTCCAAGAAAGTCTCGAAAAGCTTCAACATGCTCAGATCGGCAGCATCGCTGAACAGTTTATTGTGGTACGATGCGCTGGTCCCCTCCTCATCTTCCTTCAGGTGTCCATTTGGAGACTTTTGATTGTGTGACATTTCTTGTCCCCAAATCTCTTTGTATCCTTGTTCAAGCAGGTGGTAAGACCTGTCAACAATGTCAGAATAATAAAAAACTGTCACCATGTTATCAAATGAGTTTTCTCTTGAACTGTGATGGCACATCATCACAGTTCAAGAGCCTACTTTCTGCAGCACTAATGAAATGGGGTTATTCCAGTTTGCAGCCTGGAAATCCTGTATGCACAACATGTACGTACCTGAGGAGGATTCCCATGCCAAATATGTGCAGGACTAAAAACCGTCGCTTTGGTTTGCTGTCCATGACATTTTTATCCATATCTTCTAAAAACCAGGTGTAGCTGAAGATCTGGTTTACTGTCAGCCCAGTGATGATAAACAGTGCAGTCAGTCCACTCCAAACATAGCACTTTTCGTGAAAATATCTAAAAACCAGTGCAGTATCTGTGCAAATGTCCCCTAGGTACATGAATAGTCCCACAAGAGCTAAAAGCCACCGCCACTTCCCCATTGTTGTCACTTTAAAAAGATGGCATTCCTGTTTGATTCCGAAGCAGTCTCAGTTCCTGTTCTGATAAGCTTCATAGTATGTGAGGGTCATCATCACAGGTGGCTTTAAAATCTCTCTGAAAGAGATATACAAATAAAATTGATTGAAAACATTTGTACTTAACAATGATGCAAAACAATTATTTACTTTATTTTAGCAAAATATAAAAATTTAAAAAATGCAGATGCCTTGCAATTCTGGTCAGTTTATGTAAAATGTTTTTCAGCTTATGTCATATTTCCTGTTCTCTAATCAGTCATAAAAACATTTATCATATCAGACTGACTGGGATGTGGCTCTTTCAATATGAATGGAAGCACAATTAATCACACATGACAAACAAATTATAGTACAATGTTCAGGAGTCTGAATAGTTAAATCTAAATGTTTTAGACGTTTCCTTGTTTCTGCATGCCTGATTTCAGTAGATAGCTGATGAACAGGCTTTTTCTGAACTACATTCATGTGAATAAGGTATAAAGTAAAGAAACATTCCTAAAGCATGCAGCACAACTTACCTTGAGGAGCACGAATAAAAACAATTTACTGCTTTGACCGATTGGTAGCTTTATTGTAAATTGAGGCAAATTCAGAGCTACCTAAGGATAAGATAATGAAATGTTTCCTTCCCTAAAACTTACCTTCTATTGATTTCATATGTTGTACTTTCATTACGGTACTATTTAGAAACAAACTCATACGCAATTAACGATCAATTAACACACGCACACAGAAAAGCAATAATACACCCAAAATTGTTATTTTCAAAATGACTAAGCACAGATAAGAAATAAGAAAACCAGAAGTAAACTTACAGAGACATAATGTCTATGGCAGAGCGCTCCACACTATCACAGCTGGAGATTCCACTCCCTGCATTTTTCTTTCTCCTTCCCTTGAAACCTGTGCTAAGCCCCACCTCAGCAACCAGTAAACAAATCAACACAGAACAGACATTTATAATTACATAATAAATGTCTTGCCAATTAAGGTGTGGTGATTGTGTGAGAATGATCTTTACACTTCCCCACTGCATGTCTATGTCCTTTTTAACTTCACCAACAAGATTAGCTTAATTATTGTTCAGAGAGCAAAAGTAACGCATGAACGGTTGACTTAAAGTGTGACGTAATGCAACTTGTATTCCAAGTTATTAAAGGAAGTGAACATATTTCAGAGCAAGTCTAGTGTCCTGAAGGTGAACTCGAATGGGCTCTAAAATAAAATACAATTCTTGAAGAAGAACTGCATATAGACACTTAAAAGTCTCATGCTTCTATGCAGCTAAATTGTGGCTTTCTACCTTCCTAAAATACTGTGTTTTCTTTATTTTCTTAGTAAATGCCATGACTTGGGTTGATTCAATTATATTTTGGTAGATGACACCAAAATAGACTTATTGGCATACATTAAAAGCTGTGTGTTGGGCCCTAAGTACACTTCCCCCACTATTAAAATTTGGTGGTGGCATTATCATACTGTGGGGAAGCTTTTCTGTATGAGAAACAGGGAAGCTGGTCTGGGTTAATGGGAAGATTAAACAGGACAATCGTACAAGGAAACTGTCTGCAACAGAGTTGGATAGATCACCAAACACAGCCAGAGCTCCGACAAAAAAGGTGTTCTTGTCTTAGAATAGCTTAGATAAAGTCTGAAATAAAACTGAAAATCAAATTTAATCACATTTGTCCTGTATGTACTGAGCCAGCTGTATGTGTGATACACACATGTTCCGGTACTTCCACATTTGGGGCGATAGGCTAGTCAGTTCGCTTGTGCTTGGCCCTGGTTTTGCATTACATTACTTCCTGTCTGCTACTCTCTGTAACAACACAGCTAATTGTTACAGATTCAACCAATGGATTCCTATGTTTTATTAGCCCTAGATTTCCATCAGCATTATGTCAGGATCGTACTACAGATTCAAAAGTATATTTCCATAACATTGTGATTTTTTTTCTTGAGGCTTTATAATAGATTTCTAGTTTCTAAAGCGTTTCTTTGACAAACATCTTGAAATGTGTGAGATCCTTATCGCCCATTTTACTCTGTCATATCAGCATCTAAGGCTATGAGGGTATGTAAACAGGACATGCTGGACTACACTGACTAAATAACTTCCCGCAAAGGTGTCCTTGGTATGAGAATCTCAGAAGAAGTCTATAAAAACTAAATGTTTTATTAGCTTCTGCAACAAAAACTAAAAGGGGAAAAAAAGAAGAAAAAAATTGTGCTGGTCCCTCAATTTTGGACATTTGCGATGAATAAATAAAATATTCAACACGTCATCTGAATAGCTGTTTATCTATGCATGCTTGTTTTTAGTGTGGGGCCAGTTGGACCAGTTTACCTTATGATGGCGCACCAAATATAGAAACCATTCATCTCTACAGCTCTCCTTCTACTCCAAACCTCTAGGAAGCGGCAGAGAGCCCCAGCTGTTTCCTCTCCTGTGCGTAAAGAGTCTCTTTGGTCAGGCGCAGAGGCTCCCTCTCTCCGTGGACCCTCCTACCAGCAGAAGAGTGACACGCCATTCAACAGCAGCTTGGCCCTGTGCATGCAGGACGCGGCGAGAGCTCAGATAGATCACACCATCTGGTAAGGGAAGAAAAGCACAGAAAATCGCATCTACGTGAAGGACAAAGAGAAACTTTTACGAATCGCGTCGACATGGGGATCCGAAAAAAGACCAACAAGAATCCGCCGGTCCTGAGCCACGAGTTTGTGATCCAGAACCATGCAGATATTGTTTCCTGTGTTGCTATGGTTTTCCTGCTCGGGCTCATGTTTGAGGTGAGTCCACATGTTGAGAGCGGGGTTGTTTCTAATTGTGGATTGCGCAGAGTTGGCGGACGAGAAAGCTGATCTCTTCCTCCCGTCGGTTCTTGCAGCAGCTGACATGGCTGTCTGATCAATTCTTCTCTACTTCCTCCAAAAGATCGAAAGTTTTCAGTGCACAGTTGTCCCGCTTCGCTCGTATTCTCGCATTTCGTGGGCCTGTCCGTTCATCCGAACGTGTTTTATAGATATTAGGGCTTTCCTGGGAGTAGAGCTCACTTTAACATTTGGCTGCTTCCCGTCTTGAAGCCAATATTTCAAAACACTTGTCTTCAGGCCCGCGTTTTAGTCGTGTATTTGTCGGAGTAAAACCAACGTAAGATATAAATAAAACATATGCGAGCTGCTTACTTGAAAATAACACGTTGCACATTTGAAACGCAGTGTCGAGCTCCGCGGTTTGAAGATTTTGCAACAGCCCGGTTTGCTTAGTTTATGCGTAGAAGTGTTACGTGGCATTCGCACAGCGGTCGAGAGGGTTGTCATCCCCCTCTCGTACCAAAACAGAAAGTTGTCCTTTCGAGCAGAAGTATGCCTTAAAAGAGACGGGGATCAAACCACGGGCCACTATGGTCTATGTGTTGTCTTCAGGTCCACTTTAAACCGCATGTTTGTTTAAATCTATCGCGGTTTCATCCTCAGAAGGGAGCGATGCCGCTTCTATACGTGTTTGAAGCTACTTCCGGTATTTAGTTCTTCAAAATAAAGTTTGTGACCTTCAGCAGCCTTTGAAAGGTGTTTTAGTGTCGTTAACTCATTGCGGAAGTTATTTGAATTATAGTCCTCCTATACTTTTAGTTAATAGTGATGCTAATATGTATCAATGTTAATGGTAAATAATATTTCGCTTAAGCTGCTCTTTTATTTTGAAGAATATTACTTTTTGAAATGGTACATTTTCACTTTTATGCCCGACTCTCAAAAATGAAGTGTAAAACTTAACAATAAAAACCAATTCATATAAACACATTCATAAAAAAATAAAGCAGCAATAGATGCGTTTCAGCATATCTCAGAAAAGCGCATTACTTTCATTTTAATCAAGAAGTGAAACAAAAATATTATGAAAGTTTATCACAAATGGAGCTATATGTTAAACGTTTATGCTTTGTACTTTTGGTTATGAAAACCAAAAAAATCAGTTTCTCCAAACATCTGGCTATCAAATGATACAAACAAAAACTTTTGGTAATGCTTATGATGGCCTGCACAAACCTAGGGAAAACTTGTCAGATATCCAGCAGACAGATCGTCAGCCCTATACACAAGGAGGATAAGCCACTAAATCTCACATGATGGAAAGTTTAGTGGAAGGAAAAGAAAGAGTAAAGAGGCACAACATTCAAGTTGCTTGAGGTCCAGCATGACATTTCTAAAGCCTTGTCATCATTTGGTGTTGGTCCTCTCGTCTGCCCAGGACAAAGTCAGTGCAGCTGTCCACCAGAAAGGTTTAGGGCAAAAGTTTAAATTTTCTAAATTAATTAATTTTAAAAATGAACCTTTAAACGGTGTTATAATTTTCTTCAAATACAACTGCATGTAAACATCTATCAAGTTCCTCAGGGAAGCATGAAAAGAAGTGCCATGAAATGAGTCAAACATTTAACTTGCACTTTCCCCAGCATGCAAATTCAAAACGCATGCTGGAAATGGACCGAAGCTTTTTCAATGTTGGCTTTGCTGCAATTACATGTGTGATCACAACAAGATAATGTATATACAGCTTTTGAAAGGGGGCTACTATAAAATGTAAGTTCCCGGATATTTATTGGTCTGCATTTACAACAACTCTGCTTGTGAACATCATCACATGAATCCTTTCTAATTATACGCCCCAAGTATTTTTACTTTACCATCTGATCTAGAACTTTGTAGGTCTGCTAAATAAAGTTAATTCTCTGTTGTTGTTCTCATAACCAAACTCTTTAGGGTTTGGCAGTTTATTCACACTGGTGACTGTAATTTACCTATATGCTTGGCTCTTCTCCACGTCGGTCTTTAGACGATACATTTTGCTTTTTTTTCACGTTTTATATTTTTCTGAACTGTTTTTTTAACAATAAAAAAAAAACATTTGCTCCACCAGCCTTGTTGTTAATACATATATTCATCTCCTTCTCAATCCACAGGTCACCTCGAAGTTTGCAGTATTATTCATTACTGTCCAGTACAATGTGACCATATCAACAAATGGTAAGTGATATGTATACATAAACCAATACTGGTTGATGATGTGTTGCATTTTTGGTTTCAGTATATAAAGCAGGATTTTTTTTGTGTTTTCTTGCCGGCTGATTTGGATTCCGGAGCAGTTCCTGCTCCGTTGGCCTTAAAGGAACTCATTTTAAAGCTTCCTCTTTTTTTTATTTTTTAATTCTCTCTCCCATTTAGAGCTAAATTTAGTCTGCCTGATTTATAAGTTCTCTAGTGGCAAGGTTGTGCCGAACGAATTCGGGGCTGAGGAGCAAAATAGGTCTCACACACAATTCAGTCTCCTGATCCTTTCAAGGTTAACATTTTCTTTGCCAGCATTGTAGACTGTTAAGAGAATCCAGTTTCAGAAAGGCAAGAGTTTTATCTAGGATCTCACTACTGACCTCCCTCTGTTACTTATTAACAGCTCATATCTTATTAGATTAATCTTTACTCGGATATCTCAAAAGGCCATCGTTTTTTTGTTTGTTTTGTCATTTCTACCTTGCAAACATGTTAAGTGGTTTCATGAAAGAGAGCCTCTCTGGCTTTTTCCTGTCAGCTGAGAGATACTTGTGTTTTCTCTGCATCTACACCAGCGGTAGTTAATTTTCTATATGGTGAAATTCGGCACAGTCAAGACTCTGTAATCTTAATGCCGCCCTTTGGGATTCAGGATCATTAAAATTGTGACTCTCCACCCAAGGTGAATTAAGTATGGGGCCAATCCTTTGACCACACGTCTCGGTATTTATGATTGGGACTTAAATGTATGTTGCAAAAGAAAAAGTGCAACCTTTGAACGTTTTCGTGTGTGGTCATGTGACAACCACAAACCTCAATGTGCTTTGCTGGAATTTTATGTGGTAGTTCAACACAAAGTAGTGCAAGGTTATAAAAGTGGAACAAAAATGTTTCTTAAATTTCAAGATTAAAAAAAAAACTTAGTTTGGCCTGAATCGACGATGAGTCGGTCCAAATCAATACTTACAGCTGCAATCTTTTAGAGTAGGTGCCTATTAGCTTTGTCTCCCTGTAGCTCAAGGTCAGTCTGATTTGATGAAGACTCAGTTTGCAAATTCTCAATTGTTTTTAGATCTGGACTTTGACTAGGTCATTTATGCACACAAAAATACTCAATTCCGTGATAGCTCCAGGTTTGTATTTAGAGTTGTTGTGCTGCTGGATGGTGAACCTCCGTCTCAGTTTGAAATGTTTTGCAACTTTCTACAGGGGGACGTTCAGGATTGACCTGTATTTAGCTTCATCCATTTTCCCATCATCTCTGGCCAGATTCACACACACAAAAGTTGTATATTTGTGTATTTGTCTCGCATAAGATCCTAATAAAAAAACATTGCGGATTCTGGTTGTGATGTAATAAAATGTGGGCGGAGAGGGGGAAAGTTTACTTATGCAGGAGTCTGTATATATTAAATGTGAATGAGTCACCTTGGCTAACAAAGGCATGAGCTTGAAATTGTGGTTGTGGCGTTGACCCTGTATGACTGGTCTTTGTCTCAGAGGGCCCAGAGGAGACGGCAGTGAACCACTTCCACCACGGCATCAAGGACCTGGCAACCGTTTTCTTCTACATGCTGGTGGCCATCATCATGCATGCAATCATCCAGGAGTATGTGCTGGACGTAAGTGAGAAATTATGGGAGTGTCTTTTTTTTTTTTTTAAACCTCTGAACTGTTTGACTTTGGGACATTTCTCATCTTGTTCTTTTTTTTTTTTTTTTGCGTCTCTGCAGAAAATCAACCGGAAAAAGCACTTCTCCAAAACCAAGCACAGCAAGTTCAATGAGTCAGGCCAGCTCAGCGCCTTCTACTTGTTCTCCTTCGCTTGGGGCACGAACATCCTTCTATCTGTAAGCACCCACTTTGACTGGTTTTGTTCTTTGTTTGCTTGCGGTTCAGACTGAACATTGTATTTATAAGCTTTGTGCTCTTAGGAAAACTTCCTGTCCAATCCCGTCGCCCTGTGGGAGGGTTATCCTCATACACTGATGCCGTAAGTTGCCATATTTAGCGACGAAACGCTAACGAAAAGCAAAAAGAGCGTGTATTGTTTTAAAGCATCTCGCTGTCTTTCAGATTCCAGATGAAATTCTTCTACATTTGCCAGATGGGCTACTGGCTTCACGCTCTCCCAGAGCTGTATTTCCAGAAGGCAAAGAAAGTAAGTGTTGCTGTTTGGACCCCGCAGCTTTTTCCTGTTTGACTTCCTGGGCCGTGTGGTATTGTTTCAGAGAATTATCCTTTTCATGCTGAAATGAATGTGCCGATCCCACACTGGTGTAAATATTTTGACCTCACTCCGCCTCCTCCTCTCTGTGTTTACCGTTCAGGAGGATATTCCACGGCAGCTTGTGTACATCTTCCTGTACCTGGTCCACATCGCTGGCGCCTACATTCTGAAGTAAGTGCTGCCCCTGAAGGGAAAAGCAAAGGCTTAGGGTGAAATTGGTTATATCTTTCTGCTTCTAAAACCTTCTCGTTGTGTCTTTCAGTTTGAACCGGCTGGGTTTAGTCCTGCTGGTGTTCCATTATTTTGTCGAGTTTTTGTTCCATGTCTCCCGCCTCGTCTACTTCAGCAACGAGAACAGACAAATGGGGTGAGTTCAGGATTTTCTAATCAATGGATTCGGATGGGAAAAAAAGTTTTGTGAGGTTAAATAAATATCCCTCTTTTTCGTTTGTCATAGATTCACCCTCTGGGCTGTCTTGTTTGTGATTGGACGGCTGCTTACCCTGTCCCTGTCGGTCCTCACCGTGGGCTTCGGCCTCTCCACCGCTGAAAACCAAGGCTTCGATTTGGCTGCAGGAAACTTCAACATTTTCTTTGTGCGGTAAGTACATCCGATGATACAAAAGAAAACGCATGTTTTTACATGTGCTGTTGATAAACATTTATTCTTGCTCCCTCTATTTAGTCTTTTTTTTTTCCTAATTTAGGTCAGTAGCATTACCAAATGACTTCTGTTAGCTAAATGCCAGAAGGATTGGACCGTAGAAAAAATGTGATGATGAATAATAAATGTCTTTGCCACTCGAAGAGAACTGATTTTTACTCTAATCTACTAGGATGACCGTCCTGTCAGCCATCTGCTTTACGCAAGCCTTCATGATGTGGAAGTTTATCAACTTCCAGCTGCGGCGATGGAGAGAGCATGCCGAGGCTCAGACATTGAAAAAGAAACAGGCTCCTGCTAAGAGCAAGTCGAAAAAAGACAAAGGTGGGAGGGCAAGCAACACCAGCTACAAATAAACTGTGAGAATAAAAGTGTAAAAACATCTTTAGCTAACTCTTTTTTTTTTTTTTTCTTTTTTCAGCTAACGGAGTAAATGGCGTGAGCTCTCATGGAGCCGATTCACCGAGATCAAGAAAAGAGAAGTCCTCATAAGACACAAAGAGGAGAAGAAAAGTAAACATTCCTGCCAGCCTTCCTCATCCCACATATCTCAAAGAGCCGTCTCTCCCAGGGTCTTCTCAGCTGTGTCCAGCTGGCTGATTCAGCAGCTCCTTGACCCCCCTCCTGGACCCCCACGTGCAGATTCACCTTCCCGCACAGCACCGACCTCCCAGCTGGAATTCCAGGGGCCACTCAGATTTGCTTTTGCTGCCGATCGTCCAGCTCACGTTCAGCTCCAAATCTTCCTTCCGTGGTATTAATGAAAAACCAACAAATAAACTGAGGGGAAAAGACCTTATTTAAGAAGTGCCTACTGATGTGGATTGTTTTTTTTTTTTTGAGGGGAGGGGGGCATTTTTTTGTACAGGTTGTAATTGTACCAAATCAGGAATGATCACTTTATTTCTTTTCCCCACTTCAGGTCATTTAGTGCTTTATTGAAATGGCGTGTATTCCTTTTCTTTCACCTCCATATCTTGTATTTATATACCAACCAGCTCATCCTGATGCTGTCCTTCTCTTGGATGAATTCCATTTTAAATTTCCCCTGCATTCCAAAGATTGGAGGTTGTATAAAGTCCTGTCATCTCCAGCCTTCGCCCAGATCACACTTTAGCCTTTTTTTTACCTACCACATCAGACATAAATAGACCTGTAGATACGAACGAGACCATTAAATTAGCTTGGAAGAAGAGGATATAAAAGCAAGCCAATGAAGCGAGAACATTTATGTTTCAGTATTGTGGGGAACAGCCAGCACAAAAAACAAAGCAAATGGTAAACTAATGTAGCATTTGATTTTTGGAGTAGGTGAAGAGCTTTGTAATCACAACATGTTTGTCATGAGCTTCTATAAAAGTTGCCGCAGTTGTAATCATACTGTTTTAGACACATTGTGCTTTTAGGTTTTAATTCTGTAGAATCAACTAAAGATACAAATCAGGAAAAAAAAGAAATAGATTCTTGTGATTTGTCCAACTTTTCTTAATGTTAAGGTGGAATGTTCTTAATGTGTTTGTTCCATCATGGATTATCTTACATGGTGAAACATAGATATATATTTTGTTGTAAACCTTTGCTCCTTCCCTGCCATCCTTACTGAGAATTGACTGTGCCAAAAGAGCCTGGCTGACTACTGCTGACCATATGCCTTTTACTTACACACCACAAAACATTATAGGCCAATCAGCTGTACTTTCAAGACTTTGTTACCTAAGTAACACAAGTGTAATCTAAAGAACAAATTCTTAATTTTAGACATACCATTTAGTGAGCGACAATAAACTCCAGCAGTATTTGGTTCTCTCTACTTGCCCTGGGGGTTTATCCTGTAAAGAAATAAAATGATCTTGTTAAAACGGAAGCTTTCTGGATTATTTTACTGTATGTATCAAAGTCCAATCAAGAATAGCACATATCCACAATGATCTAGTGCACTAAAAGTAGCTCATATATATCAATTGTACCCAACATCAGTATCCAGATCACTGATTTTGCTATGGTAGAAATAACTGTGTAGCATATAATTTGAAGGCAAATGTAGCAGAGTAATAGAAAACCAGCAGATCCAATAGTCACATGCTGATGCTATATAATTGAATCATGAGTTGAAAGGGCTTCTATAAAAGTGTTAGTAGTGTGGAGTTCAAATCAGTGAGGTTTTTCATTCTGTCTAAAGTGGGTAGCTATTATTCAGGACGGAGGCAGCAAATGTATATATCACTGGCCTTACTAAAAGGCACACAGCAGCCTGCCTGCAATAAAGTATGGTGGTGGTAGCAGCATCATGCTATGAGGAGGTTTTTAAGCAGCAGGATAGAAAGGAAAGATGACTGCAGCAATGTACAGAGACATCCTTGATGAAAACCTGCTCTAGGGAGCTCTTGACCTCAGACTGCGGCGACAGTTCATTTTTCAGCCAGACAACACAATGACAAAGATTGGAGTAGCTTTAGAACCTCTCTGTGAATGTACTGGAGAGGTCAAACCAGGGTCCAGACTTGGATCTGACTGAACATTTCTGGAAAGATCTGAAAATGGCTGCATAGACATCTCCCATCCAACCTGCTGGAGCTTGAGAAGTGTTGCGAATAAGGATGGGTGAAAATCCATAAAGATGGGTGTGCTTATAGGTTGTGGCAAAAGGCTTTAAGATGCAAATTACTGTTAAAGGTGGATCAACAAAGTAAAAAGCAAAGGCTGTGAATATTAATGCAAATGTGATTTCTTGGATTTTTTTGTTTTTAATAAATTTGCAAAATCTGAAAATATTTTTGAACACAATTATAATGGAGTATTTGTGTATAGAATTTTGAGAAAAGAGTAAAATTTGAAATAAAGCTTAAGAGTACTTTTTCCAATATTGTGGAAAAAGTGACCTGGTGAGCCATCTATGTTGCACCCCGTCCCATCACTCACCCAAAGGCTGCTGGAAACAGCCGTCAGAGACCCAATAATAATCCATAAGCATGCACAATGGATGGATGAAACACAATGACTAAAATAATGGGAAATTGTACAGGATCTTGTGTACTGGGGAAAGTAATATTCTTGTTTCTGTCAGCCAGACAAAGTGAAAAACCAACTCAGTATACTGTGAAGCATTGCGGTTGAGAAATGCCATGTTTCTCATATTATGGAGTCAGATGGAATACATGGAAATGCTTGAAGAGCATTCATGTTGATTTGTGCGGAGAAGAAAATACCTTGGAAATCCATGTTTCAATAATCTCAAACGCGCCAGTGGACGAGAAACCTATTGGTTCCAGACCAGCAAAATTAAAGTTTATGGGGTGGCCAGTCCATTCCACAGACCTCAGTGCAATTGAAAACTTGTGGTGTAACATCAAAAATGCTCTTTCTGAGGAAAACCCAAAAACTAAAAAATAAAATAAAAGTAGGGGAACTGTAAAATGTAAGACAGATATTATGTAGTAAATTATAAAGTACTAGGAATTTCCACTGGGTTTAGAAAATAGAGGAAATAATCTGATGACTATTTTTATTGCTGTCATCATCTTAGAATGGTGTCTTCAAAGGACATCATTCTAGGCCTCAAATCTATATTTGAGTAAGTTAACTTATTTATCAGTTTCCTGACTGATCCCAATTCCCACCAAAACATTTTTCAACCTCACAAAATGAGGACATGACCTTAGCACTGATTGATTTAAACGGGAAAGAGACCACTAGGTGGTGCTGTTGTACAAAATTTGCCTCAGAAAACCCCTACTCGCTTGTTTGGTCAATAGACATTTGGCCAAGACAGTAAATCAAAATAGCCACATATATATATATAAGTACAAGTTTATTGTTAAGAATCAATAAGTTTTTTAAAGAACATGTTCAATAAAACTTTGGTTGACAGTTTTTTATAGAACTGTCAACCAAAATTTCCCACAACTTAGTTCGGCAACTGTTAATTATTAACAGAAGAAACGCAACATTTTAGTGATATAATTAAAATAAGCTCCAACATCAATGTTAAGCGTTTTAGTTTGAAACAGCTCGTGCAACGCCAATTTTACGACATCGCATAAATGTTAATGATCTTAAGATTTACAACTACCTTGGTGAGCCTGAGTAAAATAGTTGCAATCTTCTTTAAACAATGAGCTTTTTTATTCTAGAAGAACCCCAGTCAAGAGTGGGGGTGTTATACTTAGTATATATCATTGCAACGACAACATCCATTAAAAAACATTGTTGATATTGCACAGTGGTGACAATAAGAAACTGTCGGTGGCTGGCAGATTAAATGTCGTCAGAGTGATGCTGATTAATCAAACAGCAAGTACCGTAATCCTAACAGGTAAAGCGCCTCGGGACTGCACAGGAGCCCCCACCCCCGGTGGTAACTGAGTCGATTTGTGTTCGGAGCCCCGTGATGTGGTTTCGTGTGTGTGGGGGAGGATAGCAGCAGCAGCAGCTACCAGCCAGATAAACACTCAGCATTGGTTTGCAGAGTAACATGGCGGCACAGTTAGCCAGCAGAAATGTTGTTTCACTACCGCGAAGGTCAGAGCTGGCTGGGATAAACAGGATTTAACAGTGAGGACTCGGCGGAAAGTTTCAAATCGTAAGTAGCCACACGCCTCTGTGCTTCTGGTAGAGAACAGACGGGTTGTTTTCGTTGTGAAATCCACGATTCGGAGCGAGAGGTCTCCAATCTCGGTTGTGTGTCTGTCTGACAGAGGCTCTCTCGCTTCGGCGTTAGCCTGTTAGCAAGCGCTAGCTTCTTGGCTAGGCTCCCTGCTTGTGGCAGTTGTGTTTTCTGCAGCAAACTAAACTAGACCGTGAGCTCGCAAAAAGATCTTTGCGTTTTTCATATGCTTCTTTTATTTCATGCGGGTCCGGCCAATGGTATATTGTCACCCAACCCGGAATTATAACGTGCACAACACTTTCATGTGTCATTGTTATTTTGTGCTGAGTTAGCGAGTGACCGTTCCTTCAACACCGGGACGAAGTTCGCCAGTTTAGCAGGGACGTAGTTAGCATGCTAGCGGTTGTAGCTGCAGGCTAGTCCCGCTGTTTGGCAGAATATGAGCGAGTGAAGACAGTTCCCATCACCATGTGTTGAAGCGTACACCTATTCTTGCGTTTGTTGTGGTTGAAACGAAGCTTCATTTGCTACTTGCCACGTCAGATAAAGTTGATGAAATTGTTCACGGTGCTTGGAGGACTATTTTCCTTGGCTAAACTGGTGTATATTTTCTTTTTGGCGAGCGTCACAATGCCTCGTTAGTGTTCACTGCCACTAAAATAAGCTTTCAACGTGTGCGTGGGCAACTTGGTGGGCAACATTTTGTGCTTACGGATACTGTTTAAGAACTTAACCCCTCTCAAAACCTATCTAAAACTTTATCCTTGCTTTCTTCGACGTATTTCTTAGTATTCATGTTGCTCATTAAATGTTGTTCATCAAACCTTTGAGGCCTTAGCAGAACATCTGTATTTATACTGAGATTACATGACATAGACGACTATTTATTAATATGGTGACTCTTGAAGGGAGTTGGTTCATTGGATGTTATTTAAGTATGATGGAGTAAATTGAGGTTGAATACAAACACAAGCCGCACTTTTAAGATTCTGTCTAAAAGGGGAAATCACTTGCACAGAGCTGCTGCATTCATTTAAGATTACATTAAACATTTCTGGACCTTTTTTTTTAAATCTTTGGTTGCAATGGATTTTATTTGGGGGTATTAAAATACATATTCCTAAAGACAAATGCAAGGGCTGTTAACAAAAATGAAGGGAGAAAGTTCTGAACTCTACATTTTTACAGTGGGAATAATTTATATACTGACAGTGTTTCCAGGCAACCTGGATCATCATCGGGTCAATAATTGAACAGCCAAAGGAATATGCACACATTTCAATCTTCTTAGGCATGATGTACCAATCACCAATGAAAAAAAGAACAGAATTACATTTCTTAAGTAAATATTGTAAAAAGAAAATCACCTTTACATCATAAATCAGTGGTAATGAGAGAAAGCATGACACAGTAGCAGAGCAGTCAGCTGAAGGAAAGGTATCAGATGTATTCATGTATGTGGTATAAAACTATGCACAAAAATGTTGTGAGCTGGGTTTCACTTTTACTTAACTTTACAGCTTTGAACACTGTAGATTTGTGTGACCGCATAAAATCTCAATAAAGTATTTCAGTTTGTGGTTGTAATGTGACAAAATGTTATAAAGTTCAAGGAGTGTGAGTGCTTTTACAAGGCATTGTAAATGAAGTTATCCAGTATATAGCCTGCTGTAAAAGTGCTATTAGTTTTTTTTCTAAACTTTTTTTTTTTTTAAATGACTAAAATAAGGGCTAAAACAAATGCATGACATGATAAAAGTTTGGTCAACATTTTTACATTGAATAAATATAACACAGTACCATACCCTGATCAGTCCAGTACTGATGTTTGGTTAAATTAATACAAATAATTCTTGCTACCATCTGCAGTGTTGCTTTTCCCCCCCCCCCTCCGTCTCTTCTCTTCCCAATAAACGAAACTTGCCCATGTTTTGCTTTTGTTTAAAGCTTTAAGATGACTCACTCGGATATTTGCCTTACATGCTGTGTTTCTAATTAACACGCACGCTGCATTGTCGATGCTGATATGTTATACTGAGCAGCTCCACTTGGACCTACGAGTGAATAGAAGGGATGCTTTCTCAAAATGTAAGCCTTTAATGCAGCGTGGGGGGATGCTGCTTGGAGGTTTCACTTGTGTTGCGTTGTTGTGCCTGTGTTTCGAGTGCAGCGCTCTCCTTCTAAAGGGGCCCTTCTGCTTGACTGACTCAGAACTATGCAGGCAGACAGCTTGTGTCATTTCAATGAGTGTCGGCACTTCTCTGGAGGAACGCCTCCCGTGGAACCAGTTGAGCAGCCTGTGTTGCATCACTATGCCCACCTGACGGTGTGTCGTAGTTGTCACATCGCCTATACGAGATCTTGCGTGACATGTTGTCCTGCTGCAGTTTGACTTCAACTAGTTTGCGTCTGTGAAAATCGGATGTGATGGATTTCAGGCACATCTGCCAGAAGTCGTGGCAAAGGACAAGTTTCGTAAAGTTTAGGAGAAACACCTTTGGCACAAAGGTTTGTGTTTCTCATTCGGAGCACCTTGGCCTCAGACAAAGCACATAAATTGATTTACTGCCTGGCAGGAAGGTAAACCAGAGACTGTATTTTGACATAGTTATTAAAGCTGACGTCTGAAATAATATTAAATCGATTCAGTTGAGGGGGGGGTAACAGTAAATTATGCTTTTCATGTGCTGTGATCTGCCACTATCTCAGCATTTTGGTTTGAGAAGATTATCCAGAAGTCGTTGGTTGCAAATGAGCCAAGGTTGGAAAACAAAAACTGATCCAGACCCCCCAACTGATTTGATATTACAAAATGATGCTCTTTTTTCAAGACACCCTTTACATTTAGTGGTTTGTTTTTTTTCATCCAACAGAGTTAACGTCCATTTTCCTATAGTACAGCCATTGAGCTGTAGGTGTTCTCAAGCAAGTTCACATCAAAATGAACAGCATTTCCTGCTGCATGAGATGCTGTTCATGACTATGAATTAACAAAGGTTTGGCAGATGTAGAAGAAGGGATATTTGAACCTTTTGCTTTCATAATTCTTCTGAAAGACCCAGTGATGGTCCATTTTCAGTTTTCTGGCTGATACCATCAGGTTTTTATTTAAAATGTCTTAGCGTTCCATCGCAGGTTCCCTCTCTCTTCCTTTAAAAGGAAAAGGGGCCCACAGCATCATAGATATGATACCATGCCATACTATACTTGGGTTTGTTTTACACAACACTCACTCTGAGTGCTTGTTGGCAAAAACTCAATCTTCATCTTGATGGACCGAAGCACAAGGTTACAGTTAAAGCTGACACAGTGTACATGTTTGTTTCTTATGGTAGGACAGACAATGTTTTTCTTTCCCGACATTCCACACAATCAGCTAACATGTAATATCTTTTATGAATAGTTGGCAAACCCAAGATGCCACTCTTCTGCTTCAGTTCTCTAAAAAAATTATTTTTGGAGTTTTTTAAAATGTGTTTTTACCATCCCTACTGCCCTCAGCCTTGATATTTTCAGCTTTGTAAAAAACGAAAAAAAGATTTAGATATAAGTACATTTATTTGAATAGCATTTTTTTGTAGCTATTTCCTGATTTGTTTACGAAGATCAACATGTCAAACTTTAATGACAAGTCCTCTTGTGGTTCCCATTTTCATAAGTGGCTAAGAGAAATAGTGTCATATATATCTATCTACCTATTTGTTTGGCATGCCAACAAATGGGACACTGGTATTTTTATTAAGAAATATATATGTATTTTCTTAGGTTGATTTTTCTCCACTCACTTAACAAATGTACTTTGTTTTAGAATTAAAGGTGGATTTTGAAATGGTCTTTTACACATTTTTACCAGGTGCAATAAATGTGCTGGGTATTAATTGTGGGTATTTTTCTCAAATGACTCGACGTTTACGGAAGCAAAAGTCGGTCTCGGTAAAGCTTTTTGCTTGCAAAATATTCTCCTAATCTTACCTGGTGCCCATTTCAGTGTATGTGAAATACGGGTATTATAGAAAAGCTTCTGACATCCGTGACGCCTCCCGACTACTCGGAAAGAATGCGGTTCTGTTCACATTCAAATCCACATTCCTCTGGTGTCGAACACAGTTGAATGTCCGAGCTTATTTCAAATTCAAAGTGCAGGAAGAGTCGCCTAAATAATAACGTTGATGTGAAGGGAATATCCTTTTTCAGTGAAGAATGTTAGTGGGGTGATGACGAAATCCACGCAAGCACTTGTGCAAATATTTGGATGTTTACACAAGGAAAACTGGCTGGAAGTTTTCTCACACTAACTTGGCACATGAGTGTTTCCTCAGGCATTTTCTGACCGGGCAAACTGCTGCAGTTATTGCTGCAGGTTTGTAATATGGTTAATCCCATTAAGTCACATGATTTAAATGTTGCTTTCTTAATTCTTCGCATGTTTCTCCACCCTGGGTTTTAAATTGTTTCACAGCAGCATCCATATTCTTTAAGTTTGTTTTGCTTCATGCTATGTTTTGCTAATAATTTTAATAAATGAAGCAGCATTCTCTTCTTCTTCTTCTTCTTCTTAGTACTTGGCAAACTTGTGACCATGTGTGCATAGACTTGCTCTGTGATAGGCTGCGTTGCTCCACCACCTGACTGATAGAGCCGGCTAATCGTTTGACCCTTGCTCTGTTTCAGACGCAACACCAAGGTGTATACCTTGACTCCAGTAGCCAGTCCTTAGCTGCTTTACTGCAACTGTTTAAAATAATATTCGTGAAGTTTCCCTTAGCATGGTGCTTTACTATTATGGTTTATGTCATCATTCATATGAGTTTTACTTTTTGATTGCGTGGTTTTGTAAGCTGACAGTTTCATTAATTTTCTTGACCAAAGTTGAGAAATATGGAAAAAGATACCCAGAAGTTACAGAAAAGTGATGGCGCTACTTTTATTACGCTGGACTTCGACATCGGGGTCTAACAGAAAAGTAGTGATTGTCAAAGTCTTCAGCTCAACTTTGAGTCCATAAAGAGAAGATCTAGGGGGTGTTCGATCTAGCCAGGAGAAAAGCATACCCCAGAGATCTAAAAATCTGCCAAATTACCGATTAGATTTAGCAACACTATTTTAAGTCACCACAGTGACAATTAACTGTTTGTACATCAGTATTCAGATTAGATGCTTAAAATTTTGATTAAATTCTGACCAGTATAGATACGCTAGTGGCTACTGGAGTTTTTAAGCATGATTTTCCTAGCAACGTGCCAACATGTTGGTGATGTAGTTGTGAAAGCCTCACATTTCTCCACATAAGCAATTAATGTTTTTCTCATGGAAGTTTAGCTGAACAACAGGCATATCTGCCTACAGTTTTTCTATCATTGCATGGCACTAGAAAGTCACGTTAACTTGTTACTACTCGTGTTGCCCAGAAGGGGTATTAATATACTGCAGTTTTAAAACTTTGGTTCATTTAGATGAGATGCAGAGAAAAATAGGTCATAGCAGAAGCTTCTTTTCATTATATTTACAGCTGTACCATTACAGATGCTACATCTTCATTGTCAAGAGATGGTATTTCTTTTTTAGTTTGTATGCTTTTTTTTTTCTTTTGCATTTTAAAGTTAGTTTTAAAAAAAAAAACAATGTAAAGGTTTGCACTCTATATACATTTTTGCAAATCAGCTGATGATTATATTAAGTTATGGTGATATTTGAGGAAACAACACAATTCTTGTATGCAAATTTTCTTGCCTTTTTTGGGAAGTGATATATTTTCATATTGTGATAACTTAAATAGAACAGGAGTTCCTTTATTGGCCCACAGTGAAGAAATTCTTGTGCATCAGCAGCAAAGTGATAGACAATCTAAGCAAGTCGGTTCACACAAAGGTAGAATATATGAAAACTGAGTAAAAAAAACTATACAATAATAAGGGCAAAATTTCAACATAAGTACTGTGCAATTATTAGAAATGCTGTACTCTGGTCCAAAGGAATGTGCAGCTGAGCAGAAAATTGTTCAAATTGTGAAGGGATGGTTATAAAGTCGAACAGCTGCGAGAAGGAAGGATCTATGATAACGCTCCTTTATACACCGAAGATGCAGAAGTCTTTATCTGAAGGAGTAACAGCTCAGTAACAGCTTAACTGTTACTGAACCCGTGACAATCTCTCATGGGTTGGGAGAGATTGTCCATGAGCGATTTTATTTTCGCCAGAGTCCTTCTATCTCCCCCCACCTGCACTAGGTCTTTTAGGCTACCTAGAGCAGAGCTGGCCTTCCTGATGAGCTTATCTACCGGCTTCCTTTCAGCTGTAGATAAACTGCTGCTCCAACAGACAACCCCATAAAAGATGGCTGATGCCACTACAGAGTCAACGAAGGTCTTTAGGAATGCCCCCTGCTCACCAAAAGACTAAATATTTATTTGGTTTGCAATTGCAGCTCAAGTTTCCCTTTTGGTTTTCTTTTTTGATGACATAATTGATCCTAGAACTCAACATGTCTCTAATTTCTGACTTGGTTTGAAGGTCAGCAGTGCGTATGTGAAACAGAAATCCTCCAGTCGATTGGGTGAAATGTGTTAAATGTTGGTCTTGTGGGCATAAATGGAACGTTCAGATTGTTAAAGATAAGTAAACGGCATGCCCACTGAAATGACATCATTAGTGACTCAGAAATGTCATTTTTGACCAGTGAGCTAAGTTACACCCACACTCTTTTGCCGACACATTTGATTCATGAGTACACCACTGGAGAACTGCAGTAACGCCTGTACGATCAGTTTTGAACAGCACATTGTGCCAGACAGCCCCTCTAAAGTTTTCTCCGGTACTCCTTTTAGAAGGAAAAAGCCTGACATAAACCTGGACATTCATGAAATAAATGCAAAGGATTGCGTTTTCACTTCATACTCTGGCCAGACTACTTTCACATTTAATATTGACACATCGGCCGTACTCTGTTAAAAGAACAAATCTGCAAGAAAACACATGCTTTCTATTCCAGCTTAGAGACAACAGGCCTGCCTGTGTTGTGTTATCTGCCTATCACAGGCTCTATAAGGTCCTCACTGTGTTCTTGACATGATGCACCTTCTCCCCATGTCATCTGCTGTCTTTGTCTCGCCGGGCATCTCACCCCGCTTCCTCTGCGTTTGTGTCGTCATGGAAACAGGCATGTGACAGGTCTTGGGTGGGCGTGAGGGATGAGCTATGGGGTAATGGCCAGGTTTTTCAAAGCGCAGCGGAGGAGAGAGGATGGCGAAACGGCACAGAGAAGAGACCTCTTAAAATAAGGCAACGGTTGCTGATGGAAAGCCGAGAGCCGCTTCGACGTGGAAGGGAAGGAGTGGGGATTATTAACTCTGTCTCTGCTTCAACAGCTGTTCTCATTGTGTTATTAGCCAGGCTTCACATTAGGTCCCTTATCTCTCAGTGCCGGAATATGACAGGACTGTCTGAACGTCAACCTGGGGAAGATTTTTATCTGCCTGAGCTAGTTTCTCTTGTTTTTTTCCCAAGTCAGCTGCATTATTATCAAAAAGTGAAGCAATTTTCAGTATATTAAAACATTCACAAGTTAAGGCTCATATTAATAGTCAAGCAAGAGGAAGAAATGTTGTTTGGCTCCTTGGTAAATTGTTCTGCTTTGTCTAGAAATGAAAAGAAAAGTAATCACCCCTTTCTGCCAATCAAATGCTCTTTCTCACCAGCACCTCTGAATATCCCTATAAACTAAATCCATTGAATCATTAGCAGTTGCTTATCCTTTAACTATGGTTTCGATTGAAAGCATTAATTAATAAAAAAAACAAATAAGCTGCTTAATCTGCACGAAGAGTGTAAACACACGTAAACAAATCTTAGACATCCTACTGCAAGTGAACGCATCATTAAATGATCAAGTTAAATGGCGCACACCCCCTCAAGTGTTTGGTAGGTGGCTGGGAGCATTGTGAAGTGATGAGATCAGCACCGTTTAATGATGATGATGTATGATTAAACAGCACTAGATAACACAAGTGTTAATAAAGTAGAAGTGACAAGGAGTGTTATCCTAGAATAAACTTCAACGCCTATTACTAAACATTTCTAACACTTACAAAAAAAGAACAGCGAATATATGTGGTGAGAAAATGAGACATCCCAGCAAGGTGAGAGGACAAACAGCTGAAGAAGTAATCGCAGCCTGTCGGTGTCACCCTGCCAATATGTTCCTAATCCAGACTGTATATTTTTTTTTGTATTTCTGCCTTTTTGTGATTTCTACAGCCTTCAGACTGAGCTTTTATGTATTCTTGTTTTTTATTTCTTTAACTAGCTGAGTGAAGTGTGTATCTTCTTGAAACCAACCAGTTGACAAAGAGGAAGGAGGAAAAGTACTCCTTCCTTTTCCTATTAGAACTAAATATTTAGTTCTAATATTTGTAGAACTAAAAAGCTCTACAAATATTAAAAATTTCCAATAATATGAAGATTAAAATGCAAGTAGTACCAAGTGATGATCTCCGGTTACTTATACTAACAGATCAAGCTGCTCTGCCAACTCAATTGCTATAGAAGCTATAAACAGAAATAATGATGGACAGATTAGGATTTTATGTGGTCATAAAGAGGACAAAATGCTGGGACATGTGGACTGTAGTTCTGAAATCTAATCATTCACATTAAGTTTGAAGCTTCTCTGCAATTCAATAAAATCTATAAACTGTACTGTCAAACTGCACAATCATGAAGAACACTTCGTCATAAAGGGATATTTAAATGCTCTCGGCATTTTTTTTTAAAAGAAATAAATTTTTAAGTCATTCCCCAACCACAATGGAGAGGAAGGTTTTGTCATTGATGGAGTGCCATGAACTGTGTTTTTTACTATCAAAATATTGAAAGAAATGAGACAATTAGATGGATTTCTAGCTAGTTGCAGCCAAAAATACAAAAACAGGCGACTGTGTTGAACAATTAGTTGGGGGCAACTTCCTTCCTCCATCTGTAAACCAATGAAGAATGACCACAGGAGACACAGTGATGGTGCATAAATGATTAGGGCTTAATTTGCAATCAGGTAGAGCCATTGTGCCCTTACAGCTATTAGTCCTACTCTCTTATGACCTTTAAAACCATGACTGATGTACTTTGGTTCACATTGACATCATGTGTTAATGTACAGTTTCATAATAGCACAAGATGATCTGCTGCTGATATGCCTCTCAGAGCAGCTAAGGTGCTTTCGCAGCCAAATTAGCTTAGGGTTATGTAGGAATACCATCATAACCTCCTCTCTGTACATTGATATTTCTTTGGGCAAAAATTGTGGCTAAAATGTAGTAAACGAAAGTACAGCTGAGTAAGAAGAAAGTTGATTTGTTTCTGTGAATTGCTCAAAATTCACATTTTAAGCCAATGGTTGTGCTTTGCCAGGACCTTGGAAAGAGCTCTGCATAAAAGCAAGCATGTAAATTTGAGTTCCTGCTCTGTGATGCAAGAGACTGATTAGGTTGTACATAAGACGAATATTCAAGTCACTACTGCTAAAGTTGCTCTGCAAGCTATTGAGTATTCTATTGCACAAACTGCCTTTGCCCTTTGGTTTTGTTTTTTGCTCAGAAGTTGCCGTAATGTGTAGACTTGTGAATATTTGCTGGGCTCGGGATTTAGCAGGATCCCAAACCACATGTCAACAGTTTGTTGCAAATAGTTGAAATGTGCTGCGTTATGCGCAAAATTTGAGTCACATCAAGTCCCCTTTGCAATTGCAGTACTTTCTACTTGTACATTTGCTGATTCAGCTTCAAGTAGGAACTTGCGTTTCTGAGTGTTATCAAAAAAATCTTAATTCCAGTAGCAGTGACTTGGTTTCTGAAGAACTTGGAGACTTTTATAAACTTTTTCTTATTTATTTTTCGCTTAGATTTTGTTTGATATTTAATAGTGCATCATAAATATGAAGTGGTGATGGTAATATTCTGATTTTATTTTCCCAGGATGAAAAGGTGAACTGGACTGAGTTTAATGCATCACTATATGAACATCTTCTTGATTTTTCTGTATTTGCACACCCGGTTCAGATTAAAATCCCTTTTTCCACATGAAAACATCCAGAAGACATGAAATTCTAGCATTAATATTTCTGAATAGTAATGCAATAGCAGTCATACAGTCATACCAATACTAATATTGGTATGGCTATCATCAATGAATAAATCATACAAGAGTGTTGCAAACACATGGTGACATTTGCAACACTCTTTTGGAGTATGGCATTAAAAGTATTTCCAACAAGCCAATTATGTTCTAGGCGTGCAAATTATTAATCAAGTTAGATCCATTGGCGTTGCGATATGATATAGTGAGCAGTTCTGATAAAACTTCTAGAACATGACATTAATCTATAAATAATTAGTACGTCAGACCTACACAGAGACTCAACCTGGGCTCCAGGAATCTTGAGACAAGTCGCCGTGCTCCTCCACTTATGTAGGTCAGCCGCTGCAAAGTGCATATTGATCTCTACAGCCAGATGATAGTGTTGTCCACTTCTCATCGCTGTGAAGGAGCCCCTCAGTCAGTTGGCGTGAGCGGAGGAGACAGCAGAGACCACATGACTGTGTAGCAGTGCTTCCGCAGCTGTTTTCCCTTATGTTGCGAGCTTTGCGCTGTGGAGCGGTACAGTACGGTAGAGCAAATATGTGTATATGTATATTATAAAATCTGGTAGATTTTCATTCTGTTACAGCTGGGGTTTACTTTTCACTGCTGCAGTAAGACAAAAATGTTTAAATTCTGCATACTCTGTTAATATCAATGTGATCTGCATATGAGAAGATGCTTTTAATTAACATTTGTCAGCATGGGGTTGTCAGTGGAGATTCTGTCATCTTAATTTGTTTGGGTGAGCTCCCCGTCCCACCCTGCTCCACCCCCCACTTTCATCCTTTCAAACGCAATGAATCCATAGCACTGGGTGTTAGCATGTGCTTGGCACCATTCCCACTGCCCAGGGTGGAATCCTTGGCACTCAAGGAGGGAGCGAAAACTTGGATTGAGGAAGCTGCCTGCTGGGGTTTGACTGGGTGGTCCGAAAGTATGCAGCAACACGCTACCCTTTAAAATAAAAACAACCTGTACAGAGTCTTCTGAAGCGATGGGGCAAACTGCGATTTGAACCAGCAGTGCAAGTTGGACCGCTGTAGCATGGAGTGACATGTGTAAAGCAGCAGCTTTTCTCAATTGCTATTCATAATGTCAGAGGAATGAGGGGATTCAGATCCAATGTTTTTCATTTCTGCACACGTTGTGAGAGTCGAACTCATAGGATCCAGCGTAGATTCTATGAATGCCCTCGACCCCCAACGTCATCACCAACCCTGCTCTCTCTTTTCTCCTCCTTTCATTCTGATGACTCACAGTTTTTATCTGTCAACTGTATAGCATCTATTTTTTGCTGTTTTAAAGGGGAAGTGATTATCCTTATGCAACCTGCTTACTCCTCCATACTGTATGGTTAACCCGCATTTTATTAGGCTTATCTTTAATGTAAATTATTCACGAAGCAGTGTGCTTCTGTTTGTCTTTCTCTTCTTTATTTACCACAAACATAAATCCTAATGACCCTCACATTGATGCCTCATTAACTCCTGTATGCAATGTTAACATGCCTGATGAGCATAACATTGCACATATTGTAATTATGATCAAATTCACTTCATGTATTTTACTTCTTTTTTTTTTGTTTTGTTTTTTTACAAATGCATTGAGTAGACATTTCCAGGCCTTTATCAGTCTCTCATTTGGTAGTTTAGCTTTTGATTTGCTGATTTCTGGTTTTGACATGTTTCAGTTCTTTTCTATAGACTTAATAAAACAAAAACATTTGCTTGTGGCTCAAAGTGTTGAATGTTTGAGGCATTTAATTAATTAGAAGAGTTTAGTATTTAACCAGTATTTATCCAATCACTTGTTAGAATCAACCAAAGAAAAATTTCCAATTTTTCCCAATAAATGGATACATTTCTAACTTTATATTTCAACTGACCATTACAATGGTCAGTAATATTGCATATTACTGAGCTGACATATCTCCTGTCAGCTCGGTAATATGGAATAGAATGGAATGGCCATCTTTTAGCCAGCTGGCCGGCTGTGCACAGCAGTAGGTGGGGCAGGACAGAATCACATTACTCTTTGTTCAACATAGCCAAAACTTTCTCCGTCACTCCAGCACTTTCTCTTGACGTTATTAGAATGATTTCAGACTGCAGGAATGCTATAAAAGCAAGTTTAAAAGGTTGTTATACCCTAATGGCAGTGACCGTGCCTAATAGTGTTGTTGCACCGAAGGATCGGCTCACCACCTTTTTAAATTTTTATGTTCAGTATTTAAGTTGACGCTTTGATCTACTGAGTCCATCCTTTCGATATTTGAAATGAAAAGGAAGTCTCATGAAATTTTGCTAAATCTCATACAACAGAATTCCTTGACCCGGCTGTTGCTAAGGAAGGGTGCTTCACCCGACGTCTTCCTCTGTCTCGTCCAATTACATGTTCCGCCGTCAGAGCAGCAGCACTCTTAATCAGGTAATGCGGGGTTTTACAGTCATCCCCCTGAAACGTGCTCCAGGGATCATCACATAGCTCAGTCTGGAGCTCGGTAGAGGAGAAAACGATTGTATGCTTTCTGTCGTCACGTTTCTGAAAATTCAAATTGATCTACTGTTAAGTGAGTAATTTATGCCTGTCGGCGTCCTCGGCTGATAAAATGACACAGTTATGTCATCCGGTTCCCCTGAACCCACCGAAATACACACTAACATGACACCTTTCTCGTTCTCGGAACTCATTCCTTGCAAACCGATTAGTTGGTGGACACGTCCCCCTTTTCCAAGCACAATAGATACCTGACATGCAAGGCCAGCCATTCTTAAAATACGTCTCCGTTAATTTTGCTCACTTTCCCTCCTATTGTCACAGCTGTCTCAACCTCCTACACATTTACCTTTCGATGTGACTCATCCTCTACAGCACGTCTTTTACAACTCATCGTATCAGTCCCATTATTACGCTTAAACATTTGTTTTTACTGTCGCCGGGATCAGATAAGAGAGCTAGCTGTTGCTACTTAAGCCACACTTGTAGAAGCTACTGCATCAGCTGTCTGCATGTTATTTAATAGGTTCTCTTTGTTTCTTGTTCTCCTGCTCACCACCTTCACCTTCGTGAATTTAAGTAAACACTTCCAGATTTTTTTTAAGATTCCACCAGTGTGAAATAAAAGATTCCGTTCAAGATAAGTGTTTTATTGCGCCACATTTCAAATTGGTAATGCAGAAGAAGTTAACCCAGATTACGTGTCTTGAGAGCAATAAAGTGACAGATAAACTTGAAAGGTAAAGCACCTCGTGCCAACGTTAACACGAAAGTGTGCCTTTTTAGCAGCTTTGATCCTGGTATACACAAATACGCTCACAACAACCAGTAACACACACATTAGCATGATGCACGTTTCATCTGATGCACAGCACTGGTGAAGCTCTGACTCACTAATTCTGATTTCTCTCCTTTAATGTTCGGCACCGGCATGCTGAGAATATCTATCTATCGATTTAGGATTGATTTGAGTTTTAAGCTTTGTTCATAATCAAACGCTGGAATTCCAAAGTTTTTAAAATGCCAAATTCTGAAACACATTTCACTTAGAAAATATGAATAGCTTGTTGTTTGTTTGACAGATTGGATTAGATTCAATTACAGTCAAGCATACTTTATTAGTACGTATTCATTCCCAAAGGGAAATTAAGTTATAACTCATATGATCCAATTTTCTTCAGAGTTGTAGATGTTGATGGCAGAAAAAAATCGCCTCTAGCAGTCTGTGTTATAGCAGTTGTAGCAAAACCTTTGACTGAAGACTTTAGTTGTATAGTAATCTCGTGGAGAGACTGCTCAGGGCTGACCTTAAAGTTGTTTTTATGAAGATTCCTTCTTTTGGAAATGCTCTCCAGATCTTCAAGAGCGGTCTCAAAACAGAACCAGTCTTCTCTGTTAGTTTGTTGAGCCTTTTTTAGTCCCTGATTCTGACACTTCTACACCAACAGATGATGGCAGAAGAGATGACGCTCTCCCCAACAGCATCTTGCTGCAAACATTGAAGGATTTTAGCTTTGCCAAAAAGTACAGTCCGTTTTTGTCCCTTATTGCAGACGGCTTTACTGTTGCCTCTTGAGTCCTGTCTGTGTTCCAGGTGAACATACAGGCTATTATTCTCCGTTTTCTCCTCTGCTTCTCCTCCCATAACAGAAATATGTTTTCTGTTTCCCTTGAAATCTACATCGATCTCACTTGTTTTGTTCACATTCAAGATAAGATGATTGTTCCTACACAGTCATATTTCTGCAGACGACAGCACTCTGACTTACACTGGAAGTCTAAGGTATACAGAGTGAAAAGCAACAGTAGGAGTACGGTCCCTTGTGGTGCTCCTCTGCTGCTCACCACCTGGAGTAAAATCTACGAATCTGATGCTAAGCTTAGCCGCATTAGCAGGTCACACTGTACAGCCTTACGGAGGGTTTTTACAGGTCTCAAAAGACCTAAAAGTGTGTCCAAACTCACAAATATGTTTATTATATTTCACCACTTTGCATCTTAAAATTATATATATAATCCTTTTTTTCAATGAGTAGTTTGCTATATGACAAATGCCCCACTATATTTGTTTTATGTGTTGTTCCAGTGAATTCTGCTGTTATTGCTCCTCCCTAAAGAGCCCATGAAAGTTAGATTTTTGTAGTTTAAAATCAAAAAGTTTATGTCCTTTTACTTCCTTTTAAGTCTACCAGCCACTTAACTGTGGGAAAGAATATTTGCTGAAGTTTAGCTTCATAAGCAGGGCTTTCGTTTGAATACAATTTTAAACTTAATAATATTCACGATAATTCCTTTTCTCTCCGTAAAAATAGTTAAATTAAGATGACTCTAATAACCTTTCAACATGCTGTGCATCTTTTAAAATCAATTTGGAGAAATCCTGCGAGAAATGTAGTTTGTTTTTATATTGCACGATCTTGTGCTGCAAGATCTTGTTGCACACCTGCTCAACAGCCAATAAAAGTGGTACTCTTTCATGATTGGACCAACACCAAAGATAAAAGGATAACACATCCTGTCAAACACATTTTTTTTTTTTTTTTAGAGTTTCATTCTGGTTCAAACTGAAACTGGGCAACGAAACAGCTGCGTAGAGGTGCAGCGTTCATCTTGTGCTTCTGATCTTTACGGCTAACCTCTCCTTAGAGAAATCCAGTTCGATTACATTCCTCTCAAGTATGTGTGTATAGAGCAAATGTCAGATGTTTTCTGGCTGTTTTTAAAGGAAGGTTGTGCTGAATGCCCTGCAGCAGAAAACCGACATGTGCACAAAGTTTTAGAAAAGTTAAAATTTCTGTCGTATTTTTCTGCAGATTCCTTGTCCTCTGCTTGAGCTCTCGCTGTGTCTTCCCGTTCTGCCGTCTTCTGGGCATTTTGGGCTGTAACTTTTGGACAGTGGGTGTGTTGTCACCAACCTATGACAGCTCGTGGGTGTGAGGACTATAAAAATGTAGTGATCTCTGCAAATCCTCGTCCCCTCCCTGCTCTCTGCTGTCTGTTTACACGTCTCTGCTGCACGCACACACAGGCCTTCCCTCAGCAGAACAGGGGAATAAAAAATAAAAAAAATCTGCTGATTCTGCAGGGGCTTGGGTGCAGAGGTGTGGACGTGGTTATCGGCACTTCACAATTTAACCCAGATGAAGTTGTCTGGAAGTCTTTATCTGATTTCCTTTTTTGTGCTGTAGTTGGCTGCAGTGTGCCTACTGCGAGTCAACAATTGATGCTTGGTTTTCTTCAGCTTTAAGCTAAAGCCAGCTCTATTTTTGGGAAACCATACGCGTTTGACTGCAGTTTATCTCACCTTCTCTGATGGAGCAAACTTTATTGATTATAGCCAAGGAAGCTCATGTCAACCAAACCTTCTTTTGAGGATTGGAACTAAATGCCAATTACTTTCATTAGGGTAGACATCAGTCTTGATTCTTATGCCATTGACAGACATTAGTGGGCCGTTTAAAAGGCACTGGAAGAGAACTCTATTGTGATTAGCCCCTCAGTGACCTGGCCAAAATGGTCATTTTCTGTCCTGTTTTATGGGAACCTGATTTACTGATTCAGCAGCTGTTAACTTAGCTTAGTTTAGGTTTGGTTGGGTTTGTTTAAGAACATTTTATGCAAAAATGAGGCCATAAGTGGAAGAATGAGAAGTTAAGACAGCTGTTTGATCGCACTAATTGATAACTACTGTGATTAACAACTCATTGAAAGCTGTACAAACGTGTCTTTTTTTAATTTATTTAAACTTTGAATTTGAACAGAGAGACTAAAGATGAAGCTAAAGTTTAGCTTTGCATAAAGAAGCAGCTCGGATCTGTTTTGAAGAGAACTTGACCCTTAAATTTGACTGTTTTTTGACCTCCTAATAGCTGGTTTGGAAAATCATTTGGGAAAAGTAGATTGTCTTCTGTTTCACTGGCAAATCGTTTCATCCATCTCCTTGACATATTTTATATTTATATTGCATTTGTTTGCAATTATTTTTAATAAATTTAGATTTTTTTATTCATTTATCCTCATGGACTGCAACACTATTAGAGAAAAATGTGCTGCAGGTTCTTTACTAAAGGTGGTGATTTGATTTCAGAAGATCCCAAAAGATTGGAATCACCACATTGGCCCTTATTCATACATCAAAACTTCTGATCCTAACGTTTACAGAAATATGTTAAATGTATGCTTTTGCTTGATGCATTTATAGACCAAAAATAATGGAATTACACTTAATTCCTAAAAAACACCTTTGAAATAACTGTGTGGCATCATCAGATCTACAGTGCTCTTTCATTAATTTTTTTTATTATTATTTTTTTACAGTAATGCTGGATCAATAGAGTTCTTTCAGCTTCCAATGTAGTCTGTCGTGTAGTCTAAAGATCAAGTCTGGACTGTGACTGAGCATGTGACAGAGTTAAGTCTTAGAGGAAATTTATCCATAGGAGTCAGAACAGATTTACTAAGAGAAAGAGAGCAAGAGAAAGGCTGAAATAGTCACTTTTAGGTAAGCATTAGTTTAGATTGTTATAACTGTTGCATTACTGTGAAAGGTCACTATAAAACTGCACTGAGGCATTCTGTAGCTTGTCAATTTGAGCTATTTTTTTTATGCACTTGCAAATATTTGTAATGTTTCCCTCTTGTGGCTTTCTGCTCCTTACTTAGTTTGCTTCACAAGGAGAATCTGTTTACACTCATGTCATGTCAGCACATCATATCATGTCAGTGGTTTCCCCAGCTGGCTGATTTGGCATGTGAGGTATAAAGCAGAAGTATTGAATCCTGCTTAGCATTTAATTTAGTAAACAGAGATTCTATGTAAGCTCTACATGTTTATAACACAAGCATAAAATAGAATGCAAAATTATTGTTTTGCATATGTTTTTTTTTATCTTTCTTGCAGCAGGTACAAGTCAGTGTGTTTTTGTTGTCTTTATTGTCTCAATACTTCTGGCCAAAAGGATTCAAATATGTTCTGGGCCGTTAGTTAGATCAGTGAGTTGTTTGTGTACAGCAGCCTTTAAAGATGGACACATTTGTTATTTGATACTCATTTGACCTTTGACTAAGTCGATTTGTCGACATTTAAAAGTCACTTAAAAAGAATTTTAACACAGCAGCGACGTGTGGTGCCATTGTCGTTATCTGCACCAAAGTGAAACCGGTTTCCCTAAAAGATTTACACTGTTTTATATTTCTTCAAAAAAAAATCTAGATTTTAAGAATAGACTGAAAATGTCCCCACAGTATAATGATGCCACCAATTTACTTCATTCAAGAGTTCTAAGTATAATTTATGAAGGAGTTTTCTCAATGATGAAACGGACCGAGTGGCCATTTTGAAGGCATTTGCATAAACTTACATCAGAGAATTTCACCTTTTTCTTAGTGCAGCTTTAGTTTGCAGAACTGTTCTTTTCCCAGTCATGAACTCTTGAATTGTTTTAATGATCTATTTATTTGAATGTTGGAATTAAGAAGTCATATATGACTGTTCCTCCAATAGAACAGTCCAAAAATGTGTCTTCAAGCTGGTAGTAATTGAAGTTTTAAAGCAGATATTTGAGTAACTGTGGCTGTAAAAATAATACAACTAATTCCTTGTTGTTTACATGAAATCTATCAAGGTTCATCGGAAATCATTGACAGAACTGCATGACCATTATAGCAGAAGATATTGAGCACATTTCCACTGCTGGACTCTGAGTTGAACTGTCAGGCAGCTGCAAGCTGCTGAGTGAGCTGCAGATGTGCAGAGTTGCTGTGCACAGCCCTCCAAAAAGGCATGCTAGTGTGTGTGAGCAAAAAAATTATAAAAAAATGCTTTGAAGACATTGTCGCCTTAAGTTTTTCAAACATTGTTTTGATTCTAAATTCAACCAGAAACAATGCTGTGTTTACACCAATGTCCTCTCCCGGGGACTTCAAATAACACTTTCATTACAATAGATAATGAAACAGCAAAAGTCTCGCTTACAGAATAAATGTTACACTTAGTTCCCACTTGGTGCCATGTTGTTTAAAGATGTGCTCCTAAAATGCTTTTGCATGACACCAGTTGATTCCCACTGTGGAGAGCTCATTCCGAGTGTTGCTGTTATTTCTCCCAGCAGGGAGAAGAGAGTGATGCGTAAAGGTTTCCAGGCTTTGTCATCTTGCAGCAATGGCCTGAGGGACTCTCTGGACTAAGACCACGGTAAGAAGAGCAAACGCAGCCAATTCTCTGCTGATGCAACTCTGCTGCGCAATATGATGAATGCAGTTCTGTCAAGTACAAATGTTGACATAATTCAAACACAGAAACAACAAACTCCTGCTGTTTTATGATCTTCCATTGTTGGGAAAAACTAGATACACCCGGGTGAGCCTGCGGCGGTGATCTTGTGGGGAGTTTGTGCTGCAGTATTTGCTTTACAGACCAAAGCAATGGAGGTTTTGCAAATTGATCTGCTCTACAGATCCTGATATTGATGAAAAATTGAGTTTGATCTGATGCTTCCACCAGTTTGATGAATGTGCTCCTCTGTACTTGTTTGTTTTTCTGATTTGACAGTTTTGCAAATCAGTTTTACAAAAAAAAAATAATTTCACTGTTTATTTTACTCTCTCTCTTGTTTTTGTTCTTTGTTTTTGCTCACTGTTTAGTTTAGTTTTTTCAGCCAGCTGACCAGCAGTTTAGAGCAACATTTTCCATACAGCCAGAGTGACTCTCTGTGCTATTGTTTTTTTTTATTATTATTTTTAAGCAATTATGAAGGATGGAGGCAAAACCTTTAACTGATGCTGTGCAGGTTGTTGCTAGGAAACCAGAGAAAGTGAGTTAGTTGATGCCCCCCACTTGGTTTAGTTGGCTGTGAGACGTTGAGTGGCTAAAGCCGCAGAACACTGTGCAGTTCTGGGTCAGAGTTCACGGAAATGATTGAATAGTCTATCGAACATAGTATCTATTGATAATGATCAAGTGTTTATTGTGAAATATAAATTTAAGTTTTTTCCCCACTGTTATTTTCCCTCTTGTTTCTCTTCATATCTATTTTTTCCTTCCATGTTGAAAAGCATCTGATCCATTTGACTTATGGAGATCAAACTGCAGTCTATAGTTCAAAGTTTTATGTTGCCATCTGCTCATCAGGAAAAAACCTTGTTTTATTGTAAAACAAGCTTTTCAATATACACACTACAATAAGCAGCGGGGTCAGTAGTAGATTGCTAATGGCTCAGATCAATTAGGTAATTGACCCTTGGAGATTAACTTGGGATAACCCAACACATCAGCCTTTACATTAACCTGATTTCCCTACTGTTATCAGTAAATCTTCCCATAGCGATTAACCACTGATGGATTTGGACTACATTGTTGTTTGAAGATGCATACTCATAACAGCAGTCATTTTTTGTCATTGCTTTATGCTAAGTTGGCAAATTGCCATTGTGATTTACATATCCAGCCATTGTACTCCCCAGTGTTTCTCTGACAACCAGATGCTGAACCGTCTGCTTCTCATCCTGCGACATCCTGGAGTTACTGCCGCCATTAAAGATTGATGAGTGTGATCAGCTTTCAGTAAATGTGGGGCCTGGCTTGTTGTTGCTCTCTGCCACTTTAGGGCCATTACCTTGCAGTGATTCCAGAGGAAAGAATATCTTGAGTGGGCCTAGGTCGTATACAATTTGAACAGTTTTTGGGTTTAGTCGTTTGTTTTTGCTTGTTCATTTTACCCATCAGGAGAAGTTTGAGAATTTTCCATTGACTTTGTTTTTGAAGGATGGTTGTTGGCGTAATTAATGGTGCAAAGTTCATTTTAAATGCGATTCACACAGATGTTAAAATGTAGGTTTCTTGCATGCTCTTTGGTCGGTAGCCTTGATTAGTCTGGCAGAGTGATCTCTTATCTTGCATTATTCAGACTAAAATCAAAGACTTCTGTCTTTTCTGCTTTAAGCTAGCAAACATCCTGATGATAGAAGAAAAAATGGAATTGCAATATATTCTTAGTTATTGGGAAAGCATCACAGATTGTAATCAACCAACATTTTTTTTTCCGTGTCCCTCATCACAGTAAATCCCACCACTGTTAGTTTCAACATCTGGGTCACTGAGATCTATTAGGCATGGACAAAATGGCAGTGAAAGTGAAAGTTTATGCAACTATTTGTAAGCAGTGTTTGAATGACAGTTGAAATATTACAACATACCAAATACTCAAGGTTGTTGTTGGTCTGTGCAGCCTTGTGCAAATTGATATTGCATTGATCATTGTTTTTATTTGTTTGTTTGTTATTGTACAGTTCAAATTCAAAGTAATTTATATTAGGGACACCAATTACTTAGTGACCTTGGTGACAGGAATATAAAGTCGTGTGTCACTATAATGCATATATGGAGACCTTGGAGAGCATAAAGGTCTTCATAAAAGTGGGATCAAGTGTCTTGAGGAACCCCTCATGTATTTTTTTTCTCAGATTAATAACTGCCTGATAATACAAAGAGGTCCCAGTAGACCAAGTAAAGTCTGATGTAATCTAGCACAGTAACAGAAAGTCCCTCCTGCTTTTGCAGACTATTTAATGGTATGTCATTAACAGACTGCCTCAAATTAAGGTTAAGTTAATTTGAGAAATTCTCTTAACTTATAGAGAATTTCATTTAATGAATTTACTAGTTCTGTTGTGTGGTCATTAATGTCATGACAGTCTGTTTATGCTGCTGAGGTGGTTGGCAAATAGTTGCACAACAGAGCAGAAACGTAAGCTTTAGACTCATTTTAAGACGTCACCTGATTTTTCAGTGTTTTCTGGAGGCTTTGTTGAAAATTGGAGTAATCAGCTAGAGCCCCTGGCATCACCTTGACCAAGTCACAGTACACGGTACACCTTCAGGTTTTTGACTTTCATTTTTCTGCCGTCTTGCCATTTTGCACTGCCTTTCTCTTGACCCAAATCTGATAGCCCAACATCTGGTTCAAGGTAACAGCAGCTGTCAGCAAGGCCAGAGTTCACCACAACCTCCACCTGTATTGAATTCTGTTGAAAGTGATATTGTTAAAATCCATATTTGCCTTGAATAACATCTTGCATGAATCCAACAAGTTTGTGTGTATGTTGGCTCTCCCGACGCCTCTTTTCGCCCTGGCAAAAATACTGGGGCGTAAAATGAGAAGACAAGTGTCCTCTGGGTCCTTCTTCTGTCATGATTTTCTCGTCAGTTTGTGGGAAATAAATTGCCTGCACTGCAGGCCTCTAGAAGCACTCTTTATCCGTGCACTCTTGCTCCCCGTGTCCCTCCTGGGGCCGGTTGTGTCGAGATGCCATGTGAGGACAAATTACACACCAACGAGACATTGTTCAGCCCCACCGAGGTTCTGCGCTTTCTGGAAGGGTCCTCATTATAGCAGTGAATGAGACTACAAACGCTGCCCCAATAGCTTCTTATTCAGTGTGATGAATAGTCTTGCCCAGCGCCCAGTGAGCTCCAGAAACACTAGGTGTGTCTCTAAACAAAGCCATGTTAAGCCACAAAATTACAGGAATGGCACACTGGCAGATGCAGCCTCCGCTTGGCAATTTGAGACATTTCTTTCTTCTATTATGTTATGAGTTCAAATGGGCAAATCGGTAGTTTTATAGTTTTTTATGGCAGTCTGGTTTTGACTGTGCAATATAAGCATCACGAGTAGTTGTGAGAACTATGCAAAGATGAGAGAATTCTCAAGAAAAACAGTTTTAGAATTGCTATGTTCTCTTCACGGCCACAGCATGGCGTTTTGTTGGCTGTACATGCAGGTGAATGTCTGAGTTGGATTTCTAAGGTGGAGAGCCATCTGATGGAGCAGGTTGCAAGCAGGTTCTAGTTGAGTTTGATGGGAAGGAACGTGGTTGCTTCCAGCGCTTTGTGCAGCGTCAAACCACTTGTCGTTCCTGCACTTTTCCCTCACCAGACTGGTTGGCTCCAGAGCAATCCTGGGGGTAGGGGGTCGCTCATGTGACACTCAAAGCAATGACACACACACCTATGGCTATCGTTCTAAAGAGCACTCTGAAAGTCAATTGATTTCTCTGGAGATTTTGTTGGGTTGTGAAGCAATACTTGTTATATTTTGCTTTTAGTCCTCTGTCAGAAATGTCTCTCTGTCTGACACACAGCTTTAGCTTCTGGAAAATTACCAGTGTCATTTTCTTGAGTTGGTGTTGTGGCTCCTTGAAGTGTTTTTAATAACCTGCCCCATCGTGCAGCCTTGGGAGTTGGTCACAGATATGGTAAAGATGGAAAAAAAATGTAACAACGTGAGAATTGTTCACACTATCAGCCCATCAGCTCGCAAATATTCGCCGTCTGTGTTTATGCGAGAGAAACAGGAAGGAGTCTAAAGCAGAGACAGTTATGAGGCTGGTGCGAGATCCAAGCTCGGTTTCAAAGTGGGGACTACACAGAAGGGCATAGCTCAAATAAACCTCATGACCCCGGCATCATTTCCACTCAGTCCTTCAGCCTGTGCTTTCCCAGTCAAAGCTGCTGCTTTGCCAGGAACACGTAGAAGATAACCAAACGGTGTGTCCACAGCGCTTTATACCTAAAGGATAAAAATACACTTCAAGTTAACACTTATAAATCATATAATGCAAGATCAGCTATCAGATATGCAATGCATAGCATTATCTCTCAAATGTTTTATTTTAACAGCCTGTGAAGATAATTGACACATCGTCTTGTATTGTAACAGCCTTCCTGGAGCGCATTTAGTCTAAATAAAAGCAGATATCACTTGTTTCCTTCACAGTGTCCTTTGCAATTTCTTGTAACACTAAATGAAAAGATGTCATGGCCAGTGGCTCTTTATTTAGCTGTTTGGTTTTGCAGAACAGTTATTTAGTTGTGCACAGATTTTGTTTTTTTTTCTTATGCTGCAAATGGCTTGCACTGATGACTGATGGAGCATATGCCCCAACTTGGTGTAATAATAAATTAGAGGAGTCGATGACTTGGTGAGCTTCAAATTTAATAGATGCTTCCTAGAATATGCCAATCATTCAAGAATAATGAGGTTACTTACCCTACCCATCTATAACCTACTTATCACGGTCAGTGACGCCCTAGACAGAAGTAACAATGAATTGCTTTTTTCCTGTGCCATCCTTTAATCACTCGTAATTGTTTTATTTTGCGTTATATAAAGGAGGGCTTAGGCTAAGAATCTGTCATCCGGAGAGTTGAAACCAGACAATTGTGATTACAGAATAAAGACATCAAAACATTTTTCTTTTTTTGTCTCTGAACACCTCAAACATACTTCTTCCTCGTGTGACATCATGGAAAGAAAAATAACAGGAAAGCGGCCAAGGAAGCTTTGGACCTCCAGAAGTCTTGCTTATCCATGGGATACCAGAAAGAGCCTCTTCACCTGCTATTCAGGTTTAAACAGTACGGGAATGTTTGCTCATCGTAACATTCAGGAACGAGACGAGATCCGTCTCAGAGATAACAACAACAAAAGCCTGCTGGAGCTGATGTGTCATTATCTACATTGAAATGAATGCTGTACCTACATGGGCTGAAAGGCCACTCAGAGAGGAAGAAACCAGATTAGTTTTTAAATGCACACAACGGGAAAAAAAAACTACGTTTTTAGAGATATTTCTTATAGTCTGATGAAACAGAAATTTAAGGGGTTAACCATAAAGATCATTGTTGCACTAGAAGTAAAAATGGAAAGCTTGCCAGTTGGAGAAAACCCGACTGCGAAGTGGGGTGGTTGAAGCAATATGTTGCCTCTGTGTTTTGTTGCACAAGTGACTGGTGAAGGTCATTTTTTATGCTTTTCTTCATAATGGTGTGTTTTAAGATATCCTGGCAGGTTAGAGAAAGTGCTATTATTTACTGACTGTGGTAGCGTCTGTGTGTGTGTTTAAATTTTCCCCCAGAGACATAGAAGCTTTCAGCAATTTTCGACATGTGACTCTTGTTCATATTGGGTCTTGAGGCTTTGTAGTATAAGGGCCTATTTAAAGCCAGGTGGCAGCTTTAGGCCGAAAGCAGACATAGTTGTAGTTCTTTTGCCCACTGAGAGATTGTTTCATACCCTATTGGAAGAACTGTCCTGTAAATGGAAGCACATTTGTACTGCATATTTGTTTGCTAATGTTTTCCCAGGGGTTATTAGCTTGATGGCAATCCAGACTTTTCCCCCACCGTTTTTTTTTTAAGACGGGAACCCCCCGTTAGTCTGCCTGTGTTGAGACCCCACTCCCCTTTCCCAGATACAGAAGCAGCCGGCAGCCTGCTTGCCAGGCCGTCTGGTCATCTGTGTTGGTGTCATTGAGACGTGCTCGGTACTTCAAGTCTCACTTATTTGTCTCAATGTAGAGTGACCCATCATTGCTGCTATGTCAAGGAGATGGAGGCAACCAATCATATCTGGCTCAGCGAGGCAAGCACAGCCAATCGGGACTGGAATCCCCATGGTAACTTGTGCTTGAAAGCCCTGCTCTGGCCAATAAAAATGGAGAATGGCACTTGGCTATTAGAGTTTAATGGCCTGCTGCCATTAATAAAATGATATAACCTCTAATATTGAGTTTTATGTTTTCAGCCAGCACACTTGCTCTGCACAAAGATGGTGGTGTTGAAAATAGCAAAACAGAAGGGCACATGGACTCAGATGTTTGTGTCTGTTCACTCGCAGCACAAGTCAGCAAGGGAACTCAAGACACCTCTCAAAAGGACATGTTTAAATCGTAGCCAAGCCAGTTGCTACTGCTAGCTTACAGCAGGTCACTCCAGGGCAGGAAGCAGTCAGAATAAGGTTTGCATGGCCACTACCTCATTCATTATTTTAGCCAGCTTCTGCTACCCTGCTCTCCTCTAAATACTGGTGTTCTCCTCTCTGTTCCCTCCTTATGTAATGGCAGAACAGCAAGTGGTGTGTGTCATAGCTGTTTCCATGGTAAGGGTAGCTGAGACTCTATCACAACACAGCATGCACCAGCTGTGGTACCTACTCTGGAAAAGACCTGCATGTTCTCTTTTAAGGGTTTCATTTAAGGTTCGTTCTTTTACAAGCTGAAACCAAAGATTCAGTGCCTTGCAGAAGTATTCATGCCCCCTGACTCTGCTGTTTAAACATTTTGTCTCGTTATTTCTAACTACGTCCTTCAGTGGGGTTTGTTTGGATTTTATGTGACAAAAGCATTTAAAGTGTGGCAAACATTTCCATTGTGTTCCCCTTTATTCTGATACCCATAAATAATAATCCAGTGCAACCAAATGCCTTAAGGTTCCGTAAAAGGCTAATTGTCCTGTTGTAAAGTTTTTTTATTTTCCGTGTAAATACAGATGTTCTGTTAAGGTCTCGGAGGTTTATTGTGGCACATTTGTGAATAAATGGCATCATGGGGAAATAAAGAAAATAGGTTAGGAATAAAGTTTTGGAGAAGATCAATGAAGGGTTTGGTTACAAATATTATCCTAATCTTTGAGTGTCTCTTAGAGTACTGCTCAAGCCATCATCTGGAATAAAAAACAACATGCTAGTAGCCAAGAGGTCCATTGTATCTCTGGAGTAGCTAAAGAGATCCACAGGACAGGAGGGGGAATCTTTTGACATGGTAACTTTGTTGAAAGCCTTAAGGAGTAGGCCTGTCAGGATAATTTGTCCCAGAAATTAATGTGATTAAGCAACAGTATTGTTTTTTTGAGACCATTTTCAAGTAATGTAATGGTAATGGCATAATAATAATAACATAAGAACACGAAGGTCAATAAACTTTAAATTCTAACAAGCATCTAACATTCAACACTGGAAATGGAAGACATTTTAAATAAACAAACAAGCAAAAGCGACAACAAAAAATAAAAGCAAATAAATGGATAATGAAGTTTTGTGATAAACAAAATTGTCCTTCAGATAAAGGACTAGTCGAGACCAAAGCACCAGACTGAAGACTTTTGCTTTCCAGTTTTTGGTAGAAAGAGAAAAACAACAAAATTATGCAGATAGAAAATATTGAGCTTGCTTTAATTTATCGTACGATTAATTGATTTATTGCTTATTGTGTCAGACCGAATAAGAAGTCCTGTTTGCAGCTTGCAACAATCCCTGCTGAACATTTATCAAACGTGGAAGAGAGTGCTCTGGTTTGACGAGAGCAAAGTTGAACACTTTGGTCTGCATTCAAAATGCTGTGTGGGAGAAAACTAATGATGCACTTTATCCGCAAGACGCCCTTCCTTTTGTTCATAACTATGCTTTACCATATTTTATTCTACCACATAAAATCTCAATAAAGTACGTTGAGGTATAACAACATCATTTGCCTTAAGGAACTTTATTTACATGCTTTTGAATATAACCATTTCTTTTTAAGGCAATGAGTTTTTACTTTCTAATATACTGAAGGTATCCTTCTATATATTTAAACCTGAGTCCATTAGCTGCTGACAGATTTTCAGAGGACGACGGTAATTAATAAGATATTACTGCACTTCGATAAATAATTGATGTTTTTTTTTCATTTAGTGCCCTCAAATTCTGCTTGTGGCAAGATAGAGAAGGAGCAGTTTTTGAGAACGGTTTATGTTGGTTTCTAGAGCCCAAACTATCAAACTTTAAAGCTTTTGTTTGCTGTCATTTGGAAAATTGTATTTTTTTTCTGTGCAAGAAATCATAGTCATTGTTATTCAAGGGGCAAAAGTCGAGTCCAGGTCATTAAATGTTTTTTTTTTTTTTTTGCTTGTTTGTTTGTTTGTTTCCCAGCAACTCTGCTCTGTCAGGTCAATAATAATAAAAAGAAAACATTTATTGACTACTATCCAATATGCAACTGTGGTCAGGAGTCTCCCACACTACTCTGCTGAGCATCAGGTGAGCACATCAAAAGGGCAGCAGCACCAACTGGGCGCTGACGTTATCTGTGATTGTCAAGGGGAGAAATCTGTTAGCTACTCATGAAAAGCCTGTAATCTTCAGATTAAACTCAAAAACTGCAACATTTCGGGTTCATCTTAATTCTAGAAGCTTCACGAAAACCCTTATTCCCCAGGTATAACTGGTTTGCAAAGTGTGTCTATTGTTTATGCCAGAAATCACTGAATAATTTAATAAAATATTTTTTGTTTAAATGGCACCAATCACAGGTCCTCTTAAGACCCAAATGTGTCTAATTCATCCAATGACTGTCATGTGAAAAAATTAGGGCACTACACATAATTTAATAAAATATTTTAATAAATATTCACACAGCCGTGGTAAAATGTATAATCTCTAGGGAAGAAATGTGATTTTATTTGCACTTGGGTAAAGCTATTTGAAATGTTGCCCCAGTCCTAACTTTCTGGAGTGAGATGTTTGAGAGGTTTCCTGAAAATACAGCCAGTATGAAGTCACATCATTTCAAAGTGATCGGTGACGAGGGTTTGGCTTGGCCTAGAACTTTCCATTTCTAAATGTTTAGCCAGTCCTGGGTGGATTTACTGGCATGTCACTGTCATGCTGCAGGGTTCAGTTCTCTTTAGCTTTATTTATGACTCTTTTTTTACTTTAAACTGATAGTAGAATTTATTGTAGATTCTATGACGGTGAGATGGCTGAAGTACATCCTCAGTGTCCTGCCCCTGATCTGACTCAGGCGTGTTGAAGCAGAGACGCATGTAAAATTTGCATGATGCTACTCCTCTGTGCCTGGATTTGAAGACCCCTGGTACATAGGAATGGTCACTATATACGAGACCATTCATATCAAGGTTCTCATGTAGAATTACTAACTTATAATTTAGTAAAATAAAAATGTATGACAACTGGTAAAGCACTATCTGAGGAAGAACGACAGCTGATTGTGATTAACTTTGGAGCAATCCCTCTTTTTGAGCAAGGAATATCCAAAGTTAACTCATTGCACTCCTTTTTATCCCAAATTAACAAATAAATAACCTTTTACCTCAAAATACTGTTCCACTTCCAGCTGCCTCTCTGCCACCTTAACTCTTTGTGCTTCAACTGTTTGCTTCCCTCAAGAGATTTATAAATGCATTTAGCAAAAAATTTTATTGTACAATACGGGAAGTGATCCCATAAGACATTTCTAAGTAGGTAAGTGTTACTTCCACATAACCTTAAACATTAGAAGTTGTCATTGTTGTGTTTTTGGTTGACCTCAAGTCTTTCCAGGCGAATGGTGGCCGTACAGTGACGCAGGCACGCATTATTGTAAACTCTGTCCTGAATGTGAGCTGGCTTCACTTGGTTTTGCGTAGCAAATGGGTTTTTCTCAACACACGGTTGAGCGCACAGTCTGTTGCTGCAGGCGAAGCGCGGTGCTCTCATTTCAGTCTCTCTGGGGAGAACTGTGCCATCGGAGAGAAATGATTGAATCTCTACCTCTGCTCCATTTTCACTCATTTCTCCCGGACTGGATCAACTTATGCTTCTAGCACAGACTTGGTGTATTTGTGTATATATGCGTGTGTGTTTGTGTGTGTGTTGTATGCAGATGGCCATATCTCATGGACTGACCCAGTCCTGCATTGTCATCCTCTCACATACCTTTGCTGTTTTACCTTTTGCTCAGTCAGTTAGCCAGTGAAATTGTTGCTTCAGATTTAAAATTGATTGTGATTTTTCTGCGTGTTTCATTTGCAGACGCTGATATGCATTGATGATGAGTGGAGTCGGTGAAAACTCGTCTGACCCTGCGAGGGCAGAAGCACGAAAACGTAAAGAATGCTCTGCCGAACTCATAGGACCCAGGTAAGCTTCAAGAATGATCAAATCTCACTTACCAACTTATTTCATTTCACATCCCTACCTAGAGATTTTAGTTCTTCTTTGTGTTAGTAATTTGAATTACCAAGCCACTGCAGATTAAACTACATTCCCTCTGCTGACAATTTCAAAACTAAAAAGGAAACTCCATCAAGAAGCGGTGCAGGTCAATTAACCTTTTTTTTTTTTTTTTTTACGATTTTAGACTCTGCAGTTCTGTTCAAGAAATGTTATACTCAATTTTCCAGATAATGATGTAAAATAATCTTTTTTTTATTTTAAGATCTCCACACAGTCTGCGGTAAAGAAAGAGCCTTATAGGACCCTGAATATTTGGGTTTTGATATTGGCTATAATCTTATATTTCATAAAGCTCAACCAGTTCATATGTGCACAGACAAAAATCAAATGAGATGTAATATAAGATTTTGAACAAATTCAGTGTTTCTATAATTATCCCAGTTGAATTAATTTAAAGTATAAAGCAGTTTGTTGACGGGTTTAAAAGAAAGTAGGTTGGGATGACGGAGCAATGTTTGGATCTAAAATAAGGGCACAAATTGACCCAGAACCATAAAGGAGCCTGTATATAATGAGTTATCTTTTCCAGGAGATACCAGGAGTTTTTACAGGAGCTCCAGTGTCCTGTGTAAATCTAGTTTCCTTCACACGATGGCCTACAGCTTTTTTGTTGAGCTTGTTTAGAAAGGTCGTCTATGGTGCCACATGTAAGAACTTGTTGATAATAAATGTTAAACTGTTGGAAAGCTGTTTTATTTCCCCCTTATGGTGCCAGAGTAACAGAGTGAAAGAAAAATACATTTATGGGTTGAGCAACAGGGTTGAGGATGTGGGTTGTACCCATGAAAAACTTGGCAATTTCTCCCCGCTAATGCGAAACATCTTTAGGTGGAGGCAGTGTCATGGCGAGGGGCGGTACATCCCTCGCTGGAAAAACGAGGCTTGTCGTCCTAGGTGGAAATCTCAATGTAGAGGAATACAGAGATGAGGGTCTGCAGTCAGTGGCCTTCACATAAATCCACTCTCATGGACTGAGCTCTAAGATGCCAACCTTTGTTCACAAAGCGATTTAGAGTGGAGCGGATGGAATGGCCTGATTGCAGTCCTGATCCTTAACCACAGTGACCATCTTGGGCATCAATTTGGGTGTGCTCATAATACCAAAGCGACCAACGCAACCACATTGACAGACTTGAGATTGAAGCTGGGTGAACCATAGGAGCACACAGTAGTGTGTAGGGCTGAAACGATTCATCGTTCAAAGCTATTGATTAATTTGAGTACCTTGATTATTAAAATTCCTCGACGCATCGTTCAATTATATTTACCTTTTAGTGCACTGTAATCGTATGATTTATATATTTTTTTTTGTTTGTTTTTAGGCTTTGTGTTTGTGTGTTGTGCAGTGCTTTATTGAGCTGATGAAGAATGCTAAGTGCTATTAGCAGCTATGGAGTTAGATGCAGAGGCACAGAAAGCTCACCAATAGCCCATCCTTTGGATTTGTGCTCTGCTGGCTTATTACTGTAACTCTATCCATTTTTAGCTTGCATTAATATCTTCAAGCTGCATTTTCTCTCTTATTGTACTTACTGATCAAGAAGAGTAATGATGTGAAAAACAATGAAAAATAGATAAAAAAAATATGTGTGAAAACAAAAGCTTTTTCATACTTCAAACTTTGGACTGAAAGTGAACTTTTGCAAAAAGGCAGTGTTTAATGTCTCAATTCAAGTTTGCTTTTTAAATTTTAAAGTTAATGTGAAATAGTTTTGCTCTCTAATATTTTTTCATACTTGAGACTAAGACTAAGACTCTTGAGACTAAGAGTTTGATTAAATCATCTTGTATTTTAAGAGTGTCTTAAATGTGCTTTCTTGAACTCACAGCATCAGAGTGTAGCTAAGGTAACAAAACAATTTAACTATGAGTATTGTTCTTTGAATTTTACAAAGTAAACTTGCCAGCTCCTTGAAATCTTACATATAAATGTTAAACAATTTTAAATCTTTTAATTTATGTATGCTGAAATCATTGAATCAAATTTAGCAGCATTGATCATCACAATAAACCAACATTACATTTATATTTCTGTGATCAGTGGTAAAATATTAGCATTTATGGGCCCCTGATGGCTTGGGGGGCCTGATGGAGCCGCTGACTTAACTTGCATTAAACAGAAGTGCAAATAATTGATATTTATTTTAACTGTATTTTTTGATTTGTTGTTTTTAAGACTAGTTGTGGGTTTAGATATCGTTTCACTGACGCTGTTTTCCCGTAACATATAATTACCCAGTAATATTTTTACATTTTCTATCTTCTTAACATCTTTTAACACAAAAACATTGGGGACCACCGGTGAACCATCTTGGCGCCCCGATCACCGGGCTTAGGACGTTTTCTGGGGGAAGCCCTCAGCTTGGTGTTTCTAACTGTATAAGTGAGTGCGAACAATATAGAAAGATTAAAGGAGCTGTCTGAGCTCCAATATGCATGGTGGGGGATTTGAAGAGTTTAAAATCAGAATCATCACTGTATTAAAAAAAAAGGCTACAAGTGGAGCACAATTGAAACAACTGCAGTCATGCCCACATCTGGTCATGTCAGCCTACTCTCCCTTTACACAGACTGCCACATGCTAAAAGATTTCTTGAGGAACCCTAAAATGTCATCATTAGACTTACAGCAACTCTTGCCACTGTTGATATAAAAATGTATTCCTGTACAATAAGAAAGAGAGTGCAGTAGAGGCAGTGTTTGCTCACCAAGAAAAGCAGACTTAAGGCTGAGTTGTAGTCACGCTTTTAGAGGTTCCCATTGAGCGTACGTGAGCCAAGCAAGCGGTGTGGCCTATATAAGTGATGCATACTTTGGTGCAGTATTCTCCAATCATGAGTTCCTCTACATGTCAGTGCAGGTGAACCTGCTCTGCAAGAGAACATTCCAGATTGTCCAGTTTGAGTGAAAGGACCAGGAGTCGCGCCAACATGAATGGGTGGGGATGACACGGTTACCACATGCTGCCTCTGTACTAGTTCAGAGGATCAACTGCAAACCTACCTTAAATATTGCGAGAGCTAAACAAGTGGAAGAACAAGGTTCTTTGGACAGACGAATCCAACACTGAGTTAGATTTTTAAGACACCCGCATCTTAAGAATAATCCAAATACATTAGCAGAGAAGAGCTTCACATAAACTGTAAAGTATGGAGGTGGAAGAATTGTCTTGTGGAGATGCTTTGCTCTAGTGGATCCGGGCCAGCTCAGAATTAACAGATGGAAGGTCCTAGAATGGAGTACAGCCCAGATATTTATTCTTTTGAGATGAAACCCTTTAAACATCTTACAGCTTCAAGTGAAGAGTGGGAGAAACTGGCAGATGCCTTCAAGGACAAGGCAAGGGGTAATACCGGGTGTCATTTCTTTGCTGCAGAAAATGTAGCTTTTTGTTTAATGTTGTGATTTAAGAAAAGATAAATTAGCCATCTACATGACCTATTCTTAATTTAAAAAAAAAAAAGTCGATAGGGTTTTGTAATTTTCCCAACATTGGTCCCCCATTGCTTTTTTTATGACTGTTTTCTCCTTTTGTTGTTTTTATGTCTCTGCAGTCCCAAACGGAGCAATGAGAAGCGCAACCGTGAGCACGAGAACAAGTATATCGAAGAGCTCGCTGAGCTGATCTTTGCCAACTTCAACGACATCGACAACTTCAACGTCAAACCTGACAAATGTGCAATCCTGAAGGAAACTGTGAAGCAGATCAGGCAAATAAAGGAGCAAGGTACGAGTGACAGTCTGGTTGTGCCATCTGCATTCTGAATAAATTGCAAAAAAACTGATGGGTCCCAAATAATAAAAGTGAAAGCTTGTTCAGGGTTATATTGAATATTTTGAATTTACAGCTTGTAGCGGGAAAAAAAAGACAAAAAAAATCCATGTTGCTAGACGATTAAGTAACCATTTCAAGTTTTTTTCAAAATGTTCTTTTTAATCAAGCAAAGATCAGTGGGGATATTCTGTTTTTCCTTCAAGGTTGTTGCAAAACTAAAATGTTCTCCTGTTGTAAATTTAGAGACAGATATTAGCTTAGTCCTTGCTTTTGAGAAAGGCTGCCAGAATATCTTATTTAAAAAAAAACGTGGCCTTTTTAAGATGCACAAATCAAACCAGTTGATAATGTCATTGTATTTTACTTGATTCATACATCTGCTATGTACTGTAAAAGTGGCTAAAGCGACACAAAAATTCCATTCCATATCAAGCCTTCTGCATTCACACTGAGCAAAGCAAACAATGGGCTTGTTCATCCTCTTCCTCTCTGTCCTCTATAGGCCAGTGGTCAAGCAGGGGAATCTTTTTATAGCTGCTTATAGATGCTGAACGTTGTGCTTTGCAGGGAAAACCTCAGGTTCTTTTAACTGCACTTCATTTCTCATTCTATGGAAAGATGGTGTCAGATGTCAGTGCTACATCTTTTTCTGTGAAAGGTGCAGTTCAAATCAAAAGTCCCTTTTTTTTCCTTTGGTAAAGGTCTGCAAAAAGCGCAACATTTCTTTATCCGATAGTGTAATCAATGTGTGTGAAAATCTGAGAAAAAAAATCAACCATTTAATTCAGCTGCATAATTTTAGTAGAGAGATTACCATCCATATGTCCTTGTATCCCTCTTATTAAGTAAAAGAATCTGAAGATTTGTTTTATATACTTACCTTTATAACTTGATAATGATGTCTTTTTGTTTCCTGTGGATATTAATGTGGTAAAGTCCCATTTCTTCTAGTCACACTTAAACATGGGAGAGGCAAGAAAACATGCCTTATAAGCAAGGCAGATGTGTTATGTATTCCTGGGAAAGAAATGGCTGCAATAAAAGAGCTACCTGCTTGCATCTATATATATATATATACATTGATAGTCAGACTTGGAAAGCTTAAATTACATATTGTGAAAAAATACGGTAGTTTTGACATGTTCCTAAAACGCCCAAGTTGTACGAACTTTCATTTTAAGATTGAAAGTCCTAAAAACACCCAGATTTTTAATATCGTTGTCATTTTAACTCTTGACATTTGTTCTTTGCTTTATTGTACTTAACAGATTTTGAGAAATTTGTTAGTGTGATTCACTTGATTATTGACTTGTTCGATTGAGCAACCAGGGTGCTATTACACCAGCTTTTTTATGCTATTCTATTTGAAGATGCACCTGTAAGTAAAGTTAAATTTCTACCATACTGGAATAAAAAGTCTCAAATTTAAAGATAATCGCAGGAACCCTAAAATAAGCTTGATAAGGCCCTAAGTTTATCTTACCGCCAACACATCATACGGACGACGGAACAGGAAGCAAAAGAAATTTCCAAGCTTATAATGAGAGAAGTACTTCAAGATCGGGCTGGTCAGGGGTCGTTTAGTCTAAATCAAAGCTTATCTAAAGGCGCTGTAGGGAAAACATGCCCTGTTCCACCATCACAGGTCTGAATGTGCCGTTTCCCAGACTCTACACTTACCTTAGCTAGAACTGTGTGCTTTGAGGTGAGACGAAGACTGAGCTTTCAGGCAACAAACACTACATGTGGGTCTAATGGGAAATGAAGGGTGAATATGTGGAAAAGCACATCATGCACACTGTTTGGTACAGTGGGGATCTGTGATGCTGTGGGCCTCTTTCTCTTCCTGAGATGTTGAAATAGAGATTTTGTTGTGGAGGCAGCTTTAAGGGGTAAAAAAAATAATAATAATAATTCTGTTTTTAAAGGTATGACCTTATGATCTTTCAAAGTAAAAAAAAAATTAATTGACACTTGTATTGATGGAATTTTATAAAGTTTATATATTTTGCAACTGTTGTATAAATAATTTCTTATTGCTTATTTATAGTATTACCTTTTAAACACCTATAACACCTGTTTGAGTTGAGCTGAAGTGAAGATGGTATTAGAAGATCTAGTATGATCCTGAGAAATTGTAATGCTCCAAGATCGCGCTCTCGTCTTGTTCTCGAAAGCTAGGAAACAGTAGAAGAAGACTGTGTGCTAAATGTTTTTCTGTTGGCAGGAGTGCCAAGTAAATGTGACACTAATGATGTTGTAAAAAGTGAACATAGTGAGCCTGTTTTTAACTACTAAATAACTATACTCAAATTCAAGGTCTGACGTTTCAAAGCTATCCAATGTGATATTATGCTAATGAAGTAAATGATTCATTAATTCAGTTTGCGTGTGTGTAGGCAGATAAGAAGTTATGCATGTTGGTATATGTTTAAGGGAGCTTTTTGCATGTTTTTGTGCTTTATCGCTGTAGATTCAGCTACAAGTTTCTGAGGTTTGAGGATACGAGCCGTGTACGGTTAACCAAAGAGGAAGTTGGGATTGCATCCAGCCACAATATTATGAGCTCAAAGTTATAGTATTAATTAGTAGATGAACGGATCCCTCTTCGGTATAATGATTAAAACTGAAAGCATTTTTCTCACCTGATTTCATGTAAAAAAAACAATTAAAATTTTTTTTAAATCTTCTGACATCAGTAACTGAGTTACAATTGATCTGAGTTACAGATCAATTGTAACTCAATTGATCTGTCCTCAGACAGGACTATCTTCTGAGCAGGAAGCTGCCAAAAAATATTCTAAATGAAGGAAATCTCTTGATTTAATGGTTTTAAAGTTGTGGCATTTATGACCTCAAATAATTCTCTTCCTACCTTCGACTGTAAATTAAAACCCTGTTGTTTATTCTCACTGAAATAAGTCAAGATATATTATATTTTCGGACTTTTTCTCTGCTTTGTTATTCCATAACCGGATAAATACAGCAGTGTGGATGAGGATATTCTCCTTTAAATATATCATTTGCTTTTGTTTGTGACACTTTACCTTTCTAATTCTTTTTCTTTTTTATGAAAGACTGTCAAATTCAATACAGAATTCAAATGACAATGGCATTAACAGATAAAAGGTGTTCAACACAACATATCCATAGTTGAAAAGCTAATAATTAAACAAATAACAACAATAGGACTTTGCATTATCTGCTAATAGTTAACTTTGTCTAATAAATAAAGCAAAAAAATGCACCACTGTTCTATAAATTAATGAGCTAGTAAAGCGTATATGATGCCCTGTCTCGCCAGTTTATGATGTAGTTGTTAATACGTTACACAATCCTTTTAATTGATCAATCGCTCCTGCTATCTGTGGCACAGTGCCACACTTCTGCAGAGAGACAGAAAGCCAGGGAAGGCGGCCATGACAGTGAGTGATGGGTCTGCACTCAGGGCAGCTGTGTTGGTCTGCAGGACCCCACTGGGCCTGGAAAGGTCCTGCTGATGCACGGATCATTAACGCTGGAAAAGATTAATACTTGTTGTTTGTGGGCTGTTGCACAAACCCACAGCACAGAGGGAAACCTGCATCCGTGTCAACTTTCACACATCCATACCCATAAAAAGGAAGAGCGTGGTTCTGTTTGCTTCTCACCACAATCTTTTGTCACCATATGGTCAGCTCTCTCCTTGGCATGGTGCACCCGTTAAATGTGCCCCCCCTCACCTCCCAAACAGCCCACTCATATTCCGCCTCTCATCGTCTGCTTGGAAAGTAGGGCAGCCTACGCTATGAACATAAGGCTCTCTGCATGTTTATTAACCCAGTCACATGGACAAAGTCATAACTCCTTATTTTAGTTACTGAAGCTTAGGAATCTCTAATTGTTAAAATCTAAATGAAGCGAGCAGAGTTGTATCGAAATGTTTGGTGGTTTTTAAGTGTTTGGTCTTGGAATTTTGTATGTTTCTTTGTCCGTGCCATTTGAAAATGTGGATAACGAATCCACCAATCAGAAATGTGATTTTTTTAAAAATTTTTTTACCTGGATTTTTGCGCATTTAGTTCACATTTTTAAACTAGCTTTAACATCTCCTACTAATGGCTAGCATGGCTAGCATTGCTGAAACGGTAGTATGTATATTCCCTAGAACAACGGTTCCCGAAATTTTCAGCATGTGACCCATATATACACACATATATATATATATATACACACACACACACACACACCACACAAGCATTACCAGTGTATCAATTAAACTGGTGCATTGTCGACAATATATTGTGTGTTTCTTTCAATATATATATATTTTTAATCTGTTTGCATTAATTAGCGTAGGTATGTTTTTAGCAGGGGTGCACTATGTATCAGCACCAACATCGATATTGATCAATATTAGTCTTTTTGTCCTGACCACAACTTTGAGAGGAAGCGATAAATTAAAGAATATGCTTTCTTACCTCAACTCAGCTCCACCTAATATTCCCAGATCTGGCAGGCAAAGGTTGGAAACCAACTAAGTTCAGCCTTCCTGTTATTTATGATACTGCTCTCTCCCACTCTCACAGCCTTAATAAAGAATATGTCTACATATATCATAGAAAAGTTTCTATTTACATTGTGCAAATAAAGTATAATCTTGGAATCTGTTCTGTTGCAAGAAAAAAACAGTTTGTCTCATTTGATGAATTTCCTAAATTTGTTAGACATATTGTGAAAAGCTAACTTTTGAGCTTTAGATAGCTTAATCTAATTTCATATCACTATTGATATGATTAAGTTTGTTTGTGATATTGGATAAGTAAAATGTTCTGCTCTTCCTGGGAACAATTTGTTCTCCTATTTTGTACATGACTTGTTTACACATTCTCCCTGCTCCATAATAGCCCCCTTTTTTCTTTTTTTTTTTTTGCACATGACGGTGTAATCCATCCAGTGTCTGTCACCAGTGTGGCAGTCGTGCGCTCTGACACGCTCGTTTACAGCAACCTTTCACTCTGTTTGCCGTGCTGTGCTTGGGCTGGAGCCACAGCCGCATGTTTTCACAAAGGGACCGAATGTGTTTGCTTTGTTACCAGATGGATACTTGTTAAAATCCCTGTCAGCCAGTGACCTCTTTAAAGTATGTGGGTCGACTGCAGGGGGAAATGCAGAATCGTTTGCTTCTGCTTCTTCTCGGTGACCTCTAAGTTTTGTCTTTGTGTTGTTGTTGTTTTTTTTCTCCCTCTGCATTAAGAACTTGTTGGATCCCTGTATGTTGCTTTTAAGTTTGTCTTATTGATTTATCTGATCACAGAAAAGGCTGCAGCAGCAAACGAGGAGGAGGTGCAGAAGGCTGATGTCTCATCAACAGGCCAAAGTGTGATTGACAAAGACGCCTTGGGACCAATGATGCTGGAGGTCAGTGGATTGTGTTTGTATTTTTCATTCATGATGTCACTTGCAGTGCCTTGCCACTTCCTTTTAACATTTCGTCACATTACCCTTTAAACTTCCAAGTGTTTTTATTATATACATATATACATATACAACTTTTGGTGCATGTCTCTCACACATTTAAGAGATTAAAATGTGGACTTTATTCTTTGCACAATAACTTAGATTGTACTTTTCTAGTCTTACAATAAATTATAAAGTAGGCCGTTTAAACACAGTAATAATCTCTAAAATAAACCAATGTTTTTCAAGCTTAGTTCTCAGAATCCACTGTTCTTTATGTTTTAGGTATTTCTCAAATGACTGTATTACCTCCACAGTAAGCTATCATATGCTGCAGGAGCCTGTTAATAACCCGTTTGTTTAAGGCAGCAGGAAAACCTCTATAACATGCAAAATGGGGGGGTTCTGAGGATCAGTAATCTAAGTCATTCCATTATAATTCATGTTGCATGTTTAGAATTACTGTCCCACAAGAAGGAGTACTTCCAACCCAGTCTTAAGTCTTTTGCAACCCCTAAAGGCTTTTCCTACAGGTTTGTCCTGAGTTTGGCTGCATGTGTAGGTTAAAAAGTTCAGTCTTGATTTCCTGTTACTTGACCGTCTTCTTCCACACGTCTGTTGTGCCTCAAACAACAAAAGTGATGTTCTTCTCGTCATCCTTCCATTATTGTCAGATTTATGGAGAGATTGACAAATATTCGTCCTGTGAACAGATTTTCCCACCTGCATCTCTTCCAGAGTTACCATATTCTTCTTGGCAGCTTCAAACAATAAAGCTCTCCTTGCCCAACCTGTCAGTTTGTGATTGGCGTTGTCTTGTTTTACTCTTTCAATGTAAAGATGATGTGTCCGACTTAACCCTGCTTAACAATTCTCCAGAACTTTAACCCTGATGTGTCTGATCATGTCACCACAGAACATTTGTATTCATACCGAGATCAAATTACACTCGGGTCCAAGATTTCATTATGTCATCCACTAAATAGTGTCACACTAAGTGAAATACTCTACCACAGGTCAACTCACCTCTTGAAATTATGATTGATGTCTAACGAAGAGTACCATTCACGAAGAACAATCACAGCTGTGCCAGTAGCGATTATGTCAGAGTGTAGCTGTGTGAGGCTAAAGCTGCCAGCATCTTGTATACGTCCCTGATTGGCTGTAAATCACCAAGCTGAGCAATGGCCTGGTTGTACAACAGAGAGCCTCTGAAGTGCTTACGTATAATGGGAAAGAAAGCAACAGCTCATCGAATGAATCAGTCCATTGAGTCCGTCCTCTCACCCATTTCCGCCCTCCCCGGCTCGCTCAGATCTCCCTCACACCCTGCCCCCCCACCTCCCACCCCTCATCTTCCCTTCTTTCGCCTCTAGATCCGTCCTGTCATGGAATATTTATAGCACTCCTGGTCCAGCGTCACTGAATCGACACACTAACTCGCGGCTAAATATAGCCCAGCGCAGCCTGCGAGCTTTCCCATCTGTCAGCAGTCCCCAAAACACGGCGATGGGCTATTCACACCAGCTCCGCTCCGAGCCGCGATCCCTTCCGCGATCCTGGGCTCATTACAGGCCGTTCAGAGGAGAAAGGCCGGCAGCAGAAACATGCATCCCCACCACACCCTATCCCCCCATCCCTCTGAGACTCTTTGCTCTCCAAACACAGAGATAGAGAGGAGTGTGGAGAAACATTACGCTGCTCTTTTAACCTTCTGTGGACAGATTAATTACGTCACATCACTGTTACGTATACAGTGCCCTAAAAAGTATTCATATCGTCTTTTCCTGATTTTATGTTTCAACCATAAACTTCAATGTATTTTGCTGGGATTGCATGTGTGACTATTCAACACATGGAGTTGTGAAGTGGATTTTAAAATCTTTAGTCTGTTCTATACGTGAAAAAAGACTCGACAGGTGAGAGCAACATTTTTGCTTCTCTTCAAACCTGATGCTCATCTTTCTGCATAAACCAACCCAATGCAGGGAAGCATGGCGGGGGAGGCATAGTGTTGTAGGAATCTTTGCTTTCTTAGAAGGTACTAATAATTGTTTTTTTTTCCCATGGTTTTGCAAATCAGTGGAAGGAAACGTATACCAAAAGACTTTCCGCTGCATTTGTAAGGAAAGGTGGTTCTGCAAAGTATTAACTCAAGGGGTCTTGAATACAAATGCACACCAAGTTATTATAATTTTTTCATATTACTTTTAAAAAAAATCCAATTTCATTTTACAATTACAGAGTTTCCACACACTTTTAATGTCTTATGTTCATGCATCTATACTTAAATTCTTAATTCTTAAATTCATTTAAAAAATGAAATCTGGCCTTAAATACTTTCATCACAAGTCTTAAATTTTGTCGTGGCTGAACTATTTAATCTTGTATATCCTAAATTGTTTCTTTTCTTCATTTTTTTTATTGTTAATAATGGCCTTAAATAGGTCTTAAAGTCTTAAATTTGAGTTGGTGAAAACTGCAGAAACCCTGAAATACTTACTCCTTTTGTGTTGTTCTCCCACATAAAATCCCAATAAAACATAAAATATTTGCTTCCGACATGACAGAATCCCAACTTGCATGAATACTTTCACATGGCTTTTGCACCATCTTCAGATTGCTTGTTATTCTTGATGATGTTTTGCACCAATTTTTTTTTTTAGTCATTACCAAAAACTATTAATGTCAAGTTGCAGCAATATATAGGCTGTAGTTATGGTTCACAAGTAAATAGAGCTGGGAGCAAGGATTGTACAATTATTCCCAACGTTGCCGTTTGGAACACATTGACTCGTATTGGCTCAGCCGTCTCTCCAGTGTATATTTAAGGAGGGCACTGTAAATTAAAAGTATTGGCTAACGCCATTGAGCAACAGTGTCTGGAGGAGCATTAGAGTTGGCACTACGCAATGTTTATCCTGTCCAGTCCATGTTCTTTCCTCACACAGGATGGACTTGCATAACCACTTTGCAGTTTGGAACAGGCCCAGTTTATGCACTGATGGGTGAGATAGCTTTGAGTTTGTTTTTAGAATAGGAAGTGTCAGAGCAGGCGAGGGAGAACCTCCATCATGCTGTAATCTTAGATCAGATGGAAGGGTTCAGCGAACCTTAACATTTTGTCTGTGGGGGTGTTTAACTGTGTAGTTTTGTAGCCGTTTCAGAAATGACTGAAAATTAATGTATCGTATGTCGCGCTAAAAGTTTAGTTGAACTGTAGCGATTGATTAAGCAGAGATGAAGAGCAGATGTCTTTGGTTCTATCGTGACACCAGCTTTACAAGCGCCAATGTTCTGTTCCTGAAGGCTGTAGGTGATTTGATGGCCTAATTGACACCAGCTTGTATGTAATGGCTGACCTGGGGCTGTGTTCTTTCAATTAAGTGCTGCTCCTCCTTCTTATGCTTTAATCAGCCACATGGGTTTATTCTGCTTTTATCAGCTTCACTGATGTTCAGTTTTTTTTTTTAGCTGGTACTAATTGTACCGGTGTTTTTTCTGTAAGCATAGTGTAATAACATACAAATAACAGAGTAGACATTTAACATAAATGAGGGTTCAGTGTGTACTCCACTTTTAGGTCGTGGGTCATTATGGGTACAGTACAACGGAAAATGGCAGATAATTCAAATGTTGCTTTCTGGTTTCTCTTAATAAAATAAAGAAATCTCCCATGTTGGGACAGAGCCTCTTTATTTTGCCAAACGGTTTAAAAGCTTCCAACCACATTTTGCTCCTCTATGGGCTAAAAGACAAACAATGACTACTGGTGTATTTAGGGTAAATTAGATAAAAGTTTCAACTGGTCCTTCATCCAAATTAAAAGGCATTAAAACACAATGCAAAATGAAAAGCTACAACTAAATTAGCTTAGGGTTAGGATTAATGATGCTTGATATGAAGATATTTTTTGAATATGTAAATGGCTACAGTTGCTTAATTATATGAGGTTTTGTCTTGCCATATACCACTCTGCTGCCATATCACCACAATTCAAACTCTTGGCAGGGCTCATTTCTAATCAGGCAGTTTGGTCTTAAACGACCTTTCTGTCATTATTAGCTGCTTTTCTTGCATTAGTTTGGTGTGGAAAGCTTTCTCGGGTCACTTAATGTATTTTAGTCTTTATGAATTAAAATAAAGGCACACGCCACAAAAACAAACTTAAATGGCTGCATGTCTGTAAAATGATAGATTCTGTCATCATATTGGTCTATAAGGTAAAGAATGATCTTAGGCTTACCTTTTACAGTATTAACCATTTAGACCCCTTAGGAGATCAGAGGTCTGTTCACAGTTCCCCATGACCAGAACTATATTTACTCTCTATGCTCCTCTGCTCCAACCTGAAATGTCCAGAATTTGTTGGCTTCTTTAAATTGGGACTGAAAAACATTTGTTTTTACTGCAGCTTTTCCATGAAGATCAAAAATTAAAGTAATTTTTGATCTTCATGGAAAAGCTTTGTTTTTAAAGCCTTTTCAATGCGTTTTTTGTTTTTTACATTGTACTATTTTTCTTTACATGTTTCCTTGACAGAAAATAAATAGACATATTTATACCGGTTGCTAAGACTTCAGACAATATTTACATAGTATCTGCTGTTTTTGAATGCTTTCATACTAAATAATAGAGATTAAAACCCAGTAGATCAGAAGGAAAACACAATTACTTGCATCAATAAATTAAAGTTGCAGCTTTCCCTTGTCTGAGTAAGGGAGAGCATATTAATCGGTGATATTCCCCCTTTAGGCCACTTGCAGCAGGGTTATTAACATAGACTGATTAATGAGGGTGATTGCTGCGCAAATAAAATCCTAATTATTCATGAATTGCGTTTTTGTGAGGAGGAACTGTGTAAACAAACTCTAAACCGCCTCTTTGCCCCTCCAGGCCCTCGATGGCTTCTTCTTCGTGGTGAACATGGAGGGCAACATCGTGTTTGTGTCAGAGAACGTGACCCAGTACCTGCGCTACAACCAGGAGGAGCTGATGAACACCAGCGTGTACAGCGTGCTGCACGTCGGAGATCACGCCGAGTTCATCAAGAACCTGCTGCCTAAATCCCTCGGTTAGCCCTCGGCTTATTCTCCCTGCCAACGAATTCTGCCTCTACCTTGCATCACCTGGTGCTTTTTATTAGCCATGTCGTTGTGATTTAAATGTTTATGGTGGTTTTTCAGTGCCGGAAAGCTGGCTTGTAAAAAAAAAAAGAAAAGAAAAAAAATTAGCAGTGTGCAAAGATCCTAAAGGTTTTTCTTTTTCTGTTTTGCTGATGCTCAGCCCAGACTTTTTTCCTCTTACTCTTCTCCTCATCCTCCCTCGCTTTTCAGCTAATTAACTTCCTTTTTTGGCTTCTCTCTCCTGTCAGCAGCATAATGCTCTTCCTACATTCTCATTTCGTGCCCTTCCTTCCCCTTCTCTTCACTTTTCTTTTTTAAATGTTTTTTTCTCTCATTCTCTGCCACACACCCCTATCGAGATCCTCTTTTCTTGTTCTCAATTTCCCATACTTTCTAGCCCACCCATTAAAGTCATGCTTCATGCTTATTTAATGTAAACATTACAACTGTTTGTGCAATCCTCAGTTTAGCTCAGCTCAGGATATTTTTTTTTCCCCACCCCATCATCTTTTTTCCTCAAATTAGCCGTATGGCTTCATGTCCCATAAGGTGAGCTTTGTGTCACTGCGTCCCATCAGGAGCTCCGAGTTCTCCTCTGCTGGTGCTCCGGATTGAGGTCTGCATTCCCGGCCATCTGGGTGGGAGAGCTGCGCAGAACAGAGTACCCTGGAAATGATCACTGGGCTGTGTCCCAGTTACTGGGAGATTATCAATGCACTGAATGAGATCACAAACCAGATGGAGTGTGATGGGAGTTTGCTAGAAAGAAATGAGTTGGCCATACATGTCTTTTTTTATCTTGCTTGTCGTGCGTGTGTGTGTCTTAGCGAGTTATTTTGTGGCTGTGTAAGTGTTGGACAGGAGAAGAAAGATGGGCAGCGATGTTTTGGGAGGACGTGCATATGGAGGCCTGGCTGTGATGTGCTGCTGTGGATGGATGGCTCAGGGTTCCAACTGCTCATTAAAACTGATCTCTACCCAGCAACAGCTCTCCTCTTTTTCACACTTCCTCTGCCTTCATTCTCCCTACGTTGCTCTCATTATGTCTTCCACTTGCAGCGCGCTCGCCTCCTCTTGGCTCGCTCTTTGCATACTTCATGTTTCACTGTTCACTTTCAGTTGCAAGGAAAAGTGCCTCCTCCCACCCCCACCCTCTTTCAGACTATAAAAGTCTCCTTTGCCTCACCTCTCCCTCTCTCTCTCACTCTCTCTCTCTCTCACTCCGGCAGTCAACGGCGTCCCGTGGTCCAGCGAGGGTCTGAGGAGGAACAGCCACACGTTCAACTGCCGAATGCTGGTGAACCCACACAGCGAAAACCAGGACGAGTCGCACGAGTCCCAGCAGCAGAAATATGAGACCATGCAGTGTTTTGCAGTGTCAGAACCCAAGTCCATCAAGGAGGAAGGAGATGGTATGGAAGTGGGAAAGAGATGGATTGTTGGATCAGTTGACACTAAAGTAGTGACCTTATAAAACAACCTTGGACAAGATGATCGTTTTTTAATTTAGCGTAACATTTTGACATATCTGTATATTTCGTGCTTGTTTGGAAGTTGCCATAAATAGAAAGTAGCTATGGCTACTATTTTTTCTACATTTGTAACAGTGAATGTGGATCTTGCATATTTAGCAAATCCGTAACAACTTATTCAGCCCGATACAGATGTGCTCAAAGCAAATAATGATGCAGCAGCACAACTGAACAGTGAACACATTCAAACTCCAGCCTTTTATTTGAGTACATTTCATTTTTTATGGGGAAGAAAGAAATGAAATGTATCAAAGTGACGTCCAAATTTCTTCTAGAAATCTGGTGCACAAAGTTATCGGTTTCAAACGGTGGCATGGGCAGGATAAACATCGCTCGTTTTCCTTCTTCGGAAACACTGGATAAAGCGAATGATATTTCCAATTTCCTAGAAATTAATCATCTTAGTTATATATACAAAAGAAAGAAGTGCTTTAGTTGCATTTGTTGTAAAATAGTTTTGAGAGATTAAAACAAAATGTGGCCATAATTATTTTGTTAAAAGCCATTGTTTCCTAAAATGAAATTGTTTAAGTACATGCCATCAAATTGAAGGTTTGCATTTTTTTTCAGGCGAGTTGGAGACTACTTACTGGGATTGATTTCTGTCATTCATATTGTTCAAAGTTAACATGTAAGTGAGGAAAGTGTTGCAAAGACATGACCAATATTGACAAAATGTAGCTTTTCAATATAGACCACAAAGGACTCGAGGTCGGAGTCCCACAAACAAGGAGTAATGAGATTCTTTTTCTAAATTATATAAATAAAATAAAAATAAAAGGATATTTTTGATGTAACTGTGTAATCGGATAAACATAACATTACTCATAAATGGATGATCGTAGCATATGGGCTGTTAATGCTGTTTGTGTTGCCATTAACCCCCTTCATTGAAATAATAGCATTGTTTGCATATTTTACTGATGCTTAATGCCTCTTTCTCAGTTATTTTGTGTTTGTGAATTGCTGAATATTACAAGCCGCTGGTGGCCATAATCTGCATCAATCCTTCAGTCACCGGATTGTGGTTTCAAACTCGATGCCTATTTTAGTTTCAAGTCATTTTTTTTTCTGACTGCTAAAATTCCGACCTTTGAAAACAATGTGTGTCCATCACTTACAAACCAGTGTACGCCAACAGAGGACACGTCTTTAAAAAAGCCCCATCTTCTCTGTCTGCGTTGATTTTACTAGATTAGGCCCCTTTGATTCTACTGCACTAGACGAGCGTTCTTTATATGACCTCCAACCAGAAACGCTTTCATTAGACTAAAACTAAAAGCCTAATGTTGCCAGTTGTATTCCAGCAAACAGTATGAGAACATCTCTGGTTGAAGGTGTGTGAATGATTTTGAGCACCCCAGAGCACGATCGGCGGTTACAGTGTCAGGAATTCGCCACAGACAGAAACAGAAAGAAAGGAATTGGGGGGGAAATTAGTAGCGATTAAGATCTTTGATGGCCAGACCTCCCATGAGGTTCTATACACAAATGTGTGTGTGATAGCCTGTGGCACACGTCTCTGCGAAGAACATGAGGGATTGTGGATATTATTGGCTCACAAAAAGTTGGACCGCAGACTTTTTGGGGTCACTGAAGCAGTTGAATTGGCGAAGTCATTTTTAGAATTTTTTTTTTTTTTGTGCGCTGAAGAAGAGTGTCATTACTGTTGGGCAGGAGGAGGCGCGATGAGTGCGTGACGGCGCATTAGCCAGGACCAGACGGAGGTGCGGATGCAAACACTTATCAAGTCACTCACACTCCTTCAAAAGGTCACACTACATCATTCCCCTCGCCAGCAATAGCTGCTCCTCGCTAAAGGAGCAGAGCCCTGATCCCCACGCTCATTAATAACTGTATTAATTATGCTGCCTGGGAATAACATGCATTTCATTATCACTCCCTCCCTCTGTTTCTATCCTTTACGCCCCCCTTGTCCTCCCCTCTCACTCCCTCTTCGTCTCTCCTGTTTTATCCTCGTCCTCTTTGTTCCATCCTCCACCTTGTCTTTGGTTCCCGACATTTATTCGCTGTCTTCTTTATTTTTTTTTCTGCTCAGACTTCCAGTCGTGCCTGATCTGCGTGGCTCGGAGGGTGCCCACGAAGGAAAGGCCCATGCTTCCCACGCATGAGAGCTTCACCACTCGCCAGGACCTGCAAGGTAGAGCAGCTACAAACTGACGCATGGAGAAATTAATACTTGTTTAGGCTGAGTAAAAAAAGAAAAAAAAAAAGACTACCTTTGTGTTGAAATAAATTTCAATCTCTCCACAAATCAGCAGACATTGCTGCTAAGTATTTAAGGATCATATAAATGCCCTATTAGGATCGGACACGTTAGTTTCACCCACCCATCTTGTCTGCACTGTGGGAGGTGAAAAGAAAAACTGTTGCATACATGCACACAGCTGTTTGCACGTCACCTGGCCTCTGATGTACTAATGCCGTTTGTGTGGTATGCACACCCACAACCACATCACAAAAGACACACCTTCATGGTTAGTCAGCGACATATAGTAATTTCCTGTAGTTTCCCACCCAGACTTCCAGAGGTGTGCATGAATAGAAGCCTCTACTTACCGAGCTGTCCGTTAGCGCCACACAGAGCGTGACAATCACCATCATTTGTGGCATTCAGGACACATAGTTTGACATTTTTTTCCCCCCCTTAGAATTAAGCAAAACACCATGTAAGCTGCCAGACTGCCTCTGTAGTTTCTTTTTTGACGCCTTAGTGATTGTTAAATGTGATGTATTACTGCAAATGACTCCTGTTATTGCTACTGTGACATGTTGGTCCATGCAGCTGTCAGTCAAGCAGGAGGGAGTTTGTCAGCCCTTTAAACGGTCTGTTGCTCCCATTTTAAGCGGCACATACTTGAGGGACAAGTGTCGCACTGCTGCGACACTTGATTGCTTGTGTCGACACAAATATCCTGGATGTACTTGTTGAACCAGGTGGCAAAACAGTGACTTTTATTCAACCTGAAATTCTAAGTTTGAACATTTAACAATTTTAAATGTTCAAACTTAGCAGCCAGTTTGGGTCGGGAGACAGAAGTTTATGATTCCATATATCTGCAGCCATCGTAATGTCCTCTTTTGCAATTAGGTAAGATTACGTCGCTGGACACGAGTCTGCTGCGAGCGTCCATGAAGCCGGGCTGGGAGGATCTAGTGCGGCGATGCATCCAGAGGTTCCATCTACAGAACGATGGGGAGATGTCTTTTGCCAAGAGACACCAGCAAGAAGGTTATTAGTTTACACGTCTTCACAGTTGGTAGCCAAAATAAATCAATGAATTCAATATAAATAGTAGGATGGACACTTTTCCAACCAGTATAACTGGCCTTGAGCTGTAATCTAAAGAAGAATGGGCAGAAACGTCCCTGGAGATGTAAAGCTGAAAGACAAACGGTAAAATGGTTGAACCTGTAACTTCAATGGTTCCATGTTTGTTTGTCATATCAGGTCATAATAAAAGACTTTGAAGTTTGTTTTAGATGTTTTGAAGAGGGAAAAGAAGTTTAAGGCTCTGGAAAAAAATATATATTTGAATGAATTGGACCAAAAAGCAGCCAATCATGAACTTCAGTCCTTGGATCATCCATCAATCTATCCTAATACTGGGACCAGCAGGGACACATTTGTTTTATTTAAAAATTATAAAAAGAAAAAAAAATGTTTTTGTGCTTGCTGACGTGAAGCCTGCTGTGTCTACAGTTCTCCGCCACGGTCAAGCTTTCAGTCCAATCTACCGGTTCTCCCTCTCTGATGGAACCATCGTTTCTGCCCACACCAAGAGCAAACTGGTTCGCTCCTCTGCCACGAACGAACCCCAGCTCTATATGTCCCTGCACATCCTACAGAGGTATGTCTCCAAATCTACACATCTGTCAGAAAGAAAACTAATCTTAAAATTTGCTTCAGTGTTTTAGCCTGTTGATGCTCTACAGCAGCCACTGTTTTGTTTGTATGTGAAGAGGATAGCATCTTTGCTCTGTGTGAACCATAAGTGATTTCTAACTTGGTTGATAACAACCTGAATGTGATGAATTCAATTTAATTCAGGTCATGTCCATTTGTTGATCCCCTTTTTGCTTATGAACTGAATTTCCATCTACAGCAACAAATCCATGATTATTCTATCCTCTAGTTTGTGCCACAAATCTAATAGCAGTGAGGTTCGACTGTGGAAAAATACCAATGTATGCAACGGCTGTGCTTTATTTGGAATCACTGCTGCCATTAGCTTTGTGTTGCCCTGCGTCGCTTTCCTGGAATAAATCGCAATAAGATATATTGCTGTAATTAACTTTTGTGCATACTCTTGTCTTTTTCCTCAATAGATGGAGATGTTGCCATTCATAAAAAAGCGTTCCAAAGTGCTTTACAGGAAATCAAATGAAAGACTTTAAAATTGCCAAAACCTTGAAGCTTGCATAAAATGTCTATCACTTTAAATAATTGCATAAAAGCACAAAAACGTTAAAATGGTCATTATTATTTCTTATTGTCACATGTCAGTCACTCATTTATGTTTGTGCAAATGGTTTTTTAGTGAGACTCTTTAGTGGAAAGTCATAGTAAACAGAGGCAGTTTTAGTTTCTGCACATCTCAATTATCTTAGAAGTACTTTCTGTGCTTTTCCTTACATGGAAAGTATTTCTGGCTCAGTATTTGTGTTAAACTGTTTTTTTTTTTCCTGGGTGGAATCAATGAAGGAGCTACTGCTACCATTAACTGTTTTCATAGAACACGTAATCCTTCACTTGAACTATAAACTTAATCTAACTTCTTTTATGGTCTCCATTAACAATTGCATTTTACGGTTTTGAGTTAATATTTTGTAAAATATTAAAGTGGAGATATTTCCTGAGGTGTTTTTTTTGCTTGTTTTGCTTAATTTCTTTGAAAGATTGAAAGGTATTTTCTCAAACAACATGTGAAGAACCACAGACAACGTTTATTAGTTTTCAACCAAGCTTTTGTTAAAGCGAGAAGGCACAGTGGACCGCTTCTCCAAGCTGCTCACTGCACGTTCTGAAAAACCTTCAGTTAGAGCTTGTCTTTATTTTCAGGGGGACAGGGTGGATTGAATGTGGGAGAGTGAAAGCAACATTTTATCCTGACAGCGAGGGGGGCTATCTTGATAACAGGGAAGGGGGACACAGAAACTAAATTCTACACACAGACAGTTTTACAACTAAGGAGTATCTCCAGAGAATAAACATGCTCGAGGTTAAGGAAAGGCTAGTTATGCCTTTACACACAGTTTATCTAGTTGTGTCTCTCTAGGGTGAGAACACTAAAATCTTTAAGTGAAAATCAAACCAATTATATAAAACTGCTAATGTTAGAGTGATAACAAAACATAGTAGTTCTAACAAAGACAGTCAGGGTAAAATGACAGCAATGAGAATATGAAAGAGATTTAGTCTATTTAGCTGATTATCCCTTTATGACTATATTTATCCTCACTCCTCCGTGATGTTAGTTGACATTAAGTTTTATACCTGTTATAAGCTGGTGCAGAAGTTACTCAGTGAGTCAGTCAAGTGTTCCTACTCAGATGTAATTTTTTTTATTTTTTGCATCAACAATACTTGCAGAAATGTAACTTCTCACTTTAGTCGATTTGTGGGAAAACATTTTCACTGTTGTTTTTTTTTTATTATTATTTATGTCTGAAAGTTTAATAATTAAGACATTTCTCTACCTGTTCATTTAGAGAGCACCCGGTGTGTGGAATGGGTCAGGACATAGGCGGGCAGGAAACGGGGATGACCACCAAACCGATGAACCCCTCCACTCCCTCCATGACTCCACTGACCCCGTGCAGTTTGCCAAGTTTGGGGCTTCAGGGCCAAGACACTACGATCAGCAGCAACAGCACGCCTTTCTCTCCTCCGGGCCCGGCCGGCCCCAGGGAGCCAGCGGCCATGGGGGGCCACATGCAGGGCTACCGCTTTGGCTGCCCCCCTCCACACTCTAACTTCAGCGGAGGCATGCAGCTGCCACAGCAGGGCCCCAACTGGAGGATGAACAGCCCCTCCCGTGCCAGCCCCAGTCCGGCTGGGGGGCCCCACCCACCTCAGCAGAACTCTATGCTGTCGCCAAGGCACCGGGGCAGCCCAGGGGGTGCGGGGAGCCCGCGTGTAGCCGGGGGCCTACAGTCGCCTTCTCCTGTCGGGATGTGCGGCAGCAGCCCTGGAAGCGCGGGCAGCACCCATTCTAACAGCTACACTAGCAGCTCTCTGACCGCTCTGCAGGCCCTCAGTGAGTGCCACGGCGTGGGGCACGGGCCCTCGCATGCACACACACTGGGCTCCCCTGACCGGAAGATAGGCTCCCCAGCTGGGGTTACGCCAGGGTCAGGGGTAAACCCTCACATGATGTCGAAATTTGGAGGAGGCTCGAGCATCGCGGGCGGATCGGGAGACTTCGGCGCTCACTCAGAGGTGAATCAGGGACACGCCCAGGCCGACGGCAACCAAACAGAGCCCAAGGAGGAGAGGGACGACGGTCACGAAGCTCACAGCCGCGTCCACGACAACAAGGGGAACACCAAGCTACTGCAGCTGCTCACCACCAAGCCAGAACCCCTGGAGACGCCCCTGTCACCGGGCAGCGCGGGGGACGGAAAGGACCAGGCTGGCGCCGGGGCCCGAGGCGGCCATGCGGTCGGGAGCACTCATGCCACCTCACTCAAAGAAAAACACAAAATCCTCCACCAACTGCTCCAGAACAGTACATCCCCTGTAGACCTGGCCAAGCTCACCGCTGAGGCTACAGGCAAGGAGCTGGGCCAGGACCAATCACAAGGTGCTGGGAACCCGACGTCGGGGGCAGAAATCACTACCAAGCAGGAGCCGTTGAGCCCCAGGAAGAAGGACAATGCACTGCTGCGGTATCTACTGGATAAGGATGACACTGTAATGAAGGACAAGGTCTCTAAGCTGGAGCCCGGGGAGGTGAAGGTCAAGGAACACCCCCAGGTCAAGGTGGAGAAGCAGGATGCTGGATACGATCGGGCCGAGCAGGTCAGTGTTTGAAGAAAACTTTACTTGTTTTGTGTTCTTGTTTATGTACACACACATCAGCAGCTCTCTGATTAACCAGACTGAGCTTTAGCTGTTTTGCAAAGAAGTAGGTGATATGTTATAGATGAAATGAATAGTGGTGATAATCAATTATAGAAATAATCGTCAATCGATTAGTAAGTGATTATCGTTAACTGGAATATATAGACCCAAAACAAGGCAATTAGCTGAAAGAATAACATATTTAGGGGAGTAATTAATCTAAAACTGCACAAAAAAATATTTTGCATTTAAGTTTTAAAAAAGTGTCTGAAATTATGTTCTACCCCGAACAAAAGGAAAATTATGCAATTATTAATCTGTTAGTTGAATAGTCGTCAGAATAGTTGATAGAATAATTGATAATTAAGATAGTTAGTTGCAGCTCTGCCGTATATTCTAAAATAATACAAATGCACATCAGACCTTTCAGGTTTTATCTGCCATGTCAACTAATTAATTCTGCATTATGTGTTGATTTATTACATAAAAGGCCAATAAAATGTAAAAGGTGTGAAAACTTCCTCCCTCTCCTTGCATTTGAAGTTTTGTTTTTTTCCAGTGAATTTGCAGCGCCTGGACTTTATTAAGGTGTATAAACACATCTGGTCCCCTCACCGCCTTTGTGTTGGCAGCAGCCTGCTAAGGGAATCTATCTGCCAGCTTCAAACAACTGACATTTGGAGGGAGCTCCCTGTGGTTCTCTTCAGCCATTTGATCCCAGTTGCATTTGGCCGGAGTCCTCAGGGTTGGCAGAGCTGGAGGCGGACTCGGCGCTGAAGGAGGGAGGGGAGAAAAAGAATTTTAAAAAAAAACAAAAAAAGGAGCGAACAAACCTCAAACCTCTGCCTCAACAGGGCAGAGGTTTGAGATCGACCTGCTGAAGCTCACACATTCAATAAGACTCGCATTCGTACAGGAAGCTGCAACCACATTACAAAGAATAACACCAACATCCTTCCTCTTATTGATCTCTTTCTCTTATTTTCTATTCCGAATTGGCGTCAGTTGTCGTGTTTTCGTGTAGCGGCTGTTTAGGTACACGTATAAAACAGGAGTGGACGCAGTTTGCTGGATAATGAAAGACTGAACAAAGAAGAGGGAGATGAGAAAGGTGTAGATACCCCCAGGAGAGCCCAGCCTCGGCATGCAGAGTGAAAATGATGAGCCATATGCTCCTGCTTGTTCTCGCTGCTGCCATGGAGATGGCGGGCAGAGCGATCGCTGGGCTTGTAGGACGTACACGAAGAGAATGCAGGGTTTAGTAATGAAGGTTTGATTTTCGTGGAGGTGCAAAGCAATAAAGTAAACCCAAACAATGGAACGGATTCGGTGGTTTTTAACGGCAGCCATGAAATGAGATCGTTATTAAAGCAGTCATTCCTTCAGTTGGCGACGGCTCATTCCAGACTAACAGATTTCATTAATGAGAAAAAGGACATTTGTTAGACACGCACTAATCTGTGACTTCATTAGTGACTTTGTGTGGGTGTGTGTGTGTAGTTTTCTGCATTCTTATGGTGAATCGCTGCTTGGCCATGTGTGAAAACTGACTGAACTAGCTACCGAGAGTCATCCTCTCCACTAACCTCACCCACTGCTTCCTCACTGACTCTCAGCCTTCCTCTGCCTTGCTCCTCCTCATTCTCTTCTCCCTCCTCACCGTCATCGTTTCAGGGCTGAATTATTGATGGCCGGGGCAGAGTTAAATGAGAAATCAAATTCCAGTTATGGCCGAGGTTCATTGTATGGCACCTTGAAGCTTGTGATTTGATCAGCTATCAGTTATCAACAGAGTAGGTGGACATATTAGGTGACTGTGTTGAAAGTGTTGTTGCACCTTTTTTGTTCTTTCACTACAAAGTGAGACAAGAAAACGTGTCGCACACACAAGGTTATGATCCAACAGTCTGGAAAGGTTTAGAGTTTGACTTCCTAAGTATTTTTTACACAAAGTATTTTCAAAAATTAAGTTATACAGAGAAAATAGACGATGTTAGAATATTTCCAAGCCAGTTTAGAAATGGAAATAAACCATTTTATATCAATTCATATATCCATCTATTCAAATAAGCCATTTTTCACTACATTTTTTTATATCACTAAGGTGCACAAATGAACCACATTTAATTCTATTTTTTTAATTTACTGATATTTATTGATGCTCTTGTAGAAGAAATGCTGGAGAAACTTCCAGTAATGCGGTCAGTTTTTTTGTGGGGGTTTATTTAGCATCATTTATTGAAATATGAGACGAGGACAAGTCAAAATTCTTATCGTGATACATTTTTCTTAATGAATGTTATTATAAATGTCCATTCCTTCGCTGTTTACGTTGCTGCTTCTCAGATTGTTGTTTAAGCGATTTTAGCTATTAGCCGTTAATATGAGATCATTTCAAAGCATGAGTCCAAGCAGGTGCAGCTGTGAGGGAAACGGCTCTGTGGCCCCTGCTGAGCAGCCACGTTCGTGACGCAGTGCTTTCAACATTTTTCAGCTTCTGGTTACCTGAGAAGAGCTGTGTAATTTGATCACCTGTCATAAATAGTTTCTTGAGCAGCAGCCATTACCAACTTGTTGCTCCAATGAAAGAAATGTAATTCTACACTCGCTAATTACCAGACAAGATAAATAAATATACAAGGATTGAGGAAAGGAGCTGGGATTTGGATTCAGATTTACCTGCATTTAACTCGTCAAAAACAGATTTTAAAATTGCAAGTTTAAAGCCATCTTGCATGAATTAAATATCCAAGAGTAGCATGGAGTGTTCTGTGATTTTCCATAAACTGTGTGCACGCAATTACAAGGCAAGTCTTATTTTGGAGGATTATTTTTTATTGATCACCAACTACAGCATTAATCCAAGCTGTTAATAATCATAAAACATGAATGTTTAAGAAGGTGAAAGCGAGCTCATGCCCCAAGTCTTAGTAACTTCAAGATTATGGCACCCCTTGAGAGATTCTTTTGGTAATTTTTGACTTTTGAGAGTAAGTAAATCTCTTTTTTTGGCCCATTTTACCGAAGTAGAGGAAGCTGCCCTGCCTCTTTACACAGATACATCTGGAATGGTCAAATCCATTCAGCATTCAAGTTTATCCAGCTTAGATTTAGGAAATATGCCTAAAAATTATGATATGGTTAACAATAATCACTTCCTTTATAACTGAGCACACAGTGTATGCAGGATCCACACTTTTTAATGAAAATCATAATATGATCTTCAAAGGAAAAACAATAATAGGAAAAAATTTAAATTATAATAAAGGTAAAAGTAACTTTGCAGCGCTCCATACACCATGTCTGCATGTTATTTGATTATAAAACTTTTCAAAGATGTTAAATGGCTTGAAGAAGAGATTTATCTTGTATTTAAAATAGCCAAGCTCCATTACCCTATGAAGTTCACCAAGTTGATAATTTTGCAGTGACTCATCAGTGATGGTAGTTGGTAAATATTGGTATATATTATTATGATGTTATCATGTATCTGTCAGCAATATTTTGTACTCATATTTATTTCAAACTTAAATGCCAGCATTCTTGTAGGGTCATTTTAGTTTGTTTACTTGACAGTGGCACTTCTGCTTTACTCGATCTGTTTCTAAGTTCCCTTTCCTGTCAAATGCCATGAACTAAGACAAAAAAAAAACATCCACCCTCCAGCCATAGAACCCCCCACACCAGCATCGACTAGTTCTTGAGAATAAAAGTAAGAACAAGGGATTTATAAGAACAAGACAGGTTCATATCAGCATTTTGAGAAAAACGAACGTCTTTTTGTTTATGAAGAAAAATCTTTCATAAATCTGAATTTGAAAAGAATGTGTCATCAGTGCAGCGTGATTCAGTCCACATTTGACCAATATACAACTGTTTTCAAGCTTTCATTTTATGATAATCCTAATGCATAAAAACAACAGAACATTTTTCTTTGTTAAATGTAGATATCACAATTTGCTGATGCAATATCATAATCAATGGTAGTTTCTTTATTTGTATTAAAAAGAGTACACAAATAGGTGGGGTTTATTAGTGGTTCAGTTTTTGTGGATTTTCCTGTAGGACCAAAGTATTCACAAAAGATTTGCCTATTCATTCTTCTCGGTGCTGATTGGCTGTACCCCCATGGGCAGAAACAATAAAAACTTCTGCTGTAGCTCTAAGACTGTTTCCACTGTGTGGATTAATGCATATTAAGGTGTATTTGGTCTTTGAATTATTAAAATAGACAATTATAAACTTTTTTACAGGGAGTATTTACATATTTTAGCTGTTCTCAGGCAACTGTGGGCCTTACCTCTGCAAAAACTCAGTAGCTTTAAAATTATGTAATTTAGCATCTTCATTTTATTAGTATTACATTCAATTATGCTGGACTTAACTCGCCAATAATGTTCTGTATGCTGCAGCCATTCTTGTTAATTTTTCTTGATGGCAAAAGATATTTAATCCCAATAAGTATTTTTTTTATTGTTTTTTTTATTTAGGACTGATATAATAATTATCCCAACACAGGGGTAACTCAATTAGAAAGCCCTACGTATCTTAAGATGCACAACTCAGCAGAGAAATTTCCAGAAATGTCTTACATAGCAGTTAGCACAAATGCTTGGCTAATGCTTGCATATGGGTCGTTGATGCTTCAGCTCATAGCATATCAGTGCAGTTTTAGTTAACATTGTGCTGACAGAAGTCATTGAAAAAGTTGTTTGTCTTCTTCACAAACTTTGCCCTTTGCTTTGAACAACATAAAATGTAATTATTGGTGTTTCAGCTGTTCTATGTGCAGCTTTTCCAGGCAGATGTCTGTGGATATGAATACAGCATTTAGAGCAGGAACCAAGACATATAGACATACTGCAAACAACATTGTAAAAGATAAAAATGTCTTGGTGTTTAAAAACAAAAACAGATGCACAAGATAATGCTAATGGTCTATAATGCAGTTTAGCAAGTCACGGACATGAAAATAGGCTTTAAAAAAAATTCAGCTACATGTGTACAGTTGGTAAACAAAACATAGATGGAAGACCTGTCAGGAGCATTAATATTAATAATTTGATTTCAGCTACAACTATGTGAATTTGATAGAAATGTGCAGGCATGAGTAGGTCTTGATCTGCAGTAAAAGTTTGGACTGGTTGTAGTGTTGTGGATGGATATTTTTTTAGTACCAACTGAGCATGGTTTAAACCACTTCCGTTTTTTTCTGACCACCGTGTCCCATCTTAAGATAGCTGCTTGAACCAGGCAGCTATTATGGAATAGCGCAAAATTCAAAACATCCCAATCCTGTTTGTTCTGTGCTATTAAGAATTAAGTCGGCTAAATTGTATTGCCAAAAGAGGATCAGACCCTGCTACGAGCAAGGTGCATGTGGTCGTCAAATGTATGTGAAACAGAGTAAAATGTCTACTTTTGCAGAGGTGTTATCAAGTATCGGATGAGTCCGGTTTGGTTTGTAGGAGTAGATGTTGGTCAGCGCTTCATCTCTGGCTCACTGTGGGGAAATGTCAGCCTGCTGTTGCTAGGCATGCAAATGTCTCTGAGTGCCTAAACTATGAAACATGCATAAAATGTAGGACAGATCAGCAGCTGACAGCTAATTTCTGCAGCATGAAGATCATTTTCTGTCTGTATCGGTACTTAAATATTATTTTCTTTTAAGTAATCTAACTTGCTGTCATCATCACTATTCAGGAGCTGATTCTACCTAATTTTAAGAAATAAAATTTGATAATACATTAAATAAGGTGCATTTTTTTCAGCTTTTTCTTGAGTGCTTTCAGAGTGAGTCTAAGACTTAATTGAGTGATAAATGTCTAATCTGTGAGTGCTTCGAGACTGTATATTTACCAAGTTGTGTTTTTTTATTTTTTATGTCCTGCCTCTGAACGTTTGTGTGTTGCCTGTGTTCGTACGCTTATAGGTTGTAGAGCTGAGAAAAGGAGAACACGGATTGAATTACATACACAGACATGCACCGAAGGCCAGCCAGTTAAAAGGATTGATAGCAGCAGAACCCATTAAGAGTAAAAGCAACTAGAAATGGAGAGAATTGAAAGTGGGAGGAGAGAGAATCAAGGAGGAGGAGAGCAAACGGAGTGTACAGAGGCATTACATCATTCCTGACCTCATTAGGGCTTTTCTCTCTCCCACCACTCCATCCTCACTCTGCTACGCTCTCCAGGTCTCCTATATATTCACTCTGCTCGTCCTTTATCAGAATCATCAGTGTTGTGGGGCTAATCATTTTTATCCTGTTTGTATGAGGACCTACCGGGTCTGCCTCTCGTCGTGTGAAAGCCTTGAGCTCTTCAGATAAATATTGTATCAGACATTTTTGGCTACCCTGTTATCATCCGTAGCAGTTGCATGCCTGACAAATAAATGTCACTGTATGGAAAACTGAAGTGCAACCCTAGACAGTAATGTGGTGCTGTATTGCTGTACAGTATGTCACGATCTGTAAATATTAGCCCAGGCACGCTGCACTCTGCTGGACAGTTGTGGCCACTGCAACTTATTTACTAAAACTTCCAGTGGCTGCCTTAAAATCATTACATTTCATTGATTATCTGCTTTTTTTTTTAATTGATTAAATTTTTCAAAATTTGTTTGGAGTTCTTATAATTGTTAGATGTACACTCTTGATCAAAGTCTTACAGCTTAAAAAATACCGCTGGTACTCACGTTTTGTGAAACTGGACTAACACCAGTGGCACCAAAGTTCAACTTTAAATTGTAAAAAGATTAAATGGGAGCAAGATGCAAACAAGAGTGGACTATTTCCTGAACACCTTATTTAAATTTAAAATGGGTTGTGCGACGGCTAATTAAAAAGTTTAAAATTGTTAGTTCAAATAAAGAAACAAAACTTGGAATGACACATGCCTTGAAGAAGTTAAAGCTACATGCCCTTATAAATAAGTTTTTCGTGTTTTCACATTTGAACGATAGGGAACCAAAATTACAACATTTGTTATATTTTCACCAGTGCTTTAAGACTGCACTGTGAAACAGACCAAACACTTTGAAAAACCTGTTCACCTCCTCGTTTGTGGTGGTGCTGCACCAAGAACCACTGAAGGAAACAACAGGAAAACATAGCGCAACTTCCTCCTTCACAAAACGAAAACAAAAATGCATTGGCATCAGATTTTGGCAGTAGTGAGATTTCTCTTTTGTTTCTGATTAAAAAAAACACGAGCCAAATCTCCCACTAGCGCTAGATGTGGGCATTTTGTTTTTGTTGTATTTGCCCAGAATGTCCTGTGCTATAGAGTGCTTCCTGCTTTTGGGGAGGTCTCCAGTCCACTTGGCAATCAGATGTGCATTTGAATTGCTCCAGAATACACTTCAATCGAACCTAGACCCAGATCTTTTGGTGTACCATAGTTCAATTGCCTTTTAACAGCCTGTGACTTAAATTTGATTATCTGGGGTCAAACATCCAACCTTTGGAACGGAGAATAAACTTAGGAATAAAATATTTCTCATCTTTTAGTGTCTTGTGTGTGGCCCTTGCACCCAAGGAACAAGTACGAAAGCAAATTTGTGTTGTTGGAGGCCAAGATGTAGAGATGTAGTGTCACAAGAGTTCTTACTTGTGTAGTTCAACAATCCTTCCTCAGTCATAGACAGAAAACCATGTGTCATAACGATGCTGTACTTTCTTGACAGAAAATGACATGAAACCCAGAATCAGGCATAAATTTTAAGTTCCTAAGACTATTTACAGACTAGTCGATGAACAGTTTGTTTGCTTCAATGTAGTTTTCATTAAAAATATATATTCTCCATTAGTTTTGTCTCTTGTTCCCTTTTCTTACAGCTTCAACTTGACAGTTATTCATAGATGAACAAGTGGTCATTTTAATACTATTTGATTTTAAGAAAATAATCTGTCACTTGTTTTCCAGGTGACAATATAATTGTTACATTATATATCATGGCGAAATAAACTACCCCTTCAAAATGAAAGAAGTTTTGATGTATATTAAACTGGAGCAAATGAAAGGTCATCATGAACTAGTTTGTCAGGAGGCCTATAGTCTGAAAACTGGGTAGATCATGTTTCTGCAGCATTAACAGTATCCATGTGACCTTGTTAGCGCTCTAATCTTATCCAGTTTGACAGTGATTTGATGTATCTTATTCTTGGTAAATGAAGATAGTTTTCATTTTGCATGTTTGCATCTTGCTTTTCTCTGTCTTTCTCCTGCTAGACATTTGTAATGTCTTTTATGTAAAGCAAACATCCTGTTGGCTTTTTTCATTTTACACTTCAGATGACTGAAAGTGTCAGAAGTATATGAAAATACAAAGAAAAACCTAGGAATTATCTGTTTTTTTTGGGGGGGGGGATGGTTATCAGTGGCTGCTCCACGAGGCCGCCACTATCTGGAAACGCTCGCCTCGTCTCGGAAAACCGAGTATCTGTTGGAGGCTGCTTCTATTTTCTAAAAATGGCAACTATTTCCCTGACCCTTACCTCCCGTCACTGAGCAAGTAAAGCTCTCTCCCCACCTTGGCCTTGTCCTTGTTGAAGATAAAAGCTTGTGGAAAGCAACAACAACTTGTCACATCAGATGATATTCCTTTTGTATTTACATGTAGCCCTGAATGGTGTTTGGTTCTTTGATTGAACTTCTTTATTTTACTCCATTATGTGGTTGAAAAATTGTACACTATTATACATTTCAGATTCTGAAACAGGAGAGTTTTAAATTGTAAAAGGGTTTAACAAGTCCTTTAAATTGATCATCTCGCAACTATTTCCCTGACCCTTACCTCCCGTCACTGAGCAAGTAAAGTGATGGGAGGTCACTTTAATTGACCTCCCGTCAAGTAAAGGTCAAGCACACACCTTTACTTGATGTCTTGAGCACACAAGTTTTCCTCCATACAGGAAATATTGTGCATTTGAATCGCACAATATGCATCCTCTATTTGTTCATATGTTCTTCAACTTTTTTCCAAGACATAGTCTTTCCTCTCCTACCAACACTTGCTTTTGATGTTTATTAAGGGAGTTAAAATGTTCTTGGTAGTTATCCTCTGCCGGCTCATTCAATATAGAAAAAAAGTCATTAACATAGTTTGGCTTAAAAACAGGCATTTCAGCATTTGGCTAACACCTTCTGGGAATGACCATAGTGTGAAGCCTTACGTATACTATAAAGCCTTGAATTTAGGTACTAATGCAAAATATGCAAAAAACAAACATAATTGTACTTTAATTGTTAAGCAAGTAAGTATAATATATGCATTATAAAGCCTTATAAAGTCCTAAACCTGACTTCAGGAAACAAAACTTAAAATCTGGGGTCACTCGAAGGTAACATGTTTGTTCTTGTGTCCAAGACTGTTTTTGTTCATTTGAACTTTAAAGCAGTGTGAATGTTTTCCTGATGGCGTGATGCTACAGCCACTACTAGCTAGAGCCAGATTCTTTGGTTTGAATCCTCCTTGATTCTTTGTCATCTGAGGATCAGGTTTCTCTACAGAACCCGTTCCAGCAGTCGAACATCTTGTCAAACGTTCATTAGAATGTTATGTATCGGTACTTCCATGTCTGGGTTTAATCGGTTTCTAATTGGAATCCCACATGCCTCATCTGTTTGTGTTTTCATAGTCATCGGAGCTTGACGACATCCTGAATGACCTGCAGAGCGCTCAGCCGCAGCTCTTCTGTGAGCAGCGGCCGGTTTCGCTCCCCAGTCCCATGGACAAACAGAACATCTTTAATGACATCCTGCAGATGTCGGAGAACAACGCCGCCATGGCGACGCAGCAGCAATCCAGAGGCCTCGGACCCGGCATGGGTCAAACTAGTAAGTCCAGCTCAAACTCAGGAAAAAAAAAAACAGGAAACATTTTTTTAAGCCCGTTTGTTCTTGCTTTTTAGACTTTGGCGCTGTCCGACCAGGGCAGCCAGGCAGGGCATTACCAGTGAGGAGTGTCTCTCTGGACATGAATGTCCCCTCACAGCAGCCATCATTGCAGTACCCCATACGGGCCAACAGCCCATACCCCGTAATGCAACAGCAGCAAGGCATGTTGGGAGGTCATGGCATGATGCCCAACCAGCCTGGTATGGCCAATGCAGGTAAATCTAACCACGAGCTCTTCAAATCAAATCAAATTATGTTGTTGTGTTCCAATGTGAAAAACTAAAATACAACTGTAGTCTTGAACTGTGATACTTGTGGCTGATTCCAAATTCTGATTAGACACTTTTCCTTCTGCCTCTGTGTCTCTCACCATAACCCATCAACATCATGACACACTGACTCACTTCCTGTGACAGGAAATAGTCGCCCACACACCAGCGAAGTTTCTCTGACTGTGTCTCCCACATATTGATCCTCCCCAAGCAACTTCCAGCATTGCTCACAAAAGATTTCCCCTTTCACATTGATCCCAGACCGCAATATGTTTGCAGAGAACGTTCTCCAAAATTTCTTCATTCCGTTTTCTCACCGCCTCTTGTCTCTGCGTCGTTGTCCTTCCTCCCCCTCCCACAGGATTGATGGCCCAAGGTGGTCCGCGGCCAGCCATGCAGCAGCAGCAGCAGCCGGAGGGATGGACCAGTCCAGCTTCTGCACCTCCTATTGGAGCTTCTGCTCCGGGACAGCAAGGAGCCATGCAGGGTAGGATGGTGCCCGGCACCACTCCGATGAGACCCAACAGCCAGCCAGGACCCCGGCCGATGCTGCAGTCTCCACTAATGGCCAACGGTGAGAGACAACTTAAAATGTCTTGGTATGAAGGCGCAGAAATAAGAAGCTGCATTGCAAAGACGTTAAATCTGTAGCTCATGATATCGCCCATTTGGAGCTGCTTAAGTACAGTGAAGAAGACCTCAGCTCACCCCCTCATAGTTTACTAGCTTATCAGAGTTGTAAAGGATGCCATCTTGTGGTTGGTCATGGTGTGGCAAGTGAATTATTTTACACCTATAATTTTTTACCTTTTTTGCTGAAAGAGAAATTATAAAAGTATAAAAAATTGTCTCTGGGCATCTCTCTAATAATTACATTGACCTGGATATTTCTTTCTTTCTCTTTCAGCCCAACCTGATATGGACCTTAATATGGTCGGCCACCATTTCTCCCAGCAACAGGCTCCGCCCAATCAGACAGCCCCTTGGCCGGACAGCATGATGCCAATCGATCAGACGCGTTTTGTAAACCAGAACAGGTACATTTTTAATCGCAAATTACCTTTTTGTGTTTCCAAAAGGAGTCAGTGGCACCTCCATCTGGGGATATTCTTGAATGTAGACACTATTTTTCCTGAACCTTTCTATAATACAAGTGGACATTAGACATTTTTGTTTCTTTTTTGCACAGACCTGCACAGCAAGACGATCTCCTCTGCAATCCGAGTCTTGATCAAGGTAGCGCAGTGGATGAGGGGGCCTTGATGTCCCAGCTGTACTCAGCACTAAAAGATTTTGATGGTCTAGAAGAGATCGATCGAGCTCTCGGCATCCCCGCCCTGGTAGAACAGGTGAGCTTTTCTAACACTTTTCTTGCATGGGTAATAATACAACTTGAATTGTCATAAATCTTATCAAGTAAGTCCAAATATTTTGCTGTGCATTTGTATTATGCCTTCTTTTAAATTAGAATACCTCTAAATAAAATCTGGTACAACCAGCTACCTTCGAACGTCACCTCATTAGTAGAAAGAGTCTACCTGTTTGCAGCTTAATCAGAAGTTTCATAAAGAACTTTAGTGAATAAAGAGCAATCTGTAGATTAAAGAACATAGCATACAGGTCGGTGTTAAGGTTGTAAATTCCTAATACAGTACACTACAATGTCATTTGTGGTTGTTGTGGGAAAATATTTTAGAAAAAGGTTTAGGTGACTGAATCCTTAGCAAAGTGCTGTAAGATTTTTTTGTTTGTTTGTTTTTTTGCACCAACTTCTTACAGATATTCCACTAATGTTGATTGTTTGCTGTTCCAGAGCCAGTCACTGGAACCAGACCAGTTCCCCCAGGACCCTACCATCATGTTGGACCAGAAGCCCCCAATGTACACGCAGCAATTTGGCCCGCCGCCCTCCCACATGGTACCGAGAGGCTTTCCCGGCCCTCCCATACAGGAGCCTGGCTTTCACCCGATGGCTGGCCAGATGGGGCCCCGGCCAAGCTACCCAATGATGAGAATGCAGACCCGGCCCGGACTCAGGCCGGGCGGTGTCGCCCCGAACCAGCCCAACGCACTACGGCTGCAGCTCCAGCACCGGCTTCAGTCCCAACAGGTACGTTAGACCACCCTGACATATAGCTCATTGATCGACTCTGAGCTCGGTTTGAGTTATGTAATTTGACAAATTTGAAGCCACTGATTGCACACATTTAGACTTCTTAGTGGTCTTTCTGTATTTTGTACCATTATTACCAATTTCTTGTAATTTGAGGTAAATATGTTGTGTGTGTGTGTTCATCCATGTGTGTTAATTGTTTTTCAACATTAACATGTCAGGGGGCTAGAGAAGAAATTAACCTTTGTGGCTAAATCTGACTTATTTCCAGGAGGTTTTGATGTACTCATGTTGATTTCAGAGAGTAAAACTTACGAATGAATGAGAAAAAACTAAATTCAAAGAAATGAAGGTGGTGCTCAAATAAACTTCAGTCAGTAACTCTTTCTGTTTGTGCTTAAATGTGTTTTTGTGGGGATTTTTCCAGCAGAAAAGTCAGCCAATGATGACTCAGATGACTGGCGTGTCAAATGTGAACCTACCTCTTCGAGCCAGTGCTTCAAGCCAGGTACAACCACCATCATGTAACATTCCTGCACAAACATGTTCCATCTACTAATTTAGCTTCCTGATGCTTCACAACAAACTAAAGACTTAAAGACGCCACAGTATATTCCAAAACTATTCATATGCCTTGAATATTTTTCACATTTTGCCACATTGCAACCACAGACACGCCTATGCAAAAAGGGTTATTTCTGACATCTTGTCGCCATCGCTCTGGCACTTCCTCTTCCTGCTGTTTCCAGGGAAACATCAACGCTCAGATGATGGCACAGCGTCAACGGGAGATGCTCAGTAACCACTTGAGGCAGCGACAGCAGCAGCAGCACGTTCAGCAGGCCCAGCAGGTCCAGCAGCAGCGCAGCATAGCCATGAGGACCCAGGGCCTCAGCCTGCCTCCCAACATGGCCGGAGGCATGAGCAACCCCAGGAACCCCCAGGCCGCCCCCCAGCAGTTCCCCTACCCGCCCAGCTACGGTACCAGTACAGGCCTGGCCTCGTCACCTCCCCCCACCAGCCCCTTCTCCTCCCCTCTCTCCCCCAGCCTCCCGTCTCTGCCCTCCAACCCCCAGCTCCACCTGCATGGCACCTCCTCTTCCTCCACTTCCTCCACTTCCTCCTCCTCCTCACAGATGATGATGGGAAACACAAACATGATGGGCGGACAGTATGTGGGCGTACTCAGCCCCCAAATGCAGCACAGTGCCTTTCAGTTTCCCAACTCAGGTACTGCTCCCCCTCCCCCTGCCAGCCAACAGCACACTTCACCCAAGAACGCTGTATGTGTGTGTGCGCACTTGTTGGGGTGTGTGTGTGTGTGTTGATGTAAATCAATTGGAATGAGTCTCTTCTAATTGATGTCATATGCCAGATTTATAATTTCATGAATTGATGATTACAGTCATCATAAACTGATACAAATTAAGCTGCATATTTTACTCAGTAAACCTATAATACATTATCTCCAAGTTGTGCTTTTTTACTCCACTAGATGGAGTCAGAACTCAGTAAAATAACCAAACACCTCCCAGTTTGGCCATGAATTCTCTGAATAGTTTGTCATATGTTTACCTGATTTATCTAATGACATTTACCATATTTACGTCTTTTTGAGATGTTACATTTTTTTTAATAATCTCTTCCATCTTTTCTCTTCTTCTTCTGTTAAAATGCATGTAGTAAATTCCACCTGCCTGTAATTGACCCTGAATGCCGACACTTTTTCACCTTAAAACATAGAGGCCTCTTGCATACCTCATCTGTTTTGTCACAGCACACTCTTCTTGCATTTGTTCTAAATATGTTTAATATAATTAGTTTCTGTGGGACGGGTGTGGTTGACGTGTTTGAATTCGTCCTCTGCAGGTATGAGCCAACAGGCAGACGGGAGTTTCGCTGGAGCCAGCACGCCGCAGAGCCCGCTGCTTTCCCCCCGCATGGCGCACACACAGTCCCCCATGATGCAGCAGGGCCAGCAGAACGCCGCTTTCCAGGGTTCCACTGACATGAACGGATGGCCACAGGGTAACATGGGAGGCAACAGGTGAGGATGACCCAGGTCATGTTTGTGGAGTTGGGTGGTTTCAGATTTCTGCTTATAGTCTTCTGATGAGTAAAAGAAGCTTAAATTAATGGTTTATCGGCTTAAGAAGGAGAAAGATTTATATTTTTGCAAAAAACTAATCGGTCACATCAAAATAGCCTCTAGAGCAAAGAACAAAGGATGTTAGTCTAAATATCTACAAAATACTCAGGAATTCAAATGCATTTATAGATGTCATATTATATAATAAAGGTTAACTGAGTTATTTTATATTAGGATATGCATCAGTTTATTGCTAAATCTCCTCAGATTGCTGTGGAATCTCTTTAAAAAGTGACATGTGCACACATGGTTACGCCATGTGTGCACTCCGTTGCGACAGTCCGACCTAACGGCCTCCGTTGCGTTTCCTTTGCCCAGCATGTTCTCGCAGCAGCAGGCGTCGCCGCAGTTCACCCAACAGAACAGCAGCAACATTTACAACGGCAACAGCATGGGCCTCAACAACCAGCTGAGCAGCCAGATGAGCGTCACATCCATGGCGTCGGGGTCCTCGCCCGGCTTGCCCTCCATGGGGCAAGAACAGGTGAGTACTTGGCGCACTCCACACCCAGTTTGGAAGGTGGTTGGAGTCTTTTTTTGGGGGAGGACAAAAAGTGTTTTCTGTATTTCAGCCAGCTTAGTTGTTGAAGTGAAGTTGAGAACTTGAACATAGTCCTCCGCATTCGTTTTTCCACTTACTGCAGTCCAAGCGGTTCTCTACAGTTATTTGTCTAAATTTAGTTATTGGTTGTCACTTTTTGTAGACAGTAAAAATGTTTAAGTGTCTGGGAGCAGCAGCCTAAAATCATGCTCCTCGAATGAGCTTGATTGCAGTCCTGTTGAAATTTTGTGTACTAAACCTTAATGACTTGAAGCTATTTACACGATCTTTACCAATTCTGAACAGGCCACCTAAAATTATATCAAGAGTTTTAAAATGATTTTTAAATCATTTCTAAGGGATTTTAAAGCCAAATATTTCAGGGGTGGTATTCAGGCTTGATTGATTTGAGAGATTTGAGAATTTCAACTTTTGCACCCAATTCTTGTTTTTTTTTTTTAACCATTAAAGTTGTTTCTTGTGTCATAGAATAAAACCGTTCGGATGAATTACAAATCTGACAATCATGCCTCAGATGAAAGCCGACTTCTTCTGCATTCATCTCTGTGTTTCTGTTTGAGTTATTCTAAGCACTGTGTTTGGCTCTCTTTCATTTAATTGCCCTGCTTGTGAATAATTTACTCCATAGTTTACGTAACTCCTCTAAAGTTCTGCCACTTCTCTCCCAACTTTTAGGACAGTGATGTAACTGGGCACTTTAAAGTCAGACTATTTAGTTACACTTTTATGTAAGCTGCTGATGTTACTCACTGACTCGCATGTTTCGTGTATCAATATCACTCAATTCCTGCTGCGCCCCGCTCGTTTAATGCCCACCAAGTTAATTTGTCTGCGTTTGTCTCGCTGGTATCGTTAGGCTGTGTATCTGCGATGCGCTGTTGTTGACCGTAATGCTTTTAAGCCCGTAAAGATCCATGAATATTTAACTACAGCGCTCCTGTTTGATTGCCTGCTGTCCAGAATGTTGAAACATTGCAGCGTGTCCGTCACTGGACTTACCTCGCCTCCAGGTTTATAGAAGAAAAAATATTGGCACTTAGATTATTTCAATTATTTACTGTTGAGCCATTAGTGCATGCATTTGTGTTCTCCTCCTATGGGTTTTATGCATGATAATGTTCTCCAACATGCTTTGTAATTCCTATAGTTAGACAAGTTCAAGGCTGAGAGGTTTACATTTAGTAATAAAAATGTAATGCTTTAAACACTCTAAAATACACCTATGTTTTCCATAAAATGTGTTAAATGATGAGTACTTTGCTTTAATTCAGTAATTTTTTATGTAGGGCTTTGATCTAAGAAACTGGTTCGTTATCATTTCTTGCCAGCATGTTGAGCTTTTAGCAGCTGGTCCATGTGACTATATTTTAAATGTAATACGGGTGCTTTTAACACAGCAACAAAAAAAATTATAATCAATAACAATTCCAGTAGTTCAAGTCAAAGTATTATAAAATGTCTCTGTTATGGACTATGCAATTGTGTGGGAGAAATGTTGGCTTGTTAGTTTCCCAGCATTCACCTTTCACATGGAGGTTAAGCTACAAAAGGTAATTGCTAAACAAGCTAGCTGTTTAGAGAGGGTCTATTGCAATTGAGTAACTGTTTATTCTGATGATTAATTGAGCAAAAATCTTCTCTCCTTCAGTAGTATCTACTTAAGCTAGTAAAGAAGAAGCTAGGAGATAACTTGCCTAGATGAATTTTAAAAGCAGTGCTGCATGCGGACAGGACCTCCCTATCGCATTCCCGTCGTCCGACCATGACATCTGCCTCGCTTTCCCCGAGCGTGGGGAGGTTTAAGGCACACTGAGGCAATTCTCCTCATAACTCCTTACAATTTGCCAAGTTACAAGCTCTTTTAAAGCCTAAAGTGGTTTGTGGAAAACTTTCTTAGTAGGTAAAATTCTAAGACAATTCTTAGAATGTGGAAAATTTTAAGAATTTTCCTAGACGACTTTGGATTCGTTGTGTATACAGATGTTGACGTTTAACCTAATGGAACTCTGTGAACAGTCATTTTAAGTGCGTAAACTAATATCTGCATTTCCTCCACAGAAATTCTGTTGACCCTCTTGAAGCTTCTTAACACGAACCTCAGCGATCAGCGGGTGCACGGAGCGCGTCGGCCCTTTAAGAATCAAAAACACAAACTCGTAAATAACCGACTGCCCCTTGGACCAGCCGGGCTGTATCCTGAGCCCCTTGTACCTCCCCATCTCTCTCCTCTTTCACCCCAACTGACCCGTCGGGCCCTGGACTGACACAGGAGTGAGCAGAAGGCCAGCCTACTTGCCCGTCCAGCCGCATTCACCGTCGTGTGACTTACTGTAGGGCCTTCTGGTGGGATATACTGACTTCAGGGAGCAGAGGGGGCATCAGTGGATGTGATGAATGTATTCCTCTCAGCGGACAGCGGCCATCTACAATCTCATCTCAGAGAAGAACCGAATTGTTCTCTCTTCACTCATTTGGGACATTTCCTCATGGGTTTCAAACGGCAGCAGAGACTCCCAGGTCATGTTCACAAGTACGAACGGAGCTCAGTTGTTTGTTTGTTTTTTTGCCTTTTTGCTGTATTTTATTTTATAATTGGTTGTTTTTTGTTTTGTTTTTTGTTTTTTTCTTATGAAAATTAATATGTAGATTGAAGACAGTGGGGGAAAAAACTGATCTTGATAAACACTGCAGAAGAATGATTTGAGTGGAATTCTATTATTAGAATAATTTAGTCAAGAGGTTTATATAGTGTATTAAATTAAGTTTTATTTTTCTGTATAGATTCATTTTAATTATTGTAGATGATTCTTTATCCTTGTAGCAAGAAGATTCTTAAAAGTGTGAAAGAGGCACTTTTTATCGTTTTTAACAGTAATGGTTGAGAAGATTCTTCTAATCGCCTGAATTATGGATTTTAATCTTGGTCCAGCTGTTTCAGAAGATGTCAAAATCAAATATGGTTCAAAATGAATTGTACATACTGATGAGTTAAAAAAAACAACCTTTTCTTTCCTATTTATTTTATTCCTTACTGGTCACTACTGCCTCTCTTAAAGCAGAGCAGTTATATGTGCTTTTTTGTTATTGTTGTTCTGTGAAGTCCTGACATTCTGATGTTCTGGTACGACTCGGACCGGGGGTGCAGGTTGTTCTTAGTGGGTGTGCTGTGTATACAGTGTACAGATTACAGCTTGCTTCTCTGCCTTTTAGCATAGAACACAAAAAAAGTGTTAAAAAAAAGTCCTCACAGCCATACATTAACTCAAAATTATAAAGGAAAAAAAGAAGAAAAAAAGTGTGCTTTCTTTGTCGTCTGGAGTGAAAACTGCTTCGTACAAGCTGCTAGGTGCAAACTGTTTGGGTGTGATGTAAACAAGCAATAATTACTTGAGAATCCTTTTCTGTTTGTTTGTTTTGTAATTTTTGTACAGTTTCCTGAATTTAGAAAGGAGAAAAAAAAACACGTTTTTGCTCTGCGTTTGCAGTATTAAACGCCGTTTTCTATTGCAGTTTGTACCAAGAAAAAGTCTACATCCTCACACACGCAGTGTTATTGATAAATTATGCAGCCATCTGAGAGGTCAGGGGGACCTGATGAGGGGGAGGTAATTTATTCCCCTCCTCGTGATCGAGATGAGCCCTCTCTTCCTCCAGCCTTTTCTTCTATCGCAGAGGTCAGAGTTAAGACTGCACCTGCTCTGACAGACACTTAGCCATATTTTATGACCTCAGGCAATTAAAGTATAAAAGTGTTCGCTGATGACGTGCTGATCTATCTCCCCCAAAGGGAATCGAGATCAGAAGCAAATCGTCCTCTCTAACCTCAAAAAAAAGGAAAAAAAAACTTTTATACAAACTATTTTACCCAGGAAAGACTTTGATCAAGCCAAATGATTCCTCACATTTCAATTGGATTTCTTTCACCTCTTAGTTAGCCAGCCCACACACGAAAAAAAACATAAAACAGGAAATTTCTGAAGATGTCACTGAGCAGGATCTAAATGCGGATGTTGGTCATAAATCAGATTCACTCTGAATGTATCGTCATTGAAGACCTAATGTTCTTTCTTTCCAAACTTGTCGTTGTTGTCACACCATGCTCTTTTCTGCATTTCTTTTTTTTCTTTTTGCTTTCCTTCTCATTTCCAGACGTAATTCGAAAGGTGTAGAGAGGCTGCAGGCGCACTCTACTCGCCCTGCAGGGTGTTTGCTGTGAGTCTACAGGAGATCATACTTATTTTTCTTTTTTTTTTTTTCATTAAATGCTGTTCTGATTGTAAAATCCACCCACGCAGAATAAAGCCTTTAAAAGCCATTTTCTCAAATAGGCTTTTAAAAAGAATTCAGAGCCCTTTGCAATTTTCCAAAGATTGTCAGCATTTTGAAAAGAACTTAAAGCCATGTGGTAGCAGTGCATTTTTTTTTTAAGAATTTCTGAAGCCAAGTGCAGAGAAAGTGCACATATTCAGACTTTGGACCCACTAAACTACACACTATATTTTCCTCTCTTTAACGTTTGCTTTTGCAGAACCTTAAATACCCTTTTTGTATTGTCTGCCGGTTTCTTAGAGCTAAGATGCAAACCTTTCAAATGCTAAACACCCTAGCATATTGCCTTAGATTTCGTCCTGTTCTTGTAAATTACACTGCTGTCTGTATAAATTTGTATAATGACTGGTTGTACAGTATTGAATGGGTGCACCACTATTCACCTCTCCTCTGCTGCTGAAAACTCGGTCACTCCCCTCCCCACACAGCCACGATCATTGCTCTTCTATGTTGGGATAGGCTCGTCCTCTCTTCACTGTTGTATGGAAAAGATGACACACAGAGATACTGAAGCAATATGTACTATACTGGATTCTTCTGAAGAAAGATCACTGTTGTGTTTATTTTTTTTTTCGTTTCGTTTTCTGCGTCGTCCGCGAGTCGCACTGTATACCTGCATCCATCTGACCTTTGTTACCCCATGGTTGTGTTTGTGTGTGAGCACGTGTGTGTGTGTGCGTGAGTGTGTGAGTGTTTTATGCAAAATTAGCTATATAAGAGAAGGTAAAACCACAGTTATGCAAGTTGTGAACTAATATGGCTTCGCTGATGCTATTTGCCTTGTAAATAAAGAATTCTGTTAATGCATAATTTAACTGCTTGCTTATTTTATTTCATGCTGGTAGTAAATTTAAAAAAAAATTGAATGTTTTGCTTTGGTTTTTACATTCCATTCTCTAAAGGCTTATAGATCAATTTGTACCCAATTTTATTCACTTAAAGGGAGACCTCCAGAAATTGTTTTACAAATTAGCAACGCCACTTATGTCGGGCTTCACAACAATCATAAGTGAATAATCATGTTTGAATTCAGCCCTCTTGAATTAAAAAAAAATAGATGTATCTCGGTGCATATTGAATTAGCATATCATTTATTAATTTATTTGCATTATCTAATAAAAAATTACTCATTATAAACTTCTTGTTTTCATAACTTTGGCTTACAACTAATGAAAACAATATATATATATTTTTAAATTATAATATTACATGAAGCCAAAATATATACTTTTAATCCATAGATATTGCTATGATGTATATAATCAGGGGAAAGATTGACACATTGACAGATTTCCTGCAGACAGTTACTGACTCGCTCCACAAGGAGGCAAAGACACAAAAGGTCCCTGCAAATGAAACTGACTTTGCTGTTTGCAGAGAAAAAAAAGTGCACAAGTACAATTGATGAGTTTTAAGAGTTCAGTGGAGACTACAGCAATAGCCAGTGGATGCAAGCATCCAGAACCTGGCCTATAATCAAAATTCTTCGTTTTAGATGCAAGTTTTTTTGTTTTGTTTTTCACTTTCATCTAAAGTCAGAGTCCAAGCATCGGGAGAAAACACGTGAAATCCAAACTCCTTGAGGTCCAGTGCGAGGTTTCACAGTCAGTGATTATAACCTGAAGTCGTGTCATCTGCAGTTGTTGGATCACTTGGGTTATACTTAACACCCTCAAATATGAGTGTGTAACGAATAGATACAATACATGGGTATCCTTCTTGAATTGAATTAGTGATATAAATTACAATTTTGATGATACTGTGATTTATATAGTATTTTCTAGCTGGGGGCTGGCATTGACTCAGCATATTTAAAGTAGCGTCTTGTTGCAGTCAGCCCATCCACCTCAAATATAAATGTATTGACTGAGTTATTATGATCCCTGATCAACCCGAAAAACCGAGTGACCTCCCGCTGCCATCGCTTATCCGAGTCATACAACTACACTTCCTAGCAGCGCGGATATATTCTAGAAAATGACTTCAGATTACTTGATTACAGATTACCGGGTACGAGCTGTTTCGTACCCGGGAGCTGTACGGGTGGATGCGAGTCGGAGAAAAGAAAAGTTGGAAACGAAAAGCCCACTGTGTGTGGTTGCGATGTTAAAGGGATGCAAACTGCAAGGTGGGTAAATAATTTAAAGAGGTTTTTATTGCGTTGAGCCGTCCGTGAAATACTGACGTGTTCTTCCGTCTAAGGACACCAGAGTGAGTGAAATAAAAAGGTGTGGCACTGAAAACAATGCTTTCTGAGACCTGATTTGCATTCGTTTTGTTTAATTTGGTCAGGTGTGTGTTTGTTCATAGAGATGTTTGGAGAAAATCTCTCTAACAGTGCAATTAAAGAAAGTGTGTATAGGTTAAGTGAGTGGGCTGTCCTGCGCAGATTAATTAAGATGCATGAGGTTGAGCGGATTCCTCAGCCAATGGGGAAGCGGGAGACTCCGGGAAGCATCTTCAGCGGACCTGGACACCATAGGTGCCCTCAGATGACCAGAGACTCGATCAGATTTAGGTTTGCTCAGCTCAGCTCTGACGGCATGGCGGATAAAAACTCCTCCTGAAACGACTGTGATCGGTAAGCTTTTCTTCTATTATATTTAAAACGTATTTCTAACTCTCTTCCTTCTCTTAATTCTTTAATCGTGTAAATCTATTTTGGTTGTTTCCCAAAATTACCATTTACGCAAGGAGCATGACGCACACCATCTCCAGCCCTTCTCCGGACCCTCTTGTCACTGTTCAGTAAATTATTGCTCGGGAAACGTTAAGGTCCATTAAATGCTTCATTAATGCTGACCTCTGCTACGACCGACTGTTCTCTGATTGGTGTCATGACCCTAGTTTGTCTCTATTTACTGGCTGGCTGGGGGACTGGTTCCTTCATGGCCTCCTCACTACTGTTTAGTTGTGTGAAGTGTGTGACCCCTCAGCTGGAAATATTGCAAAATCTGCTGCACGTCTTTTTTTTTTTTTTTTTTTTTTTGTCTTCCACTCAAATTTTCGCACTTTTTCAGCCCGTATTCCCAGAGTTCTGTGTCCTCCTTTTGCCCATTAAACTAGTGAAAATACACAAGCTGAATGTGATTTAATGGAGGATACTTGCAAGGCTGTGAATATAATCTGCAAAAAACCAAACAAAAAAACCCACAACAGAATAGAATAAATTGAATGAATTTCAGACAAAGAAAGTAAAAGTCTGTCCCTGAAACCTGGAATTTAAATCAAAATCCAGACTTTTACAAGCAGAAATTCTTGGACCTTTCTTGCTCAATTTAACTAAAAATAGTTAATTGTGAATTTCAGACAGGCAATCCCACACAGAGCAGACTTTAAAGTGAAATCTCCAAAAACTAACCTGGATGGTTTGGTGAAGAGATGGATACAATTTTAGACAAGGGGGCAGAGAATAAAGCCTTTTATATTTGTTCCCGACTTCATTACAAACTGCAAATTTCCCCAATAAGACAAGATAAGATAAGATGGGGAAAAAAATATTAAGTATGAGTTTTACTTTATGTGAACAAATGCGACGGAGCTGGCATACCCAGACATGCTGACGCTCCTGTCTTTTTTCGATTGATTAAACTTTAACACTCACCTCTCTTTCTCTTCTCCACATCCTCTGAAGAATCCATCCCTGACTGAACCTTCACGCTCCGTGAGCTCAGGTCAGTGTCCGTCTCCACCGCAATGCTGAAGGAGAAAAGCTACCAAGCCGAGATGCTGAAGGGCAGTCCGGTCCGGGGATTTTTCCCCAGTCCTTATCCCTACATGGACTTCTTCCCTCGGACACACTCCCTCCTCCACCCGCTCAAGTCGCTCGGTCGACTGGTGTCGGACGCCCGGGCGTCTCTTCCCCTCGGGTTTCACGGAGGCGCGGCTCCGTTCCTCGGTCACAGCGCTCACAACCCGTCGGGCTTGCCGTACACGAGCCAGATGTTTCCGGGGCACGTGCTGCATCCCAGGCCGGAGGAGCTGGCCGCGGTGGTGACGGAGCACGCCGCCGGTCCGCTGTCATCGGACTTCAGCAACCCGTCCAGCGTCACGTCTCCATCCGCCTCGTCCTCCAACAACACACCGCCAAAGGAGAGTTTGTTTCGGCGAAGCACCGTCGACCTGTCTCCGGAGAAAAGGGTCACATCCTTTAACTTCAGTGAGGAGGACTTGTTCATGGTGCTGTATGGTTACTCTGGAGGCCCTGAGAGCAGCGGGGGACACGCAATATCAGGACTGACGTTGCAAGAAAACTTAGGTGAGGCGCTTTTGAGTTTTAGGTGAATTTCTACTTAATGCACAATTTTAATTGACAAAAACTGTTCAAATAAACTTGCTTCCCCCGATGAGGGCCCAGAGGGCCACAATCCAATAAACACGTTTGTTAAATATTTATTTAGGCGACAGTTCAAACAAAAATCTCATTTCTTTCTATACATTAAAATCGTTAATTTGATGAATTTGTCAGTAATTTATTTAATAAACAATTAAATATTTGCTGAAATAAATTGCAATATTTTAGCCCAGAAATAACACAATTCAATAAAAAAAAATCGACATAAATATATAGGTATGTTATAGTTTTAATGAAACTGCAATAAATACATTAAATTGAAATTAATCATTATGTATATGAGAGAACAATTTATTAAATTTGCAATTAAATAATTGAATATTTAATAGTTTAAGTTACTAAAGAAAAAGTTGTTTCTATGTTTTAAATTATGAGTATTTCTGTAATTTCATAATTTCATGCCATAAATCAACACATCAAAAAATCTGCCAATTTTGTCAAATAAAATTGGAATAAATACAAATAAAATTGGAATAAATACAAATAACACATAAAAATAAATAAATAACACAAATTATTCTCTCAATCCCTCATACAAAATAGAGTTATAAAATATATTATATTTTTTAAATATCCATCCATTCATTGTCTGTTCCTGCTTTTCCTTTTGTTTTTATTCTCTCAGCTTCTGATCCCCCCATTTCCCTACTGGATAAAGAATCCCTTGAGCTCCCAGAGGGTAAGAAACATCGTTTATATTTTCTAATCATGTGTTATAAGGCGTTTTGAACATCGGTTCTGTGTTGCAGGACTGATTGTCCTCCAGGCTGCGTGGGGAAACACTTACCACTGCGGAGTTTTCACAGATAAGGTCAGCATTCCTAAAGGCTCACGTTTCGGACCTTTCCAAGGAAAACTTGTGAACACCAGTGAGATAAAAACATATGACGACAACACTCTAATGTGGGAGGTAATGATGTTACATTTTCAAAAATAACATTTTGCAATCAACTGCAGCATGGTCTTTGACTTCAACTTCATCCTCTGCTCTCCTCCAGGTGTTTGAGAACGGTCGGCTGAGTCACTTTGTGGACGGCAGAGGCGCTTCTGGAAACTGGATGTCTTTGGTGAAGTGCGCTCGGTTTCCTGAGGAGCAGAACCTGATCGCGGTGCAGGTCCAGGGACAGATCTTCTATGAAGCCTGTAAGGAGATCGCACCAGGCCAGGAGCTTCTGGTGTGGTACGGAGACTGTTACACACAGTTTCTTGGGATCCCACTCACACTGAAGGACCCTAGAGAGGACAACAACAACAACAGCAGTGTTTCTCCAACTGAAGGTCTAAATCTGCAGCTTCTCCAGACCTTTCTGTGTTCACTTGGTCTGCATTGAAAACCACTGAAGTAAATTCCATTTCCTGCAGATTCAGGAGAGGGCTTCAAGTGCGATAGATGCGGGAAGGTGTTTGCATATAAATATTACAGAGACAAACACCTGAAATACACACGCTGCGTCGACCAGGGGGACAGGAAGTTTCCCTGTCACCTATGCAACAGATCCTTCGAGAAGAGGGACAGGCTGAGGATCCACATCCTGCATGTGCACGAAAAACACAGACCTCACAAGGTAGAGTGAATTCAAACACTGTGGGCTCGCATTTAGCTACAGCTTTGGAACCATCAGTGTTATGCTGATGTTGGTGCTGAAAGGACAGCTCCCAAGAGTCAGCGGGGCTGCATATGCCAGATTTATTTTTTTTATGGTTTATTAAAAAATAGATTACTTGGCAATGGATAAATAATACATTTCATTCTCATATTATTTGGTCAAATAAATATGAATTTAACCAAACTATGCAATTTGAATGATAGGCAGTAATAAATGAAGCAGCAAAGTGAAACTATTCCTGGCACATTATAATATTCACTAAAATAATTTCAAATTTTTCTCTCTTTTTATTCTAGTAAAGTGTATTAAATGCATTAAATGTCTCCTGTGCAGTGCTCCGTGTGTGGGAAGAGTTTCTCCCAGTCCTCCAGTCTTAACAAACATATGCGGGTCCACTCTGGAGAGCGACCATACAAATGTGTCTACTGCAACAAGGTAAGTTGAGGTCAATTCAGTTCATTGGCTGAGGGTAAGAAATAAGCAGTTTCACATATTTGACTAAATAGAAATAGCTACAATTGTTCAAAGACACAGAGATATTAAATAATGTATCTTAAGCATTCTTTCAGATTGCAGCCATGGGTTTTTGTGCAAAAACATTAGGACAAAAAGAAGATATTCAAAAGATTGGTGTAAACGAACAAACAAATTCACATCCACAACTGTAGCAGATCAATTATTTTCTTTAAAGGCCTATTTGTGTGCATGGTGTGATTGTACCCACATTTGTGTATGAAGAGATGTAAGCAAAAATAAATTATGTTGTTATCCTTAATTATTTCTGTTACACTGCTGTGATTCATGAACTCCATCCCAGTTATTTAAATTAAAATTAGACATTGGTCTTATCTAATTAGTTTTGTTCCTTCTTTTTCATTGTTTGTGATCTTATTTGGGGTCTGTGCTTTTCAGAATTTGTAAGTCTACATTTTTTTCCCCATTATTATTATTATTATTATTATTGTTATTATTATTATAACAGTTGCATTTTCTCAGTCACTCAAACCAGCCTCACCTTTTTCTAACAGACATCTCACGTTTTTTTTTTTTCGTATACAAGCATGCAAAGTATATGCCAACTCATTTAAAAGCCTATATCAACAGATTTCCGTTTTACACTGTGTAGTATAATGCAAGGAAAAGAAAGATTTACGATGTAAAAATAATGCTACAATAAAAAAAAATAGCTAACGCTGCATTTATGAATTATGATGTTATTTAATCTACAATAATATATTGAAAATGTAGAAATGGTATAGCACGGCATTTTGATAGGTTTTAATACAGAAGCAAGTTACAAATAAATAACTTATTTTTTTATATATCTTTGTCCAGGCTTAAGCCATGTCAGTTAAACAGACTTTACAACATGTTAGTGCCACGTTCTTTTCATTTTTATCTGCAATATATTTTTTTTTTTATTTAAAACAATAAAATAAAATAAAAATACTCACAAATACGTTGTATTTGAGAAAATACCTACCAAGTATTTGAAGTTCTCCTCGGGTTTCTCGGACCAGCTCCATCCTTTAGTCTCCCTGTTTCACGGTGCTTTCGGCACGCGCTCTGGTTCATTGTTCCTCGCGAAGGGCCACGCTCCTCGGAGCCACTTCCTGGCCAATTATCGCCAGATGTTCCACGCAGACTTTTGTCGCGCGACGTTATATATGCTTTTTATTTGCCGTGGTGCTATTAAGTTGTTTCCGTTTGAACGCGCCCTCTATTTATTTTTTCCGACTCTTTATTTCTGCACTATTTACAAAATCACAGCATAAAATACATTTGTTATAAATCCCTTCACGTGTCTGTTGGTCATAAAAACTGATTCCCCCCCCCATTAATATAACTTGTCTCTTTTAGGCCTTTACTGCCTCCAGTATCCTGCGCACGCACATTCGCCAGCACTCGGGAGAGAGGCCCTTCAAATGCAAGCATTGCGGGAAGGCCTTCGCCTCCCACGCCGCCCACGATAGCCACGTCCGCCGGACTCACGCCAGGGACAAGCCGTTCCAGTGCGAGCTGTGCGGGTCTTCTTTTCAGGAGGAGCAGGAGCTGAAATACCACGAGACAATCCACAAAAGTAAGAATATTTTTATTTGCAAATTGGTTTGCTTATTTTTGTTTTCGTTCATATTTAGGCTAACAAATGTAGCTACAAAAAATAACAACAAAAAAAATGGTAAGCTGCAGAAGATTAAGAGCTGAATTAAATCTAGACAAAGTTTCGGTCTATGTTGTGGCAGTAACGAGATCTTTCTAGTTTATTTTTAGTAGAAATTTCTATAACTTGCTTATTTATTGTTCTTTAAATGTGGACAATAGGAAATACATTTTTGCTAAAATATAATTTATTGCCTTCTCTTCTCTTAGAAAGACAAGTCGACACTCCCACTGTTTCTTCTTCTTCAGAAATTGGACTGGAAGATCACTCAGGGCTCCCAGCGAAGGGAACCCAAAAAGCACAGAAGAACCCAGCAGGGCAAAGATTTCCAAATTATACCGGGTTAAAAGTTTTCAACTCTGATTATAGACCCTGGAACTAGACGACTAAGAAAAAGAGGGGAGAGGGATGATTGTTGTACAGCCTTATCCAAACACAATTATTTAAATGGTATGGCATCTATTTATGTAATGTATAAATGTTATTATGTGGCTTAAAGCTATCACTCTACAATAGCCTGGTTTAGGCACGCTAGCTGTTATTATTATTATTATTATTATAAAAATTGACAGTCCTCTTTTTGTTTTCTTACATTTAATGTAAATTATATTTCCCTTTTTAATATATACATGTTTTATTTTCAAGAAGTCTGCAACACAAAAGCAACACTGGTCCCCTTTTCAAGCTTTACCTTTTTCTTCATTTGTGAAAATAAATGATTGCATGAAAATGAAATGTGATTCTTGGTTAATTTAAACCAAATTAAACCATATTCAAACGAAAAAAATATATCTACAGCATATAAGTTAAATGCACAGAAATATTATTGAGCAAATATCTGTATTATACATGAATTATTAATTATGAAGTATTATTATTAATACTTTTGCAATTGAACTACAGCTACAACAAAACAAAACTCTTCCATACATTGAACAATCTCTTGTGGTAAATCTCCACAGGAGAAAAATGGTATCATGATGCAGCTAGAATTCAAAAATAAAAGGTAGAACTAAAAACAGAAAAGTCTTTAGCTACTCCATCTCCGGTCACTTGTCTCTGTGGAGTGTCTCTGTCTCGTAGCCTGGATGCTCTCAGTAAAATGAAGAAACTGTGCCTGGAGCAAATGAATGACAATAGAATGGGGTTGTAAAGTGGTCTATTGCCTCTAACACAAAAAAGTTCACTGTGACTGACATCTGTCCTCACACTGCGTCCAACTGTCCCCCACATGTTTGCTTCAGGATAGATAGATAGATAGATAGATAGATAGATAGATAGATAGATAGATAGATAGATAGATAGATAGATAGATAGATAGATAGATAGATAGATAGATAGATAGATAGATAGAATCCTTATTGCAATATTGGCTGCACCTTCTTCTGAAAGGGGCTCAGGGGTCAGGACTCCCAGAGTGTTCAACTACCCTCCTCTCCTTTCAAATAGCCAAAATATAGCTGCTTGAACAAGTGTGGATCAACCCTCCTTGGACCTGCCCCTCCCATGAGTGGCTCTACAACCCCCACCAAAACCACCAAGATGGGTTATTCACTGTGTAAAAACAGGGTATCCTCCCCTTTGTGGTTTCCCAGGGTCAGAGGGGTGGAGGAGAAGGACGGAGAAGACAAAAAGAGAGACAGAAGGAGCAAGGGGAGAATGAGCTGCCACAGCTGAAATACTGAGATTGTTAGTGCTCTGTGGTAAAAGAGTGGTTTTACAGCGCCTCCTGTGATTGGCTGATTTAGGACTACAGCATGGGAGAATTTTTATCTAGGTCGTTTATACCAATTGATTTCACATTTAACCACACAGGCGAGCCAACAGGGCCTCTCTGGGGCCATCTATCAGATTCATCTATGTATTAATGTAATATTAATAATAGCCGAGCTCCATGGTTAACGTATTTGTAGAAGTTAATTCCCTCTGAGACCGGAGCAAACATAACTCTTTACCAAACAAGTGTAGCACTTTGATACTTTATACCACTCAAGCATGCCACACAAATATGGTCACAACTAAATGCACCAGTGTGATTAATTAATAATGTTCACTGATATAAAGAGTAGAGAGCTGCTGCTGAAACATTCTTACAGATGGAGTCACCTTGTACATTCAGATGTTGCTCATAGTCTGGCCTGAGTAGTCAACAGCTCAGATGTATTAGCGACTATTGATTGGCTAATAGCTGTCAGTGTGTGTGTGGCTGTGTGTGTTCTTTAAACAGTGATCAGACTTTCAGCTGAGTGGACCTTTATAGTAGGACCGCAACAGCTCTCGGTTCATATATATGCCTCAGTCTGATTCAAAACAACATACAAACTTTGTGATGTTGAAGAAAAAGTAAAGCTTCCAAACAATTTTTTTAGGTTCTTTGATTTATGGACATAGTTTTTAAGAAATTACACTGGAAATAACATCTATTTGTGCTGAGTAATTTTCCTTATCCCACTTTGCACTGTCCCTTGCAAAAGTATTCAATCTCCTAACCTTTTCACATGTTGTCATATTACAACCAGCAATTTCCACAGCAATTTATACACATTCTTAGTTGTATCAAGGTCTGTGGACTTAATTTCATCCAACCATTGTAGCTTTTGCTTGAGGTTCAGTGTTGCCTATTGGAAGATACATCTTTCACCCAGTCTCATTTTCTGCAGGCAAACTCAAACTCTGACCAGCTACTTCTGACTCTGCCAACAAGAAGTGATGCTGCCACCACCATGTTTCATTATGAAAAGGTTTGTTCAAGGGAATGTGTCCTGTTAGTTTGCCCCACACATTCCACTTTGCACCTTCACCATAAGGCGCACCTTATGGTGTCTTTTGTCTTGCCAGTTTCCCATAAACCCAGATTCTATGAGAACACAAGTTCACCAGTGCTCTGACCTAAACTGGCCGGTAAGTTTAGATCTGGATTCTACCACTCTGTCCTCAAGGGCCATTGTCTTGCAACTTTTACATGTCTCTGCTCCGACACACCTATGTCAAATAATCAGCTCGTTGTCAGGACTCTGGAGAATTTGACTACATAGTAATGAAGTAATTGAGTCATCTGATTCAGGTGTTTTGAACCAGGGAAACATGAGTGGTGGCAGAAATGGAGTTCCCAATCACTGATTTAGAAGGATGGAAATGTTTTTGGTAAGTGTGCTGCTTCATTCGCTGGGTTCCTTCATCATGATGCTTGTTAAACTTGTGTTCTCTAATAAGCCTTTTTGTCATTGATTGGAACAAGTGGATTTATGTTAAACTTTATCAAAATTATGTAAAGGAGGACTCTAAAATTTATCGCTAAGGTGACTTCTATAGGCAGCTGGAGAATTAGAGTAATATAGGGAATGATATGAATGCATGTAACACTTTTCAGGTTTTAATTTGATTTAAAAAAGAGTAAACCCATGTACACATTCCTTGTACATCTTTATTCCCATAAAATACATCAGAGCTTGTGGTTTTGTCACAAGATAGTTCAAAGGCTATTAAAACTCCTTGTCAGCACTATAAAAACAGCTGTACTGGATTGATGATAATAATAGGACAGTCGGGATCTCTGTGCTGTTTTTGTGCACTTGTGTACATCTAGGAAGTGTGACTGTATTGTTGCTGGCAGAAAAAACTCATGTTGACCTGTCAGTGAAAGTGCTCCTCCAACTGAGCCCCGACATCAAACAAACTCTTTGTGTCACCACCAGTTGCTAAAGAAACAAGTTATTTCAAGATTTTGTGCCAAATCCAGTATATCTGTCACTGATAAGAACTAATCATTCAGTTATCTGTATTAAATGAATTTTAGTTTAAAAACATTTCTAATCCAGAGTTCTATAACTCTGACAACCTTCACAAAGAAGACACCTCAACTGTGTGACTTCTACTTTTTAAAAGAAACCTGAGTTGAGCCATTTGTGTTTAAATGGATCCAATGAACCCCCACACCTCACGCTGTTTGAGTGAAGAAATAAGGCTGATCAGCTTGTGTCCTATACAAAGCATGCGTCGGGTCGGCCGGAGGTGATTTCAGGACAGTACGGCAGAAGGCCTGCAGAGTGGCTGAGCGGCAGAATGAAAGGCAGATCAAACACTGTCTACAAAGCCTCTCCATATTGCTCCGGAGTGTGTGTATCTTCTAGGCGGGATTGATGGGAGAGGTGGGCAGATGGCCTTATCCTTCTCCGTGGGGGGTGGTGTGAGGTTGCTGGGCGCTCCCAAGGGGCAACATATTTGCAGACACACACATGGCCACATAACCCCGCACCCTCCCCAAAACAGACTCCCCCCATTCATCAGCCCATTTTCAAATCTACAGTGTACCTGTATATTTCCATTTATCTCATGAGCTGTTTCACCTTTGATGGACTGCAGGGTTTCTCTTTTAGGCCAATTCATATGTAACGGCACTCGGAGGAATAATTCTGCTTGTAGGCTGACATCTGGCATTGTTATTCGAGGTGTTAGAAAGTGTTATAGGCTTCTGCTCCCCATGCGTTGTGCTTTACAATAGTTCTCTGTGTGTTGTTAGTGTTTTTATGCGCAAGGCTTTTGTATGGACCCCACTGTTATTCCTGAGAATGATGGAGCTGGCAGTAGGGTAGTGAGAAGAGCAGCTACTGCACTGGTCTCCTGTTAATGCTTGCCTCTGTAAAATGGCTTCTGGTGTTTCCAAATGACACAACTTTATGAATTCAATCTTTGTCTTTCTTCAAGGAAGTATTTATAGTTGTGTAAAAATGTTCCATCCCTAATATAACTGTATGCATTCCTTCCAGTGACTAAATTATTTGGCATTTGCCATAGATAGGCTCATTGAATCCATCCCCGCTTGCAGGGTTGTGGGATTGATGGTGTGCATCGCCGGCTGCCATTGGCCGAGACGTTTTAACAAATTTACAAAGCAATAAGTAAGCATCAGAGTCAAAATCAGAGTCTCTAAATCCCAACAAATACTCACATTTTATATTATTGTTTGTTCCTCAAATTATGAAACAATGCAGTTCTGAGGTTGGTTTTTAATTTAGATAGGGCTCATTTTAAGTCAGACTCGTTTTAAAATCTAAAGTCTGAAAGGGCTTCTTCTATATTTGAGGGACAGCCTCAAATGAGTTCCACAAAGATGAAGATGGTGATATAATAAATTGACAATAATGGCAGCCATTTTAAAATAAATTAAAAGTATTTTATCTGTAGCCTTCTTAGGATTTCCCCCCCCCCTTATTGCACATTTATCCAGACCTGGAAAAATAGCTAAAACAAATTTCATAATTTCCTAGAATTTGTAAGAGTAAAGTGTGTAAGGCTGTAAAACAATATCAGCTGGCCCACTGTCTTGCTGGAACAACAACAAAAAAAATCATTTATTGTTCCTGAGGGAAGAATTTACAACATATGGACACTCGCTGTAGTCCAGCCACATGCACATCCATGCACACACAAGGTGACCTCCTGGCTTCTGAAGATGTTTGCTTGTTTGTCCACTTAATCCTAACTAAGCTGTCCATTTAGGTGAACACTCAGTGGGCTTCACTAATCCTGAGAATGCTCTTGAAATTAAAATACCTGTTTTTGCCTTCCAGAGGAAGAAAACATTTCTACAATTTATTTTGAGATTATTCTTAGTCTTAATGTAGCTTGCTTGACGGGAAAGAAATACTGGAACTCATTCCTCTGGATGTAAATTATCTATCAGCACTCTTCTCCTTTCCTTTTTTCATATCTTCCTGTCGAGTGTAGTCTTTTCTCAGGCAGGCTGTCGCTGATTTCTTCATTAAAGCACACGTGGGAGCCGCATTGCTTAGTTTATAATTTTGTGAAATTCCAAATATTTATTTCCTAAGGATGAGGCGTTGGAAATCTTTTTCTTATCAGGGAACACACTATACCAAAGTGTCCTACTAACAAGTCTCAGTGTGAGTAAGATGCTTAAAAATCAAGTCAGAGGAAGCAAAAAAAGCTGTTTAAAAAGAAACTATATTTTCTATGGAGACATGCTGGCTGTATTTCCTGCTGGACATATTAGGTTTTGAAAAAGAGCCTCGCAAAGTTGATGTGCACCTGCCTTGAAAAATGTTTGTTTATTCTATTCATCTAGATTAAGATAAGGACTGACTGGTTTTATTTTTTTTTCCATGTTAACCATGCAAACCACTGATAAAATATCAACTCTGTATTTTTGCCATTTTTTGCTGTTGTTTTTCTGAGACTGCTCTCTCACACACAAATATAGTTTGATGTCACATATGGTCCAAAATTAAAATTACTGACTGGTTACTCCAGAAAGGCTGAAGGGTGTTGCAATTCTTTAATAAATGCGGCCAAAATTGTTTGTGTATAAAAATATGCTACAAATCCTTAATTTTAGTCCGTGTGCAACACAAGACAGGCTTTTATGACCTTATCATATTCTGTAGCCTTCTTAAAATAGTACCAAAAATAAGTGCAAGTGTAGTACTTTTCACCCATGATTTTATTGCCCAACTTCTTTAAAGAATGATTATATAGTCAATGTTGCCATTCCATTTCACCTCTATTGTGCATTGAACAACTGACCATGACCCCCAGCAGCTTCCAAAGGCCTGTGGGATCAAAAGACCTCAGCCGGCAGATGTTTCTGCGGCGATACCTCGAGACTGACTGTTTAAGCACTTGATGCTCTGTGACTGCCTGAGACATCAGTGAAGTTAAAACATCAGTGAGATCATCTGAACAAAAAGACCAGGAAGAATTATGGAGACAAAAACTAAAGGAGGACATGGGCACTGAGTGCTCAGCCACAGTTAAGAGTGCTTCTGCTAATAAGAGGTGCTGCATGTGCACTTTGCTTGCCCATGAGTGTGTCTCAGCAATTCAACCACAGCTGTTCGCTCCTCCCCCAACACTGAGTCATGATGGCTTTTTGACAGCACCGCAGGAAGACAAATGCCCCTGTCCTGTTGAAACATTCATGAACCCTTATGACCCCCTACTCCACCTAATGTACCCTAACAGGCCTTTATGGCTTCTTTCTAGTCTAGCATCACCTTAGTGCTGCTTCCCGGCATCTAAGTTCTTAACACCCCGCCAGCACTGCTCTTTTACGTCCTCACATCCAGTAAGCTCTCCTGAACTAACAAAGTACTTCTACAGAGAGATTTACCATCCACTAAATCAAGCAGCAATTACAGAGCCATGCAAAAGTATTCACACACCTGCAAACCTTCAAACAAATGAATGTTTGTCTGAACCGAGACTTCAAGCAAAGCAGCTTACAGTCCCATGGTCAATGGCTGTTTCTGATATGGGCAACCACCCAGGGCGGTGGCCATGGCTTTACATATTCTTTCACTTGTTCTTGTAGTAACATGAGAGTAAGTAAAATCCTTAAGCAGTGTCCTATATTTTTAGTGCACTGGAAATGGCTCCAGGAAATGTTTCAGCATTCTTACCTATTCCTGATCTTCCAGGTTTGCGTTATGTGCATCCTACTTCACATGTGGTCATAGATCCTCTTTGTAATCTGATTCCAGGGGGATTTATTGATCTGTTAAGATTGTCTCTTTGAAAAAAATAGCCCCATTAGGGTTAAAGGTTTGACAGCTGATGTCAACATCCCTCAGTGTCTTTTGTAGATTTCAGTGCATCAGGTGACCCAGAGAGTGACGAGAAATTGTGGATTTTGAGAAAGAAGAATGTGACCTGAAGTATCATTTGCTGTTAAACTATTGGAGAAAAGGAACAAATTTAAAGAAACTGGTCATAATTAAAATGTCATCTTCTTGTTATTGTCCAATGTGCTCTGTGTGTGTCCACCCTGTGTATGAGTCCACAGGAAAATTTACCACAAAATGTGTTTTACTACTCTCCTGGCCTCCCCACTGTGTTTACCTCTACGTGGTAAAAAATGCCATATGCTAAATGGGTTTATGTTACAGCTCTGGTTTCAGGGTGGACCATCGGCCCCACACAAACTGTGGCACCAGTCAGAACGGACATCCAAGCTATAGCTAGGCTATAAAGTGGAGCTCCATTGATCTGTTTATGCTTTTCTAACAATCTCCAACACATGAGATTCATCTTGGCCACAGACAATCTCCTGATGGTCATTGATCCATCCGGTAACACCAGAACAATTAATTAGGGAGGCAGGAGGCAAAAAGTCCTTATTGAGGCACCAGTCATTCCTTGATAGCAAAAGACATTTTCATAATTACTGTTTGGTAAAATAGATCTTTTTTTTTTACTTGGACTGAAACAAAACAGTGAGACATAAACAATACATCTCAGGCCATTATTGGCATGGGTAATAGAAGTCACAGAAAATGGCTCAGGAGTTGATCTACATCTTTGACAAAGTGCTTTTAATGAGAGGAAAACTGCAGAGGCGGCAAGAATTTAACTCCAGACTTTGTTTATGATGGGATCATAGTGCCTGATGAGGTTAAGCATTGCATTGCAGCATGAACCTTTCCCACTAATCTTGCCTTAAGTGAATTGTGAAGGATGCATTGAACCAAACATGCATTATTCTAGAGATCCAGCTATACTGTTGCAACACAAAATAATTTCATGTTTAATATTTTTCAAGATTTCTACAACAAGCTACAGCATGCTTTTATTTAGCCAAATTATGAACCAGAAATGCTGATGCACATAAAATGGTGATATTTTTGAAATATACATTTAAAAGTTTTTTTTTTTGTTTTTTTTTTAATTTAGTGATAGTTTGTAATTTGCCCAGGGCTACATTATAGAAGGCAACAGGACAAGTTTTCCAGCTTTTGTTATGCATTCTTTAAGAAGTTGGTGCCTGCTGCAAGAGACAGTAATGTCATTTTTAAACATTTTATTTATAAAAATGGCTTCAGTAATAAAGATATCACAACAGCACCATGGCATTCATGTGCACTCCCTTTGACTTCCAAGTGATGAGATTTTCTGCTTTGTCCTTTGCTTTGGGGTTGGAAATAATGGTGATGGCATAGATGAGGGGCCTGTATCCTGCTGTGGCAAATGGCACAATGGCAAAAAGAAAGACATTTTTATATATATATATAAAAATGTCTGTCATTACAGTAAAGAAAAATTTTTTCGTTGTTCTGAAACTTAAAAAAATTTGATTCTTAGACTTCATTTTCATTTGTCAAAGAGTTGGAGCTTTCGGCAAATTTTATACATACATTCTCTTGTCCCTGCAACTGGGGACTATTCAGCAACTCCCCATCTAGCATTAGTCACACACTCTAATCATCATCTGTGTTGATTTCCATCCAGCTGCCAGGATGGAGGCCAGCAGCACAGCAGTTTCCTCCTCTGTCCTTGCAGCGTTTGGGCCCAGCGCCTTATTGATCTCAACAAGTAAGTTAATAAGCTTTGGACTCATTCATCAGCAGGGTAGAGACTGGAACTGCACACGGCAGGCTTAATCAAGTCTTCGGTGCCTGCCAAGCATGAACACGGTAATTAAAGGAAGAGGGAACGTGAAGACGAGGGAGAAAAGAGAGGAGCCAGGGATCTACACGGTTCACCTCAGTGTAAGATAGAGAACCTGAGCGCTCCATTAATAAAGTACAGATTTATGAAGACAGTGGCTGAGGGATGACATGGTTACAGTCATCACTCTGTCTTTCTCTTTTTGCCTGGCAATGCTCTTGCATTAATCTGACCTGAGTTAATCAGCTGCTGAAATACAACCAGCCAGTTGGTCCAAACAGCAGCCTGAAAACAGGCAATTCATCCCGCTCTAAGAAGGCCACCACATAAACACATAAACAAGATAAAAACCCCACCCAACACCCTCACTTGCAGTAACGCAAACACTCGAGGAAGGCCACCACCACTATCATCTTCCTCAATATTGTCCCTGTCCAAACAGAGGTACCTTGTGAGACATAATTTACTAATTCTTTTGGTTTTCTTGGATTTATTTCATTTATCTTAATGGGGACTGCCAGAGGAGGAACTTACTGTACCTCTGGAAAAGATGCATCAGCAGTTCATCTTCTCACAAAGTTGGAGGAGGGATATTTTCACAGTTTTTCTCCATCATCTAGAGTCGTGATTTTCCAGATGCGCTCTTAAGGTTTTCTGAGGGACTTGGATCATTATCATATCTTTCAACAGAATAATAATCCAAAACACACGACCATTGCCATCTCAGTCCTCAAACGTATTTTCCTTTTAGTGTCAAAATCCACCATATTTCTTTTTAAATCACTGGACAAAGTAAAAATGGTTCAGATGCCTGGCAGTCGATCAAAGTTCCCTTTGGGTCTTTGGAAGAGACAAATCCACAACATGACCTATACTTCACCATAACTCAAATTAGACAATTTTTCAAAAGTTGTTAGCCTTGTGACAACAGATGAAGGCTACGATTGGAATAATTTGCTAAAGATTTTCAGTATTCACATGAATTCACCCAGCTTTGGTAGCTTATTTAAAAAAGATTGAGACAATAGTTTATTTTAGAGTGAAGCTTTAAAATAACATTTTAAGATGCTTTTACAGAATTGAACATTTAAATTATTAACTCATTCAAAACTGATGTTTTTGTCTGTTGTTTCCATGTGCATATTTAGTAACAGTAAATATTTTATCTTTTGCCAACCTTAAAATGACGTTATGCATATCTTGGAACTTGATTAAAACGATTAAAACAAATACCTTTACTATTCTATTATCTAATAATACTACATTGTAGTTTTATCAATTTATCAGATAAATCTCATGACTTAATGCCGCTCAGCAGGCTACAAAATAGTTTTTTGACTATTTTTTTCTTGTCATTGGCCTCTCTTAAGCTGCATTTTGTGGCCCAGAAAGACGATCTTTCATCTCTAATACATGCTTTCTATACCCACGAGTTTGCATAATGTACAAGTGGATCTCTCCTCTCAGGTGTCCTTTTCTCCCCTGTGGCCCATTAGCCTTGAACCTGACCATTAGACTGGCCCTTCAGCTCACACAGCACACATCTAATGAAGGCAGCTCCCAGATTGAGTGTCCATTAATTGTGACTATTATTGTCCTGTAACCCATCTTAGGCCCGAATGCAGAGCTTGGATCTGGAGAAGGTGTGCATGAGTGAGATCATCTGTATGACCTGTGTGGTTGCTGAGGTGAGGCAGCTGACTGGTACTGTTAGTATCACTCTGGGTCACAGTGGAAATGTCCTCGTGGTGTATCTACACATATCCTCACTGACCGATGCAGTACATAATCTTCCTTGAGGTTGAAATGGAGATATGCATAAAGTGTCACTGTAAGAGCTTTGAAATGCATGCAATCAGTCAGATGCATGTATTTCTCTTTACCATTTTTTTTTGTCACCGATGTTTGAGATCACTGCGACAGACTGGCGACTTGTCCAGGTGACCCTGCCTCTCGCCTGCACCGTTAGCTGGGGATAGGCACCAGCACCTCCCGACCCTATAAGGGAGTATAGAAAATGGATGGATGGTTGGATGTTTGAGATCAAACAAATTTTATTATTGAACATCCAAAAAGTTATTTTTTAATTATTTCATTTATTAAGAGTAAGAGCTATATAAACCAATCTGGCCATTTGCATAAACTTAAATAATTTTTTGACTTAAACTGTGATCAATCACATTTATTGGAAAACTGAGTTAAATTTGACTACCCAAAACTGGAGTAAATAAGGAACTTTTGTCCCTTAATAAATGAAACAATCACCACATTTTGTATTTCTATAGTCATCTATTTATCTGATATTGAAATATGACACTGATTATAACAAACATTGATAAAAGGGAAATATATTTCAATTTCTCTCTTTATTGAGTTTAACACAAATTAACAAAACAAAAAAAAGACCACACCAAATGTTCGGACCAGAAACAAGTGATTCAAAGTACCTTTTACTCTGATTCCTGTTCTTGTTTGGAAGATGTTTGCTAATTCTTGAACTTTTTGATCATGTGCTTGCATTCATTGAGCTCTCAGTGTCTCTTACTTGAAGTTAATGATTTTGGAGGTCGTCTCCCATAATGCGTCCGTCCAACAGCATGATTCCACCACCATTCAAAAATGTTTCTTGTGACTAAATAGTTCAGTCCTCTCCAGAAGACATTTGACTTGTCCATGTGGGCATTTGGTATTTCTTCTTCTACTATTTCTGACAAACTTCCTTTCATCTGAGGGTCAGACAGTTGCAACTTCATCACAACTGGTGTTAGTATCGCTTCTTGTCTACTTACTCGGGTAGTGATGCATCATTCATGGCAGGATTGATATCTTCTGTTTCAGACAGTTTTCTATGCATGTTCTTTATGCACATGTTAAGGGTTTCACTTCCTGTTATGTTTGTGTTAACTGCGTCTGTCTCAGTTTAAGCTTCCCTTCCATCTCCGCTCTCTCTAATCACACAGTGCAGTGGACACTCTGAATGCTGATGCCCCTGTGGGACGCAAACAGACAACCGCAATCACAACCTGCCTCACAGCTCCTAATTAGCACAGGGAGGACATTTCCCAGGGTGAGAAAGGCACACAAAAAAAGCAACACTGAGATGCCAAGACTCCTGCAGTGGAGCATGCTTTGGGTAGGTTTTAATATATATGTGTGTGTTTTGAACAAGAGCACACTGTGACACTCATGGAGCAACTCAATTACTGCAAGATTCCTTCATAGATCTGTTGGCTTATCTGATGGCCAGATCACTGGATCGATGCAGAGCAGCCACAGTGGGTGGATTTAAGCCTGGCGATCATCGATGGATCTGCAGAAGAGACACAGCAGAGGTGGAAACCTGTCCAGGAGACTGGCAGACCAAACATCACCATGCAAGAGAGTGTTGTGAGGTTTTAGGAGAGATATGAGTTTGCAAGGCCTTTTCTGTCAGAGCACTTTACAGTAAAAAATAAATCACTTTGTGCTCATTTTATCCCAGATCCTAATTGCCCAGTGTTTATTGATCTCTGTGTAATCATTGACAGAGCAATCTCTGAATGACTAGCAAGGGATTCAATTAAAGGCTCACGGTGCTGATGATTTCTTTTTTTTCCATCCAGCTTGTACAACACCATCTCCCCCGATGCCTCCACAGTAACTCGCCCCAATTAATGGTTGGCTAATAAGTAAAACGAATCACCACTTGTTTCTCAGTCACAAAAAGGCCCATGATTAGACCGGCGCTGGACACAAAGCAGCACACTCCTCTGTTTGCATTGAAGTCTTGTATAAAACTTTGTCCCATTGTGTGCTGCACTTCCTGGCCCACATCAGGCCTTACTGTCACTGGGGGCTAATTGCACCCCTCTCTTCATCTCCTTTTGTGGTGCAGCACACTTTTGCTCCTTGCTGCTTCTCGGAGAGGTTTGGGGGTGGTTTATAGGGGCGAGGAGGATGAGAATAATGAAGGAGCTGCCACGTGTGACCAACAATGAGATGTTGGGGATTACGGCGAGGACAAAGGGAGTGTTGCAGTAATTAACACCACTCCTGTGTGTGTGTGTGTGTGTGTGAGCTCAGAGGTGTGCATCAGGAGTAGAGGACACTGCTCTGTTAGAGGCTGTGTCTACGTAAGTGATGAACAAGGGTGTGTATGGTTAAAGAAATAAAAACTATGAAATTTATGACTTTTATGCAAGATTAAGTTGGTAGATACATTAATAGCTATTTTCTTTACCTACTAAGATCAAAATTATATCTCAATTACTTGAACATGGTCTCTTGTCCATTTTGAAGACAAAATAATGGGGCCCTGTGCAACAAATTCATATTCACTGACAGCCAATAGTTAAAAGCCTCTAAACACTCTGATCAACTATAAGTAGAGTAGAAATTTCTGGAAAAGTCTTTTTTTAAAACATCTATTTTGCAAAATTTTCAATAGCGCGAATAAATGTGGCACCGTTGTTTTTTGGGGGACGTTTTGAGGATCTAACTTTCATGAAGATGAAGAATTTTATCAGACAAAAAAACAGTTTTGTTTCACCTTTCCTTGAGCCCAAGACCAAAGAAGGTATTTCTGGACCTGTTTATTTTTCTGCACTTTGAGTTTTCACCTGCATTAAGAAATCCAGCAAAGGATTTTGTTGCAGGAAATTTTGTCTGTATGTTTGATCAAACATGGTAACATTTACAAAGCTAAACCATATTAATAAGTTATCTGAATATATGAATTCAAATAAAAATACACCCATAAGCATACTTAAAACCAACAATATATTCCTGATGGTTGATGTCACCTCTGATATGCATTAATGAAAGTTTACCAAGAAGGTGCAAGTTTTTTTGCATTGTGAAAGATGTTTCAGAAAATGTCCAAGCTGTCAAACCAGCAAAGCTTTCAGCTCAAGCTAATTATTTCCACTGAAAGGCTGCCCTTCCTTTCATCCCTGATCCACCCATGTCTCCCTCTGTCTGTTTCTGTCCTGCCTTGTCTCCAGCTTAGGCTGATTAGCAGGAGTGGTCTTTTTACAGTGTGGTGTTGGGGTAATTAGTGGGATGAGCTCAGCAGAATCATCCTCTTTAGGGGTTAAGAAGGCACATGATCCAGCACCCTTTGGCCTCTGAAGACCCAGGACCTGGTGTTCTGTATGTTGTCAAAAGAGAAAAAAATCTTCACCTCTGAACAAATCTGGTACAAAGAAGTCTGCACTCTCCTCTCAAGATGTCCCGAAATACAAAATGCCTTTAAGTCACTTCAGGTGTTCAGGGGAACTAACATTTCTAAGCTAAAATGTATTTCCTCTGAACAGATGTAGAACCTTTGCGGCCTAAGGGCCTGAAAACACACATACTTCAGTTTGCAGCTTAAGTCCTCTAAAGGGCAATTATTTCATTCATATGGAGGTAATTGTCTCCCATGAATATGAAATGTTTGTCAGTCCCTCCTTTAACACCGAGTGCTGTGTGGATGCTTCTGAAGAAGGACAAAAGCCCTGAAGCTATGGTCCATTTCCATTTGCTTTAGAGAAACTGTTTACAGTAAACTGAGGGTCTCTACTGACTCTCCTGATCTACACGATGAGCTAACTGCTAAAAGTCGTCAATGTCTTCAGAAATAATTCCCTCTATGAAAATCTCAGCTTGGGATGTTGTACTCGCATGGTTGAATAATTAAAAAGTTAAAGAAACAAAAATTAGACTTTGATCTGTCTGGCTGTTTTTACAGCTACATTTTAACACACTAGAATATCATGAAATAATCACCTTATTTTACTATTTCATTTAAAAAGAAGTTGTAACAAAAAAAAAAAACTTTCAGAAGCCATTCCTTTTTTTTTTTTTTAAAGTGAAGTGACCAAACATTAAAGGCTTAGAGTAGTTACTTTGGCTTCATATCTTTCAATTGCATTTCCCTTGGCTCTCTGCTCTGTTTAGAATCAACAAAAGCTGAACCTTTGATCACAGGAGCAAACTTGTTTCACTTTGGCTGCAATGTCAAATCACACTTTTTGAAGCCATAAGTTTAGCTTCACACACAGTTAAAAGGACAGAGGTTGTTATTGTCAATACCATTTTTTAGCTAAGATTCAAACCCATAACTTAGAAACAATTGCTTGCTGCGCACGGCCATCAAATTGTGCTCTACACCAAGCAAAAAAGCTGCTTACAAAACAGCTTTGCTAACAAATCCACCTAGCAGTAAGGGAGATAAAACTGAAGGGATGTTTTTGAAATAACACACCCTTTGATATTCACCCCCTCAGATTAGCTTCGAAATTCAATATTTGAGAGCAACAAATCTAGATTCATACTTGATGAGAACACCAAGAGTGTATTATATTATCAGCTCACAGCTATTCATTTTTTCTTCAGAAAACTTGAGCTATCTGTTAAAATTGAATAATGTCCCCAAACTTCCAGGTCCATTTTAAGTTAAGATTTTGGGCTCTGGTTCTTCCTAACTTCAAACATTTAGATTTAAATCATTTTCAGATAAATAAAAACTGATTAATTTATTCTGACATATCCAGACCACAGGGGAGGACATTCAGCCATTACCATGTTATTGTCCCTCTTAATCAAAACTGCATGCTATCAAAGATAAGATCCCCATGGGGAAGGGAGCTGTTGGGCTCTTTTCTTCACAAGGCACATATTTGTTAATGTCCCCATGATTTATTAGGAAAGGGACATTCAGTCTGCCTTTGTCATGGAGGGACCTGTGCATGAGCATGCTCACTGGGTGACCCGATGGCCCAGAGGAGAAAGAAGGAAGGAAGAAGAAGGGGGGAGTGATGTTTTTAGCATAAGCATGGGGACCAATCCGCTAAGATTGCTCTGCACTCCAAGGGGTCTTCAACAGACTTACACTTTACCAGGGGTCTTTATTTTGGGTCCCTTGCCCTGTTTTCCTCACAATTACTACACCACTTTACTGTCCTGATCCACTTGTTTCATTCATATGCATCAGTGGCAAAGTTTCCAGCTGCAAGCCCCCTAATAAAGGGTGTAGCACCAGCTACAGACCAGGGAGCCAGCGCCAGAATATTCACGTAGGCAGGAAACACAAAGAGGATGGCTAATTTTAAAAGGATTCTTCTCCTGTAAACAGATTGTGAGAAAACATTACTACTGAGGGTTGTAGCTCAAGCATAGAGTCCTATATGTCTAAGTGCTGTTGTAAAGCCATTAGCTGATGAAACCATGCAATTATTTCCTTATTCCTTATTTCTGCACATTTTCAATAAAATGCCACAGCAAGTGATGGTCTCTTAAAATAAAGGGCCCAGAGGAGTGGACGGATATCTAGGAAGAAGCGTCATCGCCATCACTCTGGACTTCCAGTTACAGATGCAAACACCTCAATATCTGTCATGTTGATATGTTCCCGTATTCTATATGGGATGGATATAACGATCAAGGCTACAGTCTACAGGAATCAGGCTGAGCTATGGATAATGGGGGATGGGGCTTTCACCAACATGCATGTCTGTGAGGGTTTCTGTTTTATTTCCTTCAGTTCCACAAACGTCAGACACAAAGCTTCATAAATGATTCCTGTAATGTCGATCATGCTATGATGGCTAACAGGAAGGGTTGAAACAGAGGAAAGAGACATTTCAAGGTTGTCAAATGTGTTGAGTGAGTGGGATGGCACTCAATACATCTGATGAAAATGACAATTTTGTCTCTTGTATTAATAATAATCAAATGTTTTCATATATTCTTCCACAATAGCTTGCTCAAAAATTAGGTCCATTTCTCCTAGCAGAACTGATGTGACTGGACCTGGTTTGTAAGCTACCTTACTCAGACACTCTGTTTCTTCTCACAGGTTTTCCATGAGGCTAAGCTCAGCACTTTGACATAGCTTGTCCAAAACATCATCAGTGAATGTTCCCTCAATTGTCATATCTGTTAGGGATTTTTAGGTTATCATTTCTACATATGTCATAACCTTGTGGGGCCTTTTGGCGCCAAGTGTCTGTGTTCCGGGAGCTGATTACTCCTGCTCCTCCTTTTGAGCTAGCTGACCTGTGTGCAGACCAAGGTTGATTTGTTTCTCTTTTTTCACAATCTCCCTTTTCCTAAATAAAAAGGCTTGCCCAAGCTGAGAGGATTCAGAAACGCTTTGCGAAGAGGATTGGAGGATCCTCCTTACAAATGCTTTCAGTTGCTGTAAATGGAAAAGTATCATAATAAACAGGATAGAGGGTTAAGTCTGTGAGTCCATGTACGTGTCATAATGCCTATGGTCTCAGTCCTTATTGTTGGCACGGAGCGCCATCAACTGGTCACATCAGATAACAGCTATTCATTTATCAGACTGTTATTGCATGAGCTTAAACACTAGAGGTCAGTGTTGTACTTGTGTCATCAGAAAATGATGGTTGGGTTTTAAAGCTTTATTGCTTCTTCCATACATCTCATACATCCCCGGGTCAGCAGCTCATGTTACAGTTCTATTTCTACCTATTTCTGGTTGTGCGTTAATGAAAAGTCTGCATTATAAAACTTTCACTGTACCCAGTTCAACAAAAAACAATAAATTTCTGCATCAAACCAGCCAAGTAATATGGGTACGTTTGCTTCTGGCTCTGGTGAATGGTACACACTGTTTTACTGCTTCTCCAGTAGGGTTTATGAATTTTACTTCTGTAAAAATAATAAGGTAAAGTTTAACACGTTGACTAAATCAAATGTTTTGTAAGAACTGCTAGAAATGTTAAAGTTGTTGGCATTTTCCCCCACGTCAGAATAATTTCCGAGAAGACATGGACACATTAACCTTTAAAAAATCTCCACATGCCATCTGTGAGCTCTCCATATGCTCCCAGAGCTTTTCAGAAAGGCCACAAGTCAGCTAAATGTCTCAAGGTTTTCTCTCCGAATCAGTGGCATTTAGTTCTCAAAAATAAAACCTGCTGCTGGATAAGGAATCAGAGGTTTATGGACCATCGAAAACTACAGAACTACTATTCTTCTAAAGCATAATTTGAAATGTTCCAAATTATACAAATGCCACATTAGCAATTCTAAAAGCAGAATAATGTAATCATCCTTTTCTTAATCGGCTTTATAAAGGTCATCTGTTTTGACACTAAGGTAGAATTCTCTCTTATAATTACACCTGCAAATATTTAGAGATATAGCAAGAATTTTAAATTGGAAACTAGATTAGAAACCCCAATGTTGTGTGTATGAGGATAGGGGGATCAAGGGAGGAAGGGCTTACATAGAATAAATGTTGCCTTACTTTACTGACCAAAAATTTCAAAAGCCTTGAGATGAATTGAGACGTTTTTCATTGTTTCCCCACTTCTGCGTGTAAAGAAACACAAAATGGCTTGTGAAAAGATTTTTGAAAAATTTGGTGTTATTCCCTCAGATGTTACATTTTATTAAAACCACATATTTTCTTGGGATTTTATGTGAGAACCAAAGTCACAAGCACAGTAATTGTGAAGTTGATGTAAAAGTCTTAGTCGTTTTAGCATATTTCTGTTACCTTTCTTTTATTTGAAAAGTCTGTTTTATGAAGCACATGTTTCATTGTGCTCTCACATGACCTTTTTCACCTAAAAGTACAATATTTAAGGGAAAACTAATACTGCCAATCCCATCTTGAACTACTTAGCAAAGGAGATTGCTGAAAAATTTAGTCTAGACAGTTGGTAGAAACATCTTGTGATTGCAACTTATAGCTACAGGGACAAAAGAGCAGCAGAATGAGAAGAAGTGACCGATAACACAGTCAGTGATTCAGGAAATTAATAATTTAATGCCCTTCGAGGAAGCCATTTATCTATTTCATTGACCGACAGATCGGCGGGAGAAATGATCAGAGATAAAGCGGCTAAAATCCTCAAGATCTCAGAATTATTAATGAACACGTTCATTTTTACGCATGAGTTACAAATATCGAGAAGTGCGAAAAAGATTAATGTCTTCAAAAATATTTTAGCAGGAATATAATCTGTTCTGGTCCAGTTTTAGCCACAGAGTGGTCTCTGTTTGTGACGTCAGACACAGCCGGACACAGATCGCTATTGTCGGCGCGAAGGTGCCTGCCTGGGACCAGTGACCGGCCACTGCTATGTCAGCAAGGGTCCCAGCTGTCCACATGACGAAAGAGGCCCACCATATGTGCCAACAAGCATGCTCGTTCAAGCAGGCCGAGTTTCAGCGTAATCTCAGCCTAGTTTAGATTAATACACTGCGGAGACGCATTTATTAAGGACTCTGTTTTTATCTTGTTTTTTTTTTTAAATAAAACTATCGAGCGCGTGTATTACTTCAGTCTGCTTTAATCAAATAGGAAGAAAAGGAAAAGTCGCTCACGAAACTACATGTCCCGACTTTACTTTAGCGGCGTAAACAACAGGATCAAGAAGCCTTTATGTTTTGCGGGCTCTCCACCATTTACACACCGGCGCACTTGGCGGCGCACCGCAACAGCGGGGTTTTCACTTTTTCATTCCTTTTAAATAAAAATACCCAAGCGATAGGCGTCTGCTCTCTGTTACCATACCATTGTTGCTTTGAAGATTAATTGTTAACTGGGACATAGTAGATTAATTAACTGAATTATGACGTTTCATTTAAGGAAGGGCAGCAGCAAATAGCACAACAAAGGCTCAAACTTTTAAAGGCTGCAAAATTAATAAGGGAGAGAGAAAATAATTTTGTAATAGAAGATAAACAGCATTTTAACAAGTTTCACAGATGGATTAATAGACATAATAACACTAAGCAAAAAAAAAAAACCAAAGTGATCTTGGACAATTATTAACACACTTTGCCAATCTGGCCTTGAAGGACTAGCCATTAAAGAAAGAAAGCCACTAAAAGTTTGCGGTTTGCTCTCGTTCACATGGAACGGTCATCAAAAGGTCATCTGCACATGATTGTGTAAAATCATGTGCATAGTTGTGAACGCAAACTCTATCAGGTTTCCTGTTGTTCATGCTAAATTCAGAGCATGAATTTAGCATTTAGCATTTAGCATTTCATGCTCTACATGCTTTACAGTAGATCTGGATCTTACTGTGATATTGCAGTTACATTTTGTGTTTGCAAATCTCCCAAAGTCAAATGCCACCCAGAGTAGTGAGCCACATTCAAATATCAAATATACATCGACAATTGGTGAATTTATTTGAATGCAAGCCTCTCCATTAGACATTTTATCAATTAAAAACCTGATTGAATTCCTGGGTTTGGGTTACCCCTCCTTCAGTCAGAAACGTTTGTTATTCATTTGATCCGACTGATAAACCGGCTAACTGGGAAGGAACAAATCCATATTTGGGTTTTTGTCTCGAAGTTGTAAATGTGAAAGTTTTTTATGGGGGATGGCAGCCTTTGGCAAATTCTTTAAATAAAGTTTAAGTAAAACGACTTGAGGAGACTACTGTGCTGTCATATTCCTTAATCTGTTCAAAATCACAGAGCGTTCTTCATTCATATAGTTTTAAAGAAACATACATTTTAAAGGTGAGACTAAATGTCCCGAAAACAACTTTTTGTTTTTAATAATCGTAAAAATTACACAGTCAATACATTACATTCTGTTGTCAGCTATTTTTTTGAAGTAAGACAAAGTTTAGAGCGCTTTCCTGCTCTGAATTACTCTAGAAAGACAGATCTTTATAATTTCCGATAGTCCTCGAAGCCATCGCCTCCTCCTCCCCGGCAGCAGCAGCGGCTATCCGCATCTAGCAGCTTTCATTCAGTGTGTGGCTGCTGAGCGGAGAACAACAGGCTACCTCTCTCCTCTCAGTCCGCTGTGAGTATAACAACCTTCAGTCACATCGTCAACTATTTCGACGCAGGTTTTAAGGTTGCAAATGTGTCGTTAATGAGGCTCGGATTGAATTTGTGTTAATTTTATTCTCAAAGTGGTGTCTGAGACGTTCGTGGAGAGCGTGGTCTTTTGTTCTCTCCGTTTATTTTTACATTTTGTTATTAAATTAGACATTTAAAATATATTAACGTGACACGTTGGCAGAGAACTTGTTTTTTTATTTAGAATTTTATTCGTTTACATTTTTAAGGATATATTTCTATAAAATCGTATAGCGATATTAATCCCTTTTCGACACCCAGTAAAAACAGAAACAAGATACATCAAAGTGTTTGATTTTTACAGATTTTTAAACATACCATCGTCATAAATCTTAATATTGACTGTGGTTTTTTTTTTATTCCCCAGGATGCTGCACAGCTATGTGACAAAGGCAATATTTAAGCCAGGCTGCTGTCTAACAAAGAGCCATAAAGTCAATATCAACATGTGACATCATCGTTTTCTTACTGGTAACATGTTCAGTTTGAATCAAATGCTGACAAATTGCTCTCTAGAAATACTCATCTTGTAAAAAAAAAAAAATTAGAAAGCAGGTGTTAGTCTATTATTATCTATCAAGAAAGCACAACTGTTAAAGATGTCCAAGCATGTCCAAGTCCCAAAGTCTTGCTTCTAGAAAGGCTTCTCTGTTGTGATCAGAAATGTGGAATCAACCATGATTATAAACAGAGGGATTAAGTCTTTCTCAGTCCTACTGGCCAGACAGTCTTCGGTCCACCTCAGCAACCTGCACCACATCTACAATATTGCTGTGTGCACTGGCTACTGATGGACTCGTTACCACGGACACAAGGATTCAACTCCAGCTGCGCCATGACTTCATCAGACCACGACGAGACAGGGAGCGATCTGTCCGAGTCCATGGAGATCTGTGAGCTCCAGGATCAGTACCTATCTGCCGAAAACTGCTTCAAGTCCAAAAGTTTACCCATCCTGAATGGACCATGTGAGCATGGTGTTGGCCCCTCTGGACGCCCTCAGCAGGTCGGTACAACCTGCTCCTGCGTGGCCGTTGAGGACAGCCGGGCGCTCCAGCTCAAGACCCCAGAATCCAGCCAGGCGGAGTCCCCCTCCTCATGGACTGACTTCTCCCCCTCAATGTCCAGCATGGTGGGGCTCAGCAGCTCCATGCCGGTGGAGGGTCACAGGCCCGCAGGCTTCAGAGGCAGAAAACTTGGTTTCTCTCTGAGCCGGTTTATTCAGATCCCGGCCAGAAAGTGTGTGCGGGTTATCCTGAGCGACTCGCGTTGCTTCTTGTTCTGCATGTGCTACCTGACCTTCATTCAGTCCCTGATGGTTTCAGGCTACCTGAGCAGTGTCATCACCACCATTGAGAAGCGCTACAGCCTACGCAGCTCTGAGTCCGGCCTGTTGGTCAGCTGCTTCGACATCGGCAGCCTGCTGGTGGTCGTCTTCATCTCTTACTTTGGCGGCAGGGGTCAGAGGCCGCGCTGGCTGGCCGTGGGCGGTGTGGTGATAGCCGTCGGCGCGGCATTGTTCTCCCTGCCACATTTCATCTCCCCACCGTACCAGATCCAGGAGATGAACTCGTCAGCGGGCCACGAAGGCCTCTGCCAGAGCGAGAACGGCAGCAGGCGGGAGCTGGAAGTGGCGTCCTGCCCCCGAGACCAGGAGGGCAATGAGCACAACCTGTATGTGGCGCTGTTCATCTGCGCCCAGATACTCATCGGTATGGGGTCGACACCAATCTACACCCTGGGGCCCACCTACCTGGATGACAACGTAAAAAAAGAAAATGCTTCTTTGTACCTGGGTAAGTAAAGCTGGATATGATGGCACATGTGAAATCATTGCAACCAGATCGAATAGCTCTGGTCTATCCAATTTACTTTGTATTTAAGATGTAGTAGCAGAGTTGGGTGGTCCATTTCAAGGATCCTCTCTATCTGAAAAAAATTGAGTTCAGGGATTTTTCAGGGCTGTTTAATAATGGAAAACAAATAGTGTGGAAAGAAATAGACTGAGCTTTTATTCCCTATCTTATCGTCTATGTGTAATGTCCGTCCGTTTGGCCAACCATCTTTAAATTATGACTGTAGGTAAAATTATTTATGATGTACAGTCATACTGAAAGGTAAACATTGACTGACTATAAACTCTGGAAAATTGAGGGTGGAAATTTTTGGAATTTTGACAAAAAAAAGTTTTAGCAACCCTGTAATGTATTTGAATAAGCAAATGTTACTTGAGTAATTTCACCCGAGTTGACAGCACAACCTGTACCTGGTATGTGACTGGAAGCATGACGAGTTCTTGATAATCAACCAGATTTAATTGCCATCAAAATGGATTTGATTGTTATATTTTTGATTAGATTTAGAAGGAAGTTTATAACCATCATGTTTGCCAGGGTGGTATAAGCTTGCATACCAATGCAAAGCTTTTGTCCTTCTGATTTCATCTGAGTGGTATGCGACCGCTGCACAGCCCTGAGGTGGACAAAAGTACTGCAGGCCAGAGGTAAATGCATGAGAGACATGAACAAAATGCAAAAGTAAGTTGCTTATGCATAATGGGCCAATCATGTCTTCTTGTTAGCATTTGTGCATAACACAGATGTGGTCTTAGATGAGGCTGTCGGCTGGAATGAAAGTTGCTCTCCTGTCTAACAAGAACTGACAGGATACTGCTGTGTTTTCCATGGTAGCAGGTTGTTTTCTCTTTCTCCATAATCGTATACTCATCCCTAAGCCATTCAGGCATTTCATTACATAGTATCCATATATTTATTTGGTATGCTGGAACTTTAGTGACCTTATCAAATTAAGATTGCTGCGCTGCTTGTCACATTCCTCTCATAGTTCATGGAGAAGATCCTGACTGCAGAAGTAATCTCAACTTGTATCTGTCTGGATTTTTGTTGTTGCATTGTTGTGTCATGGAGAACTGACACAATGTGTAGAGGATCTCACAAAAAGCCACAAAAAAGAGGACAATGTCATTGTCATTTTAATTCACATTAATGTGACTCCAGCTGTATTGTGGCCAAAAGAAGTATTACATTCCCCTAAATGTCCACATATTGTCATGTTACAGTGAGAAATTGTATATTAAGACTTTATGTGATGTATCAACACACGCAAAGAGGTGACGATGGTAGATGCTTTTCATTTCCTTTTGTTCTTATGTGGAGAAAGCCTAGCACTACACATTACTTTGAGCACACCAAGCACATTGAAACATGGCGGCTGTACAATCATTCTGCAGGGATGCTTTTCTGAAACTGAAAAATGGAAACTCGCCGTACTCTGTGGGAAGATGGATGTAAGTAAACCCAGGCTAATCCTGGAAGAAAACTTTAGACTGTAACAGATGCTCACCTTCAAACAAGTTCGAAAAAGTTTAATGCTTTGTTGAATGATTATGCAAGGCATGGCATTATTCGGTCAGTTGTAATACAAAATGTTAAAAACAACATGAAAGAAGCATCCAGATGTTGACAAAGGTAATAAATGTTAGACTTAATGCAAATACAGATGTTTTATTCTGCTATCGTTCAGACTTTTTTTAGGCTTTTAGTTGAACTCTGCTTGACAAAAAGGCGTTAAAACAGTTGCGCAACATTGACTACAGTGTTGGGACTCAGCCCTCGCTAAGGCATTGCACGCCTCATGGAGCATATTCGCTGCCTACCTTTGAGACCCAGTATTGATCTGATCCATGCGTCAAGGGGAGCCAGTGCAGCAGAGCTATTGAACCAGACACTGAAAACAAGGGAGAAAAGATCTTCAAGCACTTTCTTTTCCTGCTCTTACCTTAGTAAGGTGGTCCAGAGGTAATGTATCAATGCTTACAGATATACTGTAGCCCAGATTTCCCTGCAAAACTGCACTCACTGACATGACCTTGGAGGCTGTGTCAGTACTCGTAGAGGGATCATCCACTTCCTTCCAGTCAAGCAGTGTTTGGGAAAAACAAAGATTTGTTCTCACATGGCAGAGAAGGAGCAGATAGATGAAGGAAAACGTCCTTGGTTGGTGTTGCAGACACTAGGATAACCATGGTAACTAGATGTCAGTTGTGTTATTTGCTGTCTTTGGCTATTTTTATCTTTTTTGAGTTGTATTTTGAGTCAGTTTTTGCTTGAATGAAGCTGAATCTGTGCTTGCACTTATCAGTTTCCATATGTATCCAAATTCACTATATCCATATGTAGATTACCCCTCGCCATAGGAGATTTCTCCTCACATCTTATGAACGTAAAGCCCATCTCAGTTTGCAGCAGCCCAAAGGGGAGGAGCTGCTCGCTTTTCTGGGACAATGCGGTTTACAGTGAGGGGGTGAGGGGGTACTTCTTGTGTCATTGGAGAGACACAAAGCCCCCTGATTTAACTTCATCACATTAATACCACAAGCCCCAAAGTGTTATTGGTTATTTTAAGCAGAGTAGAGCATTATTGTGAAGTGGAAGGAAGTTTGTGCAAATAAAAATCTGAAAAGTGTGGCCCGAATGTTCAGACCCTTTTTATTCTGATGCATATAAATAAAATCCAGTGCAACTAAGTCAACTTCAGCTTTTCTGTGGAGGTGCGTTCTGAAACATTATCCCAGACTCATTACATGCTAGCAGATATGGAAGAAGGCTTTTGACACGTTGCTTTGTTTGTTTTAAACACTTGAGTGGTATGGATGTTCATCTCTCACCAGGGCAACAGTTCTAAACATATAAATGTTTACAAGCTACAATGGAATGATTTGAACACAGATGCACACCAGACTTTTTTATATTCAAACAATCTTAAACTATATATTATTTTCCTTCTTGATAATTGGGCTTTAATTTGCATTGGTCAGTCACATAAAAACCAAATAACACGCTAATGTTTGAGTATTAACGTGACGGCATGTGACAAAATTTGAAGGGGTATGAAGATTTTTGTGAAGCACTTTGCCATAGCCACTGCATTTTACCTAAAGTTTGCATCAGGTCATGCTTATTAACAGTGGCATAAAAGGAGGACAAACTTTACTTTAATCGCTTTTGTTCATTTTCTGCTGTGTCAGCTTGTTCGTCCTCTCTTCCTACGTTGACCGCACGTCTCCAAGATCTTACCGATCAATAAACATGCTTCTTGTTGTCCAGCCGCTGATTTATTCCAGCCTCCAGACAGAGCCAGTGACCTGAGGATATAATAGGAGGGTTGAGATTTACAACCAAAAGATGCTGACAAACTGTTCTCAATATCGAATGACATTAGTGATTGGGCCCATGTGATTCTCGCCTCGTGTTTGCATGAAAATTCAGAAGAAGTTGCGTCAGAGTCTGCGTAAATTTCAGTCTTGCATCATTTTATGCACTATGTTTCTTTTTGTAACCTTTCGCCGTCTAAGCCTCGAAATTCCTTTGCAGGCAGCGCCGCATGTCCTTCTTTCAGCAGGGCAAATTTAATGGATCCCTCTTGCCTCTGCTTTCACAAGCATGCAGTGCAGAAAACTAAAATGCAAGTGTGTGTGATTGTTTTTTTCTGCATTATTAATGTCTATTAGGCACTCCTGAAGGGCCATGGGTAGAGCCAGCATTTAACACAGCAGGCTTATTGAAGCTGCAAGGAAAGAGATTTTAAAAAAAGGTGGGCACCAATTTATGAGGACAGATTTGACATCCACAGAGAGGTTCTGAAAAGCAGTTCTGTGTGCAGCCAGACACGCTCGCATGGACACTGGGGGTGTGTTTTATGTGGACAAATTTAGAAAGAACATTTGCTTTCAGTAAGTTCCCCTGAAAGTGTGTGCAGTGTGTTCTCCTGCAGATTGAAGGAACAAACACCACTTGAGTGCTAGTTTGCAGTTAAACCTCTGTGTTTGTCATTGCCCTGGTGTGAGTCAATCTCATCAAACTGTGTGTGCTGTCCTGTTTTGCTGCAGCCAAAGCAAATGCAGAATGTGCACACACACAGACATGTCCCCGGAGGACCCGTCTCTACTGCCTCCTGTCTGTCCCATCCAGATGAAAGATCGTGTTTCAGTCTCGAATTTAAGGTATGGCCCCATCAAAAAGCTGGCATGGTTATAAACGACGAGCCGACCCCGCTTCATCACTGTCCCTCTGGCTTCTCCTCACATGTGGCTTGAATATCACCGCTCCCTTTCCCAGAGCACAGTCAGGGTTACTCAGCAGCAGGTGACCTTTTCTAGCCGCGTGCTGCTCAAACAGCTTTGGCCACTACTGTACGATTACTATGACTCCCTGCGTGAACCGCTGACCTCTGTGAGGCTGATCCTGCACCACCAGTGACAGCATGTGCTTTTAAAACGTGCCTCTGCAGGAGGAGGAGGAGGAGGGAGTTATTCGAGGAGAGAAGGAACAGTTGGGTGTGGGGGTGTGTTTGGGTCTATAAAAGCAGAGCCTCAGCCATAACTGTAAATTTGTTTTTACATCAGTATTAAATAATAGTTGGTACTGTAATTGAGTTGTTTCGACAGCATAGGAAGGTCCTTTGGGAAAAGGGCTTTTTATGATAACAGGAAAGAGTTTGTTTCCAGGTAGCATTTTTTCATTTTAAAAACACAATAACTTACTGCAATTATCTCAATCTAAAAATTATAATAAAAAATGTGTGGGGCCATCAGGTTGAGAGCTGATGGCTGCAAATGGTAATGGAAGTTTAAAGATAACTTGTTAAACTTTTCTCCAAGTATCCTGGAACACTTTACTCGAAACGTTTTTAGACAATATTTGATCACTGCTTTTTGGTAGCTTCATTATAAATTGTTGAATATTAAATACCCCAGAATTATTATTTTTGTCTTTTTTTTTTATCCTTGCATGATTTTGGGGTCATTATGCTACTTGCTGAAAGTGGCTTTGTTGCTTATGACATAAACATTATTCTTTCTTTGCTGTTAGTGATGCAAATATTTAAAATAGATATTGTAGATTTCCAATTATTTCTGATAAAAGCTTTTCTAGCTTAATATTTCCTTGATGTTTTCTTAATCCAAATGTTTTCCAAGAGGAATGAACTCAAGTTTGATTAGATTCAGTCAATTAAAAAATTGCAAAGGAATACGTTGGTTTTTCTAGCTGTAGAGATTTCAAGTCCTTTAACCTCCATTATGCTCATTAGCCTCTGTAGCACAACTCGGCCTCCCTTGCCTGTTGTGTCCAGTCAAGAAATGAATTTCTGTCTTTAATTACTGCTTGTTTGTCTTTTGCTAGGGGATCAGTGTGTCCTGTGATGAATATCAGGACTGCTGCTGCTATCATGTGCTGACTAAGCTGCTTTGGTGTTCAACATGTTTATCCGTGTTTGCTCTTTCTGTCCAACATGCCAAAGACAATCAGCTTGGACATCTTTGCTTTCCTTTTACACTCGTCATGTCTACTTGTGCATCTTCTCAGCCTTTTTTAAGTCTATATTTTTCATGCTGATCCAACCTTTAGGCTTGTGATAGGGGAGTTATTTTTCTGTAAGAGATGGGAGGCAGAGTGGGAAGAATCGTCCTCCTTTCCGGCATTAAGCCTGCTGAGGAGCAGTCTGGCTATTGTTCTCCTTGACCTCAGCACTGCGCGGATGACCTGTAACCAGAGGAGAACCGCCAGAAAGAGAGATGTTCATGAATTTTATGTAAATCTTAAGATTTGGTGACACATTCTATGTAATTTGTAATCATCGTACCATATAGATGTTGACATCCTCTGTCCCTGAGTTTTTCTGGCTTGCTTCCAGGATATTGCACTCTGCTCTGAACTTCCTGAGCATGATGGGCCTCTCTTTGATTGAGATGGATGGCTGTAAACATTTCTGACCTAACCCAGGGGGGAGCATTGTTTTGCCCTTGCATGCACACATTCACATGCATCGAAATCGGAAGGAAATTATGCATTGAGTCAAAATGAAAATGTAGCCTTAAATGTGCAGCGATGGGGATGAGAATTGACTCTGTGCTGTTCACTGTGGCTTCAAGCTTATTCTGGATTATGTACCTTTGATTTTTAATCAGATTTTCACTGATTTTTGAAGTGTCCACAATTAAGAAAATGAGTGGTGCATTAATTGACCGTTTAAAATAATTATGCATACTGCACTTTTGTTCTTAGTACTTATACATGCAAAGAGTTGTTGTAAGCCAGTAGAAGTGAGCGTGAATGAGAGGGGAACAAGGAGAACAGCTGGGTTTCTTGTTGCGGAAATGCAGAGGTGCACCTGCACTATTGCTTTGGTTACGTTTTAAAGTGTGTGCGACGTTCTTGGTTTGTAGATGTGCTCAATGTTTCCTGATATACTTCTGGTTTTCCTGCAACTGCGCCACATTGTTTGAACATCTGTGCCTGCATAAACATGGCAGATGAGATGTGAGCCATCAACTGTGGTTTCATTCATTCATTTGACAGGAATAGTTGTGCATCCATGTGTACGACGTACATAAGCTGCAAAGCAGCGTGCAAGTCAACCTTCTTCTGTTTGGCTGATTTGAAGATATTGTGATGACAAAAGCAAAGTTTTTGGTAATGTAGTTTGACAGTAGGTTATGTAATGCCTTTGGGAAGGTTTGCAGTCTCAATTTCCAGCTTGTGTCTTCTTGGGTACAACGCTGTTCAACACTCCTCCTATTCATGTTTGATGATTTAAAGTTGGCCAGTAATATATTGTAATACAAAAACATGTCTTTAAGTTCAATTTTTAGATATAATCTAATGAAATGATAACTGCATGAGTTTCTGTTCTCACAAAGCAAGAAAGATGTTTTTTTTTTTTCCCCCACTGCTCAATCTCCTAAAAATGTCTCTGTGTTGGAACATATTTTTTTTTTGTTTTTGTGCAAAGATGAAGAAAATATGATGGTGCCTTATAACAAAAGCTGATCTATCCACTTAGAATAATAAATATCCTAAGTACAAAACCTAATGCCTGTTTAAAACAATTTAATTTGAACTTTGCCAGGTGTGAGGTCAGCACTGTTTCTGGGTCATTTTCCCTCTTAAGCAGTAAAGGCAGCCTTGGTGGAGTAAAATTGGATGGTGCATTCCTGACTGAAGCTGAAAGGACACAACTTCAGCACCAAGAACCATATTGCTGTGCCATGCCTGGCATTGAGAGAGCCTGAGAAGCTGCAGGTGCAAGCTTGTGGCAAACTAAAACCCAAGCTGCTCGAGTGGATTCAAAATAATAATGTGGCTCTGCCCTCGGTCCAAATGCCTTATTCATGGCCACTCATCAGCGGAACGCTTCTCCTCCACCCTCTCCAATACTGGAACATTAAATATTCACAAAAAACCCCGAAGAATAGAAACAGGCTCTCTGGATATCAGTGCAGAACGTGTTTAGTGGGCACCTTTTGATAAAAGGTGGAAAAAAATTAAAGCTATCTTCTAACATACTTCTGTTATAATCAGAAACTTTTCCTCCACAATATAGAGGTAAGTTCTCTTAAAAAAGCCTCTTTTTCTAAAAACACATTGTATCTTTAATCCCCACAATTTTGGTGACTAATCTTCAGCTGAAATGGCTTTTTGACTTGACAACTCTTTAAGAATGACAGGTGGAAAGTAAAGCTCAGTTTCTGCGTCTAAATCTTAGTCTGTGTTTTACTTATTATATATGTGAGTCTTTTTCACAGCAAAAAAAGAGAGGCTCAAACAGATATTTGAACCAGAAGCATTTAGTTTAGCACAGAAATAATGTTTGTTCAAGAGAAAGTTGGATTACGTGGGAACCCACTAAAGATGATGGATTAGTCAAATTAAATAAAGGGATTTACTAAATGTGGCAGTGAGTGAAAGGCTTCTAAGAGCTGTTAAGACATGCAGCAATTAGAAGCAGAAGAGGCACAAAGAAAGAAATTATTTCTTCATTGCTCTGCCGTTGAAAGGCGCTCTAGTATTGAAGTATATAGAAATGTGGAGAATTAATTGTTTTTTTCAGGGAAAAGAAAAGCTGAGTAAAATGTACAGGTGTAGAGCGTACTTGAAAATTGCAAATAATTTTCACTTTTTCATGTGTTTGCTTACAAAAAGCCTTCATAAAGCAATGTTATCTCCAAGGTTGAGGGTAGTAATTAGAAGTGTAACTGTCTCAACTCTTTATATGTCAAAAAACCCAGTAGCTGTAGAGGTTAAAAATAAATAAATACTGTGTGCAACACATTGGAAATGTATTTTCTGAGTGGGTTGCGATGACGAGAAAGATATTTCTAAATGTAGTCTAGTAATATGTGCAGATAAATCCAACACGATGTAATTGGCTTTAATTCAGAGCAGAAGAGCAATGTTTATTACTGCTGCTGCTAAAAGACTGATGTCAGGTATAAAAACCTTGTGATTTGTTTGGGCTGTGATTCAGAAAAAATACAGAAACTTAGAAAATATGAGGCTTTCTTTTCAAGTAAATGTGCATTTTGCCCCCAAAAACATTTTTTTGGGCTACATTTGTAAGATACGTTGATATTACCTGATTAATTGAGCAGACTATCTTCTGCATGCATGGTGTTGGCAAACTGTTTTTAAAAGAGTACAACTTTACTTTAAGAAGGCTGGTGGGTACTTAAATGAGTTGGTGCAGATCAGTTAACAATAATAAAGAAAAAAACCCAGGGGTCTGCAGCTCCAATCAAAAGGCTGAATGAATTCACTGCCACATCAGCAAGTTTGGCAAAGGCCTGATCATTTGATCCAGATGTGATGGAGCAAAGATGCATCCAAAAGTTGCAGGACTGTAGCACTAAAGGATTTGCAAACTCCTGTTCTAAAAGCCAGTCCAATATCCCGATTTTGTTTTTATTAGCTGAGTTTGCTTGTGGGGGTTTACCCATCTGACACTCCAATACTCAGTGGCCCTGTCACATGTATCCATGGAGCACAGGAGAGGGAACAGCTAAGCTATGACCTGATATGCACCGAAACACAAACTGGGTTTCTCTTCATCTCCATGTTTCTGGTTGATTTGGAGTCGTTTCCTTTGTTCGTGGTCTCACAGCCTTTGGCTCCTTAAATAAATTCTGTCTGATCAGATTTCTGACAGCAGCAGATTTGCCGTATTTTGCCGTCAGTGCAGCTCAGGAAGGCTTACAACAGCTATAGAATCTGAGAAAATGTTGATTAAGTTTTTGATATATGGCCTTTCTAATGCACACTAAAGGAAAAGTGGAGGTGGAACAGGTCCCTCAGGAGTGCACTTCCAGGCTACACCTTTTTCTTTGTGGAGCAGCTGATTCGCTGGTTTTAACAGTTATTTCCTATGCACAGCATATTCTCTTGGATCTGAAACCATTGAAAAAGGAAAAGTACATTGCTTGTGGTGTTGGTGCTGCTTCACTGGCTGACTGTTACCTTAGGCTGTTGAAAGCAACTGGGGAGAAGCTAAATATAGAGAAAACCCCTTCGTTCACTTCTTCTTTTCCCTAAATATTTGATTTGGCAAAGTGTGTGTGGGGAACCCCTGCATGGAGAGTATCTTAGTCTGCATGAAAAATGAATGCAGCGTACTGTTTGGATGGTTTTATGCACTGTGACAAAGATTTGAACTGTTATGCAGTGAGAGCATTTGGTTCCACACAGTAAATAAATGTTAATCCAAAGCCATTTGAAGAAAGAGTCACTGATGTGATTATTTTAGTTTTAGAAGTGGGTTGGAGGAAATGTTGGGTTGTGGAAGGCAGCTTTCAGATGCTGATCAAGTTCTTATACCACTTATGATTAACTATGCTTTGTCTCAGAGGTTTACACTGTAACGCCTCAAGGTAAAGGGCTAGAAAGTCACTCAGGGATGCCAAAATGTTTGATCTGAAAGCCTCTTTGATGTTCAAGCAGTGCTAACAAGGCCCGATCGAGCAATGGTCTGGGTCTGCACCCATCTGTTCTAACAGGATGACGGGGTTTTCCGCTGTATTATCCACTGAAACCTTCATCAAATCCTGCGTCTTAGTGCATTCCCATAGATTGTGCCCTGAAATTTATGTCAATATTATTTGGGTATTTTCCTGCTTGTTCAGTGCTTTCAGTGGTTCACAAATGTACATGGATTGTCTCTTAAACTTGGGATCTGAACATCACTGTGTGTTTTGAGACAACAACTGGGGGTTTTGGGTTGATCTCAAGAAATCAAATTAAATATTCTACATCTTTCAAGTACTAGTTTCTAGTTTCCTTCAGAAATGCATTATTTCTCTATTGCATAGATTTAATAATGTGTTGGATGCATTCCTTAGAGCCCTTGATCATAATTGATGTGCTACCATCACTCATTTTCTACAAAATCGTCATGGCCTGTTCAATCACGTTCAAAAGGAGGTCAGATGGGTGGAGATCTGTTCACTACGAAGGCCATTTGGAGTAGAGTGAACTTGATGTAACCAGTTGGAGATGATCTAAGCTTTGTGACATGATACATTCTCCTGCTGAAAGTAGCCATTAGGATACGGGTATGCTGTGGTCATAAAGGAGTGGACATGATTGGCAACAATAGTCAGATCGGCAGTAGTGTCTACACAATGGTCAGTTGTTCACTTAAGTCTGTTTTCTTCATCATTTCTATTAACAAACAATATAGCAGGTGTACCTAACAAAGTGGCCATTGAGAGAATATTTCTTTTTTTACGAATGTCGGCTATTGTCTTTAAAATACTCCAACACACAGGAGGAAAAATGCATCCATAGAACATCTTAAATTGATATTCTGTGTAATCTGTGATATCAAACGTTACTTAAGACTGGACATTTTCAGATATAGTCCCAGTCCAATACTCCTGTCTCTTCTGCTTTTCGCTAGCAGAAGATGTTTCTAATGTATGGCATTAACGTTGTTACAAATATATGTACTATGATGTTCTGAAATGCACTAGTTTTATCTTTAGTTTTTACCTTTTAAACTAACAGACAGCTACAGTCTTCATTCAAAGAGCTTAAGAAAAGTTTATTGAAGAACCTGACGAACTTGGCATTTATCCCTGTTTTGATAGGACTTATTGACAATTCAGCTTGCAGCATAATTAGTGGTTTTGGCTAATCACCTGCTAATAATGGCCCAAGAAAATTACCATTTTCCCATATTCGTCACCAGGTTCATACATACACTTTTAGTGTCAAAGCTATCAACTGCATAGAATCGATCTATTCATTCTCCAGCTAGAGAGCAAACTGTTTGTATGGTGCGCTGTTTGTAACTTAATATCCAACTCAGTTTAATTTAATGAACTTGGTGTTGATTTGTATTGCTTGACTTGACTTGATTCGTCTTGTTTTCTCACTCATCTGCAGAGCTGCTGTAAGCTGCTGGATCTATAGCTTTTCTCTGGCCTGTTTTTATACTTTATTCTATCTCATTTTCCCCCATGTACTTCACTCTTTTTCCTATTATCCTTTGGCTAATGAGTGTAAAGGTAAATTTACATTTCTGGTCATAAGAATTTGCATGTTAAGAGGACCATCAGCGCCACAAATTTGTTTGAAGACATGTTTGCTGCTGCATATCGAACAGTAATCTGAACCAGATTCATGATTTTTGCTGCCGTACCTTTGCTGTTTGCGTGTGAGAGGCCACAGTCTCCATGCATGCCCTCTGAGTTAAAGAATAAGGTTAGGACTTGTAAGAAGACACTGCCGTGTCAGCAATTTGTCATGACAATGCTGTCATTCCCCCTGTTTCTTTTTTGTCTTGCCTCACATGCAGGGTGAGGTGAAGGGAGGTCACATGACTGCAGCTATGCCCAGAACACAGGGATACACTGAGGACTCTTGCTCTCTTTCCAACACCAGTAGCCACATGGATCATCTATCATACAGCTGTCACCTGCGGCTATGCTCTGCAAAGAGCCTCTGGCATTGGGCTGAATTCCCCAGTGCAGCAAATCAGAGTCCTAAAGTTCGTGCTGCCATGTTTCATACAACTGATGTTGTTGCATAAAGCAGACCAGCTTATTCAGGGTTTGTTTCTGTCACGGATCTGATGCGAAGACGGATTGATATCCCAAAAGCAGAATGAATAGGCAAGACATAATGCTGCATACTGTACATCATAGTGTCATGGCTCTTTTGTAATTCTTTGGAGATGATGCTATTGCATCTTCTTTTAGAAATTAGACATTTTCTTCGTAATGTCTTGAAGATAAGTCTGAGGTCGCTGCATTGCTGTCTACCTTCCATTCCCAAGGTTTGCTTAAAGGCTGACTAGGCTTTGTGGGCTATATGAGGAGGTGGAGTGGCGCATAATTCATTAAAACAAAGTCTGCAACCAAAGACAGGAAACAAATTACAGAGCCAGTATCAAGCCTCTGCTGCACATATTGAAGGTTGACAACAGAGAGATGTTAAAAATGAATAATGAACCAAGTACATTTACCATACAACAGTATTTTATCTTTCAGCTTTTTCGCACTTTCTTACATTCCAACCACACATCTTAATAAAATGTGATTAATTGTGAGGTGGAAACAAAATGCCTGGTTTTCAATCGGCATAGATTTGTCAAATATGATAAGCATTGATGCTAAGCCTACTTTACTTCGATACCACGAAATAAAATCCCATTCAACAACCTGCCTTCAGAAGTCACCTTATCAGTAAATTTATGTTTTATCATATAGAGCACTTTGAACTGCCTTGTTGCTGAAATGAGTTATACTAATAGACTTGACTTGACCAAATCCATCTAGGTGTCTGTGGCAAGACTTAAAAATTGCTGTCCTGGCACTTTTTATCCAACCTGTGACTGGCCTGTGTATTATTTTACTTCCTCCCTTCAATCTTGTGATCCTTTGTGTTGTTTTATCACACAATAGCGCAACAAATTTTACAAGGTCACATAATCTTTGTACTTGCTGCTTTCTTTATTAACTCTATGTTGCTCTATGTTGATGGGTGAGAAGAAGTCACCCAAATGGTTGGGGGGGACTGAGGGTGACTATTTTGTTGTAATGCAGTTTTAAATTTATGGATCCGATGGGCATGTTGATATCTACAAAACCCAGTCACAATATCAGTAGCAAAGCTTTAGTAGCTCTTGTCCTGCAAGGACAGCTATGCCAATTCTTTCAGTGAGTTCTGTTCTTTTTTTCACTCCTGCTGTTGCTGTCATTCATTCAGACAAGCTCAGAGTGAGTCAGTGCTGCTCGTCAAAGCAGAACTCTTTCAGAGTGTGGAGGAGGCAAAGCAGAGACAACACAGCAGCGCTGGTCCCTGAAGGTTAGATATAAGAGGGATGCTGCTGAGCAAGCTTTATCACTCAGTTACACAGCAGGATCAGTCACTACAGACTGCAGCTCTGCCTCTGTTTCTCTTTTCAAATGTTTGTTTCATCACATCAAGTTCTCGTTTCTTTAGCTTTCCCCACTTCGTGGCATCTTGTTTTAAATGTCGTTATCTTTTCCAGCTTCACACTGGTATATTAATCATCACACTGGAAATTGGGCCGAGCGACGATTCACTGTAACACCTTGTAAGCAAGTTCTTCTTTCATTCTGAACATTGTCACACACCCTCCCCTTTTGTATGTGTGAAGTGTCAGAGATTATATGTTCAGCCTGAATGTGCATTTTGATCTGAAGACATTCTCTTCTACTTCTTATTAACACTAAAATGACTTTCTTCACATTTGAATAGATCGCTAATGCACAGGGCATTGTTGTGAAGGAATCACTTTCCCATATCGCCTACAATAATGATTTAGTGCTCTTTGAATGAAAGATCCATTACCTCCAAATGTGTAGAAAGCCATAAAAAGTTTTTAACGTTTTGTCCTTCAGAAGGTCTTTTGTGTAAGTGTAAGCAAGACTGTGGGCTCCATGGGTTTTTTCATTGGCATGCACCCCCTGCAGCCCTGTGACGTCTCCCCTCCCACAGCCATGTGTGTCAGATTTTTGTGTGTGATGGAGCGCACGCTGCTGCTGTGCCAGCATATTCCTCAGTCCGGTGGCTCTGTAGCTGGCCACACCTTTAGGCCCGAACGCGGCTCTCCAAACCCTACCCCAATGATCCCCAAGCTATTCTCCCTCGGTGCCAAGCTTGCAGGACAGAGCTAGGCTTAAGGCACAGTTTATGACCCCCCTTTGTCCTCCATTGGGGCAGAACGTTGTTAACATGATGGATGGAACGGAAAGACGGAGTTATGCAATCATGCCGAAGGGCATAAAATATTGCCGTCTCTGGCGGGAGGGAGTTTGGAGGGCAACCAAAGGACCATACGTTGTGCTTAACCTCTGCTTGGCAACCGACAGTGCTGATGCACCTGGTGTGTCTGACTCAGGCCAGAATGTGCAGAAATGAAGTTGTTTTATGGCTTTTTAGCAAAAGGTCTGTTTAAGGGCTGGCCTCTGCTGTAAAAACGTTCATCTCAATCTGTCACTTTGTTTTATTTAGTTTGAAATTCAGTCTGGTTTAGTGCAAGAGACAGCTGCACAGGTTGCTGCTTTATCTCCATCCAGAGTTGGGTTTATTTGTATAGATCACTTCAGCCACAAGGGAGTTCAAAATGCTTCACGTCCTAAAAACACAAAAATAAAAAGTAATAATTAAAAAACATTGCAAAATCAAAGTCAATTGAAAAACTAGAAACAACCATAAAATTTTGATTAACATCTTCTAAATCACCAGTACATGTCAAATATGTTGGTCAATTGATTGCAAAAATCACCAACAGAAAATTAAGTAGCAAATATTTCATGCCATTCACCTCATTTCATGAGAGGATGAAAACTCAAAAGAGTAAAAGAGAATAATTTGCCTGCGATCAGGTCAGCTTTCACCAGTTCAACAAAATGAACGAACTGATGTGGGTTGCAGACAGTTTCTTTTGTGCCTGGAAATTTGGGTACAAAATATTAAATGGTGAATGAAAAAGTCTGGAATCATTGTTTACTTTTAAATAACGTCTTATGACTTTTTTATCCATAAGATGTTTGGCAGGTCATGAATGATTGGCACTCCTGGGTGAGTGCCTTTTTCTACCCTGAGATTCTGTAGTCACCAGAGGCTAAGTACAGATTTCACCAGTGGAGGTGGCATTATTTTAAAACTTTTCTCAATCTAAGGTGATCTGCCTATACCCCCTTTTTTAAGGCTTAAAGTTATTCTTCCTTCAATTATCTCTAATACAATAAAGCCTTCATAAATCTCAAAATGGGTTTTAAAGAATGCTGAGGTTGGGGAAAAATATGTAATTTTAGTGTGGGATCTAGACACATGTAAGAGGGGTATGAATACTATTCATGAGTGCCAGTTTTTATGGGACAAGAGTGTGTGGGGAATCTGCTGTGACTCAGTGTTTTTGATAAATTCAGCAAGCAGGTTCAAGGGGAAGCACATTCAGCTGATAACACACACTCTTGCCTCCTTATCTACTCACACACTTATATTTAAGACGCATGTACCAGGAAGCATGAGAAACAGCTTGTCCAGAACAGTGTCCGGACAATCTTAATTGATAATATGTAATGCGTCAATAATTATCACATTGGGACAGGAATAAATTTTCATCACATGAACTAACTCTTCTGGTTTTGTTGACACATCATTGTAAAAAACATGTTCTCACTGTGAAACAATTACTTTTTATCTGCTGAAAAAAAGTAGATATGTGACCTGTTGTTTTAATAAACTACCTACAGAGAAGAATTAGCTGACTCGCATCTTCCTTAAATATGTTTGAAAACGTAACAAGAATCTAAGCTCAAGTTAAGTTTGACCTTTCTAAGTATTTCAGATTTTAATATAAAGATGGCTAAATGCAATCCAGATTCCTCAGAAAATTTTATTTGAATTTGAATTAAGATCAAATAAGCATTGATGCCAAGTTGGTGTCATATCCACTACGGTCTTTAATGCAGTTTGCTGAAACATTTTTACTTCTTACACTGTACACAACATATGAAGCACTACCTGCTTAGGGTCTAAACATGCTAAAAGTAATAGAAAGTTTAGCATCTGTGATATCACCTCAGTTTTGCTGCCCTGGGGAGAGAGCCGTATTGCCGGAAAGAAAAGCTTTCTTTCAAGAAAGAAGTAGATCAAAGAATCTACTTCTACTTGATCACAGAATGTTGATCTACTTCTTGCAGGTAGCAGGTTGCGTATAGTGCATTCACTAATTAAGCGTTTCAAGTCTACAAGCGAAGCTGAAAATGGTTTTAAAACCTCTTTTATCTTGCATTTCAAATGTTTCTTCAATTTCTTTTACATGCCAAAAGGCGGCACCTATATTTGGCTGGCTTTGAGCAGCATGTCTGCTAAGAAGCTAAATACAGGCTAACTACCAAAACAGAGAGCTCTGACAATAACTAACATTATGTGCAAAGAGTACATAAAAACTATTACTTAATTTATTAAGTATGCAGTTATTTTTGCAGAAATAAAATGCTGCAAAGCTTTGATAATTTAGTGCCTTTATCATAATGCCTCAATCTAATTTTAATACGTAGAAGTCAAACCATTTCTTATACTCTTATCTACCATCACATTTAAATTAAGCACTGAAGCTCAGTCATCTGTTATATGTCTGCTCTTTAATAAGGTTTAATTTGCAACTAACCGCCAAAGCTTGATTCACTTGTTTAAGTTTTATGGAGCTCATTTCTAATTTCAAAGATCGAGGTGATAAGAGCCGACCTATTGTTGTCCTTGGCAGCTTTAATTTATTGTTTATTGTCTCTGGGAGGTAATATCCTGTTACTGTGTGAGGGCTGCGGTGAATTGAGTCTCCAGGCAGCAGGATATGAGAAACGGCACCATGAAAAGAGTTGAAAAAGATATGAGATAAGTGAGGAAAGAAAGGAAAGAGGGATGGGAAACTTGGTGTTTCTTTCATTCTTTGGAGACTTGAAGAAAAGACTTCAGTCAAAGGAAATATTTAATATTATAAATTGCATCATTGCACATATCTTGTTTGTTCTTTTTTGTTACCCATTGTTGGGTTCTGATGTTTAAACCCATGAGTGTTTGTCTGTTTTCTACCGATATGAGTCTTTTGCTCTTTGCTCAGTTTCTTTCTTACACTTTTTATTTTCCTTTATTCACAGAGGAAGTGATTTAATTAGATCTGATAAGGATTTGTGCTTTATTTAAGCCCTTTCAGCAAGATAGGATAACGCATTCTGCTTTTAGATGGTTACACCTACAGAAGAAGAGAGGTTAGTAACTTGTGTGAGGTTAAAGATGTGACAGTAGAAGCAGTCGGTTGGCAGCGGAGAGTTTCTATTTCAAGCTTCAACAAACTTACTTGTTGGAAAAGGAGAGGATGCATGTGTGCACGCCTGCACTCCTTATGTAATCCGTCTGAGAGGATGTGTTCTTTTTTGTCTCAGCAGAGATTAGACATTTAAGTGCTGGTTTGGACACAACCACTGGCACCCGGACACGTGCCTAAGCATGCTGTTTGGAGATTTACTGCTTCCATCTGAGAAACTAACCTTTTTACACAAGAACAGCAGCATTTTGTTGGGGTTGTATGTGTGACTGTGGGAGGCAAGTGGCAGAAGCCTGTGGTTTTGCAGCTATTTTCTAAAGTGGAAAATATATCTACAGTGTTTTGTGTGTGGGTGAGACTGAAGTATTTAACAGCATATGTGCACACAAACCATAATCAAAAAGTGCTAATCCATTCCCCTCAACGACCGCATTCCCTACGTCCTGCTATGTTACGGGTGTAATTATAGAAGGTTTGCCTTCAGATTCCCACTGCAATACAATTTTGATGCCCCCCCCATCCCTCCCCACTGGATGTCCGCAGGAGATTTTTCCACCTGCCCAACTAAGGCTATCTAAATTTAATGAGTTTTCTCTCTCACTTTGGCACATGACAAAGCATTTGGCTCACCTCGCTGAGGGTCCCAGACCCCCAGAGAGTTAATGTTTCACTCCATAATTGCACTGCGGTTTCTGCAGGTATGCCACTCCAGGTTGACATGAGCTCTCTCAAGCCTCCGGGTCAATTGTCACACACACAAGGTGTGGAAAATGACCTCTGGAGCTGATGGAGCGTTCCCATCAATCCCAGAAGAGGTGCTCAGGAAAAGGAGGATGATAAATCAGAGTTAATGAACAACTCTCCAGAGGTCTGACTTAAACAGACACATGGAACAGAGGATTATTAGAGCGTCAATGAGGAAAATTTGTAGCTAATTGTGACGGTAATTTGGGTATCAAAACGTATAAGTTCTTTAATTTGAAACTGTTGTAAAGGTTTTTATTAGAGATGCACCAGTCCGATTCAGTAGCATCAAATATTCTCTTCTCATCTTTGTTTAAATCTCTGACTTTATAAAAGTAAATAAATAGTTTTATGAATAAACTGAGAAATTTTACTGAGGCCAAGTAAATTTATTTTAGCTTATTTAAAAAAATCAGGTTTCAGTTGCATGGTGGAAAACTTTGCTTGGGGTGCAAAAGGCATGACAATTTTCTTTCACCGGTGGTCTTGGAACACTCTCAGGCCATAGCGGCCTGGGTAAGGAGACATTTTGCCCATATCGGAAAAAAAAACTGCTGCAAATAATAGGACAGAGAAAAATATCAAAACCAATTCAAGAAAAACTATAGCATCTCAAGTTAAAGCAGATTTCACACTCTTTGCCTTTTTCAAAATATATACATGCACTTTGTCACAAAGTTTCTTTTTTTAGGAATACCCAACAGCTTTGTCCATACAAAATATTACAGAAAAAATCTCCAAGTTTCTTTTTTTTTTCTGCTTTCGTTCAAAGCAGCTGCTTATCACACTTATAATTAAATTGAGTAACATATAACGCTGTTATAACTTCAACACCTGAGGACACCCTTGTGTTAACCTCAGGTGTTAACCTCAGGTTAGCATAAGCGTGTTAACCTTGTTAGCATAAGAAGGTGATGGTTATTTCTATTGATGTGTCCTGGTTTTCTGGTTGTTTCTAACTGGTTTCATATATGTCTCTTTTAGCCATCATGTATGTTATGGGAGCCCTGGGACCTGCTGCCGGCTACCTGCTGGGCGGCGTCTTAATCGGCTTCTACGTCGACCCTAAAACTGTGGTGAACATTGACCAGAATGACCCTCGCTTCGTTGGCAACTGGTAAACATGCACTTACACCTCTGCACTTAAGATGCTGTCTCCATCTTAATATTGAGCGGATGTACACATGGAAAATATTTCAGTCTTTTGAATCCATCTTGTTTTTTTTTGTTTTTTTAAGGTGGAGCGGCTTCCTCCTATGTTCCATTGCCATGCTTCTGGTCATTTTCCCCATGTTTGCCTTCCCCAAAAAGCTGCCTCCACGCCACAAGAGAAAGAAGAAGAAGAAAAAGATGAGTTCGTTGGGTGACGTGTCCAGCGATGATGATGTGAAGAAGGAAAAGTCTAGTAGCAAAGACCAAAATGTGTCCTCCTCTATGGGATTTGGAAAAGACATCAAAGGTGAGGGAGGGATGATTTCACCTTTAGGTTTTTGAGTGTTAGAATGATTTTGCAGGGTATAGCTAAAAAACAAAACTCAGGCTTTAGACTCCTAACAGAGCACTGTTACACATGTCCAGTCTAACTAGGCTTGTCTTTTTCAGAGAACAATTAATGATAATGTCAGTTTCAAAAGCTGGTAGAGAGAGAATTCAAGACTGAAATTGTAGTTGAAGGTGATTCTAAAAAAATGTTATCCAGAGGAGAGGAATAGAGATGCATGCCGTATCTTTCAGATTTTTAAATTAAGAAAACCATTCATCATTTTCCTTCTACCTCCCAATCATACATTACACTGTTTCATCACATAAAATCCCAATGAAATACATTGAAGTATTTAATAGTTGACTTCAAAGTGCCATAAAATGATCTGTGGGATGTTAATGTGTGAACAGGCTTTAATCCAATCAATGTTGAGGCTTAGACATCTTGTCCAGTAATGGAAGCTTTATTGAGATCTCCTGTAAATATAGTATTGATGTATGTGCAGCGGTGGTAAACATTGGATTTTGTTGGAAATGTTGCAGAAATTTTTAATGTCCTCCCTGAGCCAGGAAACACCCGGTTTTCCCCGGATAAGCTTCGTCCTGCCGTAGTGTTTCCCAGATTCCCTCCTGTCTCATTTTCTTTCTTCTTTTTTTTTTGCTCTTGTTCTGTTTCGCTTCTAAATGAGCTCCCAGGGGACCTCGCACTCTGCACTGCATAGGCTTTGGTGTAGCTCAGCTAAAACACACCGCTGGTGTTTGCCATCACTCACTCCAATTCTGTGCAAACTCAAACATGTACTTAGCATGGTTGTTCACTCTCAAATTAATGCTTATGTGCACAGCTGGGGCAGTCAAAACAGCGCTTTGTCTCGGTGATTCATACAGCACAGGCCGAGAATGAGCTGCAGCACTGTCGGATCGCTGCTCCCTCAGCTGCGGTTTTATTTGTCTCAGCAGGATGTTTGGGACTGGTGTGCAAACTGGGGCCAGTTTCGCAGACTCAGGCGCTTCGCTGCGTAGATCCCGAATGTATTTTAGTACAGTACGTGTCCTTCTGTCGAGGTGTGCTTGTTTGTCTGTTGCACAAATTCAGCATTTTCTGTGAAAGGTATGCTGCACCCCCCTCTTTTATTTGCCCTTCACATTACAAGCAGACATTGAAAAAAATGCTAACACTCAATGTTTTTCCATAATGCACATCAGAGGGGCAACATTTTGATCATGGAATGTTCCAGACCTTGATCCATGGCTTTGAGAAGCAATTTTTCCCCTTGAAGGTTGGGAGGCATTGCAAAAATGGCTATTGACACAGCGTATCATTTTTACGTTTCACTGAGTGATTAATTATGTCTCGGATTTGTTCAGGAATTCACATTCAGAGTTTTCAGCTGGTATTTTGGCTGCTTCACTATTTGCTGTGTGACTTCCTTCCATACGAAAACTCATATTCAAGATCAAATTAATATTGCTGCTGAATATTTATAAGGAAAAGGAGTTCATCTTGAAGCTAAACTAACTGTCACATATTTACGGTTTAATAAGCAAAGTTGTTGGGCTTCAATAAATCAATCAACTTTTATTCACGGAGCACTGTACACACCCAACGGGGACCAAAGTGCTGCAACAAGGCTATGAAATAAAACACGGCCAATAAGACACAAACACCTACAATAAGTCAGAAAAAAACCAACATAAAAATAAATCATTAATGATAAGAATGACTTGTCTTCATAAAAATAGCAGGAATCTCTGGGCTCCTATCACCCTCTGTGTTGTTGAAGAGTCTAATCCTAACCCTCAGCAACTCAACAATCTTTTTAATGGCTGCAAAACCTTCACCACAAAAACTGCTATGAACGATTAGCTTTTATTTATTGGGGAGAATTTATCTCAGTGGTCTTTCTTTTTACAGTTGCTATAAAGAACAGCTCTTTTATTTTCGCCTCTAAGTGGAACCATGCAATATGGCTCTCAATGTTTCTCCTGTTTGAAGATACTAGTTTTAGTTTTGGATAAATTGGATATAATTTCCTTTGATGCCAACAGGGCTGTGTGTGTCCAATGTGATCTCACGTGTTCAGAATAAATTGTTTTGGTGTTACACTTGAGTAAGGTCATAAATTAAAATTAAGATTGCCGTCTTTTAATATAGTCAGCATCATCCACGACCTTGTCTCCATGCATCAAAATTGGTTTTATTCTCTACCATACAGCAAATGTAAGTCAGCACTTCAGTGATTCTGAAAATTGCAATGCTGTGACTGAGTCTTATTCTTTAAAATTATTATTTAAAGCATTGCATTATAAACTTCAACTTTATAAACACAAAGGCATAAAAAACAGTAGGAGCATAAGTGAAAATATTGAAATCACAAACAATTAAAAGCCAGTGAGATCAAATCGGCTTAAAGCTGTTTTTAGTACAAAAGACTTGATTGAAAGACAGCAGGCCATTCTATTGTCACTATAACAACTGTTGTTGTTATAGTGACAATAGACAACAACATTGTCTATTGTCACTATAACAACTGTTGTTGTTATAGTGACAATATGTAATAATGGCTGCTTAAAGTTGAATTAGAAACCACCGAGTGAGCGATAAAACAAAAGTCAAGAAAAAAGTGATTTGCCGTCAAATGCAAGCAAGTGATCTGTCTGATTGAGGAGCAGCTGCAGTGGACCCTAGCAGGTCGAGGACATCTGTCCCCAACTCCAGACAGGATTACGTCCTGGCTCCCAGGAATGAAATAATTAGCAGCACTATTTTATTTTTATCTTTGATCTGGGATCCCGGACGCATGCTTCTAATATTCTCCCCACCCACCAGGAGTCCTGCTGAATTGTAGCTGGCCTGGCTGAATCCCAAATCAAGGCATCAAGTCTTGCTGTTCAGCTTTCTTAAAGACCTTTAATGAAAGACATTTAATCCACCTCTCATTTTGTGACTTTTTTATTTCTAGCTGGCTTTGTTGCTTTTAATGTGACCAGTTCATGATTTAATCTTCAACTTTTGCCCCTTCCCTTATGGTTTAAAATCTTTATTCTGACAAAACCAGAAGACCTCAATCAATAGACTAATAAATGTACATGACTGTGTCCTTACTTTGTAATTTGTAAGGACACACTAAGGTTCAGCTGGCATTTGCAAAAACTAAGAAAATGTACTTTTCTAGAAAGCGCACTCAAAAATCGATTGTTGTTTAATAAGAAATAATAAGTATTATTGTAAAGTTACGTACCTGTGTGGACTGACCTTTTATTTAAAATGAATCGATAGATCATAATTTAAGTTTATGTACCAGCCAGTGGGACGAGAAAAAAAAAATCTGTTGATTACCAGCAAATGCTTGAAGTAAATGCAACAGAAAAATAATTTTTTCTTTGATAATCTGATATACTGGAAGGTATGCTCACATGTTACTTGATATCTTTCAACTGTGATTTTCACAGTTTGGCTGTTGATAAAATGAGTAATCAGCACTTTGATGAAGGCTTTTGCAGGAGCAGCAGCACTAATGAGCTACACAGACCTGCATGTTTTACATAACCGGATAATCCAGTCTCTCCTAAAATCCTGTTGCACATTATTGATTAAATTATTACCCCTGCCAGTGGGGATTGTTGGGTCATTTGTTAGCAGGATAAGATGATAATAAAAAAACTGCAACTTTGAACAAATGGTTTTATACTGAAATTTAATTACACAAAGACAAACTTCTGTACCTTTGTGACGAATGTCTAAGGTAGATGTTTTTGTTGTGGCCAGTTGTCCATGGAAAGAAAGCTGTAGAAACTCCCCAGATAATAAAATATAAGTTATTCAAGTTGTTCCCTGCATCCCCAGCTTGCTGCGGATGCAGGGAGATTATGTTTATGTGCTTTCTGCAGAATAGGATTGCAGTTTATCCTGCCCCAAAGTGTCAGATCATTTGTTGGATTTTAATTGGTTAGATGTTGGCAGACATAGGGACTCCCCCAGAGTGCCATTTATGTGAGAACCATGACTCATACAAACCATGTTTGTATGTGTAAAAGATGTTAAAAATGCTAAAATCATCTTTTTCTGAAAGTGTTGAAGATGTCTGATGACAACTTCTGTTTAGCAGACACATAAATATGTGGAACTAAGTTGTTTTTTTTACACAGAAATCATTGGGAATTTATGTGTTCAAGTTCTGTTTATCCTTCTGCAGTCATCCATGAATCAAGGTGCTTATCTAATTTAATGAGACATGGATGAATGCATCTTTGGATGGGAGAAAAAACACAAGTTTTTTCAAAAACCTTTATTTATTAATACTTCTCCATTATGTCAGTAAGTTTTGATTGTATAAGTGTTGTTTAACTTGTAAACTTAGATTTTTTTTTCTCCATATCTGTCCTTTCCCTTCTTTGTTTTTAATGGTTTAGGGGTAAACTTGCTGGTTGGGCTTAATTGCAGTCTGACACTAACGATGCAGTCTTTCCTGCATATCACCCCCAGACCTTCCCAAAGCCGCTCTGAGGATCCTCAGCAACATGACGTTTCTGTTCGTCAGCCTGTCCTACACCGCTGAGTGTGCCATCGTCACGGCCTTCATCACCTTCATTCCCAAATTTATTGAGTCGCAGTTTGGCATTCCCGCCTCCAAAGCCAGTATCTACACAGGTATGCTAGCTTTCCATTTCAGTTGCTTTTATTTTAAATTTTTTTTTACTGTGAAATCTTATTAGGGTATATCAAAAAGTCAAGACCACACTGCATGTTTTGTTTTGCTCTCAGTTTGTGTACAGCATCCGGCATGAGGGATGGAGAAGAACAGAAACTGGTATAATCCCCCAGCTGAGCTGGCATTGCCAACATGCAACTTATCTGGTAGCAGGATTATTACAGTAGGCAGCGATTGGAAACTTAATTATAGCTTAAAAGCAGAAACAGTTAGTTACTGTGTTTGTGTGTATCTAGGCACACAAACAGTGTATACTGGTTGACATATGGCTTCTTTAACACACACAAGAGAAATACCCACACACAGTACCTCATTCCATCTGACTGTTGCCAGGATACGCAGGGTAAGGGCAATTGGGTGGTGCAGTTGCCATGGCTACCCAAACGCTGCCAAGCTGCTTGACTGTGATGATGGTTGGAGATGAGGAGACAGAAGAGGGCACTTCTGCTAATGAGCGGACTGTGCTTCTCTTGAGTCCCAGGTGTAAGGACTCTATGAAGGAAATGAACTTTTAATGCTTTTTTTTCTTTTTTGACCTTTATTTATACAGATTGTCTCATATAGATGCAAGATCTCATTTACAAGAGAGAACTGTTTTGATAAAACAAACCAAAAATATTACAAACACAGCAACAATACTAATAATTGAGAATTTTCACTCAATTAAATAAGCTAATAAAATCTGAGCTAAAAACAGGAGAAAGCTGCGCAAGATGATTTCTCATATAGTTGGCAAGATTTGGGTTTAATGCCATTTTGGCAAATCTGAATCAGTGTTACTATAGTGTATTACCCAAATGTAAGCTTGACATTTTGAGATGTCAAAATCTCAAAATAATAAAACATTCAAACATTGTCTGAATGTTTTATTATTATTATCAGACAAATCAGGGAATAGTATGTTTTATTGTTTATGGACCCAAAAACAAAAATGTTTTATTGTTATAATGTTTGATCTGATGTTATATTGGAGCCATTTTGTCACAACTCATCCTCCAGATTGTTATAGTCTGATTAATTAAATCAACCAAATATTGCATCCCAGCAGTCTTTTGCTATTTCAATATTGCATACAATGAGAGTGTGATGATGGACAGAATTTGAAATCTTATGCAGCTGTAACATATATCCATTAAATTTGTTTTAGAATAGTTCTGCATTTTAAAACTCAAGGCTTTACAATACAATTAGTAGTTGTTTTAAAAGATACAAACTAAGATGCTTTTTCATACTTCCACACGATTCTTTTGCAGCGTTAAGTGAGAGAATCCACTGATTTTAAAAAGGGTTGTTTTCTTTCATTGCTTTTTGACATCTTAACTTTAAGAGGTCAGTTCTATTAACCTGTTTGTAGTTTTAAAACTGGGTCTGGTTTAGACCCCATACCAAACAATAAAACTCCAATTTTTTTTATTTTTACAAAAAGAAAGTGGTACATTTAAAAAAAAATCATAGTAGAAATAAACCAGCACGTCAGTAAATCACCTAAACATTTATATAATTAAGGAAACAATGCTTAATACATTTACCCAGTTAGATAATTTATGAGACCCTCTGTCTCATAAAATAAGCAGTGATTAAATTTTTTAAAAATAAATTGCATTAATGAGTTTAGCCAAACAGACATTATGTCTTCCTCCAGAGTGACATCTGAACTAGTCTTCTCTATAAGCTTTTGGTCATCAGTTATATCTTGTTGGGTGATGCGGGATTCAAAAATGAGGTTTAAAACAAATATTTTCTTATCATAGTCTCTCAGCCCTACTTTTTGCCATAAAAACAAGAGATCTGTGCTCTGACTTAGAAGCAATAGAAAAAGGGTCTCATAAATCTGAAAAATGGGACATCAAGCAAAATTGAAAAATACAATCCAAAACCAAATCCATCAAAACTAAATACTATTGAGTTCAATAAATTGCCTCCTTGCTGAGTCTGTCGTTCCTGTTTGACGAGCATCATTGCAGTTTGGCCACATTTCCGCCATATGGATATATTTTCTTTCAGCTCTTGTCACACATATTTGTTTCAGAACATCAAATTCATTTTGATAACAGATGAAGACAACCAGAGAAGACACAAAAAAATAGTTTTCAAATGTGTTTTAATTCAAACAACCTGGCCTTATGGAAAACAATATCTGCCTCTAATGTTAAATCCTGGGAAGTATTTTTCACAGGACTGTAGCTACAGTAAGTAGATCTGTAACTTGCAGAACATTTTCACCTCAGCTGCAGTACATCTGTAATGCAATCTCTTGCATAGATTTGGACACAAAAAAAGGTTCTGTCCCTTTAATGTCAGCCAATCTTTTAATCCAGATACGATGGTTAAGTTGCACATGCAGTATGTAATACCACATAACACAGCTTGTGCTTGTGTGTGTAGGCTTTACAGTGTGAATGTATAATCTTGCAGAAAACAGATGTGTTTTAGCACAGAAACATGCACTTACATGACGATAAGCCACTGCAATCTGTTGGCTGGCTGTGACTGAGCGTGCTCTGTCTTTGTCTCTTGTCCTAGCACACACTGATACCAGGAGGAAGCAGATGACATTTCTTTGTACTTTTATAATGACTATGTTGATATTCTCTCTCTCCTCCTTCTCTTCTTACTGACCCAGTCTTTGTCACCCCGCTGTGGAAGCCTCTTGGCCTCACTTCAGGGCTGCTTCCAGGCCTGGAAACTCTGGATGATGACACTTAATGCTCCCTGCATCTCGCCAGTAGTGTTTTGTCTTCTCATGCTGTCAGTGTGCCTGGCTCTAGCGGATTTGACGCACGTGTCACGGCCTGAAATGACTCGCTGACGGCCTGCAGTGTTCCAGTAATGCTGCTTCTGGTCATTGATTCATAGTTTAATAGAGGCTGACATTTCTGAGTCCAGCACACATTCAGCAACATTCAGCAACAAAACACCACCGCTTTGTTTATAGACAGGCTTGAAAAGCTCACATTGTATTCCCAGGAGTGCGTCCTAATTAAAGCGTTGTTAATAACAAGCACTTATGTGGATGTGCTTCACGGTAATTATTCTGGTGCTAACGCATCCGAGGTTGGCGTCTGCAACCCTTCCCACCATCTCACGGGTCGTGTCCGCTCTCTGTCGTCTGGCAGGTTTGATCATCGTGCCCAGCGCTGGCGTAGGCATCGTCCTCGGGGGCTACATCATCAAGAAGCTGAAGCTCGGCGCGAGGGAGTCGGCAAAGCTGGCCATGATCTGCAGCGGAGTGTCCCTGCTCTGCTTTTCGACGCTTTTCATCGTTGGCTGCGAGAGCATCAATCTAGGAGGCATCAACATCCCCTACACAACCGGGTGAGAAAACATTCACGATTCCTAAAGCTAGTAACTGTCTGCAGTGGCTTGCAGAAAAAAACATTCATAGGCCTTTCAGCTTTTTTGTATTTTTTTGTGCCTTCTTGTTCAAGAATAAATATCTGCCATAAATTAGTACTGAAGTTTTGTATTTAACAATGAAGCTGAAGAACAAAGAATTTGGTAAAGTCTGATATTTCAGCCTGAAAAACAGGCAGACTCTTTGGGAAAGGTTTGAGCAGTGTTCTGTATGTTCACACCTAAACATGCAGTAAAGGTGCATTTGCTTCAGCGCAATCAGGGTTCATAGCTTCAGATTGTATGTGAAATAAACAGTGTGAATCATGTTATCAGAGTGATGCATCTGAGGATGAATCACAAGCCGGTGTGGGTTGTAATGCTGCCACCGTTCCATCATCCTCATGCGTTATGGCATTGTGTTGCAGTGTGAAGGAATAATTAGCAACACTTGCATCTGCTCTCGTGTCCCGATGAGTCACTTTTCCACCTCTATTTCTGAAAGCTCTGTTGGCGACGGAGCTTACGGGTAGCCATGTGCCAGACCCCGTAGCCAACGGAAACACGGCGGCACCTTTCACCCGCTGACCTTGAAATAATGTTACATTTTTACTATAAAAACAGATGTTCTCTCATCTGATTTTAACTAGATTAAAATAAATTTTCTGGACCTTTATCAGTCGCTTCCCATATTAGTCTAATCATACTAAGCAAGGGGCAAGTTAAGAGAGATGTAAGGAGCTTGTGGTAAGATAAAACATGCAGAGATCTTGCATTTTTTCTTTGCATGTTCTTATAGATTTACTTGACTTGATTTCTGAAATATTTAAAGGAGGTTTTGTAGCTTTCAAAAGCTGCATACCAATATTTTCGAGAAAGAATGTTGCCTATCCAGTTTGTTACAGAAGCACGGCTAAGTCAGCCAGGCCTCTATGAGATTCTCTCCTTTATTAAAAGTAAGTTATTCAAAGAAACTTTAATAACCTTTGTGTCTGTTCAAATCCCATAACTGATAAGTCAATAAGGCTGCTTTTTTTCTTGTGCGAGCTCATGTTTACAGAGGGCCCACAGAGCCGTCAGAGTGCCTCATTATTCACAGCGCTGGTCAGTAGTCGTGAGCAGCACAGATGGGAGGAATATTTCAGCAAACTTCTTAGTCCAGACATGACTCTGCTTCACCAACAGGCTGATGAGAAATGACAGGGCCAGCAAGCATGTAAGGTTACATAACACTGTTAAGCAGTTGTTTTCACTGAGCTGTTCACAGCGGTGGGACATGATTATGTATTTGAAATTACACTTTATTAAAAACTGCAGTAGACTAAATCTGTTTATGAGACCTTTGGTGCAGGTAGACCCGATCCTGCTTGATAAAGTGTTTTCTCTCTTCACTGATAAAGACAGCCGCTCTTGTGATTTCCTGCTGTGTCTATAAACATTTTCTAACAAGTGTTTTTAATTTTCTTACATGCTATCTGGATCAATTTATTATTATTTTCTTTCTTTTTTTGCACGATGCTCTTTACAATACTGCCTATTGTTTTAATCCAAGGAATTGGTCTCTCATCTCTAAATGTACATTTGTAAATAACATATAATTACTTTTTTGTTATTTTTGTTACTTTCTCACTTTATTGCTTTTATGTTTTCCAGCTCTGAAATGATTGCCTTTTCTTTTGTTTGGTGATTTTTTTATATAACTATATCTATCTATATCTATCTATCTATATGTATATATACTTGTAAATTTTTGCACATTTGTTTAGTTGATTCAAGGAATGTATCCCAGTTAAGATATTTTCTTTTTCTTTTAGTGATTTTAAGAGTTGCTTTTTTGATTAGTTACATTTTATTTTAGTCACATAATTGATTTTTAACCATTTTTTTGCTTTTGTTAAATACTTAACACGGTGCATCACTTTAAGATGCTTTATTAGTTCATATTTAGGCTGATTCTTCAATATTATTTTTTTTACTACTTGTATACTTAAATGAATTATTTGGTATGCGCAAGTTTCTCTGCTCCTTCGAGAAGATCGTGCAATTATTTTTGTAGCAAAGCATCTTCCTCTTAAACGCTGTCAATGATTATAAGATTGTGAATATGTTTATGTTAGCATAATATAAAAGGCCAGAAGTATTGATATTTAGTGTGATGAGTTTAGAAATGTTTGTGATTTCAGTTTTTTGATAGATTTTTTCTGTCGGCGATTGTGTTTTTAGGATCTGTCCTGGTCTGTTCCGCATTGCTCAGATGGAAGCTTACCAGAGAAAACCCAATCCTCGCTTCACTGTGTCTGTTTTAGACTAAACCAACGTCTCGCTTTAGAGAAACTGTTCCCACACTGTCCAGCGAGCTGGACAATACATGTCTCATCCTCCACTCCTCCCCTCTGCTCTTCAACCATGTAACAAACTTGGAAAGGGGGCACTTGGATTATTTGCTAATCCCGCATGCTCAATGACGGACTCAAAAGGATTTGACACAGCGACTTAGCTAAAATACGTGCAACCTTCCTGTTCTCTGTTGAAAATTATCTTCTCTCTCACTCTCTCCAGCATCCACGCTGAAGGTTGTTGGAGCTTAGTTATCTTCAGGGTTTTGGTTCTCACTGATCCAACCTCAATGAGGAAGTACATCTCAACCAGAAAACAGGACAATAAAATGTCCTGCGTGCTCAAATACAAGAACAAACCTGTACCTAAGCATGTGCCAGCCATATTTTGTGGGGGAAGAATGCCTTTAATGTTTTCTCCTGACCAGTCTTGATTTGTCGTTGTTCTTGTTTGTCTCTCCAGTCCGACCCTGACCATGACCCACAGGAACCTGACAGGCAGCTGCAATGTAAACTGCGGCTGCAGGATCCATGAGTACGCTCCGGTCTGCGGCTCTGATGGCATCACCTACTTCAACCCCTGCTTGGCTGGATGCAGCACCGTGGGCAATGACAGCACTGGGGTGAGGCCTTCCCATCTTTACATTCCTTTTTGAACTCCTGTGTCTTCATGTAATGTCAAATAAAAAGTGATGTTTACTCTGTACCATTCCGTACTGTAACCTTGAATATTTTAGTACTCATTTCAAAAGTCTGGATCTCATTTACTGACCACAGGTCAGGAACTACACGGACTGCGGCTGCGTTCAGAGCCGCCAGGTCATCACTCCGTCCTCCGGCAGCCAGGTCAACCAGCTCCAACTGGTCATCGTCAAGACGTACCTGAACGAGAACGGGTACGCCGTGTCAGGGAAGTGCGATCGGACCTGCAACACGCTCATCCCGTTCCTCATCTTCCTCTTCATTGTCACCCTCATCACGGCGTGTGCCCAGCCCTCAGCCATCATTGTGACGCTCAGGTGAGATGCCGTCTCTTGTGACGGTTGTTTGCTCGTCTTCACGTATTCCTGTCTTCACGTCTTCACCTCTGCCTCCTGTTTTTCCTGCAGGTCTGTTGATGAACAGGAAAGGCCTTTTGCTCTCGGGATGCAGTTTGTTTTGCTCCGGACTCTCGGTATGTACACAGTGCTTCCTGTAATATATTAACTTTAAGAAAAAGTTAAAAGTGCTTTGCATTAGTACACTAGAAATACATCGTTTAGGGAAAATTATTTAAATAATTAGGCTGCAAACAACTCACTGAGCTTCTGTACAGGTAAAAATCATTATGCAGCATAATTTTATTCTATAGCCGGCTTGACAGCCTGCAGTGTAGGAGAGCAGGAATGCAGCTCTGCGACCCTTTGTGCTGTTAGATGTAGACAAGCCCTCAGGGTGAGAGAGTTCTGCTGCAGCATGTCTCTGATCAGCTTTGTATCGCCATGTGAACAGAAAGCTGCCACATCATGTCTCATAAACTTCTGCACGATATGAACACTGGTGACCGGAGGGGGATTTTGATTTCTGTGATCATACAATCACAGCTGCAGGAACAGAATATCATTTTGGAAACAGAGCTTTGGAAAGTCATAATCTGAGGCTGTGAAGTTTTTTTTTTCTAAGCCTTTCAAGACATTTTATTAATAACAATAATTAATTAACTTATTAATGTAGTTAACAGTAATGTATTCTAACACTAAATCTTTAGAAGTTTACTTGTGACTAATTACAACGTCAATTCACAAAAACCTTTAGAGAAATCCAACCTTTGAGTATATTTTAGTCAGTGCAGAAAATTCCTGTGTTAAGAATAAAAAATGTTGAACAAAGTAAATTTTTGTCCCCCTCCCATACTGCTGTAAACCCTTTCTGAGAGTTTCCTATAACATTTCACGAGGCTGAAGTGTACAGAGAGGCATCTTTAATTTTTCAGCTTTGCAAATTCTGGATCATTCTTTTTTTTTTTTGTTCCCCTCTTCATCTCATCCCACAGCTTTTCTGCAGGATTTAGGTCTGAGATCGCCATCAGAAAAGCTTAATTTCTTTTGATGAACCATATCTGCCTTGATTTGGCCATATGTAGTAGATAATTTCCCAACTGTAAGATCCAATAATAACCCATCCTGTTGGCAGAATCCACCAGATTTTCTTTAAAATCACCTGGTGTTTTAAAGATGAACTTTTTCAAATATTCTGCCTATTATTACTGCATAAGCTGCTAGTAAATATTTAATAATTTAGGCATTGTTAAACAGTAATTTGATCATAAATACACTCTAGATATAGATATAATTATGCAGTAGCACACTGTAACGTACTAGTTGCTAATTTATTGGGTAATTTATACACTGTTAAGCAATAATTTGATGGTAATTACTCTCTAAAATTGGTTTAAAACTGTAACTCACTAGGTACTTACTTGATGATTACATTCTAAATTTAGGACTGTAAAAGAAAAGGTTTTCAAAAAATGTTTATCAGACTAAAGTAACATTTTGATAAATTTGTGATGTGAAACTTTCATCAACTCTCCTTCCTCAGCCTATATCCCCACGCCCATCTACTTCGGCGCCGTGATCGACACCACCTGCATGCTGTGGCAGCAGGACTGTGGCGTTCACGGCTCCTGCTGGGAGTACGACGTTACCTCATTCCGCTTCGTGTACTTTGGCCTGGCTGCCAGCCTCAAGTTCGTCGGCTTCGTCTTCATCTTCCTCACCTGGTACTCGATCAAGCACAAGGAGGCGCAGGCCGAGCGCTGGCGCCAACACCTGCCTCCTCTGGGCACGGTCAGTGAGCTCGTCTGCCACGCTGGCGGCCGGAAGAGCCACGCCCGCACGCGCTCCTGCCCCGTGTTCATCCCGCCCCGGCCCGACGTGCCGGTGGCGATGCTGCTCGACCGCGGCCATAGCAGCCTGAGCTGCCCGGGCAACGGCCTCAAAGCAATACCTCCTCCCGTCTCGTTGCCTCACCACCACAGAGGCTCCGCCCACGTCTGATTGAGGGGATTGTTCGTCGTGACACGTGCCTTCCTGTTTTGTTGTTTCAGCACAACACGGCGTCTGCTTTACACAGGACCGACAAGTGTGCCCACCGTACCTAAAGGGCTGATCATCAATTCATGGGAGAAACTGAGCATATCATCAGCTGCAGCCACACTGGATAGACGATGTGAGAACATTAAACTGGTGCTACTGTTAACAGACAGGGCATTATAACCTCTGTACAGCAGAAGAGTCATCAACACTGCGTCTAAAGCACAACAGACACTCTGTACTATGCAAAAATCGACATACTGCTTCTTTCCTCTCAATCCTTCACCACACATCATGTGTTGTTTTTTCTTTTCTACTTCAGTGTTATTTCTTCTAAATTTGAGCCCCTGTCTTGCCAAGGTGGCTCACACATCTTCAGATATGACAGAATAAGATTTTGTGTTTTTGTTCACAGGTTTCTCCCATTATTTCAGTTTCGTTTTCTCTTTACAGTGCCTCTCAGGCCGTCACGGCCAGTCCAGTACGGAGGTCTGGCTGTCAGGGTTAATGTTAGCCTCAGAAGAATCCAAGATCGCCTTCACCAACTTAACCATGTAGCTTAAAGCAGAAAAGCACCAATAGCACATCACTAAATTATGCTATCGAAGCAAAAAAAAAAAAAAAACAACTAAACTACACAATAGATTTCTCCCAATGTGCTGAAGCTACTGTAAACCCTAAATATGTGAATGCAGATTTGGAAAAAATGGTATCATATTTGGCCTTGTATTTATAAAAGCTCCTCCATTCCAGCGGCCATCAGATGTACATAGTTGTTATTTAGCTGTCTAAACTTTTAAAGATTTATTGCAGCAGAGCAAGACCCAAACTATCCGGAGATGGAGTCATTCTTCTGTTGTTTGGTGCCATCTAGTGGACAAAACCATTTTTTGTGAGGAGCCTGTGAATGTCGGTGGTTTCAGATCTTATGTGTGTTTGAGAAATCATGGCTGCAAAAAGTTGTTATATTAAAGATTTCTCTAAAGTGAACTGTCCAGTTTTGCTAAACTTTTATTTGAAGATTACTAGTTTTTTATTTTGCTGGAAAAGTGATTGTTTTTTATTTTTATGTTCGTCTAGTTCTGCTAGTTTCCTTCTAGCTACCCAACATTATAGGGTTATAAATACAAACTTTGTTGTTGGGCTTTATTTAATTGAACAACACAAAGGAATACATAATTGTGAAGTGGAAGTAAAATATGTTTTTTTTTTTTTACATATAATTCAGACCTCTTTACTCTGATAATCCAAAATAAAAACAACTCCACCCACTGCCTCCAAAAACCATAGAAGTAAATTGTGTACATAACAGTGAAAAGCAAGCTAATCTGTGGAGGAACATTAGTGAACAACTGTTAATTGATGGATTGTCCTAAAGAGTAGAATAAAACTGGCCAATAATTTGTACTTCTTTTTTCTGACATGCATATTTTATTTTTCTTATGTTTTGCAATTATTTGCTCCTTTGTGTTGGTCTGTTACATAAAATTCTAATAAAATACCTTCGCCCCACACGGGTCTGAATGGGAATAACTTTAAAACTCAGTTCATGGTCTATTTAACTATCTGATTCATTTGTCCTTCAAACTAGAAAAAAAGCAAAGAGGCTGCAGTGATTCGATTTTGGATCTATCCAATCGATCCAAAAAATAAATTCTTACTTGGAAAGCCAGATTTAATTTTGTTTTAAAAAAAATTGACATAATTATTCTACTTATGTTTTATTCTCTGGTTGAAGGCTCATGCTTGTATTATTGTGGCTCAGTTTTGGAAGGTATCCATACATGGTCGTTGTGTAAATAATGGAAGCAAACAATACCTATTATAGAGCTCATTCATAGCTAGAAATGTATCAGTGGACTGATCCATGACATTGTACTTCAAAGTTAGACAAAGCCAAAAAACAAAACGGTATTTAAAAAAACAACATAAAGAGTCATTGCTATTAGCTCAGTTTTATAGCTGTCAGTGATCAGAAAAGCCTGTCCTATCTCTGTCAGGGAGATTTTCTACTCTTCTGTCCTCATCCAAATTTGACCTCATTTGGATATCCTGGGAAAAACTGTTTCTCCCAAGGTAAAGACAGACCTGACTGTGCAGCAGAAACAGAGTTCACCAGATTTCTGCAAAGGAGAAGAGTAGAACATCCTGCAGTGATGGCAACACAATGTGATGTCTGACATCCACAGACCACCTTCACCTTCAGTGTGCTGCTCTCTGTACAAACTTCCGGACTACCTGCACAACAGGGCTCCATGCCGACCCTGGAGTTTGGCTTTAATGCATCGTCCTCCTCTTCTGCGTTTCACCTGCAGGTTGATGTGTTTTTTTTTCTGGACAAAAACCTGAAGCTGTATTCTGACAGTTGCTCTTGGCTCCTCAGCAGCAGAAGTATAATTGATGTTTGTGAACGCTTGGTTTACAAATGCCTTCAATACTTGATTATAGTCATTAAACCTGAAAACTAAAACATCAGTTTGTTTGGAGTCATTAAAACATGCAGTCCATAGAAAAATAAGGAGGCAGAGCTTCAAGTTAAAACAATTTATTTCAGCAACAGCGTCATGGCTTTCCTAAATCCACAGTTGGTCGTCAAGAAGGAAAGGAGGCAGAATGAGACGTTTTGTGGAATAAGATTAAAGCTGAATACATCTCGGACATTATTCAACTGTTTGCTTTAGATCAAAATATACTGTCATATAAAAAGAGCTCAGTTTAAAAAAATAGCAGTTTAAATGTTCCCATTTGCACATGTAAAGCCACCTCAACATGCATCATCCCTGGTGAAGATGCGTAAAAGGATTATTTTTTTCCCCCCATTGCAGTTTCATAATTTTACATAGAAAATAAAGTAGAAAAATCTAAATTTTAATTTGAACCCATCTATCCAATGTGAAAAAATTAAAAGTAATGAAGAAATTCTGCAAGATGTGAAACTTTTTTTTTTATTTACACCTAAACATGTTCAACTTTGCTTAAGGATGTGACACGACAACCTTTTCACTAAGCCACAAATTAAGACAAGAATATATATATATATAAATATATATATATATATATATTAAAAAAAAGACAAGTTGGGTAATTGCTAGAAAAAAAGAGCAACTTTCAGTCTGCCATACTGAGAGCTACAATTTAGAAAAAAAATAGAGACGTGACAAGGAAGGCTTAGTGAGACGAGATGGTCTAAGAGATGGTAAAGGCAAAGAAATCCAAAGCTCACGAGGAAAACAAACTTGATCTCTTAGGTTCCTTCATAACATCCATGAGAGGCATCGTTCGGATCCCTCGTTTAGGAAGCGTACCAGAAAGAAACATTTTCTGAATAATCATTAAAAACGTGTATATTTTCCTAAATGCAACTATGATTTCAACAACTGGCGCTGTGTGATTTGGTCAGACCTGACCAATCTTTTCAACAACAAACCATCCAGATTTGTCATTGTTTGCACATGGAGGATAAATATGTGGAAAAGCACTGACTGCAGGACCACTGTCAAACACAGTGTAGGACCTGTGAAGCTGCGGGTTTGTTTCTCTCCTCAAAGGTCCTGGTAACCTAGTTAGAGGTCACAGCATTGTGTGAAAATCTGTGGCATTTTAAATATAAATTTAGTGGCTTCTGATAGAAAGGGTGTTAAATTAAAATATACTACAGTTAAATGTTTGATTTGTCTAATGTTTGATTATGCTACTGCAATTAAATATATTTTAAAGTTGTTTTTTTAAACCTCTCACCCAAGGTGCCTTTAACTGTGGGGAGTGCAGTAACTCTGGAAGACCTTTGTCATCCTCCACAGTAGTAATTATTTAGTGACATCATTAGAAACAGCAGCGCGTTGCTGTTTTTGTCTGGAAATTTCACTGCGGCTGATTAACTGGCGCTACATGACAACAGACTAAAGTAAATGTCTTCGTCTGATCTAAATTACTGACACATTGAAGGAAAATGCTAACAGCAGATCCACACGCCGCCTTTTGTTTTTGTTGTCCAGTTTTGTTGTAATTTATGAACTCTGAGGTCGTAATGGAAACAAATTTGTGTGTTGATGCGGTGAAGTTCTCAGAGGGTGCTGTGATTGGGCAGCAGACCGCAGAGTGACTCTGTAATCACCTATTCAGCTGCTGAGATGATTCCACCACCCACTGTTTCTGTAGAACATTAAATATTCATAAACAATATTCAGCCTCTTTATGGAAATGATCATCTTTAATAGCAACTGCAGTTTGGCTGCATTAAGGCTTTTATATATTTATATATATACTTTTTTTTTTTATACAAGCATTTATTAGTAACACTGTTACCTAATAAATGTTGGCACCAGTAAAAAAATAACTTTATGACTTATCATATAAATCTGACTTGACGGTTGGTCCTGCTCAGATCATCTTCTAACTAGTGTCTGTAGCAGATCTCCGGCAGGTTTACTGGACCACCCATCTGCCTCAGAGGGTCTTCATGGAGGGCTCAGCCACTGAGCCGCTTCCCTCATAGTCCAAGCTGAGGGGCAGTGGGGTCTGGGGTGGGGCCTTTAGGACCACCCCGACAGTCTGAGTGCTGCTCGTCTGTGTGGGGGAGGTGATGGCTGGGCTTTTTGTGGTGATGCTCTGCACTTTTGGCCTCAGAGTCTGCGGGGAGAGAGGGAGATAGCCTTGAGCCTGGAAAATGTCCTCCTCGTCTCCAGGCTCCAGCCTGGAGCCCAGGACCTGCTGGTTGGGGTCTAACTGGCCGCGCAGGCTGTTGTGTGTGCGCATGAGGCTATCGTGTCGAGCCTCCATCTCAGTCGGTCCGTTCCCGCTAAATATTTCGTCCTCCAGCTCCTCCAGCTGCCGCGCCCACACATCGCTCGGGATCACCTTGGGTCTGTGCGGCGACAAAACGGACTCCTCGAATCCGTTCTCAAGGCTATCAGGAAGGTCGTTTACAACAGATTCCAGTTTCTGTTCTTGCTTTAAAGGTGCTGGTGGCTTTCTGCTGGGATCGGGGGTGGCGAGTCGAGTCTCTGAAGCCAAGACCGGCCAGACGTCGCTGGCGGAGGCCGGCTCGTCTCCACTGGCCTCCTCGAGGCTTCCACCCCCGGCCCCAGAGCCCAGCTCTGGCAGGGTGGAGTCGTCGAGCTTTTGAGTTCGGTTGAATGGGTTTAAAACATGTCGCAGTGCAAACATTTGATCAACATCCTTCTGGAAATTGGCCCAGTTGTCTGGGCTGGGTCTGTAGTCAGGCCTACATTCATACAGGCTTTCGTTTATGCTATACAAATCCTCCAGTTCCTGCCAGTTCACCTCCTCATCTGTCAAGTTGGGCAGCTTAACCCTGTCGTCCTTCCCATACTGGCTGTGTGCTGCCGAAACAAAAGAAAAAAGAAGATTTTCAGGGGTTGGGAGTAAAAATGAGGAGCGATGCTTCAAGTTCATTCAGACAGCATGCAGTCATGCCCGGCTTCTGGTTCTGACTACAGCAGCAGAGGCAGAGGGTTTGTGGCACCAAGCAACAAGTTCACTTCAAAGCAGCACAAGATCAAGACGCCACACACACACTGAACTCAAGCCATAAACAAGGAAAGCATTCTGCTCTTTTAGGGAATCCAAAGAGACATTGAATCATTCATCACAGGCTAAGACTCTAAAGCCCCACAGTAAATACAGTGCTTCATGAAAAATACACACCTCCAACTCATTCATAGTTTTTCATGCTACAACAAAAAAAATAAAAAAATAATTTTTTTGGGATTTGATATGGCAGATCACACAAAGTAGCACATTTGGGACATGGAAGGAAAATGTTAAATGGTTTTCACTAGTTATAAATAAAAACCTTTAGAGCCCCTGTGGTCAGAAAAATGCTAAACATAAAGCACAAATCAGAGATACGGTGGAGGTTTTGCATCAAAACATAAACATGAGTTAAAATGGCCCCATCAAAGTAAATACTTATTCAAATACACATCATGTTTGTTTATTTTTATTTGAAAATACAGCAAATCTCCACACCCCAAAACATTTAATCTACTTCTCTTGTGCATGTGCTTCTTTGTTCAAGTCTGCCACATAAAATCTCAATAAAACACATTGTTGTAAAAAGACAGAAAGTGAAAAAGTCCAAGAGGCATGAATACCTTTGGCAAGGCACTTAATACTATGGCATAATTAAAGACAGGCCTGCATTGAAGTGAGATACAAAGCAAAGACACCTGGAATAAAATAGCCCGTGAAAAAGAAAACAGGAAAATAAGCTGCTGAATGGAGTATTCCCAAAAAATGAGACAAAGCAAACAAAAAAAGCCAAGAAGGAACAAAAGATAAAATACATTTTCTGCAAAGAGCACACAACAACTGCAAATAGATAATGTGAAAAAGGAAAATCAGCATCAGTGCCCCTTAGGATTGGCATCTCTGCGTCAGTGGTTTTCCCATATAGTGCAGGACGAGATGGTTGGACGTAAACTGAAGGACTCACGGAAAGGAAAGGCTCGTTCTCCTCTTTGACCACTTTCGATGCTGCTGTCGCCTGGTAAGCAGGTGTCAGAGGGGTCACAATGCAAGAAAGCTTCAGTTCTACATCTGGCATGTGGCTATGAGTGAACATGAAATACTGCTGGTTTGGTTGTGATGTTACTGGAGATGCACTGAGCAGAACTGTATGTCCGATTTCCCAGCTCCTGTTTTATAAAGCTTTCACCAGGCTGATAGTCATGATTTTTTTTGTCAAATCGGATTTCTCTTAAAGTATAAAATAAGAGCAACATTCAAAAATTTATATGAGGATCACGATTTATCTGTATTAGGATGAGGAATGACAGAGGCTGCTACAAAACAGGGCATTAGGGTTAACCCTTAACTAACTCTCTAACCACATTTCTAAACATAAATATAAAACAGGATTACAAACTTTACATTTTACACTTGATTTAGCATTTTATTTTAGGAATATGCATAATTAGCATAGCCATCATTGCAGAAACTGCAATCTGTATTTTCTATTCAGTATTTTCTATAGAAAGGAGATACTGGCATAAACTGAGATTTCCAGATGCATTACAAACCAGATTTGACAAAATTATAAATAATATTTAATCAGAATCAAAATCTTTCAATATTATTGATTTGTATTGGATTGATTGTACACCTTACATTGCCAAAAGTATCGGCTCATTTGCCTTAACACACAAAGATGTAATAGCTGCATCATATATTGAATTTCACTCATTCCCAGAAGAGTGAAATTCAATGGTGACTTTCTAAGTGCAGGAGTGTGTCTATGAGAATGTTTGAGCATCCTTCTAGAAGTGCCTTTGTGAGACAAGACACTGATGTTTGACAATCAGACCTGCACCACATTCTCTGCTCCAATTCATCCCAAAGATGTTCTACTGGTTTGAGTTCAGGGCTCTGTCCAGCCATTCCACTGCAAACTCTCATCTATGTCCTTATGGACCTTGTTGTGACATCAAGTTGAAACATGGAAAGTGCCGTTTCCACACTGTTCCCAGAACAAAATGTCTTGATATGTTAAGGCATTAAGAGACCTTTGTTTCCATGAAGATCTCTATGAACTGTTCTAATCCAGTTAGTCTGAAGTTTGCATCTATTCACCTTGCAGAATGTTGACTACCTTTGCACCTCAGCATCCGTTGATGATGTTTTTTTTTTTACCTTTATTTATACTAGTGGTCTCATTTAGTCATTTATTCAGCAATAAACTAAACCTCTCTCTCTCTCTCGACCTCTCTCTCTCTCTCGACCTCTCTCTCCCTCTCGACCTCTCTCTCTCTCTCCCTCTCTCTCTCCCCTCTCTCTCTCTCTCTCTCTCTCGACGGACCATGGAAAAGATCCGACTCTGAGCCTTCTGCTTCGCTCAGTAATAACTTCAACACAGAAGAGTCTTCTGAATGTGACTTAGTACAGTTTATGTAGGGTTCACTCGGTGTTTGGAAGTTGCCTAAATTTTGGCGTTTCAGACTCTCTGGGAAATCAGTTTCTGCTTCGATCATTTCTCAATGCATCTCTAGATTTTACACCTGCAAAGAATGGGATGATGTTTTGCTCATGTGTCTACAGGTATTACATGAAATGCAGGAGGTTAGAGGAATAGTTTCACACTTTGGGCCCAACACTGGATGGACTTCCTGGTGATGAAGAGTTGCATTAATCATCCCAAAGTGTCAACCTGTTCCTACCTCTTAATGTAACATTGTGTGATGGATGACTCTACAGCTTTGGATTTTTTGTTTCATATGGTCATGCTATGTGAAAAACTCTATATTTTATTCATGGAAGAAAATGTAAAAATACGGGGCAGAGATGATCTTGCAAGTTCCAAGCGGCTGCACTTAGATGCAGCAAATGAAAGTGCAGAAAGTCTGTATGCAGAGGAAGGATAAAAATTAAGCTCTGTTGAGTTTTGTTAGCATGTTCCCAGCATGCAGCCACGGATGAAACATCAGCACTCCATGGATGGATGTATTAGTGGGAATGAGGGAAATTCATCCATGCAGGTGTTAAAAGGGGGAAAAAAAAAAAAAAAGCCACTGAAGAGGAACAAAACTTGTCGGGTACCTGTGTGGCTCATAGCTTCCTCCATCTTTACCTCCTGATTGGAAGAAAATAACAGTAATCGATTGTTAATGCCTTGATTCAAAGGGATGTAGGAGGGAAACAAATCAGTCACACTGAGGGTTTTCTTCATGCACCGCTGCTAAATGCTACAGAGAAACGCAAACACTGGAGAACTAAGGAGAGAAAGAGAATTGGATATGAAAGGAGGAAAACATGGAAGGAGGATGGAAATTGATTTAGGATAAACTGGACTTGAAGGGTGGAGAATGAAACAATTTTCTTCTTTCAGATAAAATACACAAGTGTGAGATTTCTACATTCATCTATTCTTGCTATTAAGCTTTAATCACATATATCACGAGCAAAAAAACCTCCGCAGATGTGAAGAATAGTTACTCTACCAGTCATTTCCCTGGTTAACAGATGAGGCGTTTGATTCTAGGAATGGCAGCCAGTTGAAGTAAGAACCCTCAAACTATTTGCGACACGTGTAATCATGCTTTTCACAAGTCCAGCATGCCAGTAGTGAAATGAGTTTTTGGAGCACAGCTTGACTGCTCGGTGTCTGCATTTTGCAGCTGCTAATTACAGATGAGAAGGTTTTACCCTCAGGTTATAAACATCGCAGGCAGTTTGTGCCTCACACAAACACTGCAGGTTTACGTCATTGTGACGTTACGTAGTAACCACCTCCACCACTAAGCTGTCAATTACACCAATGACAGTTTTCTTATACACTCTGTGAGTCAGGAAAAGAAGAAGACAGCCAGAATGGACAACCGTAGCACAGCTTTGGAATATTGACAGGCTATAACTTCATATCCCAGAGGGAAAAAATCCCCAGAAAAACCATCAGGAAAGATCCAGAGCTGAAAGAGAAGCCAAGAGCGTTTGTGTGTTATAGTGATTTAAATATTAAAACACAAAAGTCTTTAAAACAAATAAACAAAAACAACCCTTTACTTGCCCTTTACCTCTCGATATGGAGTAGATTATTTTCAAACACATGCAGCATGCATGGATGTGCAAACACACACCATCCAAACTAAAACAGATCCACAACACAAGAGGGAAACCTCTAAAACCAACCATCAACAAATGCAGCATTACACAACGACTGCCAAACTAAATCTACTGTAAATCATATCTGTCATTACTGGTGAGGTAACAGCTACCAGTATAAGCCCTTATTCAAAAGTCTGTATGCACCCAAAGACAATATGATATGAACCAAACAGACAGCAGGGCTCTTACCTGTATCCGAGCCTTTAGGTCGAGGATTACACTGCTTGTAACCTTGACAACTTCTCATCTCCATGAGCTGTGCGTGGAGTGAGTTCAGGACGTCCCGATCCACAGCGTAAACTGTGTTTGTCAGCTGCAAATACAATTTAAACATACAAAGATATTTACATTTTGTCTACAAGCTCATGTATGCTTTTTCTGGAAATTGTTAGAAAATGACCATTCATGAAGTCTCAAAACTAAATTGCCTTGAAATGTTAAAGACAATAATAAAATGGTGACAAGAGCTTCAAAATAATATTGAGTCTTTTGACTAAGACTTTTGAAAACGTCTTCACCATGACTTCAGATGAAACTACAATTGTCTTCTCACCCTGTAGAGGATGTTCCTACGATCTTGAAGTGTTGAGATAAAAACTGTTTACATGCCACAGGGCTCTTCAAAGTGAACTATATTATTATTATCATCTTAATGGTTGGTAGGCTTTTGAAAAGAGTTAATTCATGATTGCTTTCTTCTTGAGATGTTACATGTGAAACAATTTAAGAAAAAGCAACTGCTTCCAACCAAGAATATTTTATTTACTGTTTTTTTTTATTCTATTATCTCCCCAAATTTAAAGAAGTGCTTTGAAAAATTGTAAAGTTTAACATTCTGACTGCCTGTGTTTTCCTCCCAGATTCCTCTTCTAACGAGTTAAAGACCACCTGATGTTGTCACTAGCTGCAGGCAGATGCTGTGAGCAAAGTTCTGGTGGAATCAGAAAAAAAAAACAGAATCAAGAAGAGAAGCCTGATCAAATTTAAAACAAGCTTCAACATCTTGTTGAGATCTGGTTGCATTTTTTCCCCTCCTGCTCTGTACGCTTGTCATTTTTGTCAGCTGCTGCGCAAGGTTCCTGACAAGTTTCTTTTTTCTATCTTATACCTCTGACATGATGAAACATATTTTGTGATTTTAAATAAGAACCTTTTTTTTGTGAGTTTGTATCCAAAGTAGGAAGCCACCAAAGAGCCTGGGCTGGAAATAATAACTGCTACCTTTAACAGGACATCCCTCATGCTAAAACAATAACTGTGTCAGGAAAGACAGGAACCTGCAAAGATGGTTCAGAAAAAGAGGTGCCAATAGCTAATTACAGGTGTCATGTACATCTTATCGGTTTTATGTCTTGTGGTTCATAATGGTAGACAAGCTGATTTCTCAAAAGTGGATAACTTGGAGTTCATTATTGTATTTCTTTTCTACCTAAAAACAACACAATCTTGATATGGTTAAACTTTTACTCAGATGAACAGAAGAAAAAAAAAACTGCTTCTCAACATGAAACTGTTTCAAAAGTTAAACAGACTTCATGGTAGATTTAGCCAAGAAAAAAAAGGTTAAAACAAGACGGTGGTTGTGCAATGCTACTTGAAAATTTTTTTGTAGTCACAACAGCAACACAGTATAATGACTACAGACAGATCTTCACGCACCTGATACGGGTCACTGTTGAGATCAAAGTATTCCAGGAAGCCGGTGGAAAACTCACAGAAGAGTGTGTTGTGGGTCTCATTGATGGTTCTCAGGCACCAGTAGGTGTTGTTGTTGGAGCTGGTGCAAGCACAGAATGCACCCACTGCAAGGCAATTGACACCATCTTAAGTACCAGAGCATGCAAAAGGCCAGGTGTGGAACGAGTTAAAGTCATACATGTGGTTATGCACACATACATGTCCAGAAGGGAGCGGTCTGCCAGTGGTCGTTGTTATGTGTAAAGCAAGTGAGGCCTGGCAGGCTGCAGTCGTCTCCCTTCCTCTGCCGCTTCTTCTCCTTCCTTTCCTTCTTCCTGCGTCGGATCTCGTTATACAGCTGGGTCTTCCCTTCGATGTTGTGTGTGGTCTCCCTGTTGAACAACAACAAGACACAGTTTTATAAAACCGTGACGCAATCGTGACTTTAGCACTGACCCTTTCTGGTGCCAGTAACCACAGCGATGGGAGACTCAAAGGGGACTTCCAGAAGGCACCACAGATGCTGGGGTAGGACAGCCTGTTTACGCTTATGGTTAGGCTCTCAGTTTGACCAGTTCTGCCCAGGCAGTCTGCCTGGAGAGGATGACATCCAGCCTTCTCATCCTCCCTCACACAAAACAGACACTGCTGGAAACAGCTGCTTTATATCGGCATAATCACGATCCCAGAGTTTCATGGTGGAGGTTGATCACTGTGTTTGATGGACGTAGTGATTTCTCCTCTGTTGAATCATTTAATTCTTCCATGCAACTCAATCACTTCCAGGCACACACATACACACACACGCGCACACACACACACACACAGCAATCCACAGCAAAACATGTGCTTTGTCATTTAAACTCAATTCAGGAACCAAACATTTAAACAACTTAATGGATGGCATGATGGTTGAGAAACTGGAGAGTCCCTAAAGGGCAACAAACACGAACACACACTGGATGAAGTGTGTGTTCATCCAGTGTGCAAGTTAAGCAAGTTTGTTTCTGTTTCTTTAATAATCACAAAGACAATAACAGAAACTCACTTGAATGGATGGAGCTGATCATTCCTGCCCTTCAGTCTCTCTCCCTTGTTTCTGAGGCCTTTGTTAAAGTAGCTGGATTTACAAGCAGAGGGAAAGAGTAACGATGGGAGAAAAAGAGCACTCAAATGGTAATAAACCATCAATAACTTACGAGTTTCTACAGGAATTAGATGGAGAATTAGTCTAAAGCTGAAACATAAATGACAAACCTCTTTCCACAGTCACAATCGTCTGGTCGCGTCCTTTTCAGATGGCCTCTGACTTCTCGAAGGTTCTTAATTTTGTCTTGAAGGGCTTCGATCTGGGCGAGAAAATATGTAGCCAGGAGTTTTAAGTTTTATATTCCCGTCATTGTAATTGTAATAACTTCCAGTTTCAGGAATTAAAAAGAAAAGAACATGCAATCAGACAGCTTACCTCCTGATCAACATAGCTCTTATGATCTTTCCAGGCTTTGGAAGATTGGTAGATTTCTCTCTCACAGTGAATGCTGTCATTCATCAGGATGTAGCACCTACAAAACGGTAAAGAAAATGCATAAAGTACCCTGGAAAAGCAATCAATGTGAAACACCTCAAGGCTTACTTGTGGGTAACTTTCACAGAGTTTAGGTATCCCACTGCGTTGGTATCATCCGCCAGCATTTCCTCCGACCCGTCATCAGACCCCAAGTCGTACTCTGGGTCCTCTGAGTTGTAGTGTCGCTTTGAGATGCCGCGGCGGCGGATTCCAGACTGATCATCTGCTTGCAGGTCGATGTCGTATATCTGGCCCTCAAATTCCACAGACAGTGATCGAGCAGCGCGGGTGTGGACAAAACGAGGGCGGTAACCTGAAAGCCACCAAGAAATTGTTTTTGGAAAACCAAGATTAAACTAAAATTTGCAAAAACACAGAGTCATTTCTGTTTGTTGCTTATAAAGAGCCAGATTTTCTGGTATTATTAAAAAAATAAAAAGGCTAGTCAACAGTCTAACAGGTTCTGTTAAGATAAAGAAGTATCACTTTTTGGCATAGGTGACATGGCTTTCTGCTCAGGGCGGTACACCATTTACTATATTCTTTTTGCAAGGAGAAAAGATAATTTTGACACCTTTAAGCAAATATGGAGTAATCTAGCTAGAAGCATAAAGCCCCTAAACAAGTGAAATGCTAACTGAATACACTGTACATATATTCTTTAAAACACAGTTTGTGAGCTGTGAAATCTTTTATTCTGTATGTGAAAACATTACGTATTGTGTGCATGTGAGCTTCAGTCATTCATCAGCTTCTATGCTTTAATTTAAAGTATACTACATGCTAATTAAAAAACAGAAATTCTCCTTTTCCATGGATGTTAGAAAAAAGTTTCTAAAAATGTGCGATCTGTGTCTATAGTTAGAGCAATAATCCAGATTAGACCTGACCCTTTAGATTTTTAGTTGGAGCTGGTCAAAGACAAAACTAAAAGTATTTCTCAAATTCTGTTTGATAAGTCATTGTTTAACTAAGAGAATGGAAATGATAACGTAGAGGCCTTTACACACAGTTTCATAAAATATACTGACACTGAGAACAGTGAGTGTGCCAGCAGGGGGCAGAGATGTACTAAAATAATCACTGACCAGTTGGAAAAATGACAGATTTATTTGGTCTGAAAATGTGTTGTTAGTTGTAGCCTTATTTTGGTCAATCAACACAAGAGGGCAGCATATTTCTCAAATTCAAAATTCTTGCAAAAGTGCAAACCAGACCTGTTGTTGGATGCTTGTTTCTTCCAAGCACTGACTCATTTTAGAGCATAAATAATCAGTTCAAAGAAAAAAGAAAAAAAAATCACGTCCTGGAATTCATAGTGCAACAAAACAAAAGATATTTCTAAACCAAAACAAGACAATAAAGTATCTTAAGTAGATTCACCAGGCTCTTTATTGTTAATATAATGTCTTTTTGATCTATTTATATTAGATGACAGGTATGTGGTACTCACGCTGCCCTCCGGAGGAGAACCGTCGTTGGGAACGCCGATCGGCTCTGGTTGGTTTGTACAAAGGGTCTTCACAGTCACATACTTTCTCTCTGTTGTCATAACTGCTGGGGGGTCTGAGGCTGCGAACCCTCTTCCTGGACCCTTCCTTAGAACCACCTTTACACTTCTGGATCCTCCACTTCCCTGTGATCTCCTCCACACAGTGCCATTTCTGCCAACATCCACAGCGGAAAGGGGCATTGAGAACAATTTGTATAGCTATTTTTGCTTAGCAATTTCAGATTTTTAAACAATCTGGAATTATTTTAGAGGTTTGTTTCCTCCGATATTTCAAGTCTTAGTTTGTGGATGAGATTGGCATCCTAGTTTTGTAGCAAAAATAAACCAAGAAACCACCGCATGAGATGAATTAGGCTCATTTGGTGTCTGTAAAACAAAGAGGAAACCCCAATCACTCTCACACCAGCCGTGTCTGTGCGTCACTAACGCAATTGTGTAAATAAACTCCCACACATTTGGCTACATCATCTGCACCTTTCTTAAAAGGCATTCCAGTAGGAAAGAAAGCTTTGGAGACTGATTGCCGAGAGTATGGCGGCCATTAGGCCCTGGATAAAACCGGACCCAGACGTCTGCAGAGTGCAGCACAGAGGACCGGTGCTTAGTGTGGGAACGAGGGTACAAACAAAGACTTGTACGACAGATCGGGTTTCTTCTGGAGGAGCTTACGAGGCAGCAGTGGAGCGGTCATGTCAGCATCAGAAAACATGCAAGGGAGAGGCACGCAATGTCGCCAGAGGATGAAAACAATCCATCTTTCTTTATCTATCACTCTCAGTGCAGTCTCTGTGAAGACTCAATGCAAGGTATGCATATGTAGCTACGCCATTGCATCAGCAGGACAGCAGAAGATGATGAGAAACTAAGAAGGATGGGAGCATTTAGGGAGAGCCTGATTTGCCGGCAGAGTTACAGTGACTGTTGGGCTTCCAGTGGATGTTATTTTACAGCCATCTGGGTTTGCAATTTAAGATTTACTTCACAGGATGCTTCCCAGTTTTATTTTGTTTGGAATAGAAAGAATGATAATGCAACCTGAAGCGCGAAGGCCAAAGAAGTGAAGTGACTCAAACCTGCCACGAACCCCCGACAACGCACAGGAAGATTAAAAAGGCTTTATTACATACAGCTGAACTGCTGCACCCACACACTCCAGAGTTCAGCCGAAGCTGCTCCGTCACTGCCTTTATTAAGTGATTGCTACATACACACATTTATGTGGTCATAAAGTGGATCTGGATTGAATTAGTTGGACCCTCAGAAAGTCTGCCCGTCCTTTTAACACTACCTGAAATTTGTAACAATTTGTATTTCTCTGGCCTGTCTGCTCCAGGGCCACTTACTGTACCATCTGGCTGTTTGGTCTGCCAGAAAATTAATGGCCGCAAGATGAAAAGCAAGTACCCACAAATTAATGGACCGCAAAACGGAGCAAAAGAGACCAATTATAAAGCAAGTGATGCACTTGTAAATGGCTGCTTCAAGAGTGGCCCACAGATATTCTCCACCAGGCAAGATGAAGACCATCTAAAGTCCAAAAAAAACATCTTTGCCGGATGATAGGGGAGCATAAAATCTATCAACTACTGCTTGCGGCAACTTCTTGATAGGTACTGTCTTTGCTTTACCTGTCCTGGCTGCTCGCAAGGTGTCTGGAGTTCTGCCAGCTGGCATGTTTCTCTGACCTTCTTGTACTTTGGAAGGCTGTTGGTCTGCTGAGTGCTCATAGAGTCATCCTTCTTCCTCAGGATCTTACTGCAGGAGAAAAAAAAACAAAAACAGTTAAGAGCACAGACCATACAAACTATGTATGGCCTGTGCATAGTTTGCACACGGTTTCTGCACATTTTCCATTTCAAAATGTCATGTTATGTTCAGGTTCAAATTACATCTTCCGTCAGTTTCCCAAACAAATCTGGACATGTTGGTAAAAAAACAATTTGTTTTTTTTATTTGTGTGTTCCACAGATTGTGAAGCAATAATGAGGTTGTGTCGATTGGACAGTGTGGAAAAGAGCAATCCCTTTTCTGCTGGTATTTGGACAAACTCAGATCTTCTGTTTTTTAAAACTTATAACTGTGACTCATTAATCAACTCTGAATTACACTCCACTGAATACAGACATCTTGTTCTTTTGACACCTTTAGTCTATAAAAGCTAATTACAGGTTTCAATGCTGTGTTTGGCATTGAGAGCCCACCTAGTTTTAAAGCCATAGGGAACAAGTGTAAAATATGATTACATAAAAAGTGGACAGCCATAAAAACAAAAAAAGGGGGGTGGAGGGCAGCCTTTTGAATGACCATTTGTGAAGTGACTGATTTAAATGCCAATGACATTCATTTGTCCAAGTAGAAAACGTTTAGATGAAACATTTGAGTAAAAAATAAGTTAAAATCACAATATGGCAAATCAAAGATAAAGTGAATCTTTTCCAGACTTTTCAAATATTAATAAAAGCCTCCACTACCAGGCAATTGATTAAATTGAGGGGTTCAATATCCTCCAAAAATGCTTTTCATCTAAAGAGCCTTGTCTCTCTCCACTCAATGATTTCATAGAGTTGGCTGGAGAATTGGTAAAATGTTTTGTCTCTTTGTGCCTGACTGTCTAGACTTAGGGATTACATCTACCTAAATCCAGACCGTTGCACATCAGTTTAGCATAAAGTTTAGCCTCAATCCCAGATTTTTCTTATCCCCACTTTCTGCCAAAGTGTTCTTAGCACTATGACAGAATGACAGCAGCGACAGCAACCCGTTTCCAAAAACACTACGACCAGTTTCTCATCCATTTCTCCCAACACCCGAGGGAAAGAATAGCCAACTTTCCCACACAAGCTTGGCTTTCGTCTCCCGACTTCAGTCTGGGATGAGTAGAGAGCAAACAGTTGTTGATGTCACTCCCTGGCGACTGCATTATGCAGATGATGAGATTTTTGAAAACCACTGTCAGATCCAGCTGTCTGTGGTAGTACTGTAAGGTCATCTGAGGGTGTCGAATCAAAGAGCATGTCACTTGAGCACAGCCTCACAGAACACATCAGCTACTGTGAGCGCACTGCTATCGAGTGAGGTTAATCTCAGCCTTTAGCTACAAGTGTTCCAGCAGACAGACTTTGCAAACATTGGGGATTAATGGAACAGCTTAAAAAAAAAAAAGCTAAAGGTCACTGCTGCATTGTGCGCCGTTTCAATGTGTGTCAACTCAACTGAAGATTTACAAATACGATTTTTGCAAATTCTGGCAGGACATCATTTCAGTGGAAGAGGAGAGATCAAACGTAGCAATTTGAAGCAAAATATAACTTTTACGGAGAAGCACAAAAAGGAAAATGCTCCAGAAGGAGTGCAGAATATTATAAATGAGATTTCACAAACTCCTCATACATTCAATTTGATTATTCCACCAATTCTTTTAGCCACCCAAATATTGCAAAGACCAGCTCGATGAGATTATCTTTGTCCTCTCAGTGCATCCATTAGATGAAACAAAATATATCATATTCAATCATTTCAGAAGAGAGGTTAAATACAGAGCCAAGCCTTACAAAGTCATGTTTCAAATTTGTTGCAAGCAAAGCAGGGCATGCAATGCAAATGTAAAGGAAGGTGCTCTTGTCAGATGAGTCCAAATTTAAACTTCCTGACCCACAGGCAATATAGCAGGGGTGATAGAAAACTACCTCTGGAAATCACCCAGAATATAATATTCCCACGGTGAAAAATATAGTAGTAGCAGCATAATTCTGTATGAACTCTTTCATTTTAAATGGAAAACTTTTTGGAGGCTGCAAAAGACTTTTGACTGGGGAAAAGGTTTAAGTTTCAACAAGACAATCAGAACAACAATGGGGAAGAGCCTGGCCAAAAATGTCCATTTCCAGATGTACAAACCTGGTAGAAACGTTCAGCTGTAACTGGAGTAAAAGGTGAATCCACAAAGCATTGATTCAGTGACAGACAGAATAGGCAAAGGATGGATCATTTTCCTCTTACCACACAATTAAGCGCTGCTTTGTGTTGGTCTATCAAAAAAATCATATTCTGTAGTTGCAACATGAGGAAAGGCAAAATAGTTCAAGGGTTATGTTAACTTTCTCCGAGCACTGTATTTTTCGTGGAAACGATTTAATGTCCTTTACTCATAAGTGTCAGCACCCTCTGCATGAACCGTCATGATAAACCAGAAATAGCTTCACCCTGCGACTCGGGAAGGTAACAGCTTTGAGGAGAGTGAAAAATCCAAACAGATTGTGGTCAGGAAATGGCTGAGAGATAAGTAGCAGAACGAGGCAGATGTATCGCATGAACAGGGAACATCCATTGAGCCCTTTTATTTAAACACACTGTTAGTTTTATGTGACATACGATGTGCCTGTGGTGTGGACCCCAGCTTACCCTCGCTCCACCAGGAATGTATCTCTCCAGACTTTGGGTTTCCGGTTGGGTTTGAATCTGTGAAAACAAAACCGGACAAAGTTTATGGACTGCTTTTTGGAAACATTTTATCTGCGGCAGCTTTCAGACAAAGCTTGTCAAAATTATGGAAGTTGATCACAACAGTCTTTTGGGGGTTAACATTCTTTTGCTCTTCAGTTTTTCTGAGTCTCTGGGAGCATTTTAGTGCATTCATGTCAACAATAGATGCTTTGTAGCAGACAGATATTTTACACTCTCACTGTGCACTGTTAGTACAGTGGTTTTTGTGGAGAAACACATGATTGGGCTTGCAAACAAATTCTGAAGAAACCTTAATAAAATGGGACCACAGCGACTTGCAGCCAAAATCCCACAGCCAAAAAGGAAAAAAAATCCTCCAAATTACTGGCCGTGTGCTTAGCTTGAGTTAATGTAATCACTCGTGTTGTGGAAATTTACATTTTGTTGGTAATGACCGATGAAGAGCATAGCTGCATGGATCACGCAAACTGTACAGTTATTGTTCAAAACTGCTATTAAGGCATGAGCTATACTGACCTGTTGCCAGTCCGCTCCTGTTCCAGCAACTTAAGGATGGACTTTCCATCCATATCTGGGGGGGTGTCGAGTCCAGCAATGTGAAGAATTGTGGGAGCCAGGTCAATGTTCAGCACCAAATGGGGGTTTCTGAAGAACCGCATTCACCCAGAGGTCCAAATATTAAAGCAACAATTTCTGAACCAAAAGCAGAACAAAATAGAAATAACGTGGGCCGATCGGTACTCACACTGCCCCTGGATCCACATTTGGTCCCCTCAGGAAGAACGGCACTCGGATATCAAAATCATACGGCATTGACTTTCCCTTGACTAACCCAAACTGACCAATGTGGTAGCCGTGGTCTGCAGTATAGATGATGTAGGTGTTGTCTAGCTCGCCAGTTTCCTCCAGCATGTCATAAACCTGCAAGTACAGCACAGTAAGAGAGAGCACTGTTCACTTTGCAAAACATTTTAAAAATTATACTCACCTTCTGCACAGAGTCATCCACAGATAGAAGTGTCTGTAGCCTTTTCCGATGCAGGAAGTTGGTGAACTCCATATGGATTGGTTTCATGGGGCCCGTGTATTGCATGATCCAATGCTTGTCCATGTTTGGGGCGTAGTTATAGCTTGGGGTACTTCAAGGACACACAGAAGAACATGTAAAAAAAAATTACATATAAAAATCCCAACTATCACCTTGCATTGAAATATGAATACCTGTCTGAGCAACTTGCGGGTTGCGGGCTGCTACTTTTTACAAACTCCTGTTCAGCAACAGGTGCCACAGTCGTCCACTGTGTTTGACACGCATCGGTTGCCACGCTGTTTGTTGACAGAAATGTCTTCGCACTTTTGCAGCCAGCGCCTTCGCTGTTTTTCCACACCCCTCTCAGAACATCTCTCCTCTCACACAGAGAAGAGAGTCTCCTTGCTCGACTGCGCTTTTGGCACAGATGGGTCATTTGAGGGCTGGCACATGCTTATGAAAATAATAGGCCCCAAAGTCAAGTTTGCAACAAGTTCTGGAGCAAGAACTCAATAAGTCACGGTCATTTGAAGGGGCAGTGTGTAACGGGATGGGATAAACAGAAAGAAAAGAGGGAGAATAATTCATATTTATTACAGAAAAGCTGCAAATCTGTTTGTGGGATTGAGTATAAAATTAAGAAGAGGGATGGGCGGCACAGTGCAGCACTGTGCCAGCAAGGTTTCTAGAAAAGGACATGCAGGCAGTTACATAAAAAGCTCTAGGAAACAATCAGCAGTGTTAGATTAACTCCTCCTGTCCAAGTGTAATTTCCTCTTGAAGTAGCAGTTCTAAATATCAAAACTCTGATACTTAATGAAGCTCTGCTATGAGAGCCCCTATGCTTTCAATGACTGAGCTGCCTTCTGTCCTCTTCTCCTTAGACCTGCATTGTAAGAAGGGTGAACTCTTCACCCACTTAGCAGGCAGTATAATAAGTCCCACAAAGAGGCTTGTCTCTGGGCAATCGGCCACCAAGGTATGGGGCCCTGAGCACCAGGGAACAGGAATGCAGAGGTCAGTAGGATGAAGTCGGTCTGTAGGAGAGGTCACACCTGCCACCAAAGAGCATACGTACAGTGGCTTGCAAAAGTATTCATACCCTTTTAGATTTTTCATATTTTGATACGTTACAATCAAAAACTTGCAGAGGTTTTATTAGGAGTTTAGTTGGCACAAACTACTGCATAACTTTGTAATGGAAAGAAAATAGCATTCAAATTTCTTTAAAAATATTAATCTGGGAAGTGTAACATCACTTTGCATTCAGTTCCTTTTACCATTATATCTCTATATAAAATCATGCCCAAACAAATGACCTTCAGAAGTCACATCACTGTGAACACACCATGACCAAAGTGAAACATGGTGGTGGCACTGTTATGCTCTGTTCGGATCTGTTAGGGAGATGAATGGAGGCCTCAGAAGGCTTGTGAATGTGGTCCAGGTTCCCTTCTGGCAGGGAATACCTGACAGCTAGAACTACAATGGAATATCTCATATTTAAGCATTGAGGTGTCTTGCAATAGTTTAGTCAAAGTCGAGATTCAAAAACCAGGTGAGGATCTATGGCAAGATTTATGGTTACATATAATTTCATTCCAAATCTGAGTGAGTTTGATCTATTTTTCAAAAACAAGTAATAGAAAAGGCATCCGTTTTTAAGAAAACATTTTGAAACCAATGTTATTTGTCAATCACGCAAATGACATAATTTGTCAATCATGCAAAAATCCAAATAAAATACAGTGAAGTCAATGCAACAGAATTTGATAAAGAGGTATAAATGCTTTTTCAAGGCCCTATGGCTTTATTTGTGTGTTAAAACAAACTCAAACACACATGAAAGTTGGTGGTTTCTTAGTGAGGCAATTTGTTCATATGCGATTAGAATTGCTGTCCCTCCCTCCCTCTATCACAAGACATGCAATTCAGCAACCGCATTACATGTCTAGTACTTAAATGGGTCTCAACTTGGCTACATCTAAAGAGCTAGGTGAAAACACCTTAAGTGAGGAATGTTAATAACATTAACACAAAACCCTCCACTGCTATTGCAGCTGTCAGAAGTACAGACGCTTGTTTGATTTACTAGGCAGCTTCTCCTTCACTGCCACACAGTCTGTTCCCAACCCTGAGAGAAAACACGTTGGCTGCATCATGCATGTGCTGCAAACATTAAATACCTCTGCAATGATAGAGGGCATGCTGCCCTACAGAGAAACCGAACTGGAACAGTGTCAAAAATTTGTCTTTTTGTTCAAGAGAATTTCCAAGAGTGGAAAAAGTAATTTGCCTCATCTGATGAAAGCAAAAAAATAAATAAATGCATAAACAAACACCCACCCATGCAAACCACCTGTGGTCTCCATAGCAACCTCATCACATACACAACACCTACACACAATCACTGGGACAACCCTTTTAGTCACCCGTGGGCCCCCGTGCTCCACCCCCGTCGCATGGAGGCACCAGCTAAAAATAAATTAATATTGTCACAAAGGGTGTTCCAAAGCACACAATGCATTCCTCGCATCCCAGGAGCCACAGGGAGAAACGACTGATTGATATGGACAAGGTCAGGAAGTTCTTTAGGGATAAAAGTGAACAGGAAGCCGGGGGGGTAGACAATGAGATAACAGAGGATGGAAATATGGAGGGAGAGGTAAATAGAGCGACGGAAAGCGATATATCGATGGCGAGACAAGCAAATGTGAGTAATGTGGGAAGACAGAAAGTGAGAGTATGTCACACAGAGCACAAAGGAAAGGAAGTGGTAGTATTCTGTTGGAAATTCAGAGGGCCCACCATGAGAAAGTAGGCCACGGGGACAGAATTCATTTCCTAGTCTAAAGGGATGAGCTGCTCGCTTGGTATAAGCATGGCGTTATGATAAATTGTGATACGATCTGCTCCGCTGGTATGCCCCCCTGGTGTTCTCAAATGATAAATCATTTTGAGCTCATGCCTTCCCCATCTTCACTAGTTGGAGCTTCAAAGAAACCTGTCATCCCCGGTAGATTGAGACCCTGCCTACTGTCGTCATGTTTGACACACCTCTTTTTTTTTTTTTAAAGGTTTTATTGGCTCTAGTGGCCTTTACCTAATAGTAAGTGGACAGGAATGAGAAATGAGAGAGGGGGAAGACATGCGGCAAAGGTCGCCAGGCCAGGATTCGAACCTGGGACGGCCACGTCGAGGAGTAGGGCCTCCGTATGTGGGTGTGCTAAACCCCTGCGCCACCAAAGCACCCCTTGACACACCTCATTTTATAGAAAAAAACCCCCACTAAGTGTTAAAAAGAAAATGCTGAGATCCAATTAGCGAAGCATGTTGGGTCAAACCTCATGGAATCCCGTCTATGTTTGAGGAAACACTGCTATAAAATTCTTACCACCCACATAATGATAGCTTTTTTTTATCTATGCTTTTTTTTTGGAAAGAAACATCTAAATGCATGAGATTAAAAAAAATGGAGCAATGTTCATACCACAGCAATATCACTGGCATAAATAAAACATATAAATAAAAAGAAAACACTGTGACCATGGCGACCATTCCAATAACAGCAGTTTGTGAGTAAACTGCTGACCAGAATAAGGAGAAGGTACCAGACTGTTGTGACTGTATACGGTCCACCCCCACACTACTAAGAGACTAGATTGCGGAATGAATAATTTATTAAATTGCTAAAATTATTATTTTTTCCCCTTCAAACTATAATCCTAAAATCTAATAAAGGACACTAAGTAAGAATCAGCAGTAGAATTTACAGAGAGGATTTGGCAAGTTTGTATGGACTCAACTCCATATACTCAACTCTGCTACTCAAACCACAAATACCTTTTCAACACCCATAATTTAAAGGAATATTTATATTCAACCACATAAAATAATCATTACAACAACACACACATGTCCATACTTTTTGTACTAAGTATATATAGATTTATTTTTCAAATTTCATCAATTGTCTCACATTTTTATGCAGAGCTAAATTCTCCTTTTATAACTTCTTTGTGAGATGAGGGACGCATAATTTTAACACAAAAATAGCATCATGTAGTATGTTTAGAAATATAGTCATTTATCCGCTCTTCAAATTTTTGTTTTTTAAGATGACAGTTTTTATTTTATGACTTTAAATGGAGCTGTGACACAGTTAAGCCTTTGGGAACTCTTCTGGCTTCAGCTGTGATGTTAGAATTAGTTTTAAGTGTTGTGGGATCAAATTAAAGAAATATTGAATTGTGAAAGGGACAGAGCAGTGCAGCCTGAAACAGTTAAAAATCCTGTGTATTCCAGATACTCTTAACTATTTTATTTTATGTCATTCACTTTTTCTGCTTATGTTGAAAGTTTAATAGCGACAAGGTCAGGAGAAAGCGTGACAAACATAGCAAAACAAAAATGGTAAAAATGACTAACCGATGTTGTGATTTCATTCGGACAAAACAATAGTGTGAATCTAGGCCATGGTGTCATTTCTCAAAATCTCCATTTGCAAAGTCCTTTGTTGCCAACAGCATTCTTAAAAAACAAAACCTCCACTTTGGAAAGTTATTTTATTTTTTATTTTTTCTTTGCCAGCAGACAAGAGGTGCCAAGGCATTAGACTGTTTTGCAGATTGTCTGTTTGTGTGGGCAAGGGCTTAAAGAGCTTGAATTTATCAGAGGGTGTACAAATAACATCCGAGGTTGCCTTGGAGACTTTATTCTTTGACAAAAGCAGCAGTTTCTTTATTCCCTGTGTTGTTGTCTTGTGGAGGGCTTTTGCTTCAAAAGAGATCAGAACCAGAATAGTATGACAAGTATAAGAATGTGTTCTCATCTTAAGTTGTCTGTGAGTTATTTTGTGTTATGTGTTCATGTTTTCAGATTGGCTTTGGAAGGCACAACCGCAAGTTCTGTATCCTGTCACTTTCTGTTTAATATTATGTATCTGCATGCTGTACTGTAGTTGTCCACTGGGGGCAGTGTTCTTTTGTGTAGGCAGCACTGTTCTGAAGAAGAAGTTGAACCAAGAAATTAGCAATAAAGCCAACACAGCTATCTGACGAAAAGAAGTGTGGTTCATTGTGGAGTACTGAACAAGAAAATGCAACCATGAGTACTATAGGTGGCAAAATGATAAGCAGTGTTCCTCAAAGCCATTCAGTTGTAACTGACTGGGGAACAGTTGATGATCTGAGAGTCAGTCTTACTTACATATGCTGTGAAGCATTGGGGAAATGCTCAGCATACTGTGGGGCCGAGTCTTCTGGTCCATGAGGAGCGGCGTGGCTGATGACCATCATCACAGGACGGTGAGGGTATATCTTCTTGGACATTCTGAAGAAGCTGATGCTGTCATTGGTGATCAGATCTGTGAAATAATCCTTCAAAAAGAAGAGCGAAATGAGTAAAGTCACTAGGTGCAACCGGCCTAGAAAAGCATCATTTAGAAAACAAATGGGGGATTGAAGCAAAAATGCGAAACAGCACCAGCTTTTATAAATCTCATTTGCAGTCCAATCACTATGACATGTTGCTTTTCCTGGTCCAGTCATTTTCAAATAAATTAAGAGGAGCCAGTAGGGATATGAAGTGGGGCCATTGAGTGCAGTACAGCACCAATCTGTCGAGTCAACAGCTGGCAGCTTGCCTGTGTGTGTGTAAATGAGTGAGTGTGTGAGCTAGAGTCTGTGCAAGCATGTGTACACTGCATATTGGCTGCTGCCTCATCAGTGAATCTCTGAACTATCAAATGTGACACCACTTGATGGTGAGCAAAGCTTGGTGCTTTCAAATGGTATGCTGTTATGACAGCTCCCGGCCTCTACTCCACTCTGGACTTTTCATTCTGTTTCTGCCACTTGGCTTGTTTCTGGCCTGCACAGTGTACGTCCTCCTGCTTATAAATGATTACTTTTGATACTTATTGGAGCATGAAACCTGAGACAGAAATCTAAAATAAATAACCCTTAATCAGGGTTTCAGTATATTTTTCATGTCAAAATCTAATACTTTTGCAAATGCAATGAATTATGAGAAATATTACTACAGCAGTCAAACTTTTTATATGTTCTTTGCAAAAACTAAATGCAAACAAAAGGTTTGCAAAAGGTTGGACGGATAGATATTCTGTTATTTTCCTGCACAGGAAAACCTGCCTATTCCAATGAGATGTGCTGAAGGTGATGAATCATTTCCTTCACAAAATTGAGATTTGTTTCAGAAATTGGTAATTGTAAAGATAGTTTCACTCTTTTAACTGGGCTCTAACTCTGAAGAGCTCACACCTCCTTCAATGTGAAATTGTCACAGCAAGCATGTCAAAGGCGTGCCATTTTACTAAAATCTTTATTCCAGTCAGGGTGGAGTCCGGTCTTATTTTTACCTTCGCTGTCAGCAACACATTCAGCTAAAGTAAAAATAGAGTTAGCACAGTTCCCAATAGCCAACTAAGTCCTATCTGTAGTCTTGTCATGCTGCTGCTGTTGTTGTTGTTGTTGCCCGACACCGAACAAATGGAAAGGACTGCACGGCTGAGAACAAACACTAAGGGAGATTTCCCAGAAATGTCAGAAGTGGGTTTGGCTGATTCATCTTCTCTTTATTATTACGGTTTTATTTTATAGTCAGTCCAGTTTTAAAAGCCTGGCAGGTACACATGCCCGTAGAGGATGAGGATTACGTGCACATGGCAAAAGCACTGCCGTGCCCTGCAGCTCTGCCAGTAACTAAAATCTGAGCCCCTGGTGCTAAAGGGCTCTGGCAGGTCAACAGGAAGTGGAAGTGTCATGGGGAATCCATGGCCAAGGGCAATAAAATAGTCACATGGGTGGTGATTATCCCTCTTCACATTTGGAGCTGGCAGTCAAATAGTAAGAATTTGTTAGCACTACTCCTTTGTAAGACCATCGATATGGGATGGCGTTACTGCATTGAATTTAAAAGATTTGCGCAGGAAGGGTCCGGAGCAAGACTTGTGTAAGCTTTCATGACATCAGTGTGCCACATCTGGATTGGAAGACTGCCCTGTTTTTATGGCTGCCGTTCTAGTGTCATGGAATCTGAATAAAAATCGTCCGGGGGCAACATGGACAAAGAAAACATTCCCACCAGGACCAGTTCAAGTTGAATTAACTCCTTTTCCTACAGACAGAAACTCAGATGGGGTCTAACTGAAACCACTCAGGATGAACATGCAGAAAGTCACACCGCAGCCAAGCCATCCTGTGTGGACTCTGAAAAGAGTAGCGTTGCCAGGTGGTGGGTGTGAGCAGTAAATTGTAAATATGAAGTCTATTTGGTTCTAAACCACGATTTGATCACCATGTAAATGTCATGTAAACACATCAGTCTCTGCTTTACACCTCAGTCCAAAGTTGGCAGAGGAACGGCAGCTCAAACACTTACTTGCTCATCTTTTTTTGTTTATCCATAACTGTACAACCCGAGGAGATACTGGCATGGCTCTGTGAAAACAAACTGAAAGCTCCTAAAACATTTGAAGGAGGAGGGAATGATTGCAGGAGACTGTTTGCAGTGTAACCACAGTTCATCTTGTGAACCCAACACTGTTAAATTGAAATTTCCCTTCTTATTTTACTGTGGTATTTTCCTGCAAAGTCATTTTGCAAAACTGCACAGCATGACACAGAAAAAACAGAAAAAGAGGCAAACAAAAATAGATGAAACAACCACTAACCAAAGAGGCACTTATTGCCAGCAACTTTGTCTTCCCATAAAGCTGCATCTATTTTATAGTGTCTAGCTGTTAAGAGTAAGTGCATCTACCCTTAACAGCATACCACAAAAAGAGGAGACACCACCTCATCGCAGCTCAGTCCCTATAATTCACAATGCAGAATTCCCTTCAGTCTGAAAAATAACACAATATTAGGTAGAGGGCTTCTCTGTGTTTATAAGAGAGCACAACCTAACATTTGTCACGCAAGGCTTTTATTTTAAGTCATAAAGTGAAAAGAAATTGGTGTGAGATAATGAGAACACATACCTTGGCATAGTCAGCGCCATGTTTCTCCTTGAATCCGTTCCGACAGACAGTGTAATTATAGAAGCGGGAATTTTTGATCAATCCGACCCATTCACGCCACCCAGGCGGAATGTAGCTGCCGTTGTACTCGTTGAGGTATTTGCCGAAAAAGGCTGCAGTGGTAGGGAGCACAGAGAGGAGAGTTGCTTTAAATACAGTGTTTAACGATGAGTTCATATTTTCAGCTTCTTTGTAGTTCTTTATGAGATTTCTGTGTCTATCTGAGTGGATGTCTGACATGAGGTTTGTCTCTTTGCCTCTCGAAACCTTAATGTGTCCTGATCCGATCCAAAGTATGAAACTCCATTCAAGGTCTTTTCGAATAATTGGATTCAAAGACCAAACCTAGCTTGTACTATTATTTTATGTCATCTGTGGCAGATGCAATTGGCACATGCAGCAGAAATGTACTCTGCCAGTAAAAAAAAAAAAATCTTAACTACTGTCAGCTGCACAGATGTAAAACTGTTTGAGAGTTTGCAACCAATATTTTTCATAGTGTTTCCTTCAATGTCAACCATGACATTAATGGTAAAAGAGACTGTATTGGCTGCTGCAGCTTCTTATCTGTAGCCTTTGAATTGCCAGATACACTGTTATTGGAGATATGTCAGTGTGTGAGGGAGAAAGAGGTGGGGGACAGAGGGATTTTCACAGATAGCAGTCTTTACACTACTAATTCAAATCTATGACATTCAAAGCAAACCCACCTCCAAAAACAACTAAAGTTATCTAGAACCAACCAAACGTCTGGGAGATTAGAATGGTAAGTGCACCAACCTGTCCTGTAGCCTGTGTTATTGAGGTAGACCGCGAATGAGCGCGGCTCATGCTGCGCTTGCCAAGACGGGGAGGAACAGTTCTCATTGTTGGTGTAGGTGTTGTGGTTGTGGACGTACTTTCCCGTAAGCATGGATGACCGTGACGGGCAGCACATCGGTGTGGTGACAAAGGCATTGATAAAACTCGTGCCGCCATCTTCCATTATCTTTCTGGTTTTATTCATCACCTGCAGAGATCCTGAGAGGAAAAAGCAAGGTTACTTTTATTTCTCATATATTTATACTTGGAGTTCAATTTACCTTTAGAGGATTATACGGCATCTATAAGAAAATATTCTTTGTGGCTGGACATGAAAACGGCTGTTCAGGCCCCTCCAAGTCAGGGACATAAAGATTATATTCATATTTTTAGTCAGTTGTCCTTATTTTGTTGAGATCAGATTTTACTTTGAGATTAAACAGGACTCTTGTAAATTGGTCAAAAAAGCTAAACTTTTTTGATTTGTCAGAGCAATAAAAAGGGTCGATCATTCAAGGGGATGAATACTTTTTTATATTTTATAGGTACTGTGTAGGTAATCCTTTCTGGCTCAGTTTTCTCAGACTAAACCTAATTGAAATGCAGCAGCTGAAAAACCATATGGTCATTCCCTACTGGTTTATGGTCTGTGTTTAATATTTAATGTAAAGAAGGAGACCATATAAATCTGAAGGCAAATAGCCAGAATAACAAAGAAAGCAATTAAGATCAAATACAGTGATAAATTTTGTATATTAGCAAATAAATAATGTGGAGGGGTAAGCTTGCCAGCACTTCATACCCAATTCAACATCCTGGTCATCGGTCATGATGAGGATGATGTTGGGCCGGATATTTCGGCGGTCCCGCTGGATGCGTCCCCGAAGCCCCTGAGCCCTGGTGGTGGTAAAGGCTTGACTGCCTGGAGTCCAGTCCATAGACAGCAGGACCAGCCAGGAGAGCCAGTGAATTAGCATGGCGTCCAAGATGACCAGACAGCTGGAGAACTTGATGGGAGGATCACTGGAGAGATGGAAGAGGGGACGGGCAAGGGCAGCCTAGTTGGCTGAGAAAGACAGAAAGAAAAACATGTTAAAACAGGGAAGAATGACATAACATGATTAATTTTAAAGTAATTAGAAAAATGTGAACAGAGTTAAATACTTTTACAAGTCAACTCTATCTAATAGATAAGCCACAAACAAAGAAAGAATGAGCAATTCCTTGATAACGGCTCTTCAAGGTCCAAAAAAATACTTAAACATTTCAAGTAAGCACATCAACAAATTGACCTGAGTTACATTTTGGGAGTGAAGTTCCAGGCAAACAAAGCCCACCAAATACTGAGCACAATTTCTCTTTTTCTAAAACAGAAAATACTTGAATGTTCTCTCCCTCTTTAGGCAACCTCACACATGGAAACTCTTTAGCCCAACTGCAGAGCTGTTGTTCAGCTAAATGTGCCGAAACTATGCAATTGGCTGCCCAAACTCAAACACCCACAACTACTCTTCGATTAGAGCCAATCAGGGCCCACTTTCCACCCGTCACTCAACAGTCAGACTCACCGCCCCTCCACAATTCCCAACTCTCCAACCACCGCCACTTCTACCACCACCACCACCTATCCTGGTGAGTCATGCATGACAGGCTTCTGGATGGGGGAGGGAGTTCTGGCGCAGGAGGCGGAGTAAACGGTTCCACCACATTAACTCCAGTGGCTTTGTTGCTAATCACAGATGACCACTCAGTCATCATAACATGCTGGTGCTTGGTTCTCAAAAAAAAAAAAAGACTTATGCTTGACCATAAATAATTATGAGTAGCTGAAATAAATAGGATGGTAAGCTTCCATTTCAATCAAAAATTTTAATAAATGTAAGAAAATGTAAGCTACTTTAATGTTTAATTAGAAAAATTATATTGTAAATATACACACATTAAAATTACACCAAATAGCAGGTGCCATTCAGTGACGGTAATATATCTGAGAGAATAGCTTGTGGCTGTGAAATGAACCATTGCACTATGTTAATGTGTACTCATTAATGCTTGATAAAAAATGCCTTATGGATAGCAATTCTGCTGAGTGGCGCCATGCTGATTCCCATTTTGAGTTAACAGACTGAAAACAAATGGAAGGTCTGTGACACCTGGGTCTGCCCAGGGAGGCTCCACCTTCACTCCATCCAAATCATAAATGGGATATTCAAAAGATACTCCAGATCCAAATGGAGGTGATACGTCAATTAGTTATGCCTTTAAAGCTGCAGTATGTAACTTCTAAAGAAACAGTATGTTGTGAGACAAATAACATGAGTAAAAAAATTGAGCTCCTCTGCTTTCTCCCAGTGCTAATTAGAAACAACCAATCAGAGCTCGCAGGTGAGTCTTACCTCTGTAAGTCACAATCTCATGTAACATCACTCATCCCTCTCCCTCCTCAAACCCTCATTGCTCTCTGCTACTGCTACTGTTTTCCCTCCATCGGCAGATCTTGTGAATGTTCAAGCTAGTCAGCATAGCCACCGATGACGGCGAATAAACGGTTTTCCTGTAACGGTAAGTTGTTCCTCCGCCATTAGCATGTTTAGCAGAAAGTAAATGAGGTTGAGTGACAGCATTAAGACCTTCCTCCTGGCTCTGATTGGTTGTTTTTGGTCGGGAGCTGTGCATTTATTCAGTATTACAAGTTATACAAGTATTACAAATTTTAGTATTACAAGATAATCTAATAAGCTGCAAAGTATTACTGCTAAAGAGTTGACTGTTTAAAGTACTGGATGAAGGATTGATAATAAAAAGCTAAGTGTAAGGAAATAGAAAGAAAAGTTCAACAAGCAGCTGCAGCATTGATGGGATGGTGAAGCAATGCCCATCCAGGAGTTTTAAGTGAGATCACAAAGTGTGAACTGCAACTGGAGTCTTCAAAAGCTGCCACACACAGACGTCTCCATGGACAACTGTCACATTCCTTGTGTTAAGCCGTTCTGAATCTGAAACACCAGAAATGTCTTACCTGGGCTAAGTGGAAAACAGACTGAGCTGTTGCTCAGTGGATGAAAGTCTTATTTACAGATGAAAGTAAAAATTATCCAAAAACAATAAATAAAAATGGGTGTGACCATAGGTAATAACTTGCACATCAGAACAGGCCAGTGAAAATGAACAAGTACTGGGCTGAAAAAGGGTGAAAAGCATATAGATAGAAAAAATATTGGCAATCCTGGAATTTACAGGAAAGATTTCGACAGTCTAGCTCCTAGGAAGCAATAAAAGAAATTCAGGGTAGCCTAAGACAGTAAATCACAGTAATGGCTGATCTGACAGGTTAAAAACACCCTTTGCTAAGTGATGCATCAACAGATGTTCCTCCCAAAATCATGACCTATCATGTCATCAAAAAAAATAACATAAATAAGTGAGAAAAGTTGTTTTCAGTAACCTTGAAATGGTGGTGTTTATCTTTCACTTCTCCAGTCAAGATCTTAGACGTGATAAGCAGAGTTCAAACAGTGCTATACTGTTCTGATTTCTGTTTCAGATGAGCTGCGTCTGAGCGAGCCAGTTATCGTGACAGCTCTGTACAAACATTGGCGCCATTTGGCCAAACATTCCCCCCCTCCAAAGTGCAGGGTGGTGGAGCGGACAGGACCTTACACAAACTGCTCCACAAACATATGCAGACACTAAAATGATACCCAGACACCGGCTTTTCTTCCACAAAAACAATATCCCTTGCCGTTTGCGTCCACGTCCTCCCACATTATACAGGAAAGCTTCCCAGAAACAAAAGACACAACTCATCTCTAGAGAAAACTTAAGGCTCTATTTTGGTCAAGCTGTGGAAGATTGGAAATCAGTTGTAAGCCAGTCAGCCTGCCAATGTAATTTTTGCACCCAACACCAATTCAGTATTCGATACCAATAATTTCCATGCACAGGGAGAACATGCAAACACTAGGCAGCTTTTATTTTTCTTAATTCCTTTGCTTCCAACTTTCTTAAATCTATGGTGTATTTTATGTTGGTAAACCAGTAAAACAAAAATAAAATCCCAATTTTCATTTTGAATCAGTCATGAGTTTACATTATCTAGTACTGAACAGATGAGGAATCTTAATTTCTGGAGAGCACCAGAGGACTAGGGAGCACATTGTTTCTGCTTCCCCTTTGTTTTGGAGGATTAGCTGTAATGACCCTTTAAATTTGGACCGTACAGTACTCTGCGTGACCAGAACATAAGGACGAACAGAACGAACCCAATACTTAGGGGGTTCAAAGGAATGAAACAACAAGGCCACTTTATTCAGCTGCAATATGCTTAAAAGATGTGCAATTTTCAGATTAATGACCATCATCACTCAGAGTTTTTGCACACCTAAACCTCATGATAGCAGGAGTTTTCCTACTTTCCTTGAGGAAAATAGCTCTCACATAGTTTTGTTAGGGGAATCTGAAGTTCTGCTCAGTAATTTGCTGCAAACAGACAGACAGCTTCACTTTTTCTCATATATAGATGAACATAATAAAGCTGTGGCTTTTTTAACCATGTTGGGCAGCCATACTTGTCTGGTTGTGCCCTTCAGTGAGGGCCTCAAACCACACACTCCACTGCGCTCTGACCCTCTTCCGACCCCAGCGGTGATACGGCTTTGATGGTGGCTTGTTTAACCTAACCTCAGCACCAGAGGCTAGCCACACACAGGGGTTAAAAGGGGAAAATGAATGGAAGGGGTTCAATATAGAGGTGTAGCGTCCTGTAAAAGGTCCGTGTGGGATTGGTCTGCATTTTCCTTCCAGAAATGACAACCAGGTGATGTCTGGTTTAGGTTCTATCCAGACAGCAGTGACAGGATGTACATTTATCAGCTGTCACTGAAAAACAGCAGAAGAAACATAAAAGCATAAGAGCACAGAACAACTGACATGAAAAAGGTCCATCCAGTGTTGCTTAATATATCTGTCCACAGAGACTGGGCTCAAATGAAGAGTTTTGAAGGTTTAGAAGTTCAGGTTCTCAAAATAAGACGCAGGTCAGACTCAAAAGATTACCGATTAGTAGGCCTTTGATGCTCAAGTCTTTTTAGCCATTCCAATTACTGCCAAAAAAGAAGAAAACATGTATATTAGCACAGTTTCAATTTTACAGTGTGTGTGTTGATAATAAGAAGTGTAACTATAGAAACAAGATTAAAAGCAAGAGAAATTTCCAAAAATTATCATCAGCCACTACAAAAAAGTGGTTATTGGAAATCTTCTGCTAATGTTTTATAAGAGCAGATTTTTGGGGGGGAGACTTTATATTACTTAATAGTAAAGTAAGTAAGTTATTCTTGTTAAGTCTGCTTACCTCATTCACTCACTGGTCAAAAGGAGGAGAATGTAAGTCTAATAGCATAGTTTAAATTCTACTGTTCAGTGATAAGCTGTGGAACTTGTAACAATACAGGTCATTCAGTGCATCATACTAGAGTGGAGGAAAGCAGAAAAGAGCAAAATGCCGTGGCAATAGAGACACAAATGGACCTCAGAAATGCTGCAGGTTAAATAAAACTGAGGAAGATTTTTATGTTTGCATCAAACTTCTAAAGATTTTAGTCCAGCTTGAGAGCTCTTTCTCCAAGAAGAAAAATTAGGCATTAAATTAATATAGGGGTTTGTCCAAATATTTCTCTAATATGATGGAATTCAGCTGGTCTGCTGCCTTGAGGGCTCATGGGGGCATTTTACACTGAGGAGGGCCTGTGTTAGGACCCGCTGTGCCCAGCAAGCCAAGGGCAGCACATTGTACCCACCAAGACCTGTCTGTTAGCCACACGAGCGACTGACTGAACGGAGGCTCTGTCTCTCTGCTCTCATTTGGCTGCATGAAGGTACTGGACAGAAAAAACCCCAAACCTTGCTGTTTTCAGACTCTTAACTCTACTGATTTGTTTCACCAAAACCTATTCAAGATTTATGACAAAATTCCAGTCGGTAAACGAAGTACAAGATACCCCCCTCCTCCCCTGTTCCAGCAACTTTATGGCTACACAACTCTTTGCTTTGACAGGAAACGTCCTAACAATGTAAAGCTATAGAATTTAAATCTTGGAGCTTCCCACTGACTGGTGTGTGGTGGGTTTGTGGTACGATGGCAGCCACTTTAATGAAGTAGAATGGCCTCAATTCAGTGAAATATGAACCTGTAGCTAGTGCATTCACAGCCATTAGTCTAAGCCCTCTTGTTTCTTTCAGTCCCAGTAAGAAACCCTTTGTAGTGCCAAAGCTGCCAGGCTTTCCCATCAACATCATGACTGCATCTTTAGGTATAATTAAATGAATCCTGGTTTAAAATACTTCAAAGTAGTGTTGTCTTGTTTCACAACGGGAGGCTGGTTTTGAAATCATAAGAGGTTTTAGGTAATATAAGAAGGAAATGATTAAAAAACACGAGTACTCACAGAAATGAAAAGGAGTTGTATTTATTTGTGTGTGGGTGTGTGCTCTGGATTTGTAGGTGGTGTGTATTTAAACTGAACCAGGCACAAACTTTGTTTAGTTCTGTCTGTCTAAGCAATAAGACGATGCTGGGAAGAATGAATGACTGTGCTTAGTATCATTAAGTAAAGCTGGAATCACTCAAATACACCCATTCCGTTCAAGGCTTTGATGGAAAACTAAAAATTTAAGGTCAAAATCAAAGTCAGCAGTGCATGCGAATGAATGACAAGAGGCGTTTACTTTTCTGCAAAGACCTGGAGCTCAACATCCCAGAGTCATCTGGAATTACAAAAAGCTAAGGACAACACCAGCACAGCTTTTTCTTAAAGTGAAGGCTCCCTTTTATAAGAGGAAATGCAAGTTTAAAATTGTAGATGGGGACAAAAGGGGGAATAAAGAAGATGAGGAAGCGAAACAACAAAAGGGAATCTCTTCCTTTGATAAGGACAAATGCAACTGTGGTTATTGAGGTGATTAACCACAGTTATATGACAAGCTGAAAGCAAGCCACCATGTTAAGAAGAAACAGACCACAGGTTAAACTCATAGAATCTAATTGTATGCCTCTATAAACTTTGTTGAAGTTCCAATTTCTTTCAAATGTCCCATCAGTCTGAGAAATGAAGAAAGACCAAGCAGAATGTACTCATGGGTGGCTTTCTTGTCTGTTTGACACATCAAACACACCCCAAATAAATCACTCTCTGCACCACAATAGAAAGCTAAAGCAAATTGCTTCAATGGGTTTCCACTGAGGTAATTGTTAAGAATAAAGAAACTAAGTCAGTTCACCAAGTTTGAGGGATGTTTTCAGTTCACAGCATTCCAACCTCAGTTGCACGAATATAGGTACTTCTTTTAACTTGTACAACTGGTACAAGAACTTGTTAAGAGCTTGCACCCAACAAACAAAGAAAACAGCCACATACCTAATAGTGAACACAAGTGATCCAAACCACCACCATTTAAAGCAGGGGTGGGCAACTCCAGGCCTTGAGGGCCGGTCTCCTGAAACTTTTAGATGTGTCTCTACTTCAACACACCTGAATCAAATAATGAGGTCATTAGCAGGACTCTGGAGAACCTGACTGCACTTAGGAGGTGATTCACTTATTTGATTCAAGTGTGTTGGACCAGGGAGACATCGAAGAGCTGCAGGACGCCGGCCCTCGAGGACCAGGATTGCCCACCCCTGATTTAAAGTAATCACTTTAAGAGTCAAGTTTACAGCATATAACAATATGTACTAAAATTCAACACTAGCAAATTTTTATTCATGCTTAACGGTCACTTCAAAGTTATGGTTCATTAGTCATTGCAAATACAGTATATATTTACTCTATAGTATGCCACAGTTTAAAAAAATTGACAGTTTTGAATCAAGAATTTCCTGTTCCACTGTCACCTGGGTTTTACAGTCCTAATTAGATTCTAGTGACACTCCCAGAGTAACCTGAGTTTGCACTGGCTGTATTTATTATAGAGTATCGCCTCTGCCCCACATGATGCTTCAAATTTAGCTGGCTGAAAGTAGGCTTCTGCACAAACACTGGCTTACATGAAAAAGAAGAGTGTGTTTATAATTTTTCAGATAGTGAAAATGCAGTAACTTATGGCATGGGAATTACAGATGCTCCATCCTTCCCTCTGAAGTTAATGCTGATTAAAAATTACAGAGTGACATTTATCAGTCAACTGGAAGCTAGTTATCTGAACAGACAGCCTTAGTAATTAATCAGTTAACATCACTTTGTTACTCTTTCACCATAACTCTATAAAAGAGAAGAATGACATAATAGAAGCAAATGTCACTGGAAATCTTTGACTAAGGATATAAGGTGTTTATCAGCCATAATCAGAATATTATAGTTGTAATAGTCAAAATTGTGTCATGACACGCAAATACTGCAGATGAACATCATTTGTCACTTTAGATTTAATAAGCATTTTTTTAAGCAGGCACGCTCATTCCACATCCATAAACCTTCAGTCGGAAAACTGCTGATAGGTGTAGTACTGCTGCTGGCACATGAAACTGAACACCCCTAAAATCTGGAGCATGTGCGGACTTATTCTACAGGAACCATAGGCAAGCAGACCATGAGAACCAAGCTCTTCGTGACCCCGAATGCCATTAATAAACTTCTCCAAGGCTGTGTCATGCAAATGTGATACCGCTCATAAACATGTATATTTGTTTGATTGCACCTGTGCCACAATGCTGCTCCCTGCTGTCAATGCCCTGGGGCACATATGTATGACTAAATTTGGATATCATGAACTGTGCGTCTGCTGCAGCAGTCACTCAAACAGGCAGCAAGAATCATCTGTCAGACCTGAGCACAGACAGACACATAACCTGTAATTTGTACACCAGAAGCTTAGCTTTTCATTGCCTCTGGCTTTGTGTGTGGTTTTCTGAAGCACACAGTAACATACTTTGTAATTCAATTAACTTTATACCACTCAGGATAAGCTTCACATCTCAGCACAACATTAAATCCAAAGAACAGAAGCGGCAGGAAGCTTGGTTAATCTAAAAAACATCAAATCGAAAGCTTAAGTATAAAAATGTTTTTAATTTAAACCATTGTTAAAGAAATGTAGTTAATACAATGTCCCGGCATGTTAAAGAGACGCCGTCAATTCCAGCTTAGGTTGCCACGGGCAACTTGAGAAAAGTAAAGGTAATGTCTGTACTGAAATGCTACTCTTGCTCACTGTAAACAAAGCCGCTTTTCAGAATGTAACGGCTCTGCGTCCACATGGTCAATTCTGGTTGATCAAGTGAGCGCAAACTTGATCAACAAGACCAGAGGCTAAACGAAGCACATGGTCAAGTCCACACTTCTGAGCAGTTGTACATGGACACACACTTAGGACAGGAGTGAAAGTGCTGGCTGAGGTTGAATGTGTTTGCTCGCTCCAGGGGGAGAATGAAAGAAAGGGAGCAGGGGAGCTGAAACAAACACACGCTGGCTTCTATTAGTCAAGTTGTGGAGTTTGGAGGGGTGAGGAAACATTCATTGCTTCTTTACTGCCCCCCTTCACTCCATCCTTTCTCATCTGACCTACAATCCCCACCCTATTATCTGTCTCCTGGAAAGGCGGTGGATGAAAGGGGACAACCCAACTCCCCCCACAAAACCCCACGGCAGCACTTCTCCCTCCAATCTCACAACGACGGATTCTGACGAGTATTTAATTGTACGTGATACAGACCGGATTCCTTTCTCTTTCAAATTTAAAACAGACTGCCTCTCCCTGGAGAGGGGATTATTGGACAAGAGTCATGAGGAAACAAGTACAGTCCAGCACTCTGGGAGGTGGAAGACCAAGGGGGCAAACTTGTATGCAGAGTCTGCGTGTACATGCAGCCAGTTTCTCTTTATATGCATGTGTTCAAAAATAATTTTCACCCTTTTTTGTTTTAGATCTAAGGGATTGTGGCATATGGCTCACCTCAGATTCTCCTCTTATCCTTCTTCATCTCTTTATCACTCCTTCACACCTCCCTCCATTTACTCTTGTTCTCTTCTTTATCTCGTCCCTGCTCCACTTCACCCTCCTAACCCGGCGTTCTCCTTCTCCAGGCAAATCCTTCCTCTTACACTCAAACATTACTGATTATAATATCATAAAAAGTAGTTCACCCCCCCAAAAAATGCATCTGACTCATTTAAAGACAGCTTGGGGTTCTTTCTGTGTACAACTGACAGTTATGACGAAGCTAGAAGCTAAGCCACTATAAATATGTGGTTGAAACTCTTTAACAAAGTGCTCAGAGTTGGATCAGGGTCTGGAGGGGATGGATTCTCTCCAAAGATGAGCTGGATGTAATGTTTGCTTGCCCTGACCTTTCTCGCTCAAATGACATGCTGAACAAACACACTGGGGTATTACTGTGAGCTTCCAAATACCTCAAAACCCCAACTGTGCATCCGTGCACATTCACATGCATATGCATGGCTTGGCTATCACCCCCAAAAGTCAAGGACAATTTGAGTTTGGATGCACTTACGTGGCTGAAACTCTCAAGCAATGTTTGATTAGTAAGATCAACAAGGAAACTGAGAAAGTGTCTGACTCATCTAAACATAGTCTTTCTTGATCCCACATGAAAAAGAGCATGCTGTACAAATACTGGTCATTTGCTGTGATAGGTTGGTGCAATCTACGCCACTGCTACCATGCAATCAGACTAAGGCGAGGAACACTATCATTACGCTGAGGAGATAAATAAGTGACAGAAGAGAGAGTGGTTGAGGAAATCTTTTAACATCATGGCACACAGAAGAGCACACATGAGCTTAGCTTTTAAAGCTAATGTGCCTAATTATAAGGTGTAGCTTATTACCACAAACTAACTTGTTTTTATCAAAAAAAGTTCCCCAGTTCTGCATACACAAGATCTGTCCAAGTACAACCAGTTTGAGAAGGTGACAAGTAACCTTGATAAAAAGAAATACATGTGTGTGTAAATGCCTGTGTATGCAATCATTAGATACAATTCTTTAACCATCTTACAATGTGATATCATGGATTTTGTTTCTCCTTATGTCTCTCATAGTTGAAGTGCACCTATGATGAAAATTACAGACTTCTCTCTTCGTTCTGAATAGGAAAACTTGTCAGTGGTTGACTAAATACTTTTTGCCCCACTATCTTATCACTAACTGAATTAATGTATTTTAATTAAAAACATGTTGCAAATGAGGCTCTTGTAACCAAACTTAATTGTAATGAATAAAAACAAGTCATCTGCAAAGCACTCCACTTAGCAGGCACAAATCAGAGAAACTTGCCTAACAGTTTTAGGAATTAAATGGGAGAATAATGGTCTTCTTGAAAGATTAAAAAACTATTATGATATAATTTATTAGATCCTGAGAGGTGCATTACTCAGAGAACCTTTAAAGCAAAGATGTCACATTGTTAGTCACAATGTTCTTACCACCAACCGATTAAGTGCATTTTCATCTAAACATGCTCCAGATGATGTTCTGGATGAATGATGTTTTTCCAGTTCTGGATTCATTTATTTCCATTTCAGAACTGTCCAAATTTTACCCTTTCAAAAGAGAAACCCAAGTCACATCTAAGATCTATCAAAATATAGTCAGCTAGAAAAGCTAAAATATGGCATGACTCAAAGGTTGGAGTTCAAATACGGATGAGAATGAATGCCTACAAGTGTTCATAATGAAGTGTTTGTCATGTCATTCAATAAGATTTTTAATCAAGATGTCAATATATCCGTTACTGTATATTACCACCATTTGATTAAGTGTATTTTGGCAAAATACATAAAGCAGAAAATACTCTGGATGAAATGGTCTGTTCTTTATTCTGAATCCATTTATTACCATTTCAAAAGTAGCTGAACCTGACTTTTATGAACCACAGAAAGTCATCTGCAAACCATTATATTTTACAACATTCATTAAAAAATAGACTTTATTTTAAAACAGAGAATTTGCCTAATGGTTTTTTTTTTAATTCAAATGTGAAATTTGTCAATGTAACAGCTTGAGAGGGTAAAATCCGACATGCCTTTAAAGGCCAGAGTTCACTTAAGAGTAAAGATAAACACGTTAAAAATAAATATTGCTCATATTGCTCAATAACCTACATTAATGAAATGTAGGTTATTTACAGAGCTGGAAAAACAAACATATTTGCTTCAAATACATATTGGGGATAATGCCCTGGATGAGATATTTTTTCTCTGGTTCTGGACCAATTCAAAATTCCTCCAAGTTGACTCTCATGAATATTGAGAATTCATCTGCAATGCATACTTTCCTACTGCTACAAAAGGTACCTTTTCTTACTGGAGAACATGCTTTGTGGCTTGAGGAAAAGAAAAATCTCCTTCCTTTTTTGTTCACTAGATATGGACTGAGTATCATTCTGAGATCTTTTGGAGCAAAGATTTGTTTTGTTTTGTTTTGAGGTACAGTAGATTAGCATAAACTAAATATATTTTGGTCTAAAGCCTGTTGAACGTGAAATGCTTTTCCACTTCTGCATTCCTTTATTTATTTTTCAAATGTATCAAAAGTTGAATCCTGTGAATTAAAAACAAATACATCTGTAATTTGCTATATCTTAAAGTTATTTAATTTAAATGTTAGATTTGTTTCAGTAAATTAGAGAAGGCAAGATATATCATAACTTCAGTGTTTTCACTCCATTTAAGGATAAGAAGGTATGCCTTTAAATGATGTGGCTTCACTTGATGAAGAGGAACGTGAATTTGAGGCTGCTTTTAAAGCAAAAATTCTCTATGTTGGTCAATCTATTACCACAAACTGATTTTGCATTTTTGTAAAAGTAAGTAAATAAATAAATAAATTAATGTATGTAATGGGAAAGTATGGATGTAAAGTATTTGACCACTTATTCCCATTCCAAAATTCTCCAAACTTTTCTTGCTTGAAAACTCTAGTCATCTGCAAGGTTTTTAATTTTATTGCCTAACAATTTTAGAAGCCAAATGTAAAATCTGCTACTAAAAAGGTAGATTTTGGGAAATAAAATGTAGAATTAATTTGTAAAGAAAAGGTTAGAACTCAGTTGATGATGACAACAAATACTTTTTCCCCAGTCATTAGACGGTAATATTCGTTTTTGACATCTTGGATATCCGGATTCACTGCATTTGGCATTTAAAGGCCACATGCCTTCTGTTTGTGGAAAAGTTTAAAGCCACAGACTCTGCCAACTCTTCTCCTTCCATTGGACTCACTCAGCATCTTTATCAGGAGAACAAATTACTCCACTTATTACCTTCACACGCACATTGACCCACACACATACACTCATACACACAGATTCCTAAGTAGATCTCAATGATGGCAAAGCTGCTACTGGAACAACGTTTGTCTTGGCGAGTGCCTTTCCCCCTCAGAATCTAATTATTTGCAGCAGCTGCTTGTGCTCTTGTTTGTAGCACAGAAGAGCTAAAAACTCTTTAAAGGATCTCTCTTCTCCTCTCCTCTGAGCTGGCAGGAAGCTCAGTGTTTTGAAACCCCCCCGAAGCCGATTCATTGTGCCCTGGGAAGGCTAATCAGAAATCGAATCCAAACACTGCCGGGTGAAACTCGAGTGAGGTGTTGGATTTGTAGATCAGTCCTGTCATGACAGAAATTTTGAGGTAAAAAAAGGCTCTCCATCACTTTCTACACTTGCCTTTCAGTAACGCGCTCTGACAGTGCCAACGCATTGAAATGAAAGCCAATGGTTTTACAGTTATTGTGCCTGATACAAGCCACCGACTCTGAATGGAGCCACACCATAACTTTGCCATTTAGTAAATCTAGGTCAGGGGATAAATGCTCTGGGCTTTGTTGGACTGTTGACTGATTGGATACATGAAGCTTTTTTACTTGATCAATAAAATATGTACCATCCACACAAATTAAAGTTTACATTATAGACTGAGGCTAAAACTTAGAACTGAATATACACAGGTTACAACTTCATATTCCCTCTCAGGTTAATAAAAAAGGAAATAAATAAATCAGTCATATCTTGCCCCACTCTTAAGAAAATGTTGTCTTTATTAGCATGTGTCTATTTGAAAGCTAATTTGGGGAACAATCATTTTTCACTGAACTACTTGTATCCCACATGGACAATCTTATGGGGGTACTTTTAAATTCTCCAAGTATCAAGCAACGAGAGTAGCTACGGCTGGTTTACCAAGATAAACACAAAATCTCACACAACAGCAGCTTTCACCCATACAACACTCCTCTCCTCTCTCAGACATTCACAGCTGCACAATCTCCTTTTACAAAACACCTCATGCACGGTGCTTGGAGCTGGGTATAAATATTATACATCATATTGCCACTTCACTGGCAGGTCACTCTTCTCACTTGACTTGAGTTAAATAGCCAACATGAGTAGAACATTCCCCCCAACTTGTTGCATCTCTGCACACCTTTCACAGTCTCTCCAGAGACGGCTCTACAACGACTCATCTTTTTAGTCTTTGCTGACACGATTTGTCAGAACCGCTTATTAAAGAACTTATCATGACTGAAGGGAGGGGATATAGAAGTGGCACCCAGAGTTTTTGATAGTCTTAGTCAAAGATGTGCAAAGAGTTAAATACATCTTTGACATGAGAAAAACATTCACAATTTAGTAATGAGTAATTCATTTAGAAATACTCCAATCAATGTTTTGCCATCTGAAATCTATTATTGGTTTTCTTTTAAGTTGGATTTTTTCTCTCAAACACAATGGTGTGCAAAGTCAGTCCTCAAGAGTTTATGTCTTGCAAGATTCAGTTCTTTTCCTAGTTCCACACATCTGACTCAAATGATGATGATTCATTAACAGGGATATGCAGAACTTGTCGAGGAGGTAGTTGGACCATTTCAATGACTTTTGTTGAAGCCGTGCTCTAAAGTCTATAATGTTAATGAGAAAAAAGGTGTACTGCAGGTTCCTTGACAGAATCCAATAAAACATGAAGGGATTTCAAGATTTTCCCCATTTATGAATGAAAGCACATTTCACAGATTTTTATTTACTTCAAAGAGTACATCTTATTGGTTGGTGTGGTTGTAGACCCAGAATGCTGGATGTTTTTAATACTGACATATTATTGTGCAGTAACTGATTAGAGTCAACCGAGAGAAAACTTGCAAACTGATTGGTTTACTTCTAAGTATAATTATTCAGAATCACTATAACAACAAGACAGGGGAAAAAAAAGAAAAAAGTTTTCTTTCCACTCTCTCTCCCTCCATCACATCACAAGGCTATTCTGCTTCAGCAGGGAGACCGATGCTATTTTGGACTATTTGAGTGATACAATGTCATTACTGATATTTTGACAAAAACAAACTTATAGCATATTGTCTGACTCTTATTATTTGTTATGAAATGATGTAAAGAGTGCAATTACAAAAAATATGGATTTTACACCTAAAAAAATAAAACAATTAAACTTTGAGGTCTCCAGTTTTCTAGATGAGAAAAGATTTACTACATTGAAGCTAAGATTCAGTTTTAAGACCTAATGCTTTAGACAAACTGAAAATTTAACAGATGAATGCTTTTGCATTGAGGGAAAAAATGATATTAATGGAATGTGGTGCCCTCTAATCCCTTGAGACAGAGGAATTTGCGACGGAGGGAATTCCTGTCATTCAGGGGGAAAACTATGAAAACCTTGCACACACACGCATACACACACAAGGGCTGCGGTACAGGCAGAACACAGACAGACTGCAAAAACAGCGCTGCCCACCGCCACTACATATCTCTACTTACTGAGTCACACTCTGGTAACTGAGTCACAGATGTTCTGCTGTCAGTGTTTCTGCTAAGGCTTTACAGAAGAGAGGAGAAATTCTGAAAAACTAAATAAAGAAATAGTGGGAAAGTTGTGTAGTACCTGGCAGGCAGGAGGCAAGGAGTCCTGTCTGAGCTTTATCCTCAAGTTCTTCACCAGACCTTCCTTTCCTCGTGGAGGAGTTTGTCTCCTGGTGCTGGGATTTTGAGTTTCAAGTGTAGAAGAAGGAGGGAGGGGGGGACCACACAGCTCCTGGAAGACAACCTCTCTCCTCTAATCCTCGCTCCGATGTGATGACACTCTCTAACCTCGACCATCTGTTGAAACACGTCCCGGAGAAGTCAGCACCACGCTTGTGTCAAGAGCCCCACTCCCCCTGCCCAATCACAATCCGGCTGCTGGGTGGCTCCTTGCTGCCAGGAGGCAGGGACAAGGACACGGGACAGCGCAGAGAGGGAGAGACAGTCGCACACACTCACACACAGTACCACCCCCACCTTGTATGGACACTATGAACTGAGAGCAAGAAAACCCCCCAGTCATCGTAACCCGAGAGGCAGCGTAGACCAACAGGAAGAACGAGAGGAGTGGAAACGGGAGCAATGGGAGGGGAGCAGGAGTTAGAGGAAAAAAAAAAGAGGACACATTCAAACAGTAGAGGCAGAAAAGGATAAACTATTTGTTTCATCTATGTCATCCTGATGAAATCCAAAAGTGAGCCACACACACACAAACTATTTCACCCCCAGTATATTGACCTTTCCACCTCCCACTCCTTTCTCAGCAGTCACAGTGGTCCTCATACTAAAAGTTACAAATGCCATAAAAACCCCTATTGGCTTCATGGTGGGAATGCTGTTGGCACTAAACTGTTACATCTGCAGGCACAGGAGCGCTCGCACCTTAGTGTGATAAATTCTTACAGTCCCCAGGCTGCATTCCTGCCCTTCACCACCTTTTGCCTTAAATTAGAAAGAAGGTTAGAAGAGGAGACAATAAAATTATTAAGCTAAGCTAAAGTAAGAGTGGGACAGAGAGAAAAATGATCAGAGATAAGCAATCACAGGTTGATCAATTACTTCCAGCACCATTACTGCAGCATTAATTCAGCATTGTGGGAAGACAAAGAAAAACATTAGGTGAGAAAGTTGTTGCCATAATCATTTAGTGGACCCACTGTGCCACTTACTGATCCATTAAAGAACGATTACAGAAAACTGATGATATTAAGGAGTGACTTCACAGGCAAGCACTCACAAGATAATTTCCCCCTGAAAAGGAGCGTTATCAACAGTGAGTTAATCAAAGGTGTTAAATGCCTAAAGAGGGTTTGTTTCTACAGTATAAAGACAATATCCCTCTTTTTCAAGTTGGTCTTTGAAAAATACTGGAAAGGTAGTAGTCAGAAATCTTTTTGTATAAGTAAATGTTTTTAGAAAATTAAAAGATTATTTTTTGCATTTTCTTTATTCTAGTGTATTCAACTCTGTCCTCAAATCCCAATACAACCACAAAATTCGGCATTACTGGCATCCCATACTGGCTGTAATCAATGGCAGAGATCTCGGGGCTTGCAGTTCAAAAGAAGTTCAAAGACAGTTTCTTCTTACTTCCAAATGTTCAAAAAAGTATCACGACAATATAAGAACAGAGTTTCTCAAATTGCACACACCTTTTAGTGGCTTTGGAAAGAAAAGAAAGAGTTGAATGGTTTGGGTATTCTCCAGCTGTCCTTATTATAAAAACCTAATTTATATTTGTGTCTTTACAAAAGAAAAAAAGTATCAACATCTTCATCGCATTTTCAGCAGTGGTATAATTTCATGGACATCATATCCTTGATTTTGCTTTATCTTGTTTCCAGTTCAACAAAATGTTTCCAAAGCAATCAACATCTATTCAGAACAACTCTGCTTTGTGCCTGACTTTTTTCTGGTACAAACAATAAAAGCAGCAAAAGTAAAAAATGGCTTAAGATTGAATCAACGAGCACTGGCACAATCAGCTCTCTATTATAGCAGCCTGAATGAGTAAATGAAATACTTAATTTCAGTTTGTCTCTATCTCCAAAAAAACAATTCATTTATAACACAAAGATATATATATATATATATATCTTTGAGTTTTCATCCAAGTAAAAAAAAAAAAAAAAACTTCCACACTGAACAGTATTACTCTGGTCAATCTGAAAAATCAACTGATTCCAGTCACTACCCAATCTCTGTTTCTCTAATAAACACCAGTAAATTCAGATTAATTTACGGCTATTAATGAATACTTCCAATATCTTCTCCACTCATTTTTCCGTTTTCCTAGTTATATATACTCGCAATACCCTTTAAACCTTTTCTTTAGTCACAAAAAAAAGCACAGTGATATCCCCAAGACCCATGTGGATCAGTGATATAGCTTTATTTAAAAATAAGACCTAAAAAAACGCACAAAGATAGAGTCCTTATTTAAAGTCGATGCTCAAAGTTATGTTCCCCTTAGGCATACATTAAACTAAATAAGACCACATGAAACTTTCACCAGCTTGTACTGATGTTGGAAACAGAGACAGCAGTGAGAATGAGTCAGGCCCTTGGGGAGAAAAAATTGCTCAAATTAGATTAGCTAAATTCACAAAGACTGTCCCGTTGGCCCCTCCTGCCTGGCTACACACAGCCTAACCCACACCTCCAACCTCAATCCCCCATTCTCACGGCCGAGAGGTTTCCAAAAGGGCCTGCAGGACGACCAGAGGTGACCAAGATCTCTGTTCTCTTTACTGGATTAAAGATGGCTGGAGCACTGGGGGAGAGGGGCACATCTGTAAACATCTTAAGTCCACACAAACTAAGAAGAAACAAGGCTCTGTTTCAATAGAGAAAACATCCAAGTAAGTCCTTCATGTCTTTTTTAAGACTTTACTGCTTGCTGAGATTTTGATTTATTCAAACGCATATTATCCTTTTTCTGATTTTATCTCCATTTTCTATTTTCACAACCACTGAAAAGGAAAAAGCAGGAGGAGGTCTTTAAAATTGGACCTTATAAATGACTGAATGACCTGCAGGGGTTCAGCAGTACCCCCATTCACTCTTCTCTCTGCATACTTACTTCAAAGAGTTTGCCAAGAGCCCACCACCTGGTTATCTTAACATCTGACATAAAGTTGCCATTAAACTGAATGATTTCCCCTTATTTTATATATCTTTGATTGGGTCTCTCATATAGTAGCTCATTTGTCTTGTGCTCCATTATTAAACTGAACCCAGGCTTTCACTGACCCCCTGCCCCTCCTCCCACCTCCAGACTGCCTCCCTCCAGCTCTCCAGTCATCGGTTGGGCCTGCAGGTGCAGGCAGAAGCCGATGTTGGGGGGCTCCTCGGATCACTAGCCCTATTCTCCATGGCTGAATGAGATACAGCGGGGCTGTCATAGCTATGATTCAGCCTCCGTGCCAGTGTAGCCTGCCAAAGCGGAGGCTTTCGGGATGCAGCCACAACATGAGTGAGTGACAGAGTCTAGCTCTGCGTGATAGAACTGTGACACTACGGCTTGTGATAAGTAATGATTTGCTTAACTAGACAGATGCATAGATTGCTGTTGTGATGATATATTTGCAATATTTTGTGCTCCATAAGTTGCATCCTGAAAGACAAACTAAATCTCTACAAACTCCAAGCATCAATCTCACACTCTGGCAGAAATTACAAATGTCCCTGTTGGACTGACCAACAGAAAAGACAATCCACGCCTAAGATCCTTCTGCTGGCTCTGACTGACTGTTTTGAATGCAGTCGTGTATTTCTGCAGTTAGCATTGGGAGCACAGAGACAGCAGAGGAGCTAAATTTTTTCACAGATTATCTGTCACAGACTATAATGTCATGACAAAGTGACAGTTTGGACATGCATGTAAAAAAATATATTTTTCATAAATGTTACATCTTCCGTTTTAGCCACTATTAGTTATGCACCAAAACCTACTATACATATGCATACATAAAACCCCAACTATTTTGGAGGGAGTTATACCAATGTTTCCAAAATATCAATGTATATCTTACTTCACTGTAAAAGAAAACCGTCAGTGAACATTTCTAAACATTTTAAACTAGATAGGTTTCTGCTTTTTTTAAATGTTAAATTGTTATTACTAAAACTTTATCTCATTCAGTCACATCCATCCTTTGCTCAGGTTGCAACACTAAGTATAAATAATGAGAACCTTAAATTCCTGAAGATCCCCTTATTCACCCTTACTGGTGAATCCCTTACCAGCTGTCATCAAACAATCATAACATCAAAGTCTTTAAATTGTTAAGCTTGTTCTTTATTCTGTTTCTGGACCCTCACAGCTGTCTTTAACAATGGAACAAACAACTTTGCGTGCTTCTGCAGCTTTTCCTGGTCCTTTATTATAGTCCATGATCCCATCTGGATCTGAACCCTGTAGCTATAAAACAAGGATTGATTTTGACCTCTCAGAATAAATCTCAGTACTTGAAAAAAGTACAGCAGTGATGAAACAAAACAAAAAAAGAAAAGAAAAAAAAAATCACCTGCCCCTATCAAAAAGTTCCCCTGCAGCTACAAGTCAACTGTACCCCTCTACTAAACAATAATGCAATCAACAATATAATCACTTTCTCTTAGCAGTTTTTACATTATAGTCACCAGGGAGTCTCTGGAAAAACTAAAAACAGGTTACATTTAAAAAATCAGCTCAAAAGGTATTTGTTTACCCGAATACTCTGTGAAACACTTTGTTGACCGCTAAAAAGTTTGAACCCTGGAAGACATGAAGTGGAAAAAAAGCAGTAATTGTTGCTGCAAAGTCAGAGTCCTGCTCCTTCCTGTGAGGCTTGTGGAAGTTTCATCCTCAACGGGGTTTTGCCCCGTTTCCGGAAGCCTAACTTTCTAATCCTCTCAGGCGAGAAGGTGAAAGGCAGGAACAAGGAGAAAAAGAAGGGGGGCATTCAATGGGACGGAAGGGGCTGTGTATACTACTACATCCAAAATGCTTGGTTGAAAATAATCCTATAAAGCATGCCCCCGGTAGCCTGTTGAGAGTGAATATGAGGATTTGCATTGAAAAGATTGGCTGTTCAGTTGTCTCCTTAGAGGCATGATGAAGGCAGACCCTCAGCTGTCAGTAGCCGATCGAGACAACCTTACAAAAATTCTAGGTTTCAATAAATAAATACATAACAGCTGTTACACAAACTTAGCAGCAGCAGCACCGTTGTCCACATGGCAAACTTGGCACACAGGCCACCTTCATTAGAATACAAACTATGTTTCCATGGCTAGAAAGATGAAACACAGGGACTGTGGCTTTTAACAGGGTGTTGTTGGGTTACTGGACATCGGGGGAAGCAGCGAGCCTGCATGTTATTTGTGATTCGCACGCGGGTGGGAAGAGAAGCCTTTCAATCTGTGCCTGGACCCAGTTTCTTCTGACTTGGAGAAAAATCAGGAATACGAATGGTTTCAACCGCATGACCCAAATTAAGGGCCACACAGCGCCACTAATCATTCGTATAGGAATAAACTCAAGAGCACAGTAATCCCCTGGACTGAGTTTATTTTAAGCTTTATTTAAGCTTATTTTACTTCCCTGGGTCTTTTCCTCATAAACCAACCTCTTTACCATCAGTTATTTTGTTGCTTTATGTCAACATTCATTTATCTCCATACTGAGAGCAGTTATTTTTTTCCAACTGTAAGACTCAAGAAGGACAGCTTTCAAGAGGAAAGACCAAAGGAGTCAGGTCTCGAACAGGTGCAAATTCCAGTAATGCCTCTGCACACTTGGACGCTATTGTGTCTATAAAACTCAGCCAAGCAGTGCATTGAAGGTTATATCAAGCAGAGGGTTCTGACAGGTACACCTGCTTTCATTCACCAGGAGAAATTGTTTTTCATATTATTTAATTTGTGTGTGAGAATGTGTCGGTGTGAGTCTGCGGGATTTTATAAATGTTTACTGTCAGGATAGACATGGCTTAAAGTTGTAGGCCTCCATGCTCCAAAATGTTCTGCTTCCAATATTTTAAGTTAGTGGTTTTTGTTGCACTGGAGTTCAACAATAAACATTTTTTTTTTCAAAATGTCTGCAATTTGCTGTGATATGTTGGTCATCAGCTTCTAGGCCTCCTCCTAAAGATGGTGACACATTCTTGCTTTACTGTAAATTGAAAATCACTTTGCCTCTGATGCAAAGAAGATGATGGCAACAGAACATGTTGCAACATATTTTTGTGAAAGTAAACATAGTTAATAAATTATTATATTCAAGCACCACTTTCCTTGAAATAAACTATTCTTTTCTTCCACAGGTCATCAAAATTATCTAGTAAGCTACTTTGTGTTAGGGCTAATCCAGGCTTAAAACACACTGTGAATAAATTGCTTGTTTTAATGCGAGTACTTGGTGTTGCAATCAACACAATAAAGACAAATCAAACATTTGTGATCTTCTGGTTTTCGGGTTCAAAGCTTTTATCCAAAAAACAACCTGAGCCAATTCCAAAAATAAATTCATAGCCAGAAGTTGTGTGGGCGGCTGGTCATTCATTTAAAGAAAACTCTTGATAACTTCCTTTAGTACTTGGGAACTGTACTAAAGGAAAGACAGTGTGCAGAAGGAGGTTAAAGTTGTATTTTTTTCCTGTGTGGTGCTCAATGGCTGCAGAGAGCAAAATACAGACAAAGCCTTTAAAAAAAAAAAAAAACAAACCTTAGATCTCTGCAAACATATGTCTGGGGTCCTTTGCCTCACTTTGTGACTATACTGTTTGCCAGATAATTACCTCTTTGTTGAGGGTTTTAGAAAGGCTCCCCTGACCAGGAGCCAAAATGCCTTTCATAGGGTGTGAGTGAGAGTACACGTGCTTGAATATGCATGAGAGGAGTGATGGGCCATCTGATCTATTCAATGCTCCTTAACTGGCCTTGTCCTCTTTTGACAGGAAGGCAGCATACGGTGCCGTTCTCATTTATTGGCACCCGTGGTACAGCTGTGGAAAAAAGTCTGAAAATAAATTAATCTTTTTTAGCAGCAGCATATACTCTCACTAGAAAAAATCTAAAGTACATTCATACAAATTGGATATACTTCTAAGAAAATTTACAAAATCATCAACTATCTTAAAAATTGCTAGCCATAATCACTGTTAAGTGTGCAAGAGGATATGATATTCCATTGGTCTCTCTTTTCCAAATGTCCTTAGAAGCTTGGACTGAATGGTATGAATTAATTTTTCAAATAAAAAGGACATTTTTAAATCTAAATCTGCAACAGATTTTGATTTAAACATAATGCATGCTTAAATCCTCCATTATAAAACATAATGTATGTTGTCAGAATCACTCAGACAGATAATGACTCAAAACATTTCACCCAGTGAAGACAGAAATCTCCCAATAGAAACAATATTCTATGACCTCCAAAGTCACGATGACAAATACTGTAGAAAAGTGAAAAGAAAACAAAAAAAGAAATGAACAGGTAACCATGTCAAAGACCCCTCTGGCTGCGAGCACAGACTTCATTAAACACTGCATAACACCAAGCTATGTTCTATAAGGAAACAGGGTTGTTCAATGAGTTAATGGCAGAGGTGATAAAATTATTAATATGCTCTGACATAAAATGACAGAAACGCAGAAAGAAAGGTTTTCTTCACAAGGTCCATTTTGAACATAATCAAAACTGGAGGTCACAGTCTAAAAGCCTCTAAATAGCCTGGCGTAGTTCACAATATGGAGGTCTGAGAGTACTCAAAGTAGATTCTATGCAGATTCAATTTTTAAAACACAACTACAACCTTAAATGTATTTTAATTGGAATTTGGTTGGATTATAAAACAATACACTAAGTTTTGAAAATTGTACAAAGCATTGACTATGGCACAACCACAAGCCGGCGAAGACATAGCCATCCATCTAAACTGGCATCCTGGGATGCAGCCAAAACAACCAAGATTAATCTGAAATAGCAACACACTCTCAGGTGAGAGTGTCTGTCGACATGACAACTATTAGTTGTGTGCTTGACAAATATTGCTTTTATGGAAGAGGCAAAAAGGCAATTATTGAAAGAAAACCATAAAAAGCATGTTTTGTAGGGGAAGGAACATAGCAAACACTGGTGTTAGCCTAAAGATTTGCTAGACAGAACAGTTCCATCTACTTGAATGCTGTATGTCATGACTTAGTCACTCAGTTGGTAAGGGATTGTCAGCTGGCAGTTAGTAAACAACCCTCAGAACAATTCAGACTCTTATGCGTCACAACTCTGGAATAACATAATAAAACAGAGATGCCACCATCTATATTCAACAACTTTCAAGACCCAGCTCTTCAGAGAGCCTCTCCTAGCTTAGCACTTGCCATCTGCTTTGCATTCTGTGCAATGAAAAAGTTAATAGATTATGGGTAATAAACCATGCTTATGAAGCCCAGGTTTGAATAGTCAAGTGAGTCAAAAAGTCTCAGAAATCACCCATAAATTATGCTCTATGCCCTTCAACATCATATCAGGTTTGAACCCCATGTTTCTGGCATCTTCATCATGATATTAAACAATAGTGTTCCATGTCAAACATTAAGCTGATCTTCTTGCATCAGCAGCCAAATACAAATCACAATCTGAAGGTTTTATAACCAAGAAGTCAAAGAAAATCTTTGCATCTGGCACTGTAAGTGGAGAAATCTAGATCAGTACAAAGTCAAAGGGCTTTCACTTCTGTGTGTTTGCAACCTCAGTTAAGGCATCGTAAATTCATCCCAGAACATAAAACACCTAAAAGTGAGCCCTTTTGCACTGCATTTGACTGACAAGGCCGCTGTGTTTCAAATTACTAGCAGGCACGCAGCAGGCAAATGGAGCACTTGGCTTAGATGTGTTCGTATGGCGAGCAAGTTTCACGAGAGCCAAACGTTTGGAGTCAATTGTACAGGATATGCAAGTCCTAGTCATGAAAGCCATCTGGAAAGGAGCAGAAACGCCACTATTTACAGCTATAAATAGAACAAATAAGACTCACAATCAGAGTGATAATCCCTCAACAATGTAGTGGCTTTGTAGCATGACAAACTGTTCCGCATCGAGATTGAGAAAAACATCCTGTTCCATATAACAAAAAACACTACCTCTGTTCCCAAGTACCCTCACTGTATCTAGAGTGTTCTGGGTGGCAGACATGACCTTTGACCTGTACGTGAGGAGTGAGAGGTCAAGGATTAAAGGGATCTGACACCCAAAATGTTGAGTCTCACTAAACTCTGCAAGAGTTCTCTTTAGTATGAAGAAAAGGAGGTCGGAGTCTGATCTAACAGAGAAAATTAATGATAGTGTAGTTTATTCTGTCATTTTTATAAACCATTCTTATCCATTAAGAGCACTTGAGCAAAAACATCAACTTGAATTTATTTGAGTTGCTTTAATATCTTATGTTGGTAACCAGTTAAAGCCATTAGCAGTTTGTTAATTAAATGTGTGTCTTTATCTCTCCAGATGTCCTTTTGTTGAAGGGAAATAAAAAAGAGCTAGTATAATTGCTAACCTGGCATCGGTTATCTCCAGCTCTGTTTGCACAAATACATGGCAAAAACTTGTTTTAAGAAGTGCTATTAAAGCCAGGACTTTTTTCCCCCAGAGTGTTTTCTCTGTGGCATTGTGTTTGTTCCTTCTTGCTTGACATGTGGCAAAATGCATGAGCCTTTATTACTTCCTGTTTAAACAAAGTCGAGTCAGGTTCGCCCACACTTAAACACAAAAAGAAGAATAGTGTAAGCGCAGAGGAGCAAAAAGGTACCAAGTCTCTAATAAACAGACAATTGTGAGAAAATGAAAGAGCAGCTATTTAAGATAGCTGCCAATTTAGTGTAAAATCCTCTCAACTTGACAAAAACATTCATTACCTTTATCATAGTTTTTCAATCGCAATGCAGCTGTTAACTATCTTTAAGACTTTCAGGATAAGGCATTTTACTCTTGGTTGATTTGTTATCTGTCTTCCAACACAGCATGAATAAACGGAAAACCGTTTTGTCTTCAAAATGTTATTCTTGTGGGAAAATCATGGCCAAGTTTAATAAAAAAAAAGTACATTGAAAAATGAGATTTTGAATATTTAATCTATCCCTTAAAACTGGTGATCCAACCTGCATGTAGGCAATTTTCCTTTTGAAATTTGCAAGCCAGCTGCACAGACATGGAACAGTTTAATAAAAAAAACAATGATCTGTTCATTTTTGACACAAACCAATAAATAAAAGTACATTTGAAAATTGCATTTAGTCATACTCAAATAGAAAGAATGCAGACATGGCATTACTCAGTAGAAATGCTGTAGGAACTATAGAGTTGGATGGACAGATCAGAGCAATTGGTCAGGATCCAAATGAGAGTGAAGGTAAAGTTTGTTTTTTTAAGTTGCTAAAAACTACTTTATATGTCTAAAGTTTACTGACTGTACAGCACCATCTACTTGTCCATCGTATCCTAAATAAAGACCAACATATGGTCTTAAGATAAATTGTCTTTTTATTGAAATGTCAATCTTATTTGAGTAAAAATAAAATATGAAGAAATTGTTCATAAATTGAAATAGGAAAGACAATAACAAAATGTCAGTCAAGTGAGGATACAAGAAAATAGCTGCTGACCTAAACAACTTGTGTGTTCAATCTCTGGTTCCAAATAATTAGAAATTTGATTTTGGACAATAATGGCATCATGAAATACTAGTTTTTATTCCGAGTTGTTTTACACAACTCTAAACATTTGAATACTTTCCTTGAACTGCTTCAAAAGTAGTTTTGTCCATAGATTACACAAATCACTTTCTCACTTGTGTTTGACTAGGGGTCATTAGCTTTCATCCCCAAGAGACTCATGTGACCAAAAGTAGAATAACAACCAAAATAAATGCAAATACACTATACCATTAAATTTGCAGCAGCTGTATGTAATATAATAACCACAATTAAATATAAAATTTCGGGGCCACCAGGTCTCTTCTTACACTATGTTTTTACAGGTTCTTTCAATAATTTTTAACAGGATGGGGTGAGGGTAAATAATTGGGGAAGGTGTTGTAACTTCAGAAAGTTATTTCCTCACATTACTCCTCATGACGAGCCAGTGTATTCTGGGCAATCACCTTAAGAGATGAGAAGTCTGGCTGTAAAAAAAACCTCAAGGTAGGCTAAGATGATGAATTGTGTGAAGGCTGATTTATCTGTGGAGTAAGTTCTTCTCATTCCTCTATACCTCCCATTTCTTTGAATCCAGCTGAGCTGAAAGCTGTTGTGTTGAAATAGCACTAAATCATGTCCACTGCTGGTGCGGAAAAACAATCTGGCAAAAGATAAACACGACAAAATGATAAATTATACGAGTAAACCATAAGGAAGCTTTGTGACGACTTATTTGTTTAATAATTAATTCAATTCACATTTAATTTGCTCATATTTAAATGGGAAAAATCCTTTCTTCAAATGTTCAGTTATTTGGCTTGTTTTGCTTCAAATTGCTTCATTCTCACATAAAATTAAGTTATTTTAAATGATTGGATGCATTATGTATTTTCAGGGCACATAGTAGCAATTAATAGCACAATCAAGCAATTGTGTTGTCTGATGTATGTATCTGATTTGCAGTTTAATGTCATGAAATTAGCCTCCGTCTCTTTAAGTAACTTCTATTCTTTCCAACACAACCGTTCTTAGCTGCATTGAACCTAAAAGTAGCTTGTATGATTACCTCAGCCTTTTCACCAAATAGGTTTGAGCTTTGTCCAATTGATAAACTAAATAGACTCATGTTATCCTTACAAAGCAGTTGACACTCCTGTCTTTGCATGGCTGAAGCTTTTCAATTTTGCTCTTCTTCATGATTTGCCCTTAAATGACTGGCCTCAAAACGTCCCCAGGATTTCTTCAATAAAATGCCAAAGAAATGCTGATTGGCAGTCACTAGTCAACACTTCATCCTTTGTTTTGCCACACTTTCGATCACTTCTACAGTAATCATTTCTGCTAACAAGAAAGAGTGTCAGCCTTTAGATATTTATAATGTGGAAATAACATAGATCCACACATTGCTGTTGCATCCCAAGAGGCTCAAGAGACATTTGGGATGAGCAGCAGGGGCTATCTAACCAATTGCTAAGCTACTTAAAACAACAATTTTATTTCTGTTAAACTTCTACTGCTGTTAAATTCAGCATTTCTTTTTTACATGTTTTGCTTTTCCCCCACACCACTGTGAAATCTTTTATAAGGATCTCTAGTTGTAGCTGGCAGATCTAAAAATTCCCTTGATATGGGTAATCGTCAGAAAAAATTACCTAAAAAAATTATTGTCAATAGGACAAGAATCTCCTGACTTAATTTTGAACAGTTTCTGTCAATGTTCAACAGTGTACTCTTTCATTTTCCATCTGTATATGTACAGAAAGACCAAATACATTTATGATATTAACATATCTGTTAAGATTATAATTTAACAACAATTTAATTATTGTGGGGGTTTTTTTCTGTTTAACTGGGCACTCAAAATCTTTGTTGGTTATGTATCGCATTTCTCCTGGCGTGGTTTCTACTGCAAAGATGGTAAATATCATTTATAAGGAATAAAGCTGATCCCAGTAACAAAGTGTCCTGAAAATCAAGCCACATGCTGATCAAACATTAATGTCAACTACAAAAAACAAAAAATGCTTAAGCTCCCTTTGTAGATGCAGAACATACTTTTTATCTTGTTTTACTTGCAACTTGTTTTCACTTCAGGCATCTGTCTGGCAGCATTTATAATATTAGTGGGACGTAATTGTTTGCAGTCTTCCTGGTAACCCATCGCTCTCTCTCACACACCTAAAACATGTTCCAATAAGAAGCAGATTTCACTGAGCACCAGTTGTGGTCTAACAGCTCTCGGTGATTTTGTTTTAACCCCAGTGCTTGTTTTGAAACCTCCAGGGGGACATTGAAAAATGAAATGCAAGTGCTGTCAAATATCCCCTCCAGCCCCCTTCTCACCACACTTTCTGCACATTGCCCTTCTTAAGAGAGCCACGCAGCCCATGGTGGGGAAGTGAATCTCACTTAGCTAAATTGACCGTGTCTCATCCCTCAATACCTACTGTTCCCATGGGGAAGATGAACTCCACCAGGTGCCATTTGGGGTTTACAGAGTCCAAAGACTTCTCTTAACTTCTTCCACACTCGAATTCCGACTGCAGAGGTGGAGACTGGTCAGATATGCCTGTATAACTTCAGTCAACACCTTACCAGCACCAAACCGTGACATATTCTCCAACATACAGCAGAATTATTTGATGACTGATACAAAACTATTAGCACAAATCTTCCAGCAAGTGCACCCTTACCTCTCTCTCTCTATTAAGCATTACAAATTGAAGGGCAAAATGAAGGAGGGCAAAATGTCCAGATGGCCCCAACTCAGCAGTAGCCATTTTCCAAATGTCACAGTTCTGTCCTCAGTTACCATTTACCTGAGACGGCAGGGTACTTCCCTTTAGATTCCAGCACAATTTCTCTGATCTGTCAAGCAGAAAAATAACCAGAGGCTACTTCAAAGGCCAGGTCTCCTCCCGGCGGCTACATCCTAAATGCTCCTACCTTCATGCATCCTGGGACTAAAAGGCGTCTTTATTTCAAAATTGGTTTCATTAAGATTACTGGAATCCTTTGAGGGTTAGTAGAAAAATGGAAAATCTCTGCACTTTTGTATAAGCATCAACTTTAATAACTTTCATGATACTTTCAGTCCTTGTTCCCTCCACTTATTTAGACATTAACTCAAAAAGCATCTGTGAAAATGCTGAAAATATTTTTTTTCGAGAAGTGAAGCACTCTTTTGAACAAGAGCCTGCTCTCACATCAGGAGCTAGCATTTGTGGTTTTGTGTTGATGAAAGTGCACCCTGTGTGCAACAATTTTATCCTAAGAGGTATTTTAAGACGTTCAGAGGGAGACTGAGAGGAAAGGAATCCATCAACAGCGCCTTGCAAAAGTAGTCTCACCCTCTGATACCATTATTTTTCTTACATCTTCTTACTTTACAGTCCAAAAACGTACATTTATTCTACTGGGTTTTATTATGATAGATCAACACAAAGTAGGGCAAGTTTGCCTTTTTTTTCCTTTTAATAGAAATCAATACTGGTGTGGTTCACGTTTGTGTACAGCTCCATTACCCTGACATCCCTGAATTAAAACAAGGGCAATAAATTGTCATCTGAAGAAATCATCTAATTGCTAAGGATGTTTCTTGTACACAGAGTGAACTCATGTACAAATTATGCAGCACATTTTAGCATTATTTTATGGTACGGTTCTAAGGAGTACTTTTATGATTAGAGATGCTTTTAATCTGACATTACAATCTGCAAATTTGCATTGAACTCATTCTGTTCTGATCAGTAACTGGCAGGTCAATTAATGAATTTTTTCCCCCTATATATGAAATGTATCTAAAGTAAAAATGAAAACAATCCAAAACAAAAAAGCAAAAGAAAAAATTTAAACCAGTGAAAGATGCAATAGAAATCAAGTCGTTTTATTCCGGGTAGCTCAAATGACTAATTCTGGCGAAACTGTAGGTCAATTGGTTATCCTCACCATTCAGGTTAAGCCGCTAACGCTTTCCAGCTGCAGCTTTGTTGCGGTAATACATCCAAACTCTGTCATGTCAACTGATATAAAAGCATGGGAATTATTAGAGATCACACGCAAAAGAAGATGGGAGAACTCCAAGAGAGAGGCATTTTATCACACTCAGGTCCTGCTGTGGCTGTTCTCGTAGATTTGGGGAGGGGAGGACTGCAGCCTCATGAAACGGCTCCTTATCTGGCCAAAGATCAAACCCTCTAGAGAGTACTCATTTCTTGAAATGGCTTTGACGAGCCATGTCCAGCTGCCTTTGACTTACTAAGTAAGCAAGTCAAAGGTTTTATGAAACTCATGGTCAAAGGACTAAGACGAAGGCCGCCCACTGTCACATTCAAGTTCTTTTTCATCAAGTGAGGTGGTATTTTATCTAAAGCAATTGCCACAAAGATTTGGCTTTGCAGCAGCTGTTCTTGCAGATAATAGTTTTCAGATAGGCCACCCCACGATAATAGCTCCCAGCGAATTCGTTTTCAGAAGAGGCGAATGCATTAAAGTCATCCGTCTCAGTCTCTGTAGATGCACTTCGGAGGATGGTTGAGTTATGAGTTTGGCTCGTGTTACCTGGCTCTGCTTGAGCTGACCTGAGCAGGACCTGCAGATTAAGGAACCATATGGGAGCTGACATCTGAGCCTGAGAGAGAAGAAACATTGAGGCCTTGCCAGGACAGTATTTTTACTTATTTACAGTGATGCGTGATATGCACACACACAGACATCACTCTTTAAGTCACTTTGTCTTCATCTGATAATTCAAAGAAAATGTATTATATTATTTGTAGTGAAGCACAATTATCTTAGCTACCATTTTTTTAGATCTGATGTAGCAAGGCCAATGAAAGGGCGAATTAATAAGTTTGATCTTGATCAAATTAACTAAATTCCATGTTTTGACAGAGAAGACAAATGTCACATATTAATAAACTCACAGACTTTAAAGATATACTAAAGTGATATTTAAATAGAAACACAAAACTAACATTGTACAACACTGGAATGGCGGGCGCTGAACGATTTTGCTCTACATACGTTACATCAAACAGATACTAGCCCACTGCATATTTCCACATTTTAATTTTCCCTTTGGACCTCTAAACCTTGAAAATACATGCAATTCACTGGGACAGCCAAAACATTTCAATAATCTCAAGAAGCAAGGTTTCACAGACTTCTTTGTAACCACACTGACATGATCCGACAACATGCATTTGGCCTTTGATCCTCAATAAAATGTTCTAGGCTTTTACTCTAAACAGTTTTGCTTCAGAAACCATGAAAAACTGAAAGCATGAGTGTTGTAGACTGATCTTATTCGCTGCCATTCATTTGACATGTTTAACGCTACTACAACTACAGTGAATTGGTTCCACACTAAAATATCTTAAAAGTCAAATGATTAACCTTTCAGGTTCCAAATGAGTCTTAAGAGGCTTCTTTAAGTCACTTTGGTGGTGTTTCAAATTAATCTGAGAGCTGAATGTGGTTTCCATCTGGGGAAACAAAGAATGACTCTTAATGCCATCATCAGGACCTCTGTCCTGACAGACAACGCACACCGATGGATAGATTTACATCAATTACTCTTAAAAAGACAAGAAAAACATGACTAAAAAAGGCCCATTATTAGGACAATCCATTGTCTGCAGATGATGGATTAGGGATGAGGCCACATGGCATGTCCCATGCATAAAGACATGTTTTGATTCCACGTTTTTTGATGCTGAACGTCTTTCCAAACATTTCTCCTCAGTTTAAAAATTAGACATGAAATTGCTGTGGCGTTGACAGAGATCTCTTGAAAAATCGCAAACAGTATAGTTCACCCTGACGTCTCTGGAGATGAGTCCATGAATGTTTCTGGTGGCTTGTTTGTCTCCTCCAGACAGCCAGAAGTGATAGCAGTCAATTTTTCCCCCAACAAGGCTCTTCTAATGACAGACACAGCCTCCACACGATATGATAGGCACAGACTTTACAGCTGGTGAGTTTAACAGCTCACCAAAAACAAGAAATCAGTATCCCATCTGCTATTCGTTTCTCCTGCACATCATTAATCAAACTCCAAAGATCCTGTTCTCACCACATTAGAGATTTACACAGAACCATGCTGTTCTGTGTGACATCATTGCACATTAGCAACTGAACTTAAACATGTCCAACTTCAAGTTATAATCCATCAATGCACAACAAGTTTAGACTATGACTTTAAAACTAATGACTCTGGTTGTAAATTCTGTCATTCACTCAGAGTTGAAACACCTTTAACTATCCATCATCAATGATTTCATCAAGCAATGAGACTATGTTAATAACAAAGTTTCCAAGCAGTGAACACGTTACCAAACTCAAAATCAGCTCAAAATCCAATCAGAAATGTATTTTTTTTTTATCTATATAGTTTCTAAAAATTGGTAGTAATGCAAAACAGTATTTTGGCAATTTAATGGTAGTGCACCACTTCTAACAAAGTGAAACATAAGTCGATTGATATACAAGATGTTGTTGTTGTTTCATAATGTTAAAATCTATCTATCAATACAATATTCAAATTTTTTTAGTTTTGAGAATTACTCACAGGTTTAAGCTTTTCAAACAAATTTACCAGAATTTGTATTTGCATTTATTTATTTGTTTAAGGAGAACATTATTAATTAATAAACATACTGAACGCCGCATATGTAAATGCACCCAATCACACCTGAAGTTGGTTTCCATTGTTTCTCACCTGCCACATGGTGCAGACTTTATGGTTCATAAAGTAAAGAAAAGACAAAAAAAAGACCCAGAAAGAAAAAAAAAAAAAAAAAACAGGTTTAAAACATCATCAAAAATAGAATGCAGACAACATTTCAGGTTATAATTCAGCTCTCCTGTAGCCCATGCAGACAGTTTTATTAATGTTTAGCTGAAGACATTTAATAGCCAAAGCTGGCTATTTAAAAAAAAGCTACAAATGATATTTTGCCAGGCAGCTGACCTTTGAGAAAGGAGTACAAAAACATATTATTTGAGACATAAATCCCTTAGAATGATAACGTTGCTCTGTGCCTGCTCTGGTAAAAGATTGTTTTCAAACTGCTTTCAGTACTGTTCAATCTTTTTGAACAACTGTTTCAAATTCAAAAAACTCTTTGTAGACAGCAGCACCAATTACAAAAGGATTAACTAAATGGAAAAAAGACTTAGTCTTTGACTTGTTGGGGAGTTGAGAAGACGTCAAGTGCCATTACAGCAAAAATCTGTGATGAGAGGTTCCTAGATGATAAACTCAATGACCCCTCGTCTGCATGTTTTCCTTGAAGCTGGCTGCATGTCTCCTAAATTTACAACATTTGTATCTTTAATCAGTTAATTTCTGATGTTCCAAACAAAATAGTTTAACAGAAAATTCAAACTTTGCTCTGGAAACATCCCTTTGCTGTAAATCCGCAAGCAGGATTTACAGTAAAGATAATTCTACATGAGTAAAAGTGCATTTTAGGCATCGTCTTTTATTTCAGGGTCAGGAAAGCAGCATTAGCGCATATGGGATAAGTTCTACTGCTTAACCTTATTTTCTTGTGCCATGTAAACTGATGCATAGCTTTTGCCATTTCAAATGAGTATAAAAGCAGTCGAAGTTGGCCAGTGTGAGGAGGTGAGATTAGAAAACCACAAATCCCAGGCAATAATTCCCAGCAGGAAGACAGTAGCAGGCAGGTTGTAAACTAAAAGACCGTGTTAAGAATTATGTCAATGAAAAACACCTGTTATTCCAGGTTTAAAACAGAGCTGTGACTAAAGAACAAAGTGCTGCGATAGAAGGGCTTTTCAGAAATGCACTGTTTGACTAAAAACTACTCTAGTGCCATCTGAAAAATTCATCTTCCCTTTTCTTCCCATTTAAGAATTTACTGCTTCTTCAACAATGTGCTCACTGTTTAATAAGCCTTGCAGAAACATCTGGATTCACTGCCTGTCAGATCCACTCGAGCTCCATATTTACTCATGATAGAAGAGATAAATTTTATGCATTGCAGACCACTATCACCAAAACTTATGTGTAACAGTGGATGGGTTTCTGCTATATAAATATGCTCATGACAGGATTTACTCTGTATAAGTCTTTTTAGTTGATTAGCCCTTTAATTGGACGAGTGGTTGAGATTACTAGATCAATACTATAGTAAAAGACATTTATAGTAATATTGTTTAAACAAAATAACATAAATATGACAGATTTATACAAGCTCATTAATAATCACTTTATTCATAAAAATATGAGCAATATGACAGCATCTTTATAAAGTTACTGGCATTGCCTATTTTCACAGATAGAAGATAGCCAATAGATAAATATTAAGCAAATGTTGGCTAATGGTGTTAAATATTTATAGCTTCAGAAATGAAAACATACATTTTCAGTTCATAATTCCTCTTAATGTAACGCCAAAGGACAATGGAGATTTCTTAGATTTCTTCATCTGTATGCAGCATTGTTGCTGTGCACTGCTAGTCAGTCAGCTGAATAAAAACCTACTATCGTTTAGGTAAAAGACAGATTTTGATGTATTTATGGTATAGGAAAAAAAAACAGCTCTAATCTCATCAAATGTAAATCAAGGCCACTCATAACTCATAGCAGTTATATTTTAAACACTGTAGTTGGGTTGCTAAAACCACATCTCGACTCACCTGAGCAATTAGTGCAACCAATTACCTAATTGGCACTACTTTTATTTTTTTTTATTAGAATTGAAAAAAGGGCTAATGTTTAGTTCAATGCGCAACTGTAAACTACTACAGAATTCTGCTTGAATTCTTAGAAAACCCAATAAAATTATAGATAATATTAATGACAATATTACATTTTATTATACATTTGTTCTAAATACAGTGATAGAGTGGTGCTTTTATTAAATGTCATAAGGTAGGAATCTTGTACCCATCCAAGCCCAGAACTACAAATAAGTGGCTGCTGAAAAGGAAAGTGTAATAAAAATCACTATGTCAGCAGTTACAAGCTGCCATATAAAGAGAGGATATTACAAGTATAACTTTTTAAAGTCAGACCATCTTTAAACCTTTTAGAATGGGTATTTTTGACCCGTTTTTTGAGGACATGCTTTGTTTGGAAATATTTTCTTTTATATTGACTTATAATTCTCATGTTTTGTGGAGCAGTCTGACCCAAAAGCAGACAAGAGAAGAGCAGCTCCAAAATGTGAAGATTTATGGAGGAACTTACAAAAGGACAAAGAAAAATTGCATGAAAGGAACTGGTGAGCATCAGAAACAAGCAATAAATGCACAAAAAGTGAAAAGGAGGCTTGGAAGAAACAGATGAGGAGGTGAAGAAACTGGCTGGCTTTGACTACCGGGGAAGTGATTGAGTGATATGAGAAACAAGTGAGGAAAAAAAAATCTTTGAAATGCATTTCAGCTAGATAAAGAAGTAAACTGAAGAGCTGCAGGAAAAATAAACACAAAGGGATCTACTAAATCAAAAGCTGAAGAACAACACTAAAATAAGAACAATACTGAATGGAGCAAAAAAAAGCTTAATGATAAGAGATGATTAAAACAATATTAACCCCAAAAAAATTTACATTTTAGATTATAAATCAAAATTGCCCCACAGCGTAAACAAGAGTTAACTTTAAAGCTGCTCCACTGTGACGGTGGAGCTTAAATATTTCCAAAGAAGACAACAAAAAGCCCTACCACTAATTCACCACAACCCAGGGAACCATTACAGGCAGTTCCTGTAGTTAGTTGGAACCAACAACATCACATTAAGTTGACAAACCAATATAAAAGATGGTGAAATATGGACTCTTTTACTCATGACCGTTAATTTGTCTCAGCCTCAAATACACTGTGCATAATTTCTGGCAAACAGAAAAGTAAAGCTGGCATCTGTGCTTGGAAATGTTTATTTATGTGACCTTTGGATGCAAAAAGGCCGAACGACTATTTGCCTTAGAAGACAGACACTGAAGTAAGAAAGATTTGGACAAGTCCACCATAAGTCTTATTGTGAAACTTGTAAGCTGTGAGGAAGCAGGACTGGCTTGATGACTAATCTAGAGGGATAGTAATTAACTCGTAAGCTTGAAGGTGAATGTCTTGCTTGTCTGAGGTAATTTTTCAGCCAACTCACACAACAGCAAGTATGTGTTTTGAATTTAACTAACTTTTACCAGTGAGTGCCAGTTTTGTTAAGAAGATTTAACAAGTCATAAAATTTGTATTGCTTTCTTCTTCATTTACAGTGCAAAGAAAGTATTTACAGGACTTTAAAAGTCCATTTGTTGTAATATCAGCTCATCGTGTCCTCTCATAAAAGGCCTGTTTTATCTTCAACAGGTGGATGGAGATCACAGTCATTTTTCAGATCCCGCCGCATGGCTATTAATAATTTGAACTGTAGGAATATTTCTAGGTTTAATGGCTTTTCCATCTCACTACAACCATAGTTGAAAGGCAATCAAAGCTCTACTCACAGTTTGGCAGAGGATTAAACTTGGGATTCAGACAAGAATATCTCAAACTCTGGAGTAGATTTGATTAAATTTGGTGTAGCCATCCATGGTCCATTTGGACGAAAAGCCAACGAGCCATAAAGATGAATATTAATAGGTTTTATTTTTGCCTGTTTCATTTATTGCAAATCAGGAGTGTGATTACCTCAACTGTGCTTTATGATGGCTTTAGCTTTTATTATTTTTTTCCTGCCTCAGGCTTTCTTCTGTTGTCGGACATTTTTTTACACTAATGCATCCGCTTTTGGAAGCCAAAATAATAATTTTTTTATTTTTTTTTACATTGTATTCTTCTGTAGTCAGGCATCACCCATTTCCTTTTTCTACCACTCAATGTTTAACACCTTCCATCCTCTTAGCAATCAAACTTTGCACATTATTTTCCCCACCCAGTGGTGTCCTTATATCAGGACTCACTGAGGACTTGTGTTTTCCTTAGGAAATGACTCATAAATTAGCAGACTTTCCAGGCTGGCTGTGAAAAAGCCAGACAAGCATACAGAAGGATCCCTGATTAGTTCAGCTGGGAGAAAAGACCAGACAGGTCAAGTCTGTAGGAACCATTTAGGAACATCGCTGTCTTGAAATGTTGAAGGAAAACATATTGATCTTATGGCAGGCGTCTGTTAACACATTTAATTATAAAAAGGGATTTCTCTACTTCTTGTCCATTGTATCAAACATTATATTAATGATATATGATGTTTGATTTTTATTTTTTAAGCACCCATTTACAGATTGCCCTTTTCAGTTTTACCTTCATGTGATGACAGGTAAAGTTAAATGACATCATGTACACGACACGTTTCCAACTACTCTCCATCATGCTAAAATAACTCTTGTTTATTCTGTTAAATTTCACAGAAGAATCTTAAGGACTGTGTGGTTCTCATATCTATTTGGTCTTGGCTGTTTGATACTGTAAAACATGCACAAAATAAAGTTTGCAATGATAATAAAACTTGTGATTCCAGATGACAGCAGCAAATCCTTTTAACGGTGGCGATATCTTTCTGCTTTTCATTCACTGGAGTTAATTCCATCAATATGAATTTCTTTTTCACAAAAAAAAAAAAAAAAAAAAACATCTGGCAGTAGCTGCTTTATTAATGGAAAAACCTGCTGATAAAATCAACAAGCTTGCCAAATGTATTGTTGGCATACCACGAATATATGTTGCTTGGATGTGTTAATATTGTACAGGAATAACTTAGCCATCAAAAATCTTCAAACGTTTAATCCAACAAAAAGTATTTGATCATGAGGGTAATTACTCATGGTGGTACCCTCTGCCATATAAGATTTGCATCATTTAGCTCTACAACATTTCTTCAAAAGTCGGTCTAGCCACTATTTCTAACCACTGCATCAACAGATCATCCAAGTCAGACACAACCTGTAAAACACTCAACACCCAACAACTGTAACTCTTACCTTTAATAAACAATGCATGTCCTGTTTTTCCTCCAGCCACACGTACTGCAAGCAACAGGGACCATTTCTGTAGGTGAATATGTGTTTATATGTACTCCCTAGGGATAAATAACAGTTAAATTTAGCACATTCACTTGGGATACCGGTAGCTTAAACCCAAATATTCAGACAGACATAAATCCAACTGTGTGCAGAGTCTGTTTTTGGGTGTCTGATACACGAACTAAGACACAAATAAGACATTCAGGAAAAGTGTGTACATGCTTCACATCATCGGTTCGGTCTGCCCAACAGGATGCCTTCCAGTTTTACGTCCCCACTTTACAAAGAGCTAAAACATGCACACCTGAACGCTTCTGGTCTTTTAACGAGATATTAAAAACATCAACGAAAATGCTTTGCCACGTTTTTCAAAGTTTATGTAGACTAGACAGCAGTTAAAAAAAAAAAAGACATTCAAAAGTCTGACTCTTCAGACCTAGAGTTTTTTTTTAAAGAAGGTATTTTAGATTAGGAAGGAGACGTCTAGAGTTGTGGACAATTTTCCAAAAGGCAGACAACAGCAGGACCTTTGTTATTGCTAAATGGGGGGGGGGGTTCCTGAAAGTAGCAGAAGTGCAGAAAATAGTTTTATTCCTCAGTGGAATAACTCATTAAACAAAGAAAAACCCTGGAGAAAGGTTTAAGATGTCAAAAGTCTCAGAATCTCTACTGATAAGGAGCTGGGATTCACTTAGTCTCAACTTTCTCAGGTCAGCTCCACTGAGCAAAAATGCAGCAATGCAAGAGGAGCAAAACATGGCAGAAAGAGGGGAAACTTGGGCTTTTCTTAAGAGACAGAGATAGACAACACATAATAAAATAAATCTAAATCAATGATAAATTATCTAGATTACCAATGTAAATAATGCAAGATTGGAGGAAATTAAATAAGTTATAAAAGAAAACGTTGAAATGGTAGCAAAAAGTACAGCAACTTGAGGAAAATATGTCTAACACTTTCGTCAATGACACACAAATGCATAGAAAAAACGCTTTCAGAAAAATGAGTACATTTTAATCTAAGCTATATGTGAAACCTATACAACTTCAGTCATTTTAAATCAATGCAAATTTTGGGATTTATCAGTCAAGATGTCCGAAATGCTCATATTGCACATCAGATCTCAGATATTGTGTACAAACTATGACAGAGTATTATTATTCCAGGCCAGTGAGAAAATAATATTTGACCGTGCCAAAACTGTGGTGATATTTTATTATAGGTTACAAAACTGTGGTTTCCTGGACACAACAGATTCTTCCAAGGTGATTAGTGGCCATTATGCTGATTTTTATTTATATGATGTTATTTGAGTCCTTGTTCTGCATGATTATTGTGCTGGACAGCTGGATTTCATTGAATGCCCGACAACAAGATCAATTATGTTTGAATGAGGGAGACAAGTTATTGGCAGAACCAGTTCCAAAATTACTCAACATTTACACTGAAACAAATATTACACACTTGTGTTAAGTATTTTTCCCAATTTACATGTCATTAATGTGTCAGAAATGTTCTGTTATTTTAAAACTCACACAAATGTGTTTCTGTGATAGTTGGTGATTCATCTATCTGCGAAATCTGTTTTCAGGCTGCAGTTTGAAAAATATTAGCCCACCCAACTATTTATATATGAGGCCTGTTGTGTTTTCCATTTGCACTTCTACATCACTTGCTATTATATATTTAGAATAAACAAGAGTACTACGTTGTTCTCATTAATAACTCTACTAGTGAGCTACAGTCACTACTGTGAAGTTGCAAAACATCTAATAATGGAAGTAAAAATAAAGCAGTTGGTAGGAATTTAAGAGCTGAAATTCCTACAGAAAAATCTGAATTCTTCATCGCACAACAACATGGCCTTTGATTCCAGGTTGTTGTATCAAATCACAACAGTCAAAAATCATAACAAAAACATGTCTTGTTACAACCTTAAAAATGATGCTGAATCTCAACTTACATGGTTGGACTTCTGATAAACCCCGCATGAGGGCACAGGATAAGTGCCATCATGCATCGTTGGATGACAGGTAGAAAAATGTGATACAAGAGATTTACATGAAACAAAAACAAACATGCCAAAAATGTGGCAGAGGTCTTAATCAGCAGCAGCTGGTTTATTTAAACAGAAAAGTAGGGCAGATGAAAACAGCCATTTAGCAGAGCTTTGTTGAGACAAGTGAGACAATGTTTCTTCAGCTGTTACTAACGTTTCTGACTTGTACATTTAGAAGAGGTGCAAAAACAGATTAATTATGATTTACTGGCCACCACTGCCTCTTCAGTTTTCACAATGCGCATCTGACAACTTTAAAAGACCTCTCCAGATAGTGAAAAAAAATGTAACCCGTAAAAAGAAACTGCAATTAAATTGGTATGTTCCTTTCCTTCCATCAATGCCAACTGGATATAGAGCTTAACATTTCTGCACTTTGCTAATATGCACATAAAAGATTAGCAAGTAACGTGTGTGAATGTAGAAGGACAAGTTAATACTGATTCAACAAACTCTTCACTTGTTAAAAGATAAAAACAAACAAGAATAACTTTGCTGTGCACCCACAGCAAGTGTAAAAACATGCAAGCATTCAGGAGAGCACCGGCCCCGCATGTTTTGGATCTGCCCACACTCTCCCCGATGCTCTGACATTCTCATCACCTTCCCCCGCACTGTGTGACATCCTCTATTTTCCGAGCCTAATTAACAAACACTCCAAACGCTAACATTGCATAACACAGGCGGCGGCTGTTGCTAAATGTCATCCCTGCCCACACAAACACACTTGTCACACAGTGTGAGGAAAACTATGCAACTGCACCGCAACGCCGTACTGGAACATCTGCCAAATTTTCTTATCTTTTAACAAATCTGTGAGTGAGATTTTCCACCCTCATTTCCATCGTCCCGTTTGCTTTCTTGGCCTACAGGTCTTCCCATCTGTTAGCCAGCTGGTGGAAGCGGTGGACGGAAAAGAGAGGAGGTTCCTGCTCCACCCGTGTTTTTGTGACTCCCAACAGTCAAAGTTTCTCCCGCTGACTGGAATGATTCCGCTGTGGGTCTCACTGGGGTCTGACCCGACCCGGGCACTGCTTGCTTTCAGCTCCCTGCATGATGTCACATTCTGGCCAAAGACACCACAACGTTAAATACAGAGCAGTATAACAAATTACTGACAAGATCCGTCATCCATTCATTAGCTGTCTGAATTCTGTATGCAGCGCCTCTTAGAAGTACTCATACATCTTGAACCTTTCCCAATTTTGTCATGTTACCACCATAACAATTGATGATTTTAATATTTTATGTTGAAGTGGAAGTAAAAAGGTGCATGATTTTTTGTCAGAAAAAAAAAATGGACAAAAATGGCATCCATTTGTAGTCACCCTTCTTTGCTAATACCCCAAAAAATCCGGTTGTATAAATTACTTTCAGAAGTCAGCCTAATTAGCAAATAGAACTCATCTGTGTGCAATTTATTTTTAGTGCAAATACAGCTTTTCTGTGAAGACCTTAGAGGTTTGTTACAGAACATTAATGAACAAACATCATCATAAAGACCAAAGAAGACAGCAGAAAGATCAGAGGTAAAGTTATAGAGAAGTTTAAAGCAGGGTTAAGTTATAAAAAAATATTGGCAAAGTCAAGCAATTAAAAATCCTGTTTGCCACAAGCGATAGGAGAAACATCAAATACAAGGAACAAGGTGGTCTGGTCAGATAAGGGCAAAGCTAATCTTTATGGCCTACAAGCAACATGCCATGTGTTCTGCAAGGAGCTAGTACATCACTCTACACACAGCCCCACAGTGAAGCACGATGGTGGCAACATCATCCTGTGAGGATGCTTTTCTTTAGTACGGAAGGGGAAGTTGGTCATATTTGAATGAAAGTAAGACAGAGTTAAGTACAATTACATTTCACTTCAGATTTTCATTTGTGAAAAACGTAAAAAAAAATATAAAAAAATTAAAATTTTACCCTTCACTTCATGGTAACCTGCTTTGATCAGTCACATGAAATTCCAATTAAAAACACAGAAGTATCAAAACGTTTACTAAATCATTTTAGAAGACACAGCAACCCAAATGCGGTCAACAGAGCTCACCTGAATGGCGACTATTGAGCAAAGCCTGTGTGTCAAAACCTGTCACTCATCAATCTTTTCTTCGTTTTTCTCCTCCTCCTCCTCACTCCCCTCTCTGCCTCTGACAGACATGTTCAGGATAAAGCTGATAGTGCGTAACCCAACCCAGCCGAGCACTCGCACTCTCGCTGTAATGATCTTGGCTCACTCCCTTTCCCAATGTTGGTTTAACCTGATGTTAATGTGGCCCTTCTGGGCTTCTGAATCAAAGCTTTGTTCCACTCGGTCCAACATATGTCTAGCCTCTGTCACCTCTGCTGTTCAATGTACTTTTCAGGTAGCACCATCTTAAACAAGAAAAAAATGTATTTGTACATCTGTATTCACATATGCTATTGCTCGTCACATCAGGGGAAATCCTTGAGTGACCGGCAGACAAGCAATCTGCAAGCAATATAATAAGTCAGGGCTACTATAGCAGTCTTTTAAGAAATACTAGAAATAGAAATACTCGGAAATTTGGGAAAAATATAATTCCTGATGAAATAACCTTAATTTAAATAAATTTTTAGCTCAGTCAGGCAAATAATAAAAGAAAATTTGCTATAAATTCTCAATGAAACATTTGCATTTAAACAGAAGAAAGCAATCTCCACATTAATATTTTAAGGTATTGTTTATCAATGAATATATAAATCAGACACATTTTTATAAAAGGTAATTAAATGTTTTGAAAGAAAAAATATCAGAATATTTTTGATTGCGCCCTTTTAAACTTCCATTGTCTTCCTTCACAATTCTGCTTGATTCTCATCTCCCATCAGTGCTCAGCCTGGGATTTCTCCCATTCTGTTGGATTTTTACAGTAGAATTTCCAGTCGGCAAACAGAAAGAGAAGTTATGAATGATGACGTTGATTTTCTGTGCAATTTGATCATTTTCTTGTAGTTTTAGCAATGGCAGCAGACAAAGTGAATAAAGCCATCGGCCCAAGTGGGCCACACTTCCATATTCCGAACAATACATCATCAGCTGAATCCTTTACCTCAGGACTTCTCTTTTCAAACAGGAGGATGGTTGCCTGTTACAGTGCAGGCAATTTCCAGTAAGCTTCAAAGCGTTGAACTGGTGCATTACAGCCGAGCTTCCTTCTCGCAGCATTCCACCCACACGCTTCCCCACTCAGCTCCTCCAGACTAGTGGCATTAGCAATTAGCAAACACCTGGTGGAACTGCTGAGCTCATCACATGAACTACTTCTCAGTCCAACGCTACTAAGAAGGGTTGTAAACGGCATCATGGAAAGACTTTATTGCGATGCTGAAGTCAGGGTGTCAGAAAGAACAGGAGCTTCTTAGAATCATTGAATTTAAATCAAATTTCTTTTAAGTTATGGTTGATATTTTTATAACAACTGAAGATAGCTGAGAAGAGAAAGAAATAAAGGTGGCAATGTCCTTTCCAAAACATTTCCAGATTTTCCCTTCACCACTAACCACCTTATTGTGGTAAAAATAAGCTTGTGGAGACCTTTGGAGCTATGCTGTCTGGATCATTTAACTTCTTGCAGGGTTTCAAATAGCAAATTGTTCTCAGACACAAGGCCAGACATCAAGCCAGCGACTAACACCTCATGCGTGACTGAAAGAGCCAAATGTGCTGCAGGTTCTTTAAAGAAGGAGAAGCTTTCTGAAACCATTAACCTGCTTTATTTTTTAACACAATCTGAAAGCTCAGAATTTGCACTTCACTCTTCTTTTCTGCTTGCTGTATGGTGTTACAACCATGTGTTCAAAGGCATCAGCAGAGCAGCACGGAGCATGTGTTTCCGCCATCTTCATTCCTATTACAACATATTATTAACTTGTGATAACAAGTTTGCACACTGTTTTAGAGTCAAATGCTGTGATTCTTGGAGGCAGTGCTTGATCTGCTCTTTGTTTCCCTTTGAAAACGTGCTGCTATTTAACAAATCTCTTAAGAGTTCTCCAGAGAAAAGTAGTCCTGGGCATGGTGAGAAGCAAACCCAGATGATTTGGAAGTCCAGGCTTTGAAGTTTTATGGTGCATTAGCTGTATAAAGGCCCTGAGTGGAAATCCCAGCTTTTTCTTATCGACCTTCCAATGTTCTACATGTAAGGTTGCCAAAAGGGTTGTCATGTATTCTACTAGAGCTATTTATTTGGTTCTGCATTCAGAGATCCTGAATGAATGCAGTGATGTTTTAAACCTGTATACATGCAGAATGCCAAGATGCAGAACTCATAGCGTCAAACCACTACTTTGCTAACTACAGACTGAAGTAAAACTTTGAAAATGCCACTGTAGTCAATAGAAACAGACATTAATCTGCAACAGGGTAGTTCATCCCTTTGCCAAATCATTCCCATGCTGCAATCTGAGACCATAATGCATTGTCCAAAACATCAGTTTCAAGCGCATGCTGAACGTAAGGTTGGCATGTGTTACAAAGGACCCTTTTATTAGCATTTTATTTCTTGGAAAGATTTAGCAAGTAATGGTAGGTTTAAAAATGGGAACTACAACCTAGTGATCCACAATTTAGACTTTAAATATCATCTAATTAAAATTATTTCAAGCTGTATGATGAAGAATTTTAAAACATGTCTCTTTTGTTACGAGTAACTCGCTCATATTTGCTACAGTTAGATCCTCAATAATAATAATAATACACCTAATGTTTATTGGACCTGTCCACTAACCAGAAAACACTTAGTAACAGAACAGACCATCCATTTGAGACCGACTTCATCCACCCACTTGCGCTGCCCGTCTCTCACATCCTATTCATGCCGTCTTGGGTGAAAGCCTTAAGTCTTTCTTCATTCAATAAGATGCCTGCTCATTCTAGCGGAGGTTTCCATGTCTCTCCAAACACAGCAGGGCTTAGCCCTGAAGAAAAGTCAACCGAGAGAGAAATCCCATCTGTGTCCTCATCCATTCTGCAGGTCTGGACATGAGCAAACAACATGCTTTCACCACCCTGGCAACCCTTTTTCACTTTACACTGGCAAACTGCAAACACGCACACAAATCAAAGTTTGTGACAGCAGACCCCGGCACCCTCATGGACTGATCGAGACTTCCTGACTCTTTGTGACGCTAAGAAGCCTGGAGATATAAACAGGAGAAGAGAAGCATTTCTGAGCTGCGAGGACCACAGATCTTCAAACACTATTCTGTTTAAATGAAAAGGCTTACAACGTCAACACAAGAGGATACATTGGATCTTTGCATATGGTAATCATTGACCAGACAAAGTATTAGAAATACTTTCATGTGGGGAACTGAGACAAAAGCATTTGAGATCTAAATATAAATATTAATTAAAGTATGTTCATCTTGAATGCTTAATTAAGAAAATGGATCTTTGAAACTCTGCCAAATTTGTCATGTAATAAACAGCTTTCTAATGAGACAGGCCAAAATACATTGCACATGTAAATGTTTGCCAGAGTCAACATCTATTGGCACATGTGCTCAATTTATCAGTGTTTGTAAATGCACAGCCTCCCTCCTGTTCATTTCAAAGCCATTTGACTCTTTCCATTGCATGTCACACAGGCAGAGTGATGTGATGGGAAAGTTCAGTCCTCAATTGGAGAGTTTGCTTGGATAGATTGGACAAATATTTCTTTTGTTGGGTTGTATCCTCGCCTCAGTCTGGCCCCGACGGCCACAGAAAGAGGATTGGACAATTCAAACTTTGCTAAATTATGGGCTAGCTGACTGGCTGATCCAAGACATGTGGCGTTCTCACAAGCAGTCTGCTTGCAGGGCACCAGTATAACTTTATGTTTCAATTAGGTTAATGGGGCAAATGGTTAGCACTGGCATGATTACGAGTTTTAACAACCTTTTCTTAATCAAAGTGGATTCCCCAGTCCCCTTCGAGGCAATCAAAATAGCAAAAAACTGATCAGTTTTACAGACATACAATTAAAACATTGCTGTTTAAAACTGATCCAGAAGTAAAAAAAACAAAGCTCTGTTTTTAGATGGAGAGGAGGAAAAATTATCCCCATCCACTCAGCCTACTCATCATTCCAAAGTGAAAACTTTAGATGTCTTTTGCACCATATGGGGCCCTCTCAACAGTCAAAGGCTCTGTAACAGCACACCAACTGCAAGGACAAACAGCAGCCCAGACCACATGTTCCTGTAAATCAAACCCTGTCTGCTCTTTCGTGCTTGCGCCTGACAGCAAGCACTGAAGAGCAGGTGACTGCATTATGGTTGCTTTATAATGCTGCTTTATGAGCCTGTTTGGTGAGGCAGGCAAATATGGTGCCCCTCAATCCAGGGACCAATATCTTGAGCTAATATCAGCATGTGCAAAACATAGACATGTATAAGGACTCCTGTTCTTTTTCCCCCTACTGATGATACAGTAGTTGTTTCCTTAACGATTTCCATTTCAGTCAGTGATAAAGATCAAGTAAACAATGCCATCTTGAGCTAGTGCAACATGAAGGGCACTGGTAAAGATAACCGGAAACCTTCCCAGCCATTGCATAGCATCATTTGTGCCCTCTTGTGGGGGAAAGGTACACTTCACCTTTTCTGAAGTTCTTCCTTACCACTGGATATTTTAAAACAATGGAAGCATCTATTGGGAAGATCCACTTAAGATTTTAATCCCCTGTTTTGTCTATCTTTCATTTCAAATTCCTCATCTCAGAGTAATGGAAATTGATCTGTCACTGGTGTCTGTCCCAAAATCCCCTCATTGTTTGACCTCAGTTTGAAAGACTGAAGCTGTGCGCTACACTCAAATCCAAGTATGATCTAAAACTTATCACCCTCATCATCATGACAGAAACACAAAAATGTCTTGGCAGTCGGTTATTCTCATTAGTTTGCCTTCTTGTTTTAAAGTGAGTGGGAAAAAAAAGAAGAGGGTTAAAAGTGCTTACCAATAAATCCATCTCACTCTTCAACCAATGGCATCCTTTAGAGTGACGTCTCCCTGCTGTGCATCTTGTAAAGGCATGCGGTAAGCAGTCTGTTTATTGTCACATAAATTACACTTATGAGCATGATAACTTCACAAGACCATACAGTCTTATTCACCCAATGCTTTAAATATTCCCAGGAAACTGAAGACTGTTGGACTCCAAAGCCAGTAACTTTAAGATAGTGTACCTATTTAAAAACCATACGATTTGGAATTTAGTTTGAATCTGTCATTATGGCTCTTAATGACATTTCAAAAACACTCATTTCTGACATTTCAAGACATTTTCAACAAGTAAAGCTGCAGGATATGTTGAATCACAATATCCATGTGTACAATCTAGCAATCATGAAAGGACCTATTTGATGTAATAGGTGGTAGACTACAACATTTTAAGGTGCTGTGCGATAATTCAGACTTCAAATTATGTCTTTAGTCATATGGAAGATATTTGACTGTCTGTGTTCCCACTTTAAGTTGATCCTACTGCTCTTGGTGGTCATGTTGTGATGATGGGAAAGAAAGACTAGTCAGGAAAATAAGGTTTAATTGTATTCTCCATCATTAGAGTATCAATACTCTAATGATGTATTGATTATCATTAATACATCATTACAGATGTACACAAATTGTGTCTGTGCAATTTTTCTGTATTGTACAGACACAGAAAAATAAAATCAGCATCCTTAATGCTGGGTTAGGAAATAAAAGCATCTTTAAAGATGAAAGGTCACAGTTTACTCCTTGTACTGAATCATAACTGTAAAACCACAAAAATGAAAACTATTCTGTGCTGCTACACAGAACGAGCCCTATTAGTCACAGCCATAGACCCTAAGTCAATCCTTTCTGTCTTTACTCCTAACATCCAAAGCAAACAACAACAATCTCCATAACAACAAATGTGTTGTGTTACAGTTTCACTGTGTTCTTGTTTAGTCTACCGATCACAAATGTTTTATGAAATGGAGAACACAAATCAAATTCGCATCCCATTGCTGGGAAACTGACATCAGAGTCTTGGCAGCAAGAGGCTTTGATGAGGAGAAAACGGCATCATCATTGTGATTGGAAAGCAGGAGAACCAAACAGTTCTAATGTTACTCATTCCGTGACAATTAATCTGTCCTTTGCTTTTTACAATTTCATAGCCTCAAAGCCTAGGCGCCCGTAACTGGAACTGACTGAAGCTGAGGATGGCTGTGAGAAAAGGCTACTCACACACTGTTTGCCAACTACAGGGACATGATATCCTCTGAGAAAGCAGAAGAAAGGAGGACAGAGAAAAGGAGCAGCAGGTGTGAAGCAGCTGAAATCTGTCAGATTTTCTTCTGGCATCACTACAGACATTATCTAGCCTCTAACGGTAAGAGATCCAGTTGAGATTTTACAACAGGGCCGATCAGGCAGCCTTTCCCCTCCCATAAGGCCAGTAACGGCGTCATCATTCATTCCTACTCCACCCTGTTCCTGCATGCTGTCCCTGGGAGAGCTGATAAAAAACAACAGAAACCAAATCAGAGCATTCACTGTAATTTGGACCCTTTGTATTCAAACAAAGGTCTGTAAAACTGGAAAGGTTAAAGATCTCGTATCAGAAAACCAAAAGAACATGTTTCCAGCCCCTGTCGTCATAGAGCAAAAATCCCCATTTAAATAATTTTCTGTTTAATGGAATGGAATTAGCTCACATCATTCTCCAGTACTGGGAAGATATTGATTCTTAAAATTAAAATAAGAAGATAAAAGTTGAATAATGCTTAATGCAGAGATTTTCACCTTGATCTGACGAATTCCATTTTTGAGTTACTAACTTACAAGATTTTAACCATCTTTATTTATATATATATATACATATTTTAATCCACTGACTGAATGCACGCCAATTCAAAAAGTTTAAGAAAGGGACCATTGGGTGCTGTGGTGGCGCAGGGGCAAAGCGCAACCCACATATGGAGGACTTGGTCCTCATGCCGGCAGTCGCAGGTTCGATTCCCGGCCTAGTGACATTTGCCGCATGTCTTCCCCCTCTCTCGTTTCCCCATTTCCTGTCCAATTACTTTCAAATAAAGGCGACAACTTTAAATTCAGGTGGGTTTTGGAAACTAAATCTACTATTTTTTAAAGACTTTTTACAAACAAATGTTATTTACACACTGTTCACCAAATCTGAAATCCCATTCTTTATCTAAGAAGCCTGAGATTTACAGATTTTGAAGTGGTGCTCATCTAAAGTGGTCCAGATGTCATAAAGTGGTGAAATATTGAAGCTAATTTATGAGTTGTGTGGTTTCATTTTTCATGGAACATGCACCTAATGAGATCTGACCACTGCTCCAGTAAGCTTTGGTTCAGATCTGCTGAATTAATTTAATAGAAACAGAAGAAATACATCAAGAAATCTGAGTTTAAAAAAACAAAACATGGAGGAACATTGGATGCATCCAATGCATTATTTTTTACCAGTTCCAAGTTAGAGTGAAATTAAACTCCTTCCTCCTCATGAGCTTCACAATAAAAATAAAATCCCACCACACACGAAAAAAAAAAAGATGTGACGTTCACATTTGATGTAATTAATTTGACTGTAGAAGAAAATTAATCAGTTCAAACAAAAAGACAGAAATGCAAGATTTATTTGATTGAAAGAAAAATGAATGGGAGATGTATTTGATCATATCAGTTTGGAAGGACAAAACAAATACTGGAAAAAAGAAAAACCTGGATTGTAATCTAAAAAGAAATTAAGAGAACAATATGTCTGAAAGAGATCGCCATTATTGACTACTAAGGATACACCACACCAAAGCATTTAGGAGACTATTGTTAAAAACTAAAATAAGACGCTCCAGAAGGCTTTATTTTCCCAGCTAAGCACCAGCAGCCTGTGGGAAAAGGCGTGACAAATTGGTGACAACACAAAAAAGAACGCCTTCAGCCAGTTTGAATAAAGCAGCACGAGAATGTCATAAATCACAGTATTGTGGGTTTTATAAATTACCCAACAACTTTGAAAGTAAATGGATACACAAAAGAGCAAAACAGCTTGTTGCTGCTTTTGAAATAAAAAGGGACTGTAAGATAAGCCTAAAGTTAACTACTACAGCAGGGCAGGTGTTCCAAAAAACCCAAAGGGACATTCAGTAGGGAATAATACAAAGCAGCTGACAATAGGTATAAATATGATCAGGTTGACAAGTTCTTTGTGTCCCTGCCACAATATTTAGTTTCACTCCAGACTCATGAAAAATCCACTCAATTAAATCCAAATATTTCCAACACATGGCAAAACCACTCAATCCATCATTAGGTTGCTATACTTGAATGATTATGAACAAAATATTCATATAAAGATTCGCTAAGACAGACGGTTTGGATAAGCTACTTGATCCAGGTTTAAGATTCTCCCCACAAGGACTTACTCTGTGCAAACTGACACACACAGCACAGCCTTTGAAATGATCCCCAAGCGTCTGGAATACTGACCGCGTCATATTCAGCCAACAGAAGCGATTATTAGTCTCTGTGAAAGGAAGAGGGATCAGGACAAGACAACTCAGACCATCGTTCTCATGTAATGAAGTTCTGAAGTTAACCTTAAAGCATTGTGAACTATCAACTCCCTGATGGGGCCTCTGACTCAGAAATCTGACTTAATAAAACTCATAATCAGGGACCGATCACAACGTGATTTGTGTTCCAGCAACAAGGCAATCCTGCTGGATTTTGTCTGGAACAGAATTACACACAATGTTGACCTTCCAGAGATTCTGAGATTAATTTTCTGCTTCTAGTGGTGATTGTTTCGATCAAACAACACATTTAAGGCAGATGAGTCACCTCCTCCTGTTGTTTGTCATAGAATCTTAGCCTTTATGCATTTTGATCATCATGGAAGCACATCAACCAAGTCCTTAACAATGTCAAAGTGCACAAAAGTGCTAGAACAAAAAACTTTTAAAGAGTTTGGAAACTAGCTTAGTTCAAGCCAGCCACGCACTTGTTTAATATAGACAATATGTCCCTCAACAACATTCCAGATTTCTGTCCAAACCCAGCAGTCTCCACTCTCCACAGAACAATGATGGATATCTTCTGGTTAATGTTCAGAGTAGAGATGGCCAAAAACTGCCCGAGGTATCAGCGTGAAGTTGAATAATGAATCTGTTTTTGTAACGTGTTCCAAATGCTCAAATAAAAACACACATAAAAAAAAGAGCAGGAGAGGTCATGTTCTTACAATTGATTTTCATTTCAGAAAGGCTAGAAGTTAAAGTGATCTCGGGCTTTAAGCACATTTCTTTATATTGAAAACAATAATTAACTTAATTTTCCAGAAAATAACAACAACATCCATCCAGTTATGGATGGATAGAGCCATAGCTGGATGGATGGATGTTCCATAGACCAGCGGTGCCCAAAGTCGTTCCTCGAGGGCCGGCTTCCTGCATGTTTTAGTTCTCTCCCTGGTTTAGCACACCTGCATTAAATGAAGGCTCATTAGAAGGTCTAAGGAGAACATTGACTTGCTGAGGCGGTTGTTGCTACGACTAGGGAGAGAACTAAAACATGCAGGATGCCGGCCCTCGGGGACTGACTTTGGACAGCCATGCTCTAGTCCCACTTATCCTTGGGGGCCTGGTGCCTAGCTCCAACCCTCATTATGTGAGAGGCAGGCTACCAGATTGACAGTCCACCACAGGACAACACAAACAGGTATGCACACACCCAATCATGCTGAAGCACAATCTAGAGACCAATTAACCTAAAAGTCGTGTTTTTGGACTGTGGGAAGAAGACAGAACCCACAAAACAAACATGATGCATATTAGCTTACCTTCAAAATAGGTTAGCGTTAGCTTTAGCATGCAAACAAAAGCAATTGTTTGAGACTCTTATTTGGTAGGAATGTCTTCAGCAAAAACAAACAAACAAATAAACGCTAAAGCCAGGTTAAAACAATGTATGATGAGGAAATATTGTTTGCGTGTGAAGTGTCTGACATGCTTTATGTCAAATGTGGCTCACCTGTGAGAGTGGAGGAGCGTAGAGAGCTGGGGATGAGTTCCATGTCTGTAAGCTTGGCATCAATCAAGGTTTCCAGATTAAAGTGCTACCAGCAGAGAAATAGCTAAACAGGCAGGGTAGATGATGTCTCCTTTAAGTAGCTAGGGACAGGGGATAAGGTGTGGCCGGCTTGTAGTCTATTGAGCTTCTGTTGTGCAGAGCTAGTCATCTGCCATGTGCTGTTCGAAAAGGGCATCATCCAATCTGAATCGTGCTTTTATGGTGCGGATTTGCAGCAAGCAATCTTCCTACACTCGTCCACACATACATTTCTCAGTACGGTCCATTATTTCTAAGCAAAAAAAAAACATTCAGATTGACATTTCCCTCAAAGTGAACCTTTCCTTCCAACATAAATTTATTTGTGCTGTGTGTTCAGATAAATTCCAGTCTGTTCAGCTGTAAATCAAGACCTGGGTCAGTCTGCTGACCACTGATGGTGGTCCGGCTCCCCCAGTTAGTAACAGAGATGCATGACCTCCTTCCTGGGTGGCCCTTACAGTGGCTCCCAATGGCCCTGTGTATTAAGCCTGCTCATAAATGGAGGATTTCTCCAGAGAGATGCTTTTAAACAAACAAAACTTAATCTCTCAGTTTCTAGCAAGACATGTGTAACTAATATCAGTCAGCTGCAAATAAGTGATGATATATTAGCAGTCCGAAGCTAGCAATCCTTCTTGTGACAATTCAGTGAATTATTTCCTGTTCCTGCCATTTCTTTTAAATAATTGGGCACACGTATGAAAGGGCATCAGATTGCTGCCTTTGTGTGACATCTGAGGCAATAAGTGAAGTCTTTATATTTCAAATGGACTTGTCTTCCTCAAGATCTCTAAAGTCTTCATATTTATCTGACACAAATGAAAGACTGGCGGAGATATACGAGCTTAAAGAAAAATATTGATTGTAATTCAGAGTTAACATACTGGTGATCTGCAGGACAACAGCAGATGGCAACCATTCCTAATGCATTTCAGAGACATAACAATGTTGAAAACTGAATTAAGCAACAGGAGACATTTCAATTTTGTGGCAAGAAAATATTGTTTATGATGTTATAAAGATTATATCAAGGCACTGCAGCAGCTAAATTATGCCTTGTCCTGAAATTCCTCCACATATCTTCAAACCACATCCCCTTTTTAATGAGAAGACTATGTGCTCATTTGCATGGACCATTAGTCTACATAGCATGTTTTACTGGATGAGGTTTTAGGTGATCAGTCTTCTCACACGTGCTTGGGAGGAGTCGCACATAGTAAAATAGGACGCAAGATCTGAAGAGTCTGTTGCCCACATCCCGAGGGACAATCTAAGAAAAAAAAAAAAAAAAGCAAGGGAAATTTCACCACATGTCAGTAAGTTTTTAATGTAGGAATCAGACCATGCCCATGATGTGTTTGTGTGTCTCTGGAGTTGACGTTGCCTGCGTAACACTCAGACAACCACAGTTTAACAGACACATGCCCAGGCAAACACACAGGAGCACTGCAGTCATGGACAGAACCCATTTCTCATTCTCTGTCAGCACCTCGGCGAAAAACAAAGAAATGGATGGAGCAAGAACCATGCTACGATAAAACCAAGTAAACAACTTTGGTGTACATGTTTACTGTATATTCAAAATAGTCTGGTCTGAAAGGGGGGAAAAAATCAGTCTTTTTTGGAGCCTGTGAAACTAAACAGACAGCAGTGATTAAATATGTGTAATTAAACAATAATTAACATGAACATAATTACTCTTAATGATTACCCCTAGTCTATCAAAAGGTTGCGTGTGCAGCTCATTGCTGTTTATGCTGGCAGACTTCAGATGTTTTCAGAGGAAGTAGGAGTAACTTTAGGAATGTAATTATTTCCAGCAAAAAAACAATGTAAATCTGGTATAGAAGTTCAACGGGCAAGTCTTCAGAGAAGCCATAATTGTTCAGAGAAAAACAAATTAATCTCGTCGTTCCATGAAGAACAGTACATCCAAACGGTTAAACTGCTATTGTCAAAAACTAAAAATGTTTTTTTTTCATAATTCTTTTGATGTTATGACACAAAACCATTAAATCAAATCAGTGTCATTGTCAATTCATCATGTAACCAGTAGCATGCAACAAAACAAAAGTGTTTTTCTCAGTGCAAACTGTCAACTTTTTGAGCTGCCCTTCACTTCTGCCGGCCTGGCTCCAGATGCTGTACCATTCTGTTACCCTTCTGGTGTTCTCCAAACAGGTGAGGTCATCTTTACTGAGTGTGGTGGCAGTCATGTGAGGGACTTCAGTAAGGTCATCAGAGTCCAGCAGTTTTCAGGACAAGTAGAACATATCTCTCTGTAAGTCTAGAAACTGACGCCAATAAATGTAGAGCTAACATCAGTTTACAGAATTTTGGCAAAGGTCTCTTAATTGTCCAGATGACTGGTGGCTATTGCTTCCTCAATGAAGTTGGTGCAGATCAATAAAGGGAAGATGGCTGCATTATAGCATAATGTTAGCATTTTATCAAATCCTATTATAACCTAACTAATTCAGAAAACACTGTAAAAACAATTCCTTTTTATTTATTTTTTAGCTTCTTTGACAGTCAGTTGGACAGAATGAAAACCCAATTTCTCAGCCTACTCCATAGCCTTAGCCCTGCAAAAAATTTGTGACAAGAAGTTGGTAATATACTCTGAAAGCCAAGTTACAGGCAGTGTTCATGAAAAGCGTTTGCGGTACGTATTGCCGTAAACATTTAATAATTTATTAAAAAATCTGTGCAAATATCTTATGTTGCAACTCTGACACCTGTGGCTTTCAGACAAGTGCACCCCACATATGTAAAACTTTATTTTCTTTTTTTAGTTCATGGGTGTGCCCTATTTTCAGGTGCGCTTGTCCAGAGATTATGGTAAGTCTCCTTTATACCTTATTCAGTTAAATAGAGGTTGTTTAAAACAGCTGCACGTTTTAAACCTATTTTAAGCAGAAGTGGAAATTATAGGAGAATGGAATGTAGGAAAAACGAAACATTAGGGACAAAAACAAAAGTGCACTAAAACAGTTTAATTTAACAGCATTCCATGTATTCCCTTCAACAACTTGTTTTTTTCTATCTGAAAAGCACAAATACTTTTAACAGTCCATGTCAATAAACACTTTCATTAAATGGGTGTGCTGTCCTGATAGTTTAAATCTGCACAAGCTCTAGAAAAGGAGTCCATTAGGAACAAAATGCTTCTTGTTACTGGTCTCTATACACAAGTTCAATATCATGCTTCAATGCAAACAAGAATAAACAGCATATCCCTTAGTTTCAAGTAAGATTTTCTTAGTTGATCATTCAATTACAGTACAATGTTTATGAAACGGGGTGAAAAAAGTATACAATCTTTTGTTATATTCATTCATATGCTTTACAAAAATAATTATGTTTGATCAAAATATCCAGTGTTTTGCATAATTGTTTGATTGGATCAAGTCTTCTGGTTTTCATCACTATAGGCCTGTAAAAAACAAAAGAGAAAACATCAGATTCCTGGAAACTTGAATGAGGCATTTAGTCACCATTAGTAATAAGAAACTGAGGTAATTATCATAAAAGAGGTATTTAATATTTGAATAGAAAAATGTGAGTTGGAAAATGAGGCAGTTGAGAGGAGGCTCCTGTCTCCAGATTTTACAATATAGAAGAGTTCTGGGATTGAACTGAGCTTTGCGTTTGGTTGCTGTGGCAATCTTCTGGCATCTCTGATAGCCAAGTAGCAGCAGCAGCAAAAAAGCAGCAGCCAGCTCTCTGATCTCCCCCCAGACTGGCACACTCACACTGGGAACTGTGGGCACCTCTGAAGCCACAAGAAGGGGAGCCACAGACAACCTCAAACCAGACAGACTTTCTCCTTCTCCCAAATGTTGATGCTGGGAGTCGACGCTGTCTGTCGCGTGTAAACTCAGAACCAAAGTGACTTAATGGAACTGAGCATCATCGCTGCCGGCTCCACACACACGCGGCCTCGGCCAATCGCGCTCGAGAGCTTCTTTGCCCTCCATTTAGCCTGTGACGGTATTCCACTGGGCCATAAATGAAAGTGGAGGATGGCAAGTCAACCATCGGCAGTTATTTGGATAACATGTGGCTCTACAAATGAGGTCATGTAAAGACGCAGAGGCTCTCATTTTAAAGACAGTATATTAAGCACTGGTTGTCTTTTTGTAGCTCAAATTACACATTTTTAGAAGTGAGAGTGACTCTTCAGATTATAGGCTGTGGTTCCTCAATCAACAACAAAAATTCTTACCTGAAAACACAGATCTTTTGTTGCTATCCCGTGAACTACCTATGGGGAAAAAATACACATCGGAGTCACCAGAGTTCATTTATGCTTAGGAATAGCTAAAGGTTTGAAGAAAAAAAAATCTTGTTGCTCTTCTGAGAGAAATGCAAGAAGAGTCATATCAACTTAAAAGAAAGAATTAAGCATCAATCACAAAAAGTGTTTTGGGTTTTTTTTAAACTGCAAAACAAGTATTATAAATCTACGACCTGCTGTTTGTGATTCTTTACACTTTGGTTTTCTTTGAGAATGCAAAAAATACAATGGCATTTCAACAGTAGCCTGAATGCCTCACAACTTTCTCTACATGCAATCTCTGAGGATCAATTACCAATGGTAGTCAAGAGCATACAGACCTCCATGTACTGTAACAAGGCTAATCATTGCACTATAGTTATTGTCATATAGAGTGTGGATTGGTAATTTTAGCCAATTGGCAAGATCATCAGGTGTTGATGGCTCTGAGTTCAGGGTTTTCAACAAAGATGCAGTTTTTACTTTGGACAAAACTGCTGTGATTCTGTTTCAATGCACTCATGATGTCAAGTCATGATTTTCTGAGAAAACTAATGTTTAAGGATAGCATGAATGTCCTCCTGCCAGTTGGTCAAAATTTTACTTTTCTCCCCATCCTGAAATTAAAATCGAGATTGACTGTGTATTTATAAAGAAGATGACTTCCTTCAGTTAACCATCATACACTCACTTTCAAAGTATTTACTGTTTTGGGGATCACGATTATTCATTTCAACTGTTTGGAGATATGCTAATATAGCAGCTGTGGTGCCAAGAAGGCTATAACAAGCTACTTGAAGAGTTGCCAGTGCAGAGTGGACAGGACTAGGCTGCATCCTTAGAAAAAGTCAAATCCTTCTTGAAACTTTCAGATGACTAATCTGGTGCATGTGGGGTAAATTTCACCAGCAAACAGCCACCTCAGCTACCAGTTTTTCCTAAGTAGTACCCAGGACCATTATATGCAGGTACCACAGTAAGTCATCAACATTTCACAATTAGAAGTTTTAGCTTATGCTTAACATTATCAGGAACTACCTTGCTACATAGGGGACAAATAAAGATTTTATTGAATTACAGTGAATTCAAACTATTTTTGATGCACCTCAAAAGACCTGCAGAGATTGTCTCCTTCCTCTGGAAGGATTTTTAGTATCACAACATGGTATTTAGGGGGGGCTAAAAGGATAGAAAATTAAAATTGGAAAAAGCACACACATCTATAATTTGTTGCCAAGAATTTAGGCTTAACAAATATGCAATTAGGGTCTCCAGAGCAGAGATTGTGTGAGTTTCTCTCAAGGACTTTAATGATGTTTAACCTCAAGCAGCCAACACTGCTACATCCCCAGCAAACCTGTTTCTGATAACAGGCAAATAAAGTAACACAAACCTCTTGTGAATGCAATAAATAATGAAGGATGCAGGATCTCTAGAGACCAATAAAAACGAACAAAAAAAAAATTATTTTCACTGTGCGTGTCATCTAAGGTATTTTTATGGATATGTGGGAAATAGCAGGTTTCACACATAGCTGGTGAGAAAAAACGAGCAACTCTCATGTCATGTGGGATATGCGGTCAAAACGTTGTGGAAGTTTGTAGAATAACAGGAAATAACTTTGGATTTTCCACAACTATGGAGGTCTCCATTTGGACACGTCAGCAGAGATTCTTTGTGAAAGCTTGAAACGCACTAATGATGTGAAGTGACGTTTCATCGAGAAAACAGCATAAGGAAAGACAAATAGTGTCCTCTCTAAAATAAACCAATTAAAACTTATTTGTTTCATTTGTTGCTATAGGATATTGATATTCCGTATTTGGAAGTAATTCCAAATGAAATATAGAGACAACAGAAGATTTAATTTTTATGTTACTTTGTTCACTAGCATTATTTTTAAAACTCAAAAGCTACCACGTTTCTGTAGCTTTTGAATTGCAGAAATACTCAAAAGCTGTTTTAATTTTTGAGTTCAAAAGCTCAATAGCTTTAAACTCAAAGCTTACATCCATAACATCACTTCATACATCTTATAAAACTATGATATATCTTCCTGTGTCCTAGTTAAGGATCTTATTTTTTTAATATGATTTTGTACATTTTATTTTAAAGAGGGAAGGAAACACCAGTCACAGATTACCATATCAATCATCTGACCTTACAATATAGGCATGAAAAGAAGATGCATAGCAGATACTATGCAGAACATCTGGACAGAAAGGGGTTGCCTTGTCTGATGCAGCCCTAAAGGATATGCAATGAGTCACACAGAAGAAATGACCAGCATGAAACATTTTTCTCAACAATATCAAATGCCTTTTATCTTTTCATTGTCATCGCCTTAAAAGAATACAAGAAAGTTTGAGCAACTAACATTTGGGGGTAATGAATCCAACTCAGAAAACTGAACATAAAGCTTTCAGCTACGGGTGTCACAACCCATCAAAGCATAAAACTTGTTCTGGAAAACACTAAAGAATCTGATTAAAGGCTTGAATGTGTCCTCTGAAGACGATTTTCTTGTTTCCCCTTGACTAATAACATCCTTCTCATTCACTCACACAAAGACATACAAACCAGATTTGAGCAAACAGTCTTACGGGGCTTCTCTCACGCCACTAGGTGCTTTGTCACGACTTCTGGCTGCTGGGTTTCTCTCTCTGACTTTCTGAGCCACATCTAATTCAATGTGTGCTTAATATCCTTTCTCAATATGCCACTATCACTGCCAAGGACTCAGAGCAGGCCCCCAGGGGCTATTAGGAAAACCTATCCATTTATTGTGCAAGATACGCGTTTGGCAAAACAACGACCCTCTAGAGAAACTTGTCAGAGGGGTTGTATTTCCATGTGACAACCACTTGCCTGCTTGATCTTTCCTTTGGCTAGAATTCTTGTGTCATAACGTCAGTGAAAGCTGTCCTTGCGAGTCCCACATGCAGTTAATTTTCAGTTTGAGTAACTGATCTTTGTTTACTGTAAAAACATAGTTACACTTAATTCAAGGACAATTCTTATTTCGTACATACATCATTTTTTGGACTCATTCATTAACAAACCAATGTCATGAGACAACGTAAATGTGGTCTGGCTAATGGCTGTAAAGAAATCCAAGCAACGATGCGGAGCACTGGCCCAGGACACGAGGTGCTGACAAGCATGTTAGATGATTGTAAAGGTTGGTTTTGAAATTTACACTCGTTGTAATTTCCCCTCAGAAAAAAGGGAATACGGAATTGATTAAATTGCAAATGTGAAAAAGATAAATGTTTTGACTAACCCCAAGTACTGTGTAAATTTACAGCAAAGATTTTCCACTTTAGAGCTGGGATACAGCGCCTCACTAAAGTACTTTTTCAGACTGTCACATTACAAACTCTGAACATGTGACTGTTTTGTATTTTGCCGAGATTTTATGCAACAGATACAAAAGGTAGAGAGAAATTGTGATTTGGAGGGAATACACTGCATTGCAGCGTACAAGATACTACAAGTGCAGCATTCATTGACATTCAGAATATGTTGATTCTAAGCCTTCTAAGAATGCAAAACAGAAATTAAAAAAATTAAGAAGATATGTTTGCAAAATCAACAAAATATTTGTAGCTTTTACCATGACAGAACAAGTTATCTGCACTGGCTCTTGATGAAATATAGATGAGAATTTGTCCTGGAGCTATAAATACACCTGAGCTCTTTTTTCAATGTGGGGTAATGTGGTGTGATGTCTTGGCTGTACAAAATTAAGCATGTGTTCCTTTCAGTCTTTCATCTTGTTGGCCAAAACCAATGAAAAAACTTGTAAATAGCCAGTAAAGCCCAGTATGTTAATCAGCTGGGAGTTTCCCCCCATACCAAGAAACAGCTCAGATTTACTCTGTAAACGAGCTTCATTTAAACACAAAACTTACCATTTTAAAACCTTCTAAGCTGCAATTTAAAAATGAGTGCTTTCTTCATGACTTTGATGAGTATATTTACTGCAAAAACAACAATTACAACTTTCTTGGAAAATGATGTTTTAATCTCCTACCTTCAGGTCACAGCGTGAGCCTGGAAATTTAACTCCAGAGAGAGTGAATCTCATGTTTATATCCTTTACAAGATAAGACTACAAACGATCCTTAACATTTTAATATAAACTAAAGTAGTTATTCAACATCTGTGGAAAAGGGGGTTTCCTGAGATTTAGGTATTGTTGTTGAAACACAAAGAAAGCAGAATCATCTTTACATAAATTAAATTACTAAAAATCTAACAATGTTTTTTTTTTCTCCATTTCTGCTCGAGCAGCTTGTCCCTGGTTTTACTGTGGCGCGTCACAAATGGCATCATGAAGACCGCAGGAGAAAGACGAAACTAAACATGTGGAGACATTTAAATTAGAATTAAGTTATGAAGCAATATCTCAAGCTTTGAAGATCTCACAGGCACTGTTCAATCCATCATCTGAAAATGGAAAGAGTTTAGCACATCTGCAAAACCTACCAAGACATAACCGTCCTCCTAAGCCGACAGGCTTATTATCCACAGAGGCAGCCAAGAGGCTAATGGTAAATCTGGAGGAGCTGGAGAGATCCACAGCTTAGGTGGGAGAATTTGTTGATGGGTCAGCACAAGAACTATATCTGGTTGCAGTACAATGGAGCTTGTTACTGTTCAGTATTTATGAATTTTTATGTGGAGCATAACTCCAAAACCCATCTATTCGCAGATTTTTGAATAGAGAATATCTGAAATATTCGAAAAAGAATGCAGCCTGGGAACCTGAAATATTTTGGTGTAATGCTACTCGATGTGCTACTTGGCTGGCTTTTGAAAAACAGCCAATCTAGGAATGGTATTTATCTCCCTTTGTGCCGACAGGCTGAATCCCCTTAAGTGGAAATAAGGAAAAATGTAGGTATTATCAATGTATTAAATAGGCAGTTAAAAGCGTTTGAGGGCTCAAATATTTGTAGATTCTAGCTGCTTCTGTGCAGATGTAGTCCATTACGCCTGGAAATACCAGGATGCATTAGATTGCACTATGAAAACTTATTCAAAACACTTAATTACTTCAACGATACCAACATCAATGGCAATAATCTGCATACCCGACACTGACATATTTAAAATAGTACAGCTGCTATATGTCAATTTATTCTTGATGTTGCCAATTTAAATCCTACCCAAAGTTTGTACCTGTGATAAGGGCTATAATCAAGTGAACAATTTCTACTTAATTTAGTTTCTCCTTGAAAGTAAAATCTTGATTAGTTTTCTATATAAATTTAGGCATTAAGTTAGTCTTTGATGTAACTGTGCAGGTGTTCGACTCCCGGCCTAAGGCATTTGGTAAATGCTTTTCCTTCAATCTCTACCCTTTTTCTCGTCAGGTTGCTGTAAATGAAGGCCAATACCAACATCAAACTTTATTATAATTCAGCCTCTAGATTCTTATGGCTGGTAGAGTCGCACACTATGCATTATTTTAGGTGGTGAATCGCATAAAATCCTAGTAAATACACTGAAATTTGTGCTTTTAGATGAAAAACCTCAACGGGTGGAAATACTTTAGCAAGGCACTGTAGGCTAGGAGTGTTTGATGGCATAATTAGCATAGTTACAATATATTTAACTTGTAGAAGTGTCATATGTAATTGTTTAGCAATCAAGTAGAAAACCCATCTGGCTTTAAAGTCATTAAGGCCTTTGTTTTAGATCCCCTACTTGGGCAGGTGTTGCACTGTCAGGCTCAGCACTAAGGCTTTAAAACATTCCTCTCCATGTGTTTTTTGTTTGCTCAAATAAATCTGTTCTCTTCCAGAATTAAGCTCTGGAGCAAGACCTTAAATAATGATGAAATATATCATTTTTCATTGAGAGAGGGTCCAGGCTGTAAATTCTTACCCGTATCTCAAAGGATCAGAGATGTTTAGCTAAACATTAGCCAGCGCTAAAACAAGCACAAACTTGACAGCTCTGGTTGGATCACAGAGAACTGAGAAGTACTTAGTTTCCCTCTGTTGAGGCCCTGGCTATTGGACCGTAAGGCATCATGCATCTGTATGATTTACGAACCAGAATATCAGAGGAGGGGGCAGACCTCAGTCGAAGCTAATGGATTTGGGTTTGTTGTGCTGCAGCCAGAGCTTTACTGTGAATGATTTGTGATGTTCGACAACAATCATTCAGGTGGATTGTCCATGTCTTGATACAGACATGCCACCAATGAGGCCAAAACAGGAAATTTTACATGAAAACCTTCCATCCCTTGTTAGAATCCCCAACAATGAAATATGAAAATATTCTGTTCGTGTTCCAGCTAAAAAATTTACAATGGGGTAATTTTGTTTTTCTACTTTAAAGCAGTGGTAATTTATTGGGGTAAAGTGACTTAGTGAAATAAACCTCACATTTCAAGATAAAAATAAAAGAGTTGCAGGAAGGTAAAATCATTATCGGAGCAGATTTGTGAGATGCAGATTCACCAGGGAGACACAAAAACTGAGCAAACTTGTAAATAACTGCTTCCTTTTGGAACAGAAACCTTGATCATCATACAAGCACCTAAATGCAGACAGAAGCAAAAAGAAGAAGAGAAAGAAGATAGGTGACTCACTTTTATCCTGTTCAGGAGGCTCCATGATGTCACTGTCTGTGTCACTGGGAATATGCCAAGGCTGTCTGATGGCCTGAAGCTGCTGGTAAAACTCATCCTGAAATAGAAAAAAGAACATAACAGTGGAGAATTGATGCGAGACAGAAATATGGATACTAGGAGAGACTGTTATTAGCCAAAGTATCTCAGTTTGTCAGGCCACATGTTAAAAGCCATAATTAAGGTCAGACGGATTTATGGCTTAAGTAGTCATTAAAATGTAAACGTAAGGCCTAAAACTCAGTTTCAAAAACAGCTGAGGTTAAGTATAAAAAGTAAAGACAAGCTAATGTGAAGACCGTAAAAGACAATAAGTATGTATATTCTCCTGTTTTCCGAGCCAAAACAAAAGGGTAGTGTTAATCAATAAGAAACAGTCTTTAATTCAAAGAGGAATCCCAATGTGAAAAACCCCAGTTAGTCTACAGAACATTAAAAACTATAAGAAAAACCCCCCAAATATTCTGTTTTTGAAACCAACAACAGATTAGGAAAATAAAAGCAGCCAAGCACGGTGGTAGCTTGATGGTCTGAAGCTGCTTTGTGTATTCAAAATCTGAAGGACTTAATTAAGGGAACTATAAAATCTTCTTTCTGTCTGTGCTGCTGCTATCAACACATAATATTTCTATGACACCTCAAATCACAGCACACTTTTCTCACATTTTAGTAAGCCAGTACAAGCCAGTGCACTTGATTGAATCCCTTTTCTGGTTCAGAATTATTGTAATTCTCTGTGGTATAGTCTAACAAGATATCATTAGCATAGAAACTGAGTCTTGTGACACAGTTTCACAAGACTGTGTCACAAGTCTGTGTCTCTGGATGGGTGCATTACAACCATAATGCACCCATCCATAGATGGGTGCATTATGGTTGTAAAGAAACAATTATACAGCAAGCAGCAAAAACAGTGGTGGATGACAGGATGGATTTTGATTTTGATGACAAATTCTGACCGTCCTATTTGAATGTTGCAGCTGAATACTACACCGATCGGACCATGCAGGTAAGCTCATTCCATTTACAGAGTCTGTGTTAACTTTTGAGTCAGAATGACATTGATTTGTGGCCCTGAAAACTGCACATTTCACAGTAGAATGGGTTTACTATAAAAAATGAGAAAAGGTGCAGCTCTTGAGGAATTATGCCTAAAAGTATCTATTCAAGATTCAAAATAACTCTCATGCAACAAAGAACTTTGTTTCAAATAGTAAATGACATGGGCATCTCTACATAGAAACTTAAAAAAATATAATGAAAAACATGTAAATTGCATTTTTTTAAAACCTGACAATTGTCAAATTCAAATGGTTTGAACTAATAACTTAAAGAAGAAAATCTGACTGCTTTTCATTCAATATATGCTGTATGGGGTTTCAGCCTCTTCTTGGCTTCTACCCAGGCCTTCGTTTGAAGGATTTAGTCTCACACGTGAACAGGTGGCCCCAATAAAAACAGACTGGGCACCCTCGAATAATGTTTTGGGTAATGTCACTAAGTGTCAACTGGCGTAACTGTCAAACTGCATACAAAGGGACTGTAAAACCCCTGCCCGTCATTAGGAAAGCCTTCAAAAAAGGTCTCGTATTTAACAGGGCTCCTGTTAAGTAGATCATGAAAGGAAAATAAGAAAGAAATCCCTCTGAAAACACCTCTTTAATGCCAGGCTCATTTTTCCACAATGAAATGACATCCTACTGTACAGACCTCCGTGGCTCTGCATGAAACCCCACACGAAGAGTGTGCACGTTTTGGCCTTGTGCATGCACTCAGTCATAATCCGTCTCTGTAAATTCTCCCAAGCTTCTCACTCTTGGTGTTCCATTGCTTTGAAGTAGAAAATATTTTTAAGCCATGACCAATAGCTGCATCCTGTGTATTAAACAACATGTGTAAAATTGATCTTTTTTTTACGCAGATGTATACAAACTGATTTTCAATTTAAACACTGATTTTATTTGCTGTCTAGAGAAGATGTGCTTGCCTTCAGTATCTAGGATCCACACATGGATCTACTCAGAACAGACAGACACAAGGATTGCTAAAGAGGCAGAAGTAAACAGCTAGACCGCCTCTGTCTAAAGGTTAAGAAAATATACAAAAACTAAGTGCAAAAATAACAATTTGTGGTCCTTGTGTTTGTGGACATTTTGTTTGCCTAGCCTATACTTTCTGGAGTCTTGTGATGATTATTTCCAGGAAATTCCTGTGGAAACCCAGGGATTATCCTGTCTGTCAAGAATTTGCATTTATAATGTTTTGTGAAGTTTTAATTTTTTTTTTTTTTTTTTCACATTTTGTTACGTCACTACCAGGAACTTCAACAGATTTTACTGGGATTACCTTCTTTTTTTTTCAAAGAAAGATTTGTGTTTAGCCCTCTTTTACTCACCCCTTTAAGAAAATTTACTTCAACTAATTGCAAACTAAATTCAGATGTTCTAATGCACTGCACCCCGAAGACCTAGGACTGAAAAAAAAGCCTAAGGACTGAAGGTGTGGAGAAGCTTTAAGTCAGAATTAGGATATAAATCAATATCTCAAGCTTTGAACATCTCACAGAGCGCTGTTGAATCCATTGTTAAACAAATGGAAGTAAGGGACAACTGTACATCACAACAAACAAATAACTCCTTCAGTGAAACAAGAAGACGGCAACATTACCATGTGGGGATACTTTTCTTTCAACAGACACAAAAAGCTGGTTAAGTTCATAAGAAGATGGATAAAGCTAAATACAGGCCAGTTCCAGAAGAAAATTTAAGGTTTCCTACAAAATAATGGGTCAGAGGTTCAACTTCCAGCAGGACAAAGTGCTTGTTCTCCATCTGAAGAGAACATCTCTTAACATGTTCTCTTTAGATTGAGAGAACATCTAAAGGTCTCTAAATGTAAAGGCCATCTGTCTCTAGATGGGAACAGTTAGAAAAGACACTATGAAAATGTAAGTAAAGAAAAAGTTGCTTCTACAAAGTACTGTGTGAACTGACCACACTTTAATGACACTTGTGAAAAAAAACATGTGTTTTCTTACATTTCACAATGTTACTTTGAGATCGTCTATAGTAAAAAAAAACCACAGCAGTGGTTGCACAAGTAAAGACATGATGTATAAGCAGTGAGATTCCTTTGGCATTTGTTTCCAGTATATAAATGATTAACTTGACTTTTCAATGTTTTTAAAAGAGAGGACAGCATACAGCTCAGCACAATTAACTGTTTCTTGGACATTTTGTAGTAAAGGATATGGATAAACATTGATATCAGTGTGCTTCAAAATCAAAATGCTCATCTGCTGCTGTCTTACCTCAGACAGATACGCCCGAAGGCTGGCACCAAGGCTGTCTGTGGTACTTAGCCCCGGAGGGGTGAGCAGTGGTCGAGGAAGTGGCGGCTGACTTGTGGGTGTCACAGGTCGGCTCCTTGACCTCCGGAATGTTACTTCTTTATGAGCTCCAGGGTTAAAGGAGGAGCGTGTCAATAAGCTGTTCGGGGTCAGGGGTCTGCTGGGTGTTCTGGGTGTTCGAGTTCTGCTACCAGGGTTGCTGGGGGTCCGGCCCATTGACATGGATAGAGAGGTGGGCTTGGGGTTCAGCAAGGGGAGGCCGATACCGCAGGACTTGCCCGAAAGGCCACCGGCTGGAGACTGAGGCCTGGAGATGAGACTGGTGAGAGGAAGAGTGTCTGGTAGTGTTCGGTGCCGTAGTGGGGTGTGGAGTAGACTTCCATGTGGATTGTTGGTGCTCCGACTGGTCATCTTTCCTACTTCTGCCAGTTTGGCCAGGTCTTTCTCAACCTCTGAGAAACGAAAGGAGTTTCAATGTCAAGGTTCTTATTTAAACGTAAAGGAGAGATGTTTTATTACAAATAGTGATAAAAAATATATGAAAAAGATCTACAAGATGACAGAAAAAAATACCTTTGATCAACCTTTTGATTAGCTATAATCCCTTTTCCACACACAGTGTACTGAAACCTCAAAATGTCAATATTATATGTTCATGATCCTTTAGAGTCTGATCTGGATGTCAATATGTCAGAGAGCAGCTAAAGTTTTTAAAACAATGCATTATTAATTTAAGAATACTTAATCATAAATATGAACAACAAAAACATGGAGTCATTCAATACAATGGTTGTATGTCTGTAACCTTAAATGTGGAAACAGATGATTGATTATTTGGATTCTTTAATCTCTTTAAAGAGCAAAGAATGTACAAAAAAAACAACTTTTTTTGATTGACTTTCAACTCAGCTTGGCAATATATTTCCTAAAAGTCAATATGTTGCCTACAAGCCCTCATCATTGGCTGATGAGGGCCTAATGGTTGGTCTCTGAGATGCCAGCACCCCAAGGCACTTGAGCTCTGAGACTCGGATGAATAGAATTAGATGGAGGTTTGCCTGAGTGAGAACCAGGACTGATTTACTGCACATTTCTTTGTTTGTTTTTCTCATCTGTGTAGATTTTGCTACAATTAATGTTTTTCGTTCATTAGTTGTTCAGGATTAAAATTCTAGCGAGATTTTTTCCCCCAGTTACACTCCAATGAAGAAAAATTGAAGATTTGTTTTTCTAGTTTGTGTGTCTTTCACTTCTAATAGGGGATTCTTAGAGACTAAGAAGATTAACATAATTCCAGATGATTATTAAATCTCCATGGTTTATTTGTACAGCTTTTGATTTGAAGTGGAACAATTTTAATGATTACAAATTTATCTTAAATACACAAAATCTCTTTCTTTCTATTAATGTGTATTTGCGAATTTGTTTAAAAGACAATAAAGATTTAATCATTCAAAACAGAAAAGTAACAGATCTATTCACATCATTTAATTTAAAGTAGATATCACTTCTACATGACACAACGTCTTGGCTTATTTTATCCACCCATTTATGACAAGCTGGATTAACGCATATCATTTATCCCATGTAGAACTTTTATAAAGATTTTTCTTTGTAGTTTTCAAATCTTTTTTCCACAAATTTAACTGACATTTGGACTCAGTTTGCAGATCTTCGTGATAGTTCCTGTAATACTCTGTACAAATCCCAGATCACTATCAAATTATCTTCCAAGATTCCATCGTAACGTCACCCCTGCTTTTGATCACAACACAGAAGGGGGGAAAAAAACAACAAAAAATGCAGGTCTAAGTCCCACTGGACAGAAGATTCACAAATTTTACTGAGCATTAAAGAGGGCGAGACTTGCTTACTTTCATCCTTCTTCTGGGTAATGGATGACAATATTTATAGATCTTGTAAACTGTGGTAAATTCAGCTTCCCCTTAATAAAAAAAAAACTCCCAAGTCGAGGTACAGTGAGCACAGAATGCAAGACTTTTTTCTACCCTTTCATGACAAAAACTAATTTGTTTGCCTCTCTGCTAGTTTTAGAAACAATTTTTGTTTGTGAAAGACCAGATTCTGCCAACTTGTGGGATCAACATCTGGCTCATTTTTTCCCCCCTATTTGTTATGTTTCTGATACAAATGTTGGCAATCCTGTCTTCAACAAAACTGTCTGGGAGTTATCATGTGCAAGGCATAATTTCACAAGTGAGTCATCAGTAGTGAGTCCTAAACTGTGTATGTGTGGTGTCAAGTAAATAACAAAAGGAAGCATGACAAGCATTCCATAAACTTTGACTTCCTTGTTTTTGAGTGAATGGTGCTTTTGCTCCCATGCAAACATTTTCCACAAGCTAATATGAACCACATGTTGCTGCTCACTGACAAATGTCCACTTAGTATGCAAAGCAGAAGATGTCTGCAGTTACCCATCATTAAAAAAAACTTTGTTTACAGATGTTTTCCACACAGCTTTTAGGGTTAATCTACATTTTTATTTGACAATCTGTCTACATTTTCAACTTTAGATGTAAGGTACTTCTTATGGAGATACGGTTGAGTTTAATCTGATGAACTTTGCTCATTTGTCTTCCATATTTGGAATGTGCCTTTGTCCTAGAAATAATATAATAATTGAAGGAACTTTTTGCTGTCATTAATTATTCATCTAATTTCCGTAGAACATACTGCTAGCGAAGGGCTTTGATGTTTAGCTATGACTATTTCTTTCCCAGAGTCTGCCACGAACTGAAAATGTGGATTCTCATCGAATGTACCTTTGATCCGATGATTTTACGTTTAGTCATCTCTGCTTTCTGGGGAGCATAATTTACTTTGTTATTTTTGCAATTAACTTGATGTACCTTTTTTTTTTCCATATAAAGTAATCCTGGCTCAGTTGTTTTGCGTTTACTGTATTTTGTTTTCTGGACTGAGACAATGACAAAGCAATTGCTGCTATTATCTTAATGGACTTTGTTGAAGTTGTTTTTCCATAGCATGTACTCACGTGATCAAGTGGTTCAGTGTTTAGAATGTGTCTGTATGTATCCAAGACGGGCCACTGACAGAGTAATTTCTGCTATTAACTCTATGTAGTTTTTAAAAATGAAATCTTTATCACTGCTTCTATTTTTTATTCTGTTCTTGTTCAAATTGAAAGGTTTGGTTCCACTGTCATCACCTCCCTTCTCAATGAATGGGATCTCTGATCAACTTAATTCAACTATCCATCCATTTTCCTACCCCCTTGTCCCTTACTGGGGTCAGGAGGGTTGCTGGTGCCTATCTCCAGACATCGTTTCGGGCGAGAGGCGGGGTACACCCTGGACAGGTCGCCAGTCTGTCGCAGGGCAACACAAAGACAAACAGGACAAACAACCATGCACACACACACACTCACACCTAGGGACAATTTAGAGAGGCCAATTAACCTGACAGTCATGTTTTTGGACTCTGGGAGGAAGCGGGAGTACCCGGAGAGAACCCATGCATGCACAGGGAGAACATGCAAACTCCATGCAGAAAGACCAGGGCCGGGAATCGAACCCAGAACCTTCTTGCTGCAAGGCAACAGCTCTACCACCTGCGCCACTGTGCAGCCTTAATTCAACTAAAGTATTTTAATTTGGACTGAATCCTTATAATCGGATCTGAAACTGACGGGATGTTTGGATTTCACAAACATATTGTTTTGTGAAAACTTAGATTACTTTTTTGTGATCTAGTACTATAAAAACATATTGAACTGAAAGATAAAGAGAAAAACAAAAGTAAACTTTAACAATGCAGTTCATAGGCCCAATAATCTGCATGTATTCTGCATGACATCAAGCCTGTGTTTGTGTAGCTTAAACGGTATTATAAATAAGGTACCAAATAACCCTTTTTATTTGGTCAAAATATTTTTAGGATGGTTAAATTTGTGGTAGTTCAGATCATACCATGACATCAGCTTCTGGTTGCATTTAAATTAAGCTTCAAAACAGCACTCTAATTAGCTGACACGCCTGCACAGCTCCTGGCCGTAAGACTGAACCTAAATCCAGGGAAACACCCTGGTGTCACACTGAAATAAATGTTACAGGGTTCAAATAAAAACTGTTTCTGTGTGACTGTCTAGTTTGCGTTTCTAACCGCCTACACTGTGTTAATAAATTCTTATGTGATTATTATATTCAACCGTAAACAGGATATGTTCGTTAGCTGTCCATTCCCGTAAAACCGATGCGTTGTACTGAAGAATATTTACAATTCTAATGATAACACCACATGTTTTTGTTTCGTAAATCTCCCTCCTTTCCATAAACGGTTACAAGAGTCATGATCTTACTGTAAACCAGTTCTAACAAACTTCCTAACATTAAAAGAGCAGGCTAATAAAAGGAGAATCTTTTTAAGATTCTGTACTGCTGATATAGTAAACATAGTTCTACTTTTACAACAACTGATAGAAACTGACAGCTTCTTGTGATCAAAGATGTGGGAAAATGCACACATCAAAATACAGCTGGTATTAAGTTTGCATCGTTGTGATCTGAATTTCAGATTAAGGAGACAGAAAAAGAAAGCAAAGTGGAAAATAAGACAGAGAAGGAGACGAGAAGAAGTACAAACAGACCGAATCTATTAAAGCCTTTGATCAAGAAGCAGATGCACGTGCTGAGAGTACACGGCCACAGCACGCTATAAAACCATTCAGAAATCATGCAAGGATTATTGGGTCCCTCCTCTGAAAATAAACAAGAGCACTAATGACGTACTTGCCTCCAGGCCTACAACTACGCAGAATAAAGCCTGCTGGATAAATTAAAACACCACCTACTGAATTTAGTAGAAACAGACAAAGTATACTTTCCCAACATTGCAATGTTTACAATAAAAAGATCATTCAACTTCGGTGCAATTAGAGAACTTCCAGATGCATCCAAAAGCCATGAGATCTTCTCACAATAAATTGCCAAATTTCCTAAGTCAACAATTGTTTAAAAATTTAAGAACGAAAAAGGAAATTAGACATTTGAATGATATATAGTACCTTAAAAGTAATTAGTGCCACTTGAATAAGAGAAACAAAAGGCTCAAAAGGTTTTTCCACAGAATTGCAGGGCAATCGGACAGTGAAAAACACCACTGCTTGTCTTAAAAACCTTCTGATGAGAGTTGAGAAAAAAAGGAAACAGATTTCCAATCATGTTGTACAAATGTGTATTTAAACTTTACCTAAAACATTCTAGCTAATTCTGAGTAAATATAAAGTGTTATATTATTTCATAATTCAAACTATTTCAAAGGATATCCAAATTAATCCCGCTCTATGTGAAAAAACATAACTTGACTGTAAAATCCACATGCCTGGAATAAAGGTAAAACAAGTTCAAAATATATATATATATATATTCTCACAATGTGCTGCAATAAAACAAAGACATAAATCAGTCTAGTGACTTTTTAAATAAATAATTTAAATACTCTGTACCTGAAGAGGAAAATCTGATGCTATGTCTTCTGAACAGTAATTTGCTTACATTGAATAAAAAGACATTTTCTTTCTCAGTCATGAGACAGATGGCATAGACAAGTTGAAATACTTAAATTATTTTTGCTTGAACATCTTGAATGAGGCCTTTGCTAAGAAAGATCCATCAGGATGGTTAATACACATGAAAAATAGAAATCAAAGCTTTTGGCAATCTCTGCATTAACTGCGTCATCTTAAAAACATATGCTACTTTGTGGACAAAAAACCTTCAGTTCACTTTGTTCAACCAATATGCTTCAAATAATTCTCGTATGTGATGATATGTACAGGCTTTTTACACAGTGTGATGCTGTCAAACTGAGTGGGAAGACATGCAAAAAAACAAACAAGTGTGCGACACATGACACTAAATGGCGCCTTTCCCTCTAGCCTACATTCCAGACTACAATCTGTTTCATAAACCAATACATATGTGATAAAATGGTGACAAGAAACAGCCTCCAATTCTCTTAGATGTCATACATATCAAAGATGAGAACTGGATACCATGAATAATATAGGTCAAATTGCAAAACAATTCAACATTCCTGGAATATGTCAATATATAGAAAAAGCTATAAGCAGTTCAGCAGTTTTATTAAACCAATCTGACATCACTGGAGTTAAAATAAATATTAAGCATGTGGAGAGTGACATTTTTATTTTGTCTTGTAGCAATTTTACTGAAAAAAAAAAAAAAAAAGGTTTGATTCAAGCAAGGCAATGCTTTAACCAAAGGGAGCACTTTCTTTCTTTGGCCAAAAGTAACACATACTTTGGCTAGACTTTCCCTTGCTGTAATCTATACCCCCATAAATTCTATGAATAATAATCCAAAGTATGTGTACATGTGTGGAACAGCAGATCAAACATTTTTTTTGCAACAGCAATGTTTTTAGTTGGTGATTTTCAGTCCTGTAGTAGCTTATATAAAAATATCTATCCTTCTTTTTTTGCCACTTATTAGACACAAGTGACAATGAAATGCAACAAGTGTTAAACTATCTTTACTGCGATTCTCTCCATTTTATGCTTTAGGGTGTTTGGTGACAAACAGTAAAGACTTTTGACCAGACGCTTATCAGATCACATCACTGCCAAGTAGATTTGATTAAAACATGTTCACAGTGTCCTGCTGGGCCAAGACTGAGGACATTACTTTTTGGTTACATCCCCATCTTGGGTTACAAATTTATTTTAAAATAATCAACTGACCATCTCAAAATGATGTTTCATTCACTAAGTGATCAGATACCTAGAAACACAGTAATAACCATCAGACCTCTTCACAAAGGGGACATGTTTGTTTATAAGGAGTGTGAGATAAAGTCTCGCTATTGTAGCAATTGTGCAAATACTGTGAGAGCTCAAAACTTCAATTCTGTGGAATGTGAGAGTTGTGGCAAAATTTTTAGACTTGTCATTAAACCGATGGCAGTGTAACTTATGTAATAAATATGTGAATTTTCCAAACAGCATAAGTCAAATTAAGCTGTGGGCAAATTTTAAACAAAAACTTAAGTTGTTTATTTAAAAGTAAAACAGCTGTGTAAAACTTTTGGTTCTAAATTATCTTATTGTGGTTTATTTGCTTTGCTTCACATCATCTACCCTTAAAGAATGTTGTCATTCTGTTCCTAAAACTACATCTGGGAGAAGGCATTGCAAATTTGCACAGGCATAAAAATGTTTTGGTACTTTTGTATTACTAACCACTTGTCCCTTTTAGAAATAAACAGCAAATGAATGAAAAATAAAAGAAGAAAAACATTTGAAAATAATTTATAGTGAAAGTTCCTAAAACAAGCACTGAAACTCTACAGGCATAAAGACACACTGCAAAAACATATTCATCATAGAAACATGCACATGTACACACACACTGCCTACCAGCAAGCTGTTTGCCCATGTTCTCCAGCTCCTTGGAAAAGAGGGAGTCGCCAAGCAGCAGCCCCGTCTGCCCAACAGAACTCCCACCTCTCGCAGACTTCAGATCAGCTTCCCAGACAGCCTGACGCTAGTTAGAGAGGGGAGCAGAAAAAATGAGCAAGTTACATTAGAAGAAAGACCCTTCAATTAACTCTTTATATAATTTTCAGCTATTGCTGAAAGTATTTGAGCCATATCTGCTGGGGGGAAAAAAGAGCCAATTATTATTTTATGGGCTTTAGAAAAACACAAGAAACCACAGCAAGTGTAGATGAAAGCATCCAACATGGAGGGAACTCTGTTAAGTGAATGTGGCCCACTAGACAGTCAGTCGTGGTTTAGGACATTTTTCTATAACCATCAGCAGAGACCCTAACCCTTTGCGCACTGGTGTGTTGGCATTAGGTTTGTCAGCACAATTATAACTCAAAGCAAAATGCACCTTTTTCAAAGTTATTTCATTTCAGACACATCTTCACACACTATCTGTGATCTGTATGGAAAAAAACCTGTCAGACATGCCGAGCTTTGCCAAGTTGTGTAATGGAAGCTTGCCTAATTGTAATTTTATTCTTTTGTGTGGCCGGATGATGTATAGAGTTCGTGAGCTCTAAGCACAGGTGAGAAATAAAACTTGACAGCCATAATCCCACCACCTGTTTGTTTAGTTTACACAAGATAAGTTATGATGCGTCGGATGCCAGCGCTTACATCATTTGATATGCTAAGCTTTTAATGAGAAACAGAGCTGACTTGTCTAAGTGTTGAGATGCTCCGAGACATCTGGTAATAGATATGTTCAGCATACTCCTAAAGCAATACTCAGGGATCGCCCTTTGATATACAAGCACCACAAAGATAAAGTCCACAAAGTATAAAAAAAATTATTACCTGACATCACAGCTACCAAGAGGTAGAAAAGTTAGAAAAACTTGCTAAATCATCACTTAGAATAGTAGTACCAGAAAGTCATAATATTAATAAAAGCAGTACCTGGTTCCAAACCACTGACTGTGAATTAAAAAAGTAACATTTAGCCTGACATTGCTGAATGTCTATCCTCTAAAGTGGCATCGTTGGGAGTTTCTATGCAAAGCATTGGCACCCAATCTGGTTGGTAAAAGAAGAAAATCAAATGTTTTTTCTCACTACAGGTTTTCTCCCCTTCTGTGTTTTTCCTATTGGAACCAGGGCCAAATCAGACAAAAGAGAGTACAAATCTACCCTGAATACTACCCTGGTAGGGAGAAAGGACTTTATGGATGAAGCCTGAAGTAAAGGTTCAGGCTACTTATACCTGAGGAGAAGATTCATAAGCATTTTTTACTGGTTAAGTGTCCCCAGCATTTTGTCATCTACTAGTTTTTCCTCCACTACTGTTGACTCTTTTAACTTTAAATTCTGACAAGAATTTGCAAACTCAAAATTGACACCCATTAACCCATGATGAATATAAATCAGATTTACAGAGCTTGCAATCAAATAAATTGATAAAATCTGGCAACCTTATCAGAAATATTTAACTGAAGGAAGTGGGGACATCGGCTCTCTGGATCTTCGTGACTATGAAGCAAGAAATGCTCCGTTTTTTCTGCAAAACTTTTGAATGTGAAGTTAAAACATTTTTAAGCAATTATTTCCTGTGATACAGATTAAAGTCATCACAACTCCCCAAGATTGTGGATTATTTACAGATTTTAAGTTTGAATGAAAATAAAGATGCATAAATTAATAGAAACGTCCGTGATTTTAAAGTTTGAAGTGATTTTAATTGAGTTTCAGAACTTGATCGCTATGAAATTCAGAAATTCTGCCGGCAATGTGGAGCAAACTCTGGCGTACAAAGACCTAACAACCTGTGTCGAGGTGTCATATGCCTGGAGAACCTCAAAAGGATTCCCTGAGGGACTTGGTCCAACACCTTCTTCAAGCTGACAATATAAATTTAGACTGACTGAACTCCATGCACCCTCCCTATTTATACATAGGGGGACCACCACCCAAGTCTAAAGTTTACATTTATAGCCAGAGCCCGACCTGAAATTCAAGCGAGATCAGGCCAAATGTATTTGTTTTATCGTTGGGTCTGGCTTCTGTGGCACACTTAAGCTGCATTGTTTCAGAATCGCGTCAACCAGCACAGCCCCATGACATTCAGAGTTAAGGAACTCTGCATGAATCTCAAGGAGCTTTTTAACCAACTCAGTGACCTCGGCTGAGTTGGAGACCTGATCGTAAATCCCCAGAGTCCACTTTCTTAATGGAAGATGTGGAAGACGTCCACCAAAGGGTTGCCTTCGATAAATGGTTAAATGTTAATATAAATACTTTTATTATGAACTCGCATTCCAGTTGGAGATCTTTGCTTTCACTACTTTCTTTACGTGGTCATTCTTTTACGCAATGATCCTTGATTTCTACATTCCAAATGTAATTTCATTAATCTTCAGCAACTTTGACTTTTGTTCTCAGTTGATCTTGTTCTCACTTTCTTTCATGCTTTTTTTAAAATTAATTATTTCTCAGCTTTGGGCATGAAAATGAATATGACTATTACGAGCTACACGTATAAATACAACTGAAAAAAATCTTCAAAGATATAAATTTAAATTAATAATCCAAACGGGCTGTTTTGGCAGAGGAAACGCTGGCATTATCTTACCAGCTGCTTACCAGCTGCGTCATGGTGCTAATGCCCAATTGCCAAAGAGCACAAGAGATGGCAGTTCTGGCCCGATTTATAAGCTTATATTTGAATGCCCATGCTTCATAAAAATATCAATCTGAGCCTAGGGAATCTTGACAAGAATTGGAGTTTTGAACAGAGTATTACCCTAAACACACTGCAGCCATAAATCTTTGTTTGAAGAAATTTTTGTTTGACTGGCCAATTACTTTACATGAGTTCCAAACATTGGCTTTGGGTACGTTAGTATAATGTGGAAACAGCAGGTGCATATAATCATTTGTTTTGTAGATTGCATAAACATGTCAGGAAAACAATTTAAAAAAATAAACATGTTTAGATTTTGTTTGTAGAGTTTCTACTTTTTAGTTTGAGATTATGAGGAGCCAATATTTCTTCTGTAGCTTACTTCCCTATTGTCCATAAAAAACAACTTCCCTCAACCAAATCTAAAAATAGATACATTTTAAATCTCTAGAACACTCATTCATTTGTTCTTTATTAAAGTAGACCTAGTGCAGTGCTTAGAAAACGTCTATTACATTAAATGTTCTAACATTTTCTTACGTAATAACAATTGTATTTTATTGGGATTTAATGAGATGGACTACTACAAAGTAGTGAATAATTGCTTAGCGGAAGAAAAACTGCTGCAAAGCCCCAAAGTACAATCCAGTACCAACAATTAACTTCAGATGTAACTCATGATGCAGCCCTATTTACATTTTAATTAGTAAATAGGGCGCATCTGTGTGTAATTCAATCTCAGTATAAATTCAGATGCTCTGTGAAGGTCTCAGAGGTTTGCTAGAGAACATTAGTGACCAAACAGCATAATGAAAACCAAGACCACCAGCGTCTTAAGCCTTAAGAGAGCGCCTAACATGACAAAATGTGAGGAGTATTCAGCGAGTTTTTGTGAGCCTAAGAGTGTCAAAAAAAATTCTGCAAAGACTGGGGATTGGGGTGAGTATTGGTATATTTCAGGAAGGTTCAAGACGGAAAAGCTACCAGTTCATATTCTATTTATAAGAGAGTAATTTGTATGAAAGGATATGATTTTTTTTTAAATTTCATTTGTGGTGACATTTCGTCCACACTCTTTACCAGTTTGTGGCGTAAATGCTTCATTAAACTGTTTGCCAACCACAACTAAACAATTAGCAGAAGAAGAAAAGAAGCCAATCGTTTCTGGGGACCTGGCAACAGAGTCAACCACATCTTCTCACTAATGTAGGAATTTCTGTCCTCTCCTTGCTCAGAGTTGCTCTCAGCAATTGGATGAATCACTCTGAAGCTGTGACTCTTTGGCAGGGATTTTATGCTAAGGTAAGAGCTCTCTGAGAGGACAGAGGATCTTTGAAAATATGGCCCCAGACCTAAATCTACTAAAGAATTGATGTCTGCAGAAGCTGTCCTGTCAGTCAGGATAGCTTCTGCAGCTTTGCAAAGAATGACCAAAAACTGAAAATTGCAGCCTCTAGATATGCAAAACTGGTAGATGTATATCTGACCTGCAGCTACAATAGTAAAAAATATTGCAATTGTAAAGAAAGAAGCGTATGTATGCTGCACGTATTCTTTCCTTGCATTTCACAATTATGCACCACTTTGTTTTGTTCTGTCTCATAAAACCCCAAATAAAACCCACTGAAGTTTATGGTTTTAACATGTCATAGGGATGTGAAGCCTTTTACAAGATGTTGTACTCCATTTTTACTAAACATGCATCTGAGCAAAACAAGGAAAACTGATATTCTCTTATGTGTAGCTGACCATTAAATTTCAAGTCCATCACATTGATCTTGGTGCCTGTCAGACACATGAAGCATTTCGTGGCAGCAAAACCACATCACCACAAGCCAATCTTTAATTACAGCCCTCATAAAGCAGTGATGTGAGCTGAACATCATAACTGAATCCACTATTCGACTATTTCTTTTTCTTTGGTGGTATCTCCCCAAATCCAACAGCATTACATCATCTTCTCCGCCTCTAGCTTTGGGTCTCCTCGGCTGCAGCAGACAAGGCCACCAACATGTTGCAATATTTTAACTTCCCATGAACTGTAAAGCCATTACTAGGCTGTAACATATTAATTTAAAAGGCGTTGCAGCTAAAATTCTTTAGGAAAACCAAATACATATTTGAAATTGTTACTACACAACCACTTTTTTTTGCCCTCTTGTTTTCAATCTTACAAGAATCTAAGTTTATCCTAGAGACTCCAGACTGGAGGCTGAGGCAACCAGTTTTCAGGAGTCCTGAAAGTCTAAACAAAACAACTTTATGCACTGCAAACAATTACTCCAATCAGATAAGATCAACTCGTAAACAAACTACAATCAAATTATCTTCTTGTCTTGATTGATTTTCGTAAACTCATACATCTTTAGGAAGTTCAATAGAAAACATCTACATGTACAATCAGGCATTATAATGCAGAGAAATATGTAAAAAGCATAAATGGCTCAGTGTAATTTGGGAAACATGAATCGAACTAAAACAGTCTTGATTAGAGCCTGAAAACACATAATGAAGTAATGAAAAGCAATCTCCATTTCATTTTGCAGTCGTCGTCCTCATGCCAGACAATATAAAGCTTTTTTTCCCTTTTGTTTTGAGGCTAAGTTTAGATGGTTTAATATGCAGGAGAAAAAAGTATTTCTTTTCCATCTCCAGCAAACGGAGATAGACTTTCATTGAGTAGATATGCATCAGTGGTGCAAAACCATATTTTAATAATGCTCTCTATCTCTATGTGAACACAAAAAGAAGAAATTCAAAACAAAAGTGGAAACGACAAATATGGATCCAACTTTTTTTTTTATTATTATTTGCATGATGAAATCAAGTTAGCAAAAAACAAAAAAACAAAATGGATGGAAGTCTTAATATGTACTGTGTGTTCTCAGCTATGCGTGTGGTCAGCTCTTAAGATCCCCACAATCTGGGATTTGTGCCAGTGTGGCTTAGCATACAACAAGAACTATTAAAAAAAGAAAAAAAAAGAAGAACTGTTTAATATTTGTGTGCACTTATCGAGCTAAAAAAGATAATCAGAAAAAATTTACAGGCTGAACCAGGAAACATAATTCTGTCATGCACATCTTATTTTATAATGTGCTTTGTGGCTTACTGAAACCTCCTTTAATACTTATTAGGCATTTATAATCTGCTTCAGATGGCACTTGTTGGTTTGGAGTTGACCCACGGCTATTATGCCTCTAAACCACCAAGGGAGGTGGTCAATGAGACAAGTTTGCAAGTAGGTGTGAAGTGGGAAGCAGAATGCGGAGCGATTAATTTTAATCGCTAGGCCCTTTAAAGCCAAGCTGGTTAACTTGAGTTTCCACTGGCAAAGGTCTAGCACCAAAAAACTGAACAAAGGAAAGAACCATCTCCATCAACAGCTGGGGGTGGGCTCAAAGGGAGCAGCAGTCAATCAAAGCACTGTGAACTTCAACAGAACGCCATAATGAGAAAACCCTGATTGTTTAATGGCCGTTGTTGTTTAGATGTTGTTTAGTGTACATTGTTTTGCTGTTGCCACGGTGATCCCCTCTCGAACGACTTGTGGCTTCAGCAGGGTAAAGCAAGTAAAAGTTGCCTTTATGACTATGAGGGAAAGCAACTGAACTGGGAGGTAAGCATGGGTCTAGTGCTGATATCAATCAGTTAAAAAACTAAAAAAATAATATCAATAAATAAATAAATAATCTAGCCATGCTTACATTCTTTATAAGGCACTAGAGAAAATGCCAGAGGGGCTGGAGTTTTCACCAGAGCAGCCTAGAGCAACTTAGCTGTACAATGCTGGTAGAGTCAGTTGATCAAAAAAAAAGCTTAAAATGCAAGTGTTGACAAAAACCTTCTATTCATGATAAACATACAAATGAGCTGCAATAGTTGCTTCTACTACATTAATACTTTCAAATTTACATTTTGCAAAGCATGAGTGGCAGGTCTGATAGTAAATTGAAATTTTTTTTGTTCTTAATTTGCTTTTTTGACCATCTTGAAAAGAACTGTTCAATCTCATTTCCTTTCTAAAACAGATCGAACAGAATTCACAAGAGGACAGCAAGAGCCTTGTTTTCTCTACAACTATAGTGGTTAGTGTTGTCTCTTCTAGCTATGACCAGAATAGGGAGCTGACAGGTTATTAGAGGCCATGCAGCACTTCTAATCATTTCCTTTTGTTTTGGCACACAACAGATTCACCTAATGAACTTTATGGACTTGTGTACCAGAGGCAGACAAAAACAAATAGCATATTGACAATAACCCTATTAGAGTTTCATTTGGGAATTCCAAAGACTTGACGTCGACCAGTCCATGTGTAATAGACTATCAACTTAAACACGCATCAGTAATTTGACTGTTTTGTTAAAAGCTAATTGCTTCACATGTTGGTTTTGCCTTTGTTGTTTAAAGGTGTCCCTATTACAAATCAAAGGAAGATTTTAATTGTCCCACGGCAATAAATTCAGCCAGATTTGTTAGTACCCTTGCAGACCCTTGAAACAGTGCTTCATTTCTTCTAAAAAGGAATTAATTAATAGTTTGGTAATATTTATTGTCCATGTATGTAGAAAAAAAATCCATCTCATATGTTACTATGCTTTTTCTAATTATTTCTGTTAGGTTTACCATCTTGGGTCTTATCTATATCACGTGTGCCAAACATTAATTACTGATACTTCAATTATAAGAGCTGAACTGTAATCAAGCTCCTGGTACACCAGTGGAAATGTAACCCCAGCTTGCTCAGATCTATATTTAGTATGTATAACATCAGATACTTTATCTGATGTTATTTTACCAAATACATTTATGAAAAGATTTTGAAGATTCATCAATTTCTTATGAGTATTAGGATTATAAAAATTTGATTCATATGTTGAAGAATATTGTTTCAAAGTGTTACAAAGTTAAAAGATTAAATTGCTGCATAATAGATTCACTGTTAGTATGGAGAACATCTGTAAATATTTAGTTGTAACATCTTTGTCAGGTTGGGAAAGAAAATATGTAAAAATAACAGTAACTTTTTTATAAGGTTCATTTTAGTAAAATAAAGTTAAAACTACCCTATATCAACTTTATCTTAGTGTATTTTGAAGTACTTCAGAATATCTGTTCTGCGAAATAGATTTTTTTTCTATTGGTTCATTTGACTTTTTTGTGTTCTCATTATTTTGGATTTTCATCATTATGATAATAATCCTGTACATTTTGCAATTTATGAGTGCCTGTAATGAGAAACAAATGCTACAGTTGTTAAAAATCAACCATCTCTACATAACTCATCCACAATGTTTAAATTATGTTGTGAGTTTTACTTCAGCAAAACCAAAAAAATGTATGCGACAAATTATGCCGATGCCAAATACTTAAAGACCATGCAGCAAAACCCTCATAAAATTCCTGCTTTTTATCATGCACATAACATTGCAGCATACTAATTATCTTATTTCTATCAGAGAAGTGAACACTTTACTTTCTCAAAGGCTATGGCCATAACAGGCTTGCCATTCACAGCTAAACCTGATTAAAACCAATCACTCAGGTCTTACAAAGAAGGTCATAGAAGATTTTTTTGAGGGGATTTGCTCCGGCTATTGCTTTAGGAAAGTATTTGTCTTTATGAGGCAATTATCACCTAAAAGAGCTGGCAGAGGCAGGGGGTCTGTGAGCCTAATAATAAGTACTAACAGTTTTAGCTTTCCAACGTTACCAGGCATTTAAAGCCCAAAATAGAACTGTGTAAAGCTTAAATTGTGCATTTTTTATGTACAGTCATAAATATGCCCATAATAAAATATCCCCGAAATGTCTGATCTTTATTTTTTCTTTAATGACAACAACCAGTGGCTCAACAGACAAACTGTCCAGTTTCTACAAATGCAAAGTCTACCTTTCTTCTTATTATTATTATATATTCAAGCACCCCGTCCCTCACACATAAAAAAAACTAATCAACTAATCAATACAGGATTTCTGTCATTCTGTAATTCAGAACGTTATTCAGCTGGACATGAAATGCCCTGCCAACAGCTTTTGCCTTTAAAATAAGCACTTCATCGGTTTGAACCCATATTTTTTCAGCAAGGTTCACATTGAGTTTTACTGACGGTGCCTTCAATTGTGATGCAGATGAAACTAAATGCATGTTCCTAGAACTATCAAGGGAATGACTATCATCTTTGCATATCTAGATACCAACATTTTTGCCAATTCTTGCCTCAGTTAGGTTAAATGGATAATGTAAACAAACGCCAGCTTATATACATTTTGTCAAAAATGCTCAATTGCTTTTAGTTCTGGCCTCCAATCTTCACCAATGTGTTCTCTATCAACGTCAGAGACCATCACAGAACAGTTTTATTGCGTTATACTAAATATATCAGAACATGGGTTCCCATAAAGCTAGTTCGTCAGAATAAAAGTACCCTTTGAAACGTGTGGCATTAATCTATATCATGTTTCACTTATTTATGGAGTTACTAAAATGAATGGAGTTTTCAGTCATCTTCCAATTTATTGAATATGATTGTACTCCAAGATTCAATGCAGTGGACTATTTTTTGGTGTCAGGTGATGTCAAAAGGTAATTGATGGCCCTGGATTTTATTCGGTGAGAGCACAGTGAAATGGGTCTGAATGCAAATACATGCCACACTTTTCAGAATTTTATTTGTAAAATAAAAATCAGACTCCGGCTTTGTTCATTCAGCCTCTGAAAGTCTGCTCCCAGTTAGTGTGGAGCCACTCTGCATCTGCTCCACACACGGAGCTCTGCCTTGGCTCCAAACTGTTCCTACTCTTTAAAAGAAAAACCTACAGTAAAATGCCTTGTCTAACAATTAAATTGGCCCACTATGAAAAAGGTATTGGCTTTTATTGTGCTTATGGAGAAGCTCTAGCCTCTAAGCTGAACACTTTATTAACAGCATGTGAGCGTCTGCCTTTATAGAGGTCTGGTTTGGGCCAACTATATATTTCTTGCCTGAAATGTGTGAGGTGAACAGTGCAGTAAATGCCTACCACCACAGAATTAACAAAGTTTCATTAAATCTTTTTAGCTAGAGTTAAGCAGAGCAATATAGGGTAGATGTGTAATTTGGGCTATCGGTGGTTTTCCACCATCAATTGTTCCGTGAGCTAAAACTCCCATGTGAGGATGGATCGTTTTCTCTCGTAGAATTTTGTTAACAAGAAGCTTGAGGTGGTTTTAACTCAATATCAGACAATAAAGCTGCAAAGGAGGGAGAGCTACGAGGTAATTGATGGCCTGTAAAGTGATCTTAATTGTTCGGTGATGGGTGCAGGGAAGAACACTTACAGAGGCTGTTACTTGAGATAAGGCCTCACATTCCTGAAGTCGACCCGCCACAGTGTCCACCCCGGGCATTGGCGCTGCTCCAGATGTATCCATTCATAACGAGGGAAACAAGGAACACAGCACAGAGTAACAAAAACATACAAATATGCAACCAAACAAAAATATTTAGATCTTTTTCCGCCACTATGTTATGAAACTCACCGGAGATGTCAGGCACAGCTTGCTCAGATATGCGAGGCCTGTGATCCTCTTCAGATCGGCTGTCTGATAGTGTGTCTCCCTGCAGCCTAGAAACAACACACAAAACATACACAGTTGTACAAAAGGCCAGGGAACTATGGATGCAATGCATGTTTAGAAGCTGAGCGTCAGATAACGACGAGTGGAGTTGGTTTCCATCATGCTGAAGCGATAAGAGGAAACATTTACTAAGTTCATAATCTCTGCTGTAAAATGTGGGATGGTGAAAGAGGACACATAGGGGTTAGTTTAGAGGATTTATCCCATGTGAAACAAGAATATTTTGTAGAATTTTGTAGAATATTTAGGTAGAAGTAATTATAGCTGTTACTAATGAGTCAAAAGGTAAATGCATCCGATTCGCTGTGATGTGCTGATTTTTGAGTTATTTCAATCTACTTCATGTTATCAGACAACTTTTTATTTAAGTGATTTTGATTCTACTTATAAAATTAATTAATCAAGAATGTTACATTTGTGGTTCTGTTCTAACAATAGGCTAATCAAATGTGCAACATATGACAAACAATATTTCCCTCCACATCTGGCCATGAACAAGCTATTTTACTTTGTTAGCACATTCAGAAAGAAGCAGCTTCTCTTTACTCACCAAAAAAAAAAAAAAAGCTATAAAATAATATCTTTCAGGTTGTTAAAGTTTAATCCTGGCTATTGCTGCTTTTTTATCACATTGCGTTCTAAGTTCTTCTGGTTTTATTTTTGATTTTAAGTAGATATGTTTGCAGAGAAACATTATCTGGTGTCTTGGATTTGGTGGTTTCCTCAAGGCACTAAAGAATTTACATTCCCAGACACATAAATAAACTGTCAGATAAAAACACAAAGTAATCCATCAACAACCTTTTTCTGCCTTTATAACTAAAACATTGAATTAAAGCCAGTTTATTTTTTGACAAGTCAATTAAAACAAACAAAAAAAGCATCATAAAATGAATGGAGGTCCTGCAAGCCATTTCCATGTCATCAGAGAAAAGAACAAAGAAAAACAACCCCATTTGCTTTTATAGAGCAGCTGCATTCCTAGCCACAGAGTCTACAATAAAAGATAAATAAAAAAAAACATATTTTATTTCTTTTTGTTTTATACACTCAAATCCTTCTGTTGTGCACTGTTAAATGTTATCTGGAAGGTATCTAAAGTATACTAAGTTAACAATTGGGCAAGCCTTCTTTTATGCACTAAAGCTACTTATTCCCTGCAAAACTGACCAGCACTTCTTTAGCAGTGGCTATGCAAGGCTTTATATAAAGTTGAAACCAATGGTTTATATACACTATATAAAATGTGTTTTCCCCCTCTCTTTCACTGCCCGACATTAAACTAGAATAAACTTTTCCTGTTTTAGGTAAACTGATAATTTCCCAAATAACATGTCTGATTATTGTGAAAAGTTGTTTTAGAATGTTTTATCGTCTTCAAATTAAGAATTTTTCTTTGTGTTTCTTAAAATTGCATTTTAAGCCATCACTCAAGTCAACCCATGTCAGTATAGGAGTTGTTTCTCCTCATCTTCCCAGCCTTAGCTACCATCTTCACAAGGTCTTTTGCTTTTAATCTGGGATTGTACCAAAACATGTGGGACAGTGAATTCATAGAAAGAAAAAACATACAAAATTGCAATGTGTTTGCCTGAAAGGTGGAGGGCATGTTGGCAATTCTTGTCCACCTCGGTCCAGTGTTCACAGTTCCATGCAGACCGAAGGAACTATCTAAATCAGTTATATAACTCTAGAAATTAATGGTCCACTGAGCAGTTACCCTCCTTTAATTATCCAAATAACTGTCCCAACAATACGCATACCTGAGATGAAATATTTCTTACTGTAGTCAATCAAAGACAGTTAAATAAAAGGTGATGTATTATCGGAAATCCGCTCATCTGATCAGAGGAGTGTGCATGATGAAAATGTTTCAGAGGCAACAGAATATTTTTCTGACCAAGATGCTTTTTTTTTTTATTTATTAAAACCAACAAAACCTTGGCTAGTTTCCAGTATCGAGTAACTAAGACTTAGTTTCAAAACCGCTATGACTTCTTTTTACACCATTCCTACTATTTAAAGTTCTTAAGGTACAACAAAAAGTACTAGATCAAGTACAGTTTTCTCCAGTTGTAGTATATAATTTAGTCACACTTTCCAAGCTGCAGATGCACACTACTGACCAGCTGGCTGAGAGAACTATTTAACAGTTTTCCTTATCTATTACCAAAGACACACATTTGGCTTTTTCAAACATTGTGTCAAACCCATCACTATAACTAAGCCAATGTTTTGAAACTATAGCTGGGAAAATATGCGCAGCAGGTTTGTTAAAAAAGCAGAGTGTGGGCACAACCCGAGCAGACAGCCTGACTAAACAGTTAATATCAGCCCCAGGTATTTATGCTACTGCTTAAACAGCAGAATGCGAAAAACGTTTAATAATCTGTACAATGAGAGCTTGAAAACATCAAATAAAGATGTTTACTCTAGATCTTTGGTTAGATCTGTAACAAAACCACTAGTAATTTGATGTACAGCAGTGTTGTATATAAAATTCTTTATTAATAACATAATCAAAGAATTAACTTCACATACCAGGAAGATTAAGCATTGCTTTCCTTTTTTCATTTTTCCCTTTTAATCTTTTGTCCAGATATTGTAAATCTCTTCCTGGTCCACGAGTAACTTCAATGTGAGGTCCTATGTTTACAGCTTTAGTTCACTCACACTTCATTTCTACGTTTTCTGAGCCATCTGGCGAGTCGTCATTGAAAGGTGCTTATTTATGAAAGAGCTAATACATACAGCAGGAGTCAACAAATTAATTCAAACATGCCAAAGTTTTTCTAAGCAGACAGTATTTGGTTACCAATACTGTAACCAAATACTGCAATTAGCAGTTTTGTGTATTGCCATTCAAAAATGTGAACCTCCCCAAAATATTAACACTTATCAGTTCATTCAAATAACTCGTTTTGTAATGTTCCTTAAATATTTACACTGAAAATTAACTCAACTTATACTTACACACATGAATTAAAAAACATCTTTGTGTCGAAAAAAAATATTTTTCAAATTTAATGGTAAAAATATAATACTGTACAGTAACTAACAACTACTGTTGACTGAATAAAAGTACTGTAGTCATTAAACAAAAACATAGTGCAGTTTGTTAAAGTGTTAGGTTGTTAACACATCTGCAGTGCAATCCTGCTCAACTACAAGAAGCCTGAGAGAAAACTTTTATCGTTAACCTCAGCTGTAATAGGCAGTAAAAACAAACTAACTTTCTTTGTTTACATCCTTGAAGCATTTTTCCATATCACACTGAGCTACCCAGACAGTTTTAGCACCCTCATCTTCCTCTGCAAGTGTAACAAGGAATCAAATCTGTTTTAATAAATTGATCAGAGATAGCTTTGAGTGACAAAAAAGCTGCCAATTTTAACCCTTTTCAAGTTAACATGGCATTGTTATTTTTCTAAATGTGTAAAGATTTTTAATCATTTAAAACTCTATTGGTCGCTCGCTATGCGCTTTCAGGCCAGATATGTCTTGGTGATCTTCTGACACTGTTCCAACTATCCAAACTATTGTCTGACCTCTGTTAATGTCTGACCTCTGTTAATGTCTGCTCTGGACGGCTGAGAAAAAAAGCAAACAGCAGCTCTCTGATCCATTTATGACCTTCACATTACCCCAAAAATGACAGACAAAACCCAGGCCTGCTTGGTTGATAAAATTCATGAAATATTTAGTGGTCAGGCTTAAAATGAACAAAGCAAGAATTTGTCTGGAACCTAAAGGAGACAGTAAAACAGTGAAGAAGAACAGATGGCTGACATGAAAAAAAGAACATACAAAAAAAAGAATCCAAACAACCCCTCATACACATGCTCCTTTACTTTGTCACTACTGTACCCAGAGCACAAAGGTATAAACAATTTGCTTAGAAACATCACACAATTAAACTGCCTTCAAAGAAAATCCAGAGATACAACACCTCTTCCAGCAGAACCTGAGACAACATCCAGAAGCCTGTGTTTGAAACAAAGCTGATAAGCTGCATGAATGGAACAAAAGTGGCAAACAAAACCAAAACAGAGAAGTCTGCACAGACAAATGTGTGCCTGGCGTCTCATCAAGAAGATACCTGTTTATCTCTGACTGGCATCAACTGAGATCTATGCCCACACCTGTCTGAGGCATCACACCCAAAACTCTGAAATCTGAGCGCTACACTGATGCTGCAAGAGGCAGGAAATGTGTCAGAGGAGAAGACAGCGATAAAAAGAGAAACTATGATAAACTGTACGATTATCTACACAGGGATCATGAAAACAAGAAGCACAGAAACAGATTTAAGTTATTGTATCATTTTGTTTCATTCCCTTTCTTAAGGGAGAAGGAAGGAAGCAACAAATGAAAGGAAGAAAAATAAAACTGTGTGACTGTGATTAATAATATGATTGTCAGAAACAAGCAATCAATCCATATTCTACAAGCATTTAGTTGCTGGTTGAGGCAACAAACCAAAGGAAATCATTTCTGATATTGTCAAATTGTGCCTTCAAACTTATTTGCTCTTCACACTTTCATAGCCACCAGATTAGAAAAAATGTGAAAACATTTACCTTGCACACCTAGAGCAGATGTTGAGGGTAACTTTGGCCTGTGGTTCAGGCTGATAGGAGCTGCGCCCCTGACTGAACTTACTGCCGGACGGAGCCAGCCCCGTTACGCCCTCCATCCGCAGGTCATCCAGGTCCTCTGGGAAGATGAAGCAGAGCATGGTAACGGTGGGGCAGGAGAGGGGAAAAACAGAAAGGACAGCCATTAATCATATTTTGGTCTTTTCCTTGTCAACATAATGCTCTGTGATGACAGCCTGCTGGAAGTCAAAGGGGCAAGAGAGACCATCACAGTAGGTAATCATTATCAGCACAGTCATTCCGATGAGTTTCCACAAGAACATGCAGATTTTGAACTTTTGGATCGCTCTCATCGCTGCAAAATTATTTCCAGTAAGAATTATGTCATGTCGCCACAATGAGGGTGACGAAAGCAAATATATTTACTCTGTAAGAAAAAAATGTACAAGTTATGGAGAAGGGATGAGCAGTGTACAGGTTATCTTGATGTATTCACTGGAAAAGACTTTTTCTTTTTTTTGAGAAGCTGCCAACATGAAGCAACTGAAAGCTAGAGTTTGAACAAAGTTAAAGCCTAAACAGCCTCAGCTGTCAAATCAAAATGAAGCATTTTAACATCAAGGCATCATGCTGCACACATTTCCATACTTCTGTCAGTCACATGGTGCTTTTGTAATAGAGAGACTACTCTTAAGTCAGTCTAAGAGCAAGATTTATGACAGGACATTAAAGTAGTGATGCTGAATAAAATGAAATCAATGTTTTTGTGTCTCAGTGGGGACTTGCTACAGTTAGTTTATAATGATCAAAGAGCCAAGCTCTAAATCAACCAGACAGATTTAGTTTTGAATGTATCCCTCAGAGAAAAAACATATTGTTGTACTTTCCAGGCCATAGTTATTATAGACAGAATGAATTCTCAGAGTAGAAATGGGTCAGTATCAAATATGCCACAATATCACGTTACTTAAACACAACATGTAAATATGATCCAACTAATCTTATTTAGAAAAATAGCAACAGTCATTATAAATGGCAGCTTTATCTGTATCAGTGGATGTGATAAGACAGATAAATGTGCTGGTTTACATAATCAGATACCATTTTTTCGTATCACTCTCATGGTCTTTAAAAGATGAATGGACTGGTACGACGGCATTATTCAGTTTACGATGTAACAGTTCATGTACCTACAAAAAACTCACTTGATACATCAAGGAATCGATGAATAAAGCTTTTACATTTTTTTTAATACAACATTTAATTATCTCTTAGTAGAAGAGTAGCTCTAAGTGTTTTTTTGGGGGGGGTCAGGGGGGCTTGGATCCTGAAAATAATTTCCCTGAGCAGTCAAAGTCGTCTTTGCAGTAAACCTGAAGGAAAGTGCAGGCATCTGCTTTCAGGCATCTGACTAGCAGTCCACAGCAGCAGGTAGGGCCGCAACAATGAGCTCCATAAATCCAGATTAAATGCTGGTCATTCCACTAATGTAATCTCATTTAAAGGACTTGAAATCTTAGGATTTGCATGGTGAAGTTTTTGCAGTTTTGAAACTGAACTCTTTTTTTTTTTTTCCAGTTTGTAATATGCCTAATTTAATCTGTGTTTCTTGACTTTTAATATTCTGTTAACTGAAAATACAGAGTCAGAGTTCAATAGTAGGGGGAGAGGGGAAATGTCACCATTTATCAGTGAAAGGTGGGGTTCATGTTGAGGTCATATATCAAATGTAGTGTGAAGGCTGCTTGACTTTCAGTGTGGTCAGATATCTGAAACCAGAACTAAAACATTTTTTCTTTTGTATCATATTACAGTGTCCTGTGATAGAAAGAAAAAGAAAACCCATAGGTTTGACACCTTGGAAGATGAGAATGCATAACTAATCACAAGGATTGGATTTGATGACACTTCCTCATGAGAACTCTCTCCCTCTATTCAGCCATCATAGTCGTACAAAACCCCCAAAGATCTTATCTGTCTGACAAAAAATAATTCTGACTAAACATAAACGTCTTCCTTAAATCTGTCCTCAATTGCTGTATGCACCTGAATAAAAGATCTTAAAAGACATGTGCTAGCGTCAGCAAACACTAAATACAATAAAGATATTTTTCATGTTTATCGCAGAAAACAATATCCCTATAGATGATATAGTCTTTCAGGTTGTGGATTGGTTACTTTTGTTTCACTTTACATTTAGTATCTTTTGTGACGTATGTAAGTCCCACTGATCCAAATTATAATGAAAATGTGAAAAATAAAATAAAATCTGAAATCCTTCCAGGTCACTTTTGGAAATGTTTAATTGCAGAATTCAGTTTTGATGTAGCTCTTGAATTTTTTAAAATCTAATTTTGCATGTTTATATTATACTGCTGTCAATGATTTACAATCTGTAAAGCAAAATTTTAGTAAGGTGCAATAATTTGATTATCATTTCAGACTTGAGCCTAATTTTAGGTGAAATATAAATGAAAAGCAACGCCTTGAACTTTTTCTACATTTTTTTATTTAACAACCACAAACTTAAATCCATTTTACTAGAATTGTGTGTGAAAGGAAACATGGGATAGAGTATATACAAAAAAACTGTATATAGTTTTGGAATAGCTAGTCACTTTGAATAAAAGTCATTTAAGCAGAACCTGCCTGTCAGCATGAAGTTGGCTTCAAGATTTCAAAATGCAACAGATCTTGCTCTAATCCAAAGACATTCAAGAACAGATGGGAAGCAAAATCATTAGCATCCATGAGCCTGGAGCAGGTTATAAAACCATTTTTATGTCTTTGGGACACCGCAATCCAAGGTGAGAACCATTATCCACTAATCGAGAAAACATGGAGCTGTGGTAAACTCACTCAGAAGTAGTTAACATACCAGAATTACATGTTCAGGTGTGTACCCTGAACATCAATCTGTAACCTGAAACAATGTCTAAAGCACTGCATGCCTCACTTGCTTCTGCTAATGTCAGTCTTCATGATTCAACAATAAAAAAGCGTCATATGGCGGTCATAGTGCAATGTTCTCGATCCGCTGAACTTCTGCAGGACTTGAATGACCTGCCAGTAATTGATGAAACCCTGGATTTTCTCCCTCATGCACAAACTGCTGAACATCATCAGACAACAAGAACGACACTAAAAGGCTTAAAATGCTTTTGGAGTGGGCGAGTCAAAGCCCAAACAAATATGATTGAGACTGAGGACATGATTGTGGCATGACCTTAAACAAGTAATTCATACTCAAAGCCTTCTAGTGTGGCTAAAAAGAAACAATCCTGCAAAAAAGAATGAAGGAAAACTTAACTCTTTCTTTTAATACGAGAGAAACCGGTTTGTTTCCTCACATTCGGATTTTAGACGTTAGACTGACTAGAATGTCTCTCTTATATACACTGCCAGAAAAGATGTATTGTTTTATAGTCCTGAGAAGAAAAGATAAACTGCATTCCATTAATACCCCTAAGCAGAGTGATATTAAATGTCCCATTCATCATGGAATGCTTTGGAGGTGGGGGGACAGAAAGAGCCACCAGCGATTTGGGCAATTTTCTGGTCGTGGGAATTGGACAGTTTGGTGCCTTCCCTCTTTTCCTGTTTTCTCCAGTTCTTTCCCCTTCTAGCTATTACCCTGATCTTTTGGCGACCCGCTAATTTGACATACCAGATTTTCTTTGGGTCATTGGGTGTGATACAAATCATTATTTGTCATTTAGAAAAATACACTTGTGAAACTACTACTTGTGTGAGATACCAAAAGGATCATTTTAAGTGGCCCTGACCCTGATAAAAAACATGACCTCTGAGTCCACAGCTGCTTGTCACCTCAACTCCCTTTTGTTTTTTTTACTAGTTTCCTTCTAGGTCAGAAAAATCAGCACACTGATGAAGAGAAAGATCTCAATGTCTAGGGGAATAAAAAACTGGATGTCTGACACTAGAGAAGGTCAACCAGATAAACACAAGCTTTGTCCTGAGCCTGCAGAAAAAGACGTTAGAGGGCCCTGAAAGTCAAGTAAAAGACAGAAATATTTCAAGTCCTGGCGTTTCAACTAGGTGTGATTGCTTCTTTAGTTTTCTCTCATCAACAAAGATTTGGAAAAGAAAAACTACTTTGCGAGATAACGCTGTAAAAGGCATCTATATGCCAAACAGTAACTGATCTATTTAGTCTTATCCCATGCATACGGATTGTCACGATACTAACATTTTAAAACTCAATATTGATGCAAAGAAAAACATTCAATATCTGATCATTTAAAAAAAAAAAATCAGTGGCATTTATATTTGCCACTGCTACAATGTTTACAATGTCACAGTAATGGCACAAATAATAATCTCATGCAACTTCGTTTTTGTAGTTTCATGTTTATAGCTTCAATGTGAAAGATTCTTCACATTTAAAAGAAAAATGTTCCAAAAGTCTGAATCCCAGGTTTGGCTAAACTCAAATGAAGATAACATGACATATTATCTCTGTGTGTACATGAGGTGCCTAAGTGATGAATCACGTGTGGATTTGCTGTTAGCACTATAAACGACCTACTTAAGATGTGCCTGAGTATCATTAAACCTTATTCTATATCTTTTGACAGTGTCCTTTGAACGACACCAGACATTTTTGTGGTCCACACAAAAAGGAAAAAGATAAGACAATGCAATCTTGTAATCGCAGAACATGGATTTGTATCTTAGGTCAAATTACAGTCAAAAGTAAAGCCATTTGAAATGGAAAAGTTTCACCGTAGTCTGGATTGCATATAGCAGCATTAACAGTAATCACACTCCGTATAATCCACTTTTATACATTATGTAAACCAGGACTCAGCAGTCTTTTCATGTTCACATTCCCAGCATCACGCTCCCTTTAAAGTTTATGTCAACATACAGTATGTTTAGTGTGCAGAAGTGCTCTTTTCCTCTGTATTTTAGTCAAAACTGTGTGCATGCTCTCCGATGTTTACATTAGAGTTCAGCATACCTCCAACACAATGGAGCTATGATAAGTTTACAGTGCGTCTCCCATGAGACCAGTTTACCCTGAGACCATGACTGCCTCCTGGGCCTACGTCTAGACACAACAAATGTCTGTCTACACTTGCCATTTGAAAGTCTATGGCAAGTAAACATTCAGTATCCTTGATTTTAGCAGTAGTTAATGTTTTGTAGTGCACAAGTGCATGTTTTTTTTTCTTTAAAAAAAAAAAAACAAAAAACAAAACAAAAACAACACTTGCCAAAGACATTTTTATACAAATGGGAGTTTTGTGTTTGACACTGTAGTCACACTATTTAACTGGTTGGCACTGAAAACAACAGACAGGTTAACTAGTTAACTAACTATGTACAGTAGTCAACTAATACAACCTAAACATTTCCATATTCAGCAAAGATAGCCTAAATGATGCAATAACTTAAGCTTTTTTAGCCATTTTGTTCTCTGAAATAGATACGTTTAGAAAGGTCAATAACGGGTGCTTTGGTGGCGCAGGGGTTTAGCACGACCCACGTCCTCGACGCGGCCGTCCCAGGTTCGAATCCCAGCCTGGCGACCTTTGCCGCATGTCTTCCCCCTCCCTCATTCCTGTCCACTAACTATTAAATAAGGCCACTAGAGCCAATAAAACCTTTCAAAAAAAAGAAAGGTCAATAACTAGTTAGTGAGAAAAATGTGTGCTAGCTAAATGAGCCTAAAATGCTCATTTATTGACTAGTAATGCATAAGCATAATTTAATTAATGGAGCCTAAAATGTGGAGAGGTGAAGTAAAATAAGCATTTCTAGCCATACCACTAAAGGAGGAATCAAAATGTCGGGTAGTCGACTAGTGACAACAAGTCAAAGATGATTTTATTGAAAATAAAAAGCTGATTAATTTTTTACTTAAAAGATTAAAAGGTTAACTTGTAATTTAAAAGACAAACAAACAAACAAACAAATAAATATAAAACTTATTGGCTTGTAATACTGCTTTGGTTCTATACAGCCTAAAATGTGCATTAGCTAACTTGTGGAATCCTCTTAGCCATTTTAGATAACTAGCCCATCAAAAGGCAGTTATTTACTAATTCAATTATATAGTCATTCTTGTTGATTAGAAGAGCATCAGTTGCACTAGTAGAAGCTTTTCTCCCTCCTTATGTGAGCTAAAAAAAATCTGTCAGTCAACTAGTGCACAAAAATTGTAAAGTTGTTAACTAATACAGCCCACAAATGCTCTTAGTGAGCTTATATTTTATTAAACCATGTTGATTACTTCAGTTATAAAATGTGTGCTTATTAACAGGCTAAAGTTTTCCAGCTATACTAGTGAACTATTGCTTTTAAAAACAGTGTTAATTTCATGCTCTACTAAAGTTTCAGAGGTTGTCAGTCAACTATTTGGCAGAATGGATTTAAAGACTATATTAGCTAAATAGTGCACACGTATATGTTAAGTATTTAACTAGTTGACAATGTTTTACTCCTCTGATGTAGGAAGAGCAACAATTCAAGAGAGCTTTGCAGGCTCTACCAGTTTACTTGTTGAATGTAGGTTCCTGGTAAACCAGGGCTTGCATTTAAGGGATACAAGAAAAATAGTAAGCAGAATGTGTCAACTTGGTAACATAAGGATATTTATGTTGACTTTGCATCTAGTAAAACATTATCTTTGTCTTAGTCGGACTTGGAAAAAAATGCTAATAGTAGGCAAACGGTTTTACAAGAGCAGCGGAAGATTGAGGTTGGAAAATGTCCTTCTAATGGAGTAAAGAAGCAAAAATGACAAATGATATCAAGAATATGGAATAAACAGAAAGAACTCGCCATTATCAGTCATTTTGCATGCATGCATCAGAGCAGCCATGCATGCGCATTCTGCCTATGGACCAGACATGACAGACAAATAAAAATGGGTTTGCTCTGAAGACGCGAGGGGGGGATGGGGAGAATGGAAACTATTCAAGCGATGCAATCCTAACAAAAGGCCTGCGAGATGTAGAATTCCGTGCCGCAATCACTCACTCACAAGTATAAAGCCAGAAAGGAGTAAGAGGAGGAGTGCACAGATAAAGTGTTTGTGTGCTCTACTCTCCAAGTTTCCACGTAATTTAATGTTGTTTAAACAGCGACGGTATGACTGAGTCTCTGCTGCCCTTGGTGAAGCTAAAAAAAGAGTGGGAGTCATAATTAGTGCAGCAGCTTCACAAATAACTTAATGTACACCTTCTCAAGGGATCCACTGACAGATATATAGGGTGGAATCATCCAAATAGCACCGGCGCACATGTGGAGTTTGGGAGACACGCTTTCAGCAGCGCATCCAATCCAATGCATTTCATCATGCGCTGTAATCCACTGTGTGTCATCGGAGCAAAATAATTGAATTTTCCATTCTTTCATGAGTAGCAATGACGTGTAACCGCAAAAACAGTGGGCCCTAATTAATAGTTTGTATGCGACAGACGCGTTGCAGCCAAACACCGTGCTCTCTCTCTTCCCAAACACAGGGGACCCACATCTGCGAACACATCATGGAGCAGCAACGGCGGACCTCACAACTTCTGCTGCCCGCACACACGCAGCCTCCCATTTGTGTTTCATTAAGCGCCTCAAATCCACACACGTCTCAGCGCAGCGGTTAGTCGTCACACAGACATCTTTTGAAGTGAATCGCAACAGAGACACATTTGTTTGGCTTCGTAATAAAAACAATATTCCAACGTACATATCATAATTATGTTTCAGCTTTCACTGGCACCCCTAACTTTGAAGCCTGCCTCGTCTCTTTGAGCCCATAAGGACACCGCTGTAAAGCTGTAGGCCGCTTCTGCTCTGAGCACAGCAATAAAAACCCTGATCAGAATCAGATGGGAGGGGACACATATGAGTAGGGTAACATCACAGCTCTGAGGTCTGTGGAAAGTCTTATCGCAGATCTTGGTGTGAACCTTCTTTTAACTTTTCCTCTAACCACAAATACTGCTTTGATTAGAACACTGCTGTAGATGTAGATCCCTGATATGCTGGTGCATTATAGTGACGGCTATTACGCTCGGTTGATGAGCTTTTTTTTTTTTTCTTAGAATGTGTAACTTTGAATTTTAATGCACGAGGATTAACAAAAATTTTATCCGTCAGGATCAATGTTTCCACCTAAGCAAAATCAAATCAAAAGTAAAATGGCTTTTACTAGGGGTAAGTTGAGCGCAGCTGCTGGGAATTGAACATTGTAATCTTATTTTATGTGACTGATCAACAACACATGCAGTGCATTTTTGTGAAGTGAAAGGATACATGCTTTTAAAAAATTTTTGTTTTGTTTTTACAACCACCTTGCCCTGAAGAAAGTCTTTTGGGTTATAACTCTGCCAGCTTTTCTGACCAGGAGACTGAAATGACTCCCTGTTCTTTGAAAAAAAAATGGCACTAGACCAATCAGACAGGATGGAAAGCAGCTGAAAAGCAATTCTGAAATCTCGACACTCGATTGTCTTTAGGATTGAACTTTGACTTAGCCATTATAACAAATTAATTCTACTTTGATCTGGATCTCCTCATTTGCAGATCTCATTGCTTGGAGTCATTGTCATTATTTACTATGTGGCTGGCAACTGCATGCACTAGTTTATTTAGGGGGTATCCAAATTGAAGAGACTGAATATAAATGCTTGCAAAACTTTTACGATTTAAGGTTTATTGCATACAATCAACCCACTATTGTTAGGCTTGCTGCTGTAACATAGCAAAAGATCAAAATTGAAAAGGTATGAATACTTTTGCAGGATACTTTATATAAAAATCCCAGATGTAGTTCGCCTTTGAATTATTGCAACAATTGTTATGTTGAATCAGTGGTTTAACAGAGAAGCCCACTGGTTTCTGAAATCTTAATCTTGATGCAGACAGAAGCCAGGAAACATATAACAACATAATGCCTCCATTCATACAAGACCTCTCTATCTGTAACTCTAGATAACGGCACCATATCTTCAGATTACATACTTGGCTTCCTATCTGCCATCTCCTGCTTCTGTCTGGCTACACAGCCACAATACAGCACCACTGTATCCATTCAGCACACCTCCATGGAGTTTATCGTCTCCGTTAATCTGTGGCGAATAATCAGACGGGACATGCTGGCTGGTACTAGGCCACGTGGAGCAAAGTGTTGCCCATAGGTAATTGCTTCCAGTAAAATCACAGCAACTTGGATCTGAATTAATGCATCCGTCTGCAGCATGCAGACTTTTTACTGGCGTCAAATTGGCTTCTAGTAATAGGGGAGGCTCTTTCCACTGACAGGCTGGCAAAACCCGTCGTTGGTGAGCCCGACCCTTTCCTGCAGGCACCTCGAGCGACAGATTTAGAGTTAAAGCAGCTTTCACCCCTGAAATATAGCACCGTATCTGTCTGCTTCGATACACCTTCTCTCTTCTCCTCAATGCGTCATGAAGGTGATGTTTTCTTTGTGTCAGTTTACACCGTTTCCACGGTAAACACTGTGTTTTATGTTGTTTGGGCAACGATAAAGGAGGCGGTGGAGGCGAGGGAATGTACGTGCGGCGTCAAAAAAGAAAAATAGAGCCCTCTCATCTGCAGCCGAGCGTGATCGCACAGACATATTTTAAATGTAGATGAAGTTAATTATCCACAACAGGAACGACTAGCAGTCTTCTTAACAACTGTATACAAAGAGGGTTCAGATTTAATGTAAAACCTGCAATTTATTACACTGCAATATTTTAAATCAAAATAAATACGTGTACCTATATGCCTTGAACATTTTTACATTACATCGGTGTACTCTAGTGGGATTCGACTTAATACACTAACAAGAAGTAGAGAATAATTGTTACAAAGGAAGAAAACTTATAAATACAATTCTGCAAAGTTTGGAATCCATTTCAGATACCCGCTAAATAAAACTATCAGTTGCCTTCAAAAATAATATGATTTGTAACTAGTTATGTGTAATATGTTTATAGTTCAGGAATAAAGATGTGGAGAAGATGATAAAACAGCATTCCAAGCTTTGAACAGGATACAGAGCACTGCTCAATCCATCATAGTCAAAAAAATAGAAGAAGAATGGCAGAACCTAAACTACTAAGTCACGGTCATTTATCTAAAGCAGGCTTCTGCAACCTTTACAGCCATTATACTAAACACATTTTGTCTAGAGCCACACAAACTCAGTGACCCCACAAAAAAGTTTCGCAGTTTTAAAAGTACTTACTTTATCAGATTTAAACATTTAAAAAACAGAACTTGATACATACTCTGGGTTTTAAAGCCATTACATGTTTGTGATGCAGAAATGGCAACAGTTTTTTTTTTTTTTAAGAATCATTGGTTTCAGTATCGGGACGCACAAAGAGTGACATGCCGACATGATCTGAAGTTGGTACGTTCTGTTTCTGTGTTTCCACTTCTGATGATTTCCTTGTTTATGACTTAATCCTTCCTTGTTAAGTCAATCATTGTGCCTAGTTTAGTAGTTCTTGCTTTTCCATTAGATCAGAGTTTTTCCCTTGGTTATTTCTCCCTGAGGTCCATTCATGTTAATTAGCCTCTTTCTCTCAGCCTTCCTGTCTAGTCTCCTCATAGCTGAACCCTGTTGACCAATCAGCCACCTGTCAGTAAATCAAGCTTTCCAGTATTTTAGCTTCACACTGCCAGATTTGCCTGTTTTGTTCCAGTCGCCCTGCCATTGCCTGTTGTGTTCGCGGTTTTCCTGCCTGTGGTTTCCTGCCAGGTTTCCTTCCATAGCCATCTGTAAATTTTTGTATTTGTTTCATTAAATCTCTTTAATACATCTCTGCCTCAGACTTTGCCTGCAGTTTGGCAAAGTCAAACAGCAACAATTCTGCATTATGACAATAAGCAGCAATAAGTAGTGGTCCCCTGGTCTAAACTAAAACTGGGCGAGGAGAGCAATGATCAGAGCAAAGAAGCAGAAGGTAAATATTGAGGTGCTGCACAAATCCACTGCTCAGGTGGAAGAATTTGTCAACAGGAAAACTAAATCTGCTCTCTGTGGAAAAATGGCGAGAAGCAGTTATTGAGTCATGGGATGTCCTATAATGCTCCAAGTACTTTACCAAGGTAGTGTACTTTAAAGTAACTCATCAGGTTTTCAGAAGCTTTATGTCCAATTATAAAATAACACTCTGAAGCAACGTGACCAATGATGTAACATGGCTCACCTTTCAGTTAAATATTCAGCAGGGTAAAGTAAAGCTCGCAAAGAGGAAAGAAAAGAAGCTCACTTTCCCTTTTCAACGCAAAGACTCCACTATTAAATTGCACGGTACTGCAGGCAGCACTCGATCGGGGAGCGATATAACACACTTAACAAAAGGGCTATACACAGGTAACGTAACTCATCCGTCAGTCACCGTGTCACTCGGTGTGTGTATCAAAGATCAGACGGCAGCTTTATCTCGCCCTCATCTTGTCTCTACCAAATCTTCGCTGCTGCTCTTACAGCGTCTTCTCGCGTTTCAGGATTTATGCCAGAGTGAGTTAACACACTGACAGAGGTCGGGCCGCTCATCCAGGGAGGTCTGATGGCTGTCACATAATGTTGTTTGAGCTCTGCTCCTCTCTGGAACAATGAGAGAGTGTATATGAGATCAGCTCTTCTTAAAATCCTTCACCGCATGATTTTTCTTAAAGTAGAGACGCGGATAAAAGCTCAACATTCTCTGCAGGTTTTATGTTGGTGCATAATGACTTTTGAATGCCTCTAAGAATTTATTAAAACTAATATTTACCAATGTAAATTTTAAGGATCTTGACAAGGTGGAGTGAGTCCTACAGCAACTTTCCAGCAGGGAGACGGCAAACTCATTGACATCGACTTTTCCATTAAAAACCTCGCTCCAAGGCCAAAATATGGGTGTTTCTTCCCACAAGCCCAAGTTCCAGGAGATAAGTTTATAACTGGGGTCTCATGGCCACCCTGAAAAAGCTAGAATCTTGTCATTATCCAATGTTTCTACAAGAACATGTGAGCCATATTAATTTCCAGTATAGCTTTGACTGCGGTTAATGCTAAATGCAGACTTAACGAAAAGGAAGAAGTGGTACCTGAGGGAAACTGGAGTATCAATAAGAGCTCCAATTATTTTTCTCCTTGGAAAAATCTGAACAAAGCAAATCATGCCTTTACTTTTAGAGCTGTAATAAAGTGAGAAAACTTTGGCAAGCTTAGCTGTACAACCATTCCAGAGAATCTTATTATCCCATAAATCTATATCTAGAGATTAGGGAAAACACACACACGCAGTATGGAAAACACTTAAGACACGGAAATGGTGATTACTATACTTATTTCTTTTGAAACCTTTTTTTATTACACAATGTATAATCTCTGGGTGTGTCTCCGTCTCTCTATAGGCTCAAAAGTGTGGCTTTTCTGCCACCTAGTGCCCATCTGGAAGTGCATTTACTGCTCATTGTGGCTCTGACTTTCCTTCTCAGACAACCCTGACTGATCACAGCCACAACCTGGAAAATGTAATTTCTTACTATTATGACCTTTCTTGTTCCTCTGATCTTTCTGTGTGCAGCAGTAGTTAGAATAATGTAATTTCAGTTAGATGTGCTAATTAATAGTAGAACACAGGAGCACTATACAGAGTATCAGAGTTTATAGCTGTATTTTACCTATGAAAACATAAAATGAGCAGATTAAGTTTGCTGGATAAAGTCTAATTGAATCAACAGATACAATGGTAAAATCAACTCAACTATCAGAAACTGTGATGGAATGTTTCCGCCACTAGATGTCAGTCTAAGCAAAAGTTTAAAGCCTCCAACCAATTTTGGTCCTGCATGAAAAATGTGCTCATCAGAGGATCAACATTCAGCAATCAGTCACTGGGAAAGCGCTTAAAGATTTGTTTGCAATTATTTATACCAATTTTCACACCAACAGCAAAATATGCCCAACATGTATGTATTGACCTCTGGCATTCAGAAAAAAAAAATCTGAATAAGAATTATTTACTTAAATCATTTTAAAAAAAGAAAAGTTAAAGAAGTGTTTAAAGCAAATGTTAGACCTTTAAATTGAATTATTTTACAAAATGAAGTTGGAGCAATTAAAATGTGGACCTTGGTGAACTTAATTTATTGTTGTTTGAGGATAGAGTGTCTAAAAAAAGAAAAAGGAGAACTGACGAAAGCTTCAGCAACAGCTGTAGCACACACACACACACTTTCTTTCATATTCACTGGAAGATTTTTATTAAGTCAGTGTGTGCATTTGTGCATGAATGGGTTAATTTCCTACTGGCTTCAAAATGGGAAAGAAAATTGCTGTGCTATTCACGGAGGAAGAATTGGTATTAATTGTCATGAATAATGAAACCACAATAAGAAAGTGGCTTCATGCCTAAACACGATTGCACCTTTGGCCAAAACAGCTAAAGATGAGTACATGCGAAACCATTAAAACCAGTTTATTTTTATATTTCACCCAGTTCTGTGAGAGATTTTAAAAGAAGGAAAAAAGCTCCCCGTTAGAAAACTGCTGAAATTGTTTCAGTGCGAAAGAGTACTGTGAAGAAAACAAAGATGAATTTTTTAAAGACGCTTTAAATAAGTTAAGTAGAGCTGCCAGTGACTGCGCAGGATGCTATATTTGGACCATACCAATTTTGAGAAGTCGAGTGAATGTTTTAACCTGCCTGTTGACAGCAGAAGGAAAACAATCCACCTTTAATGTGAATATAAAAAGCTCACATTCTGGCAATGCTTTAGTTTCTAACCCTTGCAAAACACTCCAAGTTTACATGTTAAAAACTTCTTGAACAAGTTGTTGAACACTACATCGTTTTTTGTGTTTACCAGCACACACTAAAATACACTTGTTAAATAAATATAATGTAAAACCAGCCTGCTGGGTTACTCTTTTGATTTTAAGCCGATATGAGTTTGCAAGATCTAATTTAATGCATTCTGCAGACTCTGAGGCAGTAAACACAGAATCTCTGGAGAGCTCTATGACCAGGCCTTGACAGAGGGTCACAATTGACCTTGCTACATTGTTTCATCTGAATTACAACCCTGGACAATAGCGTAAAAGACATGAGAGGATACGGCTGAGAAGAAGAGTTATGATCACCACGGGCTATCACAGACCACCAACACCTCGTTTTATGGTTATATCTATCACTGCGATGTACTGCTGTCCTGGGCTTTGAATGTATATTCGGATGAGACCTTGGTGTTCTGACCTGTGAAGGGTTCCTTCACTAAAAGCTATAAGACAAAGAATTACCCAGTTACCGACAATCACAAGAAGACGACACTCTGGACAGATGGGACCTAATTTTTACTATTTGTTCAAAATACGAAAATACTAGAGGTACACCTCAAAAATTAAAATGTCATTGAAAAGTGTTTTAGGTTTTTATTATCTGTAAGTCATTTTAATCATCCAAATTACAAGAAAAGGGGGCTTGAAATGTTTCCCTGTGTGTAATTAGTCTGTATAATAAACTTGTTTCCTAAAACAAAAGATAAAAAGAAAAATCCACTTTTTAACACTAATTATTTGAGATGTGTGATGAAACATTAACACCACACATCATCTTGAACACACTATCCGCACACCTAAACATGGTATTGGCAGCATTAGGGTATCAGTAAAAGATCTACTGAAAGCACAACAACTCTAAACATACAGCAATAAATAAAGGACAATGGTTTAGATCAAAGCATGTTAAAGTATTAGAAAGACTAATTAAATAAGAATGGACTTGTCTTGGATTTGCCAAGTCACAATCTAAAAGTCTTAACCAAGGTGTTGATACCAAAGTGGATCGCCAGTCTTTTTGGATCTTTTTTTTTTTTCCCATTTAAACTATGCATTATTTTCCTACAGCATCACAATTAGGTACTGCTTTTTTTATCCCAAAATCTTTATTAAATTCTGTGTCATTTGTGGCTGTAATATGACAAAATGTGAAATAGTTGAGGGGTATGAAACATTTTTCAAGGTACTGTAAAATATGTACAGATAACCATCTTCTCTATAAAGGCTGTTTATTAAAGTCAGCAATTGTTTAAATTCTCTTTTATAAAAATAAATTTAATCAAGCATTTCAATTTAAACAAACCGCATATTAACAGTGTAAATGTTTCTGTAATCCCCTCTCTGCACAACCTGCAAGCGTTTTGTGTCACATCAATAAAAGAATGCAACCGTCTGGCAAACAGATCTCACTAACAAGCAGGAAGCCTATGACTGAAGTACAGAAACCAAAAGCATACATACATTGTATTTCACTATTTAATAATAACTCAGGCTGTTTGATAGGCACTGAGGCAGTATAATTGGAGTGTCTGTTAGACACAGAAAGAGACACACCAGTGGTTGACGTTCCTCAAAGTAGCACTGCATGTCAGCCATTTCTCTGCTAACCTTGCAGTCATCCTGCATAAACGCTGGATTTCCCCAGTGAGCAACGACAGGCTATTAGTTACGCTTTAAACTGATCTTTTTGCCACCTGCTGCTTTCGTGCATATGTATGTTCTTTTTTTAATTAAGAGATTCACCCCTGCTGATTCAGATTGGACAAAAAAAATCTGAGCTTCAGCTCATTAAGTATTTCAAGCACTAGATACAGTTTGTTATCAGGCATTAGATTCATGCGCTGCACAAACAGAATGACAAGCACCTTTCATTTAACCAGTGAGAAACAAGGTTTAATGTCGGATGCTCTTTCCATCAATCATCGGGGGTTGGTGGCAGGACTGGCATAAAGGAATATATGAGGTACATCAAAAAGAGTGACTCTCTGTCATGTCTAGTAGGATAACTTTGCACCAGACGCCACTGGATAACATATAAACGACACCTATGGATTGGACACCTCCAATTTTGTAATGGAAAAATATGATTTTTCCATTACAATTTTTTTTCCTTTAGTCATCCTGTTCTAGATTTGGTTCTGTTTTGTGACCTGCCTGATTTGTGACAAACTTCAGCCTGTCAGATAATTCTTTGTGAATTCAAAGTGCAGCTTGTGCAGGTGAAATACCTTGACGTAATGCTACTTGACATGCTGCTGGCTACCTTTTGCAAACCAGTGAATCCAGCCTTTATTTTCTTTGGAACTGACTGGCTCTATATATTGGCTGTAGCATTGAAAAAGTTTACACTGTAAATATTAAATACATATTAAGGCAGATTTGATGTTTTGAAGTATCAAAATAGGCAGCTATGAGCATTTTTATAGGGGTTCTCAAGTATTTGCGGTTTTTAGCTCTTTTCAAACAGCTGTGGTTCATAACCCTCTTGAACACCAGGCGTGCACAGTAAAAAGCCATGATGACATTCTTGTTAGAAAGAAGTGGCTTTCTCCAGATAGCGCTTCTAAGCAAGTCAAGAGGAATTGTCAAGCGGTTTAATGCTTAAAATGTTAACTGACATTCTGAGATGGTGTTTTTGAGGTTTTGCAATTTCTCTATTTTGCGTAATCCAGGAGAGAATTTGCAATTGTGTCCAATGTCTTGGATGATGAATTTACCAAGTGGCAAATGCTTGCCTGTAAACTAATGGATTTCAAACTGTTTGGACATTCACTCAAACTTAAGATGTATGTAAGCAGGATCATGTCAAAGAGGATTTAACCAAAAAAATATATAAATGGTAACAAGATGATCTGAGAATGACTAAACAAAACAAAACTACAAATACAGAAGAGGGTGATTAGTTGGACCAGGAACAAGAACACTGATGTAGAACAGTCACTGGGAGCTTAATGCAGCTGAGGAAAATAAACAGACGAAGCTAAATTGAGCTACAACTAATCCAAAATAAGTAAAAACAATAGATATGACAGAGCAAAACAACTGAAACAATGAACTAGAAAACATATTGCCGACATATCAGTTTAAATCTGTTGCCGTTTTGAAAGTAGAGCAGCGTTGTGACATTACCCAGAAGTTCCATGGCATCGTCTTCGTCCTCAATCTCTTCTTCTACGACAGAGGAAGCGGGACTGTTGACCGAATCAAAGGAGTCCTGGGACAACATGGCTGCCAAGAGCTTTTTGTGATGCTGCTGCTGCTCCTTTAGCCCTTTGCTTTTTGTTTCCATCTTCAAGCTAGGGGTAGAAAAAAAATGAGCAAATAACCTTAGAATTACAACAATGTAACATATGATTCCTAGAAAAATATTTTGAAGTTGAATTGGTTGTTTTTGCGATGCTACAAAGTTCTATCAGCATAATCCTCTGCATCTGTAATCTATCGGGCGAAAGCCTTTGCCAAGTCAGCATTTCTAATAAAAAACTAAATGTTGCTTTTGCCTCGATTGGGTTCAGATTTATACGACTGCAGTCTTTGCTTACTAGACATAAAATAAATTTGGGTGTCACAAAGGTGGATTGCACCTTCTTATAAATGACTTGTGGAGAGAAGATGATTCTGCAAGTGGTGCAGGAACTGACAACTAAGAAACAAAACTTTCAAACAGGAAGTCAAGCTGAAGTTTTATGCTGAATGCATAATGCTGTACTGTCTAGTCGGCACCAGAAAACCAGTGGCACCTCCAATATTGTGTTTTGAAATAAGCATTCAGAAGCCAGAAGACAAAATTACAACAAATATAATTCATCTTTAGTTTAATTAATTACTGTAACAGTCTCTTTACAGGTTTCTCAAAAAAATCAGACTGCTGAACCCCAACTAAAACTAAGAAAGTAGAGCACATAAACCAGTTCTAATGTTCTTGCAATGGATACACGTAGCCCAGAGAAAACACTTTAAAAAACTTTGATTAGTTTCTAAATCACCTAACTTGCTTAGATCCAAAATACATTCAGCATTTGTCATATCAATCTTGCTTAAAATAATTTTTCTACTTCTCATTTAAAATGTAGCTATCACTGACTAATTGAAATCAGCCTTCTTTTACAATAAACTCTTTGTAGGACTAGCTTCTGCATTACACTGGGAAAATGTATTTCTATATCCATCTGGATGAGGGTTGTGGATCATAGCTCTGCAAGAGTATTCATTAGATCCTAATCTTCATTTAATGACTTCTATTTACAGCTAATAGAAAGGGGTCAAAAGATGACTGATCCTGTACTTTATCATACTCACTGTGTGGTAGTTGTGCTAATTAAATTGGTTTAGCTTGATTCTGTACAAGTCATTAACCACAGATGTTTCATCTGCTTGAACATGAGAACAAAGAGAATTACCGCTGGAGACAAAAAGCACGCAGGAAAATAGGCCAATATAACTGATCAGCACTTTATTATCTCAGTTTATTTATGTGTGCAGTTTATCTGTGTCTTTTTCAAATTACAGAAGCTGAACTCTAATGGTTTGAATCTCGAGTTACAACATGAAGCTTGAAAATAAGATTATCTGTTCTTGCAACTTTGAAGTATAAATATATTTAAAGAAGACAAAAGACAACTAAGTACAATGTGGTTCTCATTCCTAGCCCTCAGGGCCCAAAGTCCTGAGTGTTTTTGCTCCAGATCACCTAATTCAAATCTTTGCGTTACCTTCTTAGCATGCCAACAAGTGCCAAAACCTGTTAATCACTCACTCAAGTCCTAAGGTGTGTCAGCAAGGAAACTCCTAAGATGTGCTGGGCTTTAGCCCCAAGATATGAGGTTCTATCATAAACATCACTGACAGATGAGCTTCAATAAAAGGGTAAGTGTAAAAGGTTAGAGGCATTAAAGAAATGTGATCAGGCTCAGCTGGGATTTTCAGAAGATGGCAGTGCTGATTTTCTTTGGGTCTCAAAGTGAGCCCACACACTCATCCATTTCCCAGTTAAACCAAGTGATTTCCCCACATAATCCACCAATGCACATCATGCACGCTGAGGCCTGTGCATGATGTGTGGTTTTATATTTTTCCCTGTTTTAATTAGTCATCCATACGACATACACACTGCAAATTGACTCATGCAAACGTACGAGGATCCAAATTAAGACTCATTCTTGAGTGCCTCTCCTGAACGCCAGCCACTATACTATCAGAGCAAGCTAATAATTACCGAGCCTTTGTTTCCCACAATCCTACTTGAATTATGACCAACGTAATAAAATATATATCAAATATAAATTAATAAATTGACTTTTGTGCTATTTGAGGATCATATTGGGTATTTTTTTCAAATAGGAAAGAGGGAAACAGAAGCAGGCCTGTGCACACAAAAATGAATACATTCATTCATTCATTCCTATAAGGGAAAGCTGACTTTTTTAGCCTGAATAGTTTTGCAAGCATAAATGACAAAGTAAGAAAGAGAAAAAGAAAACATGTTGCTTCTCCCGCCCAATGACCACTCGAGATACGCATCAAAGCACCAAAAAGATCTAACGTACATTAACATTAAGTTAATGATTCAACATTTCATTTTTCTAAAAATGAAAACAAAAAAACACACATGCACACTTTAATGTTTGTGTGCTTTAAAATAAAAAAATAAATAAAATTTTAATTAAAAAATGTGCAAATATTTATATGGCCTTTTAGGAAAGTATTCCGTAAACTCACGAGACCTTTGCACTTCAGGATGTGGACGACTTTCAGTAACTAATAAAATCATGAATTCTGCTCGCTACCTAGAAATCCTGAAAGAGAATATCCAGCTTTTAGTTTTAGATCTGAAGCTGAAAAACTTCAGTTCTGCAAATGGGGCAGCAGAATTGTTATTTAAAGCACATCACCAAGTTCATTGCGGAATGGTTAAAAAAAAGCCAAATCAAAGTCTTAGTTTTAATGGCTTCCTTAATAAGAAAAAAAAACGTCACCTCCAAAGTGCTTTCTGTCACAACTCAGGCTGTGTTCATCTGATATTGAAATTTGATAATGTTTAATGACCTGAAGCATGTGAGAGTGAGAGAAAGAAAAAACAGGACTGAAAAGTGAGAACAGTGAACCTAAATTGTCCCTATATAAATAAAATTAATTAAAAAATCAGCTTTCGGAAAGTTCGATGCAGATATCTTGTGCAGTAGAGGATACCAGACACACATTCCATTGGCACTGAGGGCAGAGAAATGAGGTTAGCTTTAATGTGAAATTGGGTTGAGGCAGTATCATGGCAAGCATGTTGGAGCGGGCCTTTGAAATAGTATTATCAGAGCCATTCAGATGGGCATTCCTCAGGCTGGCACAATGATAAGACTACCTCCTCGTGTTTAAATAACCATCAGCTCACTGAACTTTATAAAGTTTTCAGCTTCTTTTTCCCCTCCACACAGATCAGGCCACTGACCTTCGAACAGGGCTGTTCTCTCCGCTCCAGCACACTTCGGTTTTGGTTCGGGGGACGGGAGGGTGCAGCATCTCAGCAGCCAGCGGGTCTGCGTCGTTGTCCTCGCGACCGACCCACTCGCCCACCACCCGGGGACGCAAAACTGCGTTGTACCCCAGAAAATGCTGAAACGGCAAGAGACAAGCATTGAACTGCTAGAAACTCAAACCTTCCTAACAACAATTCAGTTTTAAAACGCATCCCACTCCGAGATTTCTGTCCCAAAGACAGTCGGAAACATTTAGCTCAATATAAAGGGGGAACTACCTCTGCTTATTCACTACATTTTTTCTATGTAAACCCTTCAAATTATGCAGGAACTGTAGTGTCCCATTTTAACAAAATGTGCTTGTCAGAACATGCTGTGTTTTTCATCACAAGCCATCGCTTCCAAATGGAGCCGCTCCAGCCTGGGCGGCTGCCGCTCCACTATTGTGTTGGGAGAGAATTGGACAAAGGCAGGACTCGGAGAAAAAGTTTCTGGGTGAGAAGCACAGCAAAGCAGCAGACATTAATGTAGGACATGCTTACCGAGCTATTACTCTCATATACAGGAAAGCCCAAAAGGATTTATATCTATGGCAGATTTAAACGTCCAAAATATTGTCATTCAACCGAGAAGTTTGTCTATGATGGGAAATGAGACAGGCATCTCACAGAAGACAATCAGACCATAGAAAGGGAGTACTGGTTTTGAAAAACTATTAAAACTATTATGCATCTGTTGTACTTATACTACTAAGTGACATGTCCAAACTGTTTCCATTAGTAAATAACGAAATAGTATTTCAGCAATCAAGAATTCACATGGTGACCAGCCTTCTGAATGTTTCTGATGGTATTCTGATGATTTATCTTTAATGGGGAGTTCAAGAGACTTTGAGGTTGCAAGACCTCCTTGCTATCACCCTAATCTTTAGCAGGCTGCAGTTGGGCCACTCCAAATATATTTATATGGCTTCCACGGTTGGTAAAATTAAAAGATTAATTTATATCCAAGTCTACAGGGTTATGAATAATGTTGAGCTCAACTATTCATCATGCAAAAAATAACTCTGGTATTCTACTATGATACTTAATCTTTGTAACTTAATATCATGACATGCATTCTAGCTATATTTAGCTGTTTACAATCTGCTTACCTGGTCAAGCTCATCAGAGATGGCAATGCCTGCAAAGAAAATAGCAAGAGAATTTAACACATCAGGGAAGCAAAAAAGCAGTTTGAAATCTGCTTTTTCTTGCAAAGAGCTTTTAAGATAATATGTTTCAGTAATTTACTTTTTTTTGGATGGAATTACTGTATTTTCCACACTATAAGGCGCACCATATTATAAGGAGCACCTTCAATGAATGGCTCATTTTAAAACTTTTTTCATATATAAGGCGCACCGCATTATAAAAAGCATAGAGTAGAGGCTCTATGTAGGTCTATGTAGAGGCTGGGTTTACGTTATGCATCTTCTGCGCTAAACGGAATGTCAGCAGAACAGTCAAATAGGTCAGTCAAACTTTATTAATAGATTACAAACCAGCGTTCTGACAACTCCATTCTCTCCCAAAATGAATAAACAGCCGTTTTATTCCCGTGTTCTTCTGCGTGTCTGGTCGCTTTGAGTTTAAACTCTGCATCGTAAGCTGGAGTCTACACAAACACACGAATGGAAATGAAACCGCACGGTTCGCGCAGTCATATTTCCCAGCATGCACCGCGCGCTTCTTCTTCTACGGGGGAAAATGAAGTTGACAGCTGCTTACCGTAGTTGCGAGACCTGTTGTGGCTCAATATTGGTCCATATATGAGGCGCACTGTCGGCTTTTTAGACAAATTTAAGGTTTTTAGATGCGCCTTGTAGTGTGGAAAATACGGTACAATAAATTGTGGTTTATTTGAAAACAAAACAAAAAACAAAACAGTGTTACTCCATGACGCAAACTGTAGTAATTTCTTAACTTATATGAATGCCATGTTCTTCTTTTTTTCCCAATTTAAAAAGATTATGAATTATAAATCACTATCAAATATAAATACTGAGTTAGATATGATTTAACTTTGTTTTCCCAAAAGTTGAGTTACATTTCTCAAGTAGCAGAAAAAAAGATCCAGTGAGCAGCAGTTGAGAAATTTGGCTCAACTTTTGGGAAAATAAAGTTTAATCATATCTAATTCAGTATTTATTATTTGGTAATGACTTATAATTCATAATCGTTTTAAACTGAACAAAACACAGTTTGGCCCAATTAGTCCTGATTTCTACATGCGTCGGTCATTAATCTGCAGCTCCTGTTTGATGCTTTCATGACAATATGTGTCAAGATCTCAAAGGAATGCTTCTGAAACCTTGTTGAACTGCTTGCAAAGTAAAAAGCTGTATTAACGGCTTTTATTATCTTCTAAATAATAAACAGAATATACAGATGCAAAGTGCAGAGGAAAGTTTACCTGTTTAGTTGACCCATTAAGTAAGTGTTTCAGCTGATATTATATTGTATGTTTACGATACAGAGCTATTAGCTAAGGAGCAAATATCTAAAACATAAACATTTTATTGTTATTATGCTACACAGTACATTACATGGTAACCTAGATTAGTCAACTTCTGCTTGAAATTTTAATTTACACTCTAAAACTGCAAAATGTAAAAGCCCTACATATACACATATTACATGTTTATTCTCATATTCATGAATAAATATGTAAAAATAAATGATTCAGAAACTTTCAACCAGCACTGTGTGTATAGAAGTGTAAGAGTCAGCTGGGTGCGACACACACATGCAATGTGCTGATGTGCAGTCACTCACTTCGTGACAGGCTCTCCAGGGCTTTGCCGAGCTTTTTGCTCTCCTGCAAGATGTGGCTGAGCTCATCAAAGTCCCGGCTCTCCCTCCAGTCCCAGGACGGGTACTCCACTGATCGCGGCACTGGAGATCACACACAGAAAAACAGACAGAATGGCTTTATGTAAGGAAGAAAACTGTTGTTTTGCCCTTGAAGATAAAAGCCCTCAAACCAAATGCCTTGTTAGAGTATTCAGCTTTAAACTTTACACAGTTTGCCATCGTTTGACCACTAACTTCATTGTGTTTTATTGTCATTTCATTGCATTTATATTTAGCCCCTCTGTCAATATACTGTGGAACTACTTCTACTAAACTCTTCTCATTAACTCTGAATGACCTCTCAGCTCCTGTTGAACTAAAGCATCCCCACAACATAATGCTGCCACCTCCATATTTCAAGATGGACATGAATGGCTGAGGGTAATATGCAATGTCAGAAATCTTAAGTTCCTCCAAAATTAAATTGCTTATGTAGCTCCGTTCAGCTTCACATCAATTGTTAGAATATTTCTTGCTAAAAAAAAAAAATAAAAATAAAAAAACACCCAAACAACATGATGCTGCCACCACCTTTCTCCAGATTGGGCATGATGTCTTCAAGCTGATATGTAGTTTTAGTTTTCCACCTTACAGGAAACTGTATAAAACTAGTTCTCTTACTGTGACAGCAAGATGCTGTGAAATGGAGCGCTGGCAGAAGAGTCATCGTTTTACTTCCAGAGGGACTGATCATTCTGGTCTGAGGCCAGGTGACAGATGCTGTTGCTGTCTTTGATTCACAGAAAAACTCAGGAGATGACCCACATACTGCATTGAGATCCTGCACCAGCTGCTTTTAAATGACCAGTAATTTATAAACCATTTCATACAAACAATAATAATGAAAGGGAAAGAGCAACAAGCTTTCACAGATCCTCCAGATCCAATGTTCTTGCGCTCACACACAGTTCTGTTTGAAAAACATCAAAAAGCAAATGCTTATGAAGTCACCAGAAATGTATTCTGTTGCCACAAACCCTCCAAAGCACATTAGAATGAGTTTAATGAATGTGTAAATAAAAACCTGCACAAAGTAAGCAACAGCCTGCAAACACAAATTTAGTCCATAGTGTATATTTGATAGCAGAGCTGCAACAGTCTGTTGTCCTCTGCTCTTGTTTACCCTGACTAAGCTGCTTGGTGTTAAAATAACTGTAAGCACAGAGCAAATGCTTCTGGCAAATCCAGGCTGGAGGGGGAAAAAATATTTCATTAGCTTTGAGAAAAAATGGGCTGTTCTGTTCTGTGCTCGCCTCTGTGTCATACTGCAAAAACAAAGGGTTGTGCTGACTCTTAATAGCTTACATCAGAGAAGTGAGCATGTGAGGCATAAACCCACATGAGGCATTTGGTGTTGCTGCAGTGTAGTTCTGCTACTCTTTATCGCCCTACTGAGCTGTTCTCTCCCTGGGGTTCCTACAGTTCTCATGCTAAATTTATAGATTTTTTCACACTCAACTTTCAGGCTCTCAGTTCTTCACTTTGGAATTTAAAGAGATCGTAATTAATTAAAGGTAGATACTTCCAGAGGGGTAGGAAGAGAGGAATGAAGGAAAGATGGGAGGAAGGAGGGGAGGAAGTGCACAATGAAGGAAAGCAATGAAGGAAGGACAGAATCAAGGAAGGGAGGATGAATACAAGGAGAAAAAGAAAGGACCCAAGGTAGGAAGGAGACATGCAAGACAGGAAGTAGTGACACCAGGACGTAAAGACAGAAAATAGGTTGGAAAGTAATAACCCATGAAGCAGGGGTGTCCAAAATGTGGTGAGGGAGTCTTTTGCAACTTCTGGACTGATTTTGAGTGGCCTTGAACTACAATTTACAAATAATTCAAATTTGGCTTTGATGCACAAGAGGCTATTTTTCATCATCTGGGAAAAAGTTGTTTTACCAACAAATTAAAATAATATTACAATAAAATGTTATGTACAAAACAAAGAATCAGTCATCCAATACCAAAATTTTTCACTTTCTCTTTAATTTCATAGTTAATAAGACTGCATTTATCAAGTGACTTTTACTCAACAGTGGATTTGGTGCAACGGCTTAGTTTCAATTCATTTTGACTAAAAACCCAAATCCTGCTGTTAACCCTGAGAATAAAGTGCTAGAAGGAATTTGCAAACTGCATTTCTTTCTTTTAATAAAACAAACATGCAAAACCCGTTTTACATTTTTGATCTAGAATATTTTACATAGCCCACAACTAGTTTTTCTAAGTCAAAATATTGCATGCTTAGTTTATTGTAGAGCAGGTTAAAAAAAGAAGAATTGATTGACTTTTTATGGCCTATGAGAAGTTTTGACTTGATTCTTGCCCGTGTGTGTGTAGGACAGGCAAGTGTAAAGAAGGAACCAGAATTTAGAATAAAGTCTGACAATACAACCATTTCCAATGCACTTATCTTCTTTTTAAGCATGTATCAAGGCCTGAAAAACTCTGAAATGATATCCCAGACTGTTTCAACCCTATTTTGATATAAACATTTTCATAAACTCCATGTGCTCGGACTCCTACGCATGCATATTTAATGTCATCCAACTTGTAGCTTTAATATTGTTCATACTGAGCATGCTTATGATGCACAACACCTACAAAAGAACCTTTATTTGCTTCCTTTATTTTCAGTTTGCTGACTGAACACGCTCCACTCATCTCCACATTCGTTTCCTCCGACCACAGCCTAAAATAGACTTGGTCTGGCAGTGACGGAGCACGGTGTTAAATTATTGAGGCAGTCTGTGGCTTTGCTGCCTCTCCCGTTTGACCCACCCTTAATGCCCCCAGCTTCATGCTTCATTCAAATGTCACAGTTATGGTCATTTATTCCCAAACTTGCTAGGAAGAAAAAAAATGAGAAAGTACCCAAGTTTCTACATCTTATTCTGTGAGTATGGTAGGAGCTTGTGAATAATTCACTTCAGTGTGTAGCAGCAGGGAGGGGGAAAATGAACGAGGAGGCACTTTATAATGAACTCATCCGCAGGGCTTCAGGAGGCTGGAAGGAGGACACTGTGACTAACTTTAATTAGATATAATTATCTAAAATTAAAATGAAGATGAAAGTCTATGGAGTATGTAATTGTGAAACAAGAGATACAACATGTTTTCAAATTGTGCAACTTTGTGATCTAAAGCACAGCAAACGAGTCGGAAGGATCAACTGTACCTGCAAAACAATCACAACAGTAAACTCTTAAAGACGACTGGAGTTAAACTTACAAGATTTGGATTCTGGTGAAGGTGGAGAGATGCTTGAAACAGCCAGGTCACTCTTTGACTTTTTTGGTTTCTTTGGAGTAATCTGCCATGGCTTCTCAAAGTTGCTGTATTCTCTTCGAGTGTTTTTGTTTTCTGTGAGGACAGAAAGGGAACATGTCTTGAGAAAAATCTAGGATCTATACATATATACAGTGGAAAGTTTCCTGGATATTTTGGATGCAAAGGTATACTGATCTGGCAAATAGAGTACCATGCTAGGGTACATGTCCCTTGAACCATTTCAGATTTCCTCATGCTACAATTACACACTTCAATGTATTTTCATGAAAGTGGGAGGAAAGTGATGGATAATGGTGTGTGAAACTGAATTCAAGCGCCTTCACTCTGTTATTCCTAAATAAAGTAATGTGAAAAACTAAATCTGCATATGAACTTGAACACAACAACGTGGTGGTAGCAAGAGTCCTAATTAAGATGAAAATTCTAAATGTTTAAACCACTTTTGCTGCGATGTGTCCTAAATTTAACATGATTTCAAAGAAAAATCTCAGGAAACATTTCCAAATAAATACTTTTCATTCAGCTAAAAAGAACAAAATCAACCATAAGAATATGCCTTTAGTCAAAATTTCACCATCAGGAGGTTTGTAAAGTTACATTCTCATTAGCCCAACATTAAAATCTAACACAGCTATTTTGAGTACTGTATAATGTTTATTAGGAGACATTTTTCTACAATGGTTAAATTCTGAGTTGTTGCACTTTTTTGTATGTTGCTAACACAGGTTAGCACTGTGACTGAGCAGAGGAGCAAGCCAATCCCACTGGTTTCCAGCATGCAGCTACATCACAAATAAATTCATACTTTCAAGGTAAAGGTAACAAATCATAAGCCACGTGCGTGTGCATGAATGCGTGTGTTTTTACCAACCTGGGGAACTCTGTGCCCATAGAGCTGCTGATCCAGAGAAAGCTCTGTGCAGTTTGCCCGGGCTGTCTTGCTTGGTCTGCAGGTGATCAATAAGAAATGGGATTGGATGGTCTGGGGTCTCAGTTATCAGCTTGGTCATCAACTCCTACAGGAGCAGAGAGAAACATCAGATGAAAGCTGTTCAAAAGACAGAAGAATGTGGCCAATTATTTACAATTTACAAATTGTAAATAATTTATAAATTGTTGAGTTTGACAAACACAATCCCACATCTCAGTGGTTTATTTATTGCCAACTTCTCTGTGAAGAGTTGCTAGAGGGGTTTATTTTTGGAGAAGATTTACTAATTTACAGCGCTCTGTGTAAAGGTCTTTAAACTCAAAAAGTCAAAGCAAGCAATATTCCCCTTTGTTCCAATTAAATAGTAGACCTAAGTGCTCACGAGTAAACAAAAAATTTCACCACTGGGGTAATCACTTGTTCTTTGAGGCCATGTTTTGTTTTTCTTCACCATCTGCTACACTGATTCTGATGAAACGGGTAAGTGTATTAAGGTCTAAAATTGACATGGTAACAGTACACGGATAATATATATTTTATACTTGTCAGTATTTGAATAAAGTCTGACCATCTTTAGCTGCTCAGAGGGTTCCCAATCCTTGGAGGTTGAAGTTTGCAAATATACCATCTGCCAATTTGCCAATTTGCTCAAGGAAACAATTTTTGTTTGCCGTTATTGTTTCATTTTTCACACTCCACCAACATTGTGCATATCACTTGCAACCACATTCACTGTCCCTTGCAAACGTATTGATGTCCTCTCATCTTCTTCACTGTAACCCTTTCATACATTTGTAATTTGGATTAGGTGTTAGACCAACATGTACCAGGATAAAGTGGAAGAAAAATACTTCATATTTTTATTTGTGGAACGCATTTGTATTCAGCTCCCTGAGTCAACACTCTGTAGGTATACTTTAGGGCTTGTTTCCAGCAGCTTTACACATCAGAAATAGCTCATGCTCAACCGGCTTGGATGGAGAGCTTCATGTAAACATAACATTTCTCGTCATTGATTCTCAAACGGACTTGTGGATGTTGCTTTCAGAATAATGTGCAATTTTGCTCTCACCTGACCAGACCAACCTCCTCCAGGTGCTTAATATGTACAGTACATGGCTTGCAGCAAACATTAAACATTAATGCTTTTGGCTTTATGTCAACATCATTCTTTTTTGCAGCTTCTCCATAAAAAGGAAAGATTTCTCGAGTGCATGACTGACAGTAGCTCCCTCAACATGTTCTCCAACAATCGCTGTGGCTCTCTACTTGCTAAAAGCTGGGAATATTGTTTTATAGTCGAACTCTGCTTTCAGCGTCTCCACAATGTTATCTCAAAATGTTATGTAAAATCTCAGAAGACCTTTCCAAATCAGCTGTATTGACTGAGTTTTATTACATGCTGGTAGACTATTTGCTACTTCTGTAAACAGCAAAGGGTTACACTGGACCTTATGGGTATTCTTAAAAAATGCCACTTTTCTGATTTTTGTCAAGAAAATTGAAAACGTATACTGTTGCTTCCACTTGAGATTCCTTTAATACTTTGTGTCGGCATGTAAGATAAAATCTCTATAAACTACACTGAAGTATAAAGTTGCAACATGCCAAAATGTGCTAAAGCTGTTAGGTTTTAAATATTTATGCTGGAGCATTAAAGTTAACAGACATGCTCATTAAAATTAATAATTATGACTAATAAGTAAAAGCTGCCACAAGGAAGAACATTTTCAGAGTGCAGTAAAAAATGAACTCACCCAGGGAGTTCCAGCGACAGGTGCTGGGGAGGAGACCCCCCTCTCTCTCTCTGCAAGCTAATTAGAGGCTGATCAAAGTCATGATGGGAACTCATCACCAAATGAGCAATCATGTCCTAACTAATCACACCCAATGTCTGCACTACCCCTCTTCATAGGCAGATTAACCTAATCAATGCCAAGAACACTTCATAATACACAAGATATTATGCAAGTACAATAAACAGACTGGTCAGAAATTTGCAGTCATTTTATGAACTCTGGTTTTTGTAAAGATGACCATCAGATTTGAACCAGCTCAGACTTCACTAATTATAATGTAAGATAAGTGAAACCTTCAAAGAGACCATTTCTGTCCTTCCTGCCATTAGGGCTAATTACTTGCGACAGCAAAGGCGACATCATGCTGTTGCATGGGAGACCACTTTCAAGTTTCACCAGTTTAAAGCAAAAATGTTTAAAAAGTTTGCATTTTAGAGCATTTATAATATGCACTATATGAGCATTTAGCAACATCAGCGCAACTAGCGATGAACTCAGTGTTTGTATATTCCTTAAAGAATGAACTCTCTTTCTTCTTATACTTAAAGTATTATAAATCAATGATATTTTAAAATCTCAAAATAAAACAGACTTTATTCCAATCCGAATCCATGGCAGCTGACTAAGAGTCTTGCTTTCACCAACTCTTTGCTTCAATGACAAACATATCTTACAATCTGTGCTTACTTTGGCAACACCAGCACAGATTGTGAAAACAGCTAACTGATTGTTCTTCCCTCAACAATAGAATCCACACAGAAGAGTGCCATTACAACAGCAAACTTTTGAGTGCTGAAGCATAAAGCGCATCCACTGACTGGAAAACGATCTGTAGCGTTTGTTTTTTTCAGACTTGACAGTTGCTTTTCTAGCAACCGTATAAATAAAATTGTGCATTGTTAGGATATGAGTAGGAACTCTGTTTGACCGTTTTGTCAAAGTAGCTGAGCAGAGCTTCTGCATCGAATTAAAGAACCCATTAATGGGCTGCAGTGAACTGGCAGTCCAATATGGCTTCAACGGCTTGTGTGTGTGTGTGTGCATGCAAGAAGCTCTGAGCATATGCCATACACTAAACCAAATCAAGTAGCTCTCTTAAGAGGCTGCATGCATTTGCCCTTGCAGACATGTTTCCACATTTATATGTGTGTTTGTGTGTGTGTTTTAGAGAGTGGGAGGGGACAAAGCTGTATTGTAGCAAGCCTTGGCTGTGCTTATGTGTGCTCAGAAAGCTAATCAAGTAATTGTTCAGGGGGACATTCCTGACCAAGCCCAACAGCTGTGACAGCAAACAGCATGTGAATGGACAAACAGGGACGGAGCTGGCATGTTCCCTCCAAGCAGCAGGTCCAGCTGTTTGAACAGAGGACACACACACTCGCATTCCAGCAGAAGGTAAAGTGATGTGCATGCTCATCAGAGAGAAAAGGTAACATTCACAGTAAAAGTTTAAGTTCAACAAATAGATTATCTTTCTTCTAAAGATTATTTTTGTGTTTTCCAACTGGTGCGCACACGCATACAGGTATAATTGGAGTGCATGGTAAATAGCAAAACAGATGGGTATATTCCAGGGATTGGTAGAAAATTGCAGCTCTTCTGGATACATCTGTAGCCTGCTGGTAAAACACCCTCATGCAGGGGTTTACTGGGTGGTGTCTCAAGCTGATGGCTAACTTGGGGGATACAATTTATCTTTAGTGTACAATACTAGGAGGCTGTCTCCAATCCAACAAATTAAGATGATGGTCCAACAATTAATAGTTTAGTGCAACTGCAGGGGCGCCTATGCTGAAAATTACCTGCAAATTTGATTCAACTTTTGTGTCGCTTAATTTGATACAAATGTCAGGCATTTATTCCATGCAGAGAACAACTACACACAAAAAAGTTTAATCTAAAGTAAGGATGCCCGAGTCCAGAACTTTCGTTCTGGAGTTTTTAGATGCATGCTTTCCCCAAAGCACCTCAATCAAATGGCTGAATTTCCTCAGCATTTTGTACTTTTTTTTCCCTGTCAAGTTCATTTTTATACCATGACTGATATTTGATCAGAGGCCACTTAAGAAATTGAATAATATTGCAGAAACAAACTTTGACCTGTGGAATCTTCAGAACTAAAAAAATGCATTTTTTAGATCAAGTGGTAGTTCTTGTATAGAAGGAGGCACTCAACTTGTTGCTCCCAACCTCTGCTGAACATTGTCAAAACACAATTTCTTGAAACTTCCTGGTTGGCAGTCGCTAAAGGTTGCATGCATAAATAGGGACACTTCATCTTATCAGGACCAGCAGAATGGATTTAATGTTCAGGAGGATGAAATGCAACTATATAGACAATCAACGATTTTCTTCTGAACACAGATAAGGAGCAGCAGCTGTAATTGGTCCACTGGTGTCTAGTCTTCCCCTTTCTGAACACATTTACCGAACAGAGTATTAATGCAATCTCACCCTATTGCTTTCTAAAGTAATTATGCGTTTCATATAACATGACTCTTGTTTATTATAGACACATTTGGCTAAAATTTCCACATGAAGCCAGAGTTTAATCTTTATACACTATGTAATATGATATTTTCAGCAGAACAATGTCCTAATCATATGTCTCAATGGGCAAAGAGGATCGTCTCAGACTCTCACTATGCACCAGGGGCCTTTCAGAAGGCTAAAGGTGACATTAGCAAGCCAGAAATGCAGTCCATATCTGGTACAGATCTGATGCTGGAGCAGATATCCGCATGCCTAAGGAAGTTTCCCTCGGTCCCTGTAATTGACAATCTGTCAGCTGGCCAAGAAACAAACTGTGTCCTTGGAAGCTATCAAGGACTTCCTCTGAGAACAGTGACAGTCATGATACTCTCACTGATACTGCCCGCTGTCCTGCAGTTTAAACAAAGACAAGGAAAGTGGAAGCAAGTTGAAAAGGAGAAGGGAGCAAACAGGGAAAGGCAGACTGAAGGACAGAAGACTGGTACAATAAAAATAAAGTAAGAAAATCTCTACTTTAACCATCATAAGATGTGCTAGACAAAACATTTGTTTAGCTGTTAATAGGGTTACATATTACATTGATAAGGTATTGAGGTTTTGAATTTGTGAGTAAAATAGGCACATGCTGCTTTCAGTATTGCAATCCACCAAGAAAGATGACATGTGATGACCTGTCATCATATGTTTTGTGCTGAGCTAAAATCCTCACAATTGGAGGGAAAAAGAAAAACTTTAGAAATATGAATCTTAAGAGAAGTACTTCTATAGCTTATGCTTATTTTTTTTAACTGAAGGAAATTGAATAAATTTAATTTATTGATAGCTAGGTGTCCTCTCTGTTTTCTTCTAGTGTCATATTTTTAAAGTTGCACACTTAGTTTCACACAAACCTTACTCACCTGCTCTGGTATAAAACAAGGCTGTATATGTGTTTGATACATTTGCATACCGAACTGACCATTTTGTGGTGTCTCATATATTTTTGGTACAAATGTGTAACATTACATCACTACTAAACACACAATTCTCCATCTTCGATCTTTACAGAGTGTATCAAACTTTCCATTTGCTCTACTGGTCAGTACAACAGGTGCAAAAAAAATTATCTTTATAATCATTTAGAAAATAAAGATTTAAGTGTTATGTTGCATAATCCTGAAAATGGACCTGTTTGAATAAATCATTAAAGGCCTTAATTAATATGACATTAGTCCTCATAATAAGTGCAAGTAAAGTTCTCACCAGAATTTTGTGTGTGCTTTTACAATGTTGCATATATGCAAGAAACCATCTGTGACACATTTGTAACTCCAAACGAAAACGAAACTTTTTGTCCGACAATTTCTCCACAAATTGTCCTTGAGTAAAAATGTAAAAAAAAAAATAAAAAGAAACATTAATGCAGCAAGAGCTCATCTCTGGAGGGCAACTTGTCACCTGGATGACAGGCCACCGTCTGCCATTTGTTCCCGTTCTCCATCTTAATAAAATTTGGGAATACAGAGCCGTCCCACAGGTTCCAGTAACGTCTGTGTTTCTGTATAATGTGTGCCACGTCAACCGAAAATGGAAAAGAGAGGGCAACAGAAAGAACAATGGACAGAAAGATCTGCAGAAGGATGCCGCGATGATCTTTGGCTTTTTATATTTCACACTTTTCTTACTTCTATGTTGATATAAAAAAAGTCAGAAATATGGGTCAAGAAATGAATACTTTACAAAATCCTTTTCCCCTCCCTCAAAATGTTCCCTTTCAGACTGGGCAAGATCAGAAAAACTTAAAACTACTTTCTGACAGTCCACACAGATTTGAATCAAGCTAATCTCCAATATTAGTATAAAAATCTCACAGAAGGATAAACATTTCCTATTGACATGAAGAAATTCACACATCAGATATTTCTTAATTTAAAAAGATATGCAACTGGATTCATGTAAATATATATAAAAAAAAAATGTAAAATGACTCTTGGAAAAACACAAGTCAACAGAAACAGAAAGAGCAGGTCTTCTAAAATAATGTTTTTTGGACAGATAAGACTAAAATGTAAGTGGACACAAGAACAGAGGAGATGCAGCCTAAACCAAATGGGCTGCATATCCTATTCTGGGAAAAGAACCTGCAGGTGAAAGTTTGCTGGTTGAAAGGTTGCTTTGATGCATTAAGTCCAGGCACAGCACTTGGACAACCTATTTGTGGTGTAAAACTGAGCATGTGTTTTCTGAGTTCAGTTAAAAAAAAAAAACTTGGTAAAATGAGTCAATTCAAATTCAAAAAGATTTTTGCAAAGTGCAGGAATTTATCGGGATAATGAAAACAGGGTGCATCACTTGTGCACAGAAGGATATTTATATTGTTTGTGGTGCACTATGTTTTACGTATTGTGTGCAATTTGGTAAACTAATTTGTTAATCTAATAAATCGTAGGCTGGTAGGATTAAGTAAGTGTAACCTTTTTTATTCCTTTGAACATGGAAGTCGTACAACAAAATAACATCAAGTTATGCTCCATGGATAACTGAGAATTAAAGCTACTTCCAGTTTTAGTCATATTTACATAAACAAATAAACAAAAAGGAACAGCAACATAACAATAGTTTTCTGGCTTCACTCTTGAGTATGTCTCACCAGAAGAGCAACAGAAAACCCTCAGATTATTTCCAAGTATTCAGTGATTAAAACAAAACACCTTGAACATCTTTTGACTCGTTGCCCTGCTCGTCCTTTTCTCTGCTGAAATGTAGTAAAGTGTCCCTCACATTTCCCATGATCACCAATAAAAGAAGCATTCCTGTACACAGCATTTTTTTTCCCCTGAGTGCTTTGCTTTTCTGTGTGGCTGCTTCCAGACAAAAAACAAAAAAAAAAAAAAAAAAAAACAGAAATAAAAAATGCTGAGGTTTCGAACAGATCTGCCGCCACCACTTTTCAGGCAACCAATAGCATGTGCAGAACTTTATCATCCTGGTGACAGCTGCACATGATTGGAGAAGCTTGTGCTGTCTGTGTCTCCATACACTGAGATGTAAAATACATCTGGCATGAATTGTCAGGGAAAAAAAATAAAAAAATCTGTCAAAGCACATAAGCCAGACAAAGGATGCTGCGTGTGTGCATTTCATCTCCAAAAGCATTACAGGCTTTTGTTTGTTTTTAGTTTTTGAAGATAAGAGGCTTGATGCCTTCAAGCTCCCCTGACAGAACTTTTATGATGGAGAAAAAGAAAAAAATATATATCCTTACCACATTACCTGCATTATGTGATACATTAGTAATCACTATCCCGTCTCTTTTACTTATCATTTTTATGCATACAAGAAGACCAGCTTCCTTTTCCAGTTACTTTTTTGCGACAATATGTTTTCAAAATCAGAAAAATACCAACCATAAACCCACCTAAAAATGATGAGGAAAGCTTTTTTGAGACTTTTGGACCTTTTTTTTCTTGTTTGTTTGTTTCCTCAAGGCTGTTCATGGTTTTAAATCTGTACTTTACTCCTTAAGTTTATCCCAGTACCTGGAAGCTTCTTGTTAGTAATAAGTATGAATTGACTTAGACAACCATTTCTCATAGGTATGCTTCAAAATGGGAAAGACGAGGGAAGAGGCCATTCAGAAAGGCAGATAAATTGTGACCTACAAAATGTAAGATTCCCCCCCCCCTTTTCTCTCCTCAACTCACCCACAGCTATAATTAGGACTAGAATTAAAAAGTTTAGGAGAACTGGATCTGCAACAAAAATCCTATCACAAACTTACACACATTGGTGAGGTAAGTGAGGGCACATTTAGTTAAAGAACTGCAGAAAGCTTTTTTAAAGACATTCCCACAGAACAGAAAGTATAAACAATGTAAATGTATTTACAATTATTTGCTTGCTCATCCTTTAAGTTAAACATTTTTTAACTATTTTCCCTGGAAAGATATGATCACTAGTCTGCTTGAATGTGCTTGTATATACTATAATTACTAATGTATATACATAGACATACGCACTCCTTTCAATCGCAGGGTGAATAACAGCAAGAAAAACAACAAGGTTTTGCGTATAGCATGATCTTCTCTCTTCCTCAAGCAGCTTGACTATCAGTGACTCTCAGCAGTCAGCCATCAGGTTCCTTGGGCTGTAATTGGACATGATAACTTGATTAGCATGCACTGAAGCTGCTGTACTCTCCTTAGCTTTCCTTCTGCTTTCCTCACACACAGGCAAACAAAAACACAGACTTGTTCCTTTCTCCAGTACGTTCCACGCTCCGACTCTCCCACCGATCGCCCTTCACTCATCGTTTGACTGTCTGATCCGACGAGGTAGGACATCTTTCCCTCCTCACTCTTTCCAGCAGCCCCACAGGATTAACCTGGCCTTGGGCTGTTTTCAACTGCACGCCTGTCTGGTAGTAATTACTGTAACTGCGCCTGAAGGGGGAGCTGTGTTAACCCATGAGTGACCACACTTCTGTCACATCACACTTGAGAGCATCACAAAGAATGAACAAAAGGTCATCACTAGGAGTGTTTTCTGAATTGTCTTCATCTGTTGTTTTCTTGAAGCTTGCAGAGACAGCAAGAGTGGAAATAGTTTCATGCCACATCACAGAAGTTTATATGAACCTTCATAAGCCTTTGATAAGGTCAATTTTATTTGTTTATTCTAAACAAATAAAATTGTTTAGAATGTTCTAATCTAAATGTATTTAATCCTAAATACTTGAGATAAAGATTGTTGAAAATAAAATATTGAAGTGTCTCCCTTTGCCATTGATTCCAAGCTGAACGTCTGCATGAAGTTGCACTCCTCGCAACAGGGACCAGAATCTGTTGAGTGTGAGAGAAAGTGAAGACTGAAGTCTGAAATGTGTGAGGGGAACCGACCAGAGCTGACCTCAGTCACAGTCAAACAACATTTTTAAGGCTGATCTGGGTGCAGTTGGGTAGTTTGAACTGATCATCGACCAAGCTGTAAATGTGTGCTGTCGACAGCCAATAAAAGAAACTGCGGCATGGCATCATCTGCAAGCCTACTTTGTTGCTTTTAACTTTATTACCAACTATGCAATATTGCAAACCTAAATTAAATTGGATATTATACAAACTGACATCACGTAATGATAAAAAAAAACAAGACAACCAGAAGTACTCTGATAAATATCAGAGTACCATATTATAAAGAGAATTAAACCAAACAATTCTATGGCACTTAAAGGTAAATATAGAATAGAAATTCAACCCATCTGAATTCTAAGAATATCTTCTAGCACCATCGACTGTTAGCTCCTTCAAAATGTCTCCCTCACGAGATTTTTTGAACTCAGTTGGCTTTACTTGGTCTAAAAGAAAAAAAAACTGTCTCATCCCTAACTGATGCAGTTAAGTGTGTAATGCACATTATTTCAGTTGTGAAACAAAACAGTCTTTTAGTGTGAACATCTAGTTCTTTCAAAATCTGTGCAGTGTGTTTCTAACTGCAGTCAATTCAACTGTTTGAAGCACAGGTGAACGTCAGGCCTCAAGTCTTTTGAGAGAATATCTAAAACAACTTTTCAGTTTTTAATCTGGAAGCAAAGATGTTATGCAACTTGCTGAGGAGAAGAAACACTATTAATATTTATATTTCAATTCTTACACGGCATTGACAGGTTGAAAGGTAGAACTTCCATGATTTTGACCTTTATTCTTTAAGCAGAACTTGCTCCAGAGCAGCTTAGGTTTCCAGAATAAGTTAGAAATATGCAAGATATGAAACAGCTTCAGAATTCTGAAAGTGTTGAACTGAACTTTAATTTGCTTTGCATTAGTCCTGCTTCATTGTACAGCACAGTGGTCCCCATCTCATGAGGATTTTCCATGTTACCCTTTTGTTTAAATCCTGATTCTGTTTTATCTTATTTCCTCCCACACAAACCACCTTAATGAACTTTATTTAAAATGTTATCTTGCCACTATAGAGTCTGAAATGCAGCTGCAGTGGTTTGGATGTTTGTCAGAGCAGTGCACTCAAGGTAAACAAGCTGCAGCAATTACTCTGGGAAAGACTGATGGTTGTCTCAAGTGCTTTCCACTTAAAACCACAAAATTGTAGGATGATGGACCCCAAGTTGTTTAGAAATAACCCTTTCATTGTACCTAGAGTGATAAGCAGCATAAGCTATTCTGCCGAGAAACGCAAACACACATTTTAATGGTCCAGATTAGCTTTTGATTTCTTTTACCATTACAGTGCCTCTTAAATATGCTGATAATTAGTTAATAATGTGCATTTGATGAGAAGCACAAGGCTTCTATTTCATCTCGATATTATGAAGAAAGATTTATGCTACAATAAATTCCTTGTTTCTTCATTCTGGCTCTGATTTGGTAAAACAAATTAGGACATATCACTTACTATGCTGCCTCTGCTGCAGCACACATAACTGTGCAATGTACAATCCAAGATTAAACACATTTTTTGTTTAAGTGACAAACTAAATTTTCCATTTAAATGAAACACAGTGATCAGAAATTGCCATGTCTCTTTTTTACAAAAACCTTAAGAACATTACAGAGTCTCTTCATAGAACAGAAGGAGGGAGAAAGTTAAATGAAAATCAATACATCATAGTACTAAGACCATTTGTCTGTAAGATGAAACTTTAGCTACGTAAAAGCCACAGAAATACACATATGGCATGTTACGTCTTCATATTTCGTCAAGCTAATACTGTCATGCACTAATAAAGTGCATGACAGTTTGTGGTTGCACAAGTCTCCAAAGAGAGACACAAACTACAAAAAGTGACAATAGATTCACAATCAGCAAAGGGTGAATAACCAATTAATAATGAAAAGATTCATTTTAGTTCAACTCCATCTCTCATCCGGGTATATTCATGTGTAAAACATTCCCATCTGCTTTAACCATGACCGGATAAATTATGGTGGAGTGTTATTTGATCAGAAGCAATTATGTCTCATTTACATTAATTATCAGAGCTGAAGAGAAGGCATGTAGAGCACTATTGAATTGCATAGCATGTCATACTGAATGCTCTCTTCCTGTGTTTTCATGTGCGACCCACACTATTCTTAGAGATGGAGCTTTAGCTAAAGCATGTAGCTGAAGTTATGACTTAAGAGTTAGGACTAATGGCTGTTTGGAATCATTTTGTCCTCATGAGCCATGGATTATGTTTCATGAGGACGATGTATTAATTTCATCAGCTGTTCAGCAGCAGTTTTTCTAATTTTTCTATGTTTTTTTTATGTCCATTTTTGTTAGTCAGAATAGTGGCAAAAGGAAGACAAACTCAATATCAGGTGGGTGATTAAGATACATTTGACTTGCACATGTTTCTTATGCGCTTCTTATTGGACCTCTTCGGATCACTGAAGATCAGGACTCTGGACTGCGATGAAGGCACATTAAAAGAACATGACTGCAGAACAAGTTCAGGAAGAACTTTTCCCACATGAATGGCTACTGTATTCACTTAAAGAAAACCAATACAAAAAGGCCAGCTCATTACAGCGTTCTATAAGGAGCAACACAAGTGACTGAAGAAAATGAGTGCAGAGTCGATACTAATTTCCCATGTTCTGGTATTCAGAACATAATCACTAAACCCACTTTCTGACTGATACAAGTAACAAAAGAACAGCATATAATAAGACAGTTAATCAGCCCAGCACTATACTCAATCCATCAACCCCCCTCTGTTCACCAGCAGCAACTTTACATTGCTTCTGGACTTAAAGGGCAGATCACATCAGGGAGCAACATGAGGACCGGTTTAACACCGTGTGTGACAAAGGTAAAGACTACTTTATTTCTACCTTCTCCCATCCTGTATATGTCTCAGATATTTAAAAACAAATGTTGCAGAAATCCCCTTTAACGAACAAGAATTGCCAATTTGTGATCCAGACTTATATGTGGAACCATACAAGAGCCATAGAAAAGCAGATCTTTTATTACCTTTTCATTTCACTACTCCTATATAAACAACTTTCAAAAACAGTAATTCTAGACACATGCACCAAAGAATAATAAGAGTCACCCGGCACTGAAACTGTGTTCAAACTGAATATCAATTTACATAAACGTGTTGCAATGACTTGGTGTGCAATTACTCTGGTTAATATGAAAGCCTGCTTGAGTCTTGGAACAAATTCAGTCAGTGTTGACTCAGCTTGCTATCTTTGCAAAGCAACCATTTCATTAGTGAGGAAAAAATAAAAAAATCAATTCTCTGGCAAATCATAAGCTGCGTCTCATCAGAGAGAGTAAATGAACCTTCACTCACTGGTTCTCACACTGGTTAAAGCTGCAGCTACGTAGCAAGTATAAGAGGTCTGCGTCTCGGAGAAGAGACAAATAGACCAAAGAATTTTATTTGATGTAAAAAAAAAAAAAAAACATATAGCTATAAATAAATAAAAGTAAAAGGTGTTGTGTGGGTAAACACTCAGGAGGCAAAATTTTGAAGAAAGATTATAAATAGAAAAAAGCACACGAGTGTTGTAATTTCTAAGCTGTGAAATATGCAACACCAAACTACAAATTAATTATCAGTATGTTGAACAGATAGAGCAAAACCAACACAAGGTATCAAAAGCATTAAGTGGCAAAGTGGGACGTGTTTACAAGAATAACCAAGAACTCTATTTCACAAAAAAAAAAATTTAAAATACTGAGTAATAATTTATTAAAACCACTACAGAAAGAACCAAATAAAAACAAAAACACAAACGTGGTATATAACACCCAATACAGCAGTGTCTAAGCAATTTTTTATGCTCATTAATATACAAAATGTGCAACTCAAGTAGTCTGATTTTTGCAGGAAGTGCTTTAAAGAATGATAAAAATCAGATACAAGAACCTTAGTGAAGTAGCTCTATGCTTAGCAACAAGCACATATAAGTGACCCGTTGTTTTCAGAGAGCTTTGCACATTTGGACCATTAAAAAAATAGATGTACCTAAATCTGGTTTTGAAAAACATAAATGTTAAAATACATTAATAAGAAAAATTGCTGGCAAAATTGTGGCCCATAAATTACTGCATCAATGTTTAGACCTACATGGTATTTCAATATCAATATCTGCCAAATTTTCAGACAAACCTTTTTTGTCCAAAACAGCCCCCCTTTTCAACATTACCTCTCCTACATCGACTCCCTACATCTGATGAGAGAGAACTATGAGGAGAACACTGTTCCCCCCTGGATTCTTTCAGTAAAGAAATGTTTCTCCATAGCTGAATGCACGATAATGGATTTTCTTTGGGACAACAATAGAATGGGCCGAGGTTTTTCAAGCGCAACAGCGGGGCAGCGACTATATCATTTTCTCACAAGAAGAGCAAAAGACCCAGGAGACTTTTCAAACATCCTCCCTTTGCTTCACCTCGGCTGTCGGTTCCCCCTGGAAATTCGGGACCTACAATGCGGCTTTTAAAATAAACAACAGAGGCTCGATCCATATCTTTGTTGGTCTTACTGAAAAGTCTGGAAAGTTAAAAACAGATTGTAAGACACAATTGCCAAGGCTTCACCTTTGCGCTTTGCTTTAATCATCTTGAATGTCACATGAAGAAAGCTAATTTAGCAGCGCTCAAAACGAACACAAACATGAGAAAGCAACGGAGCAGGGGGAGACAGGTGAAAGACCAACACGGAGAGAGAAAAAGCAAACAAGCAGAGCACACACACAGAGCCCCATCATTGTGCAGTTTAGCCTCATCGACTGCTCCAGACTCCAGATTTACTGTCCTCACTGTTGAGTGGACTCCTTATTAGGGAAGAGTCTCTGTCCAGGGTGCTGAAATAAATGTAAAAAAAAAAAAAAAGAAAAGCCTTCCTACTGCTCTTAAGATTCATGTTAATCCACACCATGTCCGTCTTTGTGTTCTGCTGTTGAACAGAAATGAAACATGTTAGGTTAACATGCGCAGGTCAGGCTCTATTTGCATGTCCAAGTGATTCCTGTGATGCAGCCCATTAACTCATATCAGGCCAGCAAATGATCCCGCAGGCAAAGGTGGTCTAAGTTTCTGCTGGTTTGCTTAGATGTCGCCCAGGTAACTCCTTATGAAAATCGATCTCATGGCTTACTAATCAAAGTCAGCACTCATGGGCAACCCCAGTTTGAACTAAGTAGCTCTAGGAGCAGTAGCCACACCTGCACATGGTTTGCTTCATTAACAAATTAAAGAAAGAAACCAAAGAACATAGTATGCATTTATATTCAGACCCCTTTACTGACACCCCCCACATAAAATGCAGACCATGCAGCTGCCCTTAGGTTTGTGAAATGTCACCTAATCAGTAAATAGAGTTCATGTGTGTGATTTAACCTCAGCATCAATCCAGCTGCTCTGCGAAGGATTTCTAGGGAAAATTAATGAATAATCAGCAACATGAAGACCGATGAACACATCTGACAGGACATCCACAAATTTCACCTTGGGGTCAGAATGGCGAGAAGAAAGTCAAATAAATGTGGAAGAAGGTGCTCTGGTCAGATAAGACTTAAATGTTCATGGGGGGTGGGGGTGATTGCCAATGTGCCAGGCGGAAAAGTGCACATCAAACAAATAGACTGCAGAGTTTCACTTCCCAGTAAGACAATGTTGCTTCTATGGGAGATTGTTTAGATCAAACTATGTGTTCAATGCAAACCTAAAAACACATAAAATATCTGACTTGATTAACAAAAATTGACCCAAAAAACTAGCAGCTGTAAGTGCAGCAAAATGACGGTTGTATGTAACAACAAAGAAAAGCTGAATATCAATGAATATAAACCTGTAACATTTTTCATTTCATAATTGTGTTGACTCCACAAAATAAAATACACTGAACTATATAACATGACAAATGGTGGGAAAGTTCAAAGAACAATACTTTTCAGTGTACATGACAGGAGCCACACCAAGATTATCAGTGGTCACCATATGGGTGCCCATCTTGAAGAAACTTTGTGGAGCGCCCCTGGCTTCTGAAACCCATGACACTGTAACGGGATAAAATGATGGAGATGTGGATGTAAACACAGCGGGCAGTTTCTTTAACTGGCTGCCGGAGCGCAGTGGGACGTCTTACAAGGAGAGGTGCCTCCTTATTCCACAGTAGCTCTTATCAAGTGACATGACACGATATCTGTGTTCAGTAACAGCACATTAAATGTTTGGTGCAAAGCAGCCCTAAAACCTGACAGGCAATAAACTTCAGAGTTGGTGCACTCACCTCAAACAGGGGTCCGATTTTATTCCTCTCCAGATAAGACTGAATTCTTGACTGTTGCGGGGACGCCATGGAGAAACTGCTGTCGCCTCGCGCTCAAGAGCTTTTAGCAGAATGAAATCAGGAGGGGAGCCGGTGGAGTCATTCGTCCTTCAGGAGCCGCCGCGGCTTCTAAAACTGAGGTTGGGAAAATTCCAACTGTCCTCCCGGTTGGGATGAGGTAAGTTCAGACGGGGTTTGCGTTAAAAAAGGCGGCGCTGACACCGGGCGAGCATCGTGGAGAGGCGAGGAAAGTCAGCCCGGGACCTTCCCCTGCGTGTCGCCTCGCTGACTCTCTTTGTCGGTGGCTCCTCTGAGGAAGCCAGCGGCTCCGCAGCTCTGTGACAGATTACAAATCTTCCGCTCACTGGCTGCTGGACTTGCCGCCGCCACTCCCATTTCGTTATCCGACTCTCTTACTCTACCTGCTTTGGTTTTTGTCAATAAACGCATTGTTGCTATATAACGAAACAACGCGAAACTAAACCACCTATATTAGATTATTACAGGTTGGTTTGGATTGTTTTTAATCAAGGGTTACATGGAGAGGTTGTAAAGAGTCATTATCTCACCCCACTATCTCAGTTAACTTTTTGTTGAAAATACATTCAAAACTTTAATCAGGAAGTCCATCTTTTTTATGAATCCCCTGTCTACCACACCTGAATCAAATAGATGGATAATTAACAGAGCTCCATATATATGCTGATGAGAGAATTTAGCCATCAGGAGAGCTGGACAAGAGATGCATCCAAAGGTAGCAGAACAGTAGTTCTTAAGTACTTGGACATTGGTTTAAAAGAAGAAATGATCACTATACTGCTTGATTCTAAGGCTAAATTTACATAGCAGGTAAATGCAGCCCAATGTATGACCTATGCCCTTTTTTTTTACAATTTAGTTGGCTCTAGTGGGATTTATTTGAAATTTGTCAGACAGGAAGCGGGTTGGGAGAGAAGTGGAGACATACGGTCTCCATACATGTCATACTTTAACCCTAAGCCAGTGCAATGCCCTTTTTATTTTAATTTGTGCAGCCCAATTCCAAATTTTTCTCCCACTGAAAAAAAAAGTAATTTGTTCTACTTTCATATGTGGTACTAATTTGGATGTGTATCCAATAGTTTTCAAAGTTTTTGCAATCAGAACGATAATGTTGCATTTACCTGATGAGAGTTGCATCATAATAATGCCTCAGGAAGCAGACACAGTAAATCCATATGTAAACAACCATCACTCAACATACGTTTCTACAGAAGAAGTTAACACAAAAACATCATCACCATTAGTTGCGCTTTCTTTTTATTACATTTCTTCATCTTCTGTTTTTCTGACAACATTGTCAGGTCCCATTGCTGAACAACTTTAAAACTACATAAGAAAATGTATAATAGAAAAGTTTGTATATTTTTTAGTCTATAGTTGAAATCGTGTCTTTACTTCTTACTATTAAAAATGCTCAATTTTGTAGACTTTTGAATATTTTTTCCTCATTTGGCAAACAAAATACTTCAAAGCACTTAAGAAAAATAGTACAGAACTGCAAAGGAAGACCTCAGGGATCTCTATGGAAACCTCAATTCTTCCACAAGAACAAAAACACACACATTTCTGTTGTGGCTATCAGCTTTAATAGATTTGCAAATGTGTGAATGAAATATGCATAAAAATCCTTTGTTTTTATATTACTCGTACAGTTGAATATAGAAACACTATACCAGCTTATTGATAGGTTTTTAACATCTCTTTTTGCTTGCATAGAAGTGAGCTGCATCCAATTAAAGATAAGACAGATGGTTTAATCCTGAGTACTGTCTGTATGAAAAACATAACACTGTTAATGTGTTGCATGAACATTTACACTCCGATTTGTAAATACTGGGAGATGCTGATGTCTCACTGAGTCTCAATGTGCATGCAACTCAAACAGACTTTGAAATTCAATAAGAAACAGCAAAATAAAACTGTCAGCAGGTTTTGCTGACTAGCCATTTTAACATCATGTCACAAACACAATGAGTTTTTTTAAAGCGATTCAGAAAGAACTGATGCAGCAAGAATAACACAAACAGAACAGGACAGATAAGCTTCTGATTTAACCAAAATGAAGGCCATATTTCATACTGCATCTTTCTAATCAACGTCTTCTTAGCAGTGCCTTGAAAAAGTTTGAAATTGTAAAAATTGTATGACTTTACAAATATAAGCCTTAATATTTTTATTTTTCTTAATTTGTTTTCCTTGGTAGAGCAATAAGAAAAGATTGCGAAGTGAAAGGCATGCGCTTTGTTTTTTTTTTGTGGGGTTTCTTTTTACATTTATTACAAATAAAAATGCAAAAAGTGCATTTTTGTTCACCCTTTCTACTCAGGTCCCTCTAAAAAAGTCCAGTTAAACCATACCGTCATGTAATTAGCAAAATGTGCACATTGAAAGCAGAGCAGGTGCTAAAACCACATCTTAAGCTCTGAACAGAGCTCAATGTTAAATTCCAAATCTGAAAATGAGAATATGGCAGAAATATTCTGCCATATTCTCACCAAGACATGACCTTAAGCTGTCAGGCCAGGCAAAGACAGCATTAATAAGAACATCTCTAAATTCAGCAGTGAATGCTGCTTGCAGCAACATGTTGTTGGGGTGATTTTTCCCTAGCAGGAATAGAAATAATCAGATAAGAAAGGTTCTTAATGCTGCAAAGACTTGAAACCATGGCAAATATTTCCAAAACATTGGGAACCACAATGACCAGCCTTGGATCAAAGCATATTCGTGTGTTCAAATGACCCAGTCCTAAACCAAATTGACCGAAATCAAATTGGGAATCCTTGGCAAAACTCGAAAACTGATGTTAACAGACACTCTCCGTCCACTCTGATTTATCTTGACCTTTTTAGCATGAGAGAATGGGCTGGAATTTCAGTTTCTAGATCTGCAAAGCTGGCAGAAACATACCAAAAAAAAACCTCATAAATGCTCTAACTGCTGCAAAATGTGATTCTACTAAGCATTTACCCTCTGGACTTTTCAGAATTTTATTTGGAAAAATCAAAATTAAAAAGTAAATGTTCTGTTACTTTCTGTTCGTCTTAATACATTGATGTGATGAGAAGTGAAAGGGCTACGAATACTTTTGCATAGCAGTGTAACTATATGATTCAAACGAGTATGAAATTAAAATATCTTCCACAAAAACATATGAAACAGTTACATGATGGGATTTATGACCCCTTTTGCTTTCTCATTCAGATCCAATATCTTTTTTGATACATTAAGAGAAACAATATTTGTATAAAGTACAACAATCACAATATAAAGCATTAAAATACTATTTAAAACTTTATTTACATTATAGGCAGCTGGAGTGGACATATACAAGGCACCGTCTTCAACTCGATTAACATACTGGAGGGAGAAGTTTGATTGCTGAACCTGCAGAATGTTTCAGCATGTTCTTCAATGCAATGCATTATGGATCTCCATCTGGGGGAGGAGGCTGGCACAGCTTGTACAACCTGATCAGAGAAACACATATAGGATGTGTCACACCATTACATTCAACATGCAGCACTGTACGGCATTCAAACACGAGCAAAAAGAGCAAGCAGCGATCTGTTGATTGATTTCACATCTGTGGGCCGAGCAGCTGCAGGGATTAAAAGCATTTCATAGATCCATGCATTTCAATGTCATCCTCTGTAGTTTTATTAATCACCTGAGTAGCTTTACATCTTGAGAACAATTTCATATTATCACAAGATGAGCCAACCTGAGCAGGATTTGTGATGATTTATGAAGCACAATCGTGTTTTCAAGCAACCACTTCTGCTGAAGAAAATGACAGAAATGCACAGAGGGTGCAGCAGTTTTGGTCTATGAAAACAAAACACATGTAAAACACCCCACATACTGCTACTTAAATTTTGACTAAAAGGTACAAAAAGGCTGCCTGTCTCCACAGTGTTTGTTGTAGCTAAATGGCTGAGACACTCAAGTAGGAGCTGATTCACCTCCGACTGAATATATATAGTTGAACAGTGATGAATAGTGTTTTTTATGGACATAATGGTGCACGGATGAGCATATTTTTACCTTGGAACTGATGATGGTGTTCGATCTCTCACTCCCAGATTTTTGGCAGAATTCTGAACTCTTGCGCCCTGAAAGAAAACAGACAACCACCAAGTTTCATTGCATCACCAACCAGCGTTGACTGGAGAGAAGTTAAAAGAAACAACAAAAAAAACAATCCTCAAATAAAAAAAAAACAACTTCACAATGAACTAAAGAATTGTGTTCCCTCCGAATGTTGAACATGCATTAGCCCATGGCTTTGAATTATTGAGTAATACTCTTTTCCTCTATTTTTCTGTGCTGCGTCTCTAGAAATAAATTATTTATTTGTGTAAACAGGAGTTGCAACAAAGTTACACACTCTTGTATATTTTACCAGTTCAGCTGCTAATCGGTGCACAAGCTCCGTTCAGCTTCCATTGTTCAACAGATTGGGTTTTCGTAGAGTATAAAACCAGAGATTGTTAGAATGTGTTGAGCTTGCAGTGCAGCTTTTAATGGACACCACTTTGCCAAATGCACATCTCCAGCACTAGTTTCTTTTAAGTGAGATGCTTTCCCCTGCTGAGGCTGCTTACTTACAAGCTTGTCTGTCCGAACAGCAAGGAAAAGTATATAAATTCCAAGCTTAACAGCATCCTATGAATATTGTATGACAGAAAGTAAATGTCATGCTGTGAATGAGGACACTGAGGATTTGAAATGATTGCTGAGGGCAGTGCAGTTGTTCTTTCTTACAATCAAAGCAAAACAGTACAAAGAAAAAGGCTTAGTGAGGATAAAGAGACAAATCGTGAAGAATTTGGAAAATTAGTAGGATTCCTGTGTGTGCTGGTGTTTTGTTTGAGTTTTATTACACTCAGCCAGGAGTGTGTCTTCTTTTTTTATAAGGTCCCTGTAGTTTCCTGACTATGTGCAGATTCTGCAGATATATCCCTACAGAGTTGCGGGAAGCAACTTTCATTTTATAGTAACGAGAAGAACGCCTGCACCTGCAGATACTCTCTCTTTGCGTGTGTGCTGCACAAGTATAAGCATGAAAACACACACTCTCCAATCTTCCTTTAGGGAGGTCATCAGAGTTTTAGTAGAGCGAGAGTATCTGGCCAAAAGTGCATTAGCTGACCTCTCAATTACAACTCTGACTGTCACCCCAGAGTTATGTCCAGACAACAGGATAGCATCAGCAATTATTCGATTCCTATCACAGTCATCCATTCCCAGACCTCCAGACAGAGATGTCCTCTACTGTCACTGAAAGGCACAACTCCCCATTAAGGTCAGTAAAGAAATTAAATTTTTTATTGTAATTTTGATTTTACATAGTGTTACACTAAATGTCAATATTGGAAGTTTTCTCCAAAAATGTTTACTCCCAGAAAATGTCCATCCTAAAGTTCTTTGAATAAGATTCCAGTAAAATGCTGAAATGACCCCAGTTTTCTATAGTTGCACAGGGCAAGTTTTTTTATTGATTTCTTTCATTAAAACCATGGAGTGTTATGGTGTAGAAAATAAAGGAGTTCCACATTCCACACTTGTTCAAAAAATTAGTCAGAGTGTTCAGAGTTGATGTCAAACAAGATTGGATTCTCCTCAGCTGATGTGCTGACAACCTTTTGAGAGTGCGTGTAACTATTTAGAGGAAAAAAGATGCCATATAATTATGCAATTAGTTTCAAAACTCCATGTTTCAGCAGCAAAAAACAGGACGTAAAAAATCCCCAGTCCCACCTACACGCAAGTTCTTGGCTATAGTCACATATGTGTGTGTCACATCCATCCACACTTGTCCTTGCAGGGTCGCCTGGGGCAGCTACCTATCTCTAGCGGTCATTGGTGAGAGGCAGGCTACACCCTGGAAAGGTCGCCAGCCCATCACAGAGATACACAGGACAAACAGCCTTGTATGCATAGACTCACACCGAAGGACAATTTACAGTATGTTTGTGCATACCTTAACTATCAGAAAATGGAGCCATTGCCTCTGAGGAAAACTATGGAAACTACTTCATAACTGCACCTAGAACAACACTTTAAAAAGAAAATGCTTCGTATCTAGTGTCTTGGCAGGTTTTGAGCCTCGATATGCACAAAAAACAAACACACAGAGTGACTTAAAATAGAGTAAATATTTCTCGGCTAACTATTTAAACTAAAAAAGTCTTAAAAATTTTAAATAGCAATTTATTTAAAATTGAATGGCACAATGAAGTGTTGAAATCCCATTTTGCCAGGACCAGAATCTAAATGTCTTCAGTCCTATAAAATCTCAGCTTCTTGACTCCATCTCAAGCAACTACATAACCATCCAGACAAAACTTAAAAAAAGACTCTGAGCTGCAGGCCAGGATTTGGTCACGGCTGAAGGCTTTATGGAGTGAAAATCTCCATGTGCTTAAGAAGAGAGAATTTCCATCTTTGACCTGAAACAGACATGCAAACAAGTCTCCAGGATTGAAGCCTGAGACGTTTTTTTAATAAAACTATTTTAGACTGACACTTTTTGGCTTTACATTTTGAACTACTGGGTTCCCTATGTCATGTTATTTTATCTTTTCTTTTAACAAAAGCAGTGGGTAATAGTGGGTGCAAGTTTTAAAGGAAATGACAAAGAAAGGACAGGGATCGTAACCTGACGATCTTTTAAAGGCATATTCTTTGAGGCAAAACGGTTTCTGGCTAAAACAACATTTGGCTGTATTCATCAAAAGGTTGGACGAATGTTTTGCGAGTTAATATAAAATTTATTTAAATAAAGCTGGAAGTTCTTCAGCATATGTGTTATTTACATTAAACTTCTTGGCTTGTAACTAATGGACAGGCATTAATATTCTTCTAAGCAGAAAATTGGAATATGACTTTTTAAAATACAAACATGCTCAAATGTACATATATGTACAGTAGAGTATATGCATTTCATAGATCTCTTTTTTGCATGAATGACTGGATCAATGCAACATGTGTGAACATCCAAGTTGCTTTAATAGCAACTTTTTCTGCTTTGCTTGGTTTGGTGGTGTTCATTATTCTCAGATTAGATTTTCTATTTGGTTTCAGTCCTCCTAACACAGCTCCTCTAATCATCACTTACTGGGAAAACCTCACATTGAAGCAACATGAGTTTTGTGATATTTGTGGAACTCTTGAATCAGTTTTACTTCACAAACTTCTCAAGGCTGCAGCATCTTTTTTCTACCAAAGTTCTTTCCTTCCACTCAACTTTCCATAAAAGTCTATGTCAAAGTAGATGAACAGATACTCTTTCTGAAGGATGTGAATGACTGTCTTACCTGCTTCCTCATAACATCAGTGGCCTGCATGATGCATCGAGGGGGAAGGCCATGGTTTCGAGCCAACAGGATGGCCTGCTCCAGTGTGACACTCAGAGTGCAGCTGTTGGTCAGATAAGAACATAAATGAATTAATGTCAACGAGTTCAGTTATGCATAATTTCCAAGCAGTATAAAAATTATGTCTGAGCTTGATATGAACACAATATGTTAATTTTCTGTTAAAATTAATTCCAAACACATCACATTTGCATGAGCACATTTCGGCCCTTTTTTGAAAGCCGTCATTAACATTTTGCTCCTCCTGCTTGGCGTTTGCTCATCTCCTCATATGAGATGAGGAAAGTTCATCTCATATGCTGAAGAAAAACAAGCAGCTTCAGATCATTTAAGGTTTGGGGTTTTATTAGAACGAACAGAGGAAGGATACTGAAACCAGAGGTTGACTGTGAGCACCTGAAGAGGCTTATCAAGATTGATGCTCATTGCAGCAAAAAGGAACAGGGTCCAAGGACAAGTCAGTGCGTCTCCTTTGGCAGCGATTCCCATAAGCATGTAATGTGTGTGAAAGGAGTGTTGACATGACTCTGTGATTCATTAGCTGGAGCACATTTTGTATTCAGTCATACAGATGAGAAAATATAAAGCAAGTCTGGAACACAATGTTTTTTCAGAGTGCACCTGATGGTGCCTTTTGACATGAAATTCACACTAGATGTTGGTGAAAACCATGTTATTCCACAAAAACAAAGCAAATCAAAACAAATTAGGCGGTAAATGAAATTGGATAAAGTAAACTGGAATTAAAACGTTAAGATGCATTGATCGAGATTTTAACCTATTCTTCCACATATACTGCTTTCAAATTTGAAAAGCTGTGGGTGCCTCCTGTTTATTTCTTCATATATTTTAAATTGGATTTAAATCAAGCAACTTATTGAGCCTTAGAGTAATGGGTAAATTTAAACTTTGGTGTAATTTACTGGTATTCTACCAAGGTTTCTTTGACTTGCCCATTTTATTATACATAACATAATTTATGACAAAAAAAATTAAGACTATTTGTACAGGTAACAGGGATTATTAATTACATCTGAAAATATTTTATTTTACACAAAGTACTTGTTTTCCACAATGTGTGTAACCAGTTTTCTCTTCTTCATCTTAGCACACACCCACACAATGCCACACATTGATAAACCCTTAGAGAGTCGTGACAAGTGTCAAGGCTGCTCAGATGACCTTTCTTTGATAACAAGAAGCACTAACATATCGATCCAGTCTTTTCACTCCAAATTAAAGTGTCCAAAGCTCCTACGCTGCAAGTTTCCCTTTCATTCAATAACAACCACCATGGAGTTATTAAGAAATCTGAGATGTTTGTTTATTATCTCTTAAGCTCGTGGTCGGATTTAGTGCTAAGTGAGAAGAGGAAAAAAACAAGCAGATGTGAAACGGGAGTTATTGCTGGCAGAAGTCGTTACGTGAAGTCAATCAGATCAAGATTTAAAAGGTCCCCTCGGATTTCATTCGCATAACTTTATGACAGGCCTGACTTGCTGTGATAAAAGTAATGAACCCAACAATCATTCAGAGAATGTGCCGAGTTATATCATGGCAAAGAGGTGCGAAAGATGCCCTCTTGCAGTTCAAGCCCTAAAATATTTCAAGCTCCCATTTCGAGCTTCAGCAATCTGACAAAGAGGAGGGGGAGACACCCAGAGAGGATCTTTAAATATCTTGTCAGCTGGAGCAGGATGAAGGAAATGCTCAAAATCTGTGTGCATGCATGTGTGTGTGCGAGTGTGAAGCTAGGCAATTTCTAGGTTCATTAGGGCTGGTGAGATAGTGGGAGATGATTTATATCCATCTGTTTTATGTCATTCCAACACATCCCATTTACACCCAGAGTGGAGTACATATTCCCCATTCGGTTAAATAGAAAGAAATATATGATACAGCAAAAAGAAGGAAAAAATAGAGAAAATGCAAAGAACACAAGCACAAGGGTAGGTGTAAAACTAACTTTAGTGTGTTTTATTGGAATTTTATAAGAAGGAAAAAGAAAAAGTGGTTCATGATTGTAAAGTGTAAAGGAAATGATACAAGGCTTTCAATTTCTTTTTACAAATAAATGTCTGAAAAGTTGCGCACAATTCTGCTTAGTGCCCTTTTGTACTCCACATTTGGAGTACAAATAACCTCCAAATGTGGTATAAAACCAGTCAATCTGTTCAGAAGAGAAATGAACAAACAGTATCAAGGAACACAGCACAGAGGTTAAGGATAAAGTTGTAGAAAAGCTAAAGGCAGGGCTACAGTATAAAACTGAATCCCACGGATTGGGCAGTACACATACTGTTCAGTCAATCATCTGGAGGATGAAAATCCACCTAAGTTCACTGCACAATTTTGCCGTTTAGGGAGTAAAAGAAAGAAGAAAGCTTTTGTGTCCATAAACTTATAAAAATCCTGTTTGCAATTTGTCACAAACCATGTTATGAAAACAGCAACCTGTCCATAAAGATGCTCTTGCAAGATAAGAATGAGATGTATAAATTTTTTGGCTGAGTGTTGGATTGAAAAACACAATAAGAGCTGGAAAAGCACTGCCACGGTGAAACATGGTTTCAGCACCACAGCATCTAAACTTTTACAGGAGACGCTTTTCTTCCGTAATAAGAGTAGATCAGAGGTGTCCAACTTCATTCCTCAAAGACCTTATATGTGTTGCTGCTCAATTTCAGCTAAATCATGGTAACCTTCTTTGGACACGACTGTTTTAGATCAAAGTGTATTTTTGTCTCGGAATACACTACAAAGTGTCTGTGATGAGACTTCAAAACTGTGGTTAGCAAATGTTCTCCATCCAAATGATCTTTGCAAAACTACCACTTCTTGCTTTACGCAACTAGAGACATAACCAAAAAGATATAACTTTTGGAAAAAGTCTGAAAGAAAGCAATCAGACAAAGTTCTCAAATTGTTTTAATTTGATAACTGAATGAGAGAGACATGTTGCAAATTAGGGACCACAACCCATCCCACTTCTGCTGTTATTAAAACTCATCCATCAGTCCAACTAATCCAATCAACGGTGCCTTAGATGACTGTCACATTGGTGAACCTATTTCCACACTACTAATCAACTGTCTTGGTTTTATTGGTTTTCCAGTTGCTGAAAATGTTTGCCGTTTGCTCGCTGATTGCGTGTAATTTAAACTCAACGCAGTGGGATTCATTTGTGTATTAGTAGTAATCTGGTTCTATAAAAAGGCTCAGCTTTAATTCTCACTCCAACACGCTTCATTCTGCGCCTTCAGGCAGCGAAGCTGTTTCTACGCAAGAAGCCGCTACACAAATAACCCTAAGTATTACGGGACTTGTCACCTGTTATGTTATGGTGCACTTTGACTGCCTGCCGGGGTGAGTTGTGGGAAGCATGTGTAATTTATACAGAAAACACACAGTGATATATGCAGCTTGTGGGTTAATAAAGTAGCGGGACTCATTGAAACTTTCTACTAGAGCTAAGGCGAGCGGGCGCATCCCTTTGCAGCACTTAATCATGCCATCACTCATACCCACAGAATGCATGGATGCACAGGTGTGTGAGAAAGAGACAAAAAGATATGGAAACTGTCACAGGGTGAGGAAAGAGGGCATCAGAGAGATTGGTGGGCGGTGCAGAGGGAAGGAGTATGAGACGAAGATGAAAGCAGCAACTAGGGATCAGCAGTGACAAACGATCAGGATATTTCTGTCCTTATGCATTGATGAATGGAGCCCTGAGCTGCAGGTGAACCTTATATAGAATTCAACGGGAAGGGAAGTAATTGACCCGTCTCCTTCCTGTGTGAAGCGCTCTGCCTGCTCAAGTCCTTAATTTGATCTTAGAAACAAAGAGCCCAATTAACAAGAATACCTGGTGTTAATTCATGCAGAGAAGGCCTCTAAGTTGAGACATAAACAGGACTGAAACTAATATAAAATGGCAAAAATGAAGGCTGTGCCAATGTACTTTGTACATTTATACCAGCCCAGAATCTGACATAACTTTCTGCATTTTAATTGGTTGTGGGGCAACAGAAGGAGGGGCTCAGCAACAGCGCCACTCTGATAGAGATAGAAAGTGCACTCACCGATGAACGCCGCTGTTGCACATAACGATGTGGGTGGCTCCCAGACGCGAGCAGAGCTCTGACGCGACGGTGAGCAGTCCTACTCCAGAAGCCCCGCAGGCTGTGAACTGGCAGGCGGCGGTGCGGCGGCAGCTTATAAAGCTCTCCATCAGACGGTAGAGCTCCTCCAGCGCATTGAGGGGTCGCATTAACTGGGCAGAAACAGGAACACAGAGGATGAGACACAAGCAAAAACACAAACCTCTGATATACCAGGTAGGTTTTAAGGGAAAATTGTCATCAAATCATCCCAGGTCATAGAGTAATGAAAGGCCAGCCATTATGAGGACATGTAAACCTAAGGGTTTGGGTGTATGCTTGTATATACAAATTATATTAATAATGCAAAATGAAGCTATGTCTTACCTTATCTATAAGGGCAGCTTTGGGTGCAGTGTTGGCTGGTATGTTGGACTGATCAAGAAAAAACGCCCTGCGTGAGAGAAAGCAAATGTATTTTTAATTGGAATGAATAAAATCCCTTATATGGAGCATCCATCCTTCCATCCATTTTCTAACACCCTTGTCCCTTAGTGGGGTCAGGAGGGTTGCTGGTGCCTATCTCCAGCTAACGTTCCGAGCGAGAGATGGGGTCACCCTGGACAGGTCGCCAATCTGTCGCAGTTATATGGAGCAATGAGACACAAAATATGACAGAATACTGAGGTTAAATTTGTTTAAAAATTAGAGTCCAAGATTTTTATATATATGTATACATATATTCATTGTTTACTACCTTAAGTCTGTGACATCCAAAATGTTTCTCTGCATTATTAGATCATCAGGATAACAGGCCTCCTCACTGGAAAAAGTAGGCCAGCTGCTTTATATGGAGGACCAGCATCTGACTATCAATCAGAGTAACTTGGGCACGGCAAAACAGAAACACAGACTAAGCATCTCTCGTCCTGGGAGTCGATCCAAGTGCCATTGCTTCACTCATTCATGGAGCACAGAACAAATTGTGCCATTTCTCTCTTCGTCCACTGGAGGCAGCACTGTACTAGTGACTGCATACGGATGCTGTGCAGTCTGCCGCAATGAGTCCATCTGAGGTTGATTCCTGCTGGTGCAAACTCAGCAGTCTGTATCTGCATCGGATCTCAGCATTCAGACAGTGTGCTAAATATAGGTACATTACACCACATTAAAGCCTTTGTAATAAAATAATCAATCTACTCCATTACTCCTTGCGGTAAAGGATAACACACAGAATCTGTAACACATTTTTGCAACCACATATATAAAAAGGGAGGGGGGATTGAGTTTTAAAAGCCGAGCCTGGAACAGAAACTGTTTACAAGATTAAGTGAAGCAGATCTCATTCATCTGCATTGATTCTGCTGTAAAGTGATTCAAAGAGCATTGAGGCATTCAATCTGAGGCTCCCTTTCAAAGGACAATTCTCTTACAGTGATGATCCATGTGATTTGTAATTGTACTGAATTCAGATAAACATAAAATACTTCTTCAAAAAGCTTTTAAAGTTGGAAATATACGTTTAGCCAGCATGTGACAAAATAAGAATACAGCACAATGAGGAGTCTACAAAATCATTTGTTTGACTAATGAGGCATGAGCCCCAGAAATGAGCTAATTTATCTTAGCATCCCTGCATATCTACTCCTGAGCGCCTGATGAATAATGTTACACATTCACTTATGGCAGCTTTCCAGGTATTTAAACCTTAACTGCCAAATTATGCATTAACCTTGTAGCGTGCTGCAGAAACCAACAACTAGCAGAGCTCGGTTTTGGTTCCGCTAAGAGCCCTTGTAATTGGTTCAAGATGGGTTTATCACTCAAAAAATACATTAGAGTGGAGGTTACAAAGTGTCAAGTTGTAGAGTATACATCCATAATATGAACAGATACTTTAAATAGAACTAAGAGGCAAAACAAGGCTTTGCTTTGTTGTTGTGTTATCTAAAAATCAGTGCAGCCATAATCTAAACCGACTCTTGTCTTAAACATGTTCTTAAAATGTTAAAATTGGAGGGGCTGACAGGGTCGGGCGCAGTGTGTGATGATGGGTGGTGGCCGAGGGAGGGGGCCGTGGCGGTCCGATCCCCAGTTGAAGCTGGCTCTTGGGACGTGGAATGTTATACTCAGATGGGGAAGGAGCCAGAGCTAGTGTGTGAGGTTGAGAAGTTCTGGCTAGAAATAGTCGGTCTCACCTCAAAGCATGGTTCTGGTTCTAGAACCAGTCTCCATGACATGGACATACTTCCACTCTGGAGTTGCCCATGGTGAGAAATGCCAGGCAGGAGTTGGCATACTTGTTGCCCCCTATCTCGGCGCCTGTACATTGTGGTTCCGCTTATCCGGGGTCGGGGGGGTAGCAGCTTAAGAAGGGAGACCCAAACTTCCCTCTCCCCAGCCACTCGGGCCAGCTCCTTCGGGGGGAAATCCCAAGACGTTCCCAGGCCAGCCGAGAAACATAGTCCCTCCAGCGTGTCCTGGGTCTTCCCCGGGGCCTCCTCCCGGTGGGACGTGCCCAGAACACCTCTCTGGGGAGGCGTCCAGGAGGCATCCTGACCAGATGCCACCTCAACTGGCTCCTCTCAACAGGGAGGAGCAGCGGCTCTACTCTGAGTCCCTCCCGGATGACTGAGCTTCTCACCCTATCTCTAAGGGAGAGCCTAGCCACCCTATGGAGAAAACCCATTTCAGATGCCTGTATCCGGGATCTCGTTCTTTCGGTCATGACCCAAAGCTCATGACCATAGATGAAGCCACTATGCGACAAAAATTCATGAACTGCTTTTGATCTTGCTGTTATGGTCAATGCTGTTATGTGAGCAACTCTTTTTTTCTATTTTTGCTTTTAATGGAAATCAAGACAGCCATAGGTAAAGTCTGCCTGTAGCTCATCCAGCAATAACTGCAACATCCCTGACCACACACATAAGCAGAGCCAAAGGGTTTCCATGAGGCTCTAATGGAGACTTTGGCTGCAAGCCAAAGATGACCTGCTCTGCATGTAGCTGGTTTGTTTTATTGGGGAAATGAGAACTCAATTCACTTGGTTTCTTCTTGCTTCGTGACAATAGGACACTGGAGGCCCTTCAAAGCACAGGGGCAAACGCAGTCAGCTGCTGTGTAGAGAGAAGAAAAGAGGCAGATGTGTTCAAAGGAGTAGCGCGGGAATGGATATATTCCCTGCACACTGTTGACTCAAGAAGTGAAGGAAAAAAAATTATGATCCCTAAAATCCAATGAGATATAAAAACAGTTTATAATTTGCATATTTTGAGTGGTTTCACTTTCACTTGAACATAGGGAAAGGGGTAAATTATCTACAATTTATTATATTTCTGTAAATATATGACCCCACAGAGGTGTAAAAAAAGTCCATGTAAATAACTCACAAGGCCATGATGAATGACACTCACTGTTATTAAATTCCCACACAAATCCCCTGGCATGTGTGAGAAAGCAACCTACAGGGTAATGAGGGCTTCCAGGAGCCTTAAGACGCCCCACAGTGATGCTGCTGCAGACACCAGTAGGAGGAAAAGCTGCAAACTCATTAATGCAAATATGTTTATATCCATGTGTAGGTCAACCTTATCTCAGAAAAAAATCTAGAATATACTGGTTTTCGTTACAACATTGTGAAAGTATATATGATGAGACAGATATGTTATTAACGCCATTACTGTTAATCAGGGTCAGAAAGCAAGTGCTTAGTTTGTGACACCTATAGAGGATTGATTGCAATGGTGTCTAGTGTAAAAGGAAGTTAAAGTTATTCACACTAAGTCACTAGACTTAAGGACGCACAAGCATCTCACACACATATACAGGGTCAGTGTCTCAAAATGGTGAAAAGATTAATTAAATTCCTCAAATCTCCACAATAGAGTAGCTCATGGATAGAATTTTCTTATACTGCGTTAGATTGGATAAGAGCTTATTTGATACACCAGGTATCTAAATACATCCTGTTAATTTGAATATAACAACAAAAGTATTGGGATTACATTAATACTCTTTAAGTATAACCCTTTTCTACAAATCAGCCAATAAATAATCTGTAAATCTAATACTCTGTATCTTCTGGTGATTCCAAATCTGAACAAACAAAAATCATCTGTGGAGTTCATCAAGGCTCCAATCTTGGTCCACTTTTGTTTCATATAAATGTGGCCCCGATATCACAACATCTCTTACCATACATATGCTGAAGATACAAAACTTTATATTTCTGTCACCATCTGACAGGCCACTACAATTGCAAAATTTGTTTCTACAATATCACAGGGACAAACTTAGTGCTGACAGGACAGAAATCACTGTTTTTATGGCCTAACGATGCTAAATTATAAATAAGCAGTGAACAAGAATCCGTAAGGCAAAAAACATTATAAGGAAACCTAGGTGTTGTCATGGATCTTATTTACTTTATTACATCTTAAAACAATTGCCAAAGAGAACAGGTTTACTATGAAATCAGCACACACAGAACAACAGATTCATGATTTTAATTTCAGCAGGTTAGATTACTGTGCTGGTATCCATTAAAACAATCAGGCAGCTGTAGCCTATTCAAAATGATACTTTCAGAATCCTGACTACACCAGGAAAGTGGATCATCATGTTCAGCATTTAATCACTGCCATGGGAACAAAGATTGATTTGCAAACATTGCTATTGGTTTTTAAGGGACTAAATGGTCTAAATATATTTTGGAGCTTCTTGTCAGATAAGAATTATGTGGATCTCTTAGGACTTCAGAAACCTATTTAATCTGTCTTAATCTGAAGGGAACTTAACAGCAGGCAGCACCAAGATTTTTACTCCTCAATTTGGAAAAAATATTATTTAAATTAGGATTGAAACGCACTTCATAAAACTGACAGAAAACATCACTGTTTTCTGCAGCTTTTCTGTAAAGGTTGAACATGATTTTATGATGTCTCAGCTTTTTATTTGCTTCCAGTTAAAGTTGATTTTTTTCCAGATGTGCATTTAAACAGATTTTACATTTAAATCTGAGGCAAAATTGTATTTCTATTATTTTTTTTAATCTATATATTTTTTAATGACATTTTCTTTATGTCATTTGCTTTATATTCTTGTAAAACACTTTAGATTACCTTGCTTGTCCAAATCACAGGGATTTTCTAATCAGATGAATCTAGGTCTTTCATTAGAGTACAAAGTATAACAAAGTACAGAGCTTTAATCATTATAACCATGCAGTGATGGATTTAAAACGAAGTGATAAATGGAAGCAGCTCAGTCCTCCAGGCTTCATAAACAGAGGTTCAGTGCAGACTAGCTGAAGCAGAACAAAGCCTCACCACCTTCCTCTGAATGTAAGTAAACTGGGGCACTTTTTGCCAGCCAACGACTCCCACCTTTTCAACAGGGAGGAAAACTGCTTATAACAGCTCCATTTTGTTTTGTCCAAGACAAGACATTTAGCAAGGTTCCAGTTAAAGTTCAGCAAACTTGATTTTTTTTTATTCCCGAGGATAAAACTTAAAAATGCTTAAAATTTAACAACAGACATCAGTTTTTGTTGCACAGTGTTGCTTCAGGGAAAAGGAAAACCACCACTAGCTCTGCTCATTTGCAGTAACAGTTCAGGATGAATGCAGCTATACAAACTACAAATTTTAAGTTCAGCTCTGCAACATCTCAAGGAGACTTCTGAGTTGGGTTTATGTTTTACAAAGTAGTGTTGAAATGGGTATGTTAGATGAAAATAGAAATATTATGTTTACTCAGCTGCTACTAGTCGTACATTTTTTTTTAAAACTGAGCCAAAAGTCCTCTAATCTGAAATATCTGATGTCAGTCAACGCCGCCAAGGATAACACAAACAGTTATTGGGTTTAGAGGAAAATTATATTTCCACATAGAGACAGGCTGATTCGGACAGGTTATTCCCTTAAGAAACAAGACCAAGATTTAAAAATGTAAAATAAACCTCCAAAAAACTGAAGGAATTTGTAAGAGAGGAATGTACCTTTGCATTTCACTAACAGGAATATCAACAAAAATAAGTTTAACCTGTAATTAGAATCTAGTACTTGCTTAATTGTAAAACACAACACAGCAGTGCATGCAGAGACTGAACACAAATGACTTGCGGCTGTGTTGTGCTGTGGGAAAGAGAACATAGCATAAAATTAAACAGCCAGTAGTGATAATAATATATATTACCACCTGGACACAGCTCCAGGTTTATTGCTCATCTTTCAGCCACCATCCCCTCATTACAAACATTTATCAGGCTGTGTTGTATTTTATTATACAATATAGTTCAGGGATTTTTTTTTTTATTTAATACATACTGGAGGGGAAGAAAGAAGCTTCAAGCTAGCCAAGACATCCACTGAAAAATATTTTATCCTGATAATCAACAGTATATTGAGTGGTGACTGCAGGGCCGGCTTTAAGTTTCTGTAGAGCGGCAGAATGTATCAGGCAACACTTTGCTGGTGTACTGCCATCATTACGCTGCATTTACAGTTCACCAATACAAAATACGCAAGATCTTCATCTTCTTTTCTCTCCTAAAATTGATAAGGGAGCATGCAAGGTGAAAATCAAATGCCCTCCTGAAAAGTCCCATCAATAAAAGCAAAATGTGATGAAATAACAAGCCTGCAGATATCCATTTCCTGCCCCTCTGACTAAAGCATTCAAAGACAGCCCAGTTTTTCCATTTTTGCTGCAAACCCTCCACGATCCTCATCTTTCAACGGAAATATCCTCAATTATTCCAAACGGTAAAACATGCATACAGCTATGCTTTAATGTTTTAGATTTCCCATTCACTCTGAAGGGAAGTTGAGAAAATTTTGTACTCCAGATGACAATAGATTTCAGTCCAAGTAGATTTTTGGAAAATGCTGCTTTATATTAGTAGCTACGTCTTATTTACGCAACATAAATAAAACTTCAACTCTGCTTCTAAATAACTGTCCCTCAAGGGTCTGAAATGCACATGTGGATCTGAGACATGGCAGCATTTGGCATGGCAGCATGAAAACCTTAAACATGCCCTGCAGTTCATTCAGTTCAGCGATGCATCTGTCCGTCAGACGCCTTCTGGCGCTGGCCCAGAGTGTTGGTTTAACCCAACACTGCAGTGGCTCGGCTCAAACGATAACGAGGTGCCTGAGGTCGGAAAGTGAAGTGAGATCACGGCCTGGTCTGCGGTCAGCTGTAAGACGAATGGCGGCTGGCAAAAAAAAAAAAGAAAGAAAAAATCTACTGGTGATGTTACATACAGAGAAACCACTAATTGCTGGAAACCAAGGGAGCATATTGATTTTACCACATTTAAACAAATATACTTGCGGGGTGGGAGCAAAACATCTTGCCTGCTGGTTTTCCATGAATTCCTTGTGGCATCACTTATGTCACCAGTACAACAGATGCAAAACTAAAAATATAGTTTACACATTGACAAGTACAACTCTGCATGTTAAATGCAATTAAAAAACTGAATACTAGAAATAACCCCCCAAAATATAATTGTCTAGGAAATGTATTCACACAACTTAAACTTTTTCACCAAAACGTTATATTTCATATTTTATGATAGTCCAACTCTACACAATTAGCATAACTGTGACCAGAGTTAAAGTGAAATAGTCTACAATTCATGAAAGGGTCATATTCATTAAATTAGGATATGCATTCCCTTGAGATTGTTTGTGCGATTAAAACTAAAAGTAATAACTTTTAAGAAAGCATCAAACATACTTTTTCTTAAGCCCACCGTACTGCGTTGAGTAAATGTTGATAAATTGTGCTTCATAATAATTAACAAGTCCTGAAAATATTAGTCTGTGTGTAATTAGTCTATGTAATGTCTTTGACTAAGTGTACTGAGTTACTGAGATAAATAAACTTTTTGATTCTGTTCCAATTTACTAAAAAAATATCTTTCAATATTTACCACTTTTCTCTAAAGCAAAAGTACAAATAATATTTTCACACGTTTTTTTTTTTTTAAAAGGATTTTTTTTTGGCTCTAGTGGCCTTTATTTGAAAGTAGCTGGACAGAAAATGGGGAAACAAGATAGGGGGAAGACATGCGGCAAATGTCACCGGGCCGGGAATCGAACCTGCGACCGCCGGCATGAGGACTAAGGCCTCCATATGTGGGTTGTGCTTTGCCCCTGCGCCACCACAGCACCCCATTTTCACATTTTATTACTTGCAATATCACAAGCAAAACATTTCCTGAATCAATTGACACTGACTTTGCCCTCTGGCATTTTTGCATGGTTAAATGTTTTTTTTAATCTCTTGTTTTTTTTTGTGGACCTTATGATTTTTAACTCTAATTTTAGACCGCTTTTAGACCAGACAGTTCCTATTTGTCTAAACCAGGGGCCAAATCGACGTTTCATTAAGGTCTAGGTCATCAAGTCTGTTGCTCAGTGGGTAAATCCTCCTGCTATAAAACATGTGCAAAGAGTGGAATCTGAAAGAGTTTGCAGAGCCCAGAGTAAATTTGAGCTTCAGCAGATTCAGTTGAAACTAACTCTACTGTGCCACACAGCTTGACTGCCTCCTTACCTAACACTCTTCAGTGTGAAAGTTGTTACCACAGAAAGGATGCTCAATGTTAATGAAACACTAGGAAGCACAAAAGGTACAAGCAATTTCACAAGAAAAATATTTTCAGGGTATGTTGGTTGTTCCTTCAATATGCTCCAACAGAGATCTTGACTTTCACCATTTCATATTTTTGTAATTTTAGGGTATAAAAGTGAGCGTTCTGTCACAGAACACAGATTCATACCAGCGTTAGGGACGTTTTTGGTCAAGACAATGATCTGACCTGTAGTTGACTTAAGCAGATAACAGAGGTTTTATTATCTCTGATCAGTTCCTATAGAGATAAATTACAAAGATCTTTGATTATACATTATACAATGTTTGCCATTGCACAATGCAAACATTCTCTGACAAAATGAGTCCAAGAAAAGACAAGAATTGCTTTGAAAAAGACAAAACTGCTATTAAAAATAATCAATAAAATATTCACTGTCCTCGCTTTATTTGCTTTCCAAAACTACGCTCTGGGAAATGCAGCTCTTACTTCTAACCATTACAAATAAATTAAAAAACTCTATTAATAAATCAATCCTTGAAAATTAATATTTAGCTATGCTGAGATGGCACTGATGAAGCACACAACTGCCAGGACTATAAATCTTTTAAAGCCCCCAAAACCGTCTGCGCTGAATATGACAAAGCTCGATTATAAGGGAGACTGTGCTTATAATTTTAATTATCCACACAAGCTGCAGCAAATGTTAAACTTAAGACCTGCGGTCATCCTCTTAGGTGCTCATTAAGGGAAAAAGGCTTAAGAGGAAAGTCACATTTAATACAAGTTAGAGAGCTTTCTAACATTTGTCTCTTTGCCTTGGAGTGCAATTTCCCTTCTCACACAGCCCAGGAAGTTAAACAAATTAAAGTTCTTCTTCACATGTCTTTCTACTTCATCACATTTTCCACACCTGGCCAATCACGGGGAGTCTCGAGTGTGTCGAAAAGCAATGGGGTGTAAAGTGACTGAGTGCAGCAGCTGCACAGAGGCACTGCAGCAAACCTGGTGGCATGCTGTGCGTTCTCATCCAGCCACTGCCGCCCCTGCTGTGTGTGTGCTTACGGCCAATCACAAAACATCCCCGACCGTGCTCCCCTCAGCCAATCACCTTCAGGTGCTGCTGCTACTGAGCACTCAGACTCAAACTCATTGGAAAGGACGGACATCTTGATTTATATCGTATCTAAGAAACTCTGCTGCATTACGCAACAAGAGTGAAGCTGTACTAACGTGTATGTGTTATACTGTACCCGAGTCTTTTGTGGTACTGTTTGACCTTCTCCAACGAGGAAGCATTAATTTGGGCCTGATATTCCTCCACCGACACGTTGTCTCTGTAGTAATAACCCTCCATGCTCTCCAGAGCTAAACAAGAGAAGACGCACAAGGAGGTTTTCAATGTTCATGATTTTCTGCAAAGCCGCCTTTGTCCTTTTCCTAAAACCGACTCCTTTTACCTTGTGAAAAGAGTACTGGGTAGATTTTGACACCTCCTCCATTTTTTAGCCTGTAAGGCAAATGTGTGAAGTAGTAACTCTCCAGGTAGAAGCAGACCCTCAGGGCCTGCCGAGTGCCCTCCACCTGGTAGGAGATGGGCATGTCTGCCAGAAGACAAAGAAAAGAGGCATGGTATGGGTTAATAGGGGCCACAGCAAGCACATGTCTTGGCTCCCCTTTTAAAGACAAAAAAGCCAATGAATAATTTTATCTTTTATTGTAGTAGCATCATCTCACATCAAATTTACTGTTTAAAATCCAACCAAAATATCATAGTTGTGAGATCATGCTGCTGTGATTAAAGATTAAGTTACTTAAACAGAGTAAACAGAAGCACTTATAATTGAGGAGGGCCCTGTAACTTGAGATCAAACCCAAAAGACTGCATACTTGCTACCATTGGTTCTCCTTCAAACTGTTGAAAGTAGAAGGTGACCTTCTCCAGATCAATCAGAGCCACCTGAGTGTCCTCCAGCATGGCCTGCTCATCAGTCTGATGAGAGAAAAACAGCAAACGTGAGTTTGTTCTTTGTATGGTAGTCTCTCATCAAACCCCACCAAATGATCTGCACAACAAAACCTTCCTCAAAAACATCTTTCATCAAATCACATGGTAAGACATTGAATACATGCATGCAATGCAATAAAGTGAAAGCTGGAAAAAGAAACTTCTGAAGTGAAGAATCATTGACACAGACAGAACATTAGTGATACACCCTGTCCATTTTATTCATTGAATTCAACATATCAGTCCTGACACTGTAAGGCGACCAGACACTCCTGAGGACTGATGCGTCTTTCAGGTTCTGTGTTAGCTCTGGGCTCTTTTTATGATATTTTGACAAGTTTTCTCATACATACATAGACTTAAAGACGCCTTTTTTTACCTGTAGTTATCTATGTTTTGCTATTTTTAAGCACAATATGGCTTTGTAATCAAGAATGTCTTGCTTGAAGGCAACTAGAAGCTTAATGGAAGAAATAGAGCTGTTTACACATATGTCCATGTTTGCCTTAGCTTGTTTGAATTTGTTTACATGACCCGTTGACTGAGAGGATGTGTTTCCTCCACAGTGTCTCCTCGTCAGGCAAAAGGAAGCACACATCTCCTTATGGCTACAGCAGCAGGCGCTCATATATTTCTGATTATAAGTCTCTGTTAGCCTTCCCTTCTGTTGTTCTTCCTGTCCCTATCGACCCCGTCCAGAGAGCTGAAGTGGCCCGCAGTGGATGAGGATTAGAGGTCGTTATCTACAGGTACATTTCCCATATGAAGACGCATCACAGAAGCGGAACCACTGACCTGCCAAGTGATGCTTGTTTTGCTATAAATGCTTGGTTTAAGGCTGATGTCACTGTCTTTGATCACTTTGTATCAATGTATATTTGCTGTATTCAGACAAGTTTTAAGCTTTCTAGAATTTCAAATCTACATCCACTCAAAGTGACCGGCGAGGACAGCGATGTCTTGTCCTCTTAGATTTCCCCCGGTCAACACCACAAGCACACAAGGCTGAACTATTTCCTCAGCATGCAATTAAATTCTACAGTCTAGATAATGGCCTATTTGTTTGATTCAAGGCTGTGGGAGTAAAAGATGCATCTAAAGGTAGTGGCACTGACACTGAACCTCTCAAAATGACCTAAGTCTAAGAAATCCTTCGAAAAGCAGCCAGGCTTACTAAGACTGACAGCAGGAACTGATGTGGATGCATCATAAAATCCCTTCAATTCCCTTTTTTTGTGGTTTTGCCTGTAGCTTGAAGTGTTGACTAATGAGCAAGACTGTTTAAAACTTCAAACATAAAATGAAATTCTAGTCTTATTTGATCGATCATCGTTATTCAGAAAGCAAAACAGAAATCCTGGCTGAAATTTTATAAATAACCACGAAACGCCACAAAACCGCAGTTCTTGTCGTCTGAGATTTTGCATGCAATCTAGTTCCAGGAGGATATGGTTCATTAACCAAGAGGATATGCACAAACTGGTACATGACACATCTAATTTAAGTAAAGGATTAGCAGAGGTGCAATGTTTTCAAATAACATGACTCTGTTATTGCCTGCAATCTGACTCCTGAACCGTTCCTGGCTGCTTACCAGATTGGGGGACAGGAGGGATTGGAAGTGCAACAGCAGGCCAGCACTGGCAATATGCTCCAGCCACTGTCGGCTAGCCTCCTGGGCTTCCTGGAGTTCCTGAGGATCTGGAAAATCCTGGTCCAGTTCTACTCCTACATTGTGGAACTAGTAAACAAACATCAAACAATAAGCCAGCTAGCTGAAGAAGCAAATCCTTTTTATAATAGAGGATGTGCTTTCAGTGTGACCCACCTGGTTCAGTACAGCCAACAGGTGCTCTGAGAATGCGCACACCACTGCAACTAAAGACTGACAAAACACCATATCTCGACGCAACTGGATCTCAGAGTCTTGAGAGGGGGAAACAACACAAGGAAGTAAATCATAAAAAGGAAACGGAGAAAATGCCTCAGCCGTAGCGAGGGGGAGGTAAAGAAAAAACAAAACCAACAGAGTTAAGATGGAACTAGTGACGGTGCCAAGAACTGACTGAGATGAGGATGCTAAAACCGCATCCTGAATACCCTGAGATCAATAAATAATCTTATTCTACTGGAAATTCTTTCTGGAAAAATTGAAAACAAATGTTTTGTTTATTTATGTGAGAAATAATCAGCTGGAATATTTTCTGAGAGATAAAAAGTTAACAAAACAAACTGTCCACTAGTTCCTGAGATATTTTTAGGCCCGAACAGCAAAGCGCTGGTGAAGGCCTAGTGTAATGGCAAGATTTGTTTTTCTGTTTCTTATTTTTCTTATTGTGTCGCCTGGCGGACAGGTGCAGGAAGTGCGGAAGAGCGTCAGCATTGGCGGTGCTGGAACCCCGCGGTCGCCAATAGGCCTTTCCCACGCTTCACTGCGAGGGCCTCCAACGCCGCTTGCGGCTTTAATTTAATTATGTTATGCAGAAGATGAAAACTTTCTAACACGATTTGCTAAGGTGCTTGATTGCAGTTTGTTAAAGTTTTAATGGAAGGAAGAACAAGAGTTTTATTAGCACGTTTATTCACTACTAAACGTTTTAATGCTTGCTGTCCCCTAAATGAGAGCTAAGTAGAATCTAAGGTTTAAATCTCACCAGTATTGGAAGTTGTTTATTGCAGCAGTTACACAATGCAACACTGGGATCAATAGGAAACCAGAAGCAAACATAATTGTGATGCAAATGCTTAGGCTGCCACAGTATCAATGATAAGATAAAACAACATTTAATTAAAATAAACAAAACGATTAATTTGGTATTCTGTTATGATAATCTATTAGTAAAAGTTAAGTCTAACTGCCTCACAAGAATAATGCAAAACTCTTAATTTTTTTAAATTACAAAAAAAATTGTTGGAAGATACCGTAAAGACAAATTAACTAATCAACATACAGAAAAGTTTGAAGGGCGGGAGCAAAAATGGTTCTTCAGGCTGAAAAGTGTGGTGATGCCTTTTCTAATCTTTGAGGATAATCTATAACATTCATACTGCAGACAGTTTTATAGCTCGAACCAATTTGAAATAAATAATTTTAACATAACCTCCATACATGACAAGTTGAAGCTAAATCGAGGTAAGAGCTAGCAAATGATTTAAAGTGCAGATAGTACTATGCTAAGTTTTAACAATGATGGCAGAACAAACCTGTGTACTGCAGTAGAACCAAGAGCAGCCGTGTCTTCACCTCTGAAAACAAGAAAAGCAAGAAAATCAGTGAGGATTTCAGAGAAATTTAAATGGTTTACATTATTCCTGCTCAACAACTGGTTTATTTTGCATATAGAAAACCAGAAGACAGGGAGGAGAAAAACATAACAGTATAAATCCATATTTGTTTATAGTCATAGCCTTTTGCTACAAAGCAGGAAGCCACACTGATGAAAATACGAGCCTTGTGAGATGCATTAATAATAACTCTGTCTTTCTGTATTTCCTCAGTTGTGACCACCAGCTCACCTTTCCCAGGAGTGTCGAGTGGCAGGCTGTTAGTGCTTGGTACTGTTCCCACTGTGGGCTTGTACCACTTTGGTGTGTGTGTGTGTTTAGTCCGGGAATCAACAAAAACAAAATCACACACTCCTCTGGCAATAAAAAATACCATCTCTGGGCAAAAATTAAAGGATCTCACCACAAACAGCTTTGCAATTCTCAGCGAGTTTTCATTTTCAGCTCAGCGGTTCCAATTTATGAGTCCCAGGATGGTTATAGGTTTACATTTTAAAGTAAGCAGAGCCGTTACTAAGCGAAATAGTCTGGTATTTCAATTAATAAACAGGAGGGGAGGAAAATGTGCAATGAAGAATAGGCCAATTCGAAGAACATTTTATTTAAAGCCAGATTATTATTATTATTATTATTGTTGTCTTTTAAACACAGTGTGTGACTGGGTGCTTTAACGGCTTAAACATTGTGGATTTATAATTTGCTTTGTGCATGTGCCATGTATTTGGAGCATCTCAGGTGAACACTGACCTTCTACATATTTAGAAATGATTTGTGTGAGCCCCTGAACGCTGTTGGGAAGGTTCCATGGATCCTGCTTTATGTGGAGACGCAGCTTTTTAGCGCAGTTTACCCTGGGCTCCATCTCCTGCTGGAATTCTGGTGGAAAACAAACATAAATAATTATACTGAACCAACTCAATGTGGATTTTTCCCCCCAATGTTTATCAGCTCTAAGGGACATTTTAAATAGAAATAACTTCTTAGCCTTACTGATAAGCCAGGAAAAGCAAGGCAAAATTAAAACAATTTCCTCAGAATAAACCAAGTGTGAAAAGCCAATATGATAAAAGCCAGATTATTAAGCAAAGAGTTTCAGGAAAGGATGCTGGATCAGATGTGGGCTTTTGCCACAGATACTTAAGATTTTTGTCTCGATTTTCACAGGGCTGCATGAGAATGATTTTGATCATTATACTTTAGTTCTGGCTGCATGTTTATGGTTCTGTTGGAAAATCTGAAGGCTTTAGCAGCCTGTATTGAGGTTTTCTTCCAGGGTTGTCCTGTGGTGAGCTCCATTCACCTTATCAGCTCTAACAATTTATTTATTTCGGTCGGATAATAAAATGTAAAAAAAGAAAAAGAAATTATAAGACAGTCGTCAATTAACATGCAATTTTATACAATGAGCAGGTAGAAGATAAACTATCTTATGATTTCCTGCCCCTCTCATGCACACCAACACACAGACATTTAAGTCTTGTCACACAAGTTAAATTCATAAAGTAGCGCCACATTCAAAGTGTAAGTTTATCTTCTTTTGAAGAGGGACTTTGTGGTTCTAGACAAATTTCGTTTAGTAGGAGCAGAAACAGCTCTTGTAAAAGACATAAAACAGATTGTAAAAGTTGCATTAGAGTATTGTACAGGGATAATTTTCTAGCACTCAGTGTTTTTCTTGTAGTAAAACTTTAGCCTCATCTGGCAAGAAGACATTTTTCCATAAGTTAGGGTGTCTCCTACATGTCTGGTGAGCTGCAAACTGCACCCCTAGTGGCTTTGTTTTTACAGTGTCTATTTTCTTCCCACACTTCCATAAAACCCAAATCAGTGGAGTCCATGAGAAACAGTTGTCTGGTCAACAGATTCTTCCACCAGAACTGTGAATTTCTGCAGCTCCTCCAGTTACCAAGGACCACTTGGCTCCTGCTTCAATTAGCAATTTATTTGCCAAACCTGCCAATTTAGTTGGACAGCAGGGTCTTAGGTTTGTAGTGGTGTCATGATCCAGATGATGGGGATTTTTAAAGGGTATCAATGAGATTGAATACAAATAGATTTTTCCATTATAGATTAAATTGTGTTAGTCTGTCACATGACACCCAAATAAAAAATATTGAAGTTTACAGTTGTGATGTGACAAAATGTGGATGTCAAATGAGCATAAACATTTTAAAACTTGGTGGCAAGTTGGTAAATATTTGTGACCTTTTAGCAGTTTTTGCTTCAGTTGACAAGATCTTAGAAGAAAATAATCCAAACCTCAATATAAACAAATAATTTGCTCATGTTCCTTTCAGAGTGGTCACAAAATGTGGCTTTATCATTGTACTTGTATCCGTTACAAGCAACTTTTTACAACCACTTTTTAATTAGTGATAACATGAGTGCAAAAACCCTTAAATCTAGAAAGACCTGCGATAAAGTTCAAATAAAAAGAAAACAGCAAGATCTAACAATAAGTGTTTTTCTAGGTGAAAAAAGTGTGAGTTTGAATGCAGGAATCCTGCACTTCTTAGATAATCATATTTGCTGTATTATCAACTTTAGGCATTACTAAAGCTGAGATGGATCAGCAGTGATCAAGTCCTTCTGTGCCTCCTGGAGGCAAGCGAACACAAACAGCTCTATTTTGTGTTTAAGCACATCTGTGTTCACTTGAGGAGAGCTCGAGATGAGAGAGAAGCTGGTGCACCATATTGGCCGGGGTGTCTCGAGGCTTGAATTATCCAAAACGCACAAAATAAGTAGATAATCAGCTGTTTTGCATAAAGCACTCACCGCTGTGCATTAAGGGACAAAACAAGGACACAAAGACTTAGTTGCAAGTGAGTTTTGCACAGTGGAATAGAGACTAATGCAAGACAAGACAGTCTTTTGTTGCTTTTTGAAGAAAAATGACTCACTGAGAAGCAAGCTTGCACCACACACACACACAAACACACTTTCTTTGGTGTTTTATCTGGGTCGAGCCATCTGAAGAAAGTTTCAGGGATGATGAAAGAACGCTGTCAGCTAGTTTGTATTTGCAGAAGGAAATGATAAGAATAAATTTAGCCCTTTCCTTCCACATTTCCCTGTAAGAGATAGGACCTAACAATAGACACCAAGGTTAAACACTGAGGCTGAAATGCGGTCAGATGGCAAAATGAGCTACCGAATACAGTGTCTTATAGAAGAACTCAAACTAACTGAACTTTTCAGCATTTTGTCACGTTACAACCACAAATCTCAATGTGCGCTAGACTGCACAAAATATTGGATTATTTTAAAACTGAACTTGTATTTACAACCTGCTTCTCTGCCATTTCTAAATAAAACCTATACAGAACTTTATGTTGGTCAATTACATAAAATCTGAAACCACATGAAGGCTTCTGATGGTAATGTTACAAAATCTGAAGAACTCCAAGAGGTCTATATAGTTGTGCAATGTAAGCAGTGCTATCTTCACACTACAGACAGAATTGGATATGAATGGAGAGAAAATATTTGAAAATCATATTTTTTTCTAAATGTTTATAATCCACCTACAACACTTGCTCCCATGTGTTGCCAAGCATCACAGTACACAACAGGAAGTCCCAGCCCCTGTGTATCCAGCTCCTGCTCTGTTTTAAGTCAATATTGGCCCTGAGAGCCTTTTATATCATCTTCCTCCTCTCAGACCCACATCAAGGGGTAACTCTCCCAGGAACTGCGGACACCGCAGTTGAAAATGTAGAAATTGACAGAGGAAAAGGTGGTCGCAAGTGCACAACGGAACAAAAGTTCTAAGGTCAAAAGCTGTTCCAGTAATGACTGAAAAAAAACAAACACAATGCTTGCATTTTTCTGGTGGTTTTTACCTTGCAGCCCTCTTGCAGGCGTGAAGCACTTTGTCTGCTCGAATGCCCGCGCCACCCCCGCTCCTCTCAGCATGCTGGTGATTGAGTCCACCTGAAGAAAGCACTCGGGTCAAACATAGAACACCTGATACAGTCTCCCACTGCGTCCAGATTGGAAAGTTTGCACAGGGGACCAAAAACATGACAAATAAAAAAAGACCCCAGCTGCCCCCGCATAACTAACACCTGCTTCCCCCTCCCCAAACCCAAATGGATTCACAGTTTGTGATGCTGGGGGGACACAAAGCTGGGGACATTGCTCTATATTACAACATATTACAGGAAGCAGACGAAAAGAGCAGCACAGCTTTGTCCCTTTTCTTTTCCACCAATGATAGAAATATCCTCATGCCCCATTGTTGTAAAGGTCCCAGAAAATATCAAGGCTGTTCCATTTGCCTTTCTTGGGGCTACAATAAAACATCCCACGCTAGGTTTCAATAAACAGTCGACCTTTGAAAAAGGGGAAAGGTTCACCACAGAAATTATAGAAATGCTAATTCCTGGAACTGTCCTCTTAATATTTTAATATCTTAGGTTAAGGAATACTTTTGGACAACAATATAATGCAACATTGGGCCCTATAGATTTGTTAACATAATTTCAAATTTAAGATGTTTAACTAGCCCACCTGGCTAAACAGATGCTCTAGGAAGCTGTGTAGTTTCTTCTGCTTGTCATGGGACAGCCACACACTAGATGGCATTTCATCTCCTGCAGAAATGCAAACACAACCAGCCATTTGGACCACATCAGTGTCTTTCTTTTACAATAAAAATATATATATATATATCCTTGTTTCAATCTTTTTTTTTTACATATTCTAAGCAAAGAATCACAAAGTAGGAATTTACTCATAGCACAATTCTGATTAGTCTATTGCAAATACAAGGTCTTAACTTCCTAAACAAACGTCATCATGTAAGATATATAAAAAACAATATTTTTGTTTTTGCACCTGAATCCATGTCATCACTGTGAACATAGGAGCTACAGTGACTGCTGCAGATGCTGCTGAAGGAGGCAATTGAGTTCCTGTTGCTGTTACAGTCACTGATGAAAAATAAGAACATAATATTACTGGATCTGTTCAAAAATGTATGTGATATAAACCTAAGCATAACTTCATAATGTTATGCTTGCATGTTTAGTTTAGCCTAACAACTTGAATTATCGTACCTCAATTTAGCTCAACTATGAGGTCATCTCATCTTAACTTTGGTCAAAAAAAGCTGAAGTTATTTTAACCTTGTCTTACATCAAATTAACTTAGCATAGTTTAATGTAACATAATAAAACTGAATCAAACCTGTATTACCTTACCTTCTTGGCTGAAATGACCTTAGAACAAATTAGGTCAGTTAAAATCATCTTGATTAGGTTAAGCGCATTTTAACTTAATTGATCATAGCATTATTGTTTTAGTATGAATACATTTATTATAAAAAAAAACAAGTTACTATAAGCACCAGATGTTATGTGATCGTCTCTCTCTGGAGTGTTACCTATACGAGTCTCTGTTGCTGATAGTGTCATGTCCAGAGTCCTCTTGCTCGTCTCCTGTCACATTGAAACACACCTTCTTTCCCATTCCTCTCTGCCTTCTCCCCTTCACTCTCTGCAGAGATGTAGCTCTCTGGGTGTCTCACCTCTGATGCTGCAGGATATGTGATGGAGGATAGAAGGCTGATGTAGGCCAAGAGAAAAGCACGGGAAAAAAGTGAAGAAGGATTAGACAAAACACAGGATAGAAAGATCAAAATAATAAAGTTAATACAATCGCCTGGTGGATTGTTGATGCAGTGTTTACAGTGTGCAGCAGAAGCCACTCATGTCTGGGGCTCCAGCCGACTTTGTGGGCCAAACAAAACCCTGGCTTGTTTCAATTTGGCATCGGCACAAAATCTTAAGATGCTCAGAGGTCCCAGTCGTGTTTAAAGATTCAAATATCATGTAAGGGGCAGCTGTATCAACATGCTGTGACGCGGATGCAGAGATCAGTTCCCCTCTCTGTGCTGCCACTGACTTTTATTCTGTTCTGTTAGATGTCTATCAGAGGGGCAGGAAGAGGATGGACAGGATATTTTCACAGTTGCAACAACACATGGTGGTGTTTAAAGCCATATCCCAATAAATGCTAGGCTTGTATTTTTTTGATCTCCGCCCCCCACGCATTTGCTCTGACACGCGATGTCTGTTTATATTTCGGACTCGTTTCAGTTTGAGCCTGCCTACATTTTCCATTACGTCATTCCATCGGCCTCCAAGACATTTCAAAGTGGAAGCGTTGGAGAGGGACTGCGTTAGTCTGTTCTTCATCAAAATGAACATAGCTTCCTCACGCCACCCAAACATCTCCTCAACTCTACCCGCTCTCTCCCTCCCAGCTGACCTCCTTTCTATTCATTTGCATGCCGACAAGGCAGCAAAGATGCCCTCATTACAGTTCAGTCCAGAATCAACCACAATGCCCCTAAAAAACAAAGAGGCATTCCATCGCCATAGAGAGGCCCTGCTAGATCTGATTGGTTGCTCATTACTAAAGAAGTGAAGCCATTAGGGGGACTGAGGGACATGGCAGAATAACAATACATGGATCAGAGATGGTGGCCTAAAGGCTCAAATGCAGGGAAGCTATGACCAAGAGAATGAAAGCAGGCAAAAAAAAATACTTCAAATTAACTACTAAATTATGGCACATTTGTTTTTCCATAACATAAATTATTAACCTCCATCTGCAAAAAGTAAGCCAGGCGAGAAGTCCAGATGAAATTTACAGTCAAAGAATGAAGAACATGGGCAACAATGCATATGCCAATGACAATCCAGAACAAAAACAACAACCATGTTTGCAGCGTAATTTTGAGTTCCTGAAGAAAATCAGAAGAATTGTTATCTGCAGTTGTGAGACCTAACAATCTGGCACCAAACAGAGAGATTGGATTTTACCACTAAGGAGAATGTAGGGGGTGAAATACAACAGCTGTGTTGCCAGAGTTCATTACATTTGAAGGCAATGAAGTGACTGTGCAAGTTTATCTTTTTAAAATCAGAATCAGTTTTATTCACCACAATTAATAAAACGAGGTTCACACAAACAAGGAATTTATCTTTGGGTCTCCTTTGCTATTAATAAAGGCATCAAGAGTGTAAACCATATCCAAAAAGACAGTGAAAAAAAACTACATAAAAACTCCCATTATAAGACTGTACCTTACTGATGAGAGTTTTACAGTACTACAGTAATGTAGCTGTTAAACATTTTGTAGAAGACACATCTGCCACACCCATCAGATGCAGTCCATATGCAGTAAGCTTTCTCACAAAAATGTCATTTGCCCTTAAAAACTTAGCCACAAATCTAATGAACGTGTTCCTTTTTTAAAAAGTAAAGTTTTATAGAAGAAAGAAATCCATTATGTTTGCTCGGCGACTGCGAGTAGGAGGCTTCAAGATGGAGCAGTTATGCAACGTCTTGAGAGGACAACTTTCTTTTCATGTCAGGAAAGTGTTTTAAAATTACTTTTGCGCTTTAAAAACAATGGAAAAATCGACTATGAATTTTTATGTTTTATATTTTACTGATTTTTATGTTTTCTGGCTCTAAAATATGACCATATATACCCTTTAATATAGATTGAGGTGAATCACTCCAAGAACCCTGCAGCTTTAAATCACTGCCAGGTGCTGGTCAATGTGCAACCTAAGAACAAAGTTATGGAAATAGAAGGGCAATGTAAGGAGATTTGTTATTCACAACTGGAAGAGAGGAAGTCCTGATAAGGAGTACGGCATCGAGTATGTCCTCTCGCAGCTGTGACCCTTGTCTCCGAGGCATAGAAACAAAAGGTCACAGGTCTCTGCCTAAAAATGGATTTCTCAAAAGTCTGCCAAGAAGTTATGCAACGCCAAACTGTGTCCAAAGTTTTATCTTTCCTTAAATTATATGGATATTTATACTCTGCTGTGAATATACAGCAGACTTCCTTTGTTGGCATTCAGAACGTAAGAAGGATACGTTCAACATGAAAAATAGCCACTGCAGCGTTTCATTATATTCGTGGAATAGAACCTTTAAGAGATTTTCCCATCAATTTTACAAAAAGGAGGAGGCTAAAAAAGTTAGAGATTTAAAAAAATTAATCTGGAGACCTCAGAAGGGGAGAACCAGAGCATGAGAAGTACTAGTAATGATCCTTGGCCTCCCATTGAACAGTCTAATATACAAATCAATCTAAAGAAGTGCTAAGGAAGGCTTAGCAGTCCTGCAGAGGTCAAAAAGATGCAGCCAGACTGCAACCAGCAACAAGCCAAATTAGTTCCTGCGCTGAAAACCCTCGTGCCCATTCTCACATCCTCCTACCCGTAACAAGCTCCTTCTCTGTAGTCTGCATGTCGAACAGACAGCTCACGGTAAAGGTCATTATCGCTTTGCTAGATGCTTCCTGGACTCTTCGGAGTGTGCGAGGATGCCAGCGAGCTAATTGGCAGTGACAGGAGCATGACAGAATTTATCTTGACTCAGACATTAAAACCCTGCTGAGGACGCTGCTCATCATTTACGAAGTGAGCCGACAGCTCCGCTTCATCGGAGAACTTTTATTCTCATTCACCAAATTAAGAGGAGGCTTTTAATGACTAAATCAATGGAATGATTACCGGAAGATTCATAGCAGTTTTAACAATCACAAAGCTGTCTGCAAGTGATTATTAACTGCTGTGCAGGTACGTTTTATTGGTGCTGAGATGGTGAGACGCTTTTACAGAGGAGGGGCTGACTCTATACAATATCCGCCTTTCTCTGTAGAGATTTTATTTCTTGTTCAGTGGAGCTTTCTAATGCAGAACAGTGAACCCTGCATCCATACACAATTCATAAGGAGTCTTTACTTATTTTCTTCACATAATTAACAAAATAAGAACTGATAAGTGGCATAACCGGTGTTTATGTTGAATGAACAGGTTTAGGCTTATTTAATAAAAACCTCATTCCTATGGGGCATTCAATAACTTACAATTAATTTATCTGGAAGGCTTTTCAGGTTAAAAAAAATAAGTCAATAAAGTGGTTTGATCTGACACAATTCAGTATTTGATATGCAGCATATTCATACTGCTTGAACTTGTACACGTTTTCTCACAATACAATCCTAAAGTTTATTGCTTTTTAACCGGCCCACACAAAGTATTGCGTAATTGTAATGTAGAAGAAAATTATACTTGGATTTAAAATCCTGCCATGATTGTCCTTTTATGAACCTGCCAACTTCACACATCTGGAAACTTGAACTTTTCCCTCATCCTGCTCAGCAAAATACCTCAGGCCCTGCCAAATGAAAGGTACAAAGTCTGTGATTTTCAGTTTTCACCTAGAAACCAGACACCACTGGTGACCTTAAAATGTTTTCAGGACTGCCCGTTATGTAGATGCATCCTTTCTTCCCATCAACTCTGAGCAGCTTTCCCTGCTAATGGGAAACATTCCCACAACATAATGCAGCCACCACTATATTTTACTATAGCACTGTGCACAGGATGCATGTAAACCAAAAAATCAAATTATAGATCTCATCTGACCAGATAGCCTCCTTTCACATGGCTTGCGGCAATCTGCAAATTATGCTTATTTTGGCTTTCTTCTTGCCATAAAGACCAGGATTGAGCAGTACATGAATAATAGCTGTCCTGTTGACAGGTTATCCAAAATGAGCTGTGAATCTCTGCAGAATTACCAGGGATCGTTGCTCTGCTTTTCCAGGTTTGAATATTTCACTATTCTGTGAGAAACTCAAAGCTGTTATTTTAAAATACAACCCTCTCTGCTGGGTTCCTTGGTCATTATAATGCTTTTTGCTCTTTAAGGTTTTCTAGCAAACCTCTGAAGCCTTCATAGTACAGTTCACGCTGTGAATAAATTGCAAACATAAACTTTATTTCTGTTTGAATAACTTCTGAAGGCAGTTACTGTAGGGCTGTTAGATTTTACAGGTATCAGAGTGAAGTGGACAGAATACAAAAGTACTCCATGCTTTTCTCTTTTTTTATTAATAAAAATGTTAACCGTAGCCTTTTCTGTCACAGATATGCAGTATTTTGTTTCTATACCATACAGTACTTAAAGCTACTTACTCGTGAATATGGGCGCCGTGTGTCTCCATTTCCTTGACAGCAGCGGTGAGTTTATAAAGTAGTTTCTGATATTCGTCCAGGGTGAGCAGGTCTTCTTCTCGGAGCAGGAAACGAAGCCCGTGTCCCTCCGTCCGAGCCAGACTGTGACTGGACGGGGCAGCCATGGTTGTGATGGTATATTGGGCATTCACCATGGGGTTCAGCTTACCTGTACACAAACCCCTCTCATCAGTAAAATCCTCTCAACTAGATAAATAATGAACTGAAATGTCCATGCTTTGCACTGTCCTCACCAATCTCTCCAGCGCTGCATGCACTCTTCTCCAAAGAGTTCTTCCTGCTGTCCAGCTGCACACCAAATGCACTGCCCAGAGAGGTTGTGGTCTTGGGGTAGGACACCTCCATCACATTGATGTGGCAGTTTGTGGGACAGAAGTCGCTGCTGTGGAGAGGTGAAACTTTGGCTTTGGCCTGCTTGAAGGTGGGCCACGCTCTGTTCTTCAGGACCCGAGAAAACTGTATCAAAGTAAAGGAGAGATCCAGCCAGATGATGACTTTATAATTGTTCTCATACAGGGTTTCTGCAGGTTTCACCAACTAAAATTCAAGGCTTTTGGTCATTACGAATTAAATTTAAGACCTGTGCGACATTAGAAATGTACAAAATATTTTGTATTGTAGTAGTGACAAGGATTTTTTTCCCCCCAAATGCATATAGCATCGTATGGGTTGGCAACAGAAGTGAGTCAGTGGCGAAGATAAACACTGTCCAGTCAACTGCCGATAAATGTACACTTTTCCACTGTAGGCACAAGAAAATGCTACCTAGCTAGGGTATATTAGCATTAGCATTAGCTATACCTTCAACCGCCACACTAAAAGGCGCAACATTATAGTGCGCCTTTTCAATGAATGGCCTATTTTAAAACGTTTTTCATATATAAGGCGCACCGCATTATAAGACGAATAGAATAGACGCTACAGTAGAGGCTGGGATTACGTTATGCATTCATCAGATGGAGCTGCGCTAAAGGTAATGTCAACAAAACAGTCAGGTCAGTCAAACTTTTTTAAAAGATTACAAAACTGCGTTCTGACAACTCCGTTCACTTCCAATATGAATAAACAGCTGTTTTATTCCCGTGTTCTTCTGCGTGTCTGGTTGCCTTGAGTTTAAACTCTGCGTCGTAAGCGTGTCTCTTAATAGGAACCATTCTCGGGTCTTTATACAAACACACAAATGGAAATGAAACCGCACGCTTCGCGCAGTAATATTTCCCAGCATGCACCGCGCGCTTCTTCTTCTACGGGAGAAAATGAAGTCGATGTCTGCTTACCGTATTTGCGAGACCTGTTGCTCAATATTGGCCCATATATAAGGCGTATGGTATAGGGCGCCGTTCTGCAAGGTTTTTAGGTGCGCCTTACAGTGCGGAAAATACGCACTATAATACGTGGCAGATTAAATAGTCCTGCCACGAAAAGACCTGTGGTGAACTCATTTAAAGTCAACTTTCTTTTCATATGAATTTAAGACATTTTAAAAGTTTTAATTAGAGATACGTGGACTTTAAACTTTTTAAGGATGCGCGGACAGCTCTGTAATAACTTCCAGGTGGGTTACATTTGTAATCAAAGTTTTTCAAAGCATGGAAACATTTTAAGAAGATGCAACCTTGTATTGCTTAGCTGAGAAGAAGTATGGGAAGGTTACATGTAAAACACAACAGCGCATCTGTGATCTAAATGCTGCATTGTCCTTTACTAATCTGAGTTGGCTCTGGAATAAAAGCAAAAACACCCATTTCAGTACAATTTCAGAATTCTCTCTGTTTCATGTGGCAACTCAAATATTCAAAGCAAATCAAAGATTTAAAACAGGCTCCCAATATAGCCATTGCTCATACATGTGGAAAAATCTCCAGACCCCCACACAACCCCTTGATTGTTTAGACCAACGTAAACGGAGCTGAAATGGTGCGCAGCCGCTCATATCATCGTGTTGTAATTGGGACTTTTCATGTTTGACTTCAGCAAGCTCCGGAATGCCAGTTCATGTTTCAAATTTGCTGCTGAAGAGCTGCAGATTTCTGTTTTCCCGAGTAAATGTCAAACATGTTTTCTACTGAAAGACACGTCTTTGCAACAAAACTCAGATCAATCTTCCACACGTGGATCCTGTGTACGCAGCTTATTAGGGGCCAAATATCCTCCAGAAGGGATCAACAATCAAGGATTTGTGAGGGAACATCTGACAACAGCCAGAAAGAAAGAAAACTTCTAAAAAATGATAGGAAATTGAAAAACACGGTGCAGAGGGAGTTGGAAGGTCGTCCTGGATCCACTCAAATTGTTTGTACTTTCCCCTGAACTCCATCACAGCGCCAACATGCCGCCTTGTGTATTTACAGCAGATGTTTAGTAACACAGTATTATTTTTTAAGCATTCTTTAGAGAATGAGATTCCCAATTATATTATAGTATTCTGCATCTTTTAAATAAGGAACAAAACAAAGTGTTTCTTTTCAGTTATTGTGGTTAGATTAATTATAAAGGATGGAGGAGAGGAGTTGCTGTAACATCTGTCATTTTATTATTCATTTGGGTTTGGAATTGAATTGAACGTGGAGTTCTAAGTTTCACAGCACAAGTCAAAAATCGCTCCTTCTGATCACTTTCTGGTCCATCTCTCTGTTCATCGCGGCTTTAATAATTTCCTACCTCCACACTTCCCACTCTGTCTCTCTCCGGAGGTCTGAGGAAGAACGTTCTGCAACAAAAGGGGATCTTACACAACTGGATGTCCTGGCTGTGACTTTGCAAGGATATTTATAAGTGGTAATTAATCCAAGACCTCTGTCTAATGTCGAGTCAGTCTTTTCTTTTTTTCTCACGCACACTTGCATGCATTGCCTATGGAGGAATGTGTGCAGATGTTAAAGGGAAGTGACAAAAAATGTCAACTTTTCATCTCAAATTTGGTTTACAGAGTCCTGGTTCTGGTAAATGCTGTGCTCTGGGAAAGTTTAGCTATTTTATCATTGTTTTCTGGCAATTTACAATATTCATTTGGTCATGTTACAAGCACAGCCATAAAATGTCATGCACATTTTATGTGATTTACCACATAAGACATCGTCGTTAAGTGGGGCAAAAAAAGGACACAAGTTTGCAAGGTTTTTTGCAAATAAAAATAAATAATGCATGTGTACTCGTATTTCATTGCAAATCTTTGTATTTGACATTTCATTTCTGCAAAAAAGCTCAAGCACAGTCTATTTGAATACGGAGAATCTAAAAGTCCTACTTGCTTTGCTTTTTGCTCTTTTTCTTCAGATTTTAGTTGTTTTTAATTCCCTTGTAATTAATCTTTCATTTCCTATTTTATTTCTGTCATGCCAACATCACTGGGATGTTGTAATGTAAGCCGAGTCAGATATTTTTTAAAAAGGACAAAGGGTTTTTTGCTCAAACAATACCAATTTATTCTATTACTATAAATCTACACAGAATTTCAGACAGACTTATTATTCAAACGTCCATTTCTTTTCCCCTGATGTCTGAGATGCAATGGAACAAAGTATTTGAAAGTGATGCTTCCTTTTTTAAATTTGTCTGCAATATCATTGGATCTCAGAGTGTTTATTTGGTTCAAATCATTATTTTACATTCTTGTACCTTTCTGTAGTTGGTGATGCGCCGGTTGATGTGCTCCGCCCTCTCGCCGCACATCGCATTGAAGCGTACCTGCAAGTCGTCGGGTATCACATCAGAGCTGGAGCTCAACCTGCTGCACATCTGCAGCAGTATGTCGTCATTCCGCGCCAGTGCCTCCAGGATCTGCTCGCAGACAAGGGTAAACAGAGGCAGCGATGATGAATTGATATGAGAGTGCCTCTGAAAATCATACGAATGGGGCATGAATAAAAACCCTGTCTTATTTCTCTGCAGAATTTCATGAGCAGCTAAATTGGAATGAATAAAATGCCCACGTTCCATAAATTCATGAAGATACACCCAGATTGTTCAGATCAAAAATTAGATATACAGAAAACAGGAAAGGCGATACTTGGAGGAAAGCAGGGGAGAAAAATGAATCTACAGAAAGAGAATGAAGTAGAGTTACCCACATTAAACACAGCAACCAAATCTCCAAGGATCATACAGGATGCTGCAGCAGATGTTGGTAATAATACTAAAATTACTTTCACTTTGCAGCAATGGGAAAGGGCCTATATAATTTACTTTAGGGCTTTAAGTTCTTTATGGCATACTATTTGACAGGTTTGTTTTTGTAATGGGTTTCTTATTTAGAAAAACGCTTTACAGGAAAGACTATACGCTATAACCTTAAATTTAGCTTCAGGCATATTCTCACATCTGATCTGAACTAATTTACTATAATAAAGAGAGATGCCGCTTCTTATAAGATCTGGCAGAAAGATGCTGCAAAGAGTATTTTTCACTTCAGCAAGCATTGCATCTTCATGTCTGAGTGGATCTGCTATCCTCTGTGTGCCTTCAATCAATAATGATCATTCTGCGAACATCACTGCTGGGACGTAAAAGGCATGCTCTTAAACCAGGCGGGAAATGAAATAACTAAAATATGGCTGTCGGTTTTAATTTGCTGCAAGACCGTCTGAAAAAAGCTGGTGATTTTAAGTGTGCAGAAGTAGCTCACAGACTTTTTTTTTTTGCACAATGCAAAGTTTTGCATTTAAAATCTGAGTCACTGCAATGCTCATTTTAGCTATCAGAGCATTACAGATTAAAACTAAATGCTTAGTCATTTTTAATCAAATCACAAAATGGTCTGTCCATTTCATGCACAAAAAATAGAAAGTTTTAGTGTTCCTATTTGAATATTTATGTATTTTACCTGATGATTTATTTGCATTGCAAACATGATCATAAAAAAAGTTACGTTGTTTGTTTCTCCTCCACCCTCATTTCTTTCTGTTCATGCAAAAAGCCAATAATGATATAGAGAGGACAGAAAAATATTATACACTTTCTAGCAGCTAATGGGGACAATTTATCAGGGCATCACAGGGTTACAATGACAAACAAGGAGCAAAGAAGAGGCAAAATGAGCTGTATTTGCTTTTGGTCCATTTAATTGTATTTCATACAAATTTACCTTTTTTACTCCTTCATAAACTATTGTAGGAAAAATGGGATTTATTGCACCCGTATGATCCAGAGTAGCAAACTGTAAATATTCCTGATTTTTCAGAGCCAGTTACAACTATTAAGGATTATTAAAGTAAAATTTGGAACTGGCAGGATCTGGCTGCTTCCTTCCTGTTAAATCAGACAAAAGCAGTACTTGATTTTTCTCATGGTTCCTCATAAATGACAACCTTGACTAAGGTAAGAGGAGCCTCACCACTCCAACAAACAAATTGTTAAAAAAAAAAAGAAAAAGTAAATTTGAAGGGAAAATCATTTGGAAGCCTTTTACTGCCAATTTCATGTGCTTTGTAGTTTTTACATACATCTGTCCAAACTTCTTGTTTCTGTTCGTCCCAATTGAGCTTATTCCCTACAGACTTTGCAGCCTTAAGCAGAACTGATTTATGGCTTCCTGCATGCATGTTCAGGCTTCAGGTTACATTTCTGGATGCAGCAGCTGACTGCATATAGCAGCATTTATTTAAGCGTTTTCCCATGCTAAAGGGCTCCTTCTGGCTTGAAAGTTCCTCATGAGGCATTCAAGACCAGACGGTTTCTGCCTCTGCCCAAAGTGGAGGACCATGATCCTTTTGTCTTGAAAGGAAATGCTTTGCAGAATGGCTTAAAGTCTCACACTGTAATCTACTGTTTTCAAAATGTTCCAGGATGTCACTTTAACAAAAACCTTCAATGATCTACAGAAAAGCCCAAAAAACTGCTGACTTTTATTATAAATTTTCAAACTTCATCAGCCCTGACCAGTGACCAGCTAGGCTACATTCAGCATCAGCAAGGTGTTTTTAAATTGAAGTTAGAAGGAGCATAAATGTATTGGTCTAGCCTGTTTTACAAAGACTGCTTCAAAAATAATGTGACGTTGTCAAAATCCTAAAGTAGGTAGTTATTAACAAACAGAGCAGGAAAAGAGAATAAATATTTTGACCTGGGCTAATAACGACTGTGAAATAGAATCAATTAATTTATCAACAATCCCTTAAAACTGGTACTGGAATTATGGCTTTGGAAAAATGGCTTTGGAGTTCAGAAATCTGTGCGTCTTTAGTATCCTTTTTCTTTATTTTAATTTTTTTACATTTTCTGAATATGTTGCAGCTTTCCTATATTTGGTTCTTTAGATACAGATTTAATCTTTCCATGCATTTTAAAGGGCTTCACAGGTTCCTCTAAAATCAAGTTTGTATTTTGCTGTGGAACTTAATTGATTTGCATGCTGATCTCTTCACAAAGTGTTTGGTGATCATCTCAAAAGTAAAGTGAGCCAATACCTTCGCAGTGAGGCTGAAGAACCCCTTGGGTTCAACCATCTTCTCCAGCACATGGCACTTGATGCCAGCAGTGCTGTCATACTCGTACACCACTCCGTACTCCAGGTGGACATTGTCTATAGTCAGACTCACGTGGTCCTTCTTCCCATCAATGATGGCGATTGTGTTGAATTTGTCCATTACTTCTAAAATAGGGGAATCACACAAAAGGCACAATTCAGCATGTCTTTATCACACAAACAGAACAGTACGAATTCATAAATTTTGCGATGCACTTTAGCGATGTTGCAAGCATTGATTTCATCATCACATTCAGCAACGAAGGAGGCGTCAGACCACCAAGTCAGCACATAATTCAAAAATAAGACCCACTACTCATGGTTTTCCTCCATCTATCCCTGCAGAAAAAAATGATGAGTAGTTCCACTAAATTAACCAGCCTTATGCTAATGAAATGACTTAATATGGCAATAAATTGTGCTCTGCAGCAACTTGCTGAGAGGGGAATAGCTTTCCTTGTTTTACTCTCTCTTTGGGATCTATAAATTGTTGAGGGAAATTAACACTTGATGAGCCAAAGGAAGCGGCTGTTCTCAGACTAACGCAATCCAGATGAGCCTGTTTCAGAGCAGCATCTCACTCAGTAAGAATGAGCTTCAGTGTGTCTTTGTGAACAGGGATGTGTTACATTCACAAAACACCGTGGACCGCAATGCATTCTCCCAAATGGGTGACTGTAAAGTGCTTTGTAAATATGCTTGTGTGTTTGTGTGTGGTCACCTTCCACTTTGCCCTCAAAGCCATCTCCGTTCTCCTCCCTGGTGGGTTTCTGGTTAGTTTTCTGGTTTTCCTCCAGAGCGCTCTCGCTGTTATTGTAAATCCATTTAATGGTGTCTTGCTGCAAAAGATAATATGACTGCTCATAAAACACATTTCACAAACAGCTTCAAGAGGATGATTGTTTTAATTGGTAGATATATTATTGAATCTAACAAGAAGTTACAAGATTATCTGCATTTCTGCACAAAAGCAACTGCAATCTTTATGTGATTTTGAATGAAATTAAAAAAAGAACATCAACATATATGTGATTATTATTTATTTTTTAGAAATTTAATGAAAGGGCTGCGTTTTCTGGAATATCTGCTATTCACTAAAGCTGTGAGTGAAAGAAAGACCCTTAACGGATAATAGAAAGGCTAGAGGAGTTTCACATTTTGTTCTGTTTTTATCCTTTTGATCTTCAGAAAATAAGTCATGAAACATGCTCGATTTGAAAAGGTTGAAACCCTTTGTTCAACTTTAGGAAAGGCAAGGATGTACATTTTCAAAAAATTACAGAGTAACTGCTGTGTTAATTATGCTCTTGTGCTAACAAGCTAACTGCTAAAAATTTATACTAAAAAAAACTCAAAGCACCCACTCCACAATCAGTCTTAGTTTTAAATAAGCATTAATCTGGTTTAGAGCAACTGCTCTTCTAATAAAACAGTGTGACCAGGGATCTGATGGAGAGGCCAGAAAAACATTTCAAAAACTGCTCTTATATTTTAGCTATAGTGTGGTACCCAGATTTTAGAAATTGTCCAAAAGAAAAAAACTGATCTGTGCATCTTTACTGACAAAAAGATCTACATTTTTCTCTAAAGTCACTTTTATCAAAATGCCATGAATGGTGTTGGATTTGCTGCTAAAAATGTCTCCTGTGTCTGCATATGTGGTGGCTGAAGGCCGTAGTATGTGTTCAGCTGATTTTGCATAGCTATGTTGTTCACTGTCACAGTTGGATTGGCAGCGCAAACAACATAAAACCTTTGCAAACATATGGAAACACGGTGCTCTGCTAGGTCGCAAAAATAAACCCATGCCAATCTAATCAAGCCATTCTAGCATGCCTCACAGGCATGTGTCTTTGTCTGCGCCTGTTCTCCACACCCAAACCCACACCGTTTTTGTTTTGCCAAGGCTACACACTGTGCTTACTCTCTGGTCTTCATGTGTTTAACCCCCTTGCCCCCACTGCACACAGAAATATGCAGAGGACAAGAAGGAGAAGGCGGTTCCTTTGTAGCCACGGAAGATATAAACTAGATCTCCTGCTGTAGATCTTAAAATCCTAACAGATCTCCATTGTAGTAACACATTATTGCTAACTGACACAAAACACACACCCTTAGGGGTGTGGTACAGGTGGTCTCTCCTCCTACACTAGTCTGCTTTCAACCACTCTGCTGAAATAAATAGAAAACCTGACCTGCCGACTGCCATTCCGTCTCCAGTCATCTCCACATCTTTTACCACCTCAGTCTACTAGTCCTCTTTCACTATTAGCCAGGGTCAGCGCTGCTGGAGCAAACTAAACACCATTATTTCTGTGTAATGACTGTGTAATAACTACTGCTTTTTTTTTTCTTGCATTTCTTTGGCTCTATGTTGCCACTGCAGCCTCACATTTTTTTCCATGCTACCAATTCATTAAATAACAAACAGATCAATCGGCTAATAGTTCAAAATGTCACCACCAGCAAGCGATCATTCAAAGACCGAAAACTGTAAGCAAAACAAGAGGATAAAAATCAAACCCAGCAACAAAAACAGACAGAGAAGAAATGCATATTCTATTGCTACCTTCAGCTTAAGGGCAATAATTGAATGGGAAACATAAATTCCACTTGTAAAAAGAATTGTTCTTGCCTCTTACTGCTTTGTGTTATTTTCAATGCACTGGTTCCCAGAGCCTTTGGAAGAGGAGCAGGTCCGCTATTTAACAAAGTGGTACAAACCCACAGGGCTCAGCAGGTAGTGGGCAGTAACCCCCACTTCATCAGTTTAGAAACACTTTATTGTGACTGAGACGGATAAAGTGTTTCTGGGCAAGAAACTTCAGCCACTTTGGGGTGAAGTGTTTGAGGTGAAGACCTAGTGGCGAGAACTGAATGGGAGCTCTGCTTCTGTCCCAGGCTATCATGTACTGCTAGCTCACCACCGTAAGTGTGAAAATGGGTAATTAAGTGATTATAATGTGAAGTGCTTTGGAGTCATCAGACTTTAGGAAGTACAGACGATTTGACAATGGGCATATAACAAGATTATTTTCATTCACAAAGCTCAATCTTTGTCCAATTATGGGGACTTGTTTTTTCCTCGAAGGATTTCCTCTTATGCTTTTTAGGCTCAATATTGAGAAATTAGGTCACGTGTGAGAATTGCAGGTAGGTATTTCAGCTTCACAAGCTGCATTTATATATAGAAGTCGATAAGGCAGGGGTCAGTTGCATAAATTACACAATGCTTCAGTAAAATGTATTTTACACTAATTTTTTAAGATGCAAACAAAAGTGGCACCCATGACATTAAAAATAAACAATATTTTTAATATGGGACATCTTCTTTTTCCAGTTACTTAAAACAATACATGTTTTAAGTTACTTTAAGACTGCATCAAGTTTATCTTTTATTTTGCTAGTTTCACTTCCTTGATCAGACGTATTATGAAGGATGGCCATTGAAATGGAGAAAAGCTACACCAGAGTAATTTAATCTGTACTTGATCCCCTTTCGCCTACACTACCTCCTCCTGTTGTTGTACCTGCGACGGTCGTCGGTATTTTCTGCACGCGGTGACATGAGCAATGACACTAGCGTGGCTCTCCTTGCTCACATTGATGCCATTTACTTTGATAATGCACTGGCCAGGGTGGAGGCCGGCGGTGGCTGCCACCGTTCCTGTCGGAGAAAGAGAAAAGCATAGAGTTTAGGTGAAGAACATCGACTACATCCTGAACACAAAACTGCAGCAGTCGACATTCTTCTGCTTTGTATTTATGTCTTTACTTCCTGTTTTAAGCGTTGAATGAGCAGCATGAAGGAGAGTTTAGTATTCAGAGGAGGGAAGTCATTTATCTAAAGTAGATGTAGGCTGTGCTAAGGGACATCATTTAGATCACAGGAGAACTTCAAGGTTAAAAGCACTGAGAGGAAGCACGTGAGAAGGTAAATATTTTAAATTAATTTCTTTAAAGCTCAAATAGGTAGCTAGCCATGTGGGGAACACTATTTCTGGGTGGCATCCTTTACGAAATTATTAAGGAATTATCTAAAACAGTCATTTATACAGGTGGTTGAAGAGAGAAATGGAGAAATATGGAGGACAAAAATGAAATGAATACACAAGAGAGGCATTCAGAAATCAGCTGTTTAATGAATTCCTCCGACTTTCAGAATAACTTCTGGTTATTCTGAAATTTTCCGAATTGGTTGGAAAAACCCACACTTAAGCTCACTGAAACAACTTCCCCTTCTGTGGGAAATGGTGACTTTGGGAAGAAGACTTGAATTGAATGCACCACAGTGTATGTTATGTTAACTTCTAATCTTCCCTCTGATTACTTCAAATCTTAAATCGTTAAGATGCATCCTATGTCAGCTTGTATTCGCAACAGCTATACTGCAAACTTCCAAAAATTTGGGAAAGCTGCAATTTAATATATTGTACAGTTGTAATTCAAAAGTAGCAAACAGTAAACAAACCAATAAAAGTATAACTTTAGTGGTGCAGATGCAGATATCCATTGCAAGCATCGTCTTTGTTTGTAGTGTCACAGTTTCTCTGTGACGTCCCCTAAAAGCATCAGCAAGTAAAGCTCTTGGATGATTCAACGCAATAATCGATAGTTCTCTGCGCAACCAGCATCAGGCATGTCTCCTAATTGGTATTACCTGTTCCTGCTGACCCCAAACACCACGGGACAGGAGCTGTGGTGAAAAGCTGGGGGATTAGATTCATCCTACACTTTGAGCTCAGTGCTTCTACTTCAACACACAGCAGGTTCCCAGGAAACACCATCATGTCAACACTCACAATCCACATGCAAGTGCCTACCCTACACTTTTCAACCCTCCTATCCCATTTAGATTGCTTTAGGAAAAAAAATAAGATTCGATTCCCCCGAGGAGAGCCAGACAAGGCTATGGATTGTTTTTTGATTGGACCCCATTTTGTTCCAGCCCTGATAGCAGGGCTTCCATACAAGCTCTATTAGGGAACAGCAGAGGGAGAGGAGGATTCTGATGAATGCAGGCCCTTTGTACACCCTACAGAGAAAATGATCCGACGAGAAAATATGTGAATAGGTGGGTGGAAATCATTGTGACGTTTCACGCAACAGCCAAGTCATGCATTTCCCCACAGACTGGGGCAGCAGCTGCCTGCCAGCTGTGCTGCTGGTAAAAACAAATGCAACCCTTTTGCTGAGGCAGCCAGACAGATATCTCATACCTCTTCCAACAGCATGGACCACCGAGGGTCCAAATCCTCGGATCTGGAAGCCCAAACCATCTGCGGAGTCTGGGATCTTTATCGTCCTACAGAGAGACACACAACCAAAACTGAGATGTGCAGTGGCAAAGACGATTTTCATAGTTCAGTGCACACACGGATCTGCCTTACTCTCTTGGCTTGGTGCTGACCAGCACCCGGAGGGGTCCCTTGCTGTTGAAACACTGCCTGAGGAGAACTTCCACTTCAGAGTACGGCCTGAGGAACACCAGGTCTCCATTGATGGCGAACAACTTCTTCCCAACTTCCAGGCCAGCCATCTAAAAATACAATAGAATACAAAAGAAACTAAACAAAAGGCATATTTAAAGCTTTAAGTTTTATGATTGTGTCGAACAGAACTGGACAGAGTGTCTGTTTGAAATGTAAAAATACCACTATAATCCATTTATCTTTGTCGTCCAGCATGCTGCTGGATTCTCCTATGAGCTTTTAATGCCCGAGACTGAAGACTTAAAATACGCTCAGTTCTGCAAAACAGCTAAACCTTCAAGGATGTCTCAGTGTTTTTTTAGGAGCGATCAAATAAAAAGGAGACCTTGCAAGTGAAAAGATGGAACTGAGCAAATTTTCCCAAATAGTTGTTAAACTTTTAAAAACCAGACAAGGTAGCTACCCCAATGATGTAGCGTGCGGAGTTTCATTTTAATTCTACTAGAAAATGTTATAGTTTCACTTGTAGCTCATGGCTGTCACTAGAATAAAAAGGTCTTGATACCCAGAACAGCAGCTAGAGCTCAGAAAAGATTACATGCAACCATTAAGGGAATTAATGTTATTAATTACAGACTTTTATTTAGTTATTCTTCTTCTTAGAACACATTCTTATTTTTCAACCGGGACCTTTAAAAACTTTATTTCTCTTTAAATACAAGAACTGTGTTCTTGGACCACACATTTTTTAGTAGCTTCAGGCATATTCCCAGTGGAGTAAGAATTGTTGGGAGGTAATCTAAACTGTTTGGTCTCTTGGCACTGAATCAGCATTTAAGCATCGTTTATAAACATTCCATAAGGTTGAGGTGGTGGAAAGGTTACACGCTTAAGATTAGCATGCTTTATCCGTTCCCTCACTAGTTTTGATGTGTGTTTAGTATCTCTGACCAACTAGAACACACAGTTTTGACAAAGTATCAACTCTCAGGCTGTTGATTTGTTGGCAGTAGTTATGTTTCCACACTACATGCACTACTGCAAATTTCAGTAAAGATTGAAATTTTGGAGCAGATGCTTCTGTCTTGGATTAGCTCCCGTATTGTAATACCAAATGTGCTCAGCCATGGACAGTGACAATGGTTTTCAAACATTCATGTTTACGGGTTATGATATTCCTGAGTCTCTGCGTTTCCAAAGTTATTCCTGAACAACCAAATTTCCATACATTTGAGGACAACAGTTTGGGCCAAATATTTAAAAACACCAAAGTTGTTTTTGGAATGTAGAGATAATTTTTACTAAAAGCTTTTGTAATAACTTCCCCAAAATCTGAGCCCAGTGGAAAGCTGAGAACAATTCTTGATAGCCTTTTCAATGCCAGGAAAACCAACCAATTAAAATTCTGAGAAAAGTAAATATCATGCAGTTAATATTCCAGAAACATGTGTGTGGACAAATGTGTGGATTCAATTGAACATTTTTGTCAAATACTAGAACAGTTTTATATTTCAACAAATATGTGTAATTTTGTCAACATATTCAAACTTATGTCCCCAATGCTTGTTTTCAAAAATAATTAAGTCTGTTTGCTGTTTACTAAATCCAATCTGGAAAAGTTTCAATTAACATAAATAAAACAAAAGCCCAAAACATCAAACATTCATGCGTAAGATGGATATACAGAAATATGTCATCAGAATTTAATTTGGACATCTTAGTGTTTTCTTAAAACGAACAAAATGAAAGCTAATTCAACACGACTTCTAGCTCCAGTTCTTTATAATTTATAGCCTTTATCCATTCCCCCACTAGTTTTGTGAGGGAACAGATTCAATTTAGGAATCTGTAATTCTTAAATCAAATTTTTGCAATAATTAGAATTTTTATCACAAGTTAAAACAACTGTGTGCTACAGAACAACAAAGAGAAACAGGACCGATTTAACCCAGGCAGCAGGTTTTCTCCTTCTGTGTCCATTTCATTTCCCCTCTTAAGTTTATGCCTGTCCAGCCAAGCATGCAAGTTTCTGGAAATGCATCACAGTAGAAGTGAGCAAAGTGTTACACTGAATAAAACACATTCTTTACTTAAGAAGTGATCTGTTTTGTGTAAGACAGAGAGATCTGCTTCTTGCTACATTTTCAGCTCCAGCTTTTTTATTCTCCATTTCTCTTATTTGTGGTGTTCACTCAGTAGTTTCCTTCAACAAACTTTCAATAAAAGTGAATCCTGAAAAATGAGGAGATTTTATCTGGGAAGCAAAATCTTTTTTTTTTAAGTGAGCCTCTTTGACTCCAGCCAACTGGAAACCCGGTGAGGAGTATTTTGGACAAAGCCCTGTATCTGATGCCCCAGTTATCCCACCTGCCTTTTGTTCCTGTGTGTGTGGTGGTGTCTTTGTTTCAGTCACTAAAATTCACTCTACAGAGACTTCTTTATCCAAAGTTACCTCCTCCACTGGCACTAAACATTGAGCTCTCAGTCCAGTTGCTAACTCAGCTGGCTGCACTCCATGTGTTTTCCGGAACTGCATGCACAACCTCCATTGTCCCAACAACTCTTCTACATTGCTCCAGCCACAGACCCTGGCCTCACCCAAGCTTTGCAGGTTCAAACGCTGTAGTATGTGATGCAGGAATCTGACTAAATAACAACAACCAGACTCCCCAGCTATTCTGTCAGGCACAAAATGTTTACAAGGCGTGGGTGTGTGTGGAGTGCTTTCTGTTTTGTCTCGTCTACATGCCTCACCTCAGCCGCAGAGCCCTTCTCCACACATTTAATGATGGGGACTCGGTTTCTTTCTTCCAGGGTAAAGCCGTAGCTTCCATCACTTGGCCTTATCTGGAAAAAACAACATGTTGTGTATGACCAAAAGTCCAAACCAGCAGAGCAAAACACTTTCACAGAGCACAGGCATCCATACACACACCAGAAGGAGAGGATACTGCTCCAGTCAGATAGCAGATTTTATAGTATTTTGCTCATTCTTCTGAAAGGAATGCTGGGGTATAAAAATGTTTTTTTGCAGTTTTTTTTTCCCTCCTTGCCGCAGCTTTGCCCTGCATAATAAATCACTGGGCCTAAGACCACGTTATGGGCAAACTGTAGCACGTCTTAGCATACGAGACAATAGGAAGTTTAATCGAGAAGAACTCACCAAGAGAGACTTTGCGATGACATTTTCAACTATTTTCAGGTCGTGCTTCAAGGGTTTGTGTTTGGTGTTGGATCCCTCCATCTCCTCATCAGCAAAGAAACGGAACAGCAAAGGTTCATCCTTAAACTCGCTCTTCTCCAACACTGAAAGACGCGACAGTGGCATCAATTAAAATCAGAACATAAAACCAACAGGAACTATGTTAACTTAAAGAGTTGCCAGATGAGTGATAAAATAAAACTTTAGTAAATCTAACAGAGTGGCTGACTCATCATTTTTACAAATAGAAACTCTGAGTCCCCCGATCCCCATCAATTGTCTTTGGTCACAGAAAACAGTAGGGAAGAGAGTATGACAATAATAAGTTAGGTTATTAAAGTAAGAAAGCAGGTAAATTAGTAATCAAACCGATAGGCAGATTTTGTAATTATTACATAATGTTCTTGCACAAAAAAAAAGGTTATGTATTTTTATAAAACATAGAATTATAAATTAAATGTCAAATGCTCATGTTCTTTACTACAAGTGTTTTGTACTTATTTGTAAAATAGAAACATTGTAAAATAAAAATGCAACAAAGAGATGAAAAGTGGACTTGAGTTCCTTTGGCAAAAAAAAACAAACTTCTGCGCTATTAAATATTAAAAAAAAATTCACCGGCTTCTTGTATTGTATTTATGGAAGATTACATTTATTTTTATTTTTATTTAAGTAAAAATAATAATAGTTATTACAATGTGCACCGAGCATTATAAGCAAGAAAAGAAAGAACGGCTCTCCCTAACTAAGACTCAAGTCCTGTCATTCAGGGTAAAGAGCGATTCAAAGGAATCGGATTGACAATTAACTGTCAAAAAACTAAATCCATAGTTTCTATTGGCCTAAATTCTATATCTGCCATAGCCATATCAGACACCACACTAGACTTTGCTCGGTGAGTTACACTACTTTCGCTGTTAGAATGACAGCAGCTGAGTCTCAAGTACAATTTGTTCAAGTACTGCAACAACAAATTTCCAACCATGAAAATTAGGGAGCACAGAAAGGGAATCCCTGCTTAGTCAGATACATATCACTGTTTAAGCTCTGCAAAAACATCTACCAGAACTGCAGCTCTTAAAAAAAAGAGCCCAATAGGGAAAAAGAGCTTCCCTCTCACATTCCTTCACTCATTTCCTTTCAAAATCAGATATACGGCCAGTAGTTTTAATAGCTACTTCGTCAGGGCAAATAACTTACAGGCACGAATAGTGAAATTATCCTGGAGGCAGAGGAAGTAAGAGAGGGTTTGATGGCCAGGGTTGTTATGTTCTTTAGATGTGCTGGTAATTTGTACTGTGTGGCTTGAACTGTGGGCATTTGGAGCAGGTTACATCACAGGGTTACAGGAAGGCTCCATGTGATTCATACTGCGTCCCTGATGATGTAAACCTTGGCATACAGGAAGTTTGGGCTTCAAAACAAACCTGAGTCTCATAAACAAAGCGTAGCCATAGTGACTGTCCATTTTACATGTAAAGGTTCTCAGAGTTAGAGAACCGTGCACGACCTCAGAACTTGGGTCATACGTATGCATGCATGCATGCATGATGGTATCCATGAACAGTCAAACAAACTCAAATTCATTCACTGGATTGGAAAAAGATTCTATTTCTGTACTGTGTCAAAGGGATTAAATGGAAAGAGAACAAGAATGGTTGTGTTCTTAGGCAGGATGCTAAATGTCAGGCGCCCTGTGAGTAGTTTCTCTGAATTTAACAGTTAGCTTCCACTGAGTCTGTGGAGAGGTTTGACTGAACGGGACAGACTGCTGTACCATGATGCATGAAGCCATTGTCGCACAGCTCTACCCCCAAAATCAGCGCTTCCTCTCTTGTTCTGCAGTCCCCCTGCACCAACAGACAAAAAAATTAACATAGTTGAGAAACAGAACACTGGCTAGAAAAACAAGTAACAGATGAAACAAGAAGAGCACAAGAAAAATTGAAGAAGAGTGTCTGCTTTTTCGGGAATAGTTGAAATGGCACACTTATACTCCTGCTTTGTTCCTCCATCCAAATACCCCAAGGCCAGCAGAGCCACTCAGCACTTTACCTCCACCACATACAAAGTCATGTGCAGTGTGACAGTTCTGGAAGTCCCAGTGCAGGAAGTGTGAGCGACTCGACTGGCCCAGGTCACACAAAATCCATAAGCAGACACGAGATGGCAGTGGAAGACGGATGAAATCGTTGCGATATCTGCATTTGATTCTGCTGAGGTTACTGTGTTCGTTTCATGTCTTTGTTGTAGTCCTGTACAGAGCTATCAATCTGTGAGGCTGAGCACTTTCTGTCGGAGTCAATAAAGCTTAGCCGTACAATCAATTCTGCTTTTCTTCTTTCGTTTCCTCTTGGCTCCGCTGAGAGCCTCAGATTTCATGACTTCTCCTGTCTCTGCAGCACATTTGAAGTGAGCAACCTGTTATGATAACAGCTACTTCCATTTTTGTTCCATTTCGGTTTTGGTTTTGGCTCTCGTTTGAACAAATCTGCTTCCAATCAGCTCAAAAGACGAGGAAATATGATCAAAAACACCGCGCTGTCAATTAGCATTTAGCAATTAGCATCAAGATCACAATGGGCACAATGTTCTATATCTGTAGCTTACCTGTGCAATAAGCCAGTCTATGAGCTTGTTAGCCATGACCACTGACTTGTAGGTCCGTAAATGATAGTCCTTATCCCTGGATAACAACAAAAGCAGACATTTCCAATGGCAGCATTATAAAGAGATTCTCAGGATATTTATTGTAACCGTTTGCTTTCACTTTAATGATCTGAGACAGAGAACGTGCAGAGGAGTAATTGCTTGGTCTATTTCAACACAATGCCAAAAGGCGAACTAATAATTTCTGCTGTCAGCAAGGTGCGGCTACTTTTTAAGCACTTGCAGTTGTGTCATTTATCTAAGTGAGTTCTTAGGGTTCGTTGACAGCAAAACAGCATTCCTCGGTTAGAAGCTGGCACGTTGTTGCTGTTGTTGACTTGATGCAGTGGGCTGCACTCTGCCAGACCCCAAGAATGCCGTCTGAAACGTAGCCGTGACTTTCCCATGAATGCTGCGGCGCCCCAGGGGGACACGCAATATCAGGGCAGAGCTGAAGGGCCGGGAAAGTCCTGAACTGCTGCGACTTAACGCTACTCTACCGCCTCCACCACAGGCAAACCATCACCCCGACACACTCACACAACACACAGATAAGTTTCAATCTCTCATCGTACAGACAACTCAAACAAGGCTTGCGGGGTCAAGTTAAAGTCCAATCTCAGCTGGTGCTGCTCAGATTGCGAGGCGGGGCAAGGTGCAAGATGTGCCCCCCGCCACCCAACAGTAAAACATTCTGTTATGTAAGCATATCTGGCAGCATGTGCTTGACTCCAACAAGCTGAAACGTCAATGCAAAACAGCCCGTTTAGACCAGGAGAAACGTTTTTTGCATTTTTCTTGAAAGGGAACCAAAACTAGAAGACTAGGATCTACAGTGACAAGAGGAAAAACGTAAAAATGTCAGAGTAAAAAGAGGGTTCCCAGCAGGTAGCCGTGAGTCTGGGTCAAGGAAACACCAGTTTAAGGAGTTAAAGAGGTAATGGTCAAATAAGATGGCCCTCACCTGCTGTCTGAAGACAAGGAAAATTTGTTTTGACATTTTGTGAGTGGAGATGTATGTAGCTGTCTTTTCAAAGCAAGCTTTGAAATAAATCATAGCCAGGAAGCTAAAAGTTCAAGCTTTAATCAACTGCTCAGCACTGATAAATTACTGGAGTGTAATACACCAGATCATTTTTTATTCTGAAATTCATATACATATGTAATTACTAAGCTTCTGGGTGATTCATCAGACCAAAAAAGAAACTCCAACATCATATTTTGGACACTATGTAAAGATAATTTGTGATCTTTGAGGCATTTATCTAAGTCTAAATCCACCATGATCTGTAGATTAAAGAGCTCATCATCTCCAATCATCTCTTTGTTGTTTAACTGGTTACGTTTTCAGATCTAGAGAGGACATTTAAAACAGCTGAGGACAAAGGACAAAGCAGAGCTGTAAGAGGGGGAAAACGGGAGCTGCACATGTAGGGGGCTGCTGAGTAGTTTATCCCCTCTCCTGTTTTGACTCGTCCCTCTCTTGCTCTGCCAGGAAATTCCATGTAATTAAGCAGAGGCTGGATCATCCAATTAAGCTCTGGTGTTCTCAGGCCCTATGATGTATTGTGCTGAGCTTTGAGAGAGAGCAGTCAGATCATCTGGCTAGCAACACAAACACCTCAAATGCCCCGAAGAGAGATATTATGCCAAGAAATCTGGCACGCAAATGTCAGGTTCTTATGCGTTCGGGTCAGAAAGGATTGCGCAGAGGCTTCGAACACGCATGTGGAATAAACACGCCCACCCTTCTGGCTGTGGTGCAGTTTTACAGCCGTGAAATGAAAGCTTTTCTTCAGGCTCCATTAAAATCTAGCATAAACAATGAACCAGGCTGTAGTTGGCGAGCAGAGGTCTTGAAAAATGGCCTTGCGTTGTATTGTGGTTAGATTACTTAATTGGATATTTCTGTTTCAGTGAGGGCTCATTAATATATTTTCAAACGTTTCTTAATTGTCCAAACAAAATGTTGAAAAACATGCAATATTATCTGCATTCTTGCATGTTTGTGTTATGCTTTATATTAAAACTGGTGATTTATTAACACAGACACTTTTAAGGATATTTGTACATGACAACTACTGGAACTTCAAGACGGAAAAAACCCGTTGCTGCCGTTACACTGTATTTATGCATTCATTGTCAATATAGTGAAATATTTCAAAGCTTTTATTTCTTGTGCTTTTGATACTTTTTATCTTACAGATAATGAAAACCCAAAAATCAGTGTTTCAGGAAATCTTAATATAGTGAAAAAGTTCATTTTCCCTATGTGTGAACACAGGGTGTCACACTCTGATTAGGGTTTACACCTGCAATGCAACAAAACTACAAGAAACAAATTCCTGAGGCATTTCACTTGTGTCTATAATGAATCCACAAAGTTCCACTTTCTAATATGAGCGTAAAGAAACACCGAAATTTTATGAAATTTTATGAAATGCACCTGCAGACTCAATTATACAAAAAGTGCAATGAAGCAAATAACACACAGGAATCTTCACAGTTTATCAGTATCATTACAAATGAGATTACAAATCTCCCATTAATTTCTATCGCTCTGTAAAAGAAGCCAAATTCAATCTACAATTGCCACATCTTCCTTAGTAAGAACAGAGAAATAGATTAACATATACCTAATGACAGGGTTGAAGAGGCTGTGAAGGCGGCAGAACAGCCGGACGCCCTGAGCAGAACAGAGAAGACAGGGTCAGAGATGTTTTAGTAAAATGTGATTTAGTCTTTCACGCTGCTGCAGGAACTTTACCTTGGCTATAACGTCATGCATGTCACTCCTGGGGTGGTAGGTGCCGTCGTCATATCGGAAGCGGTACAGCACAGGCTCGGGCTTGAACTGGTGCTTGTCTGTGACTGGAAAACAAAATCCAAATAGGAAAAGGAAAAAGAACTGAAAATGTCAGAGAGGAAACAAGTAATAGAGTCAAACTCTTAGGTAGTGTTTTTTCCTTTCCTTTTCTTTTTTTTTTTGCCTGGCTTTAAACTATAAACTATAAGAGGTTTAAAAACACAGTCAAGCCGAGCAGGGCCGCATAAAGGAACACGCTTCCCAGACTAGAAGACGACTCCAACCTCTGTCACAGATAACGCAGCTGCTCATAGAGGGCTGTGCTTCGCTCACTTTAGCTTGCTTTTATGTGGACCCTCCAGCAGTAATAACACTTTGCTTCGTATACTTGGCGGCGGCCGTGCAGGTTCCATTAAAGGCTCTTATGAAAAGATATTCTGAAGCTCGGGGACGTCGACTGCACAGACGGTGATTCCTCTGTGCAGAGAATGACTCTGAAACCCCATTTTATTTCTGAGTGGCAGCGAAACCGCACTATGGAGAGATTTAGTTACTCTTTGAAGGTGAAAGACACATTATGCACCTTTTGCAAAGCAAAAAACAATTTAGGGTTCATGTACTTACAAAAAGTTACAAGTGCTTATCTAAAGCATGAATGCCAAACTATTTTTTTAATATTTTTTTGTCCTGAAATGAACACAGCTAGGAAATATTTGAAAAATAAGAATTGGTTGTCAAACTGAACGTTTTAGGGATTTTCACAGCTCCACACAGTCAAAATGGGTTCAAATATAAGCAGTTACATCTATAAATATTTTATTTGATGTTCTTTCAAATCACCACAGAAGAGATTTCTGACATTTTTCTGGGTGGATAGGAAATTTCTGGTTTCCTGAGGAGGAATCTCCAAGAAAGGAAACTCCATGAATTTTCAAAATCGTTGAGGCTTATGCTTGATTGGTGTCATTGTCCTTTTGGAACATCCAATGGTCTATCTCCAGGGTCACTAACCTTTACAATCCAAAGAGCCACATTTGCTCTTACACCTCCTACATGCATTAGATGGACGTTACACATAAGCATGTAAACTTCTGACAAAGTGCACATAAAAGAAAATCCATATTAAATTCTAACTTGTGCATTACATTTTGGATTTTGAGGTAAAAAGTTACTTAGATCTTGAAAAACAAACAGTGAAAATGCATCATCTGTAGTCCCACATTAACATGACATTCATGACAATGGTATGTAAATAAAAAAATGAGCGTGTGTGTGTCACCAGTGGAAATCTTCCCTTATCAGAACATTGACTCAACAACACAGAGGAGTGGTAGTCTGTATAAAGCAAAAGGTCAATTGGACTTTGAGAGGTTATGTCTGAATCTTGAACTGCAGAGGATTCTGAAAGAGGACGAAAATGAAAGGAAGAAGAAACTAACCATGGTGGATGATGCCATTCTCCAGCAGAGCTTGACCCAAGTGAACCCCTTCCTCTGGGTTGCCCGTCTCACCAATTTCCATCAGCCAAGAAACAAACTCACTAGGGAAAACATACAACAAAACATAGACATAACTACACACTTGTGCACTCAAAGACTAAAGAAAGATAATACACAAAAACCCAGTGGGGAAAAAAAGGTGATGAAAACGATCATTGGAGAAAAAGCCTTTAGGATTGTAGACGTCCCACTGGAATGGTTTATTTACCAGCCGGGGTTAGACTTGTCTATAAAATTAACTACTGGGTCTTACTTCTTGTGTTTTGCCTAGTTTGATTTCATTTATTTTAGTGTAACACCACCAAACTTGAGAAAGAGAAAACAAACCAACTGTGTAAACCAATAAACAGCATCTGGTGCTTTGATGCTCCAAATGAGCTAAATGGGATCATTTTCCTTCATTTTCATTTCTCAGTTGCTAAAACTGACTGACAGAAAGCGCGAAGAGACAAAAAGTGACTGAGCAGGCCGAACACTTAGAACGTCAAAATGCAACATTCTTCTCGATGCATATATCCATGAACTCCTTTTTCCCCACAAAAGGAAAACAAACACAGCCAGAAGCTGCACCACTGGAACTCTCTAGAGGTGACATCCAGACCATGACGGAACTGATCTGTAGTCCATGTTCAGCCAAAGAGAGAATTTTGCAAAGTTCCTGGGGTGACAAAACCCTGATCTGCCCAATTATGACATCTTACACTGTTTAAACATTGATCGTGGATGTTTTCTGTGACCAAAACTAACCACACCAGCCTATGAATACACTGTCAGGAAACAGTACTGGCCGCCTCCAAGAAATTATTCTATTTTCGCATTTTTGCTACATTTACATGATTCAGATTATCAACCAAATTTTAATAGGATGCAAATATGCATAAATTGAATAAAAATAAAATTCAGTTCATTAATTGCTAGAAAAGTCTCTTCCAAACCAACTTGATCTTGTGTGAAAAAGTATCTTGCATGAAAGGCCTGTTTAAGATCATGTCACTTCATCTTAATTGGATCTAAGTCTAGATTTTGATTAAGTCACTCCAAAATCTTAATTTTCATTTTTAGAACCATTCAAATTTTGAATGTGTTTTGAATTATAAACTTCTGCTTATAACAACCTGATGGACAGATGTTCTCCTACAGGATTTTCATAGAGAGCAGAGTTCAAGACTTTAATAATTAAAGAAAGCTGTTCAGTATCAAATCAGTGAAGATACCCGCTATCATACCTTCAGCTTCAATTCACAAAAGAATGAATCTGAGCATCTACTTTGAATAATAATTTTAGACTCCTGGTAAAGCGTCCAAATAAATTCCAACAAATTCTTCGACTTCATCATCAATACTTGTAATAAGAAGCTGACAGTAGCATTAAAAATAAAATTACATTTTTGTTTTGCTGCTTATTTCAAGCTTGAGATGCAATGAGCGGTGTCTAACTGGACGGCTGTCGCACGTTTTCTTTTATGAATTACTCTCTTGCAGAGTGTGAACCACAAATAAGGTTGTGCCATTTCAAGGGGGAAAGCTGAAAACCCGCCTTCAGCTTTAAATAGAAAAGTCAAAAACCAAAAGAGAATAATGTGGTGGGAGAATAAAGGCAAGGAGTTTTTACAATGGAAGGAGTGGGCAGAGCTGAAGCATAGGCAATGTGGTTCTCATCAGTAATATGTAATACTGTTTCTCACTCAACAATTACGCCCCCATATTAACATCTTTGAAATCATCTGAGCTGTGGGAGGACAGATGGCTTAGATATGTCTTTTTAAGCACAGCTGGTCATCCAGGTGTTTTATGTTCCCACTGGGAGTTTCTCTGTGCCGCTTTCTCACAATTTGATCTCTTCAGACTCCTGGAGATGACCGCGTTTGACTAGCTTTTGATCCTTTTTAATCCTTTCAGCTGACAGATTCATTCCTTTTCTAAACCACAAGGGTTTGAGATGTTTGCAAAGACCCGAGGAGAAATCAGTACAGATTCTTCAAACCACCATGCCGTATAACTTGGCCAGAACTATGTGCAAAAGCACTTTATTAGGTGTTTTGTTTCATCCTTCAGGCTTTTAAAAATGGGACTGCTTTTCAGTCTGACTATTTATAAGTCAAAATAAACTGCTAAAAAATTTATCACATGGAAAGAGAAGAAAGTTATAGAAAATAAACACTGTGACAAACTTATCTGGTTTGGAGTTTTTCTAGCCTAGTAAAAACCAGCCCGTTGTTCTACATTTTGCTATGTGCAGAAGGTCTGGACTCTCAGCTTTTAACTTGTGCAAAGTGTTAGAAGGCATCTATAATTTAAAATAAAAAGAAAACAAAAAATATTTAAAGATAAAAAAAGCAAAATGCTTTTTCACTCTGCATATAACTTTATTAGTTTGAAAATATTAAATGACGAAAAATGTAAACAGTCAATGTGAATAGTGTGCCTCACTTGATTTTGAAATATTTGCTGTGCCAATTGCATTTCAGATCTGACACCTCAGATCGGATCGAGGGTTCCCTCCTTCAGCCTGGAACTTTAAAATATTACCAAACCAAACATTTTAAACCAAAATTGGAAAGAGCAACAATGTATAATTGGGAATGGTCAGCTGAACCACAAAAAGTACCTCCTTCTGATTTATGACTTTTATTTATTCACTTAATCATACCCTGGCAGCATATTAACAATCCCTAAATAAAATTCAAGAGCTAAAAGGGAATGGATTTGATTTTCCCATGACTGAGATGGCAGATATACACAATTTCCCAAAAACACATGCCTTTTTTCCCTCCCAACGGCTGCTGTCTTTAGTAGTCCTTACCAATTTAAAGCTCAGAAAAGGAAGCTCATCTGTACTATAAAAGTGCTCAGCATAATACCCCTCACACTGCAAAAGGGCTTCACTGATAAAAATACAAACATCGAATATAGCCAAGCACTATATTCTATCTAGTCCATCTTCAGGACTTGTTAAATAATCCAGCTGCCTTACAGTCACAGGCTTCTCACTGATGCAACAAAAAGGAAACCACAAGATCGCTGTTTGCATCTCTGGAGAGTTATTTCCAAACCGTACCATCAAGATTAGAAAAGTGAGCCTTACCTTCCCAGGAAGCACTTGGGAAAAGTGATAAGCTTGCGTTTCCGGTCCTTAATGAGGTTCCCTTTGGTCATGAGGTGGTAGAGCTTCTCTCCTTTCTCTGAAACCATGACCCACGTGTCCTGCTCCATGCCCAGCCTCAGACCTGTGCGGAGGAGGAAGCCGTTGCAGGATGAAAGTCACAGAGATGTTTGCACTCAGCTCCTGGGCTACACATCAATTAAAGCTGGAGAAGGTTAATGCCCTCTAATTTTGCCGGGTAAGAAGCACCGTCTGCGTCAATAGTCTTTAAGCAGGTTAATGTCTCACATTACGGGACATTTATCTAGTGCAAAAATTAAAAACGCGCTAAATGGACTGAAAACATAAATTCCTGGAGTCAGATTATAGCTAATAATTCCATGTGACGTAAATATGGCTAACTGCAGCAGCTTTTTACTTTTCCTCCGCTCCCTTTCTTTCATGATGGCCTCCAGCCACTCCTGTTTCTCCTCCGGGGTCTTGGCCATGCAGACGAACCACTTGTTCTTGGCCGTGTTGTGGATCTTCCAGCCGTTGTTAACGATGTTCCCGCTGCTGTGGTAGTCAGCTGTGCAGCACAGAAGAGAGCACGCTGTCAGAAACAATCTCAAGGATTAACTTTAGAAGTTTTACAAAGCAGATTTATTTGTTTGTCTTTTTTGTCATCTTGAAATGATCATTAAACATTTTATAATCAGACAAAGAAGCATTGTAATGAATAAATCACTTAAACAGGACCTGTCTGACAACTTGAAGTAGGCCATAAGATCTCAAGAAGCATCGCATCCTTAAATCTAATGAAATTCATGAATAGATGAGTTACTGACATCTGTTAATCCAGAAAGGGTTAAAAAGCCACTTCTGAAGCTTTGGGACTCCAGAGAGCCACACTCAGTCATTATCTATTCGTGGAGAAAACATGGAACAGTGGTGAACCTTCCTAGGAGTGGCATCACCACCAAAATTACTTCAAGCATTGATGACTCATAACAGAGGTCACAAAAGACCCAGAAACTCATCCGAAGTGCTGAAGTCTCCCATTGCTTCAGGTAAGGTTAGTGTTCATGATTCAACAATAAGAAAGGAAATGACATCCAACCCAAAAAACCAAGAAGAATACTGTGCAACATTTGTCCAAACATTTCTTGATGACCCTCAAGTCATTTGGAGATTCTTCACTGATGAGACAGAGAGTTTTGGAGCTTTCATGCTCTGTTACACATAATGGGGAACGAATCGCCTTTGTAGCAAAACCTCTCAGAGATTCTGTAGATATTATCCACAGCAGTGCCAGATGTGGCTGATTTGTGTCAAGCAAACCACGAAAGGAAATGACACAAAAACCTCAAAGCGCATCTTCCTCCTCCACATAATGTAAACAAAAATGTTACATTTAATGTTTGTAGAATTTGTCTTTGACAGGAAAAAAAACAACAGGGGCCATTTTACCCTGTAGAGCTATACTCTTGTGTTTGTTTTGGTTATATTTACCCTGAATGTCCTGCACGATGTCTGCTTCCTGCTTTTGGAGTTCTGGTCTCTGGTCCACCTACATCTACATCTGCATTCGAACTGCGAATTCACTTCAACCAAACTGAGACCCAGGACTTTAGGTGGACCAGAGTTGAATTTTTTGGTCCACATTAGGGTTTTGTTGCACATTTACACCCTTATCTGGAAAATGAGAGTGTGAAGCAAATTCTAGGCAAAAGAAATATAGTTCGCTTAAAGTGGATTAAGCAGGGCTAGTGTGAATGCACCATAAGATAATCAAAAACTGAACTGATATCTTGAAATTTAGTTGAATTAGATTTTAGGGAACAATTCAAATGCCTTCTAGCTGAACTCTTTTATTCACAAGTAACAAAAAGCACAGTATAATAAACATCAATTTTAAACATAGCTAAGAGCAGATATAGTGTGGTGTTCTATGTATGGGATTCCTCGAGGGCGTTGGTTTTAAGCCCAGGCAGCGAATTTTGGCCTGGGAAAAAGTCAAAGCACTTTACCCAGGAATCCCAGCTAAAATACTCCTGTCACCCTGGATTTCAGAGATCTCCTGTCTGTGGTGCAGAACACCCGTGAGTTTCTGCTCTGCTGCCTGCTTCACATGTTTATCCTCATGCTCTCTCCAGAACCAAACCTATCAATCTCCCACCAGAAACATGAAAACCCGACTGTCCATCCAAGTCTGCTGGAAGGGAGAAGGTGAAATCTACAAATATAAATGATAATCAGCAGCTGCAAGAGGCCAAGAGACACAAAGCGCAGGAGTTCACCCAGAACAAGCAGTAGCACAGTCTCAAGGATATGTAACCACAGATGGTAAAAGTGCTGTTGGATAAATAACATTTTAACCACTAACGAAGTAATATTACACAGTTTAAGCCGATGACTAAATTGTTCACCTCGTTGCATTAATTTGAAGCTTTATTTAAGCTATGCAGAAGGAGCAGAAATCAGAAAATATAACTGAAGTGTTTTTTGTTTACCTGTGCCATCGTCCACATTTTCCACCTCCATCACCTCAGTGTTGATTCTTCCTCTGAACTGGTAGCGCGGGCCTTCGCTGGATGCTTTGCTGTTTTTCAAACGTCTTCCAAACAGAAATAAAAGAACCACATGATTTGACTTGAAAAGTCAAAACTTTCTGTACCTTTATAATGTCTACATAGCCGAACTTCTTTGTCTACTGCGCTCAATGGCAACCTTGACCAAGATGCTTAAAGAAAATAATCTTTGAGGATTTGGAATTTGAGTGGCTTGCTTTGTGAGCAAACTTGGGACCATAAAGTCTTTGTTTGGTAACCAGCCCTGAAAGCTCAGTTGGCCATCAATGGGTCTGATTTCTCCCCAATACAGTTTTGAATCTGTGTCTGACTTTACCTTGTGTGTAAATAATGTAACATATTTGGGGAATTTGCAATCCACAACATGTGGAGGTGTCAACACAGAAAATGTTCACCAGACAAAAATCAACCATAAGTCCTTTAGGAGTCCTTAAAAGTTAGATTGTTCCTATGTTTTTTATTCAATTTAATAAAACTTGAACTTGATAGTTTTTTGGGGGTTTTTCCTGTCTTAGCCAGGGCATCCATTGCCAATAAATATGAGACTGCATAAGTAAGCTAATAAATTACATTTATTGAAAATGTAGAATTTTGGTTAACACATTTTATTGTATTTTCCCCCTTTTCTTATACAATCAATGCATTTGCTGTTTGAATTCAATAAAAGAAAGAAAATGTTTATGTTGAATATAAGCAACAAATAATGAACAAAGTAGCACTGGCTGCAACTTTATTCACAAAAATATACTGCTTCATATACTTTTGTGTGGTTATTTGTATTTTAAAACTAAAAATTGATGATTTTACTTGTTCAAAATGTAATATAAAGCCATTGCTTCTAGAAATATATATGTGAAACTGCACTGTAAATGCAGTTTCCGTCTATGTGTGTTAAAACTCACAGCCGTGTAAAAATGGACATGACACACTTGTGATGAGAGGACAGGAGATTCACCTGTTTTTTCTCTTGCAATAAACCAGAAGCTTGTCAAACAAGAAGAAAACCCTCTCTTGTATGTTTCCTGCTGAAATCTTCAGCAGGACGCCCTTCATCAGCATCTCTGTGCATGTATCTGTGATGTTGGATCCCTGGAGGAGGGGGGTGAGAGACGAGCACAAAAATTAGAAGGATAACACTTCAAATCAAATAGTACTTTCATGATTTATGATAATACACTGTTTTGTTTCAACATTTTGCCATAATACTTCATTTCACTTTGTTGAGCTGAAAGTTAGTCATCTCCACAACTTGATCCATCTGCTGTGTTCCTTGGTCTTTGTGATGCTGTTTGTTAGTTAATGTTCTGTAACCAGCCTCAGAGGCTTTCACAGGCCAGCTGGATTTATACTAAGGTTAACCTGCACACAGCTGGAGCCTCTTTCCTAACTTTTTAGTTTTACTTTAAAAGCATTTTCTTGCATATCACTTTCTTTCATGCCATCACATAAAATCTCAAGTAGATTGTAGCTGTAATATAATAAAGCGAGGGGAAAAAAAAATCAAAAGGGGATGAATAGTTTTTAAGAAATCACTATGAGAGAGAAAGTTTCAATATATCTCATGTGCAGATGTAGCGCTGGTCAGATGGGGGTCTGCATAGCCCAGCCTTTCCTGTTCCCTCTCTCCGGGGTCTGTGAAAACACTCCCTGCTTCCTTCGAGCAGATTGCTGTGGGACGTTAAACACAGGGTGGTTAATAGCCTAAAGAATAACATCCCGTTGAGCCAGGCTGCGTGCTGCGTTGTCGCGCCTGGTCACCACATTTCTTGGGCATCCTGCTGCCGAAGTGATAAAGTGTGCTGTCTTTTCCCTTAAACTTTGCGCGCTCTGGGAATTTATGCGCCCGTTTGATCAGCCTCTCTTGGAGCTAAAAATAGCCCCACATGCGCACAGAGCTAGAAAATGTGCTAAGCATTTCCTCCTGCTGGAGACATGAGCGGGCCAAAACCTTTCAGGCTTTTTCCTTCTTTCCTCGCCCTTTCTCCTCCCTTTTCCTTCTTATGAGCAGTTCTCACTCCCCCCCATCCGCGTCTCTGCTCCTCTATGTCTTTTATTCCTTCCTCCACGCTTTCTTTTTTTTGTGTGTGTCTCTCACGGCTTTTGACCAGATGTTAAACTAATTTGCAGCAAGTGAATGTGTGCACACCAGACAGAAAACTTGTTTTGATCATTCAGAGCCAACAATGACATCAAACAATCTCAGACAATGAAAATACATTTCCTTAAGTCAAGCCAAGTGTTACCCTTTAGCGTTTTGTGACTCATTAAAAAAGAAAGCTTGTTCTCTTCTAGACATCTTTCCTTTGCGCCTAAGGCAAATTCGGCTTGAGTCAAAGTTCTTCTAAGCACCATAACCTAATTTTTAGCATGGTTTTAATGGAGGCAACCAACTACCCGACATAAAAATAGGCAACAACCATCAAGAGAAAGGATTAAGGTCTAGCAAATTACTTTTGTTTTTTTTTTACTCCTGCAAATAGGTGTAAAAAAAAACTTATGGTAAATGCAATTTCAAACATTTCTGTGATTTAGTTCAAGCTTTTATTTCTGTTGTTTGGATGATTGTGTCTTACATCCACAGGAAACTACAAATCCATCTTCTATACATAACATCAGACCAACAAAAAAGGTAACTGCTAGAGAATCTGATCATTCAAGTGTTGCATCTAAGCATGTTGAATAAAAAGAAAGGTGGAAGGAAAAAGTAGGCTTGAAATAGGTACAATAACAATATTCTTGAAAGAATTGTGAAGCAAGACCCATTCATGAATTCAGAGAAGGTTTACAAGGAGTGAGCAGCAAGTGGAGTCAGTGATTCAAAAGGAGACCATCACCTGTTGCTGTGAACGAGGCGACTCTCCATGGGAAAACCAAGAGACTTTTAGGTCAAAACGGGTAGTTCGATTGATCTGCATTATTAATAATATTAACGCGTTAACATTTTCAGATTAATCACACGCATTAATGCATTAACGCATTAATGCTGAGAGCCCTAGTATTTTTATAGAGCAAAACAACTGCACACAGGAGTGTTTTTAAGGAAACAACAGGAATCCTTGGGCTTGAATCAATTAATCAAGGCCAAGGATGAGAGAATCTTTCCAAAGAGGCCAAATTAAGTAAATCCCAAAACAGAAACACTGTAGATTAACTAACGACACAAGAGAACAGAACACTAGGTGAAAGCCAAATGGAAACTACAACACCGAGGTCTAAAATTGCAACATTACCATGTCCTAACTTTGACAAAACACAGACACTTCTAGCGCTGACCAACCAGCAATCACAGTCCTGCCAAGCGCTGGCAGTCATCACAGTTGTGACCACAGCGGGCCATCGCCCTGTCTCTCCCACGCGATGTCCGCGAACCTGCCAGGAGGCCCCTGAGGCAGGCCAGCAGTGGAGCAGGTCAGCACTAATGAGCAATCATTCTGGACAGGGGAAACGGGAACGGAAAAATGTTCACAATCACCTCTCCTCTCATCCCTCCCGTCATTCCTCAAACACCCACACAGAAAAAACAAAATGCAAACCATGGCTCAATCTTCTATTTTTTTTTTCCTCCTTCTTCTTCTCGTCTTTTTCTCTATAGTTTCCTCTGACTCGGAGAACCTGCAGTTTGGTGAGCCTGGGGTGCAGCCATCGAGACGCTCCAGGTCCAGAATGAGCTAATGTTTGTAATTAATAAAAGTGCAAGGGAGAAACCGCAGAGAAGCAGCAGCCAGGAGTACAAATGTCACCCCACCCAACTCTGAGCCCAGCACTGATGGCCCTATTCTTAGGCTTAGTGCTTACTTAACCTGGTATATTTGTGTATGTACTGGATTTTTATTGTGTGATTATTTCCATTTCCATTATTTCCAGATATGGAATGGAAACCACAGTTATTAACAAGATGCTTAGCCTTTTTTTGGCCAGTGAAGATGATCGACTCAAGATGAATAACTCCACATCTGTTTATGCTTCTGCAGCAGATTTTACACTGAAACACAACAATATGTCCTGCTAAACCTAAAAACAACACATCCGAACACTTACACATCTCAGAACAATCACTGCTGCTAAATGTTCTCCATTTCTCCATCAAAAACCCAAAAATCAATACAACAGGTCAATTGCACCTTATTACTTATTATTCCAATACAACTACTTCTTCCATAAACCATTGCTGGGCCTTTTTAACTAATTTTATGATAGATCAACACAAAGTGGTCCACTTTTGTGACTACTTTATGATGATTTAAGAAATCATCATAAAAATGTGCCGTGTTTTCACATTGAGACCCCGGTGCCTACATATACAATCCAGTGCAAACGAATCCCTGCAAAATTAATCTAGTTGCTAAACAGTAAACTTCTTGTGTTTAATGTGAAATGAGAAATTGCAGTGGCATCATGCTGCGGGGAGGCAAGTTTTTCTATAAAACACCACTCATAATACAAGTTAATCCAAAAATTACAAGACGTCCAATAAAAGAAAAAAAATAACCATATTATGTCCTGCTTAAAAGTATTTAATAAAAAACAGATACTAAAGTCATCAACAAATGTTTCAAACAGTTTATTGTTAGATGCTGTGACAGACTTGAGGCTGGATCCAGAAGGACCTTCCAGAAGGACAGTGACCCGTACTGCAACACACTGACTTGGATCAAGTCATATTCGTGTGTTAGAGTGGTCCAGTCAAAGTACAGATCTAAAACCCAAGTCAGAATCTGTTGCAAAACATAAACTTCCATCAAAAATTCTATCTTTACCCAATCTGAGCTGGTGTTATTTTGCAGAAAAGAATAGTGAGCTTCTGGTTGTTCCACTTCACAATCCTGCACTTCATTTGTGTTGGTCAATAAGATACAATCTCAGTAAAATATATTGATGTTTGAATACTGAGTAGATTGCAAGGCACCATCAGTGGCTGAGGAGCAGACATGACTTGAAGATTTGGAATAAAAATACCTTGGTCAAGTTAAAGTCGACTCAAATGAAACAGTGACACAAAAAGGTAATAAAAAATTAAAGTACTTGATGGAGACCCACCTCCCATCCCTCGATATGGGACTGCCATTCTTCTAAAATCTCTAACTTCTCCATCTGCCTCTTGGCTTCATTGATGCTGGAGCACACCGCCTTCATCACCTGGAGGGACTCCTGCACCAGCGCGTGGTCGTTGTGCTTCCTTGGGGTCCTCTTCAGCAGCTCCTTTGAAGTTAAAAATAACACATGTACACAGAGAAAAATAATCACACCCTGTTTTGCTTTCAGGAGACATAAATCAGCTGGTTAATCTTACGGTTTAGATGAGGCGTGAAAAACCTGTAAGAAAACTGCTTTACATTTTCTTCTCCACTTCACTTTTCTCCCTCCAGTAGCTTTACAGATCTATGCCACCGCCTGCCGCAGCCGACCAATAGTGATGGGAACCTCATAGTCTAAACAGTGCTTCAGCATGTCAGCTACCACAGGGCAGATTTACACTCTTCTGGATATCTTTGCAGCCACTGATGGCTATCTGTGTCACTCTGAGGAGCAGGGGAGGCCCCCAGCAGCTGGAAACCTTCAACTGGCTGAGCATCAGATTACCCCCCTTCTTATTATTATAGCATCCTTGTGCACATGCTAGTGGGTGTTTAGGGAATGCTGGGTGAATTAATAGATCTCAACAAGATGAATGAGATGAGACCGCTCAGATCACCAAGTCAGAAACACGCATTGGATTTCACTCACGTTTCAAACAGAAAAAGGAAAGAGTCTGAGCTATGAAGTGGGCAGGTGTGAATGAGTCCAGTCGATGTGTCTGGATGAACAGCTGGCAAGGAGCGATGGTGATAGGTCTTATAGTACTGCAGCGGTGTGGCGAAGCCTCTGAACTAAAGCAAAGACCCGTCAGTGTCTGCAGAACATGAGGACCGTACTCACTTTGAGCAGCAGCGGGTACTTGCAGATCCTCTGAATGGGAGCTACCAAGTAGCCTTCAAGTGGGACCTCGGTGTTTTTCCTGCCTCCCAGCAACATGCAGTTCTGCAGCAGAGAAGAGGGACGGCAGGTTAATCATTAGCCGGGTCAGTGAGGTTTTAATGGTGAAATCTTTAATCACTGAAACATTTTTTCCATCGCATGCAAGCCATTGATTTAAGAGTAATGATTAATTATGGGAGTTATTTTTGATAAGATGAGTAAGTTGTTTCCTTCAGCACAAACATTAATCTACTTCCATGTTCAAAGAATATATGTGGAAATGCTTTAATTTAACAGAGGGCAAAATGTAATGGCAGCAGCTTAATAGCTGGGGGAGCGATGACATAGACATGGTAAATTCATTTAGTTTTGACTGTTTAATCTGGAATATAGAGTTGATGTATTTGTTTTACAAAAGCACCTTGTGATCACATTTATAGTGAATCTTTGGAAGAATAAATATTAAACTGTACTAAACTGCACAAAAATTTTTGGAAGTAATTTAATATAGACACTTCTGAGTGATCATTACTATAAAGCACACAGTGGTTTCTTTCACAAATGGCTCCTCATGCACCCAAAATGTAACAGATGGATGGATCGATCAGTTGTGTTCGTAAAGCAAAGGAAGCATATTTTTACAAGCAGAATTTCACAAATCGTACTTTGGTTTTAAGAAGCAGTATGGAGTTATTCAGATAAGGTTTGACAGGCCTAAATATGTAAAAATTTCCACAAATGCATTCATGACTCCTTAAATCAAAACAAAAAAAATAACACTGAAATTGCTCTTTATTGCTGAATCACAAGCGACAAATCAAACGCCACTGTGCACATCACAGGAGGGTGCCCGTCCCCACCGCCTTGACAAGCAAATAAGCTTTTCATGTGTGTGTCATGGTGTCTTCCTTGGAATATGCCACCCCAGCCATTTTACCCGAATCCAAAAGTGTTGTTGTTAAGCACTAATAAATGCCTGCTCTCCAGGACTCGCGCTAATAAATCCAACAGACCTTGTCTGTGGCTAACATGTGAGCACATTTTCTGCCCTGATCACATGAGATTTTTATGACACTCAAGCACCAAACCTCAGGGACAAATATAGTTTTGAGTGGTTGTTTCTGCAACTGCATTGAGATTAAAATACAACTCTTATGTCATTTCTTATGTCTTATGTCATTTCTACCATCAAATTAATTGTTTCTGATGGTTTGTTGGTATGAATAGGCATGCTATCAATCACAATTTTCTTTTTTTTTTTTACAAAATTACTGCAAAAATTATAGATTTTATATTTATTTCTCCTGAATGGAGAAAAACGTTTGGTAGAGGATTTCCTTGAGCTTTAAAGGGAAGAATTGCTGTATTGCATCTCCATCTTCTTAAAAGAAAAAGTCAGTTTTAAGACATGATTTTGTTTTGACAAGTTTTTGCTGGTCACACACCAGAGCAAGCCACATTGACTATTACATACTATTCGGAAATGTTTGAAACGTATTACATTACAGCCGCCAACCTCTTCAAATGTTGGACATCTGTGCACATCGTTTCATGGCTTCTTCAGGTTTATTAGGATAAAAAGGATGTCCAACAGTCTTGTCTGCTGCTTGTTTTGAGCAAATGACTTTAAATTTTTGAGCAAGAGGTTCTGATCAGCAGTTAGCCACAATACTGGGAACTAGGACATTATTATTTTACTGGGGAATATATTATTAAGGGCTTCTGTTTATATAACATTCTAAAGTGCTTTAAGCAACAACTATAACTTTTCTTTTTGTCTTTTAAATAAGTAAAACTCAATTTCACAGCAACTAATCCTTTACACTCAAAGTGACTTCACCTCTCCAACTAAAATAAATAAAAATGACCAGGAAGTTTCTGCTAAAATTTCAGCTGCAATCTGAATTGGTTACATCAAAGCTTTGCCAGAATGTCAGAAATCGTCCCCTACTTGCAGCTAAATTAAGACTTTCACCTTCACTTGATCAAAGCAGGCCCAATTCTTGTGTTGTAAGTTTAATGTTGCAGGGTCAGCTAGTAGTGATCATTCTCATCTGCCCTCTAATACATAAAATTTAGCTGATGTGCTCATGCATTACAGTGCAAGCACTAAGCTAACCTTTGTGGCAGTAAGCCAAAGGTTTACTCGAGGTTAATGGATATCGTCTCACGGTCACTACAGCTCCCAGTAGGTAAGCCAAAGTTTAGCAACACATCACTTTGTGTGCAGCTTGGAGAGTAACAAGAAACCCAAATGGCCCAGATGGAAGGCTTGGTCCCCAAAAGGTCAAGGCTATAAATCAATGTCAATTAATATTGCGCTTCTTCTGGCTACCCTGACCAAAGATGCACACAAAGAATCAATCAGACACAGATTGTGGTGCCAGTGGTCTGTGATGACGGGTAAAGCATCTGCATAGACAATTTGAAACTTTCAGTCTATCAATTACAGACTAACAAAAGGTCACAAGTTTGTATCAGAGGCAGCAAAATCAATCGGTTCATAAAAGTGCAGCAAAGTTCAGTTTTCTGGATGTGTCCAAGCTGCCAACAAGAAAAAGCTTAAAAGAGAAAATGAAGTGATGATGAGCAGTAAAAAAAATGGGAGTCATAAGATCTAAAGCTTAGCAGCAAATAGGTGCGAGTGCATTTTGTAAGCTGGAACTGCACTTTGTTCTGGGAACACGATACTCCCATGTGGAAGAGAAAGTTTCCCGGGAACAGCAGGACAGGAAACAGAGGTCCGCCCACACACGGGGCAGAGTCGTCTCGGGCCGGCCTTGATGCTGTCCAGTGTCTGTCTGCTAGTCACGGTTTGAATAAAGCCCATCTATGTTTCAGCTCACGCACTGATGTTTATATCTCTCACCAGTAAGCACGTCCTGACGCTTCTGATCTTATTCAGCTCCAGCAGCAGCCTCTGGGCCTTCTCGTGATTCCCGCAGTATTCATCATAAATCTGGAAACGGCTCTTCTGTGGGACACAGAGAAAGCCAAAATGAGCCGGAGGCAAAATGGCAACAAAAGGAAAAGAAATAAGGGCATAAATAGCACTGTAAACTAGATCCTCAATATTCTGAGATGCAGTTTGAAAAATGTTCAATAATAGGGACACTTTAATTGAGCATTTACTCAAAGTATCTTAAAAAAGTTGTAGTTTTTCTGTGTCGAGCATCACAGAAATAAACACTAACAATGTACTCGCCAATAATCTAGACACCAACACTTTTAAATCTAGAGGAGGTTTGTATTACTAAAATACTCAAATTGAAAACTATGCTAAAACTATGGTCAATGTCATCAGCATTTTCAGATCCCTAAGGTTCTTCTTCAGTTTTTAAATTATTGCCTTATCGCCACATTTCCATTCAGTTAAGAAATTTGATCCTGGGTAAATATGCTTGAAGTAGATATACCTAACACAATTTCACAACAGAATCAACGTTTTAGATATCTTCACTAAAAAGGGCTGGTAAAAGATTTACAAGCACATAGGCAGAGTTGTCACATTAATTTTCACTCCTTTAGGATGCCGTTAAGCTTTTCTTTTTTCAATCACATAGCTTGCACAAATTTCATTGGTTGCCTGGCAGGAGGCGCGCAAGTGTTAGTCGCCTCACTGCGCACGTTCCATAGGTAATGAATGGAGAGGAAACCTCATCGCCTCCCATGTGTCGAGCCCGTTACTCTAAGGAAACAAGAAGGGGAGGAGCCAGTCGATGCACCGGAGAGAAACTTTTTATCATCCATTCTCTTTGGAAAAACAAGAGGTACAATGACAACAAACAAGCATGCAGCTGGAAATTATCTAGCTCATTTCAATTTATCGAGTTCATTTTAATTTGTTATGCAATTTATTGATTTATTGCTTATAAATGCACGTGTGAGAATGAAAGCCAAAGCTTTTTAGTTTATAAAGTTTCTCAGTATAGCATTGCTTATTAATCCACCTTTTTATTTACATTATGGGGATTTTGAAGGCTCTGCTGAACTTAAGAACTCCCAGGAAAAATGGCATATGAGAACACTGAGCAGACATATACATTATGAAATTCTTTTCATTCATCTTGAAGGACATAATGCATTTTGTGGTGAGAGTCTGTGCATGTATCTGAAAAATGGAGGTTGAGGGGGTGTTGGGATTGTTCAATCATATACTGTCATTTGTCTTGTAGCAATATGACCAGCAACTTTCCACCAAAGCTATTCAAATGACACCCCATGCCCCAGAGAGACCAGATCACACAGCCTCTAAATCACTGACTACAAAGTCACAGCAGACCAGTGAAAATATCCCCATCTGCAGGCAAGCTGCTGAGCCTCAGCGATGAAGACTGAGGTCGGAACAACAAGTTGGGTCCTTGCAAAACGTAAAATTCTAAGTTAATGTATTAATATCTATATTGAATATGTTCTTCCTAGAAAAATGTTAATAAATTTAGTGTGGGGTTTCCATTAGTGTAGTTCAAACGAGTAAAGACAGACTGACGCAAGCATGAAACTCAAAGGTTTACCCCGACTGTCATCAATCAACAGCTAACTGGATTATTTTTTTTGTGGGAAAGTTTTTGCATGAACAAAAGACTTCTACAGCGTTGCAGAAAAGCAGCATCTAGTACGTTTTATCTCTGTGCACTCACATGATGACTTCTGACTGAATTACGGTCATAAGTTTTCAGTTTTTAGCTTTGAAGAGCGGCCCACTCCCTAAATCAAATCATCTCATAATAAACCTTCTGCCATCTGTACCGCAGATAGATCGTCTTTCTTTTCACCTGTCTCCAACAGCGGAGAGCAGAAGTCCAACAGAAGGATGCTCAGATTTATTACACTTTAAAACCTATAACATGCCAGTACGCCTCAAGGCTCTGCATCAGAGTAATGTGATCTACTGGCTCTGTGATCAGTATATCAGAGCCACATCCAGAATGTCACACATGTGCACCGTCTCATCATGAGTAATCCACAGAGATTAATTGATGACATGTGGAGTATCATTTTATTTGCCATTGTGCTGTGGTAGACCTTAGTGTGCTTTTGGAGGAAGTTTTCAGATTATGGAGACCAAATCAAATTTAAAACTTCCAGAAGAGGAGAAAAAAAGCTACTTACAAAGTGCAGAAAGCAGCGGCCGACTTCGTGGTGAGCATGAGGGTCAGGCTGCAGCAGCTCCTCCACCATGGAGAGAAAGTCCTTATGAACGGCCAGAATCTCCTCAATGTTGGAGAATAAAACCTGACAGGTGAAAATGCTGCATTATTAACTAAATAAAAAGGAAAGTGCATGCGTTTCACTGTGGCAATAATGTGTTAAAGTTACAGTATGCAACTTTTATAAAAAAAATATGTTTTTTTTCATATTTGTCAAAAGTGTCACGATGTCATGACAAAAAATCAAGTTCCTCTAATTTTCCCTCTTTGTTCCTACTGTAATCTGTCAAAATACGTAGCTCTGTCAGAAACAACCAATCAGAAACAGGAGGGTCTCGGCGCCATCAATCATCCTCGTGTATGTGCCGCACACCACCCCCCTTTGCTCTCCACAAGGCTGAGGGTGTTGGAGAATAAAACCTTATTTATTTTTGTAGCTTGTTTTTCAAATAAAAATAGAATTTACTTTTGTACGCTGATTATAGATTGATTGTTTATGCATTCTCAAATATATCTATACAAAAATAAAATTACACAGAGGTGGAGGTTAAATTATTTATTTAAAAGTTCCACTTTGTAATTCTAAGTTTATAGGTTATGGGCTACATAGGACTACATTTGAAAAGCAAAGTAGATTAATGATGTTTTTTTTCTCATCAGTCTTGCGATAATTTTAGTACACCCTGATTTTAGAGTCTGCTTAAATAACATCAAAGCAGGGAAATCAGAGCTCTTTCATTGGTTTTTGGGGTTAAAACAAATTTTAAAGATGGTATGCAAAGAGCAAAAACAAAAAACAAAACCAACAAAAAAAATGGAACTTTGATCATTGGGTTTTAACTTTGGAGGATTAGATGTCATTTAGCCCCTCTGTGACATTGCAGCCATAATAACCCCCTGCTATCTAAAAAAACCCTCTCTGCACAGCATGTTCCCAAACAAAACCTAACACACGGGGACATATTCCAAAACACGGACGTGCAGTAAATATCCTCTGAATGCGTGTTTACCTCAAAAAGTAAGCAAGCTCACAGAGAGACTCCCACTGCGACGCAGCATCCTTTATTATCCTACAGCCGAAGTCATTTATAAATAGATTAGATATTTGCAGCTGTTTCCTGCAGCGCCTACGTCTTTCTCCATTCAGAACTTGGCTGCTTTAGTTTTTAAAAAAATCCAAATCAGTCCTTAGTAGGACTGATTTAGCTTTGCAAGTCATTTCCAAATTTTTCACAGATTGAGCTATAGAATGAATATGGTTTCTCTGGAATGTTGAGGGCAAAAGTTAATTACCTTCAGTGTTATTTCACCAGTCTCCTTACCTTCACTGTTTCCTCTGTGATGTTTTTGTCGATTTTGGTGGCTGCGTATTGGTTGAGGCGATGCAGGAACACCTGAAGAAAAAGCAGACGAACAGAACAGGGATTAAATTACTTCAAGGCCAGCTAGATTTGACACTAATTGGGTGTTGTTGCATATATTCACATGTACAAAACATTTGCAATCCTCACAAATGAAATCTGATATCTCAAAACACAGCCATCTATAATTGCACAGGGTTGTGTTTCAAAGGTAGCATTAAGCAGCAATTGATGTAGGATGGACAGGCTGACAGAGTGTGAACAGAGATGGATGGAAAGAGCTCTTACTCTAACATTCCTGTAGGAATCTAAGTCCCATGGTGTCACACAAACCCCAAAAATCTCAATTAATGCTTCAGAGCACTTTCTGAAAGTGATAAATTAACAAGGTGCAGCTTAAACCTGCTCTCCAAAATGTGACCAACGTGAAAATGACTCATTTCCTGAATTCTGCCTGGAGGAGATCTTTGAAAGAAGAGGACATCCATCATCTGGAAATCCACAAAAATCATTTTGTGTGAAATTGTTGGTGTGCAGCTTGGCAGGAAGAAAAAAAAAATTAGTCGCTCCTGCCTGATGCCTGTTCTTTACTTCAGGGAGCCTGGAATGCATACCAAAGCAAGTTAAATCTTTGACTCGGTACAACGCAAATGATAAATTACATCACACGGCTCAAAATTGTAATCCCTTTGAATCTGATCTCCAACAAAGTTACAATCTCTGATGTTAGAACTGCTCCCTTTTTTGAGAGAGAGCAATTTAAGAGTTCCTATTTTAGGTCTTTGTTTTGGGAAGTGAGGTTCTGCAGTGCAGCTAATACTTAAGCAGCAGATTCTCAATTGAACAACTTTAGGCTGGAGAAACATAAATTTTGATCTGAGAGTCAAATTTAGGGTTCAGGATCAACTGTCCTATTTCCCAGATTACATTTGTGGTAATAGAGAATAGTCATGGAGATCAGGGCATTCATTGACTCATGTTTGCAGATGATGTGGATCTGTTGGCATCTTCAACTCATGAACCTCGGTTTGCACTTAAATGGTTCACAACCTCGTGTAAAACAGACACGAAATGGACAGACAGATGGACTGCGGATGGACTCTGAATGCCATATGTTACAAATAAGATACCGATTACTCAGCACAACTCCACTTCAACACATCCAAACTGCCAGATTTGCAAAGGAGAGAATGTCTATTATTTTAGGGGAAAAGCTCTATAAACCAAAATGAAAGGAAGCAATCCCACACAGAACACTTTGGTCCTTTGAATTAGCAGAGTTTCCACACATTTCTGCTTTTGCATTCAAGCAAAATCTGAAATGTCATCAAAGGTCTCTGTGTGAGATCACACAAAGCTGATGCTTTATGACAGACAGCAAAGGAGGCACAATACCACAGATTCTGACAATTCACCAGCACACACCCTTATTTATCAGTGACAACAAAAAGCTACACAGTAAACCCATGACCAAATAGATAGAAGTATTTCTCAGTTAACCTGAACAATGGGCGTTCATTTACCGCCCCACTGAGGTCCACAATGCCATCTGTCACCCAATGTAGCCTCACAGCAGGCCGTCTGCCCTGAGAAAACTAACGTAATACATCTAAAAAGCATGTAAAGGGGTTACTTTAATGAGCAGCCATGCCAGGAATTGTTCTTTTCAAATATCTCAGTACTGTGAAAGCTGAGAGATTTTTCTTGATTCATTTACAACAGATGTTGAACTGCTGATACTAATTCAGCAAAAACCCATCAACATTTCTCACTAAGTCCATATTAAATCTCTTGTGTTAAACTTATAAAGGAAAAAAAGCTCACCAAAAATATAACAGAAAATATCTTAATCTCACTATTTTGACGCAAAGGATCACTTCAAAAAGAGCAGCATATAAGCGAGTGAATAAACTGAGGTTAGTGGTCGGAAAAAAGGCCCCGCACATAATCAGGCTCTTTGTTGTAGGGCAACTCGATGCTGATTATCATTCTGTAACTGCCTTGCAACTCTGTCATTCATGACCATTAGCATCTGATTAGCAAGTCTAATGCATGAAAACACTAAACAGGGTTCCTCCAGAACGTTGCAAATGCCTGATTCCCTTCTTGAGATATGTGGTAAAAAGGGGGAAATATGACTCTGTGTCCCATCTCTTTAGCTTCTCTGTCACCGCATCTCGAGTAAAAAAAAGAGTAGACTCAACAAAAAGCAATATCTGCATTTGCAAAGGATTATCTGTAGTAAATAGCTGCAGCTAAATGGGGAACATTTGGAAAATTTAACTGGAGAATTTTCTGATCTTAAAAGTATTAAATATGTTGCATAATGGAATGCAGAGAGATCAATACTGAGTGGTCACAGATAACACATTAGCACTTTCTAGATAAAAGGATGAATGTCTCATGAGGTGCTGCTGTAAAACGGAAACCAACTTTTTAGAGCATGTCCTCCAACCTCAAAATAGATAAAAACTGTGAGAAGTAGAACTAGATAAGAGCTAAACCTCTTTGTTTTATTTCATGACGTGTGCATTGCTGAAGAAATAACTTGCAGAGTAACTTTTCTAAACCTTGGTTAGTAGCTATCCCAACTTTCCTGGACAGCAAGCAGAAAGCTTTATTGACACATTGACAGGAAAAAGCATTAGCATGACTATGACCCGTTTTCCAAGCTTTTAATACTTCAAGCAAATGCAAAACTACAGAACTCTGCAGCAAACATACTGCACACAATTTATGTTCCTGAGCACCTAGCCATAATCACCTGAATTGTCACTATGAAAGCCGAGAAGGTGGCTGCACATTAAAACCTCATTAAAGTTTTCATTATGCTACAGAACAGATGGGTTTGATGAATACATCAGGCCAATAACTGCAAGTGGCAATTCATGTCATTAATCAACACCGGCACACACGCTGCGGGCAACAAAGACACGGATGTGGAAATAACTGTTGCTTCATGCTGGAGTGGGATTTTCTGAAAAAGGTCACAATAACCTGAACCTTTGCAGTCATCCTTAGGGACGGATCAGTATTAGTTTCTCGTAGTATGTCAGCTTTGAGAGAAAAAAAACCAAACATGTTTTCACTGTATGAACGTTTGATTATGATCCTTTTTATCTTGAACACAGGTGAGCGTTTGATTGCTCACCTCAAGCAGATCAACAACTGCTTGAGGGCCTTCCTTTTACGTTCGAACAGAAAACTCCCGAGACCAGTAAAAAAGATGGAAGTTCAGAAAAAGCTCCAGACAAACCCAAAACATGAGAAAGACACAGAGATAGTAGCTGCAAGTTAAGAATGCAACAACGCTGAGTCGTTTTATGTTACCGACAGACATGCTAACTGTTGTTGTTAACTGTGTTTATTTTACTAACAGCCATGCTAACGTCCATAACTTGTCAACAACACTGTTTATTTTACTGGCAGACATGCTAACTTTAACACGATTAAAACATTTTTGCCATAAGAAGATAAGGTATTTATTTTTTAAATACCTTAATTTTTTTTTTCCAATTAGACAAAAAGTTTAATTTAGCAGCAGCTCCCTACTTAAGCTAACTAAAGGTTAACAGTAAAAGGCAGAGCATGTTGTGAGTCACAGGTCTTTGTGTTTTGCTTTTCTTCTACGTTTCCTCTCTAGTTACTTCTGGGTTTTAGTTTTAGTCAGTTTGTTTTTGCCAGTACGGTTTTGTCTTAGTAGTTAATTCATTTTTGTTTAGTTTCTCAGTTTATTCTTGTGTTCTGTGTATGCATTTTGCTTTATTTTTCTTGAAGCTGTGTTAGACTCTTCCCCCGTGGGTCATAGTTTTTTTTTTGTCTAGTGTGGCTTCCTTTGTGTTAATTATTCACCTTCCCACAGGCTGCCTGTTTGCTCTCTTCACAACTGTTCCTAATCCCCTTTTTACCTCACCTGCATTCTGTCTCATTCTCCACTTTTATCAGTATATAAGCACCATTGTTGACATTGTTCTTTGTTGGTTCATCTGCTCTGCAGTGATCCTGTTTTATCTTTTTAATTTGCATTTTGTTTCATTAACTTCAGTTTCCCGTCCATTTATTTTTGTACTAACAAGTTTTGCTCCACTTTGCCTGTGTTTAGGTACTCCACAATCCAGCATCACATTTTCACAGAGCAGGTGAAGCACTTCAGTCTCAATATAATTAATTAAAAACACAAGACCATTATGAAGCAAAATTCCTCTGGCTTTGAATCAGGCATAACCACTGAAAGCTCGTACCTAGTCCGGAAAAAGAATATCGGTTCACGCAGAGTGACTGAAATTCTTTCCTGTTAAATAAGAAAAAAATCTGACCACAAAATTGGAGGGTAAGAATAGTTCAGGATACTTTTACGAATGGATATTACATAACATGCTCCTCTGGCATCTCTTCATCAAAATGCCAAGACACAATCAGCGGAAGCCAAGCGCCTCCCCTTGTAAACGTTTCCAACTTTGTCAATGAACCAGATGAATCACAGCAACGGAGTCTGGCAAAACAAAGACCACTTGCTTCCTCAAGTAAGTAAACCAGAGATGACGTCGCAGCAGGACAATGATGGACATTCCCACACTTCAAAACAGATTGCTTACTGTTTATTGGCCAAGCCAGAGCATGTCTCTGTATCACATTGAGGTTATAGTCCTTGGAAAACAAAGCAGAGGAAAGTCTCACATGACTACACATTCAGGAGAACCAACCATAGCAACATAGGAACCTCCAATCCAAAACAAATGAGTAGGAATCAAACAGCAGGCCAAACATCAACATCTGCTAAAGGATTTAACAGAACAAGTGGATGACAGAATAAGAATACAGTTTCATGAAACATGCAAAATTTCAATTTTAGATTCTCATGAACTCCAATTCATGAGGAGCAAGGATATTAAGAGCTATAGCACGTGTGGCACCAGTTGCAAAGCATGAATTTAACCATTTGACTTTGCAGTAAAATGTCGTATCTGTTGTTCACACTAGAAAAGGTGTGGATGCACATTGGAAAGAAAATATACTCTTTTCTAAGAGCCTGTAAGACCCACTCCCACTTCTGTTCATTCATAGTTATAGTCAGGACAGTAGTAAACAAACAAACATCATGGTTAGGTATACCATATGGCATAGCTCCATTTTACAATCAGGAGCCTATGAGTGTGCAGTTTAGCAATGCTAATGTTTCATGGAAAAACTCTCTTTAACATCTCCTCTGCAGATGGACTCTGACAGTTCAAAGCAAAATGACAACACTTCTAAAAAGCCACAGAGTTGTCATCGGTTTTTATTACATTTTGAATTCCCCACCCTTTCCTCTTGGCAGTCTGTAGTCTAGATTTAGTGGCTCTGCAGCTGACAGGAATGTTAAGAAAGATTGCAAATGATCATTTAGGCGCTTATGTAACTACAGTTCCTATAAAGGGTAACGCAGCTGAACATATGACAAATCTTTTCAAATGCAACTAAGAAAGGCTTATGGTGACACATTTACACTACTACACAATGTCACAAATAAAAAGGAATTTGAAAAGAAATGTAAACAATATATTTATGATTTTGTTTGTGTTGTCATTATAATCCTGTTTAACCAACTTACCCAATATGTGCAAATTCACGGTGCGGTTCCCTTTCAGAAGTTTTTATAACCACTGCTCTACATAACCTCAGAAAAATTATTGCTAGAATCAGCAGAATGTTAGAAAAATGTCAAAAAAATTCAAGATGTAGACGGTCCAAAGCTAGCGCCAGAAACAAAGCCTCTATGTGACAAATCCCTCTGTTGAGCTCATTACTGCAAAAGTGGAAGTGCTGTGCATCTCTCTGTGTGTTTTTCCTACCTTCTATATTCTTCCTAGAACTGCAGCGTAAAACGCTGAGATAAAACACAGCAGGTAACAGGTGAGTAAGCAGTTCAGCGCCCTCTGGCAACAGCCTCTCAAAGCACTTTAGTCACTCGGCTTGCTTTGGATTAAACGAGACAGCAGAGCTGGAAAATCGACAACGAAAGGGACAAAAAAAAAAAACACTTACAAAAGAGTCTTGGTTCTCTAAGATAACATTTAGGTGAGAAGTACATGTTTTATGTCCTGCGCTGCAAATTGCTTTTCAGCCCAAGGACAAACATAAAGATTTTAATTTTCTGCTCTATGTCCCACAAACAGATCAAATTCCTACAAAAAAAAAAGTTCTGACCAGAGACTAAGAGCGCCCATGCGAAAACAGAAAAGAAGTCTATTGCATTGATCACTGTGTTAGAAATGCTGTGTTTGTGATCACTTGTTCTAAAGGTATATCGTTGTTAGCTGTGTGTGAACAAAAACTAAGCATGATCACCACATTTTGTAAGTTTTAACAGCCAATACTTTGTAAGCTTTCTGGAACTTCATGTGACGCCTGTTTATATTAACGTAATCTTCTTCAAGCTGAGAAACAAAGCACATTTGTATCTTCAATGTCTATTCTTATCAATAGGTCTGTTGCATTTAGCTACACACATCTGAAAGAGCACACACACACACACACACTTTGGACCAAATTCCAACAATTTCACATGTGTAAAGGCTGGCCAGCCCAAGGGATTTGCAATAATAAGTCCAGCCTATTTAAAGTGTACGTGCCCAAAGAAGATAAACATGTAATGTACTCTTTATTAATTGTGCTGCATGAAAGATCTCAGCACTTTGCAACTTTATGTGTAGTCAAAATACTAATAATTATGACGTGGCTTCTGAGAACTAAAGATTGACTTTAGCTGCTTTTCTTGGGCTGCCAACAAAAGAACTTGGTGACAGAAAAACAGAAAAAGCTAACAATTGCATTATTGCATTTGTGAGAGTATTTATGATTCTCTAACATAAAAGTCAGGTTTTGTGTTTGAAGTAGAATTTTTAGGCTTTGGACATGACATGTAAAAAAGCTTAAAAATGATTTACTTTGATGTTTTTGTCTATTGGTCTGAACCTTCAGAAAAATAAAAACAAGCTTGTTAATTTCTATGACTAATCCTGGCAGAGAAGTTTGAAGTTAACATGCAAGTAAAATTAACATGAACACAAGAATCTTCCAACAGTTTTTGCTGTTTGAAATTTCCCACTTTGCCAAACTGGGATTTCTATAGGGGTTTATTGAGCTGCAAAAACTGAAACAATCAATGAACTTCAGAAAAAACAGTTGTTGAAAATTCAAAGAGAAAGTCCATACATTATTTGAAATATAAATCATCCTAAAAAGCCATTCTTTTACAAAAATTCTACTTTTTATCCAGTAGCAATAAAGAATGTTTTTAATGCTTCTCCAGATTTCAAGATCCAGATCGTGATGCTAATGAAACTAGAAGAGCGAGAAATCTCAAACAAATTAGGAAAAGAGGGTTTGAACTGTGAAACTTAATTAGAAATGGGAGGAGAGACTTGTTGCAAATGGGAGACGGTCTTTGGAGAGCCAGTTTCCAATTTCAATGTGTAACCAAGCAAAGCATCATCCTCTGATGTTCAGGTGATTCCCAGCAGGGCTGCACACCAGCAAAACTTATTGATCTACAAGATGACTGAGCAAAACTGTCAGCTTGCTAATCCATGGCACTCTCCCAGTCAAGACTCTCTCACACACTGCTGCTGCTCATCTGATTTCAAAGCTTCCACGCCATCTGCAGAAAGGGGCCCTCTGCCATCCTGAGAGCCAGACCTGGCAAGTAGGAGTGAAACGGACAGAGACTAAACTGGACACTGTCAGGGAAGGACTTTCACATGTGCCAGCTTCTCCCTTCGACTTCCTGCATTTGCACACAATCAAACTCTGATAGGAGCGTGTTCATCATTCATTTGTCAGGAAGCAATCAAGCCCTGGGGCAGCGTATGGTAACGTGATGATGACGGTTTTATCAAAAATGTAGAAATTTGAAAGTATAATCAAAGATATGAAGTAGAAGTGTTAAAATGCTAGGCTGGTGGAAAAAATACAAGACAGAAATTAATGTCTGCAGCCAGAGAGACTGAGAGACACTTACTGGAGTCTTTAGACCTCTACAGTAAATCCCATTCAGCAACATAATTAGATTATTTAGAGAGAGTTTCCCATCGAGTCGAGCTGGACAGAACTGCAGCAGCTGAACTCTGACATGACGGCTGCTCACAGAGCTACTGCTAAGCCCAGAATTGTTCATACTCCTGGGACTGGTTTAAAGTAATCCTTTAATTTGACCAACATGTTTCTTCTGATTGGAAGTAATATTACAGTTTTGGAATGGCAGGGCCAGACTCAACTGAATTTGGAGTCATAGATTAGGGTGATGGTAAGGAGACCGGTTTCCGACCTAAAGAACTGGAGCTTGGTGCAAAGATAAATCATCAAGAACCCCATTGGAAACATGCAAGAAGTCAGTCAGCAGTTATGAAAGGGGTTTGATTGCTGTAATGCCAAAATAATTTTCCTTTGTTTATTAAATAGGCAATAAATCATTTTCAACTTGCCTTTCAACATGTTTTTTTTTCACAAAGAACACTGTTCCTGTATTGCCTTATTCTCATTTGTGAGATAACTGACTCATTATTCTATCAGGGAAAAAAACTATTTGGAGACTGAAAATTATTCTAACTCTCACAGAGCCATAAAGAATTATGAGCTTTCGTCAAAAAAACCTTGTAAAACACAGTGGTGGAGGCATCATGCTGTGGGGATCCCTTTATTCAGAGAATGAGGGAAGCTTGTCATACTTAGTGGGAGAATGGATGCAGCTAAGAACAGGCAATTGAAAAAAAAAACAGTTTGAGGCCAAGAGACTTGAAACTGGGAGAAGAATGTATTTTCAAGCAAGACAGTACATACAAGTGAACTCAGCAAAAAGATATGTTTTGTTTATTTAAGCAATGTATAATTTTATTTGTTTTTTACAATTATGCACACTTTGTTGATATAAAATCCTATTCAAAGTTTTACTGTTGTGACTATAATGTGGGAAAATGTGGAGACGTTCAAGGAGAACACAAGCCTAGCTATTGTCTTTCTGTGCAATAAGAAAAAATCTCACATCCAGCAGTCTGGGTTTTCTTCCCTTCACTTCAATTCCCTCCGGTAGATATAACGGGCAACACAGCAAACAGAAGGAGAAGTTGTGAAGGATGACACTGATTTCCTCTACTGTTTTAGAATGGTAGTTTGCCTGTAGTTTTAGCAATGGCAGCTGGGGAAGTGAAGGAAGCTGTTCAGTCTGTGTTTGCCACACTTCCAAATAATGAATTAACACCAACATTCGCCTCGTTCAGCTCAGCTCTTCTCTCTCTTTAGTTGAAGATGCTTGTTCACAGCGAAGGCAATTTCCGGTAAGCTTCATAGCTTTGAACTGGTACATACATCACAGGCAAATTTTAGCAATTGGGTAAAATTTTTAACCTTAACAGAGTCCATGCCTCCAGGGAGCAATCACTTCTCAAAAGCCAAAAACCCAGACCCTCTGTATGAAGCAAATAGTGAAGGATAAGGGGCTGGTTTAGGAGAACTCATACATTAGCACAATTTCAGTCAGTATTTCAATCTATTTTTGTCTCCTATAAAAATGGCAATGTTCAGGAGTACACTCTCTGCACAAAGACCTGAGCAAGTGTGCGAATGTCTTTGACACAAGTGCGGAAAACACAGTCCCTTGTGAGGATGACCCACCCTGCCCCCATCCTGACAAGTGTTTGCTGCCACTGTTTTATGTCATGTGACTAGACACCTGCCACAAGCCAAATCAAAGGCCGCCTTCTCCTCTGGGCTTAAAGACAGCAGCACCTCTCTGCAGAGAGTGTGGTGCTGTAAAGTGCAGGAGTTATAAGTTTGCATGTGTGCTTTTAAGCAGGAAGTATGTAGCACAATGTAAAGACGGGGAGGTCCAGGAAGGAAGGAAATCCTGCTTCAAAACTGGCATCTGTGAGGAAGAAAAACTGAAGCACTCAATCCACAGTAAGGTCCCATAGGAGAGAGGGACAGGACTAAAATGAACAGATATTACATCAAAGAGTGCAACGCAAGCAGCCTGTTCCATGGATTAATAATTTTTTACAAATCCAGGAACCCACTTTTGGCAAAATTACATTTAAAAACTTGCTAAATCTCCAATCTCAGCATCTAGATGAAGAATTATTCATTATTTCAACCATTTGAGACTCAAGCCTGATCCAAAAATCTCTGTAGGAGAGGAAATCTTACTTACTAAAATCAATCCTCGGGATCCTAAAAGACAAGTTTGATAATACTTACATTGATGTTAACCTGTAGAATGCATCCTCTGTCAAATAAGAACAACATCAGACAAAACAAAAAGCACACGATGAAAAAAAATAATTTCGTTGTCATAGATTCACATTGTAAAATGTAACTTAATGTGGAGACTGTGAAATTAAAATGCAAGTGTGCCACTTCATTAAGTTCAGAGGCCTCACAGGGGGGACAGACACAGGAGAGAGGCTGACTGGATACATGGAGCAAATCTAATTAAAAAAGGTTTAAAGAAAGAAAAACAACACATCTCACCTTGCTTCCCTTTCACCTCTGCTCTCAACACCTGGAAAATTATTTAGCTGGAACTGACTTACATTTAGTTTAAATTGTGAAGACAGGTCAGGATTCAACGCAGCAACACAAGACTCTAACAGGACAATAATACAAATTTTATAAGGAGAAAGCCAGAAAGCACTCCTCAGTTTCCAAAGATGTGGATGGACAAGGATTTGTGGAGTGCTGCTATAGGGATAAAATAAAGCCAGATATGGAAAAAATAACTATGAAGCATTTGAAATTGTTTAGGATTGAAGAGTTTAACACTAAACCCGATTCCTCCACACCTACTGTGTGTTGTTATACACAGGAAAAAAAGAAAGGATTAAACATGTACAGAATCAAACACTGCCATGTGGGCTGGTGCTGCATCGTAGAGTGTGCTTGTATAAATGCCTTTCAATTAAACTAACAGAAGAAAAATTCAGCTTTTTTGTTTTTAACATTAACAGATGTGAACATTGTGGCATTTGGAACATTTTGGCAACGTTTGGTTGTAAAAAGTTATAACTTGACGGCAATCTGAGGGAAAGAGCCTGATTAACGTCAATGAGCCGCTTCCTGGCCAACGCTGTTCTATGATACTGAAGTTGTTGTTTTTTGTGGGGGGTTTTCCAAATTTGAGTGTAATTTGATTACAGAAATATTGTACCAAAGCATGACAATCTAACAAAAATGTAAGTGATATGCATTTTATATCATCACAAAAAACAATAATTGGTTATTCTACTTACAAATTAAGGTATTTTTATTAAAATCAGCTTTCAAAGATTACAGCAGATAACCTGATGTCAGCCAAATAGAAAATAATTACTAGTTAATTGGTTATTATTATGAGTGAATAGGATTACTATTATAACTTTATTATATCTGTGAAGAGATCGCACCTACCTCCTCTACATAACCTCTCATATAATTTAATCAATATTTTGGTTACTTGTGCTTTCTTAAATACATCTTCAACTCGAAAGATCCCTTTACTTAACACACAAATGCCATTTGTGCCGTTTCTGAAGAATAAAAACTGGATGGTAAGTAAAAGTATTGTGCAGCAATCAAGAGTTTTGGAAAAAAGGAAGTAATTAGGGAAATAAAAACAAGAGCAATCAAGGTCCATTATGATGGCAAACTGATGCAAGCTAATGCCTAACATCATGCTCTGGGAATAAAGCACTCAACTTTAGTTTTAATCCCCATTTCCCTAAACTAGTTTCGTAAAATTATTTATTGACCCTAAAACACAACAGTATATGATGTCATTCATACATAAGAAGTTACGACATTTTTTATTCTAACATCTAAAAACTCAGACAATGTCTCAAAATATTAGCCTCTTCTAATGACTGAAATACTGACCAAGTTGCTGCTGGCCCATCCAAGCTTTGCTTTCCAGTTATATGAGATAAAATCAGAGTGGATAGATCAAGGAGGGAAATCCAACTATTCTCTTTCCTAGAGACATTCTCCAATAGATCTTAGATTTTTCAAAAGTGCTCCCAGAACAGAAGGCGTACTTAGACACTTCAGTGAGTTTGGTCCCAAGCAGAAGGCCTAAACCATCAGGTGCCTGAACCTGGTTGCAGCTGATCAAAAGAGAAACCTTGTATCCAGGATGCCCATATTTTGATCATAATTCATATCTCATGACCATAGATGAAAGTCTTAATGAAAACAGACCAGTAGATGAGTTATATCTTATTAGTGTAGAGACTAAGCCAATCTGTCTATTCATTTCCTGCTCCATTAAGTCATTCATTCAGAAATGAGACACTAACAGACATAAACGCTCTGTGCTTAAAGCAACCAACCAGGCAATATCAGTGAAATCTTTTTCAGGTTGAAAACCATGTCCTCAAATTTGTAGAAGCTCTTTATAGATTTCACTCTTGGCTGAAAACAGCTAAAGATTGTGGTTTAACGATGCCAGCACAATCATCTGCCAAAAGCAAACAAGAAACTCAGAAATTCCCAAACCACGACTACGCCTTGAGGTGCTGTTCATGAGAACCATGAACAGGGTTCGTGGCAAGATAAACCACCCAGAACAAGCTCAAAGGAACAAGTATGACTTTTTGCCAATAATGCAAACACAACTCTTGCTACAGAAGAAGCATTGTCCTTAGGGATCCCAAATGAAATGTCTTCAGGGTCACAGCCTGTTGCAGATACAAGGAACTTCTTTAACCCTTTCAACAACTCTGCAGACAGAGTTCTGGCTGATAGTTTAACAAATATGTACAAAAAGAAAAAAAATATTTCTTATAAAAGTTACTAATTTCAGACTGTTCTGGTTTAATCACATAAGAACACCTGGACTTACAACTTTCCCTGCAAAATAACCCACCTTCTAAAAATGTCCATTCTTCCCCTGTTTTGACATCTGAGTTTGTGTCTTCTGTTGTCAAAGGAGAGGCAGGCAAACATGACCTTGTTTCTGTTTTGCAGGAAAGGGAAGGAAGTACCAACATCTCAAGATGAACATACAGGAAAAGGATAGGAACAAGAGGCTGTGACCGTCATGATCATATTATCCAAAGGAATATGAACGTCTCTGGCCCCCTTCCTTGATCTAACCACTGTCTGGATCAAATGCTACAAGCAAAAGAAAAAGCAGGCAACCTGGCTGCTGCTAAAGTGACTACTCTATTCAGGAAGTAAACAAAGCTAAAGCCCAGAGACAGAGACATAGAGTATCCAAATGCAAACACACACAAAAATGGTTTAGTGAACTGCATGGATCTCTGGGAGGCAATAAATGCTCTTTGTCTGTTTTCATCATTGGGCCTGATTTTCTTGAACTTCCTACTGCCCTTTCTGCAGACACAACACTGATAAAAAAAAAAAAGTAATAGTGACTTGCTTGTTGACCAAGGCAACTTCCGCATAAAATACAAAATATCTAAACAGAGAAAGCCTTCTTGTTTAAAGGTCTTAAAAATATGTTGTTTTACCTAGGAATGCTTTGTAAAACAATAATTAAGTTGTCTTTGATCAAATAGATTTAATTTCTGTTGATTTAAGATCTAAAAATGGTTTTAACATTGCACTCACTTTAAAGACGGTTTTGTTAAAGTGGGAACGAAGCAGAGGGCCCAATTAATCCATTACCAAGCCCAAAGGAATAAAATTAACTTGTGGCTCAGATCTTCCTCCAGAAGCAGAACATAAAAGATCTCCCCCATACACTGAAAACTTTTTGCATTTCCTCTGTTAAGTCCCTGAAAATTGCGGACAGATGGAATTATTCCACCTGTTTGGGACTGGGAATACATTGTGAATACAAACATTTTTCTACATTTTCAGTGTCCAAACCTGAAAAAATCCTTAAATCCTCAGACTATTCCAGGCTTCTTTAAAACTGCATAAGAACCCTTTTATCCCAGCACGTCTTTAAGCGGAGTCTAAATTTCTTCTTCCTATTGAGCCACTGTTGAGATTGGCTGTCATTTTTTCAGCTCAGAGCGGGCCAAGAAAAACACCGGTGTTCACCTCCGTCCACTATCACAAGTTATAATTGTCCATTATGCGAGACATATATACACAAATGTTTCCCTGGAAGCTTCTTCTGCTTTCAGATTATTCTGGAAGCTTGGGGTATTTAAAATGTGGGGGAAATTATCCAAAGAACATTCCAAGAAAAGTCAAAATTAGACTTCTGAGCATCGACACCGTGAAGATACAATCTTCATTTTCCCACAAGAGAGTGAGCGACGTACACTATGGGCTCAGACTTTCCCAGAACAAAAATCTCTAGGACCTGAATGTTAAAGCATGTGTTTGGGGGTAAGCATTGTGTTTTGGTCCTCCAGATCAGGAGAGGCAATCTCTGCACCTCGGTTCAACCTTACCAACCGACCAGAGCCTCATTGTTCTGCAGCAATTTCTAACCTCAGAGGAATTCCTCCTCCAGGAAATATGGCTTACAAGAAGCCCGGGCACTCATACCCTTCACCCTCCTGGCAATGTCTGCTCTGTGATCTGCTGTTCCCTTTCACCCCCTCTAATAATATTCCGCCTGCCTGTGTCCCTCCAGGATTAGGTCACCCAATGGCAGCATAGACAGGGGGCGGCTACCCTCTGACCTGTAGACACACAGAGAATTGTGACTCCTATCTGGTTTGTGTTTGGGAAGCAGGGCTCCTGTTATTCCTCCGATCAGATAAAGGTCTGTCCTGTGACCTCTCTCCACAGTAGGGCTTTTCTTTGATCAACTTTAATATCTTCCATAAAGCTCACAAGGGTCTCCCCAAGAAGATCAAACTCTTTATTTCTAACAATCTAACTTCTTTTAATACCATCAGATAAAATATATTAAAACCAGTCCCACTCGTATCAATCTGAAGCTTCTATCCAAACATTCCCGACCAGAACAGAAAAGCCTCAAAAGGATCTGTCACCTCTGAAATTAATCCCTGCCACAGCACAACAAGGGAGATAAAGGAGGGGTGGTTACATTCCCAACAAAACCCCTATCTGTTGTGGATGCCAGATAGTGCTCCATCCTCTGTTTTCATCTCCTTTGTTCCAATTGGAAACATCTGGACGGTGGTGGCAGAGGATTCGATCCAGATATCCGTGCATTACTTGAGAGCATCACTGAAAATCGAGCGTTTTGCCTTACAGTGTCTCCTGCCCAACCTAACTTTGGTGTAAAGCCATTAGAAGGACAGAGCCTCATTGTGTGCCTCGAGTCATGTGGTGGCAAGCCAGGTGTTATCCGCACTCAGCCAGGTGTTATCTGCACTCGTGCTAATGGTTTTCATTCGAGTCCACCTGTGATGTCTTTGGCATAGCTTGCACCATATGGATCTGATGAGATGGGAAACGCGTTCTCCCGTGTTGCAAGAGATGTCATTACAGGATACAGTTGTAATCCTGCATATGACAGGAATTACTAAAATTGGTGTGACAAACTCACACATTGGATGTTTTAGGAGTATTTCTAGCCTTATTTTTTGCTTTATTGTTTAATATTTAGTTATTTTTAAGATGTCGGTGTGGTCATTTAATAAATCTGTAAGCACTGCACATACAGTATAGTATGTAGATCAAGGCAAAAAAATGATGTAATTAGAGCTGGAACATCATTCATTTCTAACTTATTAATTTCTCTAATTATGCCACAGCAATGTAATGTCTTCTGTTTTAGTTTGGTTCATATGTAAAGAACTTTAGATTGTCTTGAGGCTGAAATGTGCTGTACAAAGGGAAAAAAGGTGAAAGAATTTTACCTTTTTTAGTAAATTATCCCATTACAGCAAAACATGTTAATGTGTTTCAGCAATACTGCTTAACTGAAGAGGAGAAAAAAATCTGACATCTGAAAAGTGCACATTTGTATTCAGGCCCTGTTAAAGTTTTAGTGTTCCAGGGTATGTCCCTACCTACTTTGCACATCGAGAAACTGAAATGTTTCTTTTCATTATATCGGGTTAGATTGGATGGAGGAAGTCTGTGGACATGAATGTTCAAGCTCTAGATTTAGATTTGGGAATTTGCTCATGGTTTTTTTTTTTTTTTTTTTTGCAATGAGCATCTCAGTTGACTTGTGAAGGCAATTGGCTGCACTGGATTTTATTTGCGAAAACGTCTCAAAGAAAGGGTATGAATACTTCCTAAAGGCAATATAAATATGCACAAGTGCGCATATTCATATGCAACACTGCAGTCAGTGTTACACCATGTTTTGTGAATGACCTGCCCGCCACACTATGCGCCTCAAACATCCCTGGGTCAAACCGAGAAGAGGATCAAAGCAGAGTTCTGGCTGTGCAACTGCTCTTCCAATTTCACACTTGCAAAAAAACCGAGATCTTAATCAAAAGGCCTCCAAGACAATCAAGACAAATGATAGATAACCTGTACACAAGACAGCAACGTGCAAGGATAAATGAAACCCTGTTAATGGGTCAGTTGTTGCTCTGCAAGGCAGATGCACCATGCATGTTAAGCAGATTGTCTGCTTTTATTTGTTTATTTGTCAGGAGATAACTGGTTGTTAAAAAGACAAATACAGTCTTGACTTTTTAAAAACTCTTCCTACACATTATGCAACACTCACCGAGAGAAAGTCCAGTGTCCCAACATAATCCCGTTCAGTCTTTAAAAGTTCATTTAGGACGCAGACCCGCAGCCGGATCTGTTTCTCCTGGTCCTTCCCGCTTTCAGCTCTGTGTTCACTTCTGCTTTCTTCAGTCATTCTGAGGGAACTTGTGGATGTAAAGAAACGCTATTTCCTTCAGCCGGTCACAGTTTCACATCACCAAATTCAGTTTAGATGCGACAGAAGAAAGTTCGCAACATGTTCAGAACTAGCAACCGGTGTCTGCGATGAAAGTCCTCAAAAAGTCCGGAAAATGTCAGGACATGCGAGGAAAGTAGGAGAAAGTAGTAGAAAGCAAAAAGTTAAAAAAAAAAAAAAAGGGAGGAAGAAATTAGCACAAGGTGTGTGGCTGAGTAGTGAGAATGAACTGAACTCCAGTTAAAAGTTAAGTCCATGTGACTCCTGAAAACCTTCATCCTACTCCAGCAGCCTTAAAAGTGGGGACCAGTCATGTTAAGTATGCCACAATGCGCACAGTAGCTTCCGATTAAGCGTTTCAAAATAAAGGCACAATATTTTCCATTGATTCAAATCGCGCTGCAAATCCACAGACATCACATTACAGACTTTTACTGCCTACAACGGTCTCTTATGTTTCCCAGTTTTACAAAACCCTATTAGGGATATTTTCTTTTTCTATAAACCAGTTACTACAACAAAATACTTGTTCCTCTCCATTTATTACATTGAAAGTTTCTTAAAAAACCAAGTCTCCTTTTGGCTTTGTCTTTCAGGAAACTAGTTTTTATCTTAAAATATAATTAAAATCATCTCATGGGCTGATTATTTGTGTAAACTAAGTGAAGTGCGCTTAAATTGGAATACATTTTTATCAGAAAACGATGTTAAAATTTTAGTGGTTATTTTTGAAAGTTTATGTGATGTATGAAGTCATTTTCACATATTTAGTTATTTTCACTTTATGCACAAGTTTCAACAAGAAGTAATCTAACAGCAGTTAACACTGACCCATGCAGGTCAAGTTTCATCCAATCAAAAAGCTGTTCAGGTAGAAAGTAAAAGGAAACCAGCATTAGATTTATGTCTTACATTTGGGTCTGTTTAAGATTTGTTTGATGTATTAATTTTCCTTTAATGTGAGTGTTATTGGTTCTTTGTACATTCTTATTTTTCTCACTCATGTTCAGGATTTCAAGGTGTATCTATGTAGAGGAGGATTTTCTTGTCTTTTCTTTTTGTACACAAGGGGGTTTTGTTGCTATTTTCCGGGCATGATTTTAAACATGCTTCCCTATCAAGTTGCAAGCAGCCTGGATGAGAATCAGTTCCTCTAAGTCAGAACCTGTGTTACGCAACTGCTAGACTCTTCTCTGCAGTTCAGAGCTAAGACTCTGCCTCAATAAGAGGAGTGTAAGTTCCTTGGTGTCTTTGCCTCATTTTTACTCCAGATGGTAGGACAGAACAAAAGATGGATCATCATCTGCAAGGATGCATGAATCAAGCTACAAAATTTTACCCACCTTCTAACCTTCCAATACAATTATAAAATAAGAAGAACGAGATCCCAAATATAAGCATCTGAAATTGTCTTCCTCACCCTTTGACATAGGGTGAACAACTCCATCATCTGGAGGGAACTCAGTACAGATGCTGGTCCTCCACTTTGAAAAAGCTAAAATGGAGGCCTACAGTGTGCTCTGTAGGATTTTCTCAGTGCAACATTTAGTGCTTCTTGCACTGAATGACATGTCCAGGGCAGAACCACAAGTTTCTCATGGCACCATGTTTCCCTGGTGATGTGCGAAAGCCTCAGGAAAGGGTTGCTGGGATAGTGATCCCTGGAAAGGATTAAAGAACATATCAGAACATATTGTTGTTGGCATTTTTAATAGGTGTAACCAAAGAACTACTAAAGAACTATTTGATGTGCTTCACAATGCATAAAAATATTGCTCAAGACCAAAATGTTTAGCAGCACTTGAACATTTGATTAATAAATGTTTGTCTTGTTCCCTCTGCATCATTCAAGTGTCATCTTCTTTTCTAAAACATGTCACAAATGGTTAAAGGTGGACGATAGCGCCATTTGTTCTCAGAGTTCAAGATGGAATCATTTGTCAGTTTGACGAGAAGAGATGCTGACAATTCAATCAAGACATTAATGAGTTATTGATTAGTCTGTATTCAGGCAAATGTTGGAGCTGTAGTAAACAAAGTTCTAGGAACAAAAATCCATAACCTCAGATGAAATATGCATGATGCATTTGGTGGAACAAAAATGGAGGAGCTTGTGTGGGTCATGTCCTCTTGTAGCCCATGCATATATCTACCAGTTGAATGTGCAAAGTGATATTTTCCAAGGATTTAACTCTTGATAAAAACAGTAGGTTGGATGCAAAGAAGCATTCTGTGTTCATATATACATTCAGATGCTTCCAATCCTTTGACATGTCATTGAGGCAACCAGGAGTGCAACAATTGTATGTGTATGGCTGAAATACATAACCAGGGTAAAGGGATGAAATCTCTATGTCTCTATGTATGTAGAACTAACTTTTGGCAAAAAAGACATAAATAAGAAACTAACTTATGGTGGTGATGATATTCAGTTTGTATATTTTATGTGGAAAAAAAACCTCCTCACATATAGTCTCATCTGTTGCCTGAGTCAGTCACAGACAGCATGAACTGCACTATGAGAGTCTTCCTTGTCTCCTAATGGCTTCATCTCTCTTCAGATTACTCACTTGGCTCCAGTTTCCTTGCAGAGAACGTGAGCACAGAAGGGAAACCTCTTATTTTCAGAGGAAACAGGGTGCAGGTGGCCAGAGAAACGGAAAGAAAATGTGTTCACGGACATGCTGTGATATGTCTGGGACTTTTTTTAAGGAGGAAATGTTTGTTATTCTTTTGGCGATATGACTAAATGGGGACAGTAAGGCTATTATAATAGTCTTTTACAGTGTTTTGCAGCAGTACTCACACCTCTTGAGCATTTCTACATTTTGTCATAACAGAAGCACATATTTTATTGAATATTAGTGGGATGTTAGAAGTGCATAATTGTAAAGTGAAACTTTTAACAACTATTTGTGGCTTGTAGATTTAAATGTGGTGTTATTTGAAAACTGCGACAGACTGGAGACCTGTCCAGGGTGTACTGCGCCATTGATAGGCACCAGCACCTCCCGACCCCACTAAGAAAATGGATGGATGTTAATTAAATCTAAATCAATTAGGCTATATCTCAACAACCTTTGCACATCTAAAAAGTCAATTTTATTCCCATTCCTTTTGAACAAAATAATCAATCTCAGTCAGATTAAACGAAGAGTATCAATTTTCAAACAATTTTTAAAAATTGCAGCTAATCAGTTATGTTCAGATCTGCTCTCTGATCCAAATCATTCCGATGAACTTCTGGTTTAGGTTCGATGTCTTCCTGGAAGATGAACCTATGTCCCAGCATTAAGTCCTTTGCAACCTCCATAAGGTTTACTTCCTAAAAAACAATTCATATCAATTTGATGATTTACATATTGCAAGTCTGTCCTTCCCTGCAAAATATTTTCAAAATGAGATTTAAAACACGGGCTTCATAGCCGGGCAAATCTTGTCATATTAAACTGAACCGATCTAAAACTGCAGTTAGACAAATTTAACAAGCAATGAGCTGCACAGATCACAACAATGATATTTAATTAAACAGCATGTGTTTAATTAGGACAGAACCTCCTCTTGCTCGGAGCTGAAAACTCCCAGGGTGCTCCTCACTAACGCAGAGCCGAGGCGGCTTGTCGAGAAGTCGACGGTTTGTGTATTGAATTAGATACAGCAAAAATCGTTTTGCGCCCGGATAAATAGAAATACCATAAACACTAAACCCAGCTTTACATTCTTAGAGAAGATTTCACTGGAAGCCACTATGATGAGGCAGGGATTAGCGTCTCAACTACTGAAGAGTCGGCCCAATCCCTGTTTGCAATAAATTCATGCACTTTGTTACCCAAAAGGCCTACTTTATCTGAGTCCTTGCGCCGCAGAGCTGCTGCAGGTTTTAGAGTCGGGTTTGTGATGAAGACGTAGCTTCCAAACACATTGATCTGTGGTGTACTCTGGTGGTCAGATGTGGTACTGCAGCCTTCTCAAGCATTTCTAGTTGAAGTGTTCGCAGTGATGCTTTCTAACTACCACCAGAGGGCACTGTTGTATTTCATTGGATTAAAAATAGGCCTTTAAATAGAGTCCTTTGTTGGAATATAACTGAAATGAGGCTACTTAAAAAAAAAGGCACAAAATATTGAAAATATTTGCAACTAAACAGTTACATTGTTGCTTTATACATTTAGAGCATCATTCTACACTATTAGACTTTACCACGCATGACATTGGTCTGTTGAATTGCTACTGCTGACATTAAATCCTCCAGCAACTCCTCCTTTCTTGAAGGGATTGAAAACAGCTGCATGTTTTTCACTATTTCCACAGATCAGTTTTAATTATCAGTTCATAGAAAACACAAAAATAATGCATTTCTTCTTGCATAGCAGGATAATCACTCATTTTTCTGATGCATTTACACTAATACGGACTCAACTTATTTTTAGGCAGCATTTAATGTATGTACAAGGTATAAATCTAGAGTAAAATAAAATGTCATTTAATTTACAGTAAAATGTCTTGAAGTGAGTAAACATCTGCAATAAAGAAGTCATTCTAAGCCTCTGTGTCGAACAAGGTTTCACTGTACTGTGGTTAGTTTCCACTAATGCATGGAGCAGTGGTGCGCAACAGGTCAAGATAAGTGGTGTAATAGAGTCCTGATAGGTTGCAAACACCAACTTATTTGTCTGCAAATATAGAAGGTCTTTAGATTTTCTACGTCAAAGTTGTGTGCTTTTATTCATTTTTTTTAATCAGGAAGATCACAAAGATCCTGGGGTTTTGACTATCAGTGCTACCTCATCAGATTCTCCTACCGTAGCACAGATAGATAGCTAAGTTTATGTTTACAAACCGAAAACTACAGCGGGTTGTGTTAATGTTAAATATATTGGATAACATTATTTGAGTGATGGGACTGAAGTGAAAACTTAGGAGCTATGCTTAGCATAGCATTGGAACAATTTATATACATGACAAAAACACAAAAAAATTTTAAAAAATGACAAAGTTTTGTAAAATAAATTTTTCTTTATCTTTTAAAATTTTCTGTAAATATAAGTCAGCAGATCTTAATTAGATGTTCAGCTTGGATTTAATTTAAATATAAAACACAAACTTCTTGTTATTTTGTTATTTCTGAACTAAAACTTTATTTAATGGTCAGAATCCAGAGCATTGCAGATCCTTACCAACTTCAACTGTGATCTCTACAGAAATAGAGATGTTCGGCCTTCAGCAAAACCACCAGTCAGAGGTGGTTTTGTTTTCTGTCGAAAAATCATCTAGTTTCAACCATATTTATTATCTTTCAAGTTCCTTACTTAACTATGAATCATTTACTTTAAAAAGTTGTAAAATTACAAAATAAAAGTAGAATTTTCTCGACATTTAAATTTTTTCTAATTTGTTTTGAAAAAAAAAATTACTTAAATATCAGTAAAACTGAACTGAACAGTGGTTGCCTAAAACAACGTAGTGATCAAATTGTGTATTAACATGCAAGACAACAGTTCAGTGTGGCTACACCTGCTAAAAACTTTCTGTCGGCTGTTATCCTGAATGATGTCACAGCGTCATGGGCAGCACAGAAATTCCCATATATGGAGGGGAAAAAATCCTAGAAGCCTTCAGTCCATTGAACAATACAGACTATAAGCAAGCAGAGCTTATTTATTATATTTTTATACCATCATAAGCCACAAATATTGTTAAAATGTACATTTTCTGTGTGTTACTAATGTCACACATTTTCTACACTATACTAAAACAATAACTATGTTTGGGTTTAATTCTCTTTCATGCTCAGTCTTTAGTGTAAGACAATTCAGGACGCCCCTTGTGGATTTAAATTATCCCTTCATCCTTTTCAGAGCCTGAGATTTATTGCCAGATGTGCTTTTCAGAGAAGAAAACATTTAAACCCCATTACATTAGAGCAGTAAACTGTCATGTAACAGAAGCTTGTTTTCTGATGGCTGGTTCAATACAAACAAGTTTCAGATAAAACGGAAACATTTCTGAACTTCAATTTTCCGCAGGCAAATCTGTAAATGTATCCACCAAAAGCCAAATAAACTCATGTGGTATTTTAAAACTCAAAATGCACATTTCAGTTTATGCTGACCCAGAATAAGAGCTGTTGAATATATATGAAACATTTAAACAAAGCAAAAAGAGGCAAAATCTACAAGAGAACAAATACTTATTCACAGCAACACATCCAAGTTTCTCTGGAAGTCAAGACCTCCATGTTCCATCTCCTCTCTCATGAACATTTGATCAAAGATGTGCAGTTAACTATGTGCACATCTCTGTACACATAGACCCTGAACTCTGATCAGGGTCAGTTTCAACCTGTCAAGTCTTGTGGACTCCCATGTTTTAACTACAGCCCCGCCCTCCAGACGTCTCTACAACCTGGTTGTCTGACTGCAAGTATATCAAAGAGGATTTTCACAGTCCTCAGGGCGCTTTCAGAAGAGAAAACTTACCAGCCCCGGATGCCACTCAGAGACTTGTGAATTGGATTTAGATTTTATCCTGAACACACACACAAAAAAGATTCACATCACCACAGACCTCAGCCCAAAACCCACAGCGACACCGCATACCCAGAAATGCAGCCCTGCATATTAATTACACCATGAAACAAACTCTAAGCAATGTAATGCATCACCATACCAAGCCATTTAAATAAACACCCAACTTTTACATTCCAGTTTTTTTTTACTTGCCCTTTGAACATCATACACATAGAAGGGAGAGGATTTTATGAATACGCTTCTGTGTGCAGCTGCTACTTAAATCCATGTGCACAATTCTGCAGGAGTTTAATGTTAGTTAATGTTAGTTCTGTAAAGTGATTCCTTTAGTAAAACACTGCTTCTTAACTGTGGAAAATTCAACTTTAAGTTTTGAAATAAACAAATAAATAAATCAGCGAATAAGGAGGACAAGTGCTTTTCTACAACTTTAGAACCAATACTGCATTTATTTACTGAACAAAAATATTAGATTTTTAGCCTTTTGTGTAATATTTTTATCAGATCAGGTAAAAACATCTCTTTTTGGCCTACATGTTGCTAAGAGGCTTGTCAACAATTTCAGAAAGACCTTATGCTTCATTTTGAGGTTTTATTTCAAGCACCTTTATGAAATACTCCCCCCACAAATTCTGCTTGGACTTTTAATGTTAACACTACAGGGAAAGGTAAACAGGACACAGAGCATTCTGAATATATGAGAAGAAACATGCATGTAATCAAAACTCCATAACCCTAAACAGACATAGAGGGAGCTGCAACAAACATTTTTTCTTGTCTTTTATACTGAGAGACACAGTCTGTGAGCCATGACAGTTTAAACAAACAGGTGTAGTCATGACATTAATACAATACTGATACAAATAAAAAAACTGAGCCCTGAGGAACACCATTTAGGAGAAATTCACATGTCACATGAAATTAAAACATAATGGATTTAAAATAAAATCAAAAATCCATCTAAATCAACTACTTTTAAAGCAGAAGTATGTAAATTTTATCTGTTTCTACTGGTAGTTGTTAAAAAGAACACATTTTCTTAAATATACGTCATGTGTGGTGCAGACAGGGGAGTGGGACCTAAGTGCAGACAGGAGAACGGGATGGTCATACGAACCATGATTTAATGAATGAATTCCAAAATGCTTACAAATACTGGAAACCAGAACATGAGAAAAGGAGCAACAGTGACATGGGGTAAACAAATCAACTGAGCAAATGAAAGGAACCAGTGGCGAGTAATGATGTAGGAAGTGGCGATGACAAAGAAACTAATTAGGGAAACTCACTACAGCTGGGAAGGGAGCAGTAATGCTTGATGAGATAAATGACTAGCAGCTGGGGAACATGAGAAACTGGCCAGGTGACTAAGGCAAAAGTAAGGATGAAGCTAGAAGAACAGCAGAAATAAGCACCAAATCTAACAAAATACATCCACCACTTAAAAAGATAAACTAAGCTTACAGAAGGAATAAACTAGAATGAGAAGATGATACATTGCAAATTGCAAAATTTGCAATGTATTTTGTTTTTCTAAATGTATTTATAAATTTTGGAATTGCAAAACAATTTCAAAACAGAGTATAGAACGAGCAAAAAGAATAAAAGGCTGGGGAAATATTGAAAATAAAGAAACAACAAAGGAAGTCGACTACTGGAGTGGGTATGACAACACAAAAATGTTAAGTTAATGTAGTTGGAACAGGTGCTGCAAATGAGCTCTAACTGTAAACATATATGGATGATATCGACTTTGTATTATATTCACTGTATTTGTCATTAAATAAAAGAAAAAATACATTTAATATTGTTATCCATCTTCAACTATTCTATAAAGGCTTTATAAGAAATTATAAGGTTAGTGGTTTCAATGAATCTATTATTATATTTTCTGATTTTAAAGAAGTAAAAAGATTATTTCTATCCAAATGTTGCAATTTTCAATAAGTCGTGTTAATTATCCCAGTTGTGAAGGACCGTAACACAGGAAGGAGGCAGACAAGACTGTCAATGTGGAGATTTAATGATAAAACAGCTGAGGATGCAGCAAAGAGAAAACCTTCAAGGAGAAAAAAGTAAGATATGAGGCTGGTAACAAGAGATCTGACTTATGAAATCAGAGGGTGTAAATGTTTGTTGGATTATTATTAATGAGACTGAATTTACCAACTGGAAGCAGCAGCAGCAGGAGGTAAATGATGGAGGCTGCCTTAAGAAAGTGACTGGATAGAAACAAAGCACTGGAAAGAGGGAAACAAAGCTAAACAGCTCCTCACAAGGAACAGAAGTGCACAGAAACGTAATTCACAACACAGTATAGAAATAAAGCATAGAGCTGTCCGAAGAAAATTCTGTTTCCCAACAAAAATCACAAGTGTCTCTCCTTTATTACGCCACCTGTCTCTTATAAGCAAAATTATGCAAGGTTATGCCACTGGGAGCTAGAAGTGCATTTGGGGTTTCTTTTGTATACTAAATGGTGAAAAACAGGTGGCAAACTATTGACACTGGAGAGAAGCATGTGAAAAATGTGCAGTCACAAAAGGCGAGGCCTGCGGTTGACTTAGACATTTAATCACAGGGTTGGATCATAAGTGAGGATCAAACAGAGGCACGGTTAGCCTTGAATAAAAGGAGGCGACATTAACAGCTCCACAGAGGAATTCATGGTGGACCTGTGCCAACACACGGACAGCACTGATGGCTGGTTGTGCAACTTCAAAGATTCAGAAGCTCAATGCACACTTCACATCTAAATAAACAGACAAATGGCTGGGTCTTATCCATTGTTTAATACTAGAATACTAATTTTTATGTCTTTAAATGCACTTTATAGAATGGTTATTTATGAAAGACAACCAAAATTTGACAGAGTATTTAAATAAACAGACAACCCTAATTTGGCCGTATAGCTGCATTAATGCTTAAAATATAATGACCCAAACAATCATGTTTCCCTAATTGATCTGCTGCACAAAAGCTCATGAATCATTTTCACAAATTCTTGAAACATCAACAAAAGTTGAGCTAACTAAAGAAAATGATATTCAGACACCTTATAATAATAGTGCGAAGCAAAAATGCTGTGGTGTTTTGTTTAGTTTCCGGGTTTGACAAAAACGTCCTGAAATATGTGTTAAATAAACAGAATTTCACAGGAAGGCAATGACAGAAGTAACACTAAGTGTTACAACAATCTTTTTTACAACAGCTAAAATGATTAACATAAGATTGTTTTAATCAATGAAAGTTTACAGAAACTTTTTTTTCTGAAAAAGTAAAAAAAAGGAATTTCCAAACTTTTCACAAACATATATAAATCTTATGTTAAATCTTTTTGTTTTTTCCAAAAAGCATCCAAAAGGACGCTACCACACTATTGATGCTGATTCTTTATTTGGGTTTGGCAACGAATCTTGACAGATTGGGAAACAAAGACTGGTTGGTGTCAAAGTAAAAGTTACATCTCACAAAGTATGTGCAAAAGAAAGCAATGCAAAGTGATTATATATTTTTTTTTTCTTCACCAGACGTATGAATCAACAACAGCATGGGAATTTGCTCACACATACACACACGACCTCGGTCACTTTAGACGGTTCCTGTGGACCACGTGACTCGGGTCCTCCTTGTTTTAAAAAGAACCGCTACCTCTGCTGTCCACAGCTTCAGTGGAGGTGGTATTTCCATACAACCATCTGAGCGACTCTGTGCGCAGAACTGCCAGAGAGTGCAACCCGACACTTCTGCAGGCAGCCTGCTGACGGTGAGGACTGAACCTGGGAGTCCTGGAAGCGTCTCTTTGTGACTGACCTGCAAACTGTCCCCGATCTCTGACCTGCTCCCCTGGGATGGATCTGGAGCACAGAAGGGCATTTGGCGCCTGGGTTTTACTGACCTGTGTGATAATCTGCATTAATGTGCCACATCCCGTCGGCGCGTATCAGTACAACAACCGCTACGCAGGGTGAGTGAATTAAAAAGCAACTCTTAACACATCACTCATTGTTTTTTAGCAGTGTTCTAGACTTAAAAATAACTAAATGTAAGCATTTTTTAAAGCTGACTAGAGGACAGAGAAAGTCTTTGTGGTATTCACTATGACAGAATTAACATTCTCTGCTAACACTTTAACATCTTTTCCCTGTCTGATGTTCTGGGTCAGCCCAAAGTTAAATTGCCCCAAAGCAGAATTTGATTTTAGTGCTTGCATGGTTGTCAAACCTTTTTCAAAATAAAAATGTTAAATGCGGCATTTGTGAGTGTTCATCCTTTTCTCCTTTGATATCCTTAATTAAAAATTTTTTTTTATTAGAGCCTTATTAAGACGAAAGAACACAGCAGATGGGTCAAGAATAAAGTTGTGAAGATGTTTACAATGTGGTTAGGTTTTAAAACAATAGCCCAAGACTTGAACTTCTGACTAAGTGCTGTTCAGTCCATCATTCTAGCATGAAAAAAGTCTGATATCCATAACTTAGGTTGGATAACTTTTTAATAAAACTATTAGTTTTGTCCTCAGAACACCTGTATGGAAGAGTGGGAAACCGTCATGTTTAGAGGACACAACAAGCATGTAGAAAAAGGGCGTCTGGTAACAACTTAACTTTGGCATACATTCAAAACTCTTCGTGTGGTGAAAGACAACTCTGAACATCACCACTGGACATGATGTTGGCAGAATAATGTTGTGGGAAGACGTTTCCTAGAACCTGGAAGCTGGTCAGAGTTGATGGGAAGATGGATGGAGAACAAAAGGAAAACCTTTTAGAGCTTGTAAAAGACTTTAGAGACTCTCGGGCAAAGGTTCATATTCCAACAGGACAGCAACCCATGTCATACAGTTGTAACTACAACATGGAATGGTTTAGATGAAAACATAATTCACTTGTCAGAATGAAATCTACTTGATCATTTGTGTCTAATCTATGATCAGAAATTCTCCTCATAGTCTGACTCAGCTTGAGCTGTTATACAAAGAAGGATGGTAAGAAATGTAGCATCTTGGTCTGCAAAATTGCAGCTATTGTTGCAGTTTTTTAAATTATGCACACAGGAGGGCTTATTACAAATACAGCCCATACTTTGTGGTTTTAATTTGTAAAAAATAATAATAATAGAAATCCGTATTGCTTCTCCCTTTCACTTTACAGTCATGTGCTTCTTTGTTTTGGTCTCTCACAATAAAATACACTGACGTTTGAGTTCTGATGTTACAAAAAGGGAACAAGTTCAAGGTCTATCAATTCTTTTGCAGGACACAATAAGGCCTTTTCTCACCAGCCATCACAGCAAATTATTATGTTATGTGTTATGTTACCAGTGAAACAAAAATAAATTCCTTAAACTGACTGACGGTAATCTCTGTAGACTTTGGCAATTGACTTACTCATTTGCTCCTGCAGTCCTGTCCAGTGCACCAAGTTTTAGTGCAGACTCAGTGAGGTTGGGCTGAAGGAGAAAAGTGTTCCTGGTTCTTCTTCCAACCGTATATGTTGCAAATTACTAATTACCTGTTAAGATTTATCTGGAAACACTTACTGAGCCCATAAAATTTATGGACAAACGGGGCAGCACAAAGGGGCAGTATGATGTACTTTCCAGGCACACAGTGCCATTTTATAGTAACTGTGTTATCTTCAGTTGTTAGACAATGCATAGCTTACAAGAAATTTGACTTTGCAATTTGATGCTTCTGCAGCTTCAGTAACATGGTCTCTTTCTGACATTCTGCCTTCAGCATGTCATCCCAACAACATTTTGCTGTTTACAACTGTTCTTACAAGTACTTGAGTGAGAAGTAGTTTGTATGATAAGGTCAGCAGATGTGCTGTTCCACCAGATGTTTGCTAATTGATGCTGCCACTGGTTTGGAGGAGCTGACTTGGAGAGGCGTGGGGGGAGAGGTGCTCCTATGAGGCAGAAGCTCGGCTTGGAGACTGAAGGAAAGGTCATTGTAGGTGACCTAAATGCCTGCATGATTCCTCAAACCTGCATGAAAGAATCAAAGCAACGTCTGATGAGGGAATAACATGATAAAAAGGTGATTTTACATAATACTCCCTTTTTAAGTGCTTAAAAATTAACTAAAGGTAAAATCTTGAATAAATTAAAATTTTATATAAATACGTTTGAACAAATGTATCATTTTAAACTGTTGTAAATTTTCTATCTGGAAAATAAATTACAAAGTCAGCTCATTCCCAACATATGACAATGAACCAGGTTGTCAGACTTGTACTGTGTGAAAATCCTCTTCCTCATGGTGGGCTCCTGCTGGCCTGGGGGCTCCTAATCGGTGAATTGGTTCACTATGCCTCAGGCCGACTCTGCTGATTGCAGTAGGATAAGAAGCACTAGGGAAGGTGGGTGCTTGTGGTCTCACAATTTACAAAGTTACAGACGGGAACATTGAGCTATGTTTGACACCATTTGTTCTTGTAATTGCAAAAAAAAATTACTTTTTGGTCTGAATTTATCTGAGGTAAACTATGCCACATGTACTAAGACAACACAAGGTTCTCCTGGGATGTGACTTTCTGAAGATAAGTGATCTTCAGCCGCAGGCGCTGGAGTAATCTCTGAAAACATATAGAAAGTGGGGCAGAAGATATTTACGGTCTGTTTCAGAGGAGCCTTTGATGTGTTTTAACAGGCGGAGAGGCAGAGCATCAGACCTTAAAAACTCCCACATTTTCTCTCTCAGACGCCACATATTTTTTGGCTTTACATTCATTCATGTCTGTGTAAAAGCGTGCAAAACAGAATGTTCTGTTTCAAAATGAAGTCATAAAATTAGTTATTAGAAAGCATCTCAAAAATTACAAACGCAGAGATCCAAAAACAGAGACAGTTTAAGTTAAGTTTATATTGACGCATAAACAATACTGAGGCACACCTATTTGGTTTAAAGAGCAGATTGTGTGAAAGACAAGTTGCTGTCATGCCAGACAGCCTTCTGCAGAGAGAATCAACAGACTGACAACTTAAAGGCAGCTTTATCTGAGAAATCCCTTTTAGTTGATGGTTGTAAAATGGAAATAACTTTGCCAGGCAAACAGACGCAGTAACAAAAACAGTCATGTCACAGAATATGGAAGAAAGTATGACCGAAGAGGAACTCTAATGATTTCAGACCTCAATGTAGCAAAACATTTCTGTGCCATGCAAAAGTACTTTTTACACTTTATAATACTAAAACTGTAAAATGTTTTCTATTTCACAGACCTGGTTTCAATAACTATCATTATCATAGGAGAAATTAGCCCTTTGCTACTACATAACATTTATCTAGAGCCATTTAACCTTCACCATAAATGTCACGGACACCGACAATGTAAAATATCTTTATTTAATAGTTTGTGGCGTTTTCTATATGAATTTTGTGTGTGCATATGTGAGCTTTTTGGACTGAAATAGAAACCTGTTCATGCTGTACTCCTGCCTATCAGATGCTATCTGGAGATAGGCAACTATTTTGCCTTTCAAGTTAAAATCTGAGAAGTGTGGCATGCATTTGAGACAAAACTATGTACAATAATCTTTTGCTCTTGTACACAGTGTACAAAGCAAAAGCTACAAGCCTTTGCATATGTTTTGATTGAAGTTTTGTAAAATAGCTGAAGCTCAATAAGATTGAACAAAGTGCATATGAGCATTAATTTTCAAATCTCTATTGGATTTAGTTCTAAATTTTGTCTTGGCTCCAAACAGATGGTCATTAGAAAGCAGCATTGGCATTTTAAAAATAAATGTAGATTTATGGGTATGTTTTCTGTCAGTGCTGCTCCTTTACAAATAGGTTATTTTTCCAGTCAGTGAAAGGAGGAGGCCACTTCTCCGGGACACCTGGCTCTTTTGTCCCTTGGACCTCATGAATGGGCTGTTCCCATTTTTGTTTAATGGGGCCCTGCTTCCTGTGTGACAGTCTGTAAAAAAAGAAAAACAAAGTTGTTTGAAAGAAGCTCAACATGTCAGAAGAATGGTGGAAAAATACAGAAATGATGAGTTATTACAAATATGTGTTGGGCTATGGCTGTTGTTTTGTCATAGCAACCCATATCAGATCCATTATGATGAATAGTATGTGACATGAAACATCACTGAACTTCTCGTCTTAGAGTTCTTGTTATTTGGTAAATTATGCAAATTGTTTTTAATTGTGTATGAAAAAACTTCACTGAGCACTATTTTGATGTGTTTTAATGTAACTATAAAGATAAGTGTATATATGTACATGTGAATACATGTTTGTGTATATATGCATAAATGTGTGCATTTGTAATTAGATTTATTTTTGATTTTTTGGACTCAGTGTGTGCTTCATGTCTTTGAGGGCTTGTAAGATATACGTGTGTGAAGGGTGAGGTGTTTGATCATTACACAGTATTAAAAAATATGGCATTTGATGAAAATTAAGTAGTTACTTATTTTTATTATTTAGCAATATTTAAATAAAAATGAACGTTTTTGTTGTTGGTGTTTGACATAAAATAACAACACAATTATATTTTAAACAGGAAAGTCGATGAATGCAGCTGCTGCTACTGTATCTGCTGGCTGCAGGCGCCACCTTTACAGACTGGTAACATAATCTTATAATGAAGTCTGAAACATGTTATTTAGTTCTGCCCTGATCTGAGATACTGAAAAAGGAAAGCCCCCATTTCACTAGCTGAGATCTATTTTTCCAAGTGTCAACAAAACAAGTGTCACCCTCAGCTGCCACAAAGGCTTGTTTCATGACTTGACTCTGTACCCAGGTGTTTTTACTACATGCACTCTGTGAATGTGTGTTGAAGTGGATGGAAATGCTGTAAAAACACCTTTTGGGGTGTTTTTTTTTTATTGTTGCTGTAACCTGAACCTTAGAGGGCTTGTGTTGTTTCCACAGAGACCAAGTCTTCAGGATTACCCTGACTAATGACACAGAGACACAAGCCCTCAAGAAAATCCTGGAACTGATTAAGGTTGGCATTGTTGATGTGTTTCTCTAAAACTTTAAACATGCATGCCTTTCTTTCTTTGTTTTCCCAGGTATCATTTTATATTGATAAATTCTCAGCAGGATATCACAGTCTGGGACCTTCAGTTATCATTTAAATAAGAAGCTTTGACCAATATGAGTGGGTGGGTTTTCTCCCATTTTTTTAGGTGGATTGTTCAAATGTTTAAACTCTGAACATATGTTTCAAAGATACTGAAATTTGGAAGTAACCCACAGAAGAGACAAAGGCCTCCCCTCTTCTCTCAAATTCATTTGGAAGTAATTATCCATTAGAGCCAAGACCCTCTTCCCACAAAATTCCAGTTTGCTCATGCTTTAGCACAGTGTTTCCCAACCCTGGTCCACAAGACACACTATCCTTCATGTTTTGGAGGTTTCCCTGATTTAATGTGCCTTATTCAACTGATTGCATTTCACCAAACACCTGCTAAAATATCTAAAACATGCAGGCCAGTGTGCCTTGAGGACCAGGGTTGGGAAACACTGCTTTAGCATAAAAGGTTGGTTTGAAAACGGACAAAGATACTTATTCTACATAAAAACTATGGATTTGATTGTCAAACCTCTTTCACAGGAGAAAAGGAAAGCACAGTGGTTGATTCTTAGACCTATGTCGAGGATGATGGAAAAGATCAACTTCACATGTAAAAATCGGCCGATCACCAATCTTCCAAAATTAAGGAAATCGGCAGCGATAAATCGGCTGGCCGATAAATGGGTGCACCCCTAATTTACAGCAATAATTACCAAACCAAACAAACTGGTGATTAAGCAATTAAATTCAGCAAGAAATAATAAAGAAATTAAGAAATAATCTTCATTTGTATTTTGCTTTTGATGTAACATCTTCCCTGTGTTACAGTTTAGCAGAAGCATTTGTTTAACGCAATGAAGACAGTCATCACTAAGTGAAAACAAATATGATGCAACATATGATGGAAAGGATTTTGGTCTCATTGTTTGCAGAACAACTTTTAATATGGTCGTTTAAAGTTTCTCTATCCTCTGTGAGTAATGAAGCACTGCAGGATAAAAACAAGGACAAAATGGACTTAGTGAATGCTTCTTATAGCCACTGGTCAGAACTGAGCTATTGCATTTGGAAGCGATGCAAGCACGGAGCTGGCAGAGGCTGCAGCAGGAACAACACCAGCAGCAGCTACTGTTTGGACAGCTGTGTACGTGTGTTCTCAGTAGCTTACACACACTGCAGTGCCTCCACTGTGTCTCTAAATTGAGAGCGTCAGGCTGCACATCAGGTCAGAGCCTCAATGCCACAGAATGCAGGTGTCCTGGTTCATTCAGTTTCTATTTATTAATGAAAGAAACTTACGTGACACAATCTTTAATATGAAAAATCACTTGGTTGAGTGTTTATTCTAAGCGGAAACAGTGTCAGATATAAACAAATGCTGTCTCTACAAAGCAGAATCCTTTATTTAGACAAGGGTTTTATACAAGAATATGTCTGAGAATGGGGGAAATTTCTATATTACTTTCATAAAACTGCAGATCAAAATACCTGTTTTTATCTGAAGAAAATACAAAGATACAAATGTAAACATTTTATGAATCAATTATTACATTTGCATAACATTGTTTTCTGTGGCAGACTGTTTTTCTACTTGTGTTACACATCAGTTCACTTTCTGTACTCACTTTAGTGATCACTTTAAACAAATCTAATTATAGTCGTCAGCTTTATAACCCTGTAAAAAAACTCCAATAAATATGTTGTTTCGGAGTAGTTAACAGTGCTCACCATGTATGGAGGAACTGAAGAACCCAGAAAAAACCCAGGCACATTCTGGTAGAACATGCAAACAGCAGACAGAAGGGCTGGAATAGACTCAGAGCTTTTTTGCTAGGAGGAAACGGAGTTAACAGCTATTCCCCCGCCATGGAGACTGTCTAACAATATGTTACTATTAATACAAGAGCCATTTTTGTTCAATTTCCTTTTTAGCTGACATTTCTTCCCTCTGTAACATCTACCATCTGCCCTAAGCTCTTGTTCCCCAGTTTATGCACAATAAATATATGTATCAGCTTTTTTCATATATATTTTTATATAGAATCAACTTTTAACTCGATTGAGGTTAGAGTTAAAAACATGGGAAAGATGAAAGAAAGAAAAAAGACCTGTTGAAGGCCAGATATATTAAATGCTGCATTCTTTTCAGACTGTTCATACACATCTGCTATTTGACAACAGGAACTAAGGATGTGTATTTTTGTCTGAGTTTACAAAAACACATTGGGGCTTTTTTTCAGCGTGATCACGTTTGGTCGTCTTATTTTAAATCACATTCCAGACAGTGAGACAGTGTCACATCTTCGCCCTTCTGAGAAACCCATCAGTCTTTATTGAGCTGTAACTTTGCTCTACTTGCTCTGCCCATTCTGCTACCACATGAAACAGAATAATACTAATTCAGTTATTCATTCCTGGCCAAAGGGTCTTAAAGAACTTGAACATAAAAAATCTAAACAAACACAAAACAAACACTTTTTAGGGTTCATAAATGAAGTCATAAACTGGTAACTTAATCAAGGATTTTTAGTAGGCCTTTTTGGAACACCATACATGATTTTTTTTTTCAGTTTTTGTTTTTGTTTTTTGTTTTTTTTTTCTATTAAGTGAGTGAGACTAGAGCAGCACAATCCTAGCAGTGAAGATGATCAAGTATTCTGTAAACTTTTCAAAGTTGACACATTAACAAGCATATGTCCAGCAAATGAGAGCCCGCTCAGGATGATCGCACATGTACTCTGCAACACTGGATTCTTGTCTATTATATGTAGATTACTGTCTGCCTGTTTGTTTGAAGATAATCTCTTGGACACTTTTTCCTTCCTCAGATACTTTCCGTTTCTCTGTGTATCATTTTATCTGCGTTATCACTCAATGTCTGTGTTTATTTTGTGAACGGGCGGATGTCAGCTCTTTTATGTGTCAAAATTTGATTTGATTCTTTCATGTAACATTCTAACAAAATACATTTAAGTTTGAGGGGAGTATGAGGGATTTTTGTTGCAGGGCATTGTAGGTGTTATTGTCAGATTAAAAACCTTGAAATTTGTATCAACCAGCTGGATATGTGCAGCTCTAATTGTGTCAAATGGACAAAAAAAAACCTAAATAGTGTTGTGACTCTTTGTGCCAAGATTGATGCAGTTTAGTTGAGTTACTTGACAACTCTTTGGAAAAAAACAGGTGGGTGGGTATAACGCAAAAAAAATTACCACCTTCACATCCACATTCTTTTAGCAGATTCTCTACTACTTCATTTAAGGCAATATCATATAGTGCCCAAGTTCACAACTAATCACTACTCTAAGTCCTTTAATTGTCCTGCTATCAGGCAATGATGATAATAATGAAACAATACTGAAAGTTTTTTTGTTGTTTGTTGTGTGTGTTTATCTTTTGTGATACGCAAATTGTTCAATTAATTAGTAGCTCTGGTTAAAGGACGCGTGGTAGAGAAGAATGTGTGGACCGGCAAGCTGCAAGTTAATTCAATATTGGGATTAACATTGCCTGAATCTGAATGTTTTTGTTTTCGAAGAATTTTACACAAACATCTTCCAGGGTCAATATTTTTCCTAATTACTGACTGTTTTATTGCCTAATTTCATGCTTCAGGTGGACTACTGGCAACCCAACAGTGCTTCTCTAATCCATGGCAATGCCACAGTGGATGTTCATGTGAAGCGAAATGACACGCGACATCTGCATGCTCGGCTAAAGCTGGAAAGGATGAAGTATCGGTAAGCAGACTGCATGCATGGTTTTAGTTTTACAAGAGTTCCTAAAACCGGATTCCGTCCTATTTTATAATGAGAAAAACAAAATTAAAGTTATAAACAGCCTGAAAGACACACATCTGTGGTCTTTCTAAGGTTATTGGTTTTCCTGCAGACATGAAATGTTATTCTCATATGCAGAGATGATGGCTTGGCGTGGCTTCTCTCCCTGGCCACTTCACAAAGCCACTCCTTCATCTCCGTTTGCCATCCTTCGTGAAAATTAGCGCCACAGGGATGAAGCTCTATAAAAGCATCAGCAGCTAAAAGAAAAGCTCTCATTGTCATCTGAATCCCTGGGGAGAAATTTCAGCTTCGAGCAAGAGATCAGCTCTATCCGCTGGAAATCTTTCGTACCAATTTTTTCCTGCAATTGATCGGCTTTGATGATGCGATTGATGTTTTATGGAGTAAAATGCTTCATGGCCAAATGAACGTGATGACAAAAGATTGCATGATCTGTTTCTGTTTCAGATGGGGGGGGGGTGAAGAAAAAACTTCAAACATGTGACAGATGTTGATAATTATAGTCTAACTTTTAATTGTGCTGTCAGACACATTGACTAATGAGGTATAATTAGTGTTATTATAGAGCCAATATAAAGACCTATCTAATCCACCACTTCATGTCAACACCATCATATCTTAGTAAATAAGGAACTGTAAATTATATTAATGTAATACCGTTGCATTAGTCAGAGCTCTATAACAATTACCCAGACTTAAAAATGTGACTTTAAACAAACATCAAACCCTGGTGCAAAGCAGTTGCCTCAGCAAAACATGACAGAATCCTCAGAATAGGTCAGTCCTGTGAAAAAGCAGAGACATGCATAAAAGCAGCAGGATTCTACTGGAGATAAAGGGACAGTGAAAAGAAAACATTATGGAAGAAAGAGACTAAGAGAAATAATTAGAAAATATTATTTTTATAGATATGTCAAATAATAAGCAAAATCAAACCCAGAAAATCATTAAAACGCGCGTTCAAGTAACTCAAAAATGGTGGGAAAAATGTTTCTCTCCCTATTTCCACCTCCCACAGTGTACTCATCTCCAATCTACAGAAAGAAATTGAAAAGCAGACAGGATATCGCTCCTCCCGTAAGCGGAGGTCAGAGTCTCAGTATGACTACGAGGTTTACCACTCGCTGGAGGAGGTAGGTGTCGTCCTACCTGTCACTGTCACAGTCCTGTGCTAAAGCACCGTTCACATAACAAACATCTTCATTAAGGTATTCTGCTGCTTCAAATTCCTCCCCTTCTCGTGCAGCTCTATGTCTCCTGTTTTATTGTCTCATAAATACTCCCCCACAGTTTACAGCTTCAACCATTATCGTTATTTATGCAGGTATGTCATCCATCTGACTGGGAACAAAAACCATAAGACAGAGGAGATACCTTTTAAATCCTGAGATGTTTTTCCACACATTCTTAGTGATAATTACATTCACAAACCCACCACAGTGTACCTGCAGAGACACATTAAAGGAACAACACAACTTAAATCTACTCTACATTTCTATGCAATTCACAAATCATGATTGCAGATTCAGAATTGGATGTTCGAAATGAACAGAAGTCGCCCTGAGCTGGTTACTATGTTGTCTCTGGGGAAGTCATATGAGGGGAGACCGCTTTATGTGCTTCAGGTAGGAGAAAACAAAAATTAAATAGAAATGACAGAGGAAATGTGCATCGAAACACCTTTGTGTCCTGACTAGGATTTTTGTCCTGTCAGCTAGGAAAGAGAAGCCGTCCGCAAAAGAAATCCATGTGGATTGACTGCGGCGTTCATGCCAGGGAGTGGATTGGACCTGCTTTCTGCCAGTGGTTTGTCAAAGAGGTACTTCTATTGAGCTGTCTGCAGAATGGATCACTAAAGCAATTCTTAAACCTTCTTTCCTTGCACATATTATCAAACAAACTGGGTTAGAAAGGTTTGTCTTGCATGGCTTTCCTAATGTTAAGATGTATTGTACAGCTGTGATATTGATCTAAACATTTACATAAGTTATATTCCCCACTTTTACATGAATGTTTCATGTTCCTTTGCCACACAAACCCGGTTTCTCGAAACTCAATTATCATGAACGCTCAATCTTCTTGTACTTCTTGATGCCTGCAAATCCACTACAGAGTTGCGTAAGCAAGCTGTGTCCAATGGCGACAAGCGGGTCGCTCATTGTGCTTTCCCTCAGTAGCTAATTGTGAAAGTTAAGAAAACCCACCAGTAACTACTCGTGAAAAAAAGCTGTGATTTATACAAAGAAATGTATTACTGATGAATTTTCAATTATGTAAAGTTACCACCAATTGCATGCAAATGAGTTGATGAAATGGGTCTGACATAAAAAACACCTAACAGAGGAGTTTGTAAACCTGATAAAAGAGCATTACAGAAATATAATTTTGGAGAGACATGGTATGAATTTTATATTTTTATTAATTTTTTTCTTTTTTTAAAATAGCAATTTTTCTCTTTCTTAAGTAAAAAAGAAAAATACAAACGGAGATTCTTAGCATCGTCCTTCCTTAAAGCTTTGCCCCAAAGGTTTGGAGTAATATCAAAAGTACTGCATGCCAGGAGTTCTTTCATGGGGTAAATCTCTACCTGTGTTGTGTGTTTTTACTCTGGTAAATGCGATGGAAATGGAGGGAGGTTAATTATGCTTTGGATTGCTAGAGAAGATCCCTGAAGTGGAAATGGGCTTTTAGTCTCAGTTATTCTCTCTGAAATGAAAGCCAGAGCAGAACCAGACACTGCAAGAATGTTTATTTTCCCCCTTTTTTATATACCATTTGTACCCCAGATGAATGGGATTAGAAACACATTAAGAGCCAGAAGAAAAAGGATACACTGTAGAGTTTATATAAGTTTAGAGTCCTGATTTAAAGAGTTTGTTCAGCTTGATGTCAAAAGGACTTTCAGACATGGCTTAAGTTACAAGGCAAAAATATGGTAGGGGTGGAAAGAGTTCAGTTTGTGTTTTATTTTCCTTACCCTATTGAAAAAATATTAAATTATTTGTTATTTTTGTATTGCTTTAACCAATTGATTAATTCAATTGTATAAAGTGTTAAACATTTATTATTTACCAACTGACTCAGAGTAGCCGACAGGTCTCATTATTGTGTGGATGAATATGAGGAGTCCTGCTCTTCATATTGTAAGTTAAATATATTTTGTAAAACATCTTTCACAATTGAAATCAAAAAGTGCTTGACCAAAGAGTATAAATATTAAAACATGATTAAAATAAACATAAATAAAAGACAGAGTAAATTAAAAGACACAAATGAATAAAAATATGGGAACCTCTCCTCTATCATGTTGAATGCGATTTTTGTATGCATTACTTTGTGTTGGTCTGTTACGTAATGTAATATTAAACTACATTGAAATTTGTGGTTTTAACATAACAATCTGAATGATTGTTATGTCATAAATGGGTCTGAAGTCCTGCAGGGTTCAGAGTCGACAGAAGAAGACACACATGCAGTTGGTAGGACATGATTTCTTCTGGAGTAGGGAAGCAAAATGTGAAAATGCAAAGTTAACTGAAACAAACCAAGCCGTTAGAAACTAACTCAACAGACCATGACACAAGAAATTCTAAAGACAGTGACCTAAGGAAAGGGATTATAGGACAGTGATGGGAGAGTTAATTGCATAAGAAAATTAGCAACAACAAAAAAAGTACAAAATGGAAACAAAAAGAAAAGTCATGTGATTTCTAAAACAGTAAGAGGTGGAACAATAAAACAGACATCAATGCAAGTTATGACAAGATGTAGTAACGCTGGCACACCACTGGAGGTCAGAGTGGCGTCTTTTTTAAACCCTTACCACGTCAACATTGGCTAGAAACCGGCCAATGTTTCTGACTGCAGCTCAGGTGCCTCTCTACATATTATAATATTTAAACAAAATGCCATTATAATGCATAAAAAATGTGGTTCTTTAATAAAACCACACAACTAAAAGTAATTACCCAAATCATTTTGCTCTCTGTTTAAAGTGATGTTGGCTTTCTTTGAAATGTTATTTAGAAGAAACAAGGACCTAAAGGCTATTAGCCAAGTGCTTTGATCATCTATCTCCAGTCCTCATTTTTAATAAGGGTATAAATCGGACAAATATATTCAAATACATAGGGTTACACAATGCAAAGGGAAAACAAAAAACAAGAAAAGCTTGGTTTGTTATTTAACTCACTGAGTTAACTCAGTTATTTTTTATTTGTTTGCATACTTTCAGGCACTGAGCTCATACAAGTATGATTCTGTGATGACACGACTACTCAACCATCTTGATTTCTTCATCATGCCCGTCTTCAATGTGGATGGGTATCGCTTCAGCTGGAATACGGTACAATATGTTTCACAATTGGCGAGAACTGAAGCTAGTGTCTCTGACCTGTCCTCTGATTCATCCTAACCCTGATACCACTGGAGGTTTAATATTACCAAAATAAATAAACTCATATGTTTAAATACATACAAAATGTTCATGAAAAAAAATTATTCAGTTCCTTTATATACAATATAAATTAAAATTTAAAATTTCTTAGCTTTCAATAAAAAACAAACATATTACATAAACATTGAAAAAAATGAAAAGAATTGACTTTTAATGATTTCAGAAGCACTTAAGAACTGTCTGTGTTCCTTTGCTGGTTATAAATATAACTAAGCTCTAAAATTGTCTTAATTATTTTCTGTAGGATCGGTTCTGGAGGAAGACGCGTTCCAAAAATCACAAGTTCCACTGCAGGGGTGTGGATGCTAACAGAAACTGGAAGGTGAAATGGTGCGGTGAGTTACTTTTCCATGTCCAAGTAAAATAAATTGCATCCAACATTTATGACAGCATGCACAGCCTGCAAATAAGTAACATGTTACTGTTGCAATTTCAGATGGTTTATGTGAACATTTTGTATCTGTTGGATTCAGAGGAGGTTATTTGTTGTTTTTGGTAGCTGTTGTTTTGCTTTTAGATTATGTATAATCAATATTAAATAAGCCAAAGTAAAATATGTTTTATCTTCTTTTTGAAGAGGAAGGCGCTTCCTCCCATCCGTGTGATGACACCTACTGTGGGCCTTTCCCTGAATCTGAACCCGAAGTCAAAGCAGTTGCCAAGTTTCTACGGAAACACAAGAAACACATGAAGGCGTACATATCCATCCACGCCTATGCGCAGATGCTCCTTTATCCGTACTCCTACAAATATGCCGCAATTCCCAACTTTAACTGTGTGGTAAGGACTCCACCATAATTCAAGATGCTCAAGCATCACTTCATTTGATTTGGATCTTATGTAGGATCAATTTGCATTCAGCCATCCTGAGTCACTATTCTGACGAATGACTTATCTGTTCTTTCAGCAGCAAATCTTTTGGGTTATGTCTCTATTTGCTTTGCACATCTAGAAACTGATTTTTTTTTTGGTCCGTTCTTTACAAAGTAGCTCAAGCTAAGTTGATTGAAAAACAATTGTTCAATCTTTCTACTAATTCTCAATTATATTTAGTACTGGGTTTTGCACCATTGTAGCACCATTGTAGCACATGAATATTCTTAGATTCATAATGTTTAGAGTCTCCACTTCAGTCTCAACTCTTTTGCAGCCACTACTAGATTTTCTTTCAGGACTGGCCTGCATTTTGCTACATTTATCACATATAATTCCAAACAAGCATATAAGTTCAAAGAGTGTGCCTTGCTGTTTCCATAAATGAAGGACAGACTTATTCAGACTTCATGAAAGGTTGTTTTTTCCAGGAATCAGCAGCTCAGAATGCGGTGGCGGCACTATATTCTGCATACGGAGTAAGGTACAGATACGGACCTGCCGCCACAACACTGTGTGAGTTTTCTGTCTTTCATAGTCAGCTTAGTGTTTTCCAAAAGAAATCTCAGAAATGTCTGACTCTATTAATAAGTTCAACAAATTTTTTCACTTATTTTCAGACATTAGCTCTGGCAGCTCTATTGACTGGGCTTACAGGAATGGGATTCCCTATGCTTTTGCATTTGAACTAAGGGATACAGGTCATTTTGGTTTCCTCCTGCCTGAATCACTGATCAAGCCCACCTGCACTGAGACCTTGAAAGCTGTGAAAGCCATTGCATCGGGTCTGCTGAAGAAGTGCAACACAGACAAGAACAAATTTTCATATATATGAACAATATTCTTGTAGAATTTTCTACCACAAGTTACTGGAGATCTCAAAGATATTTTACAAATTAAAATCATTGATTTGTTTTGATTATTTTTACATTTATGAAATGGTTGTGGTGGCCTTAGAGAGCCTGCATATAAAGTTATTTTTCCCAGTAAAATGGTAGGGATGTGAGCACTTGACAAGCGATGTGGCACTTTAAGAATATAATAAAAAGAAATCTTTTATATTAAAAAAATAAACAACTTGTTTGATAATTCTATTCACGTGTACTACTGTCTGTATGTTTACATATATTAGAGGAGTAAAAAAATAAAAATAAAACACGTTTTCGTACAAAAATGCTGTGGGCCAAAGAAGTCAGCAGATGTTACTTTTCTGCTAAAGATTAGCTTTGTATATATATAGTGTATTACGGTAAAACAACAGAATGGATGCTGCTGCAAGCAAAATAAATGAAGAATGATGAAAATGGGAAGCCCTCCAAACGTCATCTATATAAGCAGCTAAAGCGCACAGAGGCCAGAACAACGCTAATGAATGAACCATCATTTCATTCAGGGAAAGAACAAAAACAGGCAGGAGCACAACCACTGAGTCTGAACATTAGTTTCTCTTCTGCTAGCTAGAGTGATGATGGAGAAATTTAAAAAATAGACTGTTTTGGGTTAAAAACAAAAACTTTGTCAGCACTTTTCAACATTGAGAAACAAAGACAATAAAAACTTTAAGTCTGCTCTGACCAGCTGATTAATTATCTTTGCCTCTCGGGATTATCCAGAGCAAGAGCTAATCTTCCATACTGAGACTTGGCTTTACCTTTTCAGTCTCTGCTGAATCTTAAAATTAGGAGGTTTCTTTCCAAAGAATGTTTTTAGCCTTTATTTTAACAGCCTAACTATTACTCAGATTTCTACTTCACTTCAGCTTGTTCAGTAAATTTGAGCTGCTCCCTGGGGTTTAGATTACAGAACAAACTTTTTTCTTTGCTAATACTTTAAGTGTATAAGCTTGCACAGTTTCAAATAAGAAAATGGTGTACATTTGTTTACAATCATCTCTATGGCAACATCCATGTTTGCAACTCCCCCCATTATTTTTTAGCTGAAATTTATGTTATGTAAAAAGATACGTACCCCTAACAAATTTGTTCTGTTTTTGCTTTTTTTTTTGTCAAAGTGGCTGTTTTAGATCAACTTCATTTAAATATTTAACAAAGATAGCCTGAGTAAATTCTGATTTTGCTGAAGAGAAAAAAAAGCTATTCAAACAAAGTTAAACTTGTGAAAAGTAAGCCAGAGGACAACCAATATCTTTTCAGCCATAGCTCAAATAATCTCAGGCGGAGCCTTTTCAGCAAAAGCTCAAACAATCTCAGGTGGAGCCTTTTCAGCAAAAGCTCAAATAATCTCAGGTGGAGCCTTTTCAGCAAAAGCTCAAACAATCTCAGGTGGAGCCTTTTCAGCAAAAGCTCAAAAATCTCAGGCGGAGCCTTTTCAGCAAAAGCTCAAACAATCTCAGGTGGAGCCTTTTCAGCAAAAGCTCAAATAATCTCAGGCGGAGCCAACAGGTTCATTAAAATGTGAAGAAAAAGTTGTTCCCACCAACACAATGGAAGAGAATGTGCAGCATGTGACAGTCTCATTTCTCTTTGGGGTGTGGTGAGATCCATGGTTCTACTCATATGCTTGTCAAGACATGAAACTAATACAATCTTACAAAGACATTGAGTTCAAAATGAAGATAAAAAATTGATTCCCATGCAAACCTGCCAAAATTTCTTGTTCATAGCACAAGCCAATTTCAAATAATAAAAACACAGAAACTCTGAGTAACAAAAGTAGAATTATGTGGGAATTTTATAATGACAAATCCATAAAGTGACTGAAGCCACAGCAACAGTTCTAATCTTTTCAACATACAGACAATACGGAAGATTCTTTTGTGCCTACTTCTGCAATGTAGCTCATTTCATACAAGAAAGGATAAAGTCCGCAGGTTGTGCAACAGGATGATAAAAGCTGGGAAGGGAAAGCTGTGTCTCAAGTATTCTGCTTTTGCTTTATTTTAAAAACATTTAAGACTTTTGCCTCAAAAGTAAACAGTTGTTAGGATGCCTGTGCTCAGGAGAGGGTACATTTTGTTAATTTACTCTTGTAGGATGAAAGGGTAAAAATTGTTTCAGCTATTCTCCCATATTCATATTTGGAGATCTTAGGCAACCACAACTCCAAGTGCGAAGAAAAACAAGTCAAAATTCAATTTTCACTCTTGTTTATTCAAACATATGGTACAAAACGATTTCAATAACAGATTTCATTCATGATCCACACTGAACACATGGCCAGTTCCTACAGTAAGCAAGTAGAAAAATTACATGGTTGGGGAAGATTAGATGGAGGACGGAGTATGTAGGCACTGGAGGGTTGCATGGAAAGCCTGTTGTTCAGAAGAACTCAATGGGGTCATCGTGCTTCTTGGAGACCTGAACACTGGTCACCTCACAATCTTCTCCGTGGCATGGGAGTTTCTTGAAAACACGGATGTGAATATGCTCATCACCTCCGACATGGACCTGAAAATAATTAAAGCTATCAGTTTACATTGCACTCACTTATGTATAATAATAATAATATGTAATACTACTTGAACTTTTTCATACTGTCACAACAGATGACATGAACAATAAAAAAAAAACAATCGGCATCATGAAATTGTGCTCCATCTAACGCATTAAGAGTTGCCACTTTGGATTTTTCGTTGTCTGAAATAAATAAAAAAAACATGCATGGTTCTTCCACTTTGAGATTATGCACTACTTTGTGTGTTAAATCTATTCCCTCAATTAGTACTACATTACCCACGATGCACTTGTTTGTTTTGTAGTTCCACCCGCTCATAGCTTAGCAGTTGACGAGGGATTTGCAATTAATGCATGTTAGATGCACACAGTTTATTACACTGTTTGTCTATGGTATGTATTAAAGAAAGAAACGTCAAAAGTGATTACATTTAGACTTGAATCCCATGCAACGCAGGAGATTACAGCACGAAGCATGAAAAAAATGCAACTACAAAAGCTAACAAGGCAGCTGTTCCATTTCAGACTGGGACCGAAACAGATCCCAGTCTGAAGCTGTTTCGGGTTTATGTCCGGCAAACCAAAAGGCGCATTTTGCACAGCAGTGACTGTCTCTCTAGTAATAGCTGTGTATCTTGGTTTCGGTCATGCTCGGCGAATCATAAGGAAAGGACTGAGTCATGGCAGATTAACACATTAAAAAAAATCTGGAATCCTTTCTGCTGCCAACTGCTAATTAGAGAAGTACTGTGGACTATTCCCAGCAGCCAACTACCTTCAGAGAGGAAAATAAGGTATTTAGTAAGTAAAGGCTTCTTCACATAGCATCGTGTATTCATGTGTTGTCTGCCTCTCTACCTTGATGAAGAAGTTGGTCCCCGCTACAACCTGACTCTTGTAGCTCTTGGCGGTGAAGGTTTCATAGGTTTTTCCTGCTTTCTGCTCCACTTGAGTCTTCATCTGAAAAACAACAAGAAAAAGTCAGACAGGTCTGCTTTTAATTTGCAGTATTTGTTTATCCAAGAAGCACGTTTTCCCTTACTTTATCACATATCTTCTGAATGTCGGCCGTGGCGCCCTGTGGTGCTGATGTACCTCCACACAGCATGTTGACAAGTCAGTAGAATGATGCGATCAATGACAGGAAAACAAGAAATGTCCTGCTTCTGTCTGTGGGGCGTTTAAGTTGAGTCAGTAAATCACATGATGCAGCAGCGCTCTGGAGTGTACCATCACAAAGTGGAGAGAGGTGTGTTTTTATTTTAACTTAGACTCTGATGACTCCAATGCAAAAAATTGCATTGGTTTATAGATAGACGCTAAACAGCGTTAATGTAGGATTGATTTAAGCATTCTACGCTTTTTTTTAAAGGCACAGGCATTCTACATTTCACATGCTCCCCTCATCTGACTCGGGTGGTTCAGACCGAGGAGTGGATGCTTCACGGACAGCAAGCTGGATTTTGAGGCCCAGTTCTTCTGGTAACAGTGGAATGAGGAGTGAAGTGAGCTTTGGGACAAACATGAGTCATGGCGAAACCAAAGACCTCATTCAGTGCCTCTTTGCCACTTCCCATCCTCCGTTCCCCTCTTTTTCTTTACGGATGTGCACTATTTTCTCAAGAGCAGCCTGGATAGAGAAATGAACGCCTTGTCTCAACCCTCTTTTGAGTGTTTTTGCTGTAGTTGTATTTTTGGCCCAAGAAAAACATTTTGACACTAATTAATGAGCTAGTGCACTGATGACATGAAAGGGAAACAGAAGTAAACATTAATTTAAATAGAAATAGAAACATTTTCAAGATTTGCTAAGTTTTACATATTTTCATACTCTTACGCAAATGGTTTAAATAGTTCCTCTGCATGTCGTCAGCTTCTGCAGGAACCAGCCAATGATTCATTTATTTGATTGATGGTACTTTTGAACCAAGGAAACAAGCAAACAGAACCTCCTAGGATTTTCTTACAACAATCAAGGGCGCAGCAAATAGTCAATTTAATTAATTACACTAGGGTGGCGCAACAGGAGGGGTTCAAAGCTTGGGACATTTTTGTTTATAACGCTGCTTATGTGTGACCCATCTACCGTATTTTTGGTGTTTGCTACACACAGTACATGAGGTCAGTGGATGATACTGATGAGAATGCAGAACAGGGTGGAATATTGCAACATTATGAACCAGAAAGCTTCATTCAGGTACAATATAACAATTTCATCCAGATGTTTCATAGGGGTCAGTGGAGACTTTGGTTCCCTGATTCAGTACAGATACTGAATTGAATGTTACTTCATATGAGCAAATAAATAAAATGTAGTAACACCTTAAAATCGAGAAACTATTACACATTAAATGAAGTGTTTTTTTAAAAATCGATCCCAGCCGTCTGTCAATAGTTTGAATCATATCCCATGAAAACTATTTGTATTTAAAGCACCAGTTTTATTCAGTTATCAGACATCTAAAGAGAAAAAACAATAGTGTTGAGCATTAGTGAGTTATTATAGCTTTCTGACAGAACTGCAGCATTAAATGACACACCAACATTAACTTTCATAATTTTCCATGTTCTTTTAACAGCCTAAGAAAAAAGGTCTCCATCCCATTCATATCGACCACGATCACACATTCTCACAACTGAATCCCCTCCCCCCAAAAAAGCTTTATTATAGGAGTTGTTAAATTTCATATCCAAAAAAATACGAGTAACCCTGATGAAGCTGCAATCCAGTGAGGTATGTTCTTCATATGCAATATATTTATGAACATCAAGCTGCAGACATATGAGTCATCATTTAGTGTATGACTGGGACTACTGCGTGCAAAACAATAAGGAACATCAGTCACAAGATGCAACCAAGATGTGAGTAATGGTAAAGCTCAGGGATTACCAAACTGCTTACAGGCTCATATTTGAAGTCATAAAGCAGGCAGCATGGCAGAATAACCCCGTTGTAAAACAAGTGATTTGCAGGAGTTAATTTCAAGATTCTCTCTCAGTGAGCTGTCACAGATACTGAGGAGTAAACAGTTTACACAAAAGCTGATGGCTGTAAGAGCACGATGAGGTGCTCTTTGCCTCATCGTCAATGGATATTGATGATTTGATGTCTTCAGTGCTGACCGCCGGATCCTGGGCCTGGACTGTGAACCTTTTAAAAGTAATCAATGGAGTCCTGGTGGCTCTTGGAGACCTGTATGTCTGATAGCTTAAGATCTCCTCCATAACATGGGAGTTTTTTCCAAACACGGAGGTGAATGTAATCATCTCCACCAATGTGGACCTGAAAGGACACCATAAACTAAGTTAAACAGGATCCTTTCATGTATTAAATGGTAAAGGAGAGTCTACATGCAGTGCCATCAAGTTGATATCCTTCAGTTGGGGAAAAACAATGTAATTAATGCTAAATATGGTTACCAGATGACCATTCTTTATATTTGTGGCAGAATTGGTGTCTTAGCTTCCAAAAGTATCCAGTGAATGCATTTTTGGGATCCCATATTAGGTGAAAGTGAAACAGATTTTCAAAAATTCTGTACAAATATAAATCCAAAAAGGACATAATGTATATATTCTGATACAACTATAATCTAGTCCGCTAATTAATTACATGTAGATCAATCGATCGCAGTAAACTACAGCTACTCTGATCAGGGGAGACCAAAGCTAAAGCTCTCTGGCTTGTATAAAAACTGACACTGCACATAATTTTGAACAATCACTTTTGAGGAAGTGTGAAAAATGGTGATGGCAGTAAGATGCTGTGAGCATGGTATTCTTTGGGAGGGACATAAAAATTGGCTAGACTTATTGGGGAAATGGGAGAAGCTAAATACAGATCAAACATGGAAGGAAACCTACAAAAGGTCCAAAAGAGCTTTGCAGAAAGTATATTCATGTGACATATTAGCTATTAGTCCAAAGAACAGAGAAATAAAAGCAGTGTCAATATGTAGCAGTAGTAAGAGTCAAAGTATAAACACCACTTCACAATTATGCACTACCTTCTCTTGGTCTGTTACGTTTCTAAAAGCATTGGAAAGTAGCAGAAACTTGTGGTTGTAACGTGACAAAATGTGAAAAAGTTCAAGGGATGCTGACTGTTTCTGCAGAGCACAAAGTATTAAGCCATAATAAATTAATAAATTAAAATGCAATAACTTGTCAGCTGTTAATTTTGAAACTTTATATTGAATGAACTGAATGGGAAAGAACTTCACTATCAAGGACAGGATGCTGTAAACTAAAGTTGAACTTCTATAGATAGAATTGCCTTGATGAAGTAGTTTGTCCCGGTCACAATCTGAGTCTTGTAGCTCTTGGCTGTAAAAACATCATAGGTCTTCCCTGCTTTTTCTTCCACATCGGACCTCACCTGAGGGAAAATAAGGAGACGGCATAAAAATGAAACAGATCACCGCACAGCCCAGAGTAGGAAGGGCTCATGTGCGAATAGGTGTGGCAGTAGACGCATGTGCTTACTTTATCACAGATCTCCTGAACATTTTCATCGGCCTCCTTTGTCTCACGGGATATCGCCCCACACTTTATGTCCATGGCAGACCTTAAAACAGAAATCAGACAAAAGTTGAGAAAACAGCTTACTGTGTGTGATCCCGACAGGAATTCAAGCAGAAACTGAGCTAATATTGGTGGACTGTACCATGTCCTTGAAAGAAGAGGGGTTGCTTTTTTTTAATGCTTTCCTGAGCAAATTCAGAAAATACTTGTATTTTCCATGACAACTGTTTACTTTACATGAATGATTAACTTGGCGTTGGAAGCTCTATTTGCCAGAAAGAAAAATAAAATAAATAGTTTAACACCAATTTTATTTTTAGCGTCCATCCACATTGCTCAGTCTTTTACAGAACAGCTGACTCTACTGAGAGGACAAACGGACTGTGCAAAGGTCTGCTATCTGTTATTTTTGTAAGGAAAACATGTCACTTATCACAGAGAATGAAAATGAAAACCAAAGATTTTATTGCAGGAATTTTGACAACTTGACTCAGAAGAAACTTCCTGTTTCCTGCTTATGTACCAGCAAAAGTGGGAGCAGGTTTTACAGGATGCAGAAAACAGATTTCTGCTTCTAAATACAAATATATATATACTTTGAAGTTAGTTCATCCATATGCTATTAAGCAATGGAGGTAAAAACATCAAGTTTGTATCTAAAAATTATTTTCTGTAGGAAATAATCCAGTATCTCAAGTCTAATAAATATGTTTTTTCTGTATAATAAATTATATTGATTATATTTGGAACAAAATATCTGTTGATTGGAATCATTAATAGGCTTCATAATGTAGTTTACTAGAAGTGCTTAGAAAACTTTTAACAAAAGTTTGATGTTGCTTTTATATCGTTTGACAGAATCCACTTTGCCTATGGTTTTCTATTAAATAACAAATATTTCTATTTGTCTAGACATGTGCATATTTAAATACACTTTATTCCACACATCTGGGATTAACAAGATGTTTTGTGCTTTGGATAAATTCTAAAAAGATCTGCTGTTACACTACTCCACCACAAGATAACAGCGTTTACATGTAGAAATAAAATAATCAGTAAGCTGAGAATTAAAAGTCTTTAATAATTAGGATATAACTAAAATAAAGCTTCCATCTAGGTCACAGTTAAGTTCGTCCCTCCTTTTCTTGGTTAAAGTTAAAACATATTCATCCTTTCCTACATTCTTTGCAATGTTTCAGGTCGCCAGAAGGTGGCGCACATACTTAAGCTGCGTCTGACTAGTACAACTCAAGAAATTAGAATGTTGTCAAAAAGTAAAAAAAACAAAAATGTGGTAAATTATTTCAGTAAGTGAAGCTTGTATCCTATAAATTTAGAACATTAAGTGAAATATGTCAGTCTTTAATTCTTTAAAACATCTGCAATCGAATAACTAAGCCCATTACTTTTTAGGTTTCAATGTTGAATAAATTATTAGGCACACATAAGTATGCATGTGTTTGGATTTTGAGAGGAAGCTGAAAACCAATACAGTAAAAAAACATTAAAGTTTCTCCAACAAAAACAAATTGTTTCATTGGAGAAGTGAAAAATCTCCAAGAAACAAAGGAAGAAGTCCAGTACTTTCAACATCTATTCTAGTAGACATTTTTGACATGTTTTGAATCCTGAGACCTTCCTTCCAAACTGAAGACTTTCTTGGTAATATATTCTCACTCTCAGGTTTGCATGTCAAACACTTTGGCAATCATTTCTTTCTTTTTCAGTACAACTCTAGTTCGATTTCTTGCGCACAGCTTTATACCAGTTTTATGCCAATTATGCAGGCAGGCCACCACTTTCTGGCGACCTGCCTGGTGATCTGTGATTGTCAGCTGGCTGCTCCTGTGCCACATCCAGCAGTGACCTCCACCCGTTATCTAACACTTCGTAGCTGCAGGCCTGGTTAGCTCTGAGAAGGATCCAAGAAGAGCTTAAATGCAAAAGACTTTATTTAGAGTCTCACACAGATCATTTATAAAGTTTTCCTTACAATTGTGAGTAACTTACAGTTGTAAAGTTTTTACAAAGCTGTTATTATAGCACAGTTTGATGCAAATATGAAATTTAAAATAATTCTTTTCTGTTTTTATAGTGCAGTGGATCAGTTTTGTCTAATTCCACATACTGCACCTAGGTACGTTTTTATTTAATTTAAATTACATCAAGTTTACTTTCTATAAATACACATGGTCTGACCTTTCAGACAACATGTATGGTCTGAAAGGTCCATACAGATGTTCCTAAAAACATTTTCTTAGATATGTGCTGTCATTTGTGTTGGTCTGTGAAATAAAACTTCAATAAAATCATTCTCAATGTTCAGATCTAAATTCAATTTTTCCCTACTCCATAAATTTATGCCAGTCTGGAATTTTGATTGAGAACCACACAAGATTTTCCTTCTTTGCAAATCAAACCTGGCTTATAACACCAAATCCCAAAAAAAGTCATGGGGGTGTGAATACTTTTGTATGGCCCTTCAAATTTGGAACCCAAAAAAAAAAGATCAAACTCAACTAATATTTTGGGCTACTTCTGCTATATTTGTCCATGCCATTGGGATTGGGATTACTTTGTTTAACCCCAAACATATTTAGCAAGTGAGCCAAGAGAACTCCATATTGCTAGCTTAAATAAAAAGATTAAACATAGTTTATTCTATTTGATAACTATTATATCTTTCATTTGCAAGCCAGCACTTGAAGCCCCTCTGGAGAACCCCTTGTTGCACATTAACAGATCTGATGTAGCGTTTTCTTGCAAATTATCTTTAAAGCCCTCAGATTTGTTTTGTGACTGCCTGAGGTGTCCGATTAAATGCTGGCCTGCAGTGCCTTGCTATCAGCTGTGGCTGAATGTTGTGCACAGCAGAAAATCCATTATGCTGCAAGTTTCTTTTTTTTCTTGTGCTTTTGCGACTGGCTGTGATATAATGCACAACTGAAAATGATTGTATGTGGGGAAATAAAAGATATCTGCATAAGCAGACTTTACAGCTTTATTGCAGCAGCTCATGTGGATGAGGATCTCCAGGGTCACTGACAGGATGCTTAAACAAACACTGAATACGACAGTGTTTGGCCTTTATAGTGATGCTTCACCAGATTCCCCGTTCTCCCATCGAATGGTCCATGACTTCCCCTGGGGGGATGAAACGTGGAGCTGCATGCAATATGTTTCCATCCAGCGGTGTTGGCAGATCACTAGAGAGCTGTGTTCCCTAACTGCTTTAATTTTGAAGACGGGAAGCCGCCCAAAGAGATTAATGAATTTAATAATACCAAGTAAAAGGATTAACCATGAGAATATCTGCTAATCAAAAAGGAAACGCCTTTGAAAATGGAAGCAAGCCGCTCCACTGGGAAGATGTCCAGCTCAAAGGAAGATTATGAAACCGTAGGATTTTTAGAAGGATGAGCCACTTACACTACACGCAATCCTAATATCACTCTGTTGTCTGAGAATTCAGTAGAGTAACTGTAGAGGTAGTGAGAAAAAAATAAGTTATCTTTTCATATATTGTAGCTAAGCATTTAGTTTCAACTGTATATTTGCACAGCCAGCACAAGAAGAGCTTCATTTTTAGAAAATAATGCATTATCAGAAGTCACACATCAAATGAAAAGGTAATGACTGTTCTGCGCAAATATGACCATAAATGAAGTATTGTATTGTGGAAGCTAAGGAGTGTGCAGTGTGTTTCTCTGCATTATAGCACATGTTTTATTCCACACGGTTATAAAGAAAGTATCTGAAACTCATTGTAGAGAAGAACATCAAATTAATGGGATGCTTAGTGGACAAAAATAGTGAGGCGATGTCTCATTGCTTAGATATAGAAATGTGGCGCTAATTCCAGCAAGACAAGATCTTGAGAATGTGTTGCTCAGCTGAGTGCTTAGGACATCCCTGTAGGCTATAAAAACAGCACAAGTGGGTAAGCTATAATCTGAGTTGGGAAAATATGCCACTTTGGCTCAGTAAAGCTGATGTCCAACTATTCAAGACTTACTGGGAGCTTTAAAGTAATAAGAGAGAAAGATACAGTCATTATATTTGTGTCGTAACATTTATATGATAGAAAAAAGACTAAATAACTGAAGTGTTTAATTTTAAAGTCAATGTGAATATGACACAAATGGTGAAAAAAAAGGGAAATTTATGTAATCAGGCTTTTAACACCTGAGTCTGAATAGGAACACATTATTACTAAAAGCAATTTGCTTGTGGTTTGTTTGAACTTTTTGCAGTATTGTCAGATAAATCCCTGCAGATTTCAACTATTGTTCCCGTTTGAATTCAGCAAATGTGTTTCAACTACAATTTAGTCCCTGCAGATCTCACCCAGAGGATGCTCTAGCTATTACTTACCACACATGCAAACATTGGGACATTTCAAACAGCAGTCTCATTTACTTTATTCCTCATCTCTTCTATTTCTTTTTTTTTTTTTAACTTTTATTCATCTCTTCTATTTCATCTTTCCTCAGTTTAACTAAGTAAAACTAGCTTAATAATATTACATGTTCTTTTGAAAAAGAATAACTTATGATTTTTGAAGATATAACTTTTTTTTGGTCTTTTTAAGAGCTAACATTTTACTTCTCTATATCCTAAATAAAGAAAAATAGAAAACCTTTACAAAATGAGAATGGATAACTTTTTCTCTCGAATATTGCTGTTTATGAATACTAACGTAAATAAAGCCCTCATTTTTCAAAACTTCTGAGAAGACAAACAAAAAAACAATACAAATAGAACTGTGCTTTTAGTGTCATTCTATTCCACTGATAAAGCGTGCATTTATAATTATATTTAAAGAAAATCATGAGTTAATTCTTGTAATCGACCAGAAGGGGCGGTGTTGCGGTTTAGTGTCGACAAAACCAAGAAGAAGTGGGGAAACTACAAATATTTCCAAAGAAGAAGAGCTTGTTTACAATAATACTTCCTAGGGTAACTAATCAGGGGATGATTGTGTTGCACAGCGGTCTGTCCAGCGTTCCTGCTCTCATCATGTTGTCCCTCCTGTTGACGCGAGGTTTCTGTCAGGCTGTCACTGAAGTCAACCGAAGGTCTTACCCGACTGTCGCTTCATTTATCCGGACTTACACGACCCCCAGCCCAACAAGCGGAGGAACACCCGACGACGGTAATTTCACAAAGTGAAATGTTCCTTCACAGCACCGGACTCTGTCCTTCATGAGTCACCTCTAAGCCCATCTTTATAAGGTCTACATACACGAGTGTGACAATGACACGTAACACCTTACTACCTGGTTTTAAGGTTGATAATTTATTTCATGGCATATATTTTTCCTTCAAGACACGTAAAATCACTTAAACTCTTTCGTCCTTCATTTTAGGATTCTGACATTTTTGGTTAACTTGGAGAAACAATGGTTAAGATAACTTACTGTAATGCAGCTTTGGCTGTTGCGTCATGAATTACAGTAAAACTGAATAAGTGGTGGGTTTTGACACCTGTGTAATAACTAGTTTAGCGTTTCACGGTTGTTCACTCCATGGTGCGTTCAAGTCCGCTTGTACACTAGACTATTTTGACAATGACAAAAAAAATATACATCATGCAAAGTCCACTTAGCTCCTTGATATTTAGTACGTTAGGTTTGTTTTTATGTAACAGTTACTATGGATTTAAATTTCATGACATTTAGGCAAGACGTCTTGTTTGCATTTCACCTGCTTTTTGAACTAAATACAGCAAGTTGTGTCCCTTTGGCATTCTTTTATGTCATTTCTGGCATGAAATACAATTTTATCCATACTTTTGTATCTATTTGATCCTTCTTCATTTTTTTGTGTTCACATCTTGCAAAAAAGACTTGGTTTTTGCTTTCCAGTATATAATCCGTGTTTCTCATTCCTGGTCCTCAGGGACCGCTGCCTTGCATATTTTAGATACAAGAATAACTGATTCAAATGATTGCATGACCTCCTGCAGCCATCAAGTGTTCCAGAAGCCTGTTAATCACCCGCTCATTCAACTGTGGTGTGTTGCAGGCAGAAGGAAAACTCAAACTCCTAAAGCAGTAGATGATACCTGAGGACCAGAATTGAAAAACGCTGTTCTAATGTACAAGTTTGCAAATATGGGTTTAAGGATAGAACTTGCCTTAAGTTTTTATCAAGCAGAAAACAGAAATTAGGATCAATGTTACTGCCAGTCTAAGACACACCCAGTCTCTGGTAAATAATCTGGTTGGTGTATATGAGATAAGTGGGAACAAATTAACTCTTCATATTGGTTTTGAAGGGACTTTTATTCTTTACACTGCCATTTAAGAGGTTAAAGGTTCAGACAATACATTGTAATCTATTCTAGGGACTTCAATTAAGTGCATTTTTGAGTGTATTGATTGTGTTAATTTCTATGGCATTAAAACAAAATTTTTTCTGACTAAATAACAGAGATGGACCACAAACTGCCCCCAGAGAGATATGTAATTATTTTCAAGTAATTATACATGTCAACACAATCTCATTAAAGTTCTGATGACTTGACAATTTCTTTACAATCTTATTATTTTCTAAAATTATCTATGGACTCAAACTACCAGTTAGTTCCATAACACCTCATAAAATGCTGTAAAATAATTAAGCCAGATTGTCAATACGGTCTTAGTCTACTCGTTCCTTAATAGCAAAATGGAAAAAAAAATATTTATACAGTTTCACACAAATAAATATATGCAAGTAAAGAAAATGATAAGACAAAAAACAAATTACCCTAGACATTAAATTAAAGGTATATCATAACAGGGCAAAAGCTTGTCTGGAAAAAAAACTGCAACTGATTTTATTCTTTTAAAGTCATCTCTATTTAAGTGAAACATCATTTCAAAGGAGGAATTTCCTTTGATAACCATTCTAAGCATCATGGTGTTGAAAATTACAACATCTCTGAGATATATTAAGAGTTTACTAGGCAAAAATGCATGAAAGGTGAACAATAAGTGATTATTTCTTCTTCATGGCAGTGGCAAGTGGATGAGATATAGTGAGCAGCAAGGGACCCTTTTTAATAAGTTGGCCATAATGGTATGTTACTGGTCTGCAGCAGCCAGCATTTCCTTTCGCCAGCACCTTCTTTTGAGCAAGGTATTGAATTCAGTAGGAGAGAGCGGACAGGTAGGCGCATCATTTATATGGAACTCCATCAAACACGACAACGACAAGCATTGTTTGTTCCACTGTCTGCATTTTTCTATTTACTCCTTCAACCATTTCTTCGTAGAAGCGTCGGAGGTGACCCCCTCACAGCTGAAGGCCATGCTGTCAAACCGTAACATTCAGCTTTTTGATGTGAGGAATCCAGATGAATACCAGGGAGGCCACATTCCTCAAGCTGTCAACCTGCCATGTAGGTCACAATACATGTACAGTCTAGTTCAGAGCTGTTCTTCTGGAAATTTACATTTACTTTTCTTTTTGTTTTTTTCTGTGTGACATTACCAGTGGATACCGTGGAGGAGTCTCTGAAGCTGCCTCCTGAGAGCTTTAAGCAGAAGTTTGAAGTGAAGGCTCCTGGAAAAGATGACGATAATATAGTGTTTAACTGCAGAACCGGCGTTAGGAGTGGCGAGGCACTGGGCATTGCCCGTCGGATGGGATTTCACAGGTGAAAACAGGCAGATTTTCGTTTGCAAGAACCTTGACAAACTGGTTGTTCACTAACAGGAAGAGCAGGAAAAGAGATGATCTTTTTATTGCATGTGTCTTTTTCTCAGGGCAAGACACCTGAAAGGGGGGTACGTTGCATGGGTCGAGCAAGAAGGAAATTGAAATCACGCTAAAATCTACTTCATGAAGCAGAATGTCATCATTGTTCACTTTGGCAGCTTGCAGTGTTTAGGCTGTTGAAAGCAACAGTTAGCTTTGCACGCTTCTTATTTTAAAGTTACTAAATTTTATGAAATTATGCATTGCACTTGAGTAAATATAGCAAGTGTCCTTTTTATTCAAAATAAAATCATTGGAGGTGTGTTAAATTTGAACAAGTTTCATGTTAATAAAAGATTTTTAGTAAAAATGTCTCTTTCTAGACTTTTGCTTTGAAGGAATCTTACAGGAGTTCATTGTGAGCATGTTCTATATAGGAGAATCGTTTTTTGAAATGCAAGTTTGATATTTTGATATCTACAGTGCCTACTGCGGTGAAAAAATTCAGGGCTGTCAAAAGTTCAATACACAAATGATTTGATAGCCATAGCATAATGGAAGTTGACCTTTCAGCCCTCAATGGCAGTGCATTAGAAATCATTTCATTTTAGATCAGCCACATGGGATCAGGGGTACTTCAGAAAACCACTGACAATCATCATAGTTCAGCACAAAGTCCTGGAAATGTCACCTGAAACTGGATGAAGCAAGAACAAATCCATATATCATTTCAAGTGGAAAGGCATAAGTGCTCTGCACGAAGGCCAGAAAGAGTCTAAATGTGATCGATGGTCAAATGAGTCAAGATTTCTTTGTGGAATGTAACCAATTGTGCCAGTAATGCTAAAGGGACATTAGAACGCTTTAAGTTCAAAGGCTAACCTGGAGGATGATATGGAGGTGTGTTGTATATGAATGAGTTGCAAAGACAGTGTCTTGCTAAAAATTGATGCCCTTTATTTCTCCTTTTTTTGCCACAACCATTTTTATGTGTTTCTTTAGGACTTTATGTGATTGTGACAGACTATGACAAATAGTACATACTGTCGTTATGAAGTGGAAGGAAACTGATATTCTTCTAATACCTTTTTGCATATGAAAGCCCTAAACATATGAAAGTATTTTTATATATGAAAGTATGTGGTTTGGAAAAGACTTTTTACAAATCACATACTTTAATTATTAAATGATTCAGCTGGTTTGTAATTTAATCTCAGCACAAGCACTGCTGTTGAATGAAGGACTTTCAGGTTTATCCAGAATATCAGAAAAACGAAGTCAGAAGAATACAGCAGAAAGGTCAAGGAGTTTGTGGTGTACAATCAATTATCTGAAACGGGAAGTCGTGTCGCACAGCTGCAAATCTATCAAGACATGACAGTCTGCTTAAACTGACAGGCTGAGCAGGGGAGACCCACTGAGCAAACCTGAGTGCATTACTTCAGTATTTCCTACTTCAGCTTGTTCTACAATATTTGGAAAACCATGTTTCAGTCTCCTTCCTCTTCACCATTATGCCCTACTTTGTCTATTGCATAAAATCCTATTGAAATATGTTGATGTAGTGTGACAAATTTGAAATAGTTTTAGGGATGTGAAAACCTTTACAATTCAATTTATATTTTGTCTTCCAAGGAATCAGACTTATTTTTATAAACTTATAAAGAAGTCAAAATAAAGGAGTATTACAGTTTTTCTTTAAAATTTGCTGGTTTTTATATCCAGTTTAAGTTCAGTTTCTGTACCCAAACATCACAGCATATTTTAGTGTGTAAAACTAAAAAACTTTGAAAAGTGAACAGACGAAATGTCTAGCCTAAGAGTCGTCTAAAGCAGATTAAAAGTATTTGAAATTCATCCTTACATAACACTGAAAATCCAATCCAGTAAAGATCTGAAAAACAAAGCAGAATCCTTCATTGATTATTTAGTTTTCAGCTATCATACAGTACTATTTGTATCAGAAATAGAATTTGAATGTCAAATTGTATTTCTGTTGTACATTCAACAGAAGGAAAATGGAGAACAAGCTTAAAGTCTTTGTTCTTTAAAGTTGGTGCTTCACTAAGTTGATTGTTGTTTATTGAGGAAGCACTGAATCATTGCTTGATCTTACAAGTATTTTTATAACTAAATCATTCGAAGGTCATGTATATTTGGATACAGTAGCGGAAATGAGTGATAGAAAACAGTAAGAAAGCAGCCAACGTTCAAACGAAAACCTTAAAAGAACTTCAGAAAGCCTAGAGAACTTTTAATCAACACCTTTTCCAAAGATTACAAGATAGTCTACCCTTTCAGAAGTAAAATGTAAAAGAAATGGAGATAATTCACATTTTTTGCAGTTTTCTGCATTGAAGTGATATTTTTCCGTCGAGATCTACATGGTGGTCTTAGCAGGACAATGTCTTGCAATATGGACATGTGCCTGACAGTTCTGCTTCAGAACTGATAAATGGAAGAACCAATCAGATCAATTCAGATTCAATTTTTGTATCATTTAAACAAGTGCTCACGTCTACTTAAATAATGCAAAATGATCATTTTTGTTACATCTGAAAAATTATCCACCCTCTTACTGAGCTCCAAATGTGTCTTGTTTGGCTGTTGAATGCCTATGAATGACATACTATTTCCTAAATATGCCCAATGAGGTTCTGACCAACAGATACTGAGTCAAAGATTTTGAAATTGAAGATATTGTTTTTATTATCTTTACTGCTTCTGATCTTATGGAGGTTATTTTGATTGAGTCTATCCTGTGAAGAGTGATCAGATAAAATTTTATAAAATGCTAAGTCATTGAAAGTTATTGAAAATTATCTCATGAAGTTCATTTGCTCTGTTTTTAGCCCGGCCTCAGAATGACCTGCTGGCATAGTTTCAGTGAACTCTTAGGAATTGTTCAGTCACAGGGCAGCTGATGTCTCTGTTGTTCTGATTGAATTAGAGGAACAAAATGCCCCTTCTGGGCCTCTGTGCAGGCATTCCTTTACAGTTAAAATCCTGTGTTGTAACATATAGCTGTTTTCTTACATTTTTTGGACAGCATTTTGATAATCTGTTATATCATCAAACTCATTTAGAAATAAAGAAGCATCATAAGAGAAGATTGGCGAGTTTTTAACTCCTAAAAATGAAGTTTTGGGTTTTGGTTTGAATGTTTGGGACAACAACAGGTTGACCGTATTGTCCAAGGGATTTGACTCATTCACAATTTTGACTCAGAAGAAAGGCATGAATAAAGAATTTGATGTTGGCCAACCGAAAATGTTAATGTTTTGATCAAACTCTGCACATTTTAATCCAACTAGGAACCTGTTGACTATTTGCATAACCTTGAAGCAACATATTTTTTATAGCTTTCACAAATGTGTTTTTTTCCCCAAGTTTATTTAGACAGTCGTGACATGCCATGACAGTATATGACATGAGACAGATAATCCGTGAGAAAGTCAAGCTCCTCCGCCTTCTTCCAGTTCTACCATAGTGGGCTGCAAAAATGCACCACCCAATCAGAGCCAGGCAGAACTAAGACCCTCCTCCTGGCTCTAATTGGTTGCTTCTGACCGACTGGTGTATTTCTGCAGTTAGTTCTGGGAGCACTGGGAGAGGACAAAGGAGGTCGAGTTTTTTTCCACAGATTATGTTTTATATTATGTGTCACAATATCAGGATAATTTTATCAAATATATAGAAAACATATTTTTTAAATAAGTTACATACTGCAGCTTTAATGTTTTCCCAATAAAAGTTTGTAAAACCTCTAAAATGTTTATTATTCATTTTACTGAATACCATACAGTGATATAGAAAGTTTGGGAAGACTATATTTTTGTCTGTTTAAAAACTTTTGTTCATAACTGTGGTGTTTGACAGATAGAAAATGGTGTTTCAACCAATAGATGGCAGCAAAGTGTAGGCAGATTTAAATACACATTTCCCCCCACCCCCAACTCCATTCCTTTATTATTCTTGCAGCATTGTTCTCTAAGGCCTGACCTTCACACCGTCATTATCCCAGACAGATATAGACCCTGGCAGTAAGACTCTGTGAGGAGCTATCCAGGGTCTGATCTTCACAAGGTCCCTCCTCATTCAGGTAGACATACCTTCTTTCGTCCCAGCCCTTTCAAGCCTCTTACTTCCATGAAAACAGTAGGAGGGCTGCGACTGGCCGCATGTAAGGTAAGTAGTTGGGAAGAGAATCTGTTTTTTTTTTGCTCCCGTTTTAAATGTTCGACTCATCAAGACAATAGCAAGTTTAGGACAAGCTGCACACTTCCATTGGCTGCCACTAATGGGAGAGACTGGGATGGATCTACTGAATGTTACATGATGTACCAGGAAGGTAGGACTGATGGAGTCAGAGTTTACTGGTTTCCAGTGTTAAGTCCAACTTAAGCACACCATATGGGTCTCAAACACCACTTTAAGATTCATATCCTCAGCTACAGTACACATTAGGATTCTCCCCAGCTTGCCACAAAGCACGTGGGAAATTTGCTTTTGAAGAGCAGAAGGGTGGGTCATGTTTCCTTTGAGCATCAAGGACATTTGGACACTTTCACATTAGTTCAATCACAAAGTCGTGGGCAGCTTGAAGTGAAAAATGATCTGCTGGACTTAGTTGCCAACTACTGCTGTTACAGTCCATCAACTTCCTGCTGCTCGGTGCTGTTTTTTGAAGAAAAAAAATGCATTTCACTGTTCCGTTATAGTGAAATTTAGACCTTGTCTTCCTTTTGTTGACTAAAACTGGAAATTTGAAACTGTTAAAAGACTGAAAAAGTGCTTGAAAGACTGAAATTGTGCAACGTGAAATTTGATCTAATAATACTTTTAATTTGGTTTGTTCGTAATGATGTACGGAGCCATCAACATTCTGTGATATAGGTACTTGAAAACACAAACTTAGATACAACATGTTGTTTTAAAATATTGCAAAATGATCATGTACATTTTAAGTCATCTCAGTTCTACAATTTTGAGTAAAAAAAATCCTGAAATTCTGTTTTTTTGTCTGTTTGTTTTTGTTCTGCTGTAGCACCCCAAGTTGATCTCTTTGCTTCTTCTGACAATATTTCAAACACTTCAACATCGACACCAAAGAGAGTGAGATTTGGGATTATTTTTAATTTCTGCAGCTACCAAAAGTTCAGAATTGCAGAAACTAAGTCAAAAATTTTGGTAGCAAATCTAGGGTCCAAAAGTTTATTTTTGAACAATTTCATTTGTTTTCTTAATGTTTGTTTTGATAAGAGCCATTTACCAGATTGGTCAGGAGTAACTTTTGAAAATAACCTTGGATACTTTCGACTTAGCCTACATTTCTGTATCAAATACTTTTTTGTTGATTGTATTTTCATCTAAAATGGGGTGCTGTCATTAGCTTTACATAGAAAACCACCAGCAGAGATAAAGACTTGAAACATCAGTGCAATTATTCTACATAATTGCGTTTCTCTTAATGAAATGCATTACTGAAGTAGCTCAACTTTTGAAAAATATTTTGATTAATTGACAAGACTATAAGCAGCCACCCGTCCGCCACCCCTTACAAAACGTTTTGGAATCGTCCCTGGTGAAAAAAGGTGCGACAGTCTCAGCATTTTTTACCCCCATTCCCAGCCTGCTCTCATTTGACTGGTCCTCTCATTTGCTTGTTTAATGAGGCCAACATTAGGCTATTTTCGTTTGAACGCCTCTTCAAGCAAAGTACAACCCAGGCAGGCTGAGGGCCATGAAGGATACTAATCTTGGGCGAGGCAATTAATTAGTTTTCATTTTTTGCGTAAGTAAAAACTGTTCATTTACTTGCGCATAATATCTGCGCCTGCTACTCCAGTTACGCGCCTCCACTACGCAAAATAAATAAATAAATAAATAGGAGCAGAAAGCGTGTGAATACCTGCCACAGAAGCGCAGAGATTTCGGTAGAGATGAAGTAACCAGCTTGGTTTCTCACAGAGCTCCTTTCATTTACATCATCCACCCTGCGCGCAATGGCACGGAGCGCTCCTCCGGCTGGAGCTGGAAGCTATGACCGGGCAACTTTTATTTCAGCGCGGATAAAGCGGCTCCACGATGGCATCTGATGAATCCTCCAGTGGGAAACGGTAACAGGTATGGAAATGTGTGTGCACTTTTTGTTTGTGTGGGAGGAAGACGCACCAATTACCGCATCATGAGCAATAAAAACGTTTAAGCTGTATTCCTCGCTATTTTGTGTCTCAAGTTGGCTTTGCAACTGAATCATATTAACAAATAATTATCGCAGATTTATTTGACTTCAGTCTTTTACAAAAGTCAGATTCCAAGTCCCGATTAGGCGCTTCAATCTCAAAAGTTAATTATGGCGCTTGCAAATTAAGATTTGATCAATCTCACATTAATTTAACCAGGAACAAACATATTCCTCAGCGAGCTCTTGATTGCAAATAAATAATTAGTGTTTTGTAAGTAGTTTAGAAGATTCGCACCCATTAAAGAACCTAAACCTCTTGCAGAATTCAGAGTAAATCAACTATGAACTGAAAGGTTTGTCATTGGGGCTGCAGATTGTGTCATGACGCACAGCGTAAAGATGAGCATCGTTTTCGAGTGTAAATAAATCCTTTACTTCTTTCAAATTAAAAATTAATGTTTGTTCATGAGCTTACATTCCATGCACTTTCACTAAAATGATTTATGATTTCCATTTTGTGTACATGTCAAACATCATTTTATGTGATAAATTCACCAATGCACTCCAATTAGGAGATTTGAAGCTGATCTGTCTCAGTGTCTCATCTTCGTCGGCTTCTTCAGTGTGATACTAGATCCATTTGAGAACTGACTGGAATAAAAGACCGAGGAAATCTTCAAAAACCTGGGTGCCATCCAGGTCTAAATCCGACCCATCTCTCTCTGTCTCTCTCTCTCTCTCTCCTTACATTTCTGCAGTTCAGGGAGAGAGGAGAGGAAAGGACTAAGATGAATAAGATGGATCTGCTTGTTTAGCACTTAGAGTAGATATTAACAAAAACGTTTTAGGATGACAGGGTTTTGTGATGTAAAAAAAAAAAGTGACCATGACAATGTGGCATTTATTCTAATGGGACATTTATCCTGTGCAATATAAAATTTATATGAAAATGTAAAAATGTGTTTGCACAAGTTTGTACGTCTTATTTAAATACCCATCATCAGTTTTAAAGAACCTGATCAGCTGCAAATTAAGTGAAATATATATATATATATATATATATATATTTAGCTTTTCTCCTTCTTATGAAAACCACTAGATAAGATCATGATGATGCACAAAGGTGCCAGTCAGGAGAAGGATAGAAAAAAGATCCACAGCAACATATATGCATGTCATGTATATATAGTACTGTGGCAAAGTTACATGTTTCAGAAATCCCTTCTCTGTATGTAGCAAAATCTGCTGTTCTCCTCTTCCATGTAAGTCACAAAGGAGCTCTACTCCATAGTGTGGACTAAGGAGTAGAGCTGAAAGAAAGACGTCCTTTCATTCAAAGGGACATTCAGGCTTGGCAAAAACTTATGAATGCTTTGTAGGAGAATGTATTCTAGTCTGATTAAACCAATCTTGAACAATGGACTGGCTCTTACCAGGCTACGTGTCCAAGCATTTATCCAAAAATGCCAAAAGATTGACTTAATTTGAAGAAATTCACAGTTCCAGAATGGCTGGATTAACATTCTAAACCAAATCTGACAGAATATTTGTGAGGTTGTCTAAAGAAAACCATGGATAAGAGATGTATTAACAAGATGGTGGATGTGGAGAACTTTTGCAGGGTGAGTTGGGAAAGTCTTACCAAGTCATAGTTTGGGAAGCATGCACAGGTGTGAGCACCACTACTAGTCTGACATTTGGCTTGAGGCCATGCCGGCAGGTTTCAAGAGTAATGAGAGGGAAGAGGAGGACAGGAGGTGTGGGCCTGGAGCCAACTGGACATCTCAGAGATGCTGTTTGGACTTGTGATGTGCTCTAGAGTGTGCTCCTAGACCCACATTAAAACAAATCTCTGATTTAACAGTTTTACAACACAACGTCTGAACTATAAGGAGGGAAAAAAATTGTTTCATATGCAAGACTTCTGCTGCTTTAAGCATTTTTTTCTGCTGTGTCTTTATTTAGGTAAGTGCACCTATCAGAGGCACAAAGGCAGACAGTATTGCCTCCATTCCTCATTGAGCAGGAAAACTGAAACAATGTTGCATGGAAACAGAAGTGATGCACAGAAAATAGCAGTTCAGCTGGGATTTCAACCGTTGCGTTTTATTTATCAGTTCATCTGACTGCTGTTGCTAAGAGGCAGTTTTCCCAGAAGGTTCTTTGTTCTGTGCTCTCATCATCAGAGGACAATTTTGCTGTACTTATCTGACTAATGAGCTGTTAAATGAAATATATTGTCCATGTTTGCATGGGAATCCGAACAAGAAAATGTTGTGTGACAATTGGTCGGGCACTAAACAATGCTCCTTTTATTTGTTTGGACAGGTTTGCCAAATATCTCACCTCCCATGTCACCGGAAAAAACCCATAGCGATGTTTAGCAGCGCAGAGCGGCTCTGGAACGAGTCGGACCGCCTTGGATGGGATGAGAAGAACGAGTCGGATGCGTCCGGGAGGGATGAGGGGGAGCGCAACTACTACGCCATGCTGTACTCCCTGCTCATCCTGGCCATCGTGTTTGGGAACGTGTTGGTGTGTCTGGCTGTGTTGAGAGAGCGCTCGCTCCAGACGACCACCAACTACCTGGTGGTCAGCTTGGCTGTGGCCGACCTGCTGGTGGCGTCACTGGTCATGCCTTGGGCCGTATACCTGGAGGTGGGTACCTGGCCTGGTAAATGTGCTTCAGCAAACCTACTGGAGTATCTGTAGGTAGTATTGAGCCCAAGTATACCTGTGGAGTGGCAACAAGTATTTGCCTGCTTTCAAATGTCTGCTGTCACTTTTAAATGTTTCTAATAATAAAACAAATTTGATATGAAAATAGCACCTTCTAAGTAGAAACAAAGTGCAGATTTTCAATTATATTACTTATCAAGTGAAAAATGCTATCCAGCTCAACCTGACAATATATCTTAAATTATGAATTTAATTATGAACTGTGATTACCCAATCTTTTAGGTTCAGATGTCATGTTGTTAAAAAAAAAATTTTAGTTGGCCTTGTTTTGTAGTTTCCACATTACTGTACTTCGTTTTCCTATATGCATGAATACATTTGTGGATCCTAATTTTCTTGATTAATATCATTATCTCTTAATTTGCTAAATAATTACTTGGTGATTTACTGGCTTCGGTGACGTCTTGGTCCTAATTGGAAATGACTAATCAACTGTGAGAGCTCCGGAGAAGTAAAGGTTAAATAGAAAATGGCTATTTGTCCTAATTAATCTTTATTTACCAGTTAATTGTTAATTTCCTCAGCACCTCACATCATGTAATTCGCTACTTGGCAACCCCAGTTCATGTTCAGGCAAACACAAGCCTTAAGCATCTATATTTCATCATAGAAAGACTTCACTCTGAAGACGAACTGTATTACAGTCATGTTTATATTACACAGGCATCCTTGAAGCGACTAATTGTGTTGTGGTCTGATAATCATCTGGTATAAAGTGCGATTATGCTTAGTATATAGGCACCCCACTGGACAAAGTTTGGTCCAAATCCTGAGAAAGTAATTGGTTTTCAGAAAATTCAGCCGCCTGTCAACTTCATTGGCACATAGAGAGAAAAAACTGAAAAATCAAAGATGAAAACCTCCTTTGGACAGTAAATATAGTTAGGTAAGAACCTTAATTGGGGTCAGTCATGAGTTTTAACTTCCTTGTTGTTATGCTTTCCAAGGTTTTTTTTTTTTTTTTACGACTTCATTTTTGATTTGAAAAAGAGAGGGACAGAAAACATACCAAGCTAAGCACTAAATACCTTTAAAAGATCACAAAAGCTGCCAAAGTAAACACAATCAGCTATAGGGTGAAAAAGACAGATTGTGTTATTGCGACCACAGGATGCCTGGTTGGCTTTTGTATGACCGTTTCTGCAAGAAATGTGATAATCACTCCTTCCTCTGTGGGCGTGAACAAATCATGCGCCTCCTCCCATGCCACCTTATCCTTGGTCGGTTGAGTTAAGCTACGACCTGTACCTTAGTAAAGAGCTTGTATTGGCATCAGGAAATGAGCCTCTCCTTAAACAACTCATCCTAAGTGATGCTACTCAGCGTCTGAGAATGTATGACTTGTCTACTGCAACAGCTCTGTTTTAAGAGCAGAAGTACAGGACCTTGGAAAAGTATCCACACCCTTTAACTGTGTTCACATTTTGTCCTACTGCACCCACAAACATTAATGTATTTAATTGGGATTTTATGTGAAAATAGTCTAAAATTTGAAAGTAGTCTAAAATTTGGACTAGAAAGAAACATGTTTGTAGAAACATGTTTGCTGCTATTAGAGCTGCAAGTCTGTTGTGTGATGTCCTCAGCAGCTTTTCAGCTTCATAAACAAAACGTTTTTCCAGTTCTTTCAAAATTATGTCAGATTCATTGAAGGGTATCTCAGAAGAGCATTGATTTTAAGTGTTACAAAAGACTTCCAACTGTTTTATAAAATGAAAAAGGCTTTGAAATATAGACTAGATCATATTACTGCTTTGTTAAGGTTTGAAGGTGAGCCTTTTGCCCAAATCTGATTGTTTTGCAGCCTTTAACAAGTTTTCATACAGCATTGCCCTTTATTTAGCTCCAAACATCCTCCTATGCACCTTACTTGTGCTTGCAAAAGAAATGAATTGTAAGATAACGATGCTGACATCATGATGGGGATGTTGTGTGTTTTACAGTGTTAGTTTTTGCTTCTTTGTGCTCTATATGGCTTGTATGAAATTGAACACAGTATTGCTTGGGGCTTTTTTCCAACCGTGATTTGCCATGTTTATGTGAAGTCTAAATTTGTGGAGTGAACCATGGTCCTTTTGGCTGCTTCTCTGAATAATTGCTCTCATTGCCTTGCTGTCAGTTTAGGTGGACAGACACTTTTTGCTCGATTTGCAGTTCAGACACGCTTTACATTTCAGATAAGAGACTGAACAATGCTCTTTGAGATGTATTATTTAAACTTTTTCTAAACCTTACATCTGACCTGGTCTTGGTCTTCACAGTGATGTTTGTTCACTAATGTTCTTTACCAAGCCTTTGCACAACTAATAGATTGATATTTTTACATGTGTCTGTTTACCAACTAGAGAAATCCTCAAGGCAACTGGTTTCTCTACCTTTTATTAAGGTGATTCAAAGCAAAATGGGGGTGGCTGAATATTTTCACATTTTCACACAAACATTTTGAAAATGTATAATTTCCATTCATTCCACTTTTTCATCACTGCTTTGATGTAATTGCACAAACTCTACATAAAATATGTTTCATTTTGATGTTATAATGTGAGCAATGTGAAAACTTTCAAAGGCTCTTCCTTTTATAAGTATGAGCCTAAAAGTTAAGTAGTTTTTAATCTTTTATATAATTCCTTATTAGGGTTTGATCTATCTTAATTAAAAGTATAGATTTATAAAGCTTTTATCTTACCAGTTTATATCCGTTTAATATGTCATAAAAGCTTTTTTCAAGGAACTGTGGAACAAAAAAAAGGTCATTCTTTTGCAATACCATGTAATACCAGGCAATTTAATTAAAAACTGAGGGTAATTTCAATGTCATCCAAAGTCTGTCTAACATTAACCAACTATGGTGTTTATGAGTCCACCATTTGAACAAGCCTGAGTAATGATGGTGTGCATTGGCAGGACTAGAAGGAGAAAGCTACAGTTCTCAGAAAAGATCTTTGCTGCCTGCAGCAGTTTACTGAAAACAGCATCAACGAGGTGGAAAGTTGCTGAAAAATGTGTTCTGAATAAATGATGAGCACAAAATGAAACTTTTGGGTCACAGACACAGAATTTCTGCAACTATTTGGTTCATCATTGTGAAAGGGACATTGTTCAGGCTATCTACCGCTACATCAGGGCTCAAAGTGACTTATCATTATCTCTAGCTTCAAATAAATTTGGTCTGTAAAACGCATCAAGACGTTTTATCAAAGTATTATCAAAAGAAAATATTGTCAATGTGGTGAGCTGTACTTGCCAAAGACTTGACCTTAATCCCACAGAAAAGAAAAAACTCAATGAAAGAATCTCTGAATTTGTGTGAAGACACACAAAAGGGAGAGTGAAAGCTTTTCTAGTGAATGAAATGACTCAGCTTCTTCAGTCCAACATCTTTCATGTTGGACTGAACGATTCTTTCCCAGTAATGAAGGAACACTCATTCACTTGAAAACTTTCCCAACATTTTTCATTTATTCAACATCTTTTCAAAAAAGTAAGCAAATGTCCAAACATGGTATCTGCTTAGATGTGTTTCAGCAAGTTGTTTTTTATTTCAATTTGAGGTTTGCCTAACAGAAAAATCAGCAATTTTTTTGGTGATTGATTTAATGCTTAAATTACAACCCAAATCTTTTCATGTGAATGTTTTTTTTCCCCCCGTCTTGAAATTTACTATGTATCTGCCAGACCACTATTTCCATTCCTGCTGTGTCTTTAGACTGGGACATGTTGCGCACCAACTTGCTGACAGCAGAGATAACATGTTCTAATGCGGCCACTGCGAGGCGCCTGCTGATCCTCACTGAGTCAACATATTCCATCATTGGACACTTATCAAATATGTACAAAAAGGTTTCTCACTGTTGTGGTGTGAAATGGAAACTGACAACCATGTTATGCATTGTGTACTGAATATGGGTAGAAGTAGATTTAAAGCCAAAAAGTTTTCAGAAAATGTGATAATTATCAAACCTTTTTTAAAGAGGACAATGTATGTTCTCTTTAAACAGAACAGACACTGATGAATGCATTCAGGGGATGAAACTTCGCAAAGCTTTACATCAAAATTTAATGTACCTTCAACTTTTTCACGTTATAACATCAAAATCAGCAGATTTTATGGCAGCCCAATACAAAAAACTGAAAAAAAATTATAGGCATAGTTTCTTAAATATTTTTCGACAAATAAAATCTGGTCAATTCATTCCAATAATATTGACATGTTTGAATTCAGTTACATAGATTTTAATTCAATCATGGCTATAAAACAAAGCAGTCAAGTTCAGTTCAGCATCAAATGTTTTCCCAGTCGACTGGAGGACCCTTCAATCCCTCGTCCTAAATGAAAATTTGGTGGCAGCTGACAGCTTAAATAGCGTGTTAAATCTGACCTTTGTGGACAGTTTGGAAGTACAAAGCACTTACTAAATAAAAGCCATAAAAGGCCCCAGGAAATATGCAGACATGTGAACATCTGGTTAGATGAGACCAAGGTAAAGTTTTTTGCCTGCATGCAAAGTGTTACGTGTGACAGACGACCAACACTACACACAATCCTAAACATGGTAGTGGCAACATCATCTTTTGGAAATGCATGTCTTCAGAAGGGCAGGGAACATGGTCAGAGTTCATTGAGTAATGGTACCAAATGCAGGACAATTCTGGATGGAAAAGGCTTTAGACTGGGGCAGAGGTCTACCTTCCAGCGGTACAATGACTCAGAGCAGGCAGCCAGGGCTACAACGGCTTTACTTTAATTCATAGCATGTTCAAGAACTTATGTTCTGAAAGGTTCAATTAGAAAAATTAAAATTCTCTTTGCGCAAAGCTTGTAGAGATTCACTACAAAAGACTTGAAGCTATAATTGCAGTGAGAGGTGTTTATACAAAACATTACTCAAAATGGACTGAATGCCAAATACAGAGTATACAAAATATATCAGAAACCACTTCACAGTCTTGCTCTACTTTCTGCTTGTTTGCCACTAAAGAATCCCAGTAAAATACAATTAAGATTGTGGTTGCAATGTGACAACATGTGGAAAAGCTCAAAGGGTATTAATAGTTTTGCAAGGCTGCATGCACAGCATTTTTGGCACTTAATATGAATTAACATAGGGCTGAAAACAGATTAAGCATCTCATTTATTAATTACTAATGGTGTGGGTCTGATTTGTGGTCTGACAGATGGAGAAAAACTGAGAAGAACCCAGATCATGGAAAATTGAGGCAGTGGAGCAGAAATACTGCAAACAAAAAAGCCAGGGATTAATATTAAGAGTGTCAGCAGAGCGGCAAATCCAAGGTGTTGCTGAAGCAAGACGAACAATGTCAATTCCAGCTATGATTTGGCAGCAAGCTGAGTGGAGTGCAGGGGCCTTTTGTTAGAGCTTGATTGTCGATTGGCTGCAGCTGGACATCCAGCTTTCACACAGGTGTTTCCACTCCTGCAATTAAGGCACAGTGGGGCAAGACGTTGGAGCTCTGCGAACATGAGCGGGAAGAGGCTGTGGTGTGATTCAGTAAATCAAATTTATATATAACCTGGGACAAGATAGTGTTTCTGAGGCTCATTTGCAAATAATAATTTTTATAAGTTGCATTTTAGTGGCCTCAAATTATAACACGTTTTGATCAGACAGACATTTCATGTATTTAGCAAAACAGTGAGAATCTTCATCAGTGTAGACAGAGCGTCTGCATTGTGTGACAAGTTTAAGTGATGTCATTTCTAGATAATTTTAGTAGTATTTACATTAGTATTTTTATTGCTTCTGTAACCATGGTGCACATGCTCAGTCTTTGAAAACAGGGAAGATTGGTTGCATAGAATTATTTAAATTAAGTACGTTCAAAATATGCGGTTTTAAATAGGAAAAAGAAAAAAAATTTTAAACAAAATATCAGTTATAGTAAAATTTGGTAGAGCCCAAATTTGACCTCATGCAGATTTCGAGAAGCAGTTCACATCTAAATAAAACAAAAGCAAAGCAAAAAATAAAGAGAAAATAGCTTAAACATACATTTTAGATGAAGGTTGTACAATTTTCTTTTCTCTATTGTCTCTGAAAGAAGAAACTGAATCATGTCATGGGATCATTTAAACCAACTCCAAAGGACACATTGTTGAAGGAATAGAAATTTGATTAGCAGCTCAGTATCTTAATAAACCACAAAATTATTTAAAAGTAATGTGAGTACTTGTAATGTACTCTGCACGTCAGATTAAGAAGAAAAAAATCAAACAAGACATAAGAGGATAAAAAAAATACTAAATAAGCCAAGCATAGCTAAATCCAGAGTGGGAGCCCTAGATTGAAACGCACTCAGTGACAGTGAGTTACATGGATAGATAGGGAAGGATGTGGCTTACACATCCTTGGGCCCTTTTTACAAACCCCTACACACGGATTGCAAAAATTGAGGGTGCAATTTATAAACTGTGAGAATCGATTTCTGCAAGCTCCATTTTTTTCCTGCTGCTGGCAAAAGCTGAGCTCCAAACTCATGAGAGGCAGTAAAGGTACAAAAGCTTGTCTCAGCCTAAACCTAGTAGTTTTTTTTTTGTTTTTATTGTAGAAATTGGTTTTGAGGAGGCCAGTAAATTCTTTGACAGGTTCTTCTCTGTACCTCATTCACCTCATCTTTAAATATTTATCAATTCCTTTCTTGTCTGTGCTACTTTGGGGAAACATCACAATGAAATTTGTGTTTTTCTGGCATGCTGATGCCGTTACTGCATTTTAACCAATCGAAAGAAACAAAAAAGTGGAAAAGGGGGCTCAGATGTTCAGACCCCGTGTGACCCAGTTTTTTGGCAAACCGCTTGATAGGCAGCGACATTTTCTTTTTCCTCTGTTAGTCTGATAGAAGAAAATACTTGCACTTACAAATCTTGTGCTGCAAGTAAGTGAGAGATTTCTGAGTATTTATTCTGTTATCTGCACATGATATTTTGGATTCCTACGTGTGTCTGCCACCTCTCTGTACACAAAGTACTGACTCGGAAATGAGGTGACGGCATTTGGATCCCATCTATCTCTGTCAGACAGCTATTACAGACTGGGGATGAGGGAGATGAAGGTCTAGTTGGTTTGGCTTGTTGTTTGTCCCCTTTTATGGAAAGCAGTAAGAGCAATTTAAGTCAGTGATGCAACGTCTTAGACACTTTTCCTCCTACAACTTTCTCTTTTTAGGATCAGAGTCATAGCTCAACTACATAACATGCACTTGGCACTACAGTGTCACTTCTTTGCAAAAACATTGATACTCCTTTAACATTTTTCACTTTCTATCTTGACAATCTTCAAGTCCCTGTAAAAAGTAGATTTTACAGGGATTTTATGCCTTAGTGGTGCATAATATTAAAGTGAAAGGAACAAATAATGATCTGAATGAGCTAGCAATTTCTATTTAGCCTCTCTCTGCTCTTTAATCTAACACCACTAAATAAAATACAGTGGAATGAAGTGCTTTCAGAAGTCACCTAATTATCAAATGGAGTGCACCTGTTTGTAATGTAATCTCTGTGTGAATCCAGTTGCCGGTTTTAGATTGCTAAGAGAACAAAAAGCCTCATGAAAACTAACACAGAAAACAAAAGAGTCTAGATGGGCGGTAGAGGATAATATTTTCAAAGACAATCTAAAACATACCACTAAAAATATATTGATATTTAGATAAAATTCTGTCTGTGTTACTTGCCCATTCAAAGTCCAGATCTCAATGACCTTCACCGATGCCCTCCATCCAATCTTGACTGAGTTCAAATTAGTTTGCATAGCAGAAAATGAACTAGTTTTAAGATTTGCTTCTATGATTGCAGCAAAAGACTGTTATACAAAATACTGACTCAGAGGGGCTAAAGGGTTAATCATTTTTAATTAAAATGAATAAATTTCAATTGCACTTCCTATTCATGCACTACTTCGTGCTGGCCTATCACTTATCATTTTGAAATAAGATGCAGGTTGTGTTTGTAATGTAAAAAATAAATAAAAGTATACAACATAAGACCATATGCAAAGCATAACTTAGCCTAGATGATAAATTGTAATTGAGTAAAAATGAGACAAAGCGCTGCGGCCCTGGCCTGCTTTTCTTCATGCACTGCTGGTTAAAAAAAGAAAAAGAAATGAAAAACACCTTTTGTGTGCTCAGTTTCCCTTTCCCCTGACCTTCTGTCACTTGCACGACTGAATGCATTCACCAGTGAGTCACACTTCATGGTGATGGAAAGGAAGAGAAAATGGGCTCTGTTAATCAGCCTGTCTGTCCTGTGCAGGTGGTCGGCGGCGCCTGGCTTTTCAGCAGGCTCTACTGTAACATCTTCGTCACGCTGGATGTCATGATGTGCACTGCCAGCATCCTCAACCTGTGTGCTATCAGCATTGACAGGTGAGTGCGGACCTCCTCGGTGCATTGACCGGTGACGACTCTCAGTCCCCTGGATGTTTTGAAGATTGCTGCCGGATGGAGACGATGTTTATGACTGTTTTCTTTCAGCTGCTTGTTTGGTTCATATGGAGAAAACTGAGCAAGTTTTTCCCACCTTAACGTTCTCCTGCAGTTGTTCCAGGGGACTTGTGTTAAAGTTTGCTGAGCATGTGCCCTACATATTTATATTATTTATTTGCTTAGTTTTCTTCTTGTGCAACAGTTACCATTTAATATCTCTCTAAGGTCTTTGTACTTACAAGCCTGAGGCATCAAGAGTACAGTAGAATTAGCAAAGGTCTACTCAAGACCCAGAGGTGCCGAGGGATCTATTTATACAGCTTGTATTATGGAGTGAAAACAGTCTCATAATTCACAAATGCATAGCATTTGTGAATTTGTGAATTCACAAATGCATAGCATTTGTGAATTTGTGAATTCACAAATGCATAGCATTTGTGAATTATGATTCAAATGCTACAAATGAATTCGTAGCATTTGTGAATTATGAGACTGTGCAATAAACACACTTGTGCATGTGTTTATTAAAAAATAAACACATGCACAAGTTCAAATTGATTGGAAATTTTCTCTAATCCACAAAGGCTGACAATGATGCATACAGGCTCAAATTCAAACACACACCCAAACTAATATTTAGTGTAGCGTCTCTGAGCTTTTTTCATGGGAAGTTCATTCTTTTTATAGCCGTCAGCAGCTGCGATGTAATTCTGGTTGAATATTTAATCACTCTTAAAGGGGAAAATTGGTAAAGCTCTTTCTGTTCCTGGTGGGACCTGAGTTTTAAATATAGTCTATACATTCTCCACTCAAGTAGGTTGAGGTCAAGACCATTTTGGAATTATTTCCAAATCATTTAGCTGCTAATTTGAGACAAAGTCTAAAGAATTCAGATACTAACTTGTGCATCCAACCAAGCCCTCAGTATGGTGCTACCACCACCATGCTTGAACCATTGAGTCTTAAAGTCTCCTCCAAACATTCTGCTTGTTCGTTTTGCCAAACAGTTCAATATTTGTTTCATCTTACAATAAGATAAATCTCCAGTAGGTATTTACCATGCTGTTGCACATAAAGGCATTGATTTTTTTTTTTTGTACTAATGCATTGCAGAAGAACTCAGCTTCAGCTCAGATCAGCAGCTACATGGTTGAAACTTTGAAAGTTATTTGTTTCACCAGGTCCGTTATCCCTAACACACATCTTAGCGAGTTTTGCACTGAATAATATATGCTAACATTAAGCTAAAAAAATGGGCTTGATCTCAACCCTGTAAACTCGATTTGAAAATGGGTTATTTAAATTTTAGTGGTAGTTTATGTTTGTAATTGAGTCTGAGTGTGTGGTGTCTATTTATTTAAAGTTGTTTGCTGGAAGGTGTAATATGGCTCAGCTTGGTATGCAGACCTACATTTCTTCAAAAATAAAAAGAGTGTGCTTATTGTTTTGTCCAGAAAATGTCTCCTCTTATCTCTCATAGAACAAGCTCCCAAAAATACCTGATAACCACAAGTTTAAAGCTCCATTTTAGGGCTTAGCTGACGAATTACTTTTTTTGCTTCTTTTGTTAGTGTAATTGCATATTGTTAGACACCTGCTTTCCTTACAACAAGGTAATTTGCACCACAGAGTGTTATATTGTTTAAAGCCATTTTCTGTGATTGATTACTGTGTGAGTCAGCGTTGCTCTTACAGCTCACATAATTATGAAGTTTTGAATTATTAGGAGCATTTGTTGCCACTGGTCGTGAATAGTGTGCCTGCATTACCTTTATTACCCCATTGTTTATTTATATGTTCATAACAATGGCTGCTCTGTGCCCCTTAGACAGAAAATGCACAAAAAAATACGTCATGGCAGTTGGAGGTGAAAATGAACTTAGAGTTCAGCAGATCAGCTTATTATAAACCAAAGAGTGTAAACTGTATGCATTATAATTTACCATTACACTCTTTAACCTGACACAACCTTGGCTTGAGTGGAACAAAAGAATAAAATGTAAACTGAGTGGGTTTAGTTCTTTTTTTTTTTTTTTGCTCAGAGCACATTCAGAGTAATTATTCGCATGAGAATAAACAATGGTGGCAGTTATCTGGCTCTAAACAGCACAATGCTGCATCCACTTAGGGTTGAAGTCTAGTGTAATTGCAGCTTCTTCACCGCTAAACCCTTTTTTTTTTACCCTGAGCTCATTATACACTCGTGGCATATATAGTGGACTGATTAACCATTAAACCAAAGCCATTCTAGAGTTCTTGCTGAATACTCAACTTGTTTCTAAATAGATGTGGTCTAGATTTGAGTCTTTATGTCATCCATCCTCTCTGTGCTGATTTCTTGGGATGCAAAACGTCTTATGGTTTTCCTCAAGGGCTACTTTATTCTCCCTTTAATTGCTCTCATTTACGATCGTGTATCAGCATTTTCAAAGCCACATCTTTATCTCCTGCATGCTCACACTTTAGGCTCCTCTGGGTGTTTTTATGTGCAGGTACACAGCAGTGGTGATGCCTGTCTTGTATAACACAACCCACCGTTCGAGGAAGAGAGTGTTTGCGATGATTGCCACTGTGTGGGTCCTGGCATTCACAGTCTCCTGTCCCCTGCTGTTCGGTTTCAACACAACAGGTCAGGACGACAACAGAATCCTACCTTTGCTTTTATGTCCAGATGTGCCCTAGTTACACAGCACACACTGCGGAACAGGATGCAAGGCACAACATGACACTGAGGTTTAAAGTCACTGTGCTTCTTGTTTAGGGCAGCAGGAGACATGATACATAAACTTGGACTCATGAGCAAAGCAAGGCGAGTTTATCTTTACTGCACAGTCCAGAAACAAGCCACTTTAAGGTGCCTTGAAGAAAACCAAAGAAACAAAGATAAAAAAATACATTAAAAGGAAAAATAATAATGATATTTAAGCATTGCAAATAAATATCTATATATGTATATATATTTAAAACAGGCAAGACATAATTAGCTAATAAAATAATATTTGACAATTGTGGGAATACTACAGCTTCTGTATATCTCAAATTTTCAGGAAGTTTGAGAGCAAAGCAGCCTAGTAGCTTTTCTGCCTCACCTTGTTTAGTTATTGAGAACATAGAGTGAGAGAAAACGTATCTCACATGAGCTAAATTAGATAAATAATCCCTTTCTAGGACGCCACAGACCTGCACTAATGGTTAAAACCAGCAATTAATTGTATTTCCAGTTTATACAGTCATGCCCTGCAAAATGTTTTATTTTCTTAACATTCATCTCTGCCTCTTGGCTGATTTGAAATGTTATCTGTTGTGTGGATGTCCAACCCAACCACAGACTGTTGGTCCAAAGCCAAGGACATGTTAGCAGAGCTGACCCTGCTGGGAGTGTTGCTCTGTACACTGAACCTCCAGTCCAGGTTCATGCAGAGTTTATTAGGCTCATTATGGCCCTTTTTACCACCAGTGCATGACTTCTTGTCTTACATGAAGGTGAATGAGGTTGGGAACAGCCAGTCTTGATGGTTCAGACTTGACAATCATCTCCAGAATGTATTTGTCCCAAGATAATATACTAAAGAGAGAGTCAGTGTCATGATCATTTTTGGTTTTGAAATTGACTTGTTTTAGTTTATCTGCAGCTGTCAAATGTATTTTTAAAAGGATCAGTACAAAAAGCGTTACAATAATCTAAAATATCCACTAGTTATTTGGTCTCGTATTTACATTATTATTATACCCTGATTAAATGATTCAACAATTATACATTGTTTTGCTTGCATAGTTAATTGAATGAGCTGGGATGATGTGGTGAAGAAGAAATATAACGTTGTTTATCATCAGCATATATATGATGAGTAATCTGAGGGCATGAAGATATAAATAAAGTTACCTGAGAATGAAGCCTTGCAGAACCTCACATGTGATCTTTGTTCAGATTTATGCTGTAATCACTAAATGACAAACAAGATCTGAACTAGTTGAGCACAGTCGGTGTATGCTGCTGAGACTTATTAATACCAAAGGAAAAGTTCATCCCTGCTAAGACGAATGCAATTTAAACCTTTCACCACTGCAGTTTCAGAGCTTCTGTGTGGTTGAAAATCTGTATAAGTGGTTAGCAGTTATGTTTTTTAGAAAGAGAGGTGTATTTGTGCATAAACTTCCTCTTCCATCATTTTTGCCAAAATATTCTATTATTTATGAGTCTGTAATCTGTTAAAGCTTTGGAGTCTGTCTTCTTTAAAGGATTAGAGTTGTGATTAGCCTGTAAAAACATTGTGTACCCTCTGTGAAAGCGTGCTGACCTTTGTCTCAAAACATGACTGCAGATGGTGGTTTTGATGTTAAACAAGAAGCGTCACTTACAAGATTATGTGTTCAAATTGTTGACAGCTTTTAATACAGTGTTAATGTCATGATTAGGAGTCAAAGAAGTGAAGAAGAACTGATCAACCTCTAAATTATTTTTCAGAATCTGAGGGTCTGATGAAAAAACCCCAGCTTCAGGAAAACAGGAGCACAGCAGCTTATTTCCTCAGAGCTGACCCTTCTGGAAAGAACCTTTAGCACCATTACTAGCAATTTAGTTCATTTGAAGAAAGCAATTTTAATAATTCTCTCTTGTAGAACAAGCAGTAAAGCACAATATGTTATTTCACCTCTGCATAGTATAGTAAAACAGCATTATCAAAACTTTCACACTCTTTTTTTTAACATGTTTTCACTTTTTGACCTCAAACACTGTCATTTTACTTTTGTACCACAGATGACCCTTTGGTGTGCTCCATTTCTAATCCCGACTTTGTGATTTACTCATCCGTGGTGTCCTTTTACCTGCCTTTCATCGTCACTCTGCTGGTCTATATCCGCATCTACGTCTTCCTCAGGATGAGACGGAAAAGGATCGCCTTCGGACAGGCCAGCGGAAAAGTACAGCCTGGCTTGACTCAGCCTTCAATGGTAAGTTCAAAACATCCTTTTCCCTTTGGTTTTCTTTTCTAGGGTTATTATGTCTTTTGCAGGACTTTAGTATGACGATATTTTGGAAGAAGCTGAATAAAGTATTCATAAATAAATATTAAGTCAATAGCAATGGTAGGGTTTGCTGTTAGTCCTGTTTCATCAAATTGTGATTAAATAAATCTTTGACTTCTGACCTTGTGAAAAGGAGTCTCAAAGCCATTTCAGACAAAGTTCACTCATTAATGTTTTAATTCACTCATTAACCTTGATTTTTATTCATCAACCACTGACAATTTATTAAAATACCTTATTCATTAATAACTAAAATACGCAACTGGAGACCTTTTTATCTTTGAACATCTGTCACTTTTACAAATTGTGTCTTCTGACTCAGTGTCTGTTTGGTATTGAACTAATTTTTATGCATGCAGTTGGGTGATAAGATGAATTTCTATTCTATTGTAACAAAAATTATAAACAACAAAGATGATTTTGCACTATATTGCAGGGCTTTCCAATGTCCTGCGATCATCAGGCTTGCATTTAGGTATTTATGTATTAAACCCTTAGTATAGTAAATACAGAAACAGAAAATATGGAAGTAACCAGTTAGCAGAATGCTCATTATACACTGCCAAAATAATGCATCGTTTAATCTAAGAATTAACTAACTTTGTCCTTTTTCAATGTTAACTAATGAACTGCTCCTCTTTAAGCCTTAAAAAGCTCATTTTATGAAGGGTGATAAAAAGAACGCTATTAGAAACTGTAAAAGCCCACAGTGTTAAAGTTCTTGGGCTGAAAGGAAAAAAGTTTTTAGACATCTACAGATAAAAGGGTTCAAAAGCAATGTCAAGTACATCTGTGCAGCATAAAATTACCCAAGTGAGATCAGACTGCTGTAATTTTGTGTGAGGCAGCTTTGTAAATGTAAGCAAAGTGCAGCAGAGTGTTCAGAGGAACAGGGGTTAGAGAGGAAATGTAAATGTAGAGCTCAGTTTACGCACACTGGACACGACTGTCTGTCCAAATAAAGCTCCGCTTAATTAAATTGACTCGTCAAGTTAAAAATAGTATGCTTAATCAAGAAGGATGTGATAATGTGCTGGCTTCTGTCTTTGAACTAATTCACACTAAAGTGCGCACAATAGTCACAATAGTAATTTAATGCTTTGTTCACAATGTTGGAGGTAAAAAAAGGCAAATCTTGAAGATCTGAGTCTTTTCAGCCAAACTGCTGACTGAACAATGCTGAAGTTGGCATGCAACTGGTATTGACCAACTGAACTATTTTTCTTAATGAACTGCTGAGGCAGCAATTTCAGTTGCTTTCTTCAATGTTGTTATTTCATCTGAAAGATTAAAAAGAATAAAATAGCATTTTATGAATTTATCAGGTACATTTAAAGTAAAAGCAAGAAAACTTTAATTGTGTCATTATTCTACTAATAATGCAGTAAAATATCTAAGAAAATACATTTTAATGGTTGTTTATTGTCCTGTCCAAACATCTGAAGTGCATTTAAACTTTGCTTACAACAACCTAAAAAAGCTGTATTGAGGAATATGATATCAGATTTTCTCACTGCAAAAACACAAAATCTAGTTTCTAGTGCAGATATATTAGTTACTGGTACAATATTAAACATTTTATTCAGCAGCAGCTGTGGCTCAAAGTAGTTGTCTTGTAATGAAAAGATTTTGAGTTTGACTCCAGCTACCCCTGTCACATGTTAAACCCTAGTTGCCTATTATTCTCTGTATTGTTGTATGGCTTTACATGCATTAATGAGCGCGATTGGGTGAATGTTGCTAGTGTAAAGCACTTTAAATGGTCAGTATGACTAGAGAAGCACAGCATATATTCAGTCCATTTACCATTTACTTCTGATATCTAAAAGGCGCTACACACAGTAAAGGAACCTTAAGGTGAAAGCTGAGTAATGCAAAAGTTTGACAGGAACACACAAAAGAACAAAGACGAGGAATCTGACAAAGGGCAAACGTTGGGGCTTTTGTATCAAACAACGCTGGGCAGCAGTGATATTTAGGAAACAGGGCCAGTGAAAGCTGGAAGCATAAATAAATGAGACAAACCAGGAAACGGGGAAAACTAGATAAATCAAAAGTAAAAATACAACTGGATTACAATAAACATTTCCACCTACCATAATAAATGTTTTTTCCTGTTAATACAAAGAAACAGAACTTAATATTCGAACGTTTATTGAATTTCAGATGATAAAAAGTTGCTTTACATCATATTTTTAAAAAAACTATTTCTGATATGAATGCCATTATGCCTAAGTTTAGGCATAATGCACATAAAACTAGTGCAGCACTAGTTGATAAGATTAGTTGATAAGACAATCAAAAGCATTAAAATACATTAAAATATATATAGTTTTATTTATCAAATCATTTATCTGCAGCACAATTACAAGTTTTACTCGAGAAAAAACCCACAACGATCTTTATAAGAAATCTGCATCTTTTCACTGTTGATCCATAGCAGGAAATATAACATCTTGAACTTAAAAAGATTATGAAAATATGCAAATGCATGTCCTGCACAAGGACATTTATTTCTTGCATTTCTCATCCACATACACTAGTAAGTTTGGTAGCATAAAAACATCATATCAATAAAAAAAACTGCAGTGAAATCAAGATTGCATTGTTCCTCTCAGGGAAAGTTTTTTTTTTAGGTCAATCAATTTTTTTGCTAAGACATGAATGAAACTCTGTGACGGTGATTATTAAAAACTGAGGAGCTATTGTCTGTTTAATTCAAAATAGTTAAATACCAGAAACTTTGTCCACATTGGTTTGTATCAGTATTTTGTTGCTTTTCTTTTGCTAAATATTGTATTTTATGTAGGTAAATGCAACATTCTTGATATTTTTCAATATAGTGTTTTAAATATTGCTTGTTTACTATATGTGGATCCTGCATTGTATTGTTGCTCTTTTTGTTTTTTACTTTCTTAAATAAACTAAAAAAGCAAATAAATAAGCAGATTATAAATTCTTCTAGTTTGGATTTAAGTCTTTATCTTCTCTGCATACTAAATAGTGCAAATCATCAAGTTTGTCATGAGCTCTAATTGAGTTGGCTCAAGAGTCAGCCTGCGTGAAAACACACCCGACAGGAAACCTAATTTCCTTGATTTGTTTTGTCCCAGTCATGAATTCCAATAAAACTGTCCTCTGAAATGAGACGAGCTGAAGGAGTGGGAGTTGTGCAAATGCAAGAAAACAGCTTTGTCTGTAGACTGATGGGGTTTTGTATGTTCGTCTGTATTTATCTTCCTTCTGTTTTCTTAGGAGACGTGTCTGCAGGAAGAGACTGCCAGGGCAAAACATGACTTATCGCCTATAAGGATTAAAGTGGTGAGTGATATTTTTAGGTAGAGATCAAATGCAACCAATTGAATCTTGTTAGTGACAGTACCATTGTTGTGACCTGGTGGCTGTGCAAGTTTTTATCGTTTTCTATATTTCTTTCATTTTACTGAGTGGTTACAAGCCCAGAGGTCAAAGAAGGAGTCTAAAATTGCGATTATAAAGCGTTGCTTGTTTCTTTACGTCACTTGTTCGCTTGTCAACTAAGCAAAGTCTGTGGATGACGCACTGCAGGCTGCTCAAAAGCTGAACAAATAACAACCTGATTTTGCCCAGATAAGTTAGAAAATAGCGCAAAATGTTTTGGTTTTTGGCTGCACAGCTTGAAGCCTGTTAATCAATATTGTTACTCATGAAGGAAAAAGCTCATTGAAACTGCTGGTGAAGATTTAGTTATACGAGAGGTTTATGAACCATGGTGCCAGAATGAAAGACTGTATTCACTGATACACATAATACACTTCCTGATGTGTGCTGCGGTATGAAAAGCTTGGTGCCTCTCTGAACAGCATGAATGTGCTGCAAGGTCCAATTTTTAAAAAATCCTATTCACCACTTTGTTGGCTTAGTGAAGTAGCACTTATCTGCTAGTATTTTCCACATGAACCTAAGGAGGATAAGCTAATGGTTTCAATTGGCTCAACATTCGAGGTTTGAGGGAATCAGGAATGAAAGGCTGCAGAATGCAATTGCTCAAAGATAAAGGCTGAAATTATTTTTTTTTCAAAGTCAGGGCGTTAAGCATAGCTGTAAGCACCATTTAAAACATAATTTCATTTATTTACATTTAAACAAGCAGCTAATGTTACAGGTGCATCTCAATAGATTAGAATGTCATAGAAAAGTTAATTTATTTGACTTAATTTATTTGACTAATTCAATAAATGAGCCTCATAAATCATACAGCTTCATTAGACTCAAGGTGATATATTTCAAGTGCTTGTTTCTGTTCATTTGGATTATCATAGCTTGCAGGTAATGACAATTAGAATATCACAGGAGACCAATTAAAAAGATGTTAATAATACAGAAATGTCATCCTACTTAAATGTCCCTGAGCCAATCGCATGAATTCGTTAATCAATGCGAGGCGGTGTGGAGGGAATCAGGATGTGAGGAGAGGTGTTCAGGAAGCCCAGTTTCCTTTAACAACGGCCTTCATTACCTTGTCTGGGACTTAGATCAAGTTAATTTGCTGGTCAGTCAATGACAGTGATATCATCAAGATGAGATAAACTACTTTTGCCAGAGTAGGCATGTGCCAATATTGCTGAAAAATGAAAACTATTAAACTTTAAACCAGCTTTCCAAAATAAATAAAAAATACTTTCCTTTGAGAAGAAAATGTAATCCACTGAAATTGGCTCAGGCCTTTTCTTTCAGCCACGCTAAAAGACTTTTGTTGTTTTTTTCTGATGCCAAAATTACTTATTAAAAGGAAAACCTCAGATGTAACACATGACCTGGAAATATCTGTGTGTGGTGGGTCCTGATGCTGTGAATGTCGTCTCTGAGGTTTGAAGAAACTTGTGATTTATTTGCAGATGGGTTGGTGCAGCTTACGCTAAATATCCACACTGACTGATTATCCTTTGTTCACTTCAGCAGAGTGTGGAACCGTCGGGTCCATCGAAACCCAATCTTCTCTCTGGCTGCCTGTGGCGCAAACGTCCTAAGACTGGACCAGTGGAGAACTCGATGCTGCCCCCAGTGGATACGCAGAACTACTGCAGCATCAGCCATGCCTCCTGTGGACGCACTGAGATGGATCTGGAGCAGAACCAAGCGGGGCAGAATGTAGAGGACAATGACCAGATGGAGCTTCCTCCTGTCAGGATGGGCTGCGAGGTGAAGGATCTGTCAAATGGACAGACGCACACGTCGCTGCGGCCGATGTCTCATTCTCATACCAGCCAGCGATTCAGGACCATGCACGCACGGGAGAAAAAGGCAACTCAGATGTTGGCTATTGTGCTTGGTGAGTCAAACCTCTCATAATAGGGGTTAAATAAGAAAACCAGAATGTAAATATCAAAGGAACAAATCATGGAGACACTTCTGTTAAAGTGACCCTGTTCTTCAATCCACTTCCGCTCCTTTCACATTTTCTTGATGAACTTTTCTGCCACATATGCCTGATCACGCACGCTCTTCTTTTGTCATGAAAGCAATATGGCATTTCCTTAATTTGTGTGCCCAGACCACACTTCTTGCAGTAAAAGCTTAAATGTCACAGAGGTCATACTAGCCGGAGGTTTGCAGTGTGTGCAGCCCCTGACACCTCGTCCACACACCTCACTGACCAGCCAAGTTACTTTAACCTCGGTCCAGTTAACTCTGGGACTGCAAATGTCTGACAAAACTCTAATCAGTGATGCTTGGTTACATTACACTGGTGTCTGTAATGAGAGCCCTGCTCATACACACACCAAGATCGCGGTTTCAGCGACCTCAACACATTTTCTCTGTCGTCTTCAGAATCGAGTTATGTAGAGCCTAAACTACGGTTTCTCCACAGCCTTTATCTCTTACTATCTGTACACCACTAACTGCATTGATATTTCAACATTTTAATTTAAAAATTTAAACTTCTCTTCTTTCTACATGGAAAATTTGTTGCAAAAATATTCATACCACAGGCACTTTTTTTCCCATTTTGGCACATTACAACCTCAAACTTCAATGGGTTTTTTTTACAGATTGCATGCAATAGACATAGATAGAGTCCTACATTATTGTGCAAGGAAACAAAACTGATTCTTGGCTTTGGAAGAGCTTTTACAATACAGTCTATATGGTCTGGAAAGTAAGGAACCATGTCCTAAGATCATAATTAATCAATCTGTTTTCTCTCTTCTTCCTCATTTTCATTTCAATCCCCTAAAACTAATCCCATGAACCATTTCTCCTTGTTTCATATTCTTGGTTTTCAACCCGTTTTTTCCACCACTTTGTTCTGCTTTCCCTCTCAATTACCTGTTGCTCTTCCTCCACACCGTTCCACTGTCTTCCTGCTTCAGGGGTGTTCCTCATCTGCTGGCTGCCTTTTTTTGTGACGCACATTCTGAACACCCACTGCCGGACGTGCTATGTGCCTCCTGAACTCTACAGTGCTTTTACCTGGCTAGGATACGTCAACAGCGCCCTCAACCCCGTCATTTACACCACCTTCAACATCGAGTTCAGACGGGCATTCATCAAAATCCTCAGCTGCTGAACGGAGGGGGGAAAAAACGTCAGGAGATTAAAATGGAAATCAGACTGAGAACTTGTGCAATAACTCAGGCGTTGCACATTTGGTAAACTGTGACCGCAAGAAAGAAGTCGGTGGAGGAAAGCATACAGCAGGATGCAGGATGTGGGGAGCAATAAATGCATTTAAAAGTTTTTTCTATCAAAGCTGGGATTTGATTTTTAACAGTATTAGTGCTCATACAATGCTATTATTGTTCATGCACACTGTTTGGAGAACAGCACAAGGTGTTATTTTTTTATTTCTTACATTTTGAGGATTTGTCTTGTACAATATATGTACTTTTCATTGCCACGGCTCCTCAGTTCATGACTTTGGATCGATATGAATCTACAACCTCTTAGGATCCCAAATGGAGCTTTAAGGCTGATAAATGGAGAGCGGCTCTCTTCATCCGAAGGCCCTCTGCCTCTGCATCGTGTGGAAGAACTGATGTTACTCATCTCTCCTGTTTGCCCCCTCCTTCATCTCCATGACCTTCAGGTACTCAAAAGCGCATACACAAATCAAAATTCACAACTACGTATTAGAAGTGTGCCCAAAGGACCGTGTTGGTCCCTGCCGAGACACAAAGTCATTCTGGAGATTTTCATATGTATTGATGTGCAGCCGTTGTATTCAGTGTGGATTCATTTGAATAAAAAAGTGAAACTTGGGTGTAAAAACCTTTTTATTTTATTCCAAGAGGACTACATTAAACTGCAATCTCTTCAGTGATTTAGAGCAACCTGCCAGCTGCTCATGTCTGCAAACCTTGAGCAGATTTGTTGTGGACAAAATAGCCCAGGCAGTGCATTGTAAATAAAATAAAATAGAAAAAAAATCATTAAAATAATTTGTAGCCTAGTGTTTGGATGTGCAATATGAGTTCTACTTATTTCTAAAAACAGGAGGATATATTGCAAAACTAAACAAAAACTAAGGAAATTAGTCTTAGAAGTATTTCCTTCATAACACTGATGCAGTTAAAATTTAAAAATAGTATAAAATGTTACCTTTCAAATATAAGATTTTATAAATATAAGATGTATTTATTCTCTAGAAATGCTGACAGTAAACATCTTGTAAGGATTAAGAGTAAATGATCAGAATCGACACAAAGAAGGAAGTTTCAAGTTTTTTCATTGCCTTCACTAACAAGAAATGTCAAGGGGGCTTGTAAATATTTAAATTTGGATCCTGAAACATATTTATGAGATCTCATAGACTTGATCATACTAGATACAATAAGACTGAAAGTGAAGCTGATGGTATGACCTACTGCCTGATTAATTTGGGTAATTAGGTGAGCATTCATAGAGAACTGAAACGTAAAAAAAAGAAAACAAGATGAAATAGATAAATATATAATGACAAAAACATCATGTCCTGTTTTATCTGATTAGAACACTGTGAATCCCACACCTCTACCTATTTTACTTAAATTTAAAATAACTGTACTTTGAGAGTGACATGCTGTTTTGTTTTGAAGTGCTTTCGTCAGCTTTGTGGAAATGACCAATCATCTGTCACACATCGAATTCAGCCAACATACTTCAAAGACATGACTGGATACTCCAAAACAATCACCCTTTGACCCCTACGCTCATCCCAGGATTAATGGCAAGATAAAAAGCAACAGAATCAATTCCTAGGATAATTTTTTCATACCTGGAACGTAGATAATTGGAAGTTGGCTTGTCATAATGGAGACATTTTGGGTTTTTTGTATCTTATTTGTTCCACATGTAGTTAATGGGATGAAAAAATCAATAACAACTAAAAAGTGTTAAAATGGAGCAGGACAAAATATTGAATCCAATTATCTTCCCAATATCAATGTTTACAATATTGTTATTGAAAAAGAATGCAATATTTCATTAGATGTATTTCTGGTGTTATGCATTCTAATAAAATATTCACAATGTTGTTGAGTTGGATGCTCTCTAATAGCCCCTAATGCACACAATGTGGATATTTCTGTTGATGAAGTACTAAAGCTCCCAAAAAATAAATTGTAATGATAGAAAAGGAAGAAAAGACCAATATCTCTGTAAATCATAGTCGATATTGGCATTACAACATTTGCCAGTTGCATCACCGCACTATCACTATTTTTTTTTCTTAATAATGTGAAGCCATATTTAAAAAAACAACTAGAAATTAGAAATATATATATAATGTTAGTCTGACTGATTTTAAAGAAAAGTCTGTTCAGTAAGAAAAATCTAAGTTAAGCTCCTAAGAGCTTCTGTATGAGGTCGAAAAGAAATGTACAGATGGAGCCAGATCATTTATGTCGGTAGGAAAGAAATGTGGAAGATAAATTGTGGAGGCTGTGTGAGGTGGAGCTGCTTCCTTTGACCATACATCTCCTTATTTCTTGGTTAGAGACAAACACCTGCTCCCCTGACAGTTTGTGCCTTTGCGTCGACTCAGCCTTGTTTGGCTGGAAGTGCTTATGAAGATGGCACACCTTGTGCATGTTTCTGCGTATTCCTCTATGCTTGATGTTATTTATGGACGCATGCTGTAATGTGAGCGGAGCATTCCGGTTGTGACCCCCTTAATGTAAACATCAATAATACATTGCACAGATTTATGCTTTCTCTCTATTGAAAAGTCTGTCTTCTTGGAGATCAAATCGATACATAATTCATAGCGGGCGACGTAAATAATTGCACATTTCAGGGGTGCAATCAAAACAGAAATGAAACTGAGCCTGGAATGGGATCAAATGAGAAATAGACGTTATTATTTGTTAACGCAATCCAAATTAAAGTGATTAAAGAACATTTTTAAAGATATGTATGCAGTTGTGCTCAAGTACCACCACGCTTTTGTCCAACAATTCAGCAAGTGTAATAATACTGATATTTTAAAAAGACCTTTTCACCTTTTACTGCGAGATAATTTTACTGGAAGATAATTACTTTCAGCGAGATGAGGCAGCTGGAGGGCTGAAGCATACAGAGGATATGGTTGTGCATTTTTATCAGCTGTGATGCTAAAAATGTTTTATTTGTCCTTAATAGTTGCTAGAGGAAAGGTGAACGGGTCATTTAAAACAAAGGGATTTGGTGCTTTGGGATCATGTGTGTTTTCAGTGCTCATCCAATTTCATGGCAATCTGTTTTCATATAGAAAGGCATCCTGCATGTTGACATTCTCCTAAAGGGATTGGAAGCTCATAGAGAGCTTACTCAGCAAAAAATACAAAGCTGTTTTTTTGCAGGAAACAATTGAAAAGAGAATTGTCTAGGATACTGCGATACGCTTTACACTCACTGGTACTCCCACCCACCACCAATAAGTTAAGATTTAAGTTCTCACAGTGTTCAAAGTCCTGGCTGCTAGCCTCCTGCTGGTTCTGGGAAAGACCTCATGGAGCTGCACTGCAAGGGGGCTGCAGATCTGAAGTCTCTAATTTGGACCTCTGTGTGCGCCGAACCCTCTGATGAAGCTACATGCCATCTAATGTTAAGAGTTCTCCTGTCACAGCGTTCCTTCATGCTTCCAGATTACCCCCCAGTAGCAGCACAGCTGACGAGCCGGAGTGGGAATGAGAAAGAAATGAAACTGACTAATGAATGAGAGTTTTAATGTAGTAAGATCTGAGTTTCATACAGGGAAAAAAATAAATAAAAAAGGGGATGAAAGGAAATTGAATCTTGGTGGTGAGCAAATAGGTCAGTCAGCACAAGAATACTATGAAGCAATTCTTTGCCATAGTTTGATTTGGGGTGAAATATATTGTCTGGAGAAATTAAGGTACATTGGGGTCACAATGTCTTACAAATATTAGCATTAAAATGAGAAATATATGAGCAACAATTTACTTAAATATTAGTTTAGCTTTTTCTGGTTTTACACTTATACAAATGTAGCTAAGGAGAGCCATGATGATAAATTCTCTTTATAAACTTTGGAAAAGGCAGAAATCTGAATCCTTCGCTTTCTGGGAGTATCATGTTTATATTAATATATAAATCTCACTAATGCATTTTCGAAGAGTCACTAAACTATAGAAAAACATTTTGGAAATCCAGTCACAGCATTAATAGATTTTCTTTGACACAACATGGTAATTTAATTAATTGTCTGTCAGAAAATTTAATCATGCCAAAAACACCATTCAGCATTCTCATTCAGTTGCAATTTTTTCAATCATTTTGACATGCCTTTATCTGGCACTAAGATAAATGCATTGTTTTCTCAACATAGCAGCACATGAATGTCTGAAGCCTTTTGTGTGGACTCCCTTCTGTAAATGTCCTTTGTACTAATTTAAGTATTTAAAGCCATGACATACAACTTATACCACTGTGGCACCTGTAGCACAAAAGCCAGCAAAGGGCAAGGTTTGAGCAGTGCATGCACGAGAGTGACTGACAGCGCTAAGACCCTCCTCCTGGTTTCTAGTGGATAAGTGTATTTATTCAGATGCCAGCAGAGGAAATTTTTTTTAACATATTATATGTCTCATACTATACTAACACAATGAAGTTATAGTTTGAACAAATAGATAAAAAAGCGATTTTTATAAATGTTAACTAAATTAACGAAATACTAAATTAATTTATCTGTTCTTATGCACACAATTATTTATTCACCAGATTAAAAACTGCAGGGACAGAGAATTATGGAACAAGCACAAAAACTTAGCTCTTTAGCTACAATAGATATTAAACATTTACTAATGTTAACAAGTTAGTAGAGCTGTGTTTAGTATCAATAAATTATATATTACAATGTAAAAATGTAATAAAAACCACAAAATACATAATACAGCTGCTTTTAATACAACAAGTTGGCCACAACAGCTGCACAGTATAAGAACAGATAACTTTAGGCTAATGTGTATTAAAATGTGCTTAAAAAACTATATAACCTCATATATTTCAGCTATTGACTTTGCTATAAAACTATTAATACTTGACCGTGTAAAATATAGTGGTGAGGAAATTTCACAACTTTAATGCCTCCCTGCTGGGTTCTATACATTTGTGCCATAGAAGTGACTAGAACACACATATTGAATAATTTAAATGGTTGACTGAATACATTTGCACATATTGTATATTTTATTATCAGCTTTCAGTTAGTTTTGTTCCTTTGTACAATATTTATCAAACTCTCCAGGTTTTCTGATTTGCACCATGATTACGGTTGATTGACTGTAACATTATTGCCTTTTCTGACCCACAGAATAAATGGAGCAACGTGTTATTGTAATGTGGATTAAATAGATGGTCCGCTGCTTACTGGACAAAAGAAGACATTTTCAAAGCTATTAAATGCTGCTACATTTATGGTGGGAGAGCTGCTGTGAAAGGTGTTTTCAGCTTCCTGCTTTGCTTCATTTCTACGAGACAAATTGATATTATTATGCGATGCAGATATGCCTGAGAGAACACATGCATGGCCTGCAGGGATAAAACTACTTGCTGATGTATGCATGTCTGCAGAAGCACAAACAGGTGCTTTCTTTCCATGTGTATGCATTTGTGTGGGGTAGAGCTTTTCTAAAGGGGAGGCTTGTGAGCAAGGAAACACCTCCATAAGTAGAAGGCAGCAGGATGGTTTGACTGAATTGACTTTTTATTTTTGCCATAGCATGGAGGAAGTAAAGGATGAACGCAATGAAGCGCTCGCATGTCTAACTGCAAGTCTTAACAGGCAGAGGAAATGAGAGCTGTTCCTGTGTAATTATTCTTGTGCTGGAACTTATGAATAAACTAACTTTATTTCCATATTGTCCAACATTTGCAGACACTCAACTGATAAATAGGCGTCTCCAAACTTACAAATGTTGCTGTATGTGCAATGGAAGAAGGAATTGATGATCCCGGTTGTCACACAGACAGCAGTTCTCCATCTGGTTCCCTGTTTTGTCAAGCTGGATTTTAGCAGGCTTAGTTTGTGCCTGTCTGTGGGTGGACGAAACATGCCCTGTGATAGGCACTTACAGCATTTAACAATGGGTAGCGATGATGGATGGATCAAGATGTTGATTACAGTCAGTAATGGCAACAAGCCTTGAGACTGTCGCAGCCTTCTTTCATCCAACACTCTTCCTCCCACCAGTGTACCAAAGCAACACGGTAATCATCCTCTCCTCCCTGTCATCGGCGCTGCCTCGCTGAATGTTTGATGCCATTTTGAGGTTGCACGGTCATGGGTTAGAACGGGACTAATCCAGCAGTGCCGGAAAATTTGTTCAAGCAGGTTGGCAGGGATAATCTGTTAACACACGGTCACACCTGTAACACACCATGTGATTGGTTTTATTTTCAGGTAAACTATGATAATTATATGGGGGAAAGATAAATTGTAGGAGCTAATCTGTTAGGGTGGGAAAAAACAGATACACTCTGTTATTGCTGAAAGACTAAAATTTATCTGCAGCCAACAAAAATTTTGTTGTTTTAAAGGTTCAACAACATTTTGAAGATGAACTGCAAGAAGGAGGTGCGCTGCATTAAAGCAGTTAATCTATCTTAAACTCCCATGGATGTTTAATTTGCAACAATCTGCTAGACTGAGAAAAAAATACTCCCTGCAATGCACCCAGAACGTTTTCAGTAGCGAATTCTACTAAAGATATGAAGTGCAACACAGTGAGGAAAGGGAAAAAATTAGCATTCACTGCAAAAAATGCAGTGTGAATGCTGCAAGCTGAATATTTTTAGTGATAATTGCAGAAGGATTTGAAGTCCTCTGTAGGAAACTTGCAGAAATGTAAAAAATAGGTAGAAGAGAAGCAGCAGAAGCAAAAACCTGCTAAAATGCACCACTTAGGAACCACTAAGCTAGGTAATGTCATACCTTGAATAATGTTTCTGTTCATGTTTTTTCTGTATATTGCATGAAATATACAGAAAAAAAAGGAAAGTGTTCATTAAGCCTTTTTAAATTGTACGTTTTAATTGTATCTCTAAAAGAAATCTAACACTGACACCTCTGAGGTGGAATGAAGGCAGGTTTGAAGTTGGAAAGATACGGAGATGAAGTAATGAAATGTCTTCCTCTCTCAGCTCAGGAATTGACACACTTTTTCAAAAGTCAGAAGTACTCATTATAAAAAGATGTTTTTTTCCCAAAATCTAGTGAGCCTCCAAATTAGGTGGTAGAGTTGTGTTCTAAGAGTTGGGGAGACTTTAAACATCTATGAATGTGCTGTCATCATGAGAGAAAAAGTTTTGCAAGGCACTTTTTTTTTAATCTAATTTTAGCTCCCAGCAGGTGACTAGACATGATTAAAAACAATTTATAAATAATATAATTTCGACTTTAACATTACAAAATCCTGGAATATAGCCCTACTTTTTCTCAGGTCTGCTGTGCATGAGGAGAAACAAAACATAGACGGACTTTGCATAATTTTTTTGTGTATATTTTCCAGCTTTCATGGGTACTCGCTGATTGCATGCAAATCTTTCTCCTGCCCTGACGGCTTCTTAACTTCCTTTTGCAAACTAACCCTGAAAGGTGCAGCCATGCCTTGAGCTCCCTCCAGTCTCCTTCATGTTTCCTCTGCCACATTTATCTCTCTCCTCTGATAAGGTATAAGAAGAACAAGTGGAGGAATGGAAGCCACAAAGGACATTGCTCTTTGTGTGGTTCGTGACCAACATTCATTAGCAGCGCCATGGTTTTGAGGAAGTGATTTGGAGTGATTAAATGTAATTAGTTAGTGATGTGGCATATTGGTAAATAAAAGAGGAATGGGGGATCTTTCAGAGGACTTTTCAAAGTTAATAGATCTGTGCAAAGCTGTAGAAATATAATGCCAATACTCTGTTCAATCTCTAGCAAAGATACACAGAAAACAAAGTGGAATGTTATCGGCCTTGTGTACACAAAGATGTAGCACTACATCCAATTAAGGGTTTGGTGTGTTCCTCTGTCTCAAAGTCATGGCTTAAAACATTTTCACGAAAAGATATCTTTCAAAAATAATTTTACATCATGCCCCTCCTGGGTCAAAATGCTTTAATTTGATGCCAGAGAAAGGAGGGAGTAAAAATATCAGCGTGTAACAGCACTGTCTCTCCCACTGCTGCACACTGCCCATCAGCTGGCTGAAAGGAAGCTACTACTCTTTTGGCCTTTTGGAAATGTTCTTATAGCAAATAAACACAAAAAGCCGCTCTAAGAAAATCAGAGACAAACCATCAATTCTTATAGTATATGTCTTGAATCTTCAGATCATGAGCTTCAATGCCTGTTTAGCAATTACCTGCAGGCTGTATGTCAGCAGATAAGCCCAATAATTAAGCAACTATCAGTGCCATATAAAAAGCAAATTAGTAAAAACATGTAACATGTTGCAAATTTGAAAATTTCTATAAAATTTATTCCAAATATCTTGATTTAATCAACATATGAAGATTAGAATCCAATTTCAAGCTGCTCTAATGCAGTTATGGGTGTGGCATGTGGCGACAGAGGGAAAGTATTTTAGTGGTGGACTTCTTTGCATTTTGTTCATTTTAATACTACAGTCACTCACTTGTTGGCCTAGAGACTGAGTTTGGTGAGAACCTTCAGAACGTCCAGGTTGGAGCTCCATATCTTGGGAAAGTTTGCGGAAAAAAACTATTTATCAATACCACAAAAGATGAATAGAAAGTCTAAGTTTTGGGAAGCAAAATAATAAATACCAAAAAGACAGATTAGGTGCTGCACTTGCATGCACCTAATCTGCAGTGTTACACCTAGTCATGTGCAGTGTTACAAGTCAATTAAAAAGTGGATTCCTTCAATGAAACACTTATTACATAGAGCTAGCCCAATTTCCTTCTCATGCACATAGACATGTAAATGAGTTTCAGTGTTCTGGGTGACTGCGCTAAATATTTTCTGAGATCCACTTTTGTGCAAGAGATTAAAGGGTAAATGCTGCTGCCCTTCGAATTACCATCACAATGCGGCCGTCTGGTTGTTATCTCTGCACTGAGTGTTGACAAGGGAGCTACTTCAGGAGTTAATGACCAGTGGAGAAGTAAAAAGACAGTGTTAGGGTTGCAACGACTCCTTCATACCAATCAGGAATCATCTGAATGGGAATCTCAGTAAATCATTGGTCCTTCGCTATTTGCTCTATTCCTCTTCAATTTAGTTTCAAAGATTAAAAAAGCCAGCTTTTAATCTGGTATTTTAGTAACTATACAGTGTTAGGCAATGTTAATTTTAACTCTATTTTGAGTTAAAATTTTACTCTGAAAATGGAACACTATGGAAAGAGTTAAATTAACATCAATTCCAATAAGGACTAAATAGACTCAGACGCAGTGTTAAATTTAACTCTTTAAGTGTTGATTTAACACTGCAAAATTTACTGTATAGTTAAGCCTTGAAAATTGGACAATGTTTTACTTGTTTTTAAAGTTTATTGAATATATTTATTGTATCCTGTTCGATATTTGATATTAAAAAAACTGTTTAAATGCTATATTAAAAGACCATAATTCATAGGAATGGTGACCAAATTGTAACCGCTTTTTTTTTGTTACATTGTAACTTTTGATTCACTATTATGAGTCATTACAGTGAGCTAGTATTATGTATAAGCTAGACTGTCGGCAGCTTGTTCAGTCTGTTGAGTGATTAAACGAGGAGCTTCCAACCACCTTTGCAGGAGCGATATCCGTTGTAATGAGTTTATGTCATAAAATATGCATCCATGTGTCTGTGAAGGTCCACAGCCACACTTTCATGTGAGGAGATAAAGACAGACGACAAAAGAAAACGTGTTTCAACCCTGTGGAAGCTAAAGCACACGCTGCATCAAATGTGGCGTACTTTTAACACGTTTAGGTCCAAACTGCCTCAGTGACTCATTAATTACATCCTGTGGTGCTTTTCGCTCATTTTAAGCAGACTGCTGATGATTTGACAAAAAGTTCTGCACCAGACCTGGCAAATGCAACCAAAGAAGAAAAAAATATAAATCTTGTCTTCTCAGTTTCATTGTTTTTGGAAAAACGTTACACACATTCAAGGTCTGTATCTCCTAATTATTTACTCCATCCTCCCAAACACCTGGATTCAATTGGTTACATTAATCAGCTTGTAGACGCACACTCCGTCTCTCTGCTCTAATAGATATCTGCTCTTTTTTCCCCTCACTTCTCCGTGTTTCATCTCTGCTGCTCTGCAAACGGGAATCAGGTGAGAATTCACATTTGCATTCTCACATCCAGCATTCTCATTTACTACTCCCTCTCTCTCTTCCCATCAGTCTGCTTTGCAGTTGGATGCATGCTTTCTTTGACACGATTCTGGTTTATATGAGACAGAGGCCATTAACAGCACTGCAGCTAACTGCTTTGTGAAAAGTTAAAACAAATCTTAACGTAACAGCTAATAATTTTGGCCTGACAGAGATTTCTTGCTTACCTACCTCAAATGATCTTGCTCCATCTTACTCCAAAATCAAAAAGCTTATAAAAGATTAACTTTACACATCAGATCGTCTAACAGGAGATGGATAAAGCTTCCACAGACTGGAATTAAAATATAGAGTTGTTCCTTTTAAGTAGTCACATCCAACTCTTTATCATTGCTGACACTTGAGATGTTTAAAATAAATGTAATGTTATATAAAACAATATTTAAGGCTCTTTATTTTCTGCATACATATATGCATTATTTATTTCTTGTTTTTATTATATTTTGGAGATATGGGTTTCTATCTCTAAAAAGTGCTATAAGAACTAACTTTGCTTCCTCCAACTGTTCAATAATGTAAGTGGTAATATCAGATAAAATAAACGACTACTTTGAGAAATCGCAGCAAAACTTGCTGACTCCTTCTTAAGTTTTATTAAAGTCTGTGTTTCATTTATGAAAATAATCCTTGGGTATCAACCAGATTGCACTGTGCACCTCCAAGTAAAATCCCTGAAAATAAAACACTGTGCTAACATTTTTTTAATAATCGTTTTCACAAAAGTTGCTACACTTTACACAATTATGTGAACGAACTGAATTAAAATTCGTCCATAATTTATCTGTACCTCCTTATTTTTGAACAATTGCGAGTGTCCACTGCTTATCGTCAGTGGCTAAAAGAGTCTGACAAATATGGTAATAGATAAGAAGGTTGTTACCTACTTGTTACATTTTTTTTGCAATGCCAAATTAATATTTTAATAAATATAATTATTGTTTCCAGCCAAAACCATTAGCAAGAAATCAAGAAAAAAATTAAGTGTACACAGGAAATATGTCTCCCTGTATGTTATGAAGTAAAAGGTGCAATACCACAAGAGCACAAGGGAACATTTACAAAAACATCAACATAAATGTATACATAAATAAATTTATGCTTGGTAAGGTTCTAGTGTTTTCTTAATCACTGTTCTCAGTTTTGCTGCGAAAATGTCTGTCAACAAGAGGAAAATGTTTCATAATCTGTCAAAAGTATTTAGTCCAGCCTAATGTTTATTAATGTCAGCTATTCACCTTGAAACTCTGCGTTCAGTCGATTCCAGTCATTCAGTATTATTCTCACTGTCCAGCATCTGTTCTCGCTCCCTCCTGAGACATCAGCACCTTGAATGTTCAGTATGTGGGAAACACTTTTTTCTTTTGTGTTTTAAACATCATATTTTTGTGAAATCCTCAACTGGAGATTTAGAATTTAGAATCCTGACTGTATAGTTGTAAAAAAAAAAAAAAACATCTGATTGCTTGATTTAAAGACTTCAGCTGACAGACATTCGTTTCTTTTCTTACTCTAATCCAGCAGCACACTGTTTTTTCTTTGTTGTCATTCATTTATTGTATGGATTATACATCTGCACCCCCTGTTTTATAAACTCTGCCTTTCCTTCTCGTTTTCTCTCCCAGCTGCAGGCTCCTGCTGCCTGTTAGTCCTGTGAAACTTGTTAATTAAATCGGCTGATTGAAAGACCCCTGGGGAACAATGTTTAATCGATGAGCACAAATAGATGACTTTCATTTCACATGATTCCTCTCCTGACACTTGGCTGCTCCTTGGCCCAGTTGAGAGCAGTGTGAGTGCTGGCTGCTGGACAATAACAAAGAGGTCGTCCAAACAGCGTGAGAGCCATCCCACTCGATCACAGCATCCAATAACAATCTCTTTCTACAAGAAGTTTCACTTCCAGAAAATTAATTGTTTTTCTTCTTCTTTTTATTTTTCCTTTGATATCTGTGCTCAAAATGGTCTTTTTCTTTTTTTTTCTCAACCTTTGGTATTCTATCACCTCCCTCAGGATCGGCTCACCCCTGTTCATTGTCTACCCCCCTTTTGTGCCATTTATATGCCAGGAAGTACGGAGGATTTGTTGTGGACGTAATGAGTACCGAGGCAGTGCCCCCTTTAACTAGTCTCCTTCCTCTGATTACCAAAGCCAGACTGATGTTGCCTCCACTTCACAAAAAGCAGGATTTGAGGCTGCATGCAAATGAAGTGGCTACCAATGCACAAAAGGAGGATAAAATATTCATGCATTAAGATTGGCGGGAACACATGTGCGCACAGTAGGGAGACAGAAGGGGGTCTGGCCTTTCTTCAGCTGCAGGCGGTTCCTGTTTCACCCAGCTGTTCTTTTGCCCCTGCAGCTAACTCTGAGTTTGACCTCCACATTTCCGTGCAACAACAGCCTGACCCAGCTGGCTCAAACATCGGCGGCAGCCACAACATCATAGAAAATGCAAATTCACAAAGAAAAAAAAACCTTGGTATGAATCATCACACGGGCACAACAAGCTCTCTTTGGAAAACGTGACACTAAGATTAGCTTAAATGCACCAGGAGATGCAGACAAGAGTGTTTTACACAGGTTGCATCATAGGATCTGTCTGAGTGTAGGACCGCATTGAGGCTGTAAAACTCAAAGCAGAGCTCTATTAGGGATGCTCTCCAGTAAACTAGAAACTCGCAACACAGGAAGTAGTTATGATGTGAACCTTGCAAACATCTCCTATTTGGATTCTCACTGGCTTTTGTCATCAACCATCAGTTTGAGAAAATTAATTTTTCCAGCTATCGAAATATTTTACAAAGAACTACAAATGTCACCCTCAATGGGGGGGGGGATAGAAAATATAAATATATATATCAAAATTATTTTTGGGGGGGTGCTTTGGTGGCACAGGGGTTTAGCACACCCACATACGGAGGCCCTAGTCCTCGACGCGGCCGTCCCAGGCTCGAATCCCGGCCTGGCGACCTTTGCCGCATGTCTTCCCCCTCTCTCATTCCTGTCCACTAACTATTAAATAAAGGCCACTAGAGCCAATAAAACCTTTTTAAAAAATTTATTTTTGGGAGACTTGTTATTATTTTAGTATTCACCAGCATTGTTGCATTTCACATGTTTTTCTTGATTAGACGGATGGGACCTAATTAAATGGGTGGGAATCAGATTGAAGCTGAAACCGTATTTGATGGGAAACTATTATTTATAGAGATCAAATGTTTACCAGCTGACACAAATTTCCAGTTTTCAGTGAGATCTGGCTGCAAATTTCAGTTTTGACCAATCTGACCAAAGTTCTGCCATACATACAGTCAATTTAAAAAAATAGAATATTATTGAATGTTCCATTTATTTCACTAAATAAAACCAATTGCAGAGAATAATTACACACAGACTGATGTTTTTGAGCATTTATTTTATGATGATTTTTCTACTAACAGCTAATAAAAACCTAATTAATATGAAAATAGGATCTTATTTAAGAATATGAGCTTAATGAAAAGTATGTTCAATATCTGCTTAAAGTTTACTATTTTTACATAGAAATTTTAATGACAAATGAGCTTCATCAGAACCTGCATTCCAATTTAATGATATTGCATGTACAAAAAATGTGCTGCAGGTTCTTTGAAAGAGGTTTTGAATCCTCATGTATTTTATATATTATAGTATATGTCTGATTTTTGCTAAACTAAAACAAGTGCATCAGAGTATATGCTGTTAGTTTTGCCCTTATATACTGATAGTACTGGTATTTACGAGTTTTGGTACATTTAATAAATAGGTCAAATAAACTTTGATTTTTCAGTATGTGATACTTAATCCAGGAAAAACTGTCCGATTCCAAGTTTCAGGCCGACTAACAGAAGTATCCACAAAGAAGTGTTCTCTTTGGTTTCGGAAGTCAGATTTCAAACACAAAATAATTTCATGCACCTTAGAATATTTTCAAAATGACGACAGTCTATTCATAACATTTATTCAATCTAACTGATGAACCCATAACTTTTAGACTCAACACAGAACAAAGACCACCTATGGAACCAGAGCCCCCAAAGGTCCAGACTTATCATCTGTCAACACAATCTTATTTCAAACCAGGTCCTTGTTTGCAATCTACTCATCTTTCACATACTATCTTGGATGCATCTCTGCATCTCCAATCAATCTCTAACCACGTCCTGCTTTTGTTAGCTTGTGAGTGAAAAGTAAAGAGGTCTATTGGCAACACTCGGTGGATTTGGAAATGGAAATGCAAGCTCCCTTGTGTAATGGTGACAGAAGCGCATGTTAAGGACGGTATCCAAGAGACACAAGGCCTCCGGGACCAGCAGCTTGAAATAATAATGTTCCACTCTTGGTTCAGTCTCTCTACTATAAGCTGTTGCTATAAAAATGTGTTTCAATATGTTCTCTTTTCTGAACTGAGATTTCTTCATTTAAAAAGAAGAAGTGTTTTTAAACTAAACTTTAAATGCACTAACAAATCAGTAGAACCATGATATCCCTTTGTTTGTGCTGTTTCTGTAAGAACCATTCAAAAACAACAATGTGGGTCATAACCTTTCAATGAACCTCTTTTTGTTCAACAACCTCACAAGTCCAGAGAGTAAACAATATAACAAGCTGTGCATAAAGCAGATCATTTAACGTCAGAAACATCATATTGGCTCAGTGAAATGGTACTGATTGCACATGGGTATACTGCGGCCCCATAGTATGCATTTCAAATAACTTGGGCTCTGCTTGGGAAAAAATTTAGGAAACTCTGAGTTTTCTCATCTGTCCAACTCATCTGAGAGCGAGAGTCATTTCTCTGCTGAACCTCCCTTGTGCTTTAGATTTGTGGTGTGCAGAGGTAGACAACAGGTGAAATTTGTGTGGACTCGTGGCTGCCTGACAGCCTATTTGTCAACACTGACGGGTCTTTGGACTGGTGCCAGAGAATCTACGAGTTTCCAGTGAGTGTTTGGATCCATATTTCATCCACCAAGCGTGCTCCCTTCAGTCTGGAGAGGTAGCAGCATTCCTCTCTCAGACGCTGAAGAAAAGCTCAGAGCAAACAGAAAGGAGACAGAGGTCCTATCAGCCCAACACGTTGCATGCATGCCTCAGTCACGAGGACATCTATCTCCTGATTAAATCAAGACACAAGGAAATTGCCTTCAACCTAAATGCAATTGAGTATATCCATCACAAAGACAGTTTTAGTGACAAAGCAAGTTTCCCAAAACAAATCGAGAGTCACTTTCAAAGACCTATTTTTTCAAGAGGCGGATTTTTCGAGTGATTCTTTTTGTACAGTGGATGTAAAAATTTGACACACCTCTGTTCACATCCCAGGGTTTTGTGATGTGAAACAATACACTCTTTAAAAACTTTCTCTGTCTTTTTTGTAGCACATGTCCCGTACAGTTTAACAATGAAAACAAAGACATCATCCATCCCCATTGCTGTTGTAAAAACATCTATTTTTATGAATCCATATTTTCTTGAGTTGTTAATGACTGTCCTCACTCTGTCATGGTAAAACTGTAATGCTGCAGATTTGTTTTTACCCTTCTCCTGACTGATGCCTTCACACAAATAAAGCAGTCTGAACATTTACCACATTGCTACAAACTATGACTTTAACAAAAGTCCCAGTAGATCAGCTGAACTCCAGTCTCTGCTACTGGTGGCAAAAAAAACTGATTGCTGGACGTTCAAGATGATATTATTTTAAGGGTGTCACCCTATGTGGTTAATCTGAAATGAAACATGAAGGTTCAATCTTAAACTGCACACCAAATTCATGAAGTAGAGATATAAACATATCTCTACTTCTTACCCCCACTGCACTGTAACAAATTAGATTTTTTTGGCTGACAATAAACAATATTATGTTGTATCCTGAAGCACAAATATGTCAGAGTGGGTGTCAGTGTTTATTTTATAACATAAACTCTCAAGAGAAATCTTTGCTGACATGCAAAGATTTCTCTTGCAAGTCTTTGTTTTTCTGTGCTCATTCTTTACCAACATTAGCACGACTGAGTCAAATGGTATGCTTTAGACAAAGTTAGATGGGAATGTCTTCAGCACTATTAAATTCCTTATATTTCCTTTGGTTAATCATATTTTTTTTTGCTTAATGAATTTCCCTCAGCTCAGAGAAAGGTGGCAACCATTTGAGACAGCAAAGGTGAAATGGAACATTTATGAAGAAGAAGGAAGCCTTGTTATATGGAGTGAAAATAGTCTCAAAAGATTTATTACAAAAATCTGATATACATCCCTTGATTGGCCTTGATGAGCTTCAGCTGTGAGGACACAGCTGCTGGTCACACCTTGCAATGAGAGGCGGTACAACAGACTCACACACACTGTGTGCCAGTTTCTATGGCCACTTCCAGTCAAATAAATGAAACATTGAGTGAATTTGTGTATCAGTAGCTTCAAAAAGCACTGCATATGAGAACTGCAGTATTTAAAGGGGAACAAATTATCAGAGCTCATTCATAAACATAGCGTTGAACTATTTCCAGAAGAAGCAGAACTGCGGTCTAAGTTGTAGGAGGAAACAAATTATAGCGTAGCCTTTACCCTACGGCTGCTGCATATGTGGAAATTACTATAAATTATTGGTCTTAGTTCTTCTGTTTAAAAAATTAGTTTTGTAAAATGGATTTCAGACAAAACAGACATTTTTGTGAAAGATGTCCCAGTGCTTTCCAAATTGTGTGTGAAGTGGGAATACTTGTGCTTGAAAACAGCTCCCTGAGTGCTTTCCATGCTCAGCTGCAGCAGATATGTGAGGTGACTTGAAGCTCGACAAGCGCATCGGCTTTTGAAGTCCCATCGACTTCGGATGAACTTTTAATTCCCTGCTAACGGCAATCTCAACTGCAAAGAGGCGAGAAGAAAGAAAAGTTCGTGTTTAAGAGCAGCAGCGATTGGATTTCTCTCCACGCTTTTCATTCCCACACTTAAGATTTCTCTCTCTGCACTGTCCGTCTGTTCACCTCAAAAGGCTGCTGTCAACTTTAATTTCTCTGCCATCGTTTTGCTCCCACATGTCTTCATTTCTTTTCATGCCAGAGCTAGACCTGCTGAACAGAAAGTAAACGATGGCTCTGACGATCAGAGCACATAAAATAATGGAGCGGAAATACCAGCAGCTAGTTGCATCTATCTCCAACGTCTCGGAGGTCTTTAATTTTTTTTTGTCAACATTTTTAAAACAAAGTACCCCCCTGTGGATTTGGTCATGATTTAGACAAGATGTTGAATCCTGATCTTAAGGTCTCTAGCAGTCAAACTAATCAATTTCAAACTGAGTGTGATGGCGCTCTTGCTTTTATGTGTTTAAACTTCAGCACTACCAAATGTCCTAAGTGAATTTATGATTTCTGTCACAAATTCAAGGTTGTAGAAAATTCTCCCAATAGCTTTGAAGAAGCAAAAATATTCCTGTATTTATACAGAAATAGGAAACAAAACTATGTGCCATCTTGGAAACTTACAGTTTCCAAGATGGCACATTTCTTGAATGATCTAAACTATCGAAGCACATTTTAAAATATAACTTCACACTGCAAGCTAATCTGCACAAAAATGTTGTCTTGCAGTCTTGTTTTGTATTTCCTCTCCCATCTGTCACACTTTTTTGTAATCTTTTGAAGTATATTATGAGGCACTTTGTTGTTTGATGGTTGAAATTTGAGCAGAGAACATTACTTGGATGCAGAAGATGCATCCTGAGGCACATTCTCCAGTAAAACAGGCCAGGCATCATTAATGGTGAGGGAGAAGTTAGAAGAAATAGAATGCATTAAGTTGCAGCTTTATTCCACCGTTTCATATTTGCAAACTGTACTGCAGTCTGGTCTCCCTCCTGTACTACAGTAAACTCCTGTACAGAAACTGGGTCCAGATAAACATAATCTATAACATTTTATGATTACAGCCAGAGACGCCAGTTTGTATTTTTAGATTTAAAGTGGGACCAACGAGATAAAATGTGGAAAAAGTGTCCAAGAAAGTTTCACGGATGTTCAAACTGTTGAGCTGACATGTTTACTGAACCATTAAAAGACTAAAGTTTGTTCTTAAAGTGTCTCAGTTTAGCATTAGAGTAACATTTTAAAATGGCTGTGACAGCAACGCTCGGATCAAATTCATTATGGAAATGGTTCAAAGTTCTCTTAAATGATTAATATATGCACTCAATTGAATGTAATTTGGCACAATGCAGTTTATTGTATTAAACTTTAGAGAGAACATTAAACTTATTAAGTGTAAAACAACATGAACTGAGTAGAAAGTTGTTTCCCTCCAATACGTTTCCCAACATTTCAGGATTTCTCTCCCAGTCGACCTCTAGAGCTTCTCTAATAAGACTTTTAAATCCTGGGAGAACAATAATAGCTGAGGGTGTACAACATACAATCTGTATAAAAAGTCAAAAAACCACATCAACGGTCTGTAACAACACCTGTTCAGATATCAAGAGCATGTTACTGAAGTTGGAAACACATCATAGTGTGTTAACTACTGATGTCAGAGATTAAATTGAGCTACACTTTAATCGCCCCATGGGAAAGACCTCTGGCTGTTTTTACAAACCAGGCAAATCACAGTTTGTATGACACGCTTGCAGAACAAAGCCATGGAAAACAACTGACCTGGATAACATCTTTAAATAATGGTTTGTTAATAGAAGCAGCTCGATATGTTGACAGACAACTGCAGTCTCCTTGAACACCTGCTTTCAGTCCACCATCATCGTCCTCCCTTCCAAAGGAAAACAGTGTGTTCTGTTTAAATGACTACTGTCTGTTTAAAAGCCACATTTGTGATAAAGTGTTGTTAAAGGGAAGTTATAACTCACTGTCCAATAATAATGATGCTTTCATTTATTCAGGGCTCCTATACTAGAGGGCAAGGTATTCATTGGCTTAAGCTGTTTATTGCCTTTAGTTTGTCATTCAACATTATTGTATTATAGACTTATAGAATAAGTTCCCGTTCTTCCTTTCTCCAAGAGGCAAAGACCAGAAGCCTGGGGTAAAGAAAATCAAATTTCCCATTATTTATCCTCAAAGGAGCAGCAGTGGGTGAGGAGGGACAACACCACTAGTACTAGTATTAATGCTAAACATTTTCTGCCTTTGCCATTTGCAAGTTATTGCAAAGGGCAAATGGCAATCTGGCAATATTATTGCAAATAGCAATTAATATTTTAAACTTTCAAAATATTAATTGACTTCATAAGGTTAGACTTTTAATCCACTGAGTTAGTAATCTAAACATCTGGTTTATCATGAGCATTTCTCTTCTCTTTTTGATTCTTGAAATAAATTATATTTTTGTTTTTTAATTCAAATTTAATTAATTAGCAATGATCTTCGGAACTGAACAAGCAAAACACCTGACAGGTTCTCAAGCCCACAGCTGTAAAAAGGTCTCCATTATGTGTTGTATCCTGTGGTGCCAGCCACAGTCAGATACGAGTCCCTGCTGTGCGGATTGCAGTGAGTGGATTTTTCAATTTTCCACTAGTGGTTAAATTACTGTTGGTGGTCCATAAAGCGCACAACAAGACAGTGTTATTAACAGATTGTCAGATTTTGTTTTGTCAAATCCTACAAATTATTGACTTCCTTTGTTCATTTAAAAAAAAAGATTTAAAAAAGAAAGTTGCCTCAACATTACTGATGTCTTACAGAAATGTTTTGCCAGAAAAATAGCAGTATTATTTTATTGTCCAGCTTAAAGTCCTATTTACCCCTGGATAATTTAGTGTTATTCTTTTTTTCTTACTTTAGATAGAGCATTTAACCTTCAGCAATTTGTTGATGCAACTGTGGCCACCTAAGATTGCACATAACTAATTCAGTGAAGAAATATATTCTATCCAGAGGGCTAGAATGTAACCTAAGAAAGCCCTATTCTGAAACTGGGTTTTAGGAGTTTAGAACAATGGGCGCACCATAAATTACATTTTGCTATTACAGTAAATTACTGGGGTGATTATCAATCAACTACTGTATTTAAATCTTTTGGTAAAATTGATGATAATGTGACGTACATTAGAGTGTCAGTACTGTATAACAACATGAAAACAGTTTTGCTGCAAATGAAAAAAGCCCTGTAGAATGCAGTATAAAAATCTGCACAAAACTTATCACTTATCTCACATTTCTAGTCAAAGTACAGAACAGGATGGTTCAGGGATGTAGAGCCACCACCATACAGAGGACATTAATTTCATATCACATCATGCACATGGAAACTTCTGCAAATAGGAAATTTAAGTCTTTGATCAAAAGATGCACGTAGTGTATCAATTCCATAATTATGGCATCTTGTTTTGTTTTTTTTATCTGAGATAGCTGAAAGCTGCAGATATTAAACAGAAGAGGCCCAAGATGGAGCTGTAGGGTTCTCCACATGCAATGAGGTGCAGGTTTTACTCCCAAGAAATCTTCTAAAAGCACAAAAATTATTGACCAAACACCCGTTTCCACTTTTTTGTGCAATGTTGATAAATAAAAAGCTCAGTTAAAATTACAGCAATTTTAATCATGACTTTAAATTTTTTTTTTTACTGGATTCCAACTTTTTGGAGCTTATGTACACACTTTCTGTTGCTCAGAGAACATTGATTGCAAAAAGAAAAATCCCATCAACCCAATTCCAGGGAAGCCACATGCAAACAAATTGGATTTTTCACAACATAAATTACAATAATCAAGCATGACAACCAATCGGGCCTCCCCATAGCACTGTAATATCACAAGTTCACTGTGATGAAGAGTGCTACAAGCTGGACATAAAACCATTCATCGATAGTGCAGAGACATAGCAAGAATACAGAGCAATTGACTTCCACAAAAAAGACAGTTATTCAGTCTTAATTCCTCCATGTCACCTCCGATTACATTTACACAAAATAGGAGGGAAGGTCATGATGTTAAGCAATATATCTGAGTAAAATGGTCATGCTGTGCAATGACCCCTTTATTTCTGCCAAATACTTTTACACTATGATGCTCTGAGCTGCATGCCTGAAATCAAAAATTCACTCAGCACATCCACCAGCGCCGGTAGTGTCGTCTTTAGTTTAGCAGACTGCTAGCTGAAGATTTATTTTGTATAAATGAATCCTGAGATACATCAGGGAGCTAATAAGGCATTTGGCCTCCTGTTTAGTGAGCAATCATTTACGGCCAGCAGAGAGTTGAGATCCCTGGCTGCTACTCCTCTCTGGCGGTCAGGGTGCGTTTCCATGGGGACAAAATAGAGGATCATGAGGTTCAGATGGAGTCATATCCGTCTCGGTTCAAGTTGTCCTGATTGTTTTGGATTAAATGAGCTGGCTATTTGTTGATGGGAGCACTTCAAGACTTTCTGTGTTTTTCATATTATCAGTAAACAAAATGAAATCCAAATATCACTTCAACTAACTGCTATATTTGTTTCAGAAGCCTAACTTAGCTTTATATATATACACATATATATATCTCTTTCAGATACTCCTCTCCTGGTACCAGCCCTGCCTTTGAAACGTTTCACAGAGCCTCATAAGATGCACTGAGTGACATACTTCTCTTTTATCAAAAATTCAGCTTATTTACAGACAGCTCTGTCTCTGTAGGTCCATAACTATAAAGAATCCAGCATCTTTTGAGAGTTTCTGTCAGGAACACTGTATCTCCAAGATGCCGTGCCAAAAATGACAACCTTTTTATTTTGTATCAAAGCTATTTTATTCATCTAAGATGTATGTAACAGAGTCAGACCAGCAGATGTATATCCGATAAACAACATAAACCACCGGGTATCACAGTGTCCTCAAACTTCATAGGGATGAAGTATCAGAATGCATCTGATAAAATACTGGACACTTCAAGATTTTTTGCACCCCTGATAAAGATACATAAAAAGTCCCAACATAACATGATTCTAATACTGTGGCAGCATCATCTGAATATTTCTGATTAATTCAAAATTTATTTGAAGGTCCCTTTATTGGGGGAACATTCTCAGCTTAAAAAATTTATTGTTTTCACAGAGAGCCTAAAGAAGCTCTATAAAATAAAGGTAGGAAAAGCACATTTACAGTTTGTTATTAATTGTCAAGTTTTTTTGCACTCAGCCGCCTCAACCTTTGCCCAAACTTGGAAAGGCTTGCTTCCTCCAAAGAAACGCGGGACCAACTCATCTTAATGACATCTTTTATTTATCTTTTCTTTTTCTTTAGATGAATCTTATCAACACCATGTGGTCACAGAGTCGACAAAGAGTAGACAGAGTAGGCTGAAAACCTACAGACAGATAGAAGAGATATTAATTACATATCACAATGAGTTCATTTAGCCACTGACTGCTTAACTAGTTCCTCAATGATTTAATAAGTTACTTACAAGTTGACAGTCATTAAATAAACTATATTGCAACAGTGCAATTAATTTGTTTACAAACATAAAAACCATTACATCAAACAAATCTATTTGGTCTTTTGAATGGAATTTGGATGATGTAAACTATAAATAATTTCCTTTCCTACCAGTGGTGTCTTGGAGGAAGCTTTCAGGTGAGGTTCTTTGAAGAGAGGTCATTGTGAGCACAGCTGTGCCAAGTTACCTTATAGATTTGCTGCTGAGCTTGAGCTTGCAAAGGGATGGGTGCGCTTGATTCTTTGTGAGGTGCGTGCCAGTTGGGTGGAGATAGGAAATGCATTCAAAGCTCAACTATTTGCAGTTTTAACTTGACATTAATAGTGCCATTAAAAAGTATTTGCCTCATAAAAGACTCCTCAAGTTAATTTCCTATGTTGTCACAATTTGTTGTTCCAGATCATTAATTTGAAATCATCAGATAAAGATAACCTGAGTAAATGCAGAGAAATGTATCATATGAAGATTTCATGTATTTGGATGTAAAAAACAAAAGCTCCCCAAATCAATCTGGCCCCGTGGGGAAACATATCTGCTCCCCTGCCTGATTACTGCCAAGAAACTCCTAAAACAAAACCAGTCTGGCAACTTGAAGTAGGCTGAAAAACCATAGAAAGTAACACATCAAAACACAATTTAAACAAATCAAAAACATAAAAGAAAGTCTGAAAATTGATAAATGGGGATTTTCTTGTAACAAAGGTTTCATGACAGTAATATGGTTTTGGGGTTGAATCACTTTCTACAAAGGGCCATATTGGTTTGTATAGTGTTTCCCATAGAAATTCAATCACTATGTAAAAACATCTTTCTGCATTCAGCAGTTTATCTATGTGAGATATTTAATTGTCTTTTGATGCTCTGAAACATTTAAATGTGGTAGAAAAGCAAAAGAAAAAAGGAAGTCTGAAAGGTCACAACTACTTTCCAGCAGCACTATGTATTGATTAAAATGTCTAAAACATCTAGTTATGCAGACTTCCTGTTACTCTGGGGCATAAATTACCTCTACTTTTCTCAGTAAAATGGGGAAACATTAGTATATGCCATTCAGATGTATTGATCTTCATAATGTCTACTAGAAAATAAATACTCCTAAATTTGCCCATCTACACTCATAGAACCAAAAAATTTAAATAGCAAAAACTGTGACTCATAAGACTGAACAACTCAAGTTTATACTAATTTAATCCTTTTAATGTGCATTATGTGAAAGCCAAACAAAATGTGGAAAAGTTCGAGAACATTTTTTAATAATTTTGTAAGGCGCTCTGTGCTTCAAAATCAAAATGGGTTTACAAAATAGGAAAAACTAGTTACTAGATATTGAGGTTGAAATATCGTTTTGGTAGGAAACTGTCACTTTTTGAGATTTTATTTTAAAAAAACAGCTGTTTAAATGCAAATAGGATGATTACTGAGGTTCCTCTGAGCATTTTAACTGAGGCAAATAAAAAAAAAAGCCACAGCGCTGAGATGAAATTGGAAAACTTCATTTAATTTGGTGCAGTTGGTGTTAAATATTCATGGAAAAAAGCTAAGAATAGAGCCAAGATCTTACAAAGTTCTCTGAACTTTTTATTAAAATCCCTCCCAAGCACAGCGTGGGTTAGTTAAGTCTGTATGGAAATCACCTATTTTTATCACTTCATATAGGGGAGCCAATCAAATCTAATCTCTTCTGACTGAGATACATAACGACAATTCAGTGATGCCTCTAGGCTAAACTTTGTGTGAGGGAAAATTAAGCTGAACCAGGCTGGGGTTTGCATGCACTGATGGAAAAAATCTGACTCAGAGAAACATTGTTACGAATAAAGGCGAAATATTCAGATTTAGATTAGCTCCAACACAAAGCAGATTAGATAAAATTGAAATGATGCAAAAAATTTCAACACATTTATCTTTGGACGAAGGTTAAATTTAAACAAAAATCAGAGGTTTGGTAGCAAAGTCTGTAAAATCGACAAGCATCTGTCGCACGTCTTTTAATGTTTGCTTTAGATTGTGCGGTCATTCTGTATTCCTTTCCATTTTAATGCTATTTTTTTGTCAGATTTTCTGCCTCCTCTTGCAGATCTCTACCATTTTGTGAATTTTAAAGCACTTTCTCTGTTATCAGTAATTTATCTGGTGTTTTGTAAAATTTCTTTACTCCATTTCATTTTAATCAAGGCATTGTGTTTTTTTCATTCTCTATGCTGTGTTTTTCTTACTCCTCCTGTTCGCAGACATTTCTCATCTTTTCATTATTTTATTTTTTGCATTTTAAAAGTTCCCTCTCCACTGTTATCAATGTTTTGGAGCGCTGCAGTCATCTGGTATTCTGCTTTGTGACGTTTTTCTGTTTGAGCCTTGAAGCAGATTTATATAATTCTGTTATGCTTTTTATGTTTTAAAATAAACTTTTTCTGTTTTCTGTCTTTTGCAATTGTTGTATAATATTTACTGCTTTAATGTATTTTTCAGATGTTATTTATGCTGTTTGCATGTTTGTGGTCATTTTGCATTCTACTCATTTTCTATGTTGCTTTTCTGTCTTTTTTTTTACATCTGCATGGACATTTCATGCTGTTTTTCAACTTCAAATTGCATTTTCAATCTCTGAAGTTCTTTTTTGATTCCCTTTCAATGAACTATATATTTCTGTTTTGGATTCAGAAATTTCACATTCTGTTTCTGTTTTAATGCTCCTTTGCTGCTTTTTGCAGCTACTTACCATCTCTGAGGTGATTTTGTGCTGTGTCTTTTCTGTCATTTTGGGAAATTTTATTTCATTCCATTTTCGTTTTGGCTCTTTTCATACTTTTTTGGACGAAATTGTAAGGGAAAGACTCCTGCAGGCTTGCCCTGGGCAGGTCCCCAGTAAAACTATCTGCTGCGTCTGTGCTGCAGCACCTTGTCAAATCAATAAATTAAGCTTCCAGTACACTGTCTACACTTCCCCACAAAGTGACAAATACTTGCACTGTCTCCTGTCTCTAGACAGTCTGGTCATACTACAGAACCCTTTCATAGGCCATCATTTCCTCCCTGGTGACACTCACTGCACCTAATACCACTGGCTTTTGAGATGTTGTCATGTAGTCAGTCTTTTTTTTTGAATGAGTAGCTGACCTCATTCCTTTTTAAATGTTTTGCTGTCACAACATCAGATAACCATCCAGCTGCCATCTGAAGAGTGAGACAAATATGAGGCTCAGCTCACGCCACATCAAAAAGAAAAGAGAGGAAAGAAGAGGGAAAAAAACTTGCAGCCATCAAGCCTGAAAGGCGCCCTCCGTCTGTATAATTGGTTGAAATGAGGAGTGAGGGCCACCTGCTGACTGTGTCATTTAGAGCTCTTTTACATGGAAAATGTGCACTGTGTCACTCAGTGTGACAGAGAAAGAGGCTCAGAAAATGAGCATGAGCTTCACTGATGGATGCTCTCACTTCTGCTTGATATCTGTCCAACAAAGAAAGCTCATTATCTGAGAGGACTAATGTTGGAAAAAGAACTAATAGTGATACAGTGACGTCAAAACAGCAGATAGTCCCAACAATATTTCCCTGTCACTTTAAAGTTATGCCACAAAATAATTTTACAAAAAATAGGAATAAATGATGTTAGAAACTTTTGTTCCCCTTGAACTTTTCCTCCCTTGCTCACATTGAAACTCCATACTGAGGCCATTTTTCCGAAGTGCATGACTAGTTGCTGTTCTTTAGACTTCTACCTGAGCTGTAAATCTATGGAGCTTCTCGTGAGTCACCATGGGCTTCATATCTGCTTTTCTGATTAGTAGGCTCTTTTCTCCAGCTTTTCAATTCAACTTTTCAATGTTCCCATGGTGGGACATTTGTTCAATTGTTCACTTTCTTCCTGATCTGTCTGCTGTATTTCTTGGTTTTTGTATTTCTTGATACTGCATGTTCGCTACTGTTCTCTGACAAACCTCTTCAACATCTGAATTTATACTGAGATTGCATACAGATGGACTATTTAGTGATTTGGTAACTTCTGAAGGTACTCAATGAATGTATAGGTTTTATTTAGGGAAAAGGGAGTTGAATACAAATGCAGGTTGCACTTCTTATTTTCTAAGAAGTGCAATAATAATAATAATAAAAACCATATCTACTTTTTTCTTTGAATTTACAATTATTGGCTGCTTTCTGTTGGTCTACCTCATAAAAACCCAATAAAATACATTGAAGTATGGGGTTTGTAATGTGACATCAAAACCTCAAGGGTAAGTAGGCATAGGTGGACAATTTTCCCCAGGAAACATTCTAACTGTAAATTGATATTTATAAATAGCAAACCATACAAAAACACATAGTAATAATCAAATTAAGCAAACACTTAAAGATGTAAGCTATAGGTTTCAATAGTAACACAACACACATTTAACCGACTTTGTTCAGAACTAGGGGCTAGTTATGACGCACGCTGCAGCACAGCCACGCACACACAGACCCCGTTTCTCAATTCCCTTCTTTCTGCTATCATGGCCTGCTGTGAGGCTAAAACATGAAATCCATTGCAGTATGTTACATAAATTCCCCATGCTAAGCCCACTGTTATTGCTATGCCCTAAAGCTGCTGCTAAAGCTGAAACTGCAGCTGGCAAAAGTTGGAAAAAAATACTTCTAATTTATATGAATGAAATCATCTGTTTGGCCTTAGATTAGAAACATTACTGCATATTTTGAGGAGCAAAGGAGAAACTCTGCAGCTAAATGGGAAGTAAGTATGAAACCTGGGGCAAATAAATAACATTCCAACGCAATACTTTTTCTTCATCTTTTTTTTTTTAAGTCTGTTTTGCTCCGTTCTGTACCTCAGCCATTTGAGCACTTTCTATGACCTTTTACAGCTGCAACCATCTTCTGGTTCTGCAAGATATTTACATTTTTCTGTATACTTTATCACCTGCTTACTTTAGTTCTTTTCTCACACATAAACATATATATATTTTTTAAAGCACAAAAATGAGATAATTTCACTAGCCTAAAAAAATAAGGGAATATTTTGAATTTGGAAAACTTTAATGCTTTCAGACTTTATTGCATATTTATTTTATAGAACATGTAAAAAAATGTTTTATCTAATTTATGGCATCAATCTGAATTTTCATCAACACAATACAGATATTAAGAGAAACTGTGCTTTGAAGAATTCATGTTTACTTGCAGGATACATTAAGCCAGTGGTTCCCAACCATCTGGTATATTATCTTTTTGAGTGGTGACCACATCACAAAGCAGCAATGAATTGGGAAGAAGCTTATAGATTTTGCCCATTAATAAAAATCTGCAAAAGCTGGTGTGATTACTATTCAGCTCTCTTTATATAAAACATCTGAAAAACATTAATTTCGGCCAATTGCTGTCAGAACTCACATATTTTGGCCATTTGTAATAATTCTCAATATAAATCCAGATCTGTACAGATGTTGTGTTAGAAAACACCAGTGACCAAAAAACATTATGTGCACCAAATCCCCTCTGTAAAACACGGTGGAGGCATTATCATGGTTTTCTTTAGCAGGTATCAAAAAGATGGTCAAAGTTGTTGGAAAGAGGCTAAATACAGGGCAGTCTTAGCAGAAAATATCTTGCTTTACTCTGGAGGTTAAACCAATTGAAAAGCTGTAGTAAAGATTGAACATGTTTACTGATCTGGCATCCAATCTGCCAGATCTTCAGCTATTTTGCAAGAGAGAATGGGCAAAAAAAACAACTAATTTGTTTCTAGATGTGAAAAAGAGTTAGAAATGGATTCTACAGAAAAATGCTTGGAATAAATAGCTAATCTATGAGCATTTCTGTCATGTTTGTCACAAAAAATTAAAACTACACTTAATGTTACCATCTTATAGTTTCAAACACCTAACGTTGAACTCAATCCTCGACCTTCTTCTGGGAGAAAACATCTATATTTTTCCCTGTCAAAATATCTTATTTTGCTCACACTGGCAGCTTCTAAAACTCCAGTGTGGGATTTTATTGGGATGCAGCTAATCAATACTGAGGAATGTGACGCTGTAAAAGGCCCGGTGATGCTGGTGTCCACAGATTTACAGCAATACAAGGTCAGCTGCTCAGATTGGGTCCAGAGTGTCTGAAAGATATTCTGGTTTCTGGCAACATGCATTTTCTCTTAGGTCACTGCAAAAAAAGTTCACAGTGGTATTAAAATGTGAAACGTTAAGGATTTTTTTTTTTTTTTTAAATGGTACATTCGAGCAAACTATTGGGGTCAGCATTGAGCCGTCACAGAACCCGTAATTCAACCAGCGTGGTTTCATAGTGATGGGACACTGAGAAGTGATTATAGTCGACTTTTATCTTCATGTGTCCTTAAAGCTTTCATAGTTCAGAGGAGGAAATGGTGTTTTCAGGCTGGAAGTCTCTTTGCAGTCTAAGATGGTTTTGATTTGTTAGGAGTTCAGAAATGCCTCTTGCCTCTTGGAATTCAACCAGCTTTTCTAAACCACTTTAAAATCTTTCTACAATATTCAGCAGCTTTTATAGCATTAATTATTAGCATTTTCATAGATGTTTAAATGAGCACAAGGCTCATGTTGGACCATGGAAGTTTTATTAAAATGGTTATAGGATTACTAAAGGAGTATATAACATTTGGCCATTAATAGCCAATAATAAAGAATGTGCTCTCTTTAACAACTACATGTCTAACATAGCCACCAAAACTCAAACTATAAACAATGGAAAAATATAGTTGACCTTTTTTCTAATGTAAGTTTTAAACTGACAGTTTTAATTTCCTTTATCAGCTACCAGCTGATATATTGCAAGTTCAATACATTAAAATTACAATAAAAGTTTAATGTAATTAAAGGCATTTTACACAGTGTATATGTGTTTCCTCTACTGTACAACAGACAACCACAAGCTCAATAAATCTATGTAAATAAGCTGGCAGGAGCTCAGGCCAAGCAAATTCAATCATCAGTCAGCAGCAATGTCTCCTAGAAGACTACATTAGTGCCATAACCAGATAAAATCACAGTGTGGATTAGTTGTGCAGTCCTTCGTTCCATTTTGTCACATGCACTGGCGTTCTTTTTACGGTTGAAAACCTCATCTGGAAATGTTTCAGGGTGAAGAATTTGCAGCATCTTTCCTGGTGAGGAAGGGTGAGATCCAATCGCTACTATTTTTACAAACTAATATGGCGGATTGCCCTTCATAACCTTCCCTGCAATACCTTCTGTCTGCTTGTATCCCACAAGATACAATAAACTGTTAATAAACAGTTAAATAAACAGTCTAGAGGTCACTGCTTGTTTTAGATTTTACTCTGCCTCCCAAAGGCTTTAATACTTTTTTTCTTATCATTCCTGGCCAATTCTGTGCTTTTATTACTTAGCTCCTACCTACTTAATGACAGCAAATCGCCCAACCTACTTGTTTATAACACTTGATGCAGTTTGGGTAACTCACAGTGTAGCGAGGGGGGTGTGGGGGGTAGCTCCACATTACTGTTTCATAAATCTGTCACACTCTCCTCTTACTACATCTGTCCCCTGTCCCCCTCCCACCCAACAGACATCTGCACGCTCTGACAGTCAATTATACCCCCTCACCTTCACAATGAGCCATGCTCCATCACTGCATGGGAGGCAGCACAAACCCGTATCTGTATCTGATCTTTATCCTTTGTCAGCAGCATGAAGGGTGGAGCTGTCAACTCGCAGCTCCTGTTAGCAGAGTGAGTGGAGTGGACAGTCCTAAAGCACTTTAGTAACACACTGTTTGACTTATCAATATGGACTGTTTATACTGAATATTACGTTACCCTGATTTCTTCTTCTAATGTGTGTTGCTATATAAATGAGTCCATTAAACATCTTATCTTCCAGTAGTTAGTTAGGCCAGTGCAAGAATATCATGGGCCACAGTGATTTCCTTCTCTCATCTACAGTGGCTCGATTTTTAATGCTACAATCAGACCAAACGGGTTTTGCACAGATTTCAAGTGTTTGGCGCATGTCCGGTGGAGTGTAAGGCTGAAACAATTCCTCGAATGAATCGAGTACCTCGATTATTAAAATTCCTTGAGGAAAATGTATCTGACTCAAAGCTTCGTTAAATTATGTTTTATTTAGTAGCGCACCGTGTTCTGCCCGGATGATTATTTGTGGTGGGCAGTGCTCTTAGTTCTGCCTATGAGTTGTTGTGAAGTGCTTGCAGCATGTTGTGGAATTGCGCGGCGTTTTGGGGAGCAATAAGGATTATCGCGGTGGGTGGATTACGACAGCTTTTGTTGCGTCTGAATTGCATCGTAACGGTTTTGGGGCGAACAGTAGGAATGGAGCAGAGAGAGAGAGAGAGATTCATCGGATAATCATAAAAATATTCTATAGAGTACTTGATTACTAAAATATCCTTTTACAACGGCCCTAGTGGAGTGTCAACCAGTCGGAGAGCCTCTACTATGTGGCCGGTAGTTGGAGTACTGTCTGGAGATGCAGGCACCGATATGGTCAGCAGGTTGTCAAACTGGGCCTTCGGGAGATGAAAGTTGCACTGAAAGCGACCTTCGTCACCGCATAGCTCCTGTAGGTAGTGCAAATCATCAAACTCAGAACGCCTCTGAATTATCCTAATTGCTAAAATAACCAAAATATTTGGTCATGCATTTTTGTTTTGTTATTTTAGTCATTGCCAGCAGTTTAGGATATAAACCTCCACTGCAAACTTGAGATGAACCAAACACATAAACAGAATTCTCAATATTTATCTGATCCTTCTTTATTTTTCAGAGATCTGGGTTTAGCAAACATATGAACCATAAGTCATCTGAAGGTCTGTGCAGCATTACTGTAACCTGCGTTGTGCCAGTTTAGAGAAACATTTTCTGCCTTGTCCCCTCCCGTCCCTCTCGGTTATCCGCTTTGCTCCTTTACTGTCCCAAGCACACGCCTCCTCAGGAGGTCCATTTTGTCATTGGCCAAAGCCTCTCTGACTGCCCTGAAGAAGCTGTGGTAGTGGCTTGTGTTGTGAATCATGAGGAGGACTCCAGCCAGCAGCTCATTGGTCACCAGCAAGTGGTGCACGTACGCCCTCTGGTGGTTCCTGCAGCAGTAGCAGCCACACCCTTCCACCAGGGGCCTGAAGTCGTCCTGGTACCTGGACAGAAGTAAATCGAAAGCTCGAGCTGAGTTGAATTTACAAGCAATGAGCGTAAATGTAGATCAAACACAACAAAGCAGAGAGTCTGTGAAACCCTGTGGAGTTCTCACAAATCCCTCTACAAACCTTTTGTCTTTGAGATTCATCTCGAAGCGCGTCATGCGTGTTTGATCATCACAATTAAGATCTCCGTTCGGCTGCGTCTCCCCCGCTGTGTGCTGCTCTTCATCAGCCACTGCCAAAACACACACGCACCTTATTAATTCCAACAGAAGCCATAATCTGACCCTGTGGCAGAAAATAATTCCCTATGCACACAACCACCAGCCTAAATAAATGCCAATTACGCTCCGACCTACAGTGAGGCTATGCTGAGCCTTTTTATTTTCTCCCTCTCCATATTAGAAACGCTAACTGGTTATGTTCTGAATACTAAACTTTGCTTTATGCAGATAGGTTCCCTCTTTGGGTTTACTCCAACTAAGTGAACAAGAAAGAAGAAGAGTGAGACGAACTGAGGAGGAGCACGAGGGATGGTGAGACAAAGGAAGAATGAGAAAATGGTCCAAAGTTTAGCACTGGATTACAAACTGAAATCTAATGTCAAAACAGGTGCAAAATGCGCTACACTTTCTCTCATTAATTTGAATACTTTGTATTTAGCATACCTTTAATGACAACCAACTTCTTGTTTAATTACAATTATATTTGTCTCATCCCATCAAGGGTAAAATGTTACGCTTTCTGGAGAAAATAAAGCAAAGTTGCTGTTTTAAGCTGCAGTGCAATCACGCTAAGTCTTCTCGTTGTTGGTTTGGGCGGTGAGTGTCAAAGCTTGCAGATGTCCAGCAGACAGATGACCCAACAAGCCAGCTGCTTTGTAACACAGAACCATCTGGAAATTCCCCAGCAGATACTGTGCTTGGCAGAAATGTATACACCGATTCTGCACTAAATGAAACACACTGTCATAAGCAAATTTTACCTAATGATATCAATGAAGCATTTAAAGCAGAGTCAGAAATAAAGAAAGAAACTGTAATAGTAACTAAATACATTTAATTTAAATGTTTGCATTTGGACCAAAAACTGCTAACATTAAGTTGTCCATTGGGTTTTTTTCTTAAATAGATCATAGCTATACAATTAATTTTATTTTGTTCCAAAAATTGATTGCAAAAGTTTGAGAAGAATAGTTTAATGGTCCTACATTTTATATTGTTCATTATGTTGCCTGTAAAATGCACTGAAGCATTTGCACATAAAACTAATTTTGGAACTGGATACTGAAACTGAATAAGTGTGTGCTTGATCACTTGTAGTGATCACAATCAGGTTGTAGCAGATTTTCCATCTACTTCCTTCTCAAATATATATTTTTTTCATGTTCATGACAATTTTTTGCATTTTAACAGGGCTGCGTAAACGTTTGAGAGCCACTGCAGCTCTAATACAGCTTTATCTTTTTTAACAATTTCTCTGAGCACTGTATGATCTGACCTTTAGATGAATCTGCAGAGACAGCCACTGCTGGGATGTTTGGAAAAAGTCTTAAATGTCTTCCTCTTTTGAATATTCATTCTTGCTGTAGAACAAGGACAAGATATCTGGACCTGGCCTTATAATCCTTCAGAGATTGATACACAGCAACAAATGTTTCCCTCAGTGGCTTTCATGGGGTTCACCTGAATCAGCTTCACCTGACCCTTTCTACCCTTGCTATAATCAAAAACTACAGTTAGGTAATTCAGCAAAGACTAATTAATAAAAAGTGGACACAACATATTTGACTGGATATTTGGTTTGATTTTTGGTTTTATCAATAAAAGAAGCAGCTGTAGCTATTAACTGACAGGCAGAAGACTCAATAGAACCACTTGAAAATGATGGATGTTATTGTCTAGGAACCTTTTACAACATTTTTAAATTTGAGTGCAAGAAAGAAAAAAGACCAAACAATAAAAGAGGAAGTTCGGAAAATTTAGAATAACCCATGAAAACTAGAAGAGGGTCGAAAAGGAAGCAAGGGGTAAACGAGTAAAAGATCGGACGTGTCAGGAGGATCCCAGCAGGAGGGTGAGGGTGTTTGCACCCACTCCCAGGGGATATCATAATTGGCTGAGAGAGGGGAGCCACAGTTTCTCCTTGGGTTCGACACTATTACTGCTCTCACCTCAACTGAACTCTATTATGCACCCTGCACAGAATCGATTACTCTCTTTTTGACACTACATGCCAAACTCTGTCAGGGGAGTTTAACGCAACTTTTTAATTAACCACAAAGTCAAGAGTCAGACCAGTTCAGTGCAGCTCTTCGAACACAGCTCCTTCTGTTCCACTTCTTCACTTCCTCAACAAGGACAACAATCACTGTGACAGGGTCGCACCTAATTGTTACCTCGCTTGAAGCTGCTCAGGAGATATCTTATTGATTTTTTTTTTCCACCTGCCCCATTATCCGCAAGTTAACTAATCTAACACTGACTTCCACCCACTGCCCTGCATGCATAATTTTAGAGCCATTATGTGAATCTGATCAGTAAATCCACTTATTTCCTATTCATCAGGAGAAAAACGGCTGTTGGACGAAGCTGTGCTGTTCACCAGACTGAGACTAAATGAGGGGCTGTTGTGTACCGACAACCCTCTGCAGGGCCTTTAAACTAAACCATTTAGGTCTAATTGAACGTGGTGTAATTCCCTGCTCAGCGGCGTGAGAAGAATGTTTCTTTGCATTTCTGTACGAGCCAAGAGTGTTCACCCTTTGCTTTTTTTTTTTTAAACACCAGAGGCTCCTCCTATGGAAATTAAAGAAATCCTGCTAGGTTCATGAATCAATCATGAGTTTAGTTTTATCAGCTCAATGCAACTTTGTACAATTAAAAACATCAAAGCTGATTACCGTGCTTTTAAATGTGCTAACATCACAAATAGTTCCTTATATATTAGCATATTTTCTTACTGCAATCTCATCTCGACTCTCTATTTGCATGTCTTTTATGAATTAAATTAAAGCTAAATAAACCCTTTTATGCAGGAGGAATTAAATTTCCCATGATATCCAAATTCCATTAAAGAGTCATTGTAATCAGAGAAATGGGAAAACTTCAAACTTTACAATGATCTCAGTTTGCTCCAGGCACATATTACTACAAGGTGCTAACATCAAATGCCAGCAGTTTGCATCTTTTCAGGAGTCTCACTTTCCCGATCCTAGTTTCATTAAAAAGTGTCACCTTTTCGCTTTGGGCAAGGTGTTCTTACCTGTAAAGATCATTAGCATATAGAAAAGAAGAACTAAGAAAATAAAAAAAACAACCTATAAACGCGGCAGAGTTTGAAAACGTCTTAAACTGAGTGACAGTTACAGTGCACTGCTTAATGAGTACAAGACAGCAGCTGTGTGAGAAATCTGGGTCCTGCAGGGGATGAAACAAGACATTTACAACTGAGGTTGATGGAAATTAAATGAAAACGATACACCGCCACTCAAAAAGTATGCATTCTTTTGCATTTTGTCACACAAAATGCTTTTATGTATTTTATTGGCATTTTTTCAAAACAATAAAATGTTTGAATTATTATTATTATGAAGAAGGGAAAAATATATAGTTTGAAAACTTTTACTCATAAAAATTTTAAGATTATGCAGTCCGTTTGTTTTCGGCTCCTAATAAAATCCAAATCAACTAATTGCAGAGATCACCTAAGTAGTTCAGCTGTGTTCACTAAATTCAGCCAGACCTAAGAGACGCATTGCAAAACGTTGACAATGAATGTCATCATCAAAACAAAGGAACACAGCAGACAAGTGTTCTTTGTCCTCTACCTAATTTTAAAAAAATTACTTTGTAAAAATGAAACTGGTGAAGGATGAAGAAAATTTTTAGCAATCCCAAACATACAACCAGAGCTACGATAAAGGTTTAGTTTGACGCATATTAATGTGTTAGAACGATCTACGTAAAGTCCAACTTAAAATTAGAACTTTTAAATTATTATTCACAGAAGCTCCTCATTGATAATTATGCAGCTTGAAACAAATTTTCAGCAGTGAAAGGGTGAATATTTCAGACCCTAGATTTTCAGCTGGCAGGGCTTTAAGTTATAAAACTACAGTCTCCATGGGTTAACATCATACACATAAAGCACTCTTATTGTTATTTGTAAGAGGTTGTAAGAACATCCTTATACTTTAGTATAATATACTACTCAGTGTTGGTTTACAACATAAAATTCAATAAAATACACTCAAGCTTGTCAAAGTGACAAAATGTGGAAAAGATCTTTAGCAAATGTAAAATGTTTTTTGATCCCCACTGAAGAAGATGGACATGGTGCATTACTGAAGTGAATAAATACATAAGAAGTTGTTTTTTATTAATAGGAATTAATCAAGGGTAATAAATAGAGGAAAACGAAGAGGTAAGAGTTCAAGTTTGACAGATTTTCACCACACCTGTCACTCGGGCTCTACCTGCGCTCTCCGGGTCCGGTGTGATGTCAAAGTGGAAGCAGAGAGCGCAGCCCCGTTCCGTCACCTGGAAAGGGAAGAAGCCCTCAAAAAGGTCCACGCCTGCTTCAACGCACGCCAGCACCTCATCAGGTCGCCCCACACCCTGCAGCAATCTGAGTCACACGCAAACACAGAGTCGACAAACACGGAAACACAAAACCAGCAGCAAGTATTAAACATTAATGCAACATGTCTGAGAAACAAGATAGGTGATGTGCACAAACATCTGCAGGATTCCTTTCACAACATCAGCTTACGCTCCTCCTTGTGTGTTTTGAGCTTCCGTAAAACTGGCTGCCTCTCACTCTCTGCCTGCAGGCATCAAGGTCAAGCCCAATTTAGCATCCGATAATGACTCCACTCCACTTTCTGGCTGGAAGCTGCACCTGCCTCCAGCATAAGGAACCAGCAGGGGGGATGCCCCATGGTGTTCCAGATCAGCCGATGAAGCAAAGCTCTCAGCGAGCTCCTGGTAACAGATTATTGTTGCTTGCAGCTCCACTATAATGCTCAGGGCTTCTGGCAGCAAGCACAACTCCTCCACCACTTCCAGAGCTCATGTGAGACCGACTTCTTCAGAGGCAGAGAAGTTTCCAACATGTTAATTTAGTCCAGAGCACAACTGTTTCCAAACAAAGTTTTGTTCTCGTGTTGCTGAAAGGCACAGCGGTCTATTTGAATATCTTCAAAAGAATCTGTTTTTTTAACAAAAGCCAGCTAGTAAAATGATCATCATGTCAAAGTTTCTTTTTTTATCACAACATCCATCTGGGAGATGTGGTTTGCTGAGTCATGGCTGATTTATGGTTGCACATTTGCATCTGTCAGCGCAGCTCTGTGACCTTGCAGAGTGAAGGATTAAAGGAGGTTTGACCAAAGCAAAGGCTACAGAGAGAGGCGCGATGACAGTCCATCAACAAACTAACAGCATGAAACCTCTGGCTGCATCAGCCAATATTCTGGGCCTTCTGCAGCAGCCCGGTCAAACTCGGGCAACGTCTAGCATCTACGCCCAAGATGAATGCTTAAGGCAATGCAAGTTGTTGGAGAAACAAGAGGGTACTTTTAAGAGCGGCATATGTAGAAAAAAAACTTTTCTGTGCTTGAGAATATACATTTGAGAGTCAGAATCCCTTAGCAATTCATAATTAAAGCCAAACGCTGACACTTTTTAAAGCCTCTGGGTTTGAAAATATCCCACACAGTGACGAAGTTCAAATTTGAGCTTGAAAAATGCATCACTGCTCCACCTTAGAGAAAAAGAAGACTTGTGCCGTCGTTATCTCCTCCCAGGTTTCACTTCCAACCATGCCAGACTGGCATCCCTGCCTAGGTAAGGATGTGTAAAAAGCTTTAGAATAAATTTGCCTTTCATTCCAGCAGCATAATCTCACTCTGAGGAAATCTAGGAAAATACAACCTTTAATTGGTGTAAAAGTTTGTCATTTAACTTAACTTTTTCAAGCTTTGCACCTTTATAACAACTTTATGCTCCCTTCAAAATGAGGAAGAAAAATATAACTGAATATATGAATACAAATATAACAAGAATCCATGTTTATTTTTGTCGCAATGCATAATGCGAGAAACAGTATGCAGTAAAGTAAATTTCAAAAACTTCTTATTAGAAAAATTGCATTTTTAATGCAAAATCTGAAGTTGCAAAACAATGAAAATGTAAGCTTTTGTGGCGCTTTTACAAGGTTGCCACTAATTGTGAAGGGCGCCATCACAGATTTTGTCTTTCATAATGAGGATGGAAATTAAGATTCCACGAAGATCCGACTGGAGAGCAGTTGGACACTACTTAGCAAGTACGCTAAATCGCATTTGAGGTGATGGAAATGGAAAGAGAGACAAAGAAAGTAAGAGATAATGGAGAATTTGGAGATAAATCATGAAAAGCACAGCTGTGCTCATTGTGACAAGCTTTTGAAGCAGGCTGGGCCCATTATGAGAAAAGGAGGCTATTAAATAGGTTGGATCTGTAGGAGAGTCCTGATGAGAAGTGAACCTATGACCCCCACTTTCTCAGATGATTGTTTAGTCATTTCAATAGTTTGATGATGTTGAAATTTAATTGTTTGTCTATAAAAATGCAAAAAGCTTTTTGTTCTGGAACCTGAATGTGTTCCAGAACACATTTAGATCCATGCGAGAATAAAAAAAACACACAAAGGCCTTTTTTTAAAGTGAAGTCTTGCTACAACTCCAGGACAAATATTAGCCACAGCACAGATCATTTTGTGGAGGAATGAAACTTCCTTTTCACGATAGTGAAGCACCACAGTTATAGTTTGTACCTCTGCAGCGAGCAAGACGTACTTTGATGCGAATGCTGATGATAAACTCTCTGCATAAAGATCTAACTGAATATATATCCTTCAGTTGAAGCTGCTACAGAGATATTCCACTTTATCAAATGTCAAAGGATGGATCTGCTGCAGTCCTACCAAGGTGGAAGCAAAGTGGATTTCAACGGGGAAATGCACTGTGGTGTAAGATCATGAGGTTATTCCTCATAAAAAAGAAAGTCAAATTACGTAACTATCTGAATGTTATGCTTAAAATCTTAGAGAAAATAAGTGACAGGAGCTGTGGTGTAATATTTTAATTTATTTCAACAAGACTGAGGCTTAAAGTCGGAGTTCTACTGAAAGGCTGGAATGTAGATGCAGTCCTGTGATTTTGGTTTGGTGTGTTATGCAATGATGGGAGTTTTACAAGTCAACCAGGTTTTCCATGACATATCTTATGTGTATTTAGCTACATCTCACATTTCTGCATTTGTTCCTTCACTGCTTTCTCCACCAGAAAGCTCCTTTTTGGGAGAAATTTCAGGAACATTTAATCTTCCTGAAATTGATTCTGCTCCTAAAACTGATTTACTGTGTGTTTGAAGGGGGGGGATCAATATGTTCTCGTTACCCTTTTCCACTGTTGGTTCCTTCAGAGTATGTTTAACAAGGTTTGGCTTGAAAACTGGAATTTCAATAGCTAGCTGAAATCCATCATCAGTACCTGAAACTCTGTTGTAAAAGAAGGAGAAGAGTAAAAGCATAATTTAAGAGTTCAGTGGTATGGTTAAATTAAAATTATTTGGTACATTTTATTCATTACTAATGTAGATCTTAAATTTGCATCACACTGACTCAAAGAAGGTCTTGAATCTAATTTACTGAAACTTGTAAAAACTTTTTCAGTGAAGTTTGATTAGAAAAATCTTGCACATACAAATGCCTCCAAATTCCCACACCGACTACATCTCAAATACAATTATAGATAAGCCAAACGAGAGTGCCTTCATGCTGTAATCCTGCTGTTTGGTCTGAACCAAGCCACGTGTTTCTTTAAAAACTCACAAGACGTTATTAACCTTTGAACAAGCGCTGTATGTGATATGTTTGCTTTCAGACCGAGCTGTGACTGCAGACAGGCTGAAGGAGCAGGATGACACTGCAGCTGAGCCGCTAGGTTTCATTTATAATCAATAAAAGCAGAAGATTAACTGAGAGGTAGAGATCAGCCAACTGGGAGGCGCATTGTGAAAAATGTTATTAGTTTAAACAAAATAATCAGAAATAATAAACTCCATGAAAAAAAGATATTTGATTTTAAACCAGAGTCTGAATAGCATAAATATTCAATGATTTGTAATCTGGTAAAATAAGAAAATCCCCAAAATTAATTACTCTTATTTGGATTTTCTGTGATAGACCGACACACAGCAGGAGAGCTTTGTGAAGTGGAAGTAAAACATTATTTTCAATATAAAAAATAAAACATCTGAAAAGTGTGGTGTGCTTTTTAATTTAGCCATTTTTGATCCCCTTAAATTAAATCTTATGAAAACCAAGTGATTTTGTAAATAAACTAACTGTGATTGCTTTAACCTCAGTAATAAACTATTCTGTTTATTACCACTTTATTACTGTGTTGTTTTTAATCTGTTCTGTGACGGCCTCAAAGATTTGTTAGAAAATATTAGTGAACAAATAACATCTTGATGACGGCCGACTAACACAGTGACAGCAGACAGCTCAGGAAGAATTACATGATATTTAAATCAGTATTAGTTATAAAACAATATGTGTTTTATAACATGTTAAAAGGACTAATCCTTTTAAGAGGTTATCTTAAATTATAACTTGTTATAACTCTTTTATGTTTGATTAAACCTTTTTTTCCAAGAATAAAACAAAAACAATAAACAAAAACACATAAAAACACACTACACTGAAATAGATAATACATGTGCCTATCTTAGATGACCCTTTTCAATCCGTCATCTAAAAGTCCAAACCTAAATTTCTCAGTCTGACGGAATCTTTAAACTTTATGCTCACAAACTCTGAAAATCAAATCTTGACTAAGGATGAACTATTGTGAAAAGAAAAATTGCCAACATTGTTATTCTCTAATATACCTCCCAAGGCTTGCAGCTGTAAACACAATGAATGTAGGTTCTAACAAAGTATTAATCCCAGGGGTCTGACTACAAAAAACTCTCTGCATCTTTTCATTTGTGAACATTTTGAAAATCACTTATTTTGCTTTGTGTTGGCCTGCCAAATAAAATCTCAATAAAACCACTTTGAGGTTTCTGGTTCAACTTCATGGGGCATAAATATTTTAAGGCACTGCAGAAATGTTGTTACTTTGTCGTTACTGGCAACACAAAATGATCCCTAACACTTTTCAGAGCACGCTTTAATGTTGCTTTCTTCTTTCTTATGTGAGTTTTACAGTTTTCAATAAATTATTTTTACTTAAACCTTAAAAACTTATTAGATTTCCTGGGGAAATAAAAACCTGGTATCAGAGTTTCACCTGGGTTTGTCCTCAGGCAGCTCCTTAGTCACAGCAGTGATGAGCTGGCTCCTCAGGGCCTGATCCATGGCTCCGGTCTGGAAGCCGTCCAGGCAGAATCCCACTACGGGCCTTTTGGCCGTCTCCCGGGCCGAGCGCAGCCTCTCTTCCAAGATGTCTCCTCCTTCAACCACCCCAAACACACTGACTCCATCCAATTCCTGACAGCAGAAAGACACTTGTGATCACACCCTGAAACTGCTACAAGATTCAGAGAGATAGAGGAAGAGAAAGAAACAAGAAGAGGGAAAAACACTAATTGTTTTTTAACCAATAAGAATGATGCAGTCAAAATGAGTTTTTTTCTTCTTAAGGGGAAAATAAATAAATAAATGAAGAGGTTTTCCTCTGCCTGATTCCATTTGGATTTTGATTACTCAACAAGCAGTTGCACATCACGAGGAGGACAGACACACTGGGGGGTTTGGGTAATTTGGCAGCAATCTCACAGCTCACTGGCTATACGCAAGATAAAAAATTACCTGCAGTAACTCAGTTCTCTTTGCTCAACATGATTTCTCACTTTATTGTGTCAAGGAACATTTGCTTGCCAGTCAGGCAAAAAAAAAAACAAGATAAAGATGGGAGAAAAACTTGGAAAAAAGACATTAAAACAGACAATTGTAAAAGCTTTGATAAACATGGAGATCTGAGCGAATGGGGGGGCATTTATTAGGAGGAAGAAGTAGAATCTGATCAGTCGCTCTTAGTGCTGCAGGCTCGCACAGCTGCTGACAACATATTCACCCTAATCTTGCCTGTTTTTCCAGCAGAAGCTCAGCTGCAAGGCGGTGCCAGCGACAGCCACCGAACTATCAATCCATGTCTGATGTTTTTACTACACGCTTGACTGACTCTAAAAGATAGTGTGTGTGAGTTGAATGTCTGTGTACCTGTGATTTCTGATGCACCAGCAGACACTCGTCCAAATGAGCCAGAGATCGGTCCACCGACTTCCGAACCCTTTTTCGAGAGATGCCGGTCTGCCAGGTCTCCCCATCTGCCATGGTCTGGTACCAGTCTGGCTGCACCGTCCTCTGGAGGGCCATGAACTTAGCCACTGTCAGCTCTATCCGCCCACCGCTGCCCCAAACTGACACCGTCTAATGGTGGATAATTACATTGAAAGCCCGAATGTGCTTCTATTAGGTGAGATCCAATCTCTTCCAGGGGATGCAGCTCACCTTGTTGGTGGTGTGACCTGTCGGGCTGTGGGCTGCAGAGTCGTGGAGTGAGCAGTACAATACAGTATCATGGAGGCCTAAAAAAACAAAGCAGACCCCCAGAAGTCACTCAATGAAAACAAACTTCAAACCCCACAGCCTGCGGCAGCTGAGCCCAGAGCAAGCTGGTGGAGCAATGTGCTCCATTAGCGCATGTTAATGTGATGACTTGTACAGTTATCAGCAGAGCCAGCTGCAGCAGAAGATCAGAAGGTGAGAAAACAAAAGGCTCTAATTATTATTTCTAGTAATTAAATCACCACTCTTCCTTTCTGCAGCTTTAGAGGCAACACTGAAGTAATCCCTGACAGTTTATATTAAACGAAGCAGCGATTACATTTCTAATTTTAAATGTGGATGTCAGGGTGTGGATACAGCTCAGCGCCTTGGCGACGGAGGTGCCGCAATGTCAAATAGGGTCACACTTCTAGCAGATTTAAGGCAAAGTATTAATGAGAAATTAACTGCTTTTACTCAAGTTTAATAGAGTTAATTAGATTGTAAATTTTCCACTCAGATAATTTGTTTGAGGCATCAGAAATGAGATTTGTATTAATGAGGTTTCTTCATAATTTATTTGTAAAAATGTAACGCTTTTTGGTCTTTTTATAATAGAAGGAAGGAAGGAAGTTGGAAAGAACAGTAAGAATTGACATAGGACACAAGGAAGTAATGAAGGAAGGAACAACAAAATAAAGGAATGAAATAATGACAAAGACAGATGGATGGACAGAAGGAAAGAGATATGGACAAGGGTTGAAAGGTTGGTAGAGAGAACAAGTGGAAGAAAAGAAACAAAGAGCAACATAAATGCTGCTCTTTGTGTCTTGTGCAAGGAAAGAAGGAGGTGGATGAGAGTAAGGATAGAAGAGGGGGCACAAGGAAGAAAGAAAGGAATGAAAAAGGAAGGCAGGAAGGACAAACACTCAAGGAACGTTTAAGACAGAGAGAGAGAGGTTGGGCAAATGGACATAACGGTAAAGGGTATGTAAGGACAGAGGAAATTGTTTATTGTATTACGTCTAACAAGGTAGAAAAGGACTTATGTAGAAGGTTAAACGACAGCCTCAATAAAGTTGAACATTTCCTTCCATCCTTCTTTCTTTATCAGAACAAAGTTGTTTTTCCCACAACAAGACAAATGCAGTAAACAAAAACATATAAATTGAAATGCCTCTGCTTATGTCTTGCAGGGTTGTGAAGGGCTGGTGCCTATCTCAAGCATCAGATGAGGATAATTAATTCACACTACATTTCATATCGCATATTAATCACATGAAGCCAGATGCAGAAAGTGTTCGTCTTCAGGGTAATCTTCATCAAAAGCATATACCTTCCGACATGTGCAAAGTCTCCAGATTACACTTTTCTAAAAAAAAAATGCTTTGCACAACTGAGTAACTGAGATTTCTGGCATGCCAATTCAATTCAATTGAATTCACAAAAGTATTTTATGAATACTTATCAAAGTATTTATAAAACACTTTAAGAAGCAACAGGCAATGAACCAACTACTGAACATAAAGGATTATCAAATCAAATAATAAAACATTAGAATTAATGAAAAAATAAAATGATTAAAAGTAGAAATGAAAAAAAACTCAAATGTGGAAAAACATACATGTAAAACTAAATAAAATAAATTCAGTCCCATAAATTCAGTCTCTTGGCCCTCTCCTAAGATGGGTATCGTTTTGTTTTTATAAAACCCAGATTAATTTCTTGATTACCTGCAATATTATAATAACCATTAGTAAAGGCAGTAATTAAAACAAAATTGCATTTGATTTGTACCTGCAAACTTCTTAAATCCGCCTTTAAACTCATCCAGCACTTCTTGGTGCTCTGCACTGGAGAGAGATGATGATCAGCTCTAAGGAGGCAATCGGGATGTGAAATGGAGAGTGTGTGTGGGTTCCAGCTTACATGTTTGATAAAGTGACCTGAGTGACAGTGGGGAGGCTGCTTAGGGTGTGCAGGGTGTCCTGGGTGAGGTGGGGAACGGTGCCAGCGTGCGTGTACAGAAGACATCCTGGAATGTCCAGACAGTGCTGTCCCATCCTTCCTATCTCCTTCAGTTGACCCAAACGACATCTTCCCTGAACCACTTTGGACAACTCCAACTTCATCCTGCTGCCAGCCATCACAAGCAGCTCCTGAAAAGAAAAGCATGTAAAAAATATTTCACGGAGCAACACTAGTCAAAGTGGAATCACTTTGCTACCACTGCCAAAGCATGGGGATTAGCCACGTAGCTAGTTAGCTTTACCACACAAAAGTTACGACGCGAGAAACCCTTCTACTTACTTAATTTGCTTAATACAACTGAATAACGAGTTATAGTAGACAAAATGCTTACATAGTCATGCTCAATGTACTATTATTTGCTTAATTTATAGACATATTTTCGGCTTACCGCTAAAAACTCGTGGGAACTACAAGTCGGGGAAATACGACGTCAGTAGAAATTATACGTCAGTACGTGAGCCATATTGAGAGTGGCACGTTCCCGTTGGAAATTTGGTTTTCTGAGTAAAAAAGGACTTTGCTTTGAGGTAGTTGTAAAACATCAGTTTTGTACCCAATTATGTGTATTCACTTTATTACCAATTAAAGGCAAAAGTTTAACACAAGGTGCAGAAAAAGTACTTTGACTTCTTTCAATTTTCCTGTATTAAAATATTCAAAAAAACTAAATGAAATTGTGTTTTACGTTTAAAAACTAAACATTATTCAGTTAATCTAATCTGTTTTGCAAATAATTATTATGCACAATATGTTCTTTAAAGTCAATGTTTTAGATCCTTGAATGTACACAGTGGTTTTGGTTTTCTATATTGATTTTATTTAATGACTGCTCAAAACTCCAGTATATTTGTGGTGACCTTTTGGTCCCTGCCGAAAGCGAATACTATAGCTTCCATATAACAGAGTTGTGATCTGTTCAGGGTGTACTTGCATCTTAGATCATAAAAACACGTATTAAGACCCTCTGTTAAACCTATTTTTTGTAACTAATTAATTCTTCTAGCCACACGTAAACACGGATTAAAAATCCTTTATTTCTTTCGGTTTTCAGAGGTAAACATGTTGTCATGGGAACTGGTCAACCCCTCGAAAGCTTACTGGGACACGTAGTTTCGAACGTCTTTGTGGTCCCGAGATTCAGCCGAAATGATAAGTAGACTCACTCCATTACCCAGAATCCTTTGCCGTCCAAGTTAGCGTCAGTTATGTTGACACGTTTACGGCGTTCGTGTTTTACTCTGTGGTAACTTTTCTACAAATTTTTGGTTTACCTAAATTTGGTATCGTACACGGTGGAAATAATAGACAAGGACATAGTGGGATTAAGGGTTGTATCGTAATTTTATGCAGATGGCATCATCAGGGTTCAATTATCACCTGTTCAGGTGGAAAACACTCGGGTTTCCCAACAAGGTAAGCTTGACTTACAGTTAAAGAGAGAGTACACATCTACAAGATAAATATAGAAATTATTCTTAACAAAAATAAATCAAAAGTAGTGACTTGATTTCTCTTTTATATCAGCTGACCAAGTAAAATAAACGTGTGTTCTTAATTTCAGAGCTTATACATCATGCATAAAGTTACAGCGCATAACAAAAATATTACCTTTTATACTTTCTAACATTTTTCGAAAATACTCCTATGCATTTCATCGGATTTTTGTGTGGCGTCAACACAAAGTAACACAAGGTGGAACAAATGTTTTACCTTGTTTAAAATCTGGAATGTGAGTCATGCATTAGTCTTCAGCCCTTACTTCACAAGGTTACCCCTTAATAAAAACCATGGCTAATACCTTCAGACGTCGCTCAATTAGGAAATCAGGTCCAGATGAGTGCAATTCAAAACATCACCCTGAAAACTCCATCTCTATTTTAAAAACATGGCAGTTGCATATTCATAGTATGTAAGATGCTTTTGTTTAGTAGAGAGAAAGTTGGTGGGAGTTAAAGATGGATGGAGAAAATATTGGACAATCCCGACTGGAAACCAGCTAGATGCTTTTAAAGACTTTAGACTGCGGAAGAGTTTCCATTTCCAGCAGGACAACGACACTAAACAAACTGCAGAAACTACAAAAAATGGTTTTGTAGTTGTAATCTGACCAAATATGAAAAAAGTTTAAGATAGATCAATGATACATGAAGGGTACACACATGTAGCTAGAGTATGCATAGATGTGGCTTCTTCTAAATGAATGGTAAATATCATCCAGGTCTGTTGTCAGATATTCACAAGCTTGCAGCTGTACACGCTTGCAGGCGGAGATAGCTGAATTGCTACCGGTAAACCGCTCACCTTTTGAAGTCTGGGAAATGATTCCGGGGGTAATCTGCGGATTTAAGGCAATAGCTGAGCTTTCCTGTGAAATAATCCGCAGACATCAGGCCCTCGCCTCAGCACACAATTTGCACACTGCATCAGCAGCTCAAGGTCCCTCTGAGGGGATTTTCAGAAAGGCAAAAGTGACAATGTGACGTGCATCTTTCAGTACTTATTTTACTCAAAGGTATATATTTATGTCCTTTAATAACAGAAACCTGTGAAGAATGATGACATTGATGAGTGGAGAAAGGTGAGACTTTACCATCTTTTTCATTGAGCTGGTAATATAAAGCAATTTGATCTTAATGATATTTTAGACTTTCTTTATTTTTAGCGACATTAATGTGTCTTATTGTCCTTGTGTCTGTCCTCAGCGAGTGGAGATGGCCTCTGAGTTAGCAGTGTCTGAAGTCTTCTCCCATAGGAAACCTCAATCAGCAATAAATAGAGTGGCTGTACCTTTGGAAAACTCTGAACAGTTGAAGGATCATGATGACGCTTACAGTGAAGGTAGGTCACCTCACTTTCTACTTCTACTTTTAGGTTGCTTCTACTTTTAATGTTCCATGTTTCTTTGTTTTCAATCAGGTGTAATCATTAACTAATGTGGATACTGACAGATGATGTCTTTTACTGCACCATGCTATATTATTATATTTATTTATAATGTAGAATAAACACAAAAGCTTTGCAATTGCAAATCTTTAGATTAATATGTTTAAATAAAGTCAAACTGTAACTAGAAAAAATTGGAGATAATTTCCTAAATGCCTTAGCATTTAGGAAAGGATGTATTAACAAAAAACATTACATTATCGCAGCTTTATCATTTTACACTGTGGTAGTTGAATCCTAAAGTAAGTTTCCATTTAGGAAAACCTGGTATTGTAATATTACCGGCGTTCATGTGATCGGTTCATCAATACACCAAAAACATTACTAATTCCATCAATTTTTAAAAATCCAAGTGTCAGAATGTTTGTCACTTCACTTGGCTCAGATTCTGCTGTTTCTTGCAGCTCAGGCTCTTCTAGATGACTGGCTGAGTGATAAGTTACGGAAAGAGCTGGACATGGAGGATGACGATGAATTGAAGGACCATGTTGAAAACACACAACCTACTGCCGCAGCTGGTGTCCAGCCTACTTACATCAATTACAAAAAGTTTGACGGTATTTTTTAAATTCTTATTCAGCAGGTCTAAAGATACAAATGTTATCTTTAGATGTTATCTTTATCCAGCTACTAACTGGCACCAACTGGATGGAAATCCTTTTAATTAGTTGAAAAGCGTAAGTTGTGAAATGGTAAGCTTCATCTCTCAATCTTATTTCAGATCTTTATGACTGTCTGGTCGAAGAAGAAGAACAATTGGCTGTTGAGAGCTTCCTCCAAGATCTAATGAAGCAAGAGCTGCTGGACAGTGGAATGCTGGAGGAGTTGTCTCGCGATGATCGAGAAAAGCAGCAGAAGTTTAGAAATCCAGCAATCACCATGGAAGCGCGACACCGACAGGTTTGTGCCTCTGCATACATTGCTGTGCAAAGGTATTAATGATCCAGGGAACCTTTGCACATTTTGTCACAAACACCTATGTATTTTAATGGGATTTTATTTAATAGGCTGGCACAGGGTGGTACATAAATACTCCACTTCATAAACATGAAGTGGAAAGAGAAGAATATTTATGGTAATAGGGGAATGTGTGTAGTTTGAAATTGGTATAATTGAAGCTGTTCTATGAAGGCCTTAGTGGTTTGTTGGAGAGCATTAGTAAACAAGCAGCATCATGTAGGCAGACATGAAGGTCAGGGGGAAATGTGTGGAGAGGTTTAAAGTAGGATTTGGTTATAAAACAATATAACATCTGATAAATTGAAAAAATGTATCACAGGGAGCATTAATCAGAGAAGCAGCCCAGAGGCCCAGTTGGAAAATCAGAATACCTGTTGAAAGAGCAAACTTTAGTCATGAACTCCATAAATATGGTGATTATGCAAAAGTAACAAGAATAAAGTGCTGAAGGAAAATGAGCTAAATTATGTTGAGACAAGACCTAAAAATTAATGTTCAGAGGCGTTCTCTATCAAATCTGATGGCACTTGACCTGTTTTGCAAAGAATAATAGGCAAAAAAGGCATATTCTAGAGATGCATATTGCTGAAAAAGACTTTAACTCCATGTTAAAGTTGCATCACAGATATACACAGATATGGATGACATGTACTACTTTGTGTAAATACAAATAAAAGGTTCTAGTACTTTTCCATGGCACTGTAGGTTCAGTTCTTCAGGTTGAATTACAGATACAATCCACACTTTGAGTTGGATTGTGGATCTGCTCCAGGTTCGAGAGAACAGGGCACAAAGGGAGGCTGAGAAACAGAGGAAGAGGAGAGAGAAGGAAGCTCAGCGGGACGCCAGGGAGGAGGCGAAGAAGAAGGAGCAAGAGGAGGAGAAGAGGAAGAAGCAGCTGAAGCATAGAGAGGAGGAGATGGTGCAGCAGGAGATGGTGAGACTGAGGCGACTGATGGAGGAAAAGAAGGCCCTGGAACATGCAGCTCGTCAGAAGTAGGTCATTGCCTGATTGGATATTTTGTTCTGATTCTAATTAATTCTTATTAGCCAAAACATAACATTCATGTATTAAAAATCCTTCCTGATTTATCTGATGTAATATTCAAATAACTATGAAACTGAATTATGGATTTTCATTACCTGTAAGGCTTAATAATTAAACTTAACAGAAATAATTAGAAATAAATATCACTCTGTTTGAAATTCATGTTTCTGAAACAAACTCTTGATGTGATTTATCGTAAAAATGAGTCTTTGGCCTGTATTTGGTTTCTAGAGAGAAAGAGAAACAGGTGCAGGGAGCAGTCAGAAGCCTTGAGTCAACCCCTGCACTTCCCTCAAAGCAGCTGCTGAAGGAGCTTAATCAACTACAACAAGAACAGAAGATTCAGGCAAAGATTAACATGAGCAACCTTCAGGTTGGTGCACGTACTATGCAGTAGATGAGCTCTCTGACCAGTCTGGGGTTCAGGATGTACTTTCACCTGCAGATGTTAATGTCCGTGTGCAATTGTTATAGTGTCTGCACAAGCATCTGTCTGGATGGCAGTCAGTGGTTTTAAGGCGAAGGTTACATATGGGTAAGGCGGTGGCCCTCTGTGATTGGAGGAGGCAGCTGAGAGCGTGGCGAGCGTGGAGAGATGTGGTGTGGGCGGAGCGCTGTCGGCGAGAGGTGGCGAGAACAGAGGAGCAACTGCGAATAGAAAACAGGCAAGTAATGCTTAATGTCAGAGTCAAAGGATCTGTATTAACATTTAATGTACCGATAAGTTGCACAGTATGTAGCTCTGATTTTTTTTTAGAATCAGTTTTGTCGTGTGTTTAATTTGAATTTCAGGACAAAGTTGTTCATAGTGCTAAGTAAAATGTTGCATGATTAAAAAAAAAACTTGTTTACAAATTCAAAAGTGCTTCAATTTGTTGTAATATCCACAAAACAAACAGCGACCAGGAACACAGCAGATTTAAAACTAATTTTAGCTTTAAAGATAAAATATGGGCAAATCTTCATGATCCTTCAGGCAATTCCAGCTGGCTGTGGAAAACAACCAGAGACGCTTGCTACGGCGATGTCTGAATGGATGGCAGCTCTGGAGCCAGGTGGAGAAGTCACAACGGGACCTTTTGGCCCGGCAGCAGGAAACCAAAGTTAAGATGGCTGCCTTGATCGATGCTGCAGCTACAGGCAAACTCACAGCCATAGAAACTCCTGCCAATTTACCAACATGTTTGGCCAAGGAGCCGCAGAGTCAAGAGGATACAGATGCCAAGGTGAGGGATGCAGCCTCCTTTACAGACTCAAAAACTACACATTTATGTGACGCTTTCAAATAAAAAGTACTCTGTGACTTATTGTTGTTAAAAAATGACTTTAGGATCACAAACATGACTAAAACATGAGGCGATCCTTTATGGGCAATGCTGAAAGTCTTAAAAAAAGCAGGAACATTTGTTTTTTTAAACTTCTGGGAAATAAACAAAGTAACAATATTGTTCTGGAACATTTCTCTGCACATTTAGAACATGAAGCTTTTACTTCTATCCACTGAAAGGAAATAAGCCTCTGTAGCTGAAATAATTACCTCTCTGAATAAAGGATAGAGTATCAAATTGGCAACAACAGAATAAAGTGTAGCATTACTGTCTAATAAATAAAACAACAACTTCTAATCCACAAAGAGACTTAACTTAGAGTGTATTTTGCTCAAAGACGTTTATTTTATCTAACATTGTAGATTTGCAATGGCAGTAAGCCATTATTATTGAATTTAACATAAATAAATGCCTTAAATGTATCATTTTCTGTGATGTAAACCTATATAAGAGCTTTACTTTGAATTTGAACTTAGACCATTTTTAGCAGATGGTTTCTGCATCTCTAATCCTACCTTCATTTGTCCATCATATATTCAATAGAAGGGCTACCATGAAGCAGAGAATGAGGTCTTAGAAGCTTCTACAGGACATCAGAGTAAAAACTCTGTGGTTGATGCAGGCCAAACTCTTCAGCCTTGGCAGGTGACCAGACGCCACACTGCGTCCACTGCAGAAGAGCTGCAGCATGCACGGCAGAGGGTGACAGAAAACAGGGTTCTCAGTAACAAACGCACGGCATCACCAGCTGGCAGGTTCGAAAACAGGCACATCGTCCAGAAGCAAATCATCACACAACAGAGGAAACTCCTGAAGGAGCAGCAGGAGCAAATCACCCGGCTGAAGGAAAAACAGATCTTTACGGTGCTGCAGTTAGAAATGGAGAAGGCTGCGCAGATTACCCAGCTGTCAGCGCTACAGGAAGCAAAGAGATGCAGCTTCGCCCCCGGGGAACACAGGTTGGCTCACTGAACATCATTAAAAATTTAAGCGACCTGGGATCACTTTCAAAGCAACACCAGTAAAGAGATTTCTACACTGACTCCTAGTCAGCAGAGAAATCCTTTAAAAATTATTTTTAAACCACTTATACACCACATTTAATCTTTTGATTTAACAGTTTTCTTAGGAATTGATAAATATCCGTACATATATATTAGTGATACTTTAAATCAACAAGAAGAAATCAAGAAACTCTCAGTGCTCAAGAACTGAGAAGGTGCTGATCAATAAAGAACATATTTTCAAGGAAGACTTAAATTTGTGGTTCTCTAGATAAGCCAGATGTCCTCTGTAGTAAATGTTTAAGGTCAGAGGAAACAAAAGTTAAGCAAGTTGACCACAAATTGAATTCAAAATACAGATTGAATAATAATAATAATAATAATAATTCTTCAACTTCACTTAAAAACTTAACAACTAGATGGTTGAAAATATGTATCAATTTTCAATTGGATATTGAGTCCAAACACTCATCAAAACCTGTTTTGGAATTAATGAAGCAGGCTCACACTTAACCTGGACTTCACTCCTGAATGTTTGTGGACTGTGTTTAAAAGCCAGGTCCATGCCAGGAAACTAACATGGAATATCTCTAGAAAAATAAAGCACATTACCCCAGTTCTAAAGTCCTTAAACTGACTCCCTGTAGCTCAGACAATAGATTTTAAAAGTATTTGGTTGGTTCAATAACTTGGCACCAAAAAAAATTAAAGACATGTTGCCATTATGCCGACCTCTCAGTCCACTCAGGTCTTCTGGTCTTCTCATCCCCAGGACCAGAACCAAACATGGAAAAGCAGCATCCACTTTTTAGGCTCCATTAATCTGGAACAAACTTTCTATAAATCAGCTGAAATACTGAGTTCCTTTAAGTCAAGGCTAGTAATCCACCTGTTTATAATTGTCTTTGATTAATAACATCTGGAACATTCTTAGTTTTAGTCAAGATTGCAACTTTTCATCACTTCTCTATATTTTGCCACTGTAATGTAATGTTTTTTATGTTTTGTTTTGTTTATCTACTCTGGAATGTTTTTATCATGTGTAGCACTTTGAATTGCCTCGTTGATGAAATGTGCTATACAGATACATTTGATTATGATGATGATGATTATGAGAAGAGAGGTCAAATATCTAGGCCTGTATCTGACTTTAAAAAGTGGGTGCTTTCCATGCTGCTTGCTAAAGTAAATTTAACAAAATATTGAATATTTGCATCTCAATCATTAAACACATGATAAATATTTAGGCTCTAAGTTGACTATCATTGCTCAAAATGTGTAAATAACTTTGATTTTTAACATAGATACAATGTTTTAAGCCTTTACAGATAAAACTGAGTTTTTTGGGGGGGGTTTTTTAGAGAATTTAATGTGAAAAGAAACAAAATATATTTTGCAAGATAAAACCTGTCCGTAGTCTGACATTACTTCTCGCCGCTGGACATTCCCTCCGCTGTCTAAAATGTGTCAAGCAACTAACAGGATGATGTGAGCATGCAAACAAAAGTTGTGACAGGCTTTCTTTCTTCTGGCTGTTATCATCCCAGCTGCAGAGCTCCAAAGGCTACAGAGGAGCCAGATAGTCAAAGTGCACCTTCTGGGAAACCTGTCAGGAAGCAGACATGCCCCCATCCCATCATCACAGGTCAGTCTGAGAGCTTAACAACAGAGAATGTTTACATTCAGTGTAAGGAGACACAGGCAGTACAATGACTTGATCCAATCATTCTTTTACGTTCTCTTTTTCTGAAATTACAGTAAAACAGTAATATATTTAGTATTGCAAAATATGATATGTGTTTGGTTTTTATTTTCAGTTTTACTGAATGTGCAAAGTTACAAAACAAACAGTAACAACAAAGAAAATGTGCATTTTCACTTTGCTACTTGAAACCTAATTTATGCAAACCTTTTTTCCTCTGGTTGCTTGTTGTGTGCTTTTTGACTTTAGTGAAAATCTTAAATTCCAACATAATGACGTGACCTCTAGTTGTATAACAGCACACTTTGTTACTTTTTCATGGAGCTTCAGAAAACTGAGAAAGTGGGGTTAAAGAGTGGTACATTCAGCACAATTTAATATTAATCCCAGATTGTTTCATTGAAGCTATAGATCAAAAGTCTAAACTTTATTGGCATTTTTAGAGATTTTGAGTCAATAACATGAAGTTCTCTTAGCTGCTTTATAAAAACTATACTTGAATGTAAAGACGTGCTATGCAACATCTTTACATTAGTTTGCATGTTATGTTTTGGATCCAATAAGAAAACACTTAGCCCCCACCCACCACAAATCTTCACCCTGAAGGTCCAGGATTTGGGTTTAAAAGTATTTCCGTCCTACCAGTTCCATCTGAGTTAGATTTCTACCTTGATAATTTTTTTTTCCTGGTTGCTGCAGTCCAATCAAAAGAGGCCAAGAAAAAATACCCCTGTTCTTTAAAAAGATTCCTGAAATAGAAAAACACCTAAGTTTATATACAAACTGATTTATAGGTAGACTTAATGATTCAACCTCAATAGTGTTAGTTGCACCTTGACCGTAGTGAAAGTCAAAAGGGACACCCCACAGGATCATTGCACCTTCCCTGTCACTGTTTGCGTTCTGCATACTTAAACCCAATTTCGCTCTATTAATAGATAACATTTAAAAAGACGCGGATTGATGGAAAAACACCCATTCTCCTTTAATAGCACCATTTTTAATGTCATGCTGTTACTCTTTAGAAATCGCTCTCATCTCTAAGTTTAACAGCATATGTTTTTAATTGGACAGAGAGGAAAAATGAGTCTAAATAACTAAGCACATCAAATGCAGAACCAAAAATGTTTAAAGTAATGCTGCAATTTGTTACCGCAACCTCTTCTTCCACCAGCTTCAGCACTTCTGACACCAAACAAGATGAATTTTGCCTCATTTAAAAGTCCATCTTGTGACCAGATTCAGCAGATTGCTTTTATAGATTATAGATTCACACCCTGATGGAAAATAAATTACCTTTATCTGAAGCTGCCATGATCTTCTCCCACTTCTGTCTGGCACCCGTCCGTGTCCCTTCATAAGAGGATTAACCTCCCCAGGACGTCTATTGTGCAGTGGCTGACCTCCGAACTTCTCATGTCTTCATGTGTCTTATCCCAAGCACTGCTACTGTCTGCAAACACAGTTGAAATGAAACAGAGAACAAAGAGAGCCTGTTTTATAGACACACAGCAGGACAATACTATTTTATTACCAACAGACAGACTTTAAAAACGAAGGAGGATTTCCTCAAAACTATTAACTATTCTCCCTTTCACCAGAAAAAAAATCTGCATTTAGGTTAATCAGTTGGTGGATTTACAGACAGAAAACATCATGCTGTGCAGCCTTCTCAGATTAGTGATTATTTATTGTCCAATGTTTCCTTTAACGCACTTTCGATCCTACTGCTTCTGATGTCAGATTATACACAAACACTCATAAAATACTCACACTATTTGCTTTCAGAGGTTGGAAAAATAAATGAGACCGGCAAATCAATGGATTGCATCATATAAATAAATTCATTTGGCTCAAAAAAGATAAAAACAAGAAACTGATGTTTTTTCATGGCACCTGCTCTCTCTCTCTCTCTCTCTCTCTCTCTCTCTTTGTCCAATTGGTATAGTAGAGTTGAGTTTTCTCTTTAATTTTTTTCACATCTTTACCCAGGTGGTGTGACTCAGACACACAAACATACAATTATATGCATATTTAACCTTTCCTGATTTTCTGACCTTTTTGCAAACACACACACACCCACATGCACTACTGTTTATCTTCGCTATTTCAAATGCCCTTGATACATTTGCCTCTTTTCTTCATTTCATTGCTTAAAGTGATTCCATGCCTTCCTAGGAACCTCTATTACTTTCAAGGTCTTTGCTGACCTACAGAACTCAGATTTTTTTTTTTTTTTTTTTTAAAAAAGCATTTTATTTCCCTTAAAAAACTGGAAACTCTCTTTTCCCTCTCCTGAGCCATGGAAGCCCGAGCTCAACAACGTGCCGAACGAAGGCAGGAGATCGAGGAAATCAAGAGAAGGAAAGAAGAGGAAAAGTTGGTGAGACTGACAATCCTTCAAGAGTAACCATAATACAATTCAAGCATTAATTGTACAGATTTTAATGACTGAAACTTCAGGCTCAGATGAAAGCTGCTGAGGAACAAAGACAGAGGGAGGAAGAAGAGGAAAAACGCAAGGCAGCCGAAAAGAAGAGGGAGGAGAAGAGGCTGGAACGAGAAGTGAGAAATATTTTATGTTTTATTCACCTGACACAAGCTTGTACAAGTTACACACAAGATGTAAGTATTGCTTCTCTGTGTCCATCCAGAGAGAAGCAGAAAGACAAAGACAATTAAAAAGGCGTCAGGAGCTCATGAGACTGGCCTGTCAACACCATAACAAAACCTTGTTGTCGCATCGAGGCCTGGCGCCATGGAAACGCCTCATGCAGTTAAGACGTGAAAACATGGAGGTAAACACCCTGTCCTATCTAATGCAGCGACATTCAAAGCCAGCCTGTCTCAAATTCACAAACACATGAATACAGAAAACACTTCATTCTGCCTCAGAGGAAGATTATACTTATCAGGTGGTATTTATGACAGCAGAATGACAACAAAACACCAACGGTGGCTCATGAAATTAACTATTTATTTAAATATTAAAAGGCCTATCTTCTTGTGGACATCATAAAATACATAATACTCTTGCATCATCTTGTATGTTGCCATCACAATCTTTAGTGTTTTGGGATTTGATGTAATTAACCATCAGTAAGTAGTGCATAATTGCCACACAGCAGTGAAATTACTTTGTTGTTTGGTTAAGTTTTGTTTTATGCAATATAAGAAATGAAAGCACAGAATATATTGGTATTCATTCCTCCTACAGTTCAATTGTTAGTCTGTGGCAGTCGTTATTTTCAAAAGCAGTTTTAGTTTGTAGATGAGCAATGACGGTTAGAGGCACACCTTAAAAGACGTGCAGCAGTAATAGAAGCCAAATGTAATTTCAAAAGGCATTGATTTATGAGGCTTAATACAAAAGCACAGCCTTCTTTTCAGACCTCTGGTTGCACAAGAAGCAAACACTTCATGATTATTTACTGCTTAGTATTTGTGTATCACATAAAATCCTAATAAAATGCACTAAGGTTTGCTGTAAAGTGACAAAATGTATGGATATGAATACTTTTATAATTCACTGTCGTGATCATTCAGTGCTCTAACATCTCTCCTATTGCACTTAGATATTGTCTGCAAAGCTCAGACATGTTAGTGAATACATCAGTCTACATGAGAAACATAACCACTGTGACACATAATTTTATTTATGTAAATAGGTCATATTTAGGTAAATTTTAATTGTAAAGGTACAACAATGTATCCTATATTGCTTTGTTTCGAAAATTACAGGGTAGAACTAATTTATCTTCGCCCATTTGTTCCCAGCTGGCCGAGAGTCATCACAACCTCTTCCTCCTGAAGCAGTGCACCCTGGGATGGCTACAGTACGCAAGAGAGACCCAGCGTGAAAGGGAGGCCTGTGCTGACCAACTACAAAAGCATTTTTTGCTTCGTTGGAGTTTAAACTGCTGGAAAAGAGTGAGTATACCCTTTCATACACAGTATACATTACCTTGTGTACAGCCCCTAAACTTACAACCAAAATGTATTTCATTTAGATTTTACCTGGCAGAGCAACAGTTTCAAAGCAATTAAAATTTGAATAAAAGCAGAAATTCCTCTGCTTTGGAAAGGTTTCAGGGGAGAACATTTGTGAGCAAACAGCATTATGAAGGAGCACACCAGACATCAGAAGAAAAGTTATGAGAAATCCAGTTTAAATTTTGCCACAATCTGTCATATATAATCTCTACCTTACACAAATCAATTTGTTAACTCTATTGCCGCATATATAATGTATAGAAATCCGGTAAACAGGATTGACCTGCTTATCTTGTTTTCAGCTGGGCGACCAGCGGATGATTCAGGAAGAGCAAGCTGAACGTTTTTATCGGAAGCGAACTCTGAGAAGGTTCCTGCTTGCTCTGCAAGACCATGTGACCCTGCAAAGGCTGACGGAGTGGGACAGTCGAAAACTGGCTCAGGAACACCGGGACAGGTCTGCGCCACCTGAAGCTGCGTTTTGTTATGATGTAGCCCTGATAAAACTCGCTCTTTGCTGTGTTTCTTTTGCGGGACAAAACATATCAGCAATATCTAAAAACCTATATCCACTATTTTAAGACCTCTCATAAACAATCTAAGTGTAGAGACTTAAAAACATATTCTGTGAAATGTTTGGTACTTTAGAGCTTTTTAGTTGCCTCAGCAAGATTACTTTGCTTTTTTAGTTATTTTTGGTTGATTATAGACAAAATGTAGTTTTTAGAATGTGCAGATTTATAAAACCTTCAAGAACATGAACAGAATGTGTTTCTTTGACCTGGTATCCCCCAGTGTTTATAGGTAGACTAGTAAATAACAAGTGTTTTTATTGAATCTCTTTTCACAAAGAACGCTGTAGACATCTGAAATGAAATGCGGGCTTGCCTGACAGAGCATAAAACACAAGAGAGCAGGTGTGATTGTAGAGGAGGCACTTTTCCTGGTAGAAACCGATGTTTTACCTCCGCAGCCTGTCAACACAAGTGGATGAGGGTTCTTCAGAACAGTTTTTTTATTTATCAGCATATATATTAAAGGTACATACAATGCCATTGAGGAAGACACACAAGTTTGTATGGAACTGAGTTAAGCTGTAAAGACGTATGGTCGCTTCCAGCTCTAAAAGCCTGGATGTATTTTTCTGGTTTCAGCCGAGTTAATGGATTTTTCTGTACTGAACAAACTAGAATCATTTGATCAGATGTCTAGAAAAGCTCCTCTGTCTCAAACATTTTTCCAACTTTCTGATGACTTACAACCTTCCAACAAAGTTCTAATATTCTAATATTTACTCTGAGAGGAGAAAGATGTAACCTTTTATTTGAACTTTGCAAAAGTATTCACACTACTTCAATTTCTTATATTTTGTCACAAACATCAATGCATTTTACTGAGATATTCTGGCAGACCAACACAAATAACATTGATCTTAATTATTGAATAGAGTCAATATGAACCAATAATGAGTTAAAATATTAATTTGAAAGCAAAATAATTTTAGATCCTCATTTTTACATAATTTATTATACATTTCTATGCAATATCTTCATTGTCAACCTCAAGGAATATTTTGAAGCGTCAGCTGCCTGGTCTGATTCTGCTAAATGACCACAGGCTACAGGTGAAGCCCCAACAGCTGCCTAGCTGCCAAACACTATGTGAAAACTAATTACAAGTTGTCTAGCCAGCGGTCCCTCTGATCCACTTTGTTAATGCTCACTTGCTCCATGTTCGTCTGTCGTTCCATCTGTTTACGTTTTAGGCGCGTTCTGCAGAGGTGTTTCCAGGCCTGGAGGCAGCTTCCTACTACGCTGCGTAGGGAAAGGGAGAGAGAGGTGCGACGGGAGAAGCTGAGCAGGAGAGTGGCAGAGCTTCTGCCGGATTTTTGCTCCCGTCCTTTAGGAACGTCTGAGAGAGAAACCGTCTGAAGGCGACAAGCTGCAAATCCGGACAAAAGCATCAAAGCGTTACTCCAGCGGTGACAGGTGATAAAGAAAAGACTCGGTCATTTCTCACTTTCATTTAATAAAATAAATAAAGTCCTTTCAAAATCCAAAGATTGGCAACAGAGAAATTATTTAAATACAAAAGAGTTTCTATTTTATTATAAACTAAAGCATAGTAAAAGTGGAAAGTTACAAAAAAGACTTCCCCAGACTCAAGCTGACAGTTGTACATTTGGTCGAATATATTATAGTGCTTTCATGTGGAAGTGTGACAACAATGTAATACAAAGTAGCTTAAATTATACAAATGCAATCATCTACCACAGTACCTAAATTAGCCTTGTGCCAAGACATTTCATTTGTCTGATATGAAAACCTAAGATGCAATTTGCAAGGCAAAGTGGAGACAAGTGGCTACAGTGTTTGAGAAAGATAAATGAGGTGCAGAGTCTCACAAAGATGATTAAAGTTTTTCACATGGTTATGTTAGAAAATTGCCAAACTTCAAAGTAAAGGATTAGGATTTTATGTAATAAACAAACACCTGCTATATCATTGTGAAATGTAAGAAAAATTATACATGATCAGTTATACAAACTGAATGCAGTTCTGAACTTTGACTGGGCCATTCTGGCTCATGATTATGCTTTGACTGAAACCATTTCTCTGTGGTTAAGGCCACTGTCCTGCTGGAAGATGAACGCTGCCTCGGGCCCCTAACAAATTTTCTTCTAGGATTTCCCTGTGCTGTCCCTGCACTTTCACACAAATAGCATTTTGGATGTAGAAAAAAAGATTTCATCAAAATTGTCAATTTTTCCTCATTTTAAATATTGATCTATAACATAAAATCCAGAGGAATCTTTCTGAAAATGTCCTATTTTTTTGTGAGAGTTTAACTTTCTTCTAGTTGTCTACCGAGGCACTGGAATGTAGCCGAGAGTCCAAGTCCAAAGGAAGACATTCGCAGTGATAGTTGTGTGTGACTAAGATGCTGTGGGTGGTTTTGGCTGCATAGATGAGGTCCCAGTTGTCAGTCACTGTAATGGCAGTGAATTCACAGCATCGAGATGTGAAGTAGTTATCGCTAAATGTCAAAGAGCAACTCTGGAGCTGCAGAAACACCTCTGAGCAATGCTGACTCTGCTTGAGCCAGAGAGCAAACCTACACTGGATGAAGAGGCAATGCTGCCACCCAGTGGTCAGAAGCTGTTTCTGCCACCCCTATATTGTGTGTCACACCAGATTTGCAGGAGATGAAAGCTTCAGTTTGTCTCCCATGGACATGAACTCAGACCAGTTGCTCCACAGTCCTCGAGAGTAAACGCCAGTGTCCACAACGAGTCCCCAGCAGGTGCTGCGGGCGGTTTTCTCCCTCAGTGCGACTCGGGCTTCCCGCTCCGTCACGTTGTAGCTTATATTTATAACTTGCACTAGAAGGAGATGTAGGAGGCCGCCGGTCACAATGCTGCAGTACCATGCACAGGTGAAACAGAGAGCAGAACTAGACAAAACAGAAAGGACAAGTCAGACATCTTCAGATAGACCCAACACAGAAAACAACACTGATATAGGCATTCTACAACAAAGTAAACTGAAAAGTATGCTAACATTCAAAATAGGTGATTTAGCATTTATTTACCTGGTGATTGAAAGTCACCCAGAAAACTGATAAGTCTTTATTTTAACCAATAAAAACAGGAATAATTTGATTCTGAGAAATAATAAACAATAAAAAGGATTTAACAGGTTCATTTGTAGCTGGGGAGTTTTACATTTTGTGAGATAAATACAACAACTTAATGTTTGTTCTACAATCTCTAATCATCTACTGTAATAACTGAGAATGCTGCAGCTTTTTACGTCCATTGGTATGACTGGAACTCCAGAAGAATGTCTTTTTGACTGGTATCAACCAAAATCAAAGTTAACGCAGAACTGTTGCAATCTGTTAACATTTTGAATCCTACACCTTGACTGCCTATAATACAAGTCAAATTTTATTGTACTGGTATATCACTTAAAATTCAGATACAACACACAAACGTTTATGATTGTAAAGTGACACTATGTGCAAAAGGTATGGATAATTTTGCCTGCTACTGTATATAGGGTTTCACACGATGCTTAAGTTCTGGCAAAATTTGTACCTTAAAATGGCAACATATCATATAGATGAGATTTAAAAAAACAGGGCCAAGTGGAACCTGTAGTGGCTGTAAACTCCCGGGCAGTAGAGTAAGGCAGTGAGGACGTTCTGCTCGGGACACACACTCCGCAGCACCAGGCCGATGCCGTACATGGACGTCAGCAGGAAGAAGACGAGAGTGAGCAGGAAGCTTACGTGATTGGCCTGGCCCACACAGTTGTTTATCCTGGCACCGGAGCAAACACAAGTACAGTAAAGACACACAGACAAATGAGCAAATATGAGCCCATGAATGCAGATATCAGCAGAAACACTAACTGGAGTGGACTGGTGACTGTAAGGAAATACTTGGACTACTTCTAACTTACTAATAATGCGATTGAACAAATGGCAAGAAAACTAATTATACATTCCAATCATGTGTGCAATAATTCTATAATATACAACTTTAGACGTTTCTAGAGGCAGAAATTACATAAAATTAATGCATAAAAATGGAATCTCTTCTTGGCAGAATAAATAGAGCTCATTAAATACGGGTGATTTGTTGGTGTCAACCTGCTCCTGGACCCTGGAACAGCCTGCCAATGTACATTAGATCGTCTTGAACCCTTGAGTTTTACATCTTGAGAGAGTTGAGGGTTATGAAGACTCTATTTCTGCTTGGCTTTTCATTAAGCATGACTCCTACAATCTTTTTATTTATGTACTTTAGTATGCACTATGTAGAGATTCTAGATGTATGCTGACTGGATGTAAACTTTGAACATTTGAGATTTAGGACAAACTGACTGAAACCCACCAGACGCAGTGGTGGTCCAGACGAAGCACGCAGACGCCACAAATCCGACAATGTCCCGCCCTCGGCGGCCGCACGGCCCTGCACACTGAACACCAGTTCCTGCAGCCACTTTCCTTCAATTCCAACCCTTCTTGCTCCGAGGATCCGATCCGCTGGACTGCTGCCATTGATACTTCCTGCGTCCCCCCGTTGAAGGAAGAGTCTGTGTCTGGTGGGGAGCTGTAATATGTCACCGTGCTGTGGACGGCCTGCTGATCCAGCCGAACAATCCCAGGATCTCTCTTGGTGTAGATAAGTGTCAGCAGGGTGAGGCCGACTCCTATGCTCACAGCCGCCAGCTCACCCTGACCAACATCCCCACGTGGAAACACCTCTGAGACGAACAGGTAATACATGTACCCCAAGGAGAAGAGGGCCAGGCTGAGGAAGAAGAGCGTTCGTCCCTTCTTCCGATGGGTAAAGAAGTAGTACCACAACACAAGGCCAGGCAGAGCTGTCAGAACCAGCACACCGAGCAGGAAGTGGAAAGCAGCAAGGTGAAGCAGGGCAGGAAGGAGGACAAGCGGAGGAACGATGGACAGATCCAGTTTACGGGCTCCACCCCAAAACCAGGGTACACGGATCCGATCTGAGACGACTGCAGCCACATGCGACAATGATTCCGGTTTCTGAGGCTCTCTCTTTAGAAACCTAAAGAAACAAAAAAAAAATGGTAAAGTAACTTTTTTACAGCCCCCATTAGGCTTGAGTTTATTACAAATGGTTCAACATGTCTCCAAAAGAGTCATGTTTGATGTGCGCTAAATAAAAGCGCACATCAATACATTCCTTTTCTTCCATTTCCTAAAAAATCTATATGGACCTTTGGACAAGAGATAAAGAATAATGTGTAGCCATTTTGTTTGTCTGATTTCCTCCAAACGTTTCTTTAAAAGTGGCTTCCTCTGACGGTCGTCAGACCTTCAAATATATCTTGGTATTTGTATGAAATGTTTTATGTTCTCAGATTTCATAAAACCTCTCGAGTCCTTGCAGTGAAGAAAACACGACACAAATACTCTCTTTAGTCTGAGTAGCTTTTCTACATATTTGTCTCCTCTCACCTGTCACAGGCGTCGTCCAGGTCCTCACAGTCACAGCAGCAGGCTGCGACGTGGCTGCGCTCCCCATGTCGGTTCACATACTCGCAGCAGCACAACACTTCCTCCCGCTCCTCCTCTTTTAGCTCCCTCTTTGCTCGCTTCTTCATGGCCAGCGGCACTGCAACCTGTAGGATGTTTCAAAAAGAAAAAATAAATACAATTTATGGGTGTGTTGTTTTTGTGAGCATTGAGATTATGCATTACAAAAGTCTTCATGCCCCTTGAACTTGCTGAAATAATCTCTTAATGCACCAGATTATCAAACACTTGCACATGTTTTAGATGATAAAGCGCTTCTGATCCCATTTTTTTTCCCCACACATCGCTGCAAAGCAAAGCCTCTGCTCACTTGACCCGACCCGACCCGTCTGCTTTCCGCACATCTGCCACACATCTGTCATGTTTTAATGATGAGCCCTCCTCCCACCCCTTCAACCTCGTTTATAGTCCAGACAGATTTAAGCTGAGGTGTCGGGAGCGTTTATAACAATCTCACAAGTGTGCAGCTAGATGGGATTAATCATCTGGATGAGTGGGAGTTTCGGCTCTGTTGAGGTCTGAATGAGCCTATGAATGCACGACGGTGAGCCAAAGCAATTAATAATCCAACCAACATGTTTAATGAGGATGCTGAAGTCAGCAATTGAGCCTACAAGCATCTCCCTGCAAGCTCACAGGAAGGGTATTAAAGGAGGACAAGCTGGCTTACACCTACTGATTAGTGGACTCGAGGCAGCATCAAACACTACATCTGCTCTCGTCTGCCGAAAATGAAAGGATGGCTAATGCAACAATTCATAGCATTACTGAGGCACACAGCAGTTTTCAGCCTGTCCTGCTGTGCTTTGACAGCTGTGATTCTTTGAGTGCCTCTGCAGGTGGGATTAAGATTAGGAATCTCTGCAGTTGATAACATCCATGAATCTGCTGACTGTGTAACCATTGGACTCCTGACTCTGCAGCTGGGATCCTTCTGGTACCTTTTCAGTAAGTCAAAAACTTTGTATCTTTGAATGTAAATTTTCCCTGAGCATGAGTCTCCAGTGGACACTGGGTGAGAGGCAGGGCACATGATTTAATGTAGGATGGTAACAAAATGTATCTACGAGGAAATCAATTTTTTTTTTTAACCAGGGGTGGTTGTCATATGAACAGGGTCTTCAGTGAGCCCCTGCTTCAGCTACCCATCCCAACCTATTAAAGTTAGAAAATGAAATGCAGTGGGTTCAAACACCACAGCACATTGGTAGCTTTATATTCATGAGCAAGCAGGGGATGCTAACGCTCCGCTCATGAACTCATGCATAAAACCAATACAATCCCTCCCTAATCCAAATGCTACCCTAGGCAAATAGCCACATCAAGAGCCACCAATGGCTTTAACAATTAGAATGAAGCATTATTTATCTCTATTTCATGACAGATAAAGGAGAAGAATAAATAAATTAAGTAATTTCTATTTCCTTTCACACAAAATTTTTTTTATAAATATATCAAATTTGATAAACTGTATTATAAAAAAGAAGAAAATGAGAAAGTAAGATAAGCTTATCTTTCAAAACTTTTTAAATACTGTTTACAAAAAAAACAAGTTCAATTTAATTATTGCTCTTCAAACTACACCCACGCAAGCTTCATAAATATATATCATATATATTATATGAACCTTCAAGATGAAGGGACTTGAATATGTAATGTATAAAGGACGCCATAAAGTTTTATTAGGTCACTAAGTTAACTGCTTGTCTTACTTTAAAAGCAAAAAAGACATTTTAAACGCAGTTTGCAGAGATAAATAATGTCGAGAGCCTTATTTATCTATTCTCATCATAATGCAGCATACAGGTCTGTCCACCTGTATGCCCGAATAGAAACGGAAACAGACATGAACACCGACCTGCTACATGCTGCTTTTTCCTTCCACCTCCATGGTGAACATCGGCTCGGTCCTCCTCAGCGGAAGTCTCGGTGCTGGCAGCCGCGGTTCCTATCAGTGTTTACTTCCGCTACACGAGACTCGGTGTTACTACGCAGGTTACCAGAACACCGGTCCCTACTGAAAGTATTAAAGTGTCAGAGTCCACAAAGAGCTTCCATGGGGTTCTGCTTCCTGGTTCTGGCTTGGTTTTTGAGCGAAGGCGCCGGTGTGTGCAGCAGAGATGTTTCCTTTTCCTTCCTGGTGTCGACTGAAGCACACTTTCCCCGCCCAGAACTTCTACAGCCACATAATTACGTTATACTGGAGAAACATCATGGACGAACAGCATTTGGCTCATCGCTTTTCTTTGCTCATTTAAGGAAATTAGGTCTTGCATGTTTTGCTTTTAATTTAGTTCGAGTATATGCCACTGACACCAGAGGCCGTTCTTATATGAATGGGGCCATGGGCTGGATAGCCACCCAATAAATCTATTTGTGGAAATAATCTTTTCATGTGTAACTTACTTAAAATTTGTAGACAGACAATTAATTCAACTGTTTAAGGAATCTATTTTTGAAATATGCATTTAACAAAAAAAGGAAAAAAAAACAAAGCATTGTCTGGAGACTAGTTATATTCAGTAAATTGGAATATTATTGACAAGGCTAATTTATTTAAGTACATTTTCTAAGTGAAAGACAATTACATATGCAGAGACTGATATTTTCAAACCTTTACTTCTGTTTATTATGATGATTTTCAGTTTAGAGACATAAAAACTATATTTTATTTCTGCTTAAGAGTTTATTTTAATCTGAATTTGTTTGATAAAATATTTTGGAATTTACTCAGGTCCTACCAGAGTTGGCCAGTTGGTGGCATTCAATGGTTTGACACAAAAAAGCCCACTCAAGCTGCAGGACCTACAAACTGCTTTCCATTGTAGAGATCAATTTGTTTGAAAATACTTGTTATTCAGGTTCTATCATGGCATCTTATTGCAGTAGTAAACCGATTGCTTAGATTCCCTTTTAGACCTTCCTTGACATCACCTAAACTATCAGTTACTAAATACCAGTCATCCAAAAGCATGTTGTTGCCTTCTATTGCCTGATCCAGCCAAAACATAATGTATGTGCTATTCAAATAAAAAAAAGCTCCACTTAATTTAGACTGTCACCATTTTCTTCTGTCACAATTGTAAATAAATTCAGGCAGTAACACAATAAAGTCAGCAAAAATATACAATTGTGACAATCTCAGCTAAGTAGTTAAGCTAGAAAGTTTTTGCTTAACAAAAATAATGTAAAAAAATAAACTAAATGTGTTTTTGCAGTCCATTACAAAAAGTTTAGCATCATCTGTTCTTTTAGTAATAAATGCACTTTTATTCACGTTTGTAACTCCCCTGCTTGATGGTGAACAACATACATATAATCCACAGTCTAGTAAGGATAATGCATTTAACTGGTTTAATGGGAATATCCTGTAATGCAATCCTACTGTAGATGACTTATTATACTCTTGTGTTTAGTCCTTTTGTGTTTAGTCAAAAGGACTAAACAATATGTACTTTAATCAAGAGGACACAGGCTTCTGGTCAATAATTAAAGACTCTCAGCTGTGTGTTGGTTCTGTGAAATGGAAAAAAGAGACATCAGGTTTAGTTTCATTTAATCATTTATTCTTTCCCATTTCAAGAACAATATGAAATCCACCTAGCAATCAAGAACACCAGAGTCCAAACTAGAAGTCGTTCAACCAGCTTGATTTCAATATGAACACTTAACTTCTGCAGTGTCAAATGAAGGGATAAATATATACAAAACAGAGGGAAAATATAAATCCTTTTAATGTAAAAAGCACAGATGGTTTAATATAAATACAGGCTGTAAAGGAGCAGAATGAAACTGCACCATTCCTTTAACATTCAGAATAAAAACATTGTAAACAATAAACCTGGCTCAATTGTACTGTGCACCACCAACAACTGATTAAAAAAAAAAAGGAAGTGTTTTTCCTTTATAATTAAAAATCATAACATAGAAGAAAATCTAAATTATACACAGCGATATGAGCCCTGAAATATAAATTAAACATATACAATAAACACCTGAGCCAAACCTTTAGTTTACATGATTTATGTTTACTAAAATAAAACCTTCAAGTTTTAGTCAACAGTTTTATTTGAGTGAAAGATTTAGAGATATTCGCAAGAGTTGTGCAAAAATTAAAATTCTTAAATAGTAATGCATGTACCAACACTAAAAACAAAAGTAAAATAAATATTTACATTAGTTACCTGCATGTCGTTCAGCTCTGCATAAAATGGAGGAAAAATATGCCACCGTTTTAAAAACAGAGAACCCTGAAGAAGTTTCAATAGCTGCTCAGTTAAAAAAAAAAGAAAATCATCCAGGGCTGCTGGCTTGTAACTCTGGCAACGCATGAACGCATGGTATGTCTGGAGTCTGGGGACACCAGTAGAGCAACAAAGCTGTGGATACCAGGCCTCCTCTGGGTAAGTCCGCTGCAGCAGTCTGTTGCTCTTTTAGCACAGATGTGAACGCAGCTTCTTTAAGTGAAGTAGGGATGAGGATAAGGTCACTGCTGAGTTGCTGATTGATTGGCCATGGCAAAATTCTGCTGGAGCACAACTAGAGAGGTACGGAGCTGTGGAGGAAAACATACGACTAAGTTTGTGTAGAAGGTGCTTCTTGTTTTTAAGAAGCACCTTCTACAAGAATGTAGAGACAAGTAGATATACATTGAGACAGAAAAGCCAGTCCTTTGAGATTTGAAGATGGACCGAAGCACAAAGCAATTCTAAGAAAATGATTGCAAAAAACTTGAGATTGACGCCAAGATTTACCTTCCAGCAGAACAACACTAAACAGAGCCTGAACTACACTGGTTCAGATCAGGGGTCAGCAACTTTCTCAATTCAAAACTTTAGCCTTTGCTGCTACAAAATAAAATTTGGCACAAATTCATTTTTAGAATATGCACCAAATAAAATTTATTTTGAAAGCCAGGAAAGTTGATCTAAAAATTTTTTTTAGATTTTACAACAATACAAGTCAGACAACTTTTAGAAAGGGAAAATATTTTTTATAATGAGGCCAGCTGAGTGAGAGTTTTCCATAATTATGGTATATAAAAAATAATAACAGTGAGTAGTCCACTTGGAAATATAAAACAAAATTGTTCAAAGCTATAACTCATAAAATTTCTTTTAAGAACCCTTGTACTTTTGGTTTCTTTCTGTTGTTGATAATCTATGCAGATGTTGCAAAACTGCAACGTTATATTCCCTTTAAAATTAAAAACCATTTATTACTTTGTTTTGAAAGAGTCACACTGGAGGGGCCAAGAAGCCACGTGTGGCTCTGGAGCATTTATCTAGTAGAATGGCCTAGTCCAACTCCAGACCTAAATATAATTCAGAATCTGTTGCAAGATTTGAAAAAAAGAGGTTTACACAGGTTCCTAAATTAATCTGACTGAGTTTAAGGAGAAAAATTAAAAATGTGAGAAAATTTTTTAAAAAGTAAACATATGAAAAGCTTGCAAGACATTCCACAGAAAGCCTACAGTGAGAGTGGATCTGGAAAGTCAGCTCAGAGGAGAAGTGGTGAGAGGCGGATTATGTTGCACAAGTGAAAATATCCAGAACAAGTGATGTTACTGATGTGAGCATGAAATAATGCGATACCTGAACTCTTGCCCTGAGAACAGGGAAGCGGTCGAAGAAAATGCAGACAAAAAAAATTCCTTGGCTACTTTAGATTTGTTACAAACTACTATGATTTCTGCACAACATTTTCTAATTAAAAACAAAACCTTTACATTGTTTCACTTTCAATTACAGTAAACACTTCTGTGTCAGTCTACCACCCAACATCCCAATGAATTTTGTGATTAGTTTGCATTACACGTTAGCAGTTCATATCTTACTTGTTCTAGAAGAAGAATGGAGTCCTGCAGGACAGTTTTTAGCAGCTGCATGTCCTCATTGGTCCTGAACCCTGGCAATGGCTTGGGGCCATACAGTGGTCCAAAGCTGTCAGAAAGAGACCATTATTTTTCTGCATGCAATAATAAGGTGCACTTTCTGAACGCAAACTCATGTAACTTTAGATGAGAGCTGAAGCAACACCTCTTGTACCACCATATTCACTGAGACAGCATCTACATAGACGACTTAGTTCAGGGAACTTGAGCTGCTTATGCAGGTTGAGTTGAGCTGCTTATGCAGGAAAAGAACGCTGATGTTTTCATGCATAAGCATCACCTTCACAAACAACACTTTTCAGTTTTAGTAAACTACGTATTGTCGTACTATCCACAGAAATATGTTGATTAAAAGAAGACGGGTTATCCAACCTGTTCTCCATCCGCTCCCTCAGCCGATGCTTTGTCGTGAGGTACATGCGATGAGCCACATCCTCCATGGCCCACAGCTTGAAAAACAAGCCCAGATTGAGCACTATCAGGATCAGTAGACTGAAACCAGGAGAAAACACAGTTTATGTCACAAGAACAAAAGACAGCATTATCAGATGATCGACACAGACACAAAAGGTTGCAACGTCCGCAGGTTTGACAAGACATGACTTTGCATGCTTGAGCAAACGAAATAGAAAAATTGCAATATTCAGGTACCTCTTTCTTTGGTTTATCAACTTACATTAGACTCATGCTAACAACTATTGCAGCTGTGCTCCATCTCTCTGGGCCTGTGGTATCCACGGGGCCTGAAATAGCACAAGATTTAAATAGGCTTACTTTTTTTTTTAAGCATACAGACATAAGCAGAATTTTGAAGTAAGAAACTTTGCACTGGTTTAATGCAACAGGATGGACTCTACTAGGGACAGAAAACATTTTGTAACAGAACCATGAAATGAATGTTGCCCCATTCTTCAGCTACAATGATGCAATGTCTTAAATTTTTTTCAAATTGCCTTCCCACTTCAGCAACTTCTTGCAAATGGCATCAATTTGCCACAAACCTTGTCATCCAAAACACTACATGGTTACACCGACCTGTATGGTAAAGGAAGTACGATTAGGTAACTTTATTTTACGTCTTTAAGAAATATTTCAGTACCCATATTTCCATTTCTGTGCTCAGGATGCTGCCCTGACTGCTTGCCGGGCTTTCCATGATCCAGTAGGGTCCGGCTGAATGTTCGCCTCCTCCTGCGGAGCACAGCTTTTCCAGACTCTCCAACTGCTTGGTTCATCTCTGCCTCCTCTTCTAGCAGTTCAGCTTCTGTATCACCACGACAAAGAACACATAGAGAAGGAAAGTAGGGCTAAGAAGTTAGTTATTTAAAAAGAAGAACCACCTTGCTACCCACTGCATTGTGAGCTAGTTTCTTGTTCAAGTTTTTGCCGACAGTAGGCAAAATTCCTGTTAAACTATGTTGATTCATAAAATTATATCTGTTACCATTTTCAAACAAAAAGTTGATACAGTTTTAAAACTATAATTTTTTCATAACATAAAAAATGGTATGAAAGATTTCCTGAGCAGAGAACAATTTACCCTCAGTATTACTACAATATTAGGTTTTTTTATGTTCATAATCATTAGCTTCATCCATCTTTTGCATGGATTTACAACGTCAAACATTGCACACATGTTCACATTACAACCACAAACTTCGTATAAGAATTTTATGACAAAGACCAACACAAAGCAGCACATAACTGAAATGTAATAAAAATTGCGTCATGCATTAGTCATCCCCATTAATTCAGATATGGAGGGGAAGAAAGCAGAGCAACAAACTGTCTAGTAGTTAATCAATAAGTAAATAACTGTAAAATAATAGGGGACACAGCAAACATGTACAGGAACGAATGAAAGGAATAAAACCCATTACAGGCAGCAATGGTCTTCAGACTGGGTCAGGACATCAGCAGTAAATATAGAGCAAGGGTTGCAAATCAAAAGGTTTAGATCAAATTTTATTCATGTGTCAAAATGGTTAAATCAAAATCTAGAGCCAAATCTAAATGAAAATAAAAATTAACCGTCAGTGAACATACATTTTCAATCTGAATCAGCTTGTGCAACTAAACAAGAATTATCAGAAAAAACTTCCTCAATAATTAAGTACAGCTTTGTGTTGTTCTTTGGCTATTTTACAACAAAATTACCAAAAAAAATCTGCATGTGAAAATCATGCATCTCCCCTAATCCCCCGTTCAGTCACATTTTGTGTTTATCTATTGCACAAAAACATTTAAAGCCAAGATTGCACATCGCACTGTATTGTTCCTACTGCCAGATTGTTTTTAATTCTCCATAGTGATATAACTAATTCACACACTATAAATGATAATGAAGGTTTGCCGCTCCAGCTTTGTGTGACGTGCATTCAGAGCAGCTGATAAGAGTGACTGCAATATCAGCCCTTGTATTCTTTGCCCTTCCTGCAGACACAGCAGTAATATGATTCAGCAGTGCAGTGCTATATGTGTGCTGGAAGAAACTGTTCATGTCAGACAAAATATTAAATAAATCACAGGGTGAGAACAAAAAATAAAAAAGGACAAGCCCTTTTTTATTCTATCTGCCTTTGGGGAAAATAAATAAATAAATAACTCACCCAGTTGTCTAAAATAATCTTCAATGCCACTCCAGGAGTTTTTTGTAATGAAGGTTTTGATTAGACCAAATGTTGGTTTGCTGTACTTCACATCAGAGTACACCCTAACAAAACAAAAAACAGAGACTTCAAGTTCAAATCCATAAACATTTAAATAATTAGTCTGCACATTAATTCATCACCTTAGTCGACACTTCCGTTTGGAGACTCGCATAATAAAGTAGCGGTTCAGTGTGTAGAAGTGATCATGATAGGGGACGTCATGAGTGTGCACCACAGCATCCACCTGGTAATACTGACCCTCCCTGGATTCTTCAGACAGAGTCTGGCGAGGTAAATGAAGCTCAAATAAGCCAAACAAAAAACATGTTTACCCGTCTAGTCAACCATTCACACGGACAGAACCACACCTGGTTCTCTGTAGCAGTGGAGAACTTCCCAATCAGGGGGTTGTTGATGGTTATAGTGTAGTTCATGACCCGCTTGTCATTTCCTGAGTCGTCCTTCTGCCAAGCAGTAGAGCTCGGATCTGGAGACAGAAAATGGGAGACCTTTATTAAAAAGCTTCCATGAATACGTTTTAACAAGCGGGAGAAACTGATGTGAGGTCCTACTCGTTATCCTGCGGATTTCCATAAACCTCTGAGTGAAGCTGGAGTCTGTGAAGAGCAGCTCAAACATTTTGCTTGCGCTCATGTGGAAAACCCTGTTGAGGTACAGTCGCCCTGGTTCCTCGGACTTGTCAATTCGATCCTCCACTGGTGGAGGCAAACCCGAGAGCAAAGTAATGAAACGAAAAATCAACAAAGAAACAATTCACATCCCCATTCTCCTCTTACCTTCTTCACTGGTTTCCGAGCCACTTTGCTCCAACAAGTTCTCATTGGCGTTGAGGTCGAGGGACTGAGTGGAACGCTTGGAGAGCCTTTCTGCATGGTGTCGCGCCAATGGGACAGTCGGGCTTCGGTGTAGGGATGAGGTGTTACGAGACTCATCCTGCAGGAAATGAATAGCATTCTAAGAAGATAATTTGAGCAAAGAAAATATTTAATAATGTAGGAAAAGAAGACGATACCATGTTGGTTGTCTTTGGTGAGCTGATGGGTGAAGGCATCTCCTCTCCTTGAGGTGTGGAGCTCTGCAACGGAACATGCTCCTCCACTGGGAGACGGAGGCTATTGGGCCGCTCCGGTCTCCCAAGACCTTCATCAGCGACACCGCTGAACTTCTGCTGCACGCTAAAAACAAACAAATAAACAAACAAAAAAAAAAAAAGCTAATTAAAGCTAGCACCAAACTTTTATGTAGAATCAACGTTCCTCTTTAGAACATGCTGCCATGGTCATGTTTTCTTTTGTTTTTTGCCATTCCCTTGTAAATTGTAAATTAATAAAAATAAATATTTGCATCTTGTGACATCATATAAGGCATAACTCAAATCAGAGACTTAGATCATCTTCGGTTTCCTCTTTACAGTCAAATCGTTGCTGGTTTTTGCTCCTTTGGCCTTTACGAGATAAATTCAGAGTAATATACAGATTTGTACATGTTAAATTTTTGAAGGCAATCGCCACCATCTTCAGCATTTGGCTTCAGCTTTGCCATGCTGAGTTAAACTCTGTCTTAAACATAATGTGCTAATCCCCAAACTACCGAGTTGAAACTTGAAAGCTTCAGAATCCTGAAATCAGTGAAAAGTTGCTGTAATGTTGAGCTGATCAGATGGGATTTGGTTGATTCTTTTGCCTCTTGTGATGTCATCACCCCAACATACACAATGCAGGTTTGTATTTTTTTTTTCATGCTTTTTTATTTATCCTTAGTTTTTATTGTTTTTAGGGGAGCTATTTTAAAATCTATACTCCAAACTGTTTTAAAGGTCATCATTTGTTGGTCAACCAAAGACATTGGTATCTTTAACGTCAGGGAAAAAAACAAACACATTCAAGGTCCAAATTACCTGGTCTGCCCACTTGATTCCGTTAACACCTGTAAACTCTCCATCTCCTCACTGTTCAGGCCCAGATCATAGCCATAGTGCTGTCTGATCATCTGCCACAGCTCTGGGCACGTCAAAGTCTAAAATAAAGATAAATAAACAACAATTAGTAGCATGCAGAGGTCTCCTCCTCCTGCATTCTCTTGGTACCAGAAGATGAACACAAAAACAAGCAATTATGCAGAGGGTGTATAGCCTGGAGAACTCCATAAGGAATAATTTAGTCTTATCTCCATGGGTGACAACCTACAAACACAATCATCCGTCAACTAGGTCAGTCAGGTTGCATTACTGTGTTCTCACTGCAAAAGAAGCTCAGATTACCCAATATCTCTTTGGTAAAAAGCCAAAAACAAACTTCAAACGCGAGGAGCGAGAAATAGACGCAGATCTTCTCATTCCGCCTAATAAAGGAGAATAATCCTTTATTTTAGCTTCGGCGGTTTACTGAAATGAACATATAGTTTCAGTAAACCGGTTCCTCAGGGTTCTCCTACCTGTCAGAGGACATATCCCCCTGCCGATGTCCGAATGACCGGGTTCTCCTACGCCGTGTGACCTGAACGCACCACCGCGCATTCAGGAAGTCCGTTAAGACGCGCCGCCCAAACGCCAGTTAGATATTTAATAGAAACCCTCCTCTTCTACGCAGAGAGAGAAACCGAGATCCGAGCAGCAAGTCATTGCCGTCGAGCCGTGGCGAAGTCCGTTTAGTTACAAGCAGGTTGTCGATACAAATCTCTTGGCCACACCCAGATGGGGTCATTGAACTCAGGTTGTTACACAGGTGTTTACCTGATTGCAGTCCCCACACTGAGGGGAACCGCTCAGGAAAAAAGGGCTGCAGCAGCAGAGATCACATTTAAGGGCTGAAGTTCACTCTGACTGAAAGTTGATCATAATAATATACCAAATGAGGTCACCTTAATGTTAAATGCGTTTTCTGTGCTGTTTATTCACAGCCATGATACGCCTAATAAAATTAGACATACTTATCAGTTACTTCCACCATATTCTATTAATCATTTTCAGATCCCAACATTTTGTTCTGATTATTTAGTTTTGATTCTGACACTTTCATGAAGCCTTGAAAAGGAAACTTCACTGTGCTTATTGGGATCTCAACAATAGGTTGAGACTTGTGATAAAAAAAAAGGACGTTGGGTTTCTTAAAAAAATAGGTTTTTATAAAAAAAAAATAATAAAATAAAATCTGTCTTATTTACTGTAATATCACCAAATAGATCTGATTTTAGGGCTCAAAGTTCCACATGTTTCTATGTTCTCCCATCAAACACTTTATGTTTCTACCTGAATCCACCAATTAAAAATGCTTTAACTAACATGCAGTTGCAGTATTTGTACAAATTGTGTTTTTTGAGGTGCAGACGTAAACATGCAGATACATCTGCTTTCCCATGTTACTTTAATGAATAACTGAGCCAAAGGTGAAAGCCTAGATCCTGTGGGTTAATTTTGAACTATATCCATGACTTCTACGAGTAAACTTCAAACTTCACCTCAACCTGTAGAACAGTAAACACAAACACAGTCTGTTGAACTAGTGCAAAAACCTTGCAGTTCATCACTGATAACATCAGAGCCAGTGTCTGTCTGTGGGGTTTCTGTATCTTCGTACAGATATTTGCTTTCTAACTGGACATACCTGTCCCCAGGAATGAGATTGGACAGTAGAAAACTGACTGCAAATGATTTTTGCAGTCAGTAGGATTCATTCCTCCTATTGGGGCCTGACTGTTGCACTGAAGAGTCTTACCTTGTTCAGCAGACTGTTCTGCCATATGCGGGAAACACTCAGATAGCTTTTCTCTCTTGCCGAGAAGGAAGCGAAGAAGTACTGAGGATGAATGATGAACAATATATATTATGCATGTGGGATTATGTACTTTTCTTTTATATAAAGAAAGTCTAAATCAGGTCTTTTTTTTTTTTTTGCTCAAATACCTTCTCGGTACGTGTGCAGATCTGGATGGCGTTGGGGATTAGTCGAGCTGTTTTCTCTCTGGACATTGTGGTAATATCTTTGAGAGACAGTATAATCTGTAAATACATTTTAAATAAAGAAATGTTATGAAAAACAGTGAGCACTTTGATAAGTCAAGAGCAACTTGACCCATTTTAGAATCACGATGTTTTCTGCAAGTGTAAATGATGCATGCCATCATTTCTTACTGGAATCACCACTCTCTCAGTCTGACTAAAAGCCTATTTTATTTACCAAGAGGAAACATTGGCTTTGAACAAACAGATCTTAAAAAATGTAAACCAAAAACTATATTCCTCATTTTCAAGGTGTGTTTTATAAAACCAGAATGTTCTACAACAACAAAAAAAAAAACATTTTATTTGTCTTATTCTGCTTATATTTGCTATGTATTGTCCCCAAAAATCAAGTTATTCTATAACTATTTCCTGAATCTTAGGTGTTAGGGTAATGTGGATTGTAACAAACAGCTGATCAGATTAACACAAGCAAATATAGATGCAGGTGACCTTTGACCCAAATAAGATGGTACAACACACATAATTAAAAAAAAAAAAGCCTACATGACACAATAATACCCATTTGGTTATTTTCATGGAACTGAAACAGAGACATGCCCCAATCTGAGTATTACAGTAAACACTTTATAATTTAAATTCAAAGCTGATTTACATTGCATCTAACTCAACCACAGCACCTTTGATTCAGAATTAGAAGTGTGCAGCGAGCACTAGGCCCCGTCAATTTTTCCTCTGAATTTTTATATATTTTAAGACTTTTGAACTGATGAATAAAATTATTTTTCCAATGTCCAATTTGACCCTACAAGAAAGTAAGTCAGGCTTGGAAACCAGACTGACTTAATGTCAGGCTGACTTACTTTTAGAGCAACTATTAGAGCATAGTTGCTCTAATAAACAATGTTGATAAACAAATGTGACCCTATGAATCTGTACAGATAATCTGTGGAGCAGGTATTGTCTGCTTTAGTTTATTTATCAGATAAATTCTAATAAATAAGCTAAAGTAGAACTTTTTGGCTGTACTTACTGTTTTTACATCTATCATAACCTAATTGTTAATCAAATTTTAAAAAAACTAAACTGCTCTTTTTAGTTAATTATGTTAGAACACAAGATGTTTTTCACAGGTTTAAAAAAAAAGGATTCATTTATTTATTCTTCATTTTTTATGGATAAGAATAACAACATTGGGGATTATTGTTGAAGTTAAGACTCATTTCCGGTTCCTCGTCTTTTCCCCCTCAGTCTCATTACCTTTGTACCACGAAACACATAGCTGTAGAAACAGATCCAGTTCTCTGAGAGGTAGAGGCGTCCCTGAAGGAGGATGTCCCGGTGGAGGGCACAGGGATAGTCTGAGGAGAAAACATAAAGCAGACACCCAGTACCGACAAATAAGAACACCTGAAGCTTTATTTTAAAACCTTCAGTTTAATCTCAGGAACTTATTTTAAGACACTGTGGAATAAGCAGCTTACATATTTGCAAATATATCCAAAATTTGAGAATTAAAGCTTTTTTTAAAGACTAGCCAAAGTTAGTCTTTAAATAACTAATGATTTTTTAAAAAAAAAATTTTTTCCCCCACCCTAAACTTACCTAAAATGAGTATTTCTGAGTCAGGCAGATCCTTGAACAGCCTCTTAAACTCCTCCACCCTCTGTTTGTAGGTTGGCAGAGGAGACTGAGGCGCAGCGAGACATGGACCCAGGTCATCGGAGCTCTGTTGCGGGAAATAGTTAGATTACAGGTTCAAATAAATTTAAAACTCAAAGTTTCAGAACATTTCTTCTGCATCTGTGTCTGAAACAGATGATGCAGTTGAAAATAATGCAATACTGCATCCTCGCCACTAGAGGGCAGTAAAAGATCTTCATTCTCAGTGTAATGTTAGTTTATTTTAATCAACCTCTTTCCTCATGACTAAAGTCGATCTGAGGAAAATATGTAATAATCTGGAAGATTCTCAGGTATGTGCTCCAGGTTCTTGTTTGTTTTATATTTTCCTTACATCTTCCTCCGAGCTCAACTGGACATCCAGCAGGGATCCTGTTTCATCCGTGACATCATCGCTGCCCACTCCTGACCGGTTGGAAAGCTGGTCCATCGGCTCTGCTGGGCTGCTTAGAGCAGAAATATCCGGGTTTACACTTAAAGACAATATAGAAAAAGAATGGAAAGCTATAAAGGTTGTCAAGAATAAACCATTCAATCATCAAGGCATCTCAATGTATCACATAAACCAGTGCAAAAGATTTTTACTCTGAATAAGTTTCCCCTTTTACTCTGGATGTGGATGTTTCACCACTTGGCTGCCTTTGTAAACAAAAGCAAGACAAAAACAAAATAATTTGGCTTTTTAGACAAGAGTTTTAAATAATATTAATAATACTGAACTGACTAACTTTTTATATAGGGAAGGCAGCTTTGGTTTCAAATGGAGAACTGTTTAAATCGGTGGCACATCTGAACATTGCAAAATCGCTCAAGGTTTCTAAGGTTGCTCAGGTGTGAGCAGCTCTTTTCAGCCACAAATTGAGATCTGGCCTAAGTCGTAATTCTGCAAAAGACTATATCAAAATATTGTATTTTGATACTCTCTAGTATCAAAATACTTCATATATATATATGCATGTGCATTAGACCAATATAAAACTTACTAGGGTGCAAATAAATATATACTTCACATGATTCTTCTATTCCGCCGTTGTAATGCCACCCTGAGCAACTGCCCAACAAAACCTCCCAGGGTTTAGACCTGTATATTCATTTTATGTATGTAGATGACAGCTAATGAAAACCCCAAGTTCTGTTTTTGAGAAAATTATAATGCAAAATAATCCACACAACTCTGCAATCTGTAGTGGCTGGCCTTACGTTTTAATGAGAAACATTACAATTCAAAATACGTTTGTCTTCAAAAGTGGTCAGGAAATCTTAAATCTTGAAGGTTAAGTAAAAGAGGAAAATCGTAATGCGTCAGGGCTCTTCAGAGAAGCTATCAGTATCATTGAAACAAAAACTGGTTTGTCTGGAGATCTATACTTAGAATGGGTTTAATCCTGCTTCTGAATAAACAGCTTGATCACCTCTCTACACCACAGCAAAGTTAAACCACAAGATACTAGTCAAAACACAAAGCAGCCGTTTTCTCCGATAAGAGCCACCATCCCAGCTGATCTGTAGGTATGTCAATCAGATAAAGTCGCCCGCTGTTCCCCTTCACCTCAAGGTGTCCACGTGTGGGTTATCCAAGCCAGAACTGCAGCTATCCGTCACTTACCTAACGCGGAGAGGACCCAGGGTTCCGGTTGTCTGGCGGCGGTTTTAAAAAGTAGGTTTGTTTGGTTCTGAAACCTCTGAGGTTGAGTCAAATGTGCTCCTCCTTCCGCTTGCTACTTCAGCAGGTGCGCCTCATCCAGCCCGTAGGGAAAAACGCCTTGTGGGAGTTGACGCCTCACTGATGACGCTTTAAATCAGCTAGATAAGATTCAACCCTTTTATTAACTAGTCCTCTAGGAGAGCGGGGTGATTGCTATAAACCCAGTGTTTGTAGTTTGCTCTGATTAGGAGCAAATCAGAGTTGATTTAAGTGATTTCTTAAAATATTTTTAAAATTATAGACATCTGTGTTTGTATTTAAAAATCTTAACACTTGCAGTACACACCTTAAGTTAATCCAGTTTAATTAAGAACTGAATCAGCTCTATGTTTAAGAAAAACATGTCTTTGCTTTGCTGCTGCCATAGAGTTGATGTTCCAATGTTACAGTCATGCAGAAATACCAGTTTAACAGCATAGATACACACAATGAGGTTGAACAAAACACTCAACAGCTTTTTTTCCCCCCCACAATGATTTAATTCTTTGAGAGTATTATGATGAAACAGTTGGACTTTCTCGCAGCAAAGTACACAGCACTACAGAGCCTGAAATACAACCATAAAAACGTCAACAAAATTAAAAAAACAGCAGCAAAAACAACAGAAGAAATGCTGGCAATAAATAGATGATCTTCTTAAATTTAGATTCAATACTCTTCTGTACAGATGGTCTGAATTACAACACATGAACTGAAAAATCCTCAGGAAAAAGCAACACAGCTACACAGAAATTATGTAAACAAAATAAAGTAACACACACATATTTAACACATTCACATACACACACTCACACACAGTCAGTGACCATGCAGAGGATCCAGAGTACGCCTTTAAGAGGCAACAAATAATGAATACAGTACATCTTTGTCTTTTTCCCTCCACAATAAGTTTCACACACACACACACACACTTGCACGTTCATCCACAGAGAATCACAGGGGAAGCACACGATGTCTGGGAATACACGGAGGTGGAATGTGCTCAGCGGTGGAGGAGTAGAGATGGAAAGATTGGAAGGGCAGCGTGAGCCTATTCCTCCAACGTGCGGAAGGCGTTCTGCATGTCCTCCAGAAGTTGCGCGTACTCAGTCTTGATCTTGGCCTCACCATCCTTAACCGGGTCCTGCAAACACACACACACACACACACACAGAAATCCAATCAAACAGTGAGAATTAGAGCTCCAATTATGTTTGAAGTTTAGAAAAAAACAAAACCAAATTTATTAAATTCAGATATTGGATACTGTATGAAAAAAAAATCTAAGATTTCATGTTTAAGCTTTATCGTCCAGTCCTATTCAAACATTCACTTTAAATTTACGCAATTTAAACCTTCACAGCCCCCCGAATTCACCTTGAACTTCATGGAGCTAAGCCTGTAGAGGATTTCTCCCATGTGCTCCCTGATCATGGCCCAGGTGATCTTGTTGTCGCTCTGGGCTGTGGTCTCCACCGCATGCCGGGCCATGTCATAAAAAGCTATCGTGTTGGACAGAATGCCCACCGTCTTGTAGAAGGGGCAGAACCTGAGGAAGTAAATTATTCAGTAACTATAAAGGTTGTGATAGAGGCAGTGCTAAGCAGACAATGCAACCAGGGTAGCGTTTTACCTGTCATATGGGGTGTAACCGTTCTGCTGCAGGAAGTCATCTTTAAGCAGTTTGGCCACTTCCAGTGTGATTTTGTCGGTTTCTGCCAATGAAGCCTATCAAAAGCAAACTCATCTTTAATTCATACTTAAGTCACATGATTTAGGTGCTTTGACAAGCACCTAAAAGCAGAATATATTTTGTGACTTGCCTTTCCGACAAGCTGCACAATCTCAGCCAGGTCTTCTTCCTCCTGCAGGATCTCCTTTGCTTTAGTACGCAGCGGAACGAACTCTGGGAAGTGTTTGTCGTAATATTCGTCCAGAGCGCGAGTGTATTTACTGTAGCTGATCAGCCAGTTGACGGAGGGGAAATGCTTCCTCTGAGCCAGCTTCTTATCCAGACCCCAGAATACCTGCGGAGGGGATGACCCACATACTCAGTGATTCATCTACCACTGATAGAACGAGTGTGTTTGAGAAGAGGACAGATGAATGAGAGTTTAACTACTTACCTGTACAATACCAAGTGTGGCTGAAGTAACGGGATCAGAGAAGTCACCACCGGGAGGCGACACACTGAGAACAGAGCAAACGGTTTATTAAACTACTATCTTCCACAACAAATAGGGATGATGTCCAAACTTTCCCATTCGCTCATCCACTTCTCAGAATTTCCAGCATTTTATTTCAAAGTTTACAAAGAAACCTTCCATGATCAATTTTTGGCAGGTATGTAAAAAGCAGAATTTGAATCTAACATCAAAAGTGGAGGGACTGAAGATAGATAGAAATAAAGGACGGAGGGAAGAAAGTGAACTAGGACACAATGAAGGAATGATGGGAGTAAGGACCAAACAATTGAAAGTAGTCACGATTATAACAGAATAGATTAATTGATGGCGAATAATGTGTGGAAATACAAATAGATATTTTGCATTTATATCCACAGACCTGAAAAATACTTTCATTTCAATTCCATACTTTTGCAGACTGCGTAGGAAACTTTGTCTCCCTCTAGTGACGCAAAGTTGTACTCACGCTCCAACAATACTGACGCTGCCTTCCCTCTCAGGGTTGCCCAGACACTTTACTCTTCCTGCACGCTCGTAGAAGGAGGCGAGTCGGGCGCCCAGGTAGGCCGGATATCCACTGTCTGAGGGTGGAAACAGAGGTTACAGCTGCATGCTGAGAGTTGTCCTACTTTTCTTCTATTCAGGTACAAATGCTGAAATGCAACGGTTGCTCACTGTAACAAACTTTTCATAAACCAAAAGCAAAAGGTGTGAGGATTAAAGTCCGTAAACAGACCAAAGATGAACAGCTGCAGATGACAAATTTGCATGGCATAGTCTTTAGAGGAAGATCCACCACATGCTTCATTTGAAAGGTTATATATGAGGAACTGAAAACTAGAATTTCATAATTTCATTGACAGAGAGATCTATTTCACAGTAACAAGGTTTTTAGCTGGTGGTTGTCATGTTATACACGAAAACATATTGTAATAGAGGAAATGTTCCTTCCTTTAACACACACAAAATGGCAGAATCATTTTAGCAAAATAATCATTTGCATAGAAAGTGATTTTTAGTCCACCTAAGTCCAGAACAAACTCTGATGCTTCACATTTGTTTTGCTTTTGAATGTTTGCGTGGTATTTTGTGTCTACCCACATTGACAGAGCAGGGACTCAAAACTTACCAGCAGGCATTTCTGCCAAACGTCCAGAAATCTCCCTAAGAGCCTCGGCCCAACGTGAGGTGGAGTCGGCCATCATGCTCACGTTGTATCCCATGTCCCTGAAGTACTCGGACAATGTGATTCCTGTAGAAAAAGATTAACTCTGTGCTCAAAAGTAACACAAACAAAAAAGTATAGTCAATGTGTAATTGCTCCCTGCATTTAGGCGCCTTGCAAAAATATCAAAATCTGTTGTTGCCACAAACTTAATGAGACCAACACAAACTAGTCGGTCTCATTAAACCAACTTGTTTGGTTTTAATGGGATGCTTTCCCGTTAAAATCAAAATTTAAGTATTTAAGTTACTTTCTGCTGAGTCCCTTGATCTTTTTAAAGCTATTTGTCCATTAATGGTCTCAACAACCTTCTTTTTATGTGTTACTCTGCCACATAAAGCAGTAAAAACAAGTTCAAAGAGGTATGAATAATCTCGTCATGCACAGTATGAATTGGTGACGCAGTGTTGTTGCTGGCTTCACCTGTGTAGATGGAGGCCTCTCTGGCAGCGACAGGCATGTTGGAGGTGTTAGCCACCAGTGCCGTTCTCTTCATGATACTCTCCGTCTTTCCATCCACCTCCATTGTTAGCTGATGATCAGACAATACTGTCAGTTGCATCGAGCATTAGGCTAAATTGCTTTCAAAAAGATATTTTGATAAAAACCCCTAGAAATCACCTCGGGGAAGTCTCGCAGTACTTCTGACATCTCGTTACCGCGCTCCCCGCAGCCGACATAGATGATGACGTCGCTGTTGGAGTACTTGGACAGAGACTGAGAGATGACGGTTTTTCCACAGCCAAAGGCTCCTGGGATGGCCGTGGTTCCTCCTTGCACACATCTTCATACAGGCAGAGAAGACTTGGATTAAGAGAACATCTTCAGAACACCTTAAATCCTCTGAGAGAGAATGTGAAGCTTACGGGAAGAGGGCATCCAGCACCCTCTGTCCGGTCAACAGTGGGTGATTGGCAGGTAGCTTCTCTGTGACAGGTCTGACCTGTCTGACAGGCCACACCTGCACCATGGTAAACTTCTCCTTCACACCCTCAAACTCCAGCTCCATCACCACATCCTGATATAAAGAGACAGAAAGTTAACCCAAAGCAAGGCCCAATGGTTGCTAGGTAAAGAGTTGATTTGCTAAGCTTACAGAGATGTCATAGTTTCCAGGTGGAGCCACATAGGTCACAGTGCCTCTGTTCTTGGGAGGAAGCATGATTTTGTGCTTGATAAGAGAGTTCTCAAAGACCATGCCGTAGATGTCTCCTCCTGTGATATGACTCCCAACCTGATGTTAAGAAAAGGAAGATCAATACAGAACAGATACCTCATCTAAATGATCTCAAGACGAAGGTCATACTCGCAGGCTCTTGCTGGGAGAAAATTCCCACTTCAGATCTCGGTTGAGGGCGCCGATGTTGACTCCTCTGGGGATGTAGATGCTCTGTGTGAGGTCATTGATGTCCTTCAAGGGTCGCTGGATACCATCAAAGATGGAGCCCATGATACCTGGACCCAACTCAACGGAGAGAGGCTTTCCTGTTCGCAGCACAGGGTCTCCCACCGACACGCCAGCTGAATTTACACTGAGAAAAACCCACCAATAGTAAGAAGTGTCCAAAATAAACTGCTTGAAACAATCGCCCTACATTTATTAAGTGCAGCCTTTAAATATTGTTGCACGATATAGCTTAAAATAAAATTTCTCATTAGCTCATACCAGATCCAATTTTAATCATTTTTTCTTGCTTTCTTTATCTAAAAAAAAATCTAATTAAAAATTTAAAAAAATATATTTTCAAAAAGAATTACATCTTAGCTTAGTCCTAATATTCTGTCGTTGAGTTAACATGAATTCACAGTTCATATAAATAGAAACTGTAAAAAGTGCTTGTCAAACAAAATGGCAGCCTTGACGGTGTTAATATCACCTTGAACAATGGAAACCCACAGAATGCATTGGTGAAAAACATCCTAGTTTTCCAAAAATTTTATCATCAAACACCAACAATTTGATTAGGTAAAGAGTAAGGATACATGTCTCCTCGTAGACCTGGATGGTGGCCATGTCTCCCTCCAGCCTGATGATCTCCCCCACCAGCTCACTGTGACCGACACGAACCAGCTCATACATGGCTGCTCCTGCCATGGCTGTGGCCGTCACCACTGACAAACACAATCAAGAGAAAATTATTACCCTTAACTAAAAAAAAAAAAAAAAAAATTATGTCTTTGTATGGATGAAAAATTGTGTAAGCTGCATGCACATTGACAAGTCACATAATCCTGGATCAAACAACTGCAGGACAAAACAAAGCTTTAGGCAGGCAGTTTGTTTTTAATGAAAAAAATAATTCATTGCACAAATGATGTCTGCACAAAAATATTATTTTCTGTTCCAATTATTTATTTTGCAATTATGAACCCCGGTGTATTTTATTGGGATTTTACATTAGAGATAAACACAGTGGTGAACAACTGAAGTGGAAGGAACTTTTTTTTCATGAAACAGACATCTCTATTTAGTTCACTTTATTTTGAGGTGTAATGAAGCCAATTGTCTTTCAGGTAATAAATAGTCCACTTGTGAGCTGGATCTCAGCATACAGACATCTGTCTGACAGACCAAGCAAAGACAGTATTAGTCAGACAAGCGCCTCAACTCTGGAGGAGCAGCAGTGATCAAATGTTTAGGTAGAAAATGTTTTGGATACAATAACTTTTGGTTTTGCTTTTAGCAAATATGTTCTTTATAGGAGAGTGACAGGAAGAAAATAATACAAAGTTTGCTCTCTGAAGAACACAAGAGATATTTAAGCTTTTTGGATTGCACTTCATAGAGGCTGCAACTCAAATGTGACTAAATATTTGTTTATAAATGTATCTCTGTATATGTGAGGTCATGGCGGCTGACCTGGTCCAGAGACGCCATGAACATATCCAAACTGGCTCTCTCGCTCCTCATCCCTGATCTTGGGCAGCTTGGACATGTCCATCTTCACTGGTTAGTATCCTGAGTCCTGACCAGAATAGACAAGAGGAGAAAAAAACGCATAAAAATTCATTACAAATCTATTGATTAAATTCATTCTGCCAAAACAAAGAACAGATGCTGACTGTCAGAGAACTAAAGTAATAGAATCATCCATCATCTGAGTAGAATAACATTCAACATTCAACAGCACATTTATTAAAATAAAGCTAATAACAGCCTATTTTAACATTTGTACCATTTCCAAAATTCCATAAACAACTTTAGTGGTTAAATCCTTTAGTGGTTAAATCCTTTGCTGCACAAACTGTACAGCAAAGCAGCAGCAGCAGCAGCAGCAGCAGCTCAAGCTGTCAGCAGTCGTGACAAACCCATCCCCCAATGCAGCCGACTCCACAGTTACCTTCAGATGTATTACAAACTAATGAATGAATTAGTCCATCTCAAAGCAAGTAAACATTACAAGAAAGTAAAATTTTCTGCGTCCAAGGACTGCTCCTCTCCCTGTGTCCTTTTATGCCCTTCTTACTGATGTACACATCTATCTTCCTGCTTACGCCTGGCTGCTCCAACCATCTGGGCATGAGTAAAGCAGCGCCACCAAAAGGTCAGAGGAAGTACTGCAAGAATCAAACCAAGGGAGATCCTCTGCTTCTCTGATTTCTAGTAGAAATAAACTGCACAACAAAATACAACTGCACACAACTAAAGATGCTAATCAGCTAAATGTTATATTTGGTCTAGCTTAAACTGAAACGGAGCCCATTAACAGAGTCGATCTAACTGCGAGGTTAAATATATTTCTACCAGTATTCCAACAAATACTATACAAGACAGCATCTGCTTAAATAGAAAAAAAATACAAACATACAATGTTAAATCATCTGATTTCTTCATTTATTTTTTCAATTGTATGACTGGTTTACAGCACAAAAGATGAGAATACAAAACAGCTATAAACAGAAGACTGATAAGGCAGCAGCTTAATGCAATTAGGCATCTTTATGAGCTCAGGTTAAAATGCAGCCTCAGAAAGGGGAAGAAATGAGATTTAAATGATTGATAACAGCATGATTATTGATGCCAGGTGAGCTGGTCTGAGTATTTCAGAAACTGCTTTTCACAATAAACTGTCTCTCGGGTTTAGAAGAATGGCATGCCAAACAGAGATAAACAAATCAGTTGAACAATGGTTACTTCTAGCAAGATAATGTGCCGTATCACAAATCTGATTTATTGGACATGAAAATAATTTAACACTATAGTCAGATTTTAAGCAAGCAGAGCAACTTTGGGAGTAGTGGAATGGGAGATTTGGATTATTAATGTGGAGGAATTTTGTGATGCTATCATGTCAATAAGGACCAAAAATACCAAACATTTTCAGCAATTCTGAAGGCAAAAAGAGATCAAATATGAGACTAGCAAAGAATACCAAAAGAATTGACCAGTGACTGTATATTTTAGTACATTTATATTGGTGCATTCGGGAAGACATGATACTCATACCCAACAGAGCCCTAAAAACACACTGAACAAATAAAGTCTTTCATTGTAACTGCTGTTCTCCAGATCTACGGTACATTTAAAATAGTATTATAGTCTCTATTGAAGGACCTTTTGGCCACATCTACATTACATGGTATATAGCCTTGTAATAAGCTTTTTATAGTGGCTGTCATTCATCTCACCAGTCTTTACAAATGAATTGCAAATTCTGATAGAAAAAACAATTCTTATCATTTTCTCATAAACTTTAGACATATGATCTCTGAAACAAGACTTCAACCTTCACTTGATCATATGATTCTGGCACATGACTGGCTTCCCACTCTTTAAGGAAGTGGAAAATGAGCATACTGTCAGACTGGGAAGTACATTATTTTAGCTGTGTGGAAACTGGAGAAGTTGTGCCACCTGACAGCACTTGATCTACAAAAAAGTAGCACTATCCACAGTGAGTTGGATAATCAATAATTATCTGTGAAAAGAGGAAAATGTCTCCTGTTGTCCAATTTTGTATATTTGGAAAAGGGGACTCTTGTTAAAAAGGCAGAGATACGTTATATTTTCCGTCTCATGCTGTAGGCAAGAGACAGGGGAAAAATAAGCTCATAGTTGTTACATATATGTGTGATAGTCAAGCAGGAACATTTTAACATGGTGATGTTACCTGCAGAACCCTGTAAGATAGCTAACTCCGATGATCCATAATTTCATTTGATCAAACCAGACTCCTGTGTAAACAGTAGAGATGTTAACGCTTAGAAAAATCCAGTGTCAATCTGATGCTTTATATCGAGTTTAGATTTTAGCTTTGGATCTGACTTCAAGGATGTCGGACAGGTTTCCTCGAAATGACTTGTCTATATTTATTTGCACTGTAGGGAGCGGATATAATCCAGTCGTGAAATCAAAAATAAGAATATCTCTGACCTGAACTTAGTGCGTTATATTAAAACCAACGTTAGCTCGAATGTAACTATAATTTAGTATCATAAAAAATAATAAGACGCCTCTGTCGGCCTGGTTCAGAAAAAACTGCTGCCTCTATCGTTTTGTCGCTACAGCTAAGCGGTTTCATTTTAACACCCGAGCACAACAAACCTTATTTTCTACAAATAACAAAACCATTGAACCCAATATAAATATATAGATTTTGTTACCGTCTGATCGTGAAGTGGTCGTTAAATGTCTTGCCTCGAAGGAAAAAAGCTGGCTACTGCGGTGCGTGACGGCAGACTGAGGTCAGCTGACTTCATTCACTCGCCTTTTAGTTTTTTTAACTGTAAGGCCCTGGTAACTACCGCCATTTTGGATCCACCCCCGTACAAGTGATGGGAATTACGTGTCTTTTTTGAGATCCAGATTATTTGGTTCAATTTACTACGTGCCTTTTCATTCACTAATACTTGTAGATGCTATGATTGAACACATTTTTTATCTTTTATTTGTATTTTTTTACAGAAAAAAAACATATATTATTGAGAGAAACTCCAAATTACTTAGACAGGAGCCGGGTACAATTGTTCATTTATGAGCTGAAACACCAAGCCGAATCGGCCATGAACGGCACAGGGCCAAAGCTCTTGAAACCGTGAGCTACTGTAGAAGTTCATTTCTGCACAAGATAACATTATGAGTTTAAAATGTACAAGTGTGATATTCACAAACATTATTAAGATGCACTAAGTTAATAAAAAAATTCGTAGTATCAATTTTAAACTTGACAATTTTTAGGTTTTAAGTTCAGAATTATGATATACAGAGTTAAAAAAAAACAAGCAAAAAACAAATTAGTATTGGCAATTTTGACATTCAGTCACTAGTTTGGCGATTGAAATCATTTAGTTTTTCAAAGTGATGATGTTTCAACACCTAATTTCAATTTATGGTGTAATATTATTATGTATTATGATTATCCATCCATTTTCCTGCACCCTTTTTCCCTTACTGGGGTCGGGAGGGTTGCTGGTGCCTATCTCCAGCTGTCATTTCGGGCGAGAGGTGGGGTACACCCTGGACAGGTCGCCAGTCTGTCGCAGGACAACACAGAGACATACAGGACAAACAAACATGCACACACACACTCACACCTAGGGAGAATTTAGAGAAGCCAATTAACCTGACAGTCATGTTTTTGGACTGTGGGAGGAAGCCGGAGTACCCGGAGAGAACCCACGCATGCCCAGGGAGAACATGCAAACTCCATGCAAAAAGACCGGGGCCGGGAATCGAACCCAGAACCTTCTTGCTGCAAGGCAACAGCTCTACCAGCTGCGCCACTGGGCAGCCCGTATTATGATTATTATGAGACTAAAATCATAAAATTGCAAAAATTATATATAAGAGACTCAGCCCTAATTCTGTTTCACAAAATTAAATTGACAACTAAATATATAAAATGTACATTTTGTGTGCATTTATTATAACTGCTTCATGCATTGGCTTGGTAAGCCTGGTGGTATAATTTGCAAAAAATACAAATATACTGATGTAATTAAATGTCCCTATGCTACAGGAATATATCTCTTCAATAAATCGGAAATCAAATTTCATTATTACAAATTTTTGTGTCTGTGCTACACAATTTTTCAATTAGTAGATAGCAGTCATTGCTAACTAAATGTAACAACAAAACAATTTGATCTTCAAATAGAATAAGATATCTTAAGTTGTGTGTATGGCGTTAACTTTATGTGGAACACTTTAATTTGCATTAACATAATAATTAGCAGCAGTTTATTTTATAAGGCAAATTGTTTCTTAATACTTTTTGCTTTTCATGCGAGATTTTACGATTAAAAAGGCGGTTTTCATTTAACTTTGACTATTTTACCCTGATTTTAGACTCGCAGGTTGGTTTTACATGCAAATCTTAAATTTACGAAGATGACTGCTTTAGATTTAATCTTTCCCATAAATAACTAGTAATTCTTAATGTTATCATATGGTTTGGCTTATCATTGTTTTGTTATACTATCTCCTTCAGAACGGAACGGAGCCTAACAGGCTAAATTCAGGACAAATCTTTCTAGTGACGTGAGGGGTTCAGGGTTGACAGTCTGCCGTGGTAGTGTGGCGGCTAAGCTAACTGAATCCTTCGCTACATGTGGAGGGTAGAACGGGAGGCATCCCTGACCCTTATTCTGTTAAATTTCTTAACTTGTACCCCAGACAACGCCTACGTCAAGCCTAATCTCAAACAGGGATAATATCTGTGTAAAATGAAAGGGTGAGTCTAAGCTTTTTCAGTCACGAATGTGTAGCTTAGCGCGACTAAAGTTTTTCATGCCTGTCTTTTTTTTCTTAAAAGGGAGGTGGGCATGGGGGAAGACGACGCAAACTAGCCAACTAAGCTGAATCTATACAAGTGTATGGGGCGGGGTATGAACGACAAGACAGTTAGTGAAACTGCTCTGTTGTGGCTGTTTTTATCTTAAGCCGCTTTTCTGTTCGTCCACACCGCTAATATGCTAAGCTAACCAGTTAGGTGCTACTAGTGGGAGGCTGAGTCAGGGAAGCCTCAAAAGCGTAGCTAAGCTAAAAAGACAGGACGGGAATATTCTAATTTTCTGTTTGCTGCGTCCTTCTTCTTAACAAAAGCAAGACAAGCCACTGAACTAATTACTGGTATAAACTGTACGCGTGTTCTAGTTGGACAGTCACCAGTACGTTAACCCTACTTCAGCTTTTTTAGTGTAACTCGATCTGTCAAAGTAACAGGAATGAAGTTTGCATTCACATATTGTAGTGCTCTTAATTGCTCTATTTGTGGCTAAATTTTCAAATGACACATGGACAAATTACGCTAAGCCTTGGTAATTAAGAAGATGGGATTAAATAAATGTTATTGAACATTCCTGTGAAAAACACACGTGACCCGCGGCCCTTTCTGGACGTGCAGAGGTCCTATAAATACTACAGTGGAACCTTTACAGAGACAGTTCTGGGTTAGAGTCTCCTGCTCATTAAGCAGACCTTGGCTCCTTGATGTAATGTATGTGATTCTAACTGAAGCTACCAGTCAGAATTTACTGTAAAAATCGGAAGAACTCACTTTGGATTTAATTTGTCACCTGTAACACAACATAGTTGTGTCCATTTTGCAATTCTATTGTAAAACAAGATAAAATATTGATTTCCAAATACAATTTTCTGTCCACACACACACTCCATCGGCATTACCTAAGTTCGCCTTTTTTTAGCAAATATTTGTAAGCATATCTGTATTTTTAAATTAATTATACAGAGTCCAGCCAGAGGGTTAACAGAATACTTTAGGCACTAGGAAGGGAAGAAAGAAATTGAGTTACATAATCATCTCGCTTCAAATTATGTCTTTTGTAGGTTTGATCTATATAGCAAAAAAATAAGACATGCAACATGTATCTCTGTCAGCTATTTAACCGTTTTGCTCTTGTTCCAGTAGCCGGATCGAGCTGGGGGATGTTACGCCTCATAACATTAAGCAGCTGAAACGCCTGAACCAAGTCATCTTCCCTGTCAGCTACAATGACAAATTTTATAAAGATGTGCTGGAAGTTGGAGAGCTCGCAAAGCTAGGTAAGATATGTCTCAGCAGGTTGTCAGTCGGTAAAATCACCCTCTCCATAAAGCTTGTTAGCAGAAGAAAGCATGAAATGCATTCAGATTTTTTCTGGTAGTTGGCTGTGTTGACTGTGGACTTTAGAAAACCCAGTGAACAAACACCAGCGGATGACATGGCACCCCAAACCATCACTGACGGGAAAATTCACTCTGGACTTAGAGCAACATGGATTCTGGGTCTCTCTACTCTTCATCCAGACTCTGGGACCTTGATTCCCAAATAAAATGCAAAATTTTCTTCCATACTTTTTCCTTTCACTAAACTTTCTATGAATATACTTGGATACAGTAGCCTGTGAACAACCAGCTTGTTCTACAAAGAAATTTTGTGCTTACCCTTCTCGTGGAGGGTGTCAGTGGCTGTCCTCTGGACATCTGTCCAGTCAGCAGTTTTTCCCATGAAGCCCACTGACCCTGCGTGAGAGACCATTCGGAGGCTCAAGAAACCTTTGCCGGGATTTGAGTTAATTTACTGATTAGGTAGCAAAACCATGAGTTTTCTCTACTTAGATTTTTCGCAATATTAAACATTTCTGACACTGAATTTTGGGTTTTCATTATATTTAAGCCACAACCATCAAAATTTCAAGAAATAAAAACTTCAAATATATAAACATGTGTAATGAATCTATATAATGAGTTTTATTTTCTGAAGTGACTGACAAGAAATATTAGACCTTTTAACAATGTTGTACATTTTTGAGATGTATCTGCATTCCTATAACTTCCTAAATGCATACTGTTTAGTGTAGTGTGTAGTAGATTATGGACGCTAGGCTAGGTGTCTTCCACAATATAGTAATCCATGCTTTTTTTGTCTTCATGAATGTGTTTTCCTGCCTATTAATATGGTATTAACATCAGTTATTTATTGCCTTGCAGCGTACTTCAATGACATTGCAGTGGGGGCTGTGTGCTGCAGAGTGGATCACTCTCAGAACCAGAAGAGGCTGTATATCATGACCCTTGGGTGTTTAGCACCCTACCGTAGACTTGGAATTGGTAAGAATTCCATTCATGTGTAAATGCTGAGGTGACTCATTTTGGTTTTCTGTGTCATTTTTGTAAATTTTAATTTATGATTTTATACTAGGTACAAAGATGCTGAATCATGTGCTAAACATCTGTGAGAAGGACGGCACTTTTGACAACATTTACCTGTAAGTGTCTTAATACAGGATAAGTTGAGGGTGTTTGTGATGTTTGACATCTACATGTTTTTGACTGAGGATAGACGTACAAGAGATTTGACTGTCTTTACTTCTTCTTGCATTTGGTCTGAAGTGTTATTCCTTTCACAGCGATTCAAGCGTAATTAAAAAACAGATTCCTCCAAATGTGCTAACTGCATTTTTCTCATTCCACAGTCATGTGCAGATCAGCAATGAGTCAGCTATCGACTTTTATCAGAAATTTGGCTTTGAGATAATCGAAACAAAAAAGAATTACTACAAGAGGATAGAACCTGCAGATGCCCATGTGTTGCAGAAGAGCCTGCGCAGTCCATGTGTGCCACCCAGTGGGGAGCTTCAGAAAGTAGAGTAGGGGCGCACACAGCTTTTTTTGGGGGGACAAAGAAAAGCATGTGTGGTGCCCATCGACGCAGAAACAGAACTGTGACAGATGCCCCACGGTCACCACATTCAACAGTTTCTTCAAAAGGACGCTAGAAAGAGAAAACAGTTTTCCAGTATAAAAATTGCTGCATTTATTTTGCAAAGGTGATGTTTTTTTTTTTGTTTGTTTTTTGTTTTTTTTAACTATTATTTTATTGTTCCCCATTATTACATGCGGTTATTTGAAAAGTGACATGATTTGAAAACTCTGTTATCCATAAATTGGTTTCCAATGATGAAATGCCAACACTGAACATCAGTACACACGGTGACAGGGATGGTGTTTTGTTTGCAAATCGTTGTGTTTGAGTTGTTTTTATGCGGTTATCAAACCTAATGGGGACATATCTATATTTTTGGAAAAAAGGAAGAAGTGAAAATGTTTGCAAGACCATCACTTAACTGGTCAATTTGGAGTGTTAGCTGAACAGATGAGACAATTCTCTCACTACCTGACCCTGGGATTCACGGGAAGTGAACAAGACCAGTTTGTTCATGCATCCAGACGGGAGGAGCAGAAATGTTTCCCCTCAGTGCGGCACAAGGGAGGCTGAATGGTTTGGTTGTGGTGGAAATATGTTCGCACCACTCTTGATTTCCAGAGAACTTTATTCTCTAGGTTTTTAATTTAATTCCCCTAAACTGTTTTTTTTTTTTCACAACTTACACAGCAAATGGCTCAGAGGTTCCCCTGGGTGTAAGATGTAAAATTAGAAATTCATAGTTTGGGGGGAGCCAAACAAGAAGTCCCAAAATTGGGGAGGTTCTGATAAATACATCTCCTCTCATAGGTGATGTAAAAGTAATTGGCTAAATGGATTTGATTTGGCATTAGTAAATTTATTTGCTTAAGGTGGGTAAATATAGATTTCTAAAACACCTTTGGCTCTGACCTTACAAATAGCAATGATTTCTTCAAACTTTGGAAGCTTTTGTTATTGCACCCTCATGAGTTTTTATGCCGTTCTGACGGTTTGGAGGTTTTGGTCAGATATAGATTCTTAACCCAGAAGAAGCTCTGACCCTCTGCATGCAAGGAGAGTTGTTCTCTCGACTGTAGTATACGCATGTTTTTGCTTTCTTTGAAGAATTTTATCTTTTCTGGAGCTCTATATTGTAAGACTTTTTAACGTCTAAATAAAGGAATTACTATTTGCAGTAAAGTTTTTTTTCTCAGCTTGGTTGATTTCTCATTGGACCTTTACAGAGTCTACACTATTTTCTGCGATATATACACGGTTATGCAGTGTGGAAGAAAAGATTTACTCAAAAATCTAAAAAAGACTTGTGACAGGAAGTAAAAGTTTGGGCTTAAATGGACAATGACGCAAAGTGGTTACAAAGTGATGACAAAGTGGCGTAATGAGAACAGAGTCCATGTTTTGGAACAAAAACACGGAGTCTGTCTGTCTGACTATCTGTCTGGTGTGTGAGCATGGCAGCCTACAACCAAACATGACTGTTAAACCAGTCCCATCTGGAGTAATGGGCTAGAATCCAGCAAACTATGAGGAGCTTGTGGAAGGAAAACCTAGAACGTTTGAAAATATATGTAAACTTATAAATAAATCTGACATGGGATTTACCTGATAGAAATAATTTTGGTAATTTGAACTGACCTAAAACGAGAAGTTTGGTCCGATTTAAATTCAGATAATAAAAGTGTCTTAATTTGGTGTGTATATAAAATTGTGCTTTCAGCTGTAATAATATAGGAATTTGAAAAAGTATTTCCCCCCATATATATCCTTCTATTAGACTACAACCTTTTTGTAGTATTTATCATATAACCCTTCACGAATAGAGGAGCTGCACATTTTACTTGTATCTAAAAAAAAACTAATGGGGTCTTGAACACGAACTCATACAGTGATGCTTTCCTTACTGTTTCGTGATTGGTTGACACCTCTTACACTCGCGATCCCATTGGCTATCTCGAAGGTACAACCCTCCTCTGCACGGATTTAGGTGTATCTAGATTGTTTTGAGAGATGAGCTCAATGCTCTGCTAACTTAGCTCCTAATGTCTAAGTTGCTACTGGAACATATATTCACCACAATGCCGAAGTTAGAGGTTGGCGGAATTTACGTTTGTTTTGCTACGCTTAGTTACATGGGATGTAAATTATTTGGTTTTAAATTTGTCCAATAATTATTTAGGTAACGGCAAGCTAAGATAGCTGTTGGCTAACTAGCTAGGTTAAATCTCAGGTTGATAGCTTTCTGCTATTTAAGTGACAGAGCACTCGTTTAAACGTCATCTATTGTCGTTACGATTATGTTGAAGTAGAACATTTGTTTGAACAGTTTATCAAAGAAGCCTTTTTTATGCAGAAGTTAAAATGTTATAGCATTTAGGTTTGCAGCAAAGCTAGGTTACTCTGCACTAGCATGTTAGCATCCATTTGCTCTGGAGGAAGCCCAAATGTAACATAGCAGTTGTTAATACGTAGCTGTTGATAATTATAGCGTTTTTGTGTTGTGTGCAGGACGGGAACAGACCGGACTTAAGGTCCAGTTGTTGAATGCGTTAACTGGTACCTTTCACCATTAAGGCAACTGTTAAAACAGGATGCCAGAGATGACTGAAACTCAGACACCTGGTCGAAAAGCCAAGTGAGTATGCTTATACACATATGCAGGTGTTAAGTTTAAAGAGAACAGGGATATTCAAAGCATAGATAACGCTTTGCTAAAATAGACAAGCTCCCCATTCTTTGGTCTTTTTTTGAACAAAGAATATAAATGTTGCACTGTCATTGATTCTGGTTTTTTCTTTTCCTCCTTTTTCTCTCCTAATACAAGAAAACGTTCCTCTTAAACCCTTTAATTGGAAATTATCCTCCATTGTTTGGATGATTTGTTGCCATTTGTTGCTCAACAAATTGTTGATCTTTTGGTTTAAAACCATAAGATATATTTTAAAACACAGTTGTTATCACAGTCTTTGGTATATTGTTTTGGCAAAGGATAACAATTACAATAACAACTCAGAAGTGATTTGAACCAGTCAATTCTTAAACATCTGCAGTCTGTTTAAAAGTTCCTGAAAAACATTGACCATTTTACCATTTTTAAGTTCTATTGCTTATTCATTTGTCTGTCCGGACATCTACTATACCTGCTTATCCTTTATTAACTTTTATTAACAAAATAAAATGTAAACAAATGTCCACTGAGTTCTGTAGTGAGCCCTTTTTACTTGTTTCTCTTGATTGAAGTGAGTCATGACTTTAAAGCCAAAGTACAGACTGATCTGGGTTGCTTTGTACAGATACACGCCAAGTTCATATTCATCCTGATGATGATGGCATAATCTTGCCTAACTTACTCCAAACATGTTTATACTAATTTATTATTGTTCTTCTTAAACAAATGCACCAAAAATCATGTTGTCAATATTTTCAATGCATTATGAATTGTTCACTTTTGCAGAAAGAAGAAAAACAAAGAATCTCATAATGCAGGTAACATCATATCGGCTCCTTTTGTAACTTTTTAAAAACTGCTAATTAGTAACTGTTGCGGTATATGTCTTTGTTTTTTAACCTAAAACTGAATTGGATTATAAACGGCACTTCCTCTTTGTTTGTGTCTGCATGTAGTCGAGAGACACAGAAAAGAGAAAATTAATGCGGGGATTAATCGCATTGGGAATCTTCTGCCGTGTTCTCAGGCACTTAAACAGGTAAATAGCTGCTATTTATTGAATTACAATCAGCCATGTGTTTATCTAGTACAGTGTGTATTTTTTATTTTATGTCAATGTCCTGTTTTTAGAGTAAGAACATGATATTGGACCAAGCGTTTCGCTACATTACTGAGCTGAAGAAACAAAATGATACACTGCTTCTGGACGGTGGTGATAAAGTCCAAGGTCAGGCTTTTCTTGCACTTTTTTCATAAACTTTAAAGGAATCTTCTATTTAATCCGCAACCCTCAATCAAATCTACCTGCAGCAAAGTGATGAGCTGCGCCTTAAGTTTTTATGGATGCTAACAATAATTATAATAACCAAAATTATAAGACTATAAGTTTATTCAACCATGTTTCTAAAAGTAGAATATGGGGCGGGTCCGGCATCTTTTAGATGCATCTCTGGTCCAACATACCTGAAGCTGAATTACTGCCTCAGTATGCAGTTAAATTCTCAAGAGTCCTGCTAATGACCTCATTATTTGACTCTGGTGTGTTGAAGCAGAGGCATGTGTAAAAGTTGCAGGGCACCCAACCTTGAGGGAGCAGGAAGAATTAATGGCTTATCAAGTCCTGCCCCTAAAAATGGCATCTATTAAAAAAAGAAAACCATTGCACAGTTATGCTTCACTTGATGTTGGTCAATTACTTAAATATTTATTTAAAAAGTACAAATGCCTGCTTTGTCTTTATCTAGCTGAGGAGATCCGGAGACTGCGGCGTCAGTTGGATGAATTGAGAAAGGAGAGCGCTCACTACATTGAGCTCCTCAAAGCTCATGATATCAGCCTTTTAGAGGATCCAACTATTCACTGGAAGGGAAAGCACCGCTGTGCCAAAGTGGCAAAAGTGACTCCTACCCATCAGCTCCCAAAGAGAATTGTTGTTTATTCCAATGGCAATGTGATTTCCCCTACAGGGAAACAGGCAAGCCCGGGGAAGAAGTCCTCTGAAGCAATTCAGCCACCATCTGATACCAGATTGCAAGTTAATGGAGCTCTACTGCAAGTCAGTACTTCTTCTACCACCCCTGCACTGCTTCCAGGCTCAACCATGACACCCTCTCAGTCAAAATCAGGTCTGAGGATGTTGGAGCAGTGTGTGGTTGAAACACCTGCTGTAGGCCCTTCTTTGGCGCCTTCTGTGTCTTACATAACCCTCCAGATCCCTGCAGCCACCACATCCCTCCTCCAACAGGCGCAGCCCGATCCCCCTCCTCAGAGCATTCCCTTAGTAGCTAATTCAGCCTCACCACATACCATTGAAAGCACTGCGCAGTCTGTGTCCACTCGCACTACATCTACCCAGACCATAACCTCTGCATCATCGGGGGCTTCCTCTTTGGGGACACAGGACACTGCCATCAGAACTGTAAGCTACACTGCAGTTCCTGCCAATCAAACTGTTCTGAGGGCTGGAGCTGCAGGCAGCACACAGACGACCTGGACAACATTGCAGATGGCAGGAAACACAGTTCAACCAGTTTGCCAGAGTTTGTCCACGCCAGAGGTCAGCAGTACCACCCAGGCAGTCCAACAGGTTGCAGTATGTCCTGTGGGCAGCAGACCCTCTGCTAATCCTGTTCAAATACAGCTGCAGCCACACATGTCTGTACAGCAGGCACCTATCACAACTCATATCCCAGCTAATCCATTCAAAAGCACCCCTCAGCTACAAGCTGCAGTTCTAAACCGGACACAGCCTCAATGTGCAGTTGTACCCCAGTCAGCCATAGTGCCGCAACCAGCTGTGATCGCTCAGCCCCAGCCTGCGGTTCTGCAACCAGCGTCATTGGTTCCTCATCCTCCAACAGCCCTTATTCCACAGCCTCAACATCAAGCTGCTGTGCTACCCCTGCTGCAGACCATGCAGGTGCTGCAGGTCAACCCAGCCAGTGCTACCGCTGCAGCACCAGGTGTAACCACACCTCAGAGCACGAACAATCCAAGTGTTGTCATCCTGCAGCAGGCCAGTGCCTGCCCCACCCAGCAGGTTGTGAGAGAGGACATTTCGAATCAAACACCTTGTCAACATATAGTGATCATCCAAGCCCCCAGTCAGGCTGCGCCTTCTCCTCAAAGCTCCCAGCTGAGCATTGGTCCTCCCTCTCTCCCTGCTGTTTCCACTCAAACCCCAACCACAACCAGTTCAGTGACTGTCCCTGCTTTACAAAGTGTTGGGGGGAAGCAGCTCGTTCATATCCTGCCTCGTCCCACTCAGCCTGAGGTGAGCCATTCTCTGCAGGTCAGCCAGGGATGCTCCTCTTCACCAGTCTCCACAGCCCCACAAACAATCACTGTGAATGGCCAGGTGTTTGCCCTGAAGCCAGTGAAAACTTCTGATAAAGTTGGCTCCCAGATCGGTCAGAGCACCCTCCAACTGGTACAGCCCACCACCACTGAGGAGCCCACTACTAATGTGGCCCTCAACAGTTTAGGTGCCCTTAGCAGTCTGAACCAGAGCATATCTCAAGGCCTCCCTCGATCTTGCCAGAGTAGTTGCTTGCTTACCCCTACATCATCAGTTGGTGTTAATGCACCTGTACCTGGCTCTGCACCTGCACTACCTGCTCAGCAGCTACAGGTTCCATCAGGGATAGCTGCCAACACCACTAAGCCTTCAGGAAAAAAGCCCCACATGGCTGTAAATACAAAGAGAGTGGTAGCTAAAAGGACCAAATTTCCCAAAAAGAAAGAGCTCAGGACTGCACAACTAATTCCTCTCAAAAAATCTGCTACCGCTACTGCTAAAGAGAGCCAGGCAGCTCAAGTTAAAGCATCTCAAGTTTTACAGTCCTCAGCAAACATTCACCCAATGGGCACCACAATTTCAGAGTCCCAAGATGCTGTAAGTTGTGTAACATCAGATCAGAACTCACAGCAAATGATTGTGTGCAGTTCATCCAGCAACTCTGTTGTATTTAGTCCGATGCAGAATAAAACCTCTGTCTGTGCATCGCAGAGTAACTCGACTGCACCAAAGGTCGTCTGTGAAACAGCTATCAAGCCATCAAGTGGTTCAGCTTTAGCAATCAAGACTAAAATTACTCCAGTTTCTAACAGCAGCTCTGCTGTAAACAAACCTTTGGTATCAGAGGTTAAACAGGTAACTGCTACTACTACAACTACCATAATGCAAAGCCTGCCAGCTGGCGCTTCTGTTGCTAAACAAAATAAACCCGCAGTCACCTCTGCAGTTTCCAATAACCCTCTTGTAACTTCTGCTTCTGATTCTAGTCCGTGTTTGCCCCCAATCTGTATTCAGACTACTGCATCAGTGACTCAGAATACCAACACAGTACAACCTACTGTTCCCCAGAAATCAAAGATCCAAGATCAACTATCTTCTTCTCAGCCCACCACTTCATCTTCTGCACCCACCACACCAGTCATCTCATCACCTATACCCACTGATTCAGCTCCAGACGCTTCTATTACAGTTTCCACATCAACTATAGAAATTAAGAAAAAGGCTAGTACTTCAAGAGGTTCTTCACAACATAGTGACGTGAACATTCCCCCACCTTCCTTGTGTCGTCCTGCAGAAGTCAAACCAACTCAGACAACAAGGATTGACAGAGATGCTCTGGAGGAGAGGCCTTCCACAGCAGCAAGAAAAGAAGGATTGGTTGGGGTGATGTCTGAAGCGCCCTTAAAGAAGGACTTTGCAGTGTCTCAACAAGTTTACACAAACCTGGATGACCAGGCAATGGAGCAGAATATGACGTCCAACAGGCAGACTGATTCTCCAATGACCACAGGGGGAGCTGGTGGTCGAGGATTCTCTGTCGCATCGATGCTTCCTCAAGGTCATAGCATCGGTGTGTCTTCCGGCTCCTTTGGATCATTTGCGTTTACATCTGAACAAGCAGAGATGCTCGCATTGGCAATGCTAGAACAAGACAGCCCAGAGAGAAGAAGTGGAGGATGCTCGGGGGACAGTACTGCTTCAGCTACATGGGACTCTCCCAAAACCCCACCAGTATCTTCCAGCAGAGACAGAGGCTCAGCTGGGCAGCCAGGCAAGATAACCAAACTGATGGACCAAGGTGCTGCTAAACACCATGATGTGTCTGTGAGTGGGCCAAACAGACAGTTGCAAAGTATCACTTACTCAAAATCTCAACCTCTTCCTCCAGGACAGTCTCAGAGTTCAACTCAAGGTGGGACAGCCGCTAGCCTCAGTGTTAACAATCTGATCAGGTCCAGCTCCAGTCACCAACCCTATCCCAGTTCCCCTAGTCTGACTGCCCAGCAAGGTTCAGCTCCCTCTCCAGCCGGGACATCTGCTCATATGTCCCAACCCTCAAGCAACGCCATCTCAACCTGTTCAGGCACTGCCCAAGTAGTAGAGTATGCCACCTTGAAAAATAATGCTATAAGAGGCCCACCTGGAAGTGTGGTAGGTGAGCGACATGGGAAGATAATTTCCAAAAGACAAGCCCCAGAAGAAGCAATGTTAAATGCAGGAAAACGGCCAAAGCCTTGCCCTCCACCAGGTAACGCAGTGGGCCATATGGATGTGAAAGCGCCAGACCACAGTCAGATGATGGTGGGACAGCTGCCATCCACCTCTGCAGCTATAATGACTAGGATTAATTCAGAAAATGGAGTCCCTCTTTTCTCATCAAACTCCTTCATGAGCCCAGTAGTGCGCCCCACTGATGGTCACTGCCCCGTTCAAGGTCCTCCTGAGCAGAACCAGGCAGGCGGGCTTCATCTGCCACAGGGTCATCCGCAGCATTCTGTTAGCCAGCCCAGTCAGCATTTGGGAGGGAACCTTTACATGAAACAGCAGCAACAAGAGCAGCAGAGACACCATTTATATCATCTGCAGCACCACCTGACTCAATCTGACCCTGCACAGCGCCACTCACTACACCAGAGGGCGCTGCAGGAGCAGCAGCAACAACAACAGCAGCAGCAACAACAACAACAACAGCAGCAACAACAGCAGCAGCAACAACAACAACAACAACAACAGCAGCATGTCCAGAAGAAGCGGGGAATTGTCAGAGGGAATCAAACTGGCTCACCTGCTGGCTTGCAGCAGAAGCAGCAACATCACCTGGAAAAGTCTGGAATTCATCAGCATTCTCATCAGCAGCAGCAGTCACAGCATCCACAACAGTCTCACCAACAGTCTCAACAGCATCAGCAACCAACACGCCACCAAGCGTCTCATCCACAACAACACCAACAACAGCAGCAGGCGCACCAGCAGCCTCCCCAGACTCAGCATCAACAGCAGCAGCTGCAGCAGCAGCAGAACTCTCATCCCAGACATCCTCAGCATTTACAGCAACAGATTCAACAGCAGCACTTTAGGCATCAGGACAAGACATGTGAGGCCCAGTCAGTGGGATCCAGGGCCCATCACAACAGCCACCTGGCTCAGCAGGACCATCTCAAGGTGGGTATGGGAAGCATGTGAGTAATGTGTAGTTTGTGATCATTTGTTCGAATCTGAATGAGAAATATGTTAAAGTTCATCCTCTCAATTATAAACCTGGCTTTAGATTAGTAGCACCTGCTCATTTTATTTGACAGAACTTTTCTTTGACTCTTTTAGCTCTCTTTCACTCTTTCTTTTGCCGTCTTCCCTTAGCACTTTCGCTCTTGTTTCTTTCATTTGCTCTCTTTTGCAATTTATTTCAACCTTTCTTTCTTTTGAAGCAAGAAACTTTTACTATCAAAAATGTAAAGGAACCCTGGAATTGTCTGACTGAAATCATTTTTATTATTATTTTTTTTGTAATTTGCAGAATTTCATCCTTTTTTCATATTTACTGAGTAATATTTTGTCTTCTTTTTGTTATATAGTAAAGATTTTTGTGTCTTTAACTTGTCATTCTGCAGTCTGGTCAGGACCATAATGCTATGCAGAGGATGATGAGCTCTAGAAGCTTGGAGCAGCAGCTTATCTCTCCTCCCACCAACACGGTGTCTCGTTCATCTGAGCTGGCCTGTGCTCCGTCTCGACAGGAGCGACACCGCGTGTCGAACTATTCTGCAGAGGCGCTCATCGGTAAGAGCTCCACTAGCGGGGATCAGCAGCAACGCATGGCTCTCCATCTTCAGCCCGGTTGTGGTGGCACCCAAGAGCAACCAGACCTCCGCAGCTACCTGGATACACCGCGAGGAAAGGCTGGCATTGTTCACAACCCTCAGAACCGCCTTTCATCTGACCATTCTACATCTGCTGACCAACGCATATCTGAGTGTCAGTCCTTCAAGGCGATGGCTGGTGGAGGGGGAACCCATCAGCTCAGCAGTTTTGAAGCTCAGGTCTCTCGTGGGAGTGACATGGCCCCCAAGTCGGTTCCCCCCTCTCAGCGGGGCCCTCAGGGACAGCAGCAGGGAGGATTCAGGATGAGCGTCGGCCCCACTGCAGACGTAAGAAATCGTGGCAGCTATGGTGGACCCCATCCCGGCCCCCAGGGAGTCCAAGTTGGTCCTGCGCTGTCTCGGGAACAGGAAGGCTGCCACCAGAGTTTCATGCAAAGCCTCCTTTCTCCCCACCTTCCTGAGCAGAGCAACCATCAGCGAGCTGTTCAGTGTTGCCCCCCAGTGACCATGGAGTACAACTGCATGCCTGGAAGTTCATCAGGAGACATCCAGGCCAAGGCGTCCAGTCCGAGCGTTCCTCAATCCCAGAAGGCACCAGCTATGCGACTCACAGAGGCCAACAAGGGCCACATTTCTCAGGTCAGCAGTAATATGCACGTAGGGCCCGGCGTCCGAACAGGTCTGCCCCACCCTCCGACGCCCCACAGCAGCTCTGAGCCCGGCCGCTCCTCTGCCATCCCCCGACCCCCTGTTGCTGTCAGCCAGCATTCCCGACATATACCCAGAGACACTCATCCTGTCAAACTGAGACATCGATCGGGAGCGCAGAGACCTACCAACCCTTTTGAGGCCGACAGCCATCTACCTCTACCCTCAGGGGGAGGGGTCCTACTGGGCCGGCCTCAGTCTGGAGGAGAGAACCGGCGCACCACCATTGTGCGCTTGATGGCAGACAGCACACAGGTTCCCAGTGATAACAATCTTGTAGCTGACCAACACCTGGCTCAGAACTTTGGGTTCTCCTTTATTTCAGAGGGAGGGATGAACCCTCCTCCCCCGATTAATGCAAACTCTACATTTATCCCTCCAGTGAGCCAACCCAGCACTTCCCGCACACCGTCCCTCCTCCCCGTGGAGCCCCAGAACACTTTACCCTCCTTTTACCCTTCTTACTCCCCAGCAGCCCATCCCAGCCTCCCCGGTGATGTCGCCCTCCAGTACTTTCCCAACCAAATGTTTACAAGTCCGAGTGCCGACAAGGCCAGCGCCCCTCCTCTCAACAACCGATTCAGCTCCATCCTCTCCCCGACACGACCAGTAGGGTTTGGTCAGGCCAGTTTCCCTTTGCTTCCGGATATGCCTCCTATGCCATCATCTGGAATCACCCCTCACATCTCCAACTTCAGCCTCACTTCACTGTTCCCTGAAATCGCCACTGGCATGCCCTCGGATGGCTCATCCATGCAAATGTCCCCTTTGCTGTCCCTCACCAACACATCATCAGCTGACTCTGGCAAGCAACCCAATCGTCCGGCCCACAACATCAGCCACATCCTGGGCCATGATGGCAGTTCAGCTGTTTGATGAGTTTCAGTTTAATGCCTTTTTGGACTGTTGTTCAAGAGCAAACAATTGCATTTTCTATTTGAAATGTGTAGTTTGTTTCAATGTTAAAGAAAGAAGTGAAGCACTTGATGTGAGGGGATTTGTTGTTTACATGTCCACTCAGTTTCAGTTTTGATTTTTTCTCTTCATTTGACATGCCTAATGTCAGAGTAATCATCTAAAATTTTGATAAGGCTTTTAAATTTTATGGAAAGAAGTCCTGAATGCTCCTTTTCTAAATGTTGGTTAAACTGGTTCTGAAGAAAATTTTAAAAGTTTAGAACTTGAATTTCGGGTCAAAAGGAAACCTTCTGCACAGTTACTAATTTAATTTACTAACTTATCAGGTTGTACTGTACAGATTTTTCGAAGAGCTATTTTGTAAATACCAATATTTCATATCAAAGTTGCTAGATTATGTATTTGTAAATACAAAATTGATAAATAAAATTTATAAGGATAACTGTCATTTTCCTGAGTTTCTTTTTATTGTTTTCAGAGCCAAGTTTATTTTAAAGAGTTGGTATTCAAAAATACAAAATTATAACTCATCTGAGTAGGCAGGAAGACTCTCCAGCAGTGATCTACATCACTGCAGTTATGAATTAGCCTTTGAAGAAGACACTGCTGCCTAACAGTCTAATGAAGAGGAGGCCCAGAATAATCTAATGTTCTTCAGTTTTGAAGCTCAGGTCTTGTTGCACACTTAATGGTCGGTTAGTGTGGTTGATCGCAGGTTCTTTTCCTTTAGAAGCATGTCTGTCAAAAAATGGGAGCGACAGTGAGCGCCTCCGCTACTAGTCATTGCTGCGCTAATTTACCATTGGCTCGCTGAGTCCGGAGAGCTCACTGTGCTCCACACGCCCACTGGTGGCGAACCGCCGCAACTGCAGCTCAACACATCAAACAAAAGAAAAACAAATCCACAAACAAAGCAAGAAAAGGGAGGAGGGGGAATCATTTGTATCATCTCTAGATTTTTTAGCTAGCATACTTATTGATACGCTAGTATTTTGCCTAACATTAGCTCCACTCAAACATCCCGTAACTTACTCTGGCTCGCCTCCCCTACAAAAGGAAGTCAACACAAGTAGGAGCGCTAATTGATATTACCTGTCAAAAAATAGGAGCGACAGTGAGCGCCTCCGCTACTAGCCATTGCTGCGCCAATTTACCTTTGGCTCGCTGAGTCCGGAGAGCTCACTGTGCTCCACACGCCCACTGGTGGCGAACCGCCGCAACTGCAGCTCAACACATCAAACGAAGAAAAACAAATCCACAAACAAAGCAAGAACAGGGAGGAGGGGGGCACTTAATGTTCACGCCGTCACAATTTGTATCATCTCTAGATTCTTTAGCTAGCATACTTATTGATACGCTAGTATTTTGCCTAACATTAGCTTTTTCAAACATCCATCCATTTTCCTACACTCTTGTCCCTTACTGGGGTCGGGAGGGTTGCTGGTGCCTATCTCCAGCTATCGTTTCGGGCGAGAGGCAGGATACACCCTGGACAGGTCGACAGTCTGTCGCAGGGCAACACAGAGACAGGACAAACAAACATGCACACACACACACACACACTCACACTTAGGGACAATTTAGAGAGGCCAATTAACCGGACAGTCATGTTTTTGGACTATGGGAGGAAGCCGGAGTACCCGGAGAGAACCCACGCATGCCCAGGGAGAACATGTAAACTCCATGCAGAAAGACCGGGGCAACAGCTCTACCAGCTGCGCACTGGGCAGCCATTTTTCAAACATGCTAATGTTATAAGGATAACTCATTTCCCTGCCTTCATTTCTTGCAGCTAACATATTAGCATATTAGCTGCTGTATGCCAATGCACAGATCTGAATGTTGTACGATATCAGGCATTTAGCATAACACCCAACAACAGATAATGTGTACTCATTTACATTACATATTTATTTACAGCATAATGCTAGCTTGTTTGTGGTTTATCCTTTTTCTACTTAAAATTTCTATTAATTGTTTTTATTTTAGGTTCTACATTTCAAATACCTTTTAATAAGACGTTTGTGCCGAGCATTACAAGTGGTTAGAACATTATACCCGAAACATCAGTTAGTGACTCTAAACCAGTCAAAAGAAAAACAACAAAACACCCATAATTATTTCATAAGCTTTTTATTTACATCCAATAGTGCTCCAGCATGTGCAGAAAACAGCCTGCACTCTTTAGGGAGTGTAGATTCAGGATCTCCTTCATTTTTATCACTTTTATGTAATACTTTTTCCACTGACCTGTGAGGAAGGAATAATACTAACACCTGTCACAGCTTCCTCACCTGGCAGTCTTTTGGTAACCAGCGAACAAGTAAACAGAAGTGGCTGCAGAGTAAAGTTCAGCTTATCGATGACTGTTATTTTCCAGAATCTCTCCCATTCAGTGATGATTTTTAAAAAATACCATAAACTCCAACAAATAAATAACTATACACAATATATAATCTCATGTACACTATTGAAAACAATGATTTAATTTGCATACACTTGTTAATAGTTTGTTAATGAAGAGCAAAATATAGTACGTTACAGCTGTACACAATGGCAGTTTTCAGTTCTTGAGAACGTGATGAGAGCACCTCATAATTACAGCATCCGATTGGAGAAATGGTCCCTTTGTTTCTGGTCTGCATAAAGCTAAACATAATGAACATTTAGGAAGTGATGATGTCTGCGAAGTGAGGAATGGACGGGTGAGGTCTGAACATGGAAGTGCTGAATAAATGGAAGTCGCTCTGGAAATGCAGAGTCCCCTTGTCAAGGGTGTAGAGTGAGCAGATATATGAATAAATCGTGTTTTTATATGAAAATACCCATATATACAGTATAATAACACAAATATATGTACAAAAGCATAAATATATAAATATTCTAATACAAAAATAAATATATTCTCTTTTTTTCCTCTGTTCACTAAGAGTCTGTTATGCATCTGTGGTGTCTGACGTCCCTACGTTCTCAGAGGACACTTCATTTGGGAGGATGTTTACTTCCTGTATTGTATCTTGGGATTGTTGCTTTGTGGTTGTGGAATAAGAGGAGATGAAAACTCTGTCGTCCTCAAGTGACAAAAGACGGAGAGGTTCCTGTTCTGCAGGAATGAAAGAGAGCAGGTAAAATATTTTTAAGATTTCTACATTGGGCAAAACGACACTTAAATCTAAAAGAGTTATTTACCACATGTGTTCCTTCCATATTAAAAGAATTCACACTTACTTTGATTGATGCTTGGTGTGCTGTCACCAAACCGAACTCCGCCTCCTACTTCCTGTGAGCTGACAAATTCATGGGAAGACGCCAGGAGCTGATGAGTGGAGTCGTCAGGAGAACAGTGGCTCTGTTCCTGATGATCCGCCTCCCTGAGAAAAACATGTTTACAATGACAGCAGAATGGTTTTATTTTTAGCTTTACGTAATGAATTGTCATTAGCATAATTTAATAATTATTAACCTGCTGGAGTACTGGTAAAGAGGCAGATGCCCATTTGCCTGTGGCAAAAGCGTGTTGCACTCCAAGTCGCAATCCACTTCATCCTGCAACGTAAAAGTACATAAAGGTTTTTATTTAACAGTAAAATAATAAAACATTATTAGTAGTATCAGAAGTGTTACAAAGTTTGTTAGTCAGCCTCACAAAAGGAACAGGAACTATTGCCATATGTTATTTAATGAATGTGCTTTTTAAAATATTTCTAGTTTAAAATTAAGCCAATCTCAACCAGTTAGAGCCTATAAATACATTTGTAAAAACATTTTCTTAACTGTTCTCATGAGTATGTTGACACTGGCCTTTAAATGTGCAGTTTCTTTTTAACACAGCTCCTGAAAATCTATTACTGATTTTTGTTCCAATGTGTCACATGTCACTTCAGTTAAAGTGTTTTCACCTGCTGCAGTCCTGGAAGGCAGTGCTGAGCTTTGCCGTTCTGGATGTACTCTCCGTTAGCGGGGTAAACACTGCGTGAAGGACTCATGTGAGAGTCCAGGGGACAGTGTCCAACCAGGGCCAGTCCCTGCAGAGGAACCATGGTGTACTGACACGCTGACACCGGAGCAGCCACAGTTGGGAAGCATAAGTCCGATGCTTGCTCTGCAGTTAGCGTAAGTAATGAATTAGGACATATGTAGAGAGGCCAGAGCCTGTCATCAAAAACCTGTGGACTTCTGGGGAAAACTCACTCTGCTTGGCCCAGGCTCTCCAGAGACAGAACGGGATGAAGGCGACAATGATGAAGACAAAGGCTCCTAGGATAATACCAACGACGAGGTAGGGGATGTCACCACGCCGTGGCACCAGTACGCCAGGGGGTTCAGCCTCTGGATCTGTAGGCTCTGGAGCCCGAGGTCGCGGGTTATTAAGACGAGCTGAGGAAAAAGTAAATAAAAAAGACTTATGAAGACCTTAGTCAGATAAGTACATGTTCAAGAAGATCCAACAAACATCCTCTGTAAATGCTCTCACCTTTAGTTTCAAGAATTACTACATTTCCAAACTCGCTCTCTCCCTTTTCGTTGAAGCTCTGCATCTTGATGTCGTACGCAGTTTCCGGCTGCAGGTCGGTGATTGAATGCCAGTACCGGTCCCCCTCCACCACATCCTTCTTGTAGTCGCTGTCATTATCGCTGTCCGTCGGGCGGTAGTAGATGTAGAAACCATAGATGGGCGTGTTGTTCACAGGATCATACTAGTGAGGACGTAACGATTGCAGTGAGCTTTATATCAAACTCAGTTTCCCGATGTATTTTTAAACATAATAGTACATCTGAAGACTTAAATGGGCAAAGTTCAGACATTTCAGATGTTCCTCAACTGTCAAAATGTCTTTGGACACATACCGTCCACTTCAGGATGATCGTGGTCTCATTGATGGCTTCATTGTAAGTGATGTAAGGTCCATCAACAGGACGCTCGTGAGTTTTCCCACCCACCACAGTGTAGGCTTTGGAGGGGGCACTGGGTGGACTGGAACCGATTACATTCACGGCGACCACACGAAACTTATAGGACGTACCTACAGGGAGAGGAACGAACATTCGCAATCAGCGGCCCCAGAGTACTCAGACACATAAAAGGCAGAGTGAAGCAGTTTTATGTTTTCTTTCTCAGAGCAAATGTTATTTTAATTGTAACCTAGTTATGTTTTGATTAATGGCAGTAATCACTGAAATCGCTTTAACTATACTCATTATGGTGATAAATTTACAGACCGAGGAACTGTAATTATGCAGGGCATCATCGTCATAATTGCATGGAATGACATCCGATAACTCCCCTCCTCCAAACCAACCTTTCTCCAGGCCCGTGATTTCCACAGACAGCCTGGATGGGGGAATGTTCTCTACCGCCGTCACCCAGTCCTCTCCGGGCCTCTTCACCTTCTTGTACTCCACCCGAAACGACTGAATGGGGAAGCCGCGGTTGCCGCGAGGAATCCAAGTCACGTACGCCGAAGTCTCCGTAGCCATGGAAACGGTGGGCTTATCGGGAGCTTCGGGAGCTGCGGAAGATAGGGCAAGGTCAAATATGTAGCAACAATATGGAACTAAATCACAGGACAACAATGCAGCCTCAAAGTGCTCAACTTACTGAGAGCTCATCCTTCAGACAGAAATGCAAGAGAAAAAACAGTTATAGGAGAGGGTTAGTAGCTGAGGTTAGACCTAGCTTTGGCCTTTGTTGTCATTAGTGCTGTTAATCAGAGATTTGTTGCGTTCGCAGGGAGAAGGCTTACGAGAGAGGCTTGGTGAAGGGACAGCTGGGGTTTTTGGTGGGTCGTTGGACGCTCCGGAGCCTTTACGCACTAAAGACAGAAAAAACACAACTGTTTAGTGCTACAGATATTTTCTTAAGTCATTTTAAAAAATAACGCAGATGTAATTTCTTTTCTCAAAAGGGTGCATGCACTTCAAAATTTCACACAATTCGTCACACAAAACCACAAACACCACAAAAAAGAGCAGAACTGTTATGTGGAAAGAATAGGACACACACAGTTTTCAACCGTTTTCACAGAAAACAATAAAATCTAAATATTTAAACCCTTGTCCAAGATATCCCAAAATAAAATCAACTGCAGTCAATTAACTTCAAAAGCCCACCTTTATTATGTTTAATCTGAGTACAAATCTCACGGTTCTTAACCTTAGAGGTTAGTTGGAGAATATTAGTGAACAAACATAATCATGAAGACCAAGACAGGTCAGAGGTCAAATTATGAAGAAATTTAGACCCCAAATAGGGTTCAAACAAGGCATAAAAATCTCAGAGCACTGTTTAATCCATCTAAAAATGGAAACCTGCAGGAAACTGCAAATCTACCAAGAGATGGCTGTTCATCTAAACTGATAGGTCAGGCAAGCAGAGGCCAATAATCAGTGAAGCCAAGAGGCTCAAAGTAACGCTGTGAAATGAAAAGATCCACAGCTCAAGCTACAATCTTATAATACACTGGACTTCCCCCAGTGTATTATAAGCCTGGCGGGCCACCATGCTTTATTTGTGCCCCCACCAGGCTTAGCATTGCTTATTTATTTTTTTATGTTTGCATTTTTTAAGACTTTATAGTTGATGTTCAGATATTAATCTCCCAATTTTCCAATGACAAATAATTATCATGTGATTTTTTCACATTTCCTGTCAACTTTAAAAAATTTTCAGCTCAAAAACACAAGAGGCAACTGGATGAATGTCTGCCGAACGCCCCAACCGCCAGGCTTAGGAGGTTTTCTGGGGGAAACATTGAAACATCATGACTGAAGTATGAACACAAGAAACAAGCAGAAATTGAATTTTTAGGCCATCATGCAAAACAATGAAATAAAACTAACAATGCCTTTGCTATGATATAACACAGTAGTTCCAGAAACGTTAAAAACCTTAGGAACTTTTTTACTCAAGAAAGAATTACCTGGGATCAAAAATATGTCTGGATAAAAAGAGACAATAGATGCATGTGTCTGTCATACCTTTGCCAGTCCTGAAGGTCATCATGGCCGGCTGTCCCAAACCAGCACAATTCTTTGCAGCCATCTCTACTTCATACAGGCTGTCTGGCTGCAGTTTGGTTAAAATCAGCTTATGGAGGGAACCTGAGATACTTCGAGTGATCCACTCAGCAAGAGGGGGTCCTTCCTAGAAGTCAAAACAGGACTTGCTCAGAGAGAAAAGAGGAAGAGGTGCTATTGTAGATTTAGTTTAATAAGAGCCGTTCTTACCTTTCTGTATTTGATCACATACTCCAGCACAGGGGATCCTCGTTCATGCCGAGGCCTCCAGGTCAGCTCATAATAGTCGGCCTTGCCTGTTCGAGGCTGGCTGAGAATAATGGGGGCTTCTGCAGGTAATATTTGTGCTGGTAATGAGGAGCAGTCCAGAGGCAGCATGGCTCCGGTGGCCCCAGGCCTCACAGGAGGCTGCTCTTTCAGCACTTTATCAGGACTGAGTGGGCGAAAATTAGGGGGCAGCCTTCCCCGAGATGAAATCCCTACAAAACAAAAAACACACACCCTATCAAATCTGAAGGCTTCCAAATACAGAGAGAAGCCTCGTTGCGGAGAACCAATTCACAGCAGCTTACCGGTCGAAACCGTGATGAGGCGAGCAGAGGCCTGCGAACTGCCCAGACCGTTCTCCGCCATGCACTGGTACAGCCCATCATCCTGAGAGCTCACGTTGGAGATGCGCAGCGCCCGCGAGGTGAGGCGGTGGCGTGAGGACTGAGCGAGGGGTCGGGCATTGTGGAGCCACGTCACTGAGGGAGTGGGCTTTCCTCGGGCCTGGCAGATGATTCGCACAGTTTCTCCGTATGCAACCTCTTGCTGCTGCAGCTCTATGGTCACCAGAGGAGGCTCTGCAGGAGGAATGGTACACATGAGAGTTAAGAGTTTGTGGTTTTATATAAGACACCTTAGAGTGAAAAGAAAAGGATATTTGGTTTTCCGCATTTTGCATTTTCAAAAACCAGAAAGAATTCTCATGCATTTGTATTCCCATAAGAGTGGCCCATAATTATGATGTTGAAAGAGGAGAATTGATGGTTTTAAGATTTAAGAATAAGAATCTGCATATAGATTCAGTTCCCTTACTCTGATACCACAAAATAAAATTCAAGGGGACACAACAAATATGTGGACGAAGGTGTTACATGAGTCCAGAATTGAACGTTTCAGTGTACGATCAAATCACTGAAATATGGTGGCGGTTACACTATGCTACAGGGAGCTTTTCTTCACCAAATACAAGAAAGCTGGTCAGAGGTGTCTGGAAAGTCAATATAGAACAATATGGAAACAAAACCCCTTAAAGCCGCAAACATGCAGCCAGAACTACAATGGACTGGTTTAGATCAAAGCATATTCATGTGTTAGAATGGCCAAGTTAAAGCCCAGATCAAAATATAAATAGGAGTCTGTGGCAAGAAGAAAAAAAGTGATGTTCACAGACGCTCTTCATCACATCTGACTAGGTTTAAGCTGTATGGCAAAAACCAAAAAGGCTGTTTCAATTGTTTCTACAATTTTTAGGTTTTATGTGGTAAAAAATTCAAAATAATCTTTCCATTCACTTCACGATTAAGTTCCACGTTGTGTTGGTCCAGAGCATAAAGAAGCACATTCAAGTTTGCAGCTATTATGCAACAAAACATGAAAAAGTTCAAGGGGTGCAAATAGTTTTGCAAGTCACTGTACATATTAAAAGGTTTGTGTGTGTAGAGTGAGCTAGGCCCACTAGTTGATGGTTGGCTGCTTGTGAATGGGGGGTAAAGACAGAACTCATTACAGCTACAGCAGCACTCTTGACTTTAATTAGAGCCAGCTGCAGAGAGACAAGCTCACAACACATTAACACAAACATGCACGCACGCACACACACGCACACTAAATCACTGTAAAAACAGCCATCCATAACCTAGACACGTTCAATCAAGTGCAGCTATAGAATAAAGAGCCCTGTCTCCAGCCTGTCTTCTACGCCTCTGCACACAGACAGACACAACTCTGTCTTGCTGCTTCGTCAAACAGGAGACAAAATAATTCCCAAATTCATGACCCAGACAAAAATACAGCCAAATTAGCAAGACTGGGAATGTAATAAATCATCAGCTCACCAAACACTTGAACATCGTAGAGCACTGTGGCAGATTGATCCGAGCCCATGCCGTTGTCCGCTCTGCAGACGTACGTGCCCGAGTCGCCCTCGCTCACGGCGTCGATCAGCAGGTTGCTCAGCAGAAAGCGCGTGTTGTTGTGAGAGCGCAGGTCCAGCCCGTCTTTCGCCCACGTGACCTGCGGGGTAGGGATGCCGCTGGCCACGCACTCCAGCACCAGTCGCTGGCCTTTGGTCACCATGATGGATCGGGGCGCCGGCGGGTAGATGATGCGAGCCGCTTCAGACATGGAGCCTGAAAGAGAGACGGAGAGAGTCAAGATGTGAATGATGAAACTGGGAGAGATGAACGGATGCTAAATTAAAACATCCATGTATTTTAATCTCCAACTTTGACGATTGTAAAATAGGAACTTTACTACCATTCTGTTGTTACTGTGTTCTTGTGGTCATAAGTTTAGATATTTCCTAACCAAACAAATTATGCAAAGATTAAATCTCCCTGTTCTGCCTTGACGTTAACGTTCCAAACCAAAACTCACGACGAATGCGCAGGCGATCAGTGGATCTGGACGTTTTGACCTCCTGAGTGACAGGATTGTAAGCGGCACACTTGTATGGCCCCTCATCGTCCTGGGTGGCGTTGGCTATCTGCAGGTTCCCTGATGGCATGATGAGGTAGTTTCCTAAAAAGAAAAAAGAGAAAATACATGCTGGATGAGAGAAGCCCATCAGACAAAGAATGAGATCTTTCTCAGTGGATCCAAGATCTAAAATGGCTCCTGATCTGGCTTTAGTTCTGTTTTTAAACCAATGCATATGTTGCCAAATAGATATAAAATGCAAAAATCTCCAATTATTCAGTTTAATCATTTGCTGAAAACTTTATATCATCCCCACCCATTTGCATTTATTGTGTTTTTGCTCTCCATTTTTACAAAATGGACCTGATCATGACGTCCAAACCAAAACCTAATCATTGGAGTCCTGGAACCACACTTTATCACAGTAAACTATGAGCACATACTTGATCATTAAGATCTTTTATGCATGATTGGATGGCATACGGTTAACGGCTGCTTTTCGTTTCAGAAAGGTGGTTATGAAACAATTTAAACCCAGAGGAAGAAATGTGTGATTCACACCCAGTGCTGGTTATAGTGCAAAACCAATCACCAAAAAAAAAACAAAACAATAAAAACTAAAGTGCATAGCAAGGTTGCCAACTCTCACTCTCCTGGAGTGATGAGAGTTCTTCCATTTCTCACTCTGCCCAGATAAATCTCACTGCAAATGCGGAAAGTTGAGGACAGATGTTTAAGATTGAGTCAACACAGTCAGTCAGTTCTCTTTAGAGTCCTGAGTACCCTCCACGCATGTTTGCAGTCTATGGTGTCGTTTCCTCAGGATGGCTAAGACGTGTAATGACTTGGAGTTGATACTTCCTTTCTCTCCCTGAAAACGTGCAAGACCTCCCTACTATAGCCCTCTGATGTCATCCACCACCAATCACCTCCGTAGTTTTTATGTGAAAGGAAAGTTGTTTTTCACTTCATCACCAAACTTTAGTAACATTGAAATATTTAACCGTGAGGTTGTCTATATGCATGGTAGCAGCACAGTCAGTTAAGAGTGCTTGGAAAAAACAATCTGTTCCTGAAGGCATCCTGAGAGGATTACCAGTGTTAGAGAGAGCATATCAAAATATTCACCCAAACAATCGCATTACTTTGCCAAAATAAACCAAAGCTTAGCCTGTTAAGCTTTTTCCATGGTAACATAATAGTGATATAAGCCAATTTAGTTGCATTGTAGTTTTTACAATAATGACCTCACCTTCAGCCCTGTCTCACTCCAACGAAAAAGTGGGAATGCACTGAGAAACAATATTTTTGTTTCTCAGTGTGAATGCACCACACTGAAACGATCCCAGGCTGCACTTACAACAACACATTTCAGCGTGGAACTTGTTAGTAAGGGAAGAAGAATATGTTCCCTATTATCAACTCTTAGTTACAAAAGTTTTACCCAATTTATTGCAGTAAGGTTTCTCTGTTTAATCCCTTCATTATGGAAATTTGGATTTTAGAAATGTTGGCAGTCTTTTGGAATTCCCATACGTCAACTCTAATCATCTCCGCTTGAGCTGTGTGTGTAACAGACTGCTCTCTGTCACAGTGCCCCAACGCCTCATCAATAATGAAAAGTCACAGAGAGCTTCTTAAAGCTTCTGAACAGTTGCAATCATTGAAAAAATGATTTAACAATCCGACGCAAAAGAAGGAAAATCTAAGCTTTTTCACTCAAATATTTAATTGCGGTGGCCTGAATTCTGCTTTTTACTTGACTGTACAGTCTGTTTTGTAAAGGAATGTGCTGCATGTCTTCATTTGTACAGATACGTCTGTCCCATAACCTGGAGAATTTTCAGATTTCCAGAAAGAGACGATCCTCTTGCTGAAAATGAACCGTTTTTGACAGATATGTCCTTCGGTGAATTGTGCTTTAAACGCAAATGTTCGCAACTCTGGGCACAGCAAAGTATTTTTATCCACTCACGACTACTGTATTCAATATCTCGCAACAGTTATGACAAAATGTGTGACTAGCAACCACCTTTAGCAACAGTTTGATTTATGGAGGTGTTTGGCAGAGTTAATTTACTCTGTGGTCAGGGTTTGCTTACTTGGTCTCTACAGTCATTAAAAGCACAAAGGCAGCTGAAAATACATTAAGGCACTTTGGAATAAGAGAATGACAAAGAAGAGAAGCTAAATGAAAACAAGAACAACAACAAAAAAAGTCCACGTTGCAAAACTTTGGTTTGTAACATGAGCCCTCAGAGCCATTCCATTAAAAGGCTGTACTGTCCTAACAGGCCACATAGTGGCGCCCTTGAGTCTGAATCAGAACAATTTGCCAGCTTTTGACAATGTGGTATTCATTTCCTCACAGATAAGAGGCAGATATCAGTACCTACGGCTCCCAGGCATCATCAGCATACCAGTGACAAACCACTGGAGCTTTTTCTTTTCTTCCAGGAGACTTAGAAGTAAAACCATTTGAAAAATAAACAACTACGTTCCCATGTTGCAACATTCCCCAGATAACGGCCTTATCACAGGCTTTATGAAGTGGTCAGAGGGGAGGATTACAGCATTCCTGTAAATAATGGAGATAGTTTAGGAATTAAAATGGGATGCGGGATGAGGAGCGGTACCTTTGGACGTCTCCAGCCATTCCTGTTTGACACTGTAGCGGACCTGAGCTTTAGGCTGACTCTCTGGGAGGTGACACTCGATGACGGCTGTGTTGCCTTCATCGACTTCTATCTCCTGTTGGATGTCGGGCTCGAAATCCCGTAGCTCTGCAACAGCACACAGAATGACGGAAACTGTCAGAAAGCTGCGCAACTGCTTCGTTTCAGCAGCTAAGCGCCCCAAATAAAACTCATCTAGCTGCACATGTACACAGTCAGTCCTCAGCTTTAGAAGCAGAAAAACCACAATATTTTGAGCAATAATAACTGAGTGTCTGTCACAGCAGCTTCACTCTGCTGTGTTGCAACCACATTGTTTCTCTTCTTCCCCACTGTGTGATCCAGTTAAACTTTTTGGAATTTCATAAAAAAAAATTTTTTTCTTTAAATCACTCCAGTTTCTTGTTTTTTCTTGTAATCAAAATAGTTTCACTCGAAAGCCAAAAAAGGGGTCTCTGTACTATCCGAGGAGGTCTCATCAATCCTCCCTGACATCAGATCAGGACTGGAACTGATTCGGAGTCTGTGGGAAACGTGGGAGCGGGATTACTGGAGCCATGTGCTGCGACCATGTTCCTGCAGACACAGAGTCTGCATGGCCTAGATGATCATCTGACCCCATGACCCCCTTCCCCTCCTTTAAAAAACCCCAGCCTGAGCGGCCCAGAGGGCTGAGCAGGACGGGTCAAAGGTGAAAGAGTAGAGTTACAGGGGCAGATTTCCAGTTTGGGCTTGAGAGGAAGCGGCGAAGCTCTGCTCTTAAGAGGCCGGAACAAAACAGAGCCCCAGAAAGCAAAAGCCAAGGGAAGAAAAAGAGGGCAGGGAAAAGCTGGGAGTGGGAGGGAGAGCAGGAGAAATTCGTCAAGGAGGAGTTCAAGAGTGAAATGAAAGATAAATAAAACTTCTAAGCGTAATTAAACGTCTACCAGTTTTTTTGCTGATTTATTCTTAACAAACACAGGCTCTCCGTTCTTTCCAGAGGTGCTATAACTGCTGTGTTTTTCTTGGACCGGTCATACACTTTAGCACAAAAGAAAAGGGGGTTAGTGGGAGCTGCAAAAGAGAGAAAAAAAGTGAGCAGCTGATCAGATTTATACACAGCTCTGACTCAATAAGCAAATCCCAATCAGGACTTCGGTTTCCACCACAATGTAGTCAAATCACTGGCGCAAACACGTCCACAGCAGATTAATCTGCTGTTCGTGCTGGATGTGAACCCCCTGCCAGCATCTGGAGGAGCTTTGATGGGAGGAATGAGGGAGGCAGATCAGGCTGCACACACACATACTCTCAATAGCTCAATCTCAAGACTCTGTCAGCGCCGGTTCTGAAAGATGAGAATCCAAGCCGGGGCATGCAAAGCTTTAGTGGTGTGTGTGGCGCTCCATTTGCTAAATCAATCGGGTGCTGTTTTTACAGCCCCAGCCTTCACATCTACCCATCCTCCTCTTTCTCTAACCCCTCTACCCATCCCATTTACACCTCTGAACCCTCCGCTTAACTCCCCTGTCCCACATTCTTCACCGAAACGACCCGTCCAGAATACCTCTCAGGTGTGCGTGCGTGTGTGTGTGTGTGTGAGGCGTTTTTTGCGCGAGCTAGCATCCCTGCACGCACAGAGGATTGATTGTATGCATAAAGTGAAGCAGACCTCCCACACCAGGGCAGCTTGGCAGGGCCCACGAAAAATATTTCAAGAAGAGACAGTGTATTCATCATCTTTATGCGCAGCAGCAGGAGGCCTGTCTGTGTTTTTGCGTCTGAATCCAAACATGTTTGTGCAACGTGTTGTGCAGATATACGGCTGGGTTGATTGTCAGCACAGGAATTTGAGCGAGCAGCTTTTAAAGTTCTGCCAAAGAGAGAAAGAGAGAGGGAGAAAAAAGAAGACTTGGGTGGATTTGGATGGTGCAGAGGGTCTGGAATCAACCTACACTGATTGTAAAAAACATGTGCATACAGCTAAGAGGGTTCAGAAGGAAAGGAAACGCATACAGGCTCCCCATGAAGCGAATCCTTAGGCAATCTGGGGGTGGCCAAGAAGAACCTTTATTAAATTAGAGACGTTCTTTTTTTAAGAAGCCAGCTCCACATCTGGCTGTTCCAGCATAATTTATACACATTCAAATGTTTATGTCTGTGTACAACGCTTTGCAGGAGTATTTATGCACCTTTGTTGTTTTTGGAGAGGTCTGAAGTACATCTCTGTTGCACTTATCGCAACACTCATTATCTCAACATGGAAAGAGCACACAATGCTCATTGGAAAAAGAGGTGGCAGTATCATGCTGTGGGGCTGTTTTTTGCAAAAGACTTGGGAGAAGATTTGCAAAATAGCTGAAGTTCAGTCAGGTTAGACGGAGAAAATCAGCTAAACGAAATAGGCAACATTTTTAGACTCACTGGGGAAAGCTGATGGAGACAGACCCCAAAAGATCTGCAGCTGAGCGGGCTGGAAACAATGCATACCACAAGTTTTATATTTCAATTTCAGAAGAGAATTGAAAGCCCAGGAGTCATTTTCCTTGCACTTCATAATTATACCGTCGTTTCTGTTGGTCTGCCACATAAACTCCCAATAAAATACATTAACGTTTGTGTTTGTAAGGGAATAAATGTGATAATGTATTGCGAGGCACCAGAGATGTTGTGCTGGAAAGAGGAAAGATAAAGAGATCAGTGCTGCAGATGACAATCCCTCCCACCCCCCAAAAAAACAGGGGAGGTAAATAGCAATGAAATTGAGGAGGAGGAGAGAAAGTGACAGGGAGTGAAAATGTTCAGACAGAGAGAGTGTGAGTGTGACGTCTCATCTCCTGTCATGGTCTTGTCTCGACTGGCCTAAAAACACCCCGAGCTTCCCAAGTTGAGGCAACTTCACACATCAATCATGTCTGTACATGTAAAACAATACTGTTAACAGCAGCCCTGCCTAAACCCATATCCTCCGTCAACCCCAGTTACTACCCACACACGCACACCCATCAGTCTCATCTTCCTCCAGCCCTCTTCCTGATAATGGGGCCGTAATTTCTGACCAGGCCTGCTGTCAGATCCTATGGACTGGAATGTGGAGTTGACAGGAGTAAAAAAAAAAAAAGAAAAAAAAAAGGAGCCACTGAAGGTAGAGGGCCCCCACGGTGAGCACCGGTCCCTTCTTTCCCCCTGCTCAGACCGGCCCCCAGCCCCAGGGTCCCCTCCATTCCTAAAGCTCATGTTTCACAGTTTCAGGCTTTCTCTCAGTCCCATGATGCATATCAAATATAAGAGTGCAGACTTGGTGCAGCCAAGCACTGAAAGCATGAGGAACCATTTATTTTAACTAATAGATCAATATGACTCACTGTATGACTCGCTGTTTTGTCCAACTAAACACACGAGCGCTGTAGTTCTCATCCGATTTTCAGTGCAAGAAGAAAAACTTCAGATAGTTTTTGCCCTCAACGGAGCTGAGATTCAAACAGGCTATAACCACTGGAAAAGTACAGAGTTTACAATGTATTGATAAAGCTTTTAAGCAAACAAATACCACCTCCTCACTGTTTTTGTTCTACCCGAGGAAAATCAACTTGAGGGAGTCTTTTGGATACTCTGACTAAACCATAAAGAGGCCTGTGTGTTTATTGGTTACGGTTTTGTGTGGGCGACTACTCACTGGCAGCGGTGATGTTAGCAGGCACGCTCGCCAGAGAACCAGCGCCGGTGCTGGCCACACATTGGTATCTGCCCAGGGTCCGGTTGGTCAAAGCGGGGATGAGAAGGCTGCCCGGGCTCAGCACCACGCCCAGATCGTCGCTCGACAGCTGTTCGCCGTTGAGACACCAGCTGAGCTTGGCTGAGGCGGGCCGGGCGCTGCAGCGCAACATGACGCTGCCACCCAGTTTCTGCACCACAGACGCGGGCTCCTCGGTGAACACCGGCACCTCATCTGAAGAGACGATTATACAAAAGCACCGAGATCAGGGTCAAAGTATGACATTTGGAAGAAACTTACACAGCAAAAACATTAAATCTTACCAAGTATTCTAATCTAGTTTCTAGTGCAAATATCTTAGCACACTTGAAATAAGACTATACTAACTTACAAGTATACTCTTATTTATTGACTTAATTGTTGCTTTAAGTCAATAATTCCTTAATATTTATGAAAATAGTTAAATTATCTGCCAGTGCAACAAGCACTTTCCTTATCAATGTTCAAGAAGTTTTGACTCCTGCGTTGTTGAAAAGTTACTTATAAGTTAGTTTTATCTTATTTTAACTATGCTAACATATTTTCACCAGAAACTAGTCAAACATACTTCGTAAGATTTGGTGTTTTTTGAAGTATACAAGATTCATACACATTTTCCTGTCATGTTCTCAGCCCTTCTGAGGACATTTTTAAGTGTAAATACAAAAGAGCATAATGAATACACTGAACAGTAGTCAGTTTTCAAATATCCCAGCTGGAAAACACAAAGACTGAGAATAATGAGAAGATACTTCAATTTTGTACAAATGGACCAAAAGAGACATCTGATTAAGAGATGTATAAATTCTGATTTAGATGATAAATATAGATGATAGACTTTACATCTACATCAAATTTGCTATGAAAGGTGTACTATGTAAAAGGTGTACTTCTGACTAATCAAACCAAATTGATTAATAATAAATAATTAAATCAACTACCTTCATTGATTCTTTTGATTAATGAGGAACCGACTATATCTTTCTGTACAAAGCTTCTTTTCATTTTCAGTTCGCTCATGGTGGCGATCCAAGCCCATCCAAATTACCTCCTTATTCAAATCTATTTCAAATAAACTGCTGCTGCCAGACATATAAAACAGTTCACTCCCTGTGTTGAAGCCAGAAAACTTCCTGGCATGACTTATCATGCACCAGGTGTTTAGAAAAACTAAATGTACTTGGAAAGGGAGGTTACACAGAGTACCGTCCAATGAGAGGAGGTCAGAAATGGTAGGGAGAGGTGTTATTATGACTAATAAAACTAAAAAATAGTAGAAGGAGTTTACAATCTAACATTCTTTTAAAGTATATTCAATGAATATTAATTTTTAAAAAGTCTATTATTTCAGTATTGAAATTTAAAAGTGTTTATTCCTGTCCATTTTGATTACAATTTACAGGGAATGTAAAATAATATCTTTCTTATGAAACTTTACTTTTACATAAGATCAATAAAAAAAGTTTTAATACATGATAACTATGTTATGGTCATGTTGCATTACTTATAATGCAACATTATTATCAACATATTCATTTGATTAATGAATATGTTGTTATTAATATCAACATATTAATAGAAAGTTGAATGGAAGGAGAAAGTGTGGCAAACATAAACTAAAAGTAGTAGACACCCTCAACTTTGATTGTAATTTACTAAGAATTTAATTTAATGTAAGTCATAAGAATAGAAATTAAAAAATAAATGGTTCAAGTTATGACCCTGCATGCAGTAATTATGTACAACAAATGAGTTTTAGTTTAATTAAATGACTGAAATAGATGAACTTTCAGTTGTCTTTGAACTCACAAGTGGTTGAAGCACCGCTCTGCAGGCAGCACAGCAGAACTGCACCCAGAGCACAAAACACTGGAGCTTTTCTCTTTTTCATCCAAGGAGTCCAGTCTTGCTTTCCAGACATTTTCCATGCACTATGCCCTGAAAAACACAACAGATAATGATTAGAGGGTCATTTACATACTTAGCGCAGTGAAAACAAACAGCCTAAGCACAGTTAATCTGACTGGCTCACACAAAAACACCAACACCTGCGGCAAAAAAACACGATTCGACTGGGAGACAAACAACGTTCACCAAAAAAGGCAGCCCTGAACTCATACATGCACTCCTCTGTCAGCTCGGATCTAGCTTGTGTACGCGCGAACAAAAACAGGCAGCCATTAACACAACCCAGGTGAGGTGGCTGCACTCTGCAGCACCCTCAGCAGCCAAAACTCCAGACACAAATAAAGCCTTTCTTTTCTCTCAGCCCCCATTTCTCCGCCTGCACCCGCACTCCAGCCTGCACTCATCAAAGGGGCGCCCTCATTCAGCGGGCCGTAACCTGAGCCCGTCGCCTTCCCGCTCAGGTGTAACCGATACAGGTAGAGGGGCTTAGACGGAGGAAGGAGGGAGGGAAGGGGAGAAGGGGAAAACACATAGGCAGCATTCAGGAGCTGGGACAAAGAGCAACTAATGAGAGGCAGGATCGGAGAAGGGGGATGGAGTTGGGGGGGGAAATGTATATCCCAGCAGTGATGAGTGTGTTGAAGGTAGAGGAGTGCTATTTTATTCCCCAGAACAGAATATATTGGGAGAGTAATAGCCAGTATATGAACAGCTAACGCACAGAGGAGAGCTTTTCTCTCCACTGTCGTCTTAGCCAAGTTTCCTGAATTCTTTCCTGTCAGGTTAAACTAACAACTTCCCGTCAGGATGAGGAGGGTGGTCCTGCAAAAGTGAACTTCTCTTTGTCCCCCTTTACTTTTGCAAACATACGATTGCATGCCTCTGAACATACTCAACTGTCCTGTAATAGTGGAAGCAGAACACAACTTTCACATTTATCCTATTAGAGCAGGAGGAACGATTAATGGCGCTCCCTTGCACACAAAATACAGACTTGTGTTACGAGCTTAGGATGGGTTGGGGGTTGGGGGGCAAAGAAGGAGAAACATTTAGTGGAAACTCTTACAGCGCACCTTCATCATCTAATGGGAGCCGTAAAAAAAGTTTTGCTGCCAGGCACATTTATTGAAAATGAGCAAAGGAGGAGGCTAATGGAAAAACAGCTCCCAATGTCTGCAACTGCTAAACCAGACCACACATTGCTCTGCAGAAACCTGAATGTGTAAACAACTCTAGATGATGAATTCAGATGAAAACAGCAGCAGCAAGCCATTCGCATGAAAACACAATGTGCGCTGCTGCAAGTTACTGTAACTTTCGACAGCTTTTTTTTAATACGCATTTAAATAAATTTGGGGTTTTTTTGTGTCAGTTTGGATGTAGCCTCAAAAATCTGCACACAAGTACCTAGCCAGTAGAAACAGGCCCTGTTAGCCCTGACTGTAATACTCTGGAGTAAAAGGCAAAAAACATGTGATCTTCTGTTTATTTCTTGAAATCAATCATGGTGGACTTGCATGCTGCTGAGAGAAGAGTGCTGAAATAGAAGGCGAGGACTCCTGAAATGAGCAATTATTAGGCAGGCTTTTACACGAAGCAGATTCTGTGAGTCAGACTTCATGAGCGGCCCACATGCTTTCAGTTTGAGTAAATTTTAGTACTGCTTTTCTTCCCCTTCCGATGTAATTTATAGTGTGTTGATATGCACTGTGAGTTTTTTGTTCTACTTCTTACAAAAGCAGTCTGACAGTCCCAAGACTTTGTTTTCCAACTTTCAGTGACAAGGGGACCACACCAAAGCCAAAATCTGACATGACTGCTGGGTGGGTAAAAATTGCACCGAGTTAATTGCAGGGTAATTAATTGCAATTGATCACATTTTAATTAAAAACCATATATCAACAAAATAAGCTGCATTCTCAATTCAAAAACCCATTTTTGCAGCCAAATTACAAATAAATAGACATATGAGTACAAAAACAAAGACATTTACTGTTTATTCTCTTAATTAGGTTATTCATCCATCAGGCAAAGTCCAATTTTACCCATTCAGCTTTCAAATGTTTCAGGAACCCCTGATCATTCATGCAACTTCTTTGAAAAAACTAAAAATTTTAACTGTGGACGCCAACAATGACGTGGGGAACATCTTTTCTCACTGCTGTTTGTTTGTTGTAGATGTTTCGCTTTGAGATGGTATTTTAGGCTTGAATAGTTCAGTGATAGGCCAACTCCCTTTTGTCCAACATTAGTTTTTCCAACATCCTATCAGATCATTTTGAGGCAGGAATTAGAATAGAAACAGAAACATTGATTTCTCGTGAGCTAAGAGTAGCAGCTTTGTCATACATTGCTGTTATTCACAGATGCTGCTTGTGTGTCAGATTTAAGGGCGTACCAGATACAACACGCAAGTACAAAGGTTCCACTCAGACGAAAATAAATAAATAGTCCCAGGCCTAACAATAAATCATTGAAATGCAACATACATCCAATTTCATATCAGTGAATAGCTAATTGCTAAAGTCATCTATGGACAAAACACAGCATTAGCATTATTAGCTTGTGCTGCTAATAGCGATTAACCTGGTAGAATTCACTTTGATAGACAACACATAACTATGTGTTGCCTAATATGAAAAGCAACATATCTCACAATAAAAACTACTGGCAACATGGCAGAAAATATTCACATTCATAAAGTTATTACTCTAGAAAAGAGAGAAATTGTGTCCTTTTTAAACAGAAATGCACCCAGTCACACACAAACATCCATTTCGTTCGACGACCCTCAGATGATCATGGTGTCTGATATAAAGCTGTCTCCACGGCTGACAGGAAGGCTCCTGTTAATGTCCTGAAGGTCACTGTTTGTGTGCATGTAAGGAGGCGGGCCGTCATTGTTCCTGGTTTATATTTTTGTTCTATCATTATCATTTCAAAGACTAACATGGTATCACAATGACCAGAGAAAAAATAACTATGATGCCCTGTGTAACCTATGGATAAAGCCTCACAGATTTGTTCCTTCTCATTCCCGCTCTTGTCCACAGAGAGGCCCATCAGTAGCGGGTTTACTCTGTAAACAAACAGCAAACTGCTTGGATCCAGGAGGCAGCAGAGCCAAAGGCTTGTGGCTTCTGTGGCTGTTTGCATTATGGACACAACTCAGGACAGCTGGCTGTACATGTGTATCGAGCACCTGTCACAGCTGTGAGAGTCAATAACTGTAAACCACACTGAACCACCAGCCAAGCGGACACACAGCGAGTTATGCTGCCCCGCTTTGAAATCGCTTACCTGTTTGGTTTGTTGCAAAATTGACAAAAGGACGACATGACATGAGCAGAAACGGAGATAATGCTTTGTTGTATCAGCGGTATGAGTAGGCCCCTCGTATATCATCAGGCCCTAAAAGGCAGCCCTGTTCCTCTGAGCCTGTCTGTCTGATTCATTAGTCAGCTGGGTCTTCTGTTTGCTTTGCCTCAAGATGAAAAGTTGGCCTGACATCTATGTCCAAGTTTTTCCATCCATCGCTCCCAGAGAGGTCACAGACGTGGAGGCAGATGGAGCCTCCTACGCATCAGGGTGACTGATAAAACACAGAGCATCCACCCGGACAGCTCCACTAAATTAGCAGCTCAGCTTGTGTTTGTGTACTGAGGCTGTTTTGTTTTAACCTCAACACAAGGAACACTGCAGCATGGCGAACTTCTAAAGTACAGTCTTGTATTGTAGGTATAAAACAGCTTGAACTTTCCAAATTAGGCAGTTCAAGGAGAAAACGGCATTTCTGTAACCGCACTAAAAGATAGAGTAAAGAATTTCTTAGAATCAAGAAACTAAAACAGACTGCATCCACTTGATTTATGGATATATTTTCTGTCTGGAGAACAGTGGACATTTAGGGCAGACATCAGGCCTAAAGACGTTCATGAAAGACGACAAAGAACAAAAAACAAAAGTTATATAACTGCAGCTTCTCATAGAGTTGCTTTGATGGCTGTAAAGTAGCTCTATGGAAAGAACGCATTCCTAACATTACAAGTCATGGATCTTCATTAAAAGCAGTTAGTTTATTTTGGTGGTAGCTTGTTTCATGTTAAATAAACACCTTTAATTACAAAAGTATCCATCTAGGCAGGAGAACTGAGCATACTCCAATTTTTGCCAATAAAATGCTTTTATTTGAGAAGCCAGCTCTGGTGCAGTTATTAATGCCTGCTAAATGTGGTTTAGTATTTAGGTGAAACAACTGTTTCATAACCATCATTTAGGCTTACACCCACACCATTTAATCAACTTTCAAGCCTTTGGCACCATTTTTATTGGTGGTTATTTATGAAAAAGCGGATGATTGTGGATGTAGGAGGCATCCAGTCAAGCATGTACTGAGGCCAGAATTACTTTTATAAAAGTGAAGAAGCTTAAAAAGTAAAATGTTTTCTGTTTTTTAGTCCTCTCCTAAGATTTAAGTGTATACATCTAAGAACCAGTGTGACACGGCATCCCTACTTCCCCTACTGGCCATTCAGCAGGATGAAAGAAAACTAGAACACTTTCTCCTGCCACTAGAGAAAATCAAGTTCGATTGTTTGGAAATGTTTCTGCTCTTGAAAAACATGAACTGAAAATGTTTAAAAAAAGAAAGAGAGAGAAGAAGCACCAACTAACATGCTTATTAAGTTAAGACACAAAGATGTCAAATGATCAGTTTACCTAAGGAGCTGTTTGCTCAGGTTGCCAGACTATACTAATTATTTGCCTTTATAAGCTTATTATACTCCAATTGGGACAAGGATAATATTCTGCACAATAAACCCTTGACAACTAGTACAAAATGTAAATATTTTAGCTATGCGAGTTAATACCTTGAGAAGTGGGGTTTTGACTGACGGTAATCATACCTTGAGAATTTCATGCTGACACAAGCCTCGTCATAAAATAGCATTTGCATAGAAAATTATCTCATCGTTGGAGTCAAAATATTTGCTTTGCGCTTGGAAAAGCTGTTTGCCACAACTCCAAGTCCAACTGATCTAGATTTAAACTAAATAGCGGTACTACAAGAGTTATCTAAACTAGAAAACTGATAAAATCACTTAATAAACTCTTGTCTTTCCTTAAGGCTTAATTTTTCTTGTGAAGGCTGTTCCCTCGTGCTTCAAGAGCTGAAACATAATCACATATCAGGCAAGGTATAAATATTTTACAAGATAAAAAACCCTCAGAAAACCAACATTTAAACATGTGGTGTAACTTAATGAGATATAAATACTTGGAGTACAAGTCATACCCCAAAACAGGAACAACTAACAGGCAATGCAACGCAGTATTTGTGGTGCACAGGCATGTATCATCACCATAGCTATGCAAGTGCCTTCTAAGATGATGAGCAGGAGAGTCACTTGACAGAAGTTCATTGTGAGCGTGCTAAGTAAAGACAGCGAGGGACCCTGTCCTCTCGGGCCACTGCCAGTCCCATTGTCCCCCTTTCCTCCGTGGATAAATTCATTTTGACAACCCTGCTAATTGGATAAAACCAGACTGGAGCCTCCTCCCTGAGCTCTCACATTCCATCTGCTTTCTGGCATGGAGAAGGCACACAGGAGGGAGGGAGGAGGTGAAGTGCTCGCAGGGTAGTAACTCCAGAGGAGTTGAGCTGTTGAATATTTATCACCTCCCCAAATTTGCCCCCCTTCCTGCAGTTTTACGTCTTTTTACACTCCATGCCCCCTCCCAACATTTCACTCTGGAGGTTCTCCAAACACCACAAAGCCCCCCAGCCCCCACCCCTAGATAAACACATGCGGTGTCAAGTGTGAGGAGTGCTGGGGGTTCAACTGCCCCCACTCGAGCCCTAGGCCCACAATGCCGAGCTGCATAGCTGCCATGCGGGAGGCCGGTTGCCCCTGGCGACGCTAACAGGCAGAACGCACCTTAATAGAGTGGAGAGTCATTGTAAAGCAGTGAGCCGGTGCACGGACAAAGACCCCGCAGACCCCTGGAGAAAAGGGAGACGCTGCTCTGAAGGGCCCAGGGAAGAGCTGATGGGCCCTGCTCAATGACCAAAGAGAGAGGAAGGGGGTGTGTGTGGCAGAGAGGTTAGAGAGTGGAGAGTCTGCGGAGGCAGGAGGGAAGAACAGGGGGTGGTCAATGCCTTTATCGATTGATGTGAAATGGTTAAAAGGGGTTTATGAAAGCAGCGGCAGTGGGGGCGGTGACGTGGGAAGCCGAACAGCAACTCAAATTAATATAGAGGACTGGCAGGCGAGAGAGCAGAGCCTCGTCAATGAGAGGGAGTGTTTGTGAGAGTGTCCCAACATATTTTCCCCTTACTCTGTCAATCTGGTTGCTGGCCTCTCGGTCCCCGCCTGGGATTTGTGCCGAGCAGCGCACGATGAGACGAGTGCTGAGGTAGCTTAACAAACCAGCACCCTGCCCGATTTACCATCAACCTCATTAACAGGAGGTGCACATACAACACAAACAACAAGAAGCCCTTCTTTGAATTTAACCACCCATGAGTTCTCCATCAATCAGCACATTCTTAACAAGTCTGTGGCACAAATATTTCGTTTTGCAATTCTGTCATAGAAAACATCTCATTACATTACAATAAATATTGCTACTATGAGCAAACTTCACCGTGGACTGATCTTGGTGTGGCCAATCATAGATCATTTGTCAACGCTGGTATTATGAACAACTGTGCTACTAGCCACAGACTTGGCCTTTAGTAATGCAGTAGTACTGGTGCTAAAACAGTCCTGGGGTATAAGTACTACACTCCAAGATAATCCCTTCAAATTATCTTTTTAACTCCTTTACCCTCTTTATAAATTTAGACAAGGATTTTTGGTGAGGCTCTTGGTTTTCTGCTCACTGTTTGGTGGTGAGACACACACAGTGAGTCTGCCTTCATTCTCACAGTTCCACCTGTTCTGAACGTTGCTCTTTTTGTAGATATGGGAAAATATGATGTGAATAACTTTTCCTGTCTCCAAAATCAAGATGGATAATTGAAGTTAACATTTTTCAGATTTTTCTTTTTCATTTTGTTATTTTCAAAGATCTGTTATTACAGTATATTAATACTGCAACAACAGATAAATACATTTGAGGGCTTTACTAGGGGTACCAATAATAGCTGGGTAAACTCTAAGTGACATATAGTGATGGCATGAAATGCCAAACATGTCAAAGCCCATAACTTGTATCTTTGTGAGCCTAAATGTTTCAGCTACTTAAACATTACAAAAAATACACAGCTGTTGGTCAGAGCCTTATAAAAAATTTGTTTAAATTGTAATTTTAAGAATTGGCGGGCGGGATGATGAAGTGAAGCTGTATAATGATATAAATGTCAGTGGGTTGTATAGATAACTTCTTTTGGCACTAGAGGACGAGCTTGTTCATTTAGCTATGTTTAACTTTCAAATTTTAACCAAAGAAACGTTAATACAGACTGACTATTTGTGTAGGGTGTGCATTCAGAAGGGATTTTGTGATCTTTTTGTGTTATTTTTTCATGCTAACGTTTAGGCAGAATAAAATAAACACTTTAATCCACATACCTGTTCTTTTCAACCTACTATTTGGTAGCCTTACGTTAGGTAATGTTAGAACCCATTTAGCAATAATTTGCACCCCAAATTATTAGATTAGATCATTAATCTGTTAGTCACAACCCATACAGACAAAGTTCAGTTTTTTTAGAGTTTCCTCTGTCACCTCTATACACACACTGCTCTAAAAGAAAGTGATCATAATCTGCCAATTGTCTTTTAATCAGCTCAGATTAGTGAGTCACTCTTAATAAAAATCAGATGGTGTTTTAAAGGATAACCTTCTAATTTCATAACTTCCATCTCTATCAAAGTACTTGACTGATAATGAATTACAAATCTGCATGAGTGAGAATAATCCTAATCAGTGTATCACTGCTGACTCAAAATGTAGCCATTGGTCAAATAGTTGTCATCTTGCCAAAAGTTGGTATACGTTTACTACATCAGTATAAGATACTATCAGCATTATTGATCTATAAACCTACTAAAAAGATGCCTTAACTGAGAAAAAGCTAAAAGTAATTTCACATAATTCTTTCAAAAATCATCCATTTTGCTTCAGAGTGAAAATGCTGTTGTCTCTGGATAACCCAAGTTGGGGCAGACTCTCTCTGCTCTTGTTTTCTACGCCACACAAGCAAAGATTTTGTCAGGAAGCAGATACTAAATCGATTCCCAATTATCGTCCCAGTCCCCGGAGCGCTCCACAGGCAGAAGGGAACCTTGAGTCTAATTTGGCAAGAAAATACTGCTCAACAGGTGGAGAGGGGATCAGTCCAAATCCAGCCTCACACCCACTCGAAACACCCCCATTCTCATGCCATAAAATTACACATCAAAAGCATCCCTAATGAGGCTGAGAATGCACCCCCCTTCAAAATGCGCTCTCTTAAAGACCCACTCACATATTTATCCCTATTCTTTACAAAGTATTAGCAAGCTGTTTGCCCGTCCAAGCGCTCCTTGACACCCACCCCTGCAACCAATCCGGCACTAACGAGCTACAGAGCGTCTGGAGAATTAAGGGATGGGATCTGGACGTTACTACGTTGTGGAGGAAGGCAGCGTTCTAATCAATTAGGCACAGCGCCATTTGCATAATTTAGATAACGAGGCCGAATTAGCCACACAGAGCTAATTATGATGCCATGGTGAGCACATCCACCCACATTCCTAGGCTTGGGATAGTGATGCCAATATGCCCAGTGGGGCCATGGGAACAGGACAGGATCATCACGGCCACCCAGACCTGATGGGAGGTGAAGAAGAAGAGAAGGAGGAAGGATTGCTTGAAAGAGAAAAAGAAACAATGAAGAAAGTGATGGCCAGGATGACAGTTTTTCACCATCTTGGAGCAAAATATGAAGGATTTTATTGTAAATTATTGCATAATCACAAGCATACAATTGCAAGGGGAGTAAGAAATTACATATAAAAAGACTAAAATATTTCCGTTTTGTAAAAAGAAAATGTGTCATGTTTGTCACCATGTGACTTTCCTAGTAAAGTGTAAGTTTTGATTTTAGGAACTGGACATGACGTTTGCTTGAGGGTTGACATCCTGTGGTACATCTTTGAAACTCTTTTTTTCTTTTTCAAAAGCAATTAAACAAGTCTGCGACAGACTGGCGATCTGTCCAGAATGAACCCCGCCTCTCTCCCGGAACGTTAGTTGGAGATAGGCAGCAGCACCTCCTGACCCTACTAAGGGACAAGGATGTACAGGAAATGGATGGATGGATGAATTCAACATATGAATTCATCCATCCATCCATCCATATTTGGAATATTTGACTGCTTGGCAAGCCCACTTTCAGACTGAACATGGATTTTTAATTTTCAGTCTTGATGGCAATACCTGACACATTAAAGCAGCCATTGGGACTTGGACTGACTGTTACCAAGAGAATAATCCAGAGAGAGTAAAAGTCTTCCACTCCTCCTCCTTTTCATTTCTGGATAGCAAACATTATGTTTACAATACAAATGGAAAGACTCCACAAAGGCTCTACAGACACTTTTCTGAGTATGTAGAATCTTTTTTATAAGACTTTTCAAAGGCCAGATTAAGCCAATTGGACTCCAATCTTAAAGAATTTTCCTTCAGCTAACAACTTATGAGATGTGTTTATTGGTAATAATCGATGCATCTGATTTTCTGTTGCTTTGTTGCATGTATGGATAACTGTATATGTTTTGCATTTGATCTCAGCCCCAGATGATTTTCTGTGTGTAAAATGTGTTTAAGGAGCTATGAATAAAAACTGAGGAAGCAACATGTAGCTACTGATGTAACGTGAGGAGACTGGTGTGCTTTGGACTGAATAATTTAACACACTTTTTACAAAACAGATTAAAAAGTGTTACCAAACCGTCCTGTAGAGACAGAACATTTTTAGTGCACATTTAAGACCCAAAAGTTGAGCATCTCCTCAACTTATGAGCTGGATGTGTCTCTATACCCCAAACACTCACATATTTCATTTAACCACAACCATTCTCTGACACATGAACAAGCGATCACACCATTACATGGTAAAAGTATACTCACAGAAGCACATAAACATGCAGACCTGAGGAAGTTTTTCCAACACCAAATGTCAACAGGCGAAAACACAGGCTACCACTTATCCTCAAGACAGAGAGATAAAATACTGCAGGCCAATGTGGGCTTTTATAGCTGCCTATACTGTACACGCAGCCTGCTCCCTGTGTGTTCCTGCAACATCGAGAGGGAGGGAGGGTGGGTACTGGATGGGTTGAAGGGGCCCCAAAACTCTTTTGGCAGCTCATACATCAGAGTGAATGGAACCAATTATAAATCAAGAGCAATTTCTCCCCATTATTCAGCAGGAACCCAGAGAAGACGGGGGGAGGAAAGGAGAGCGAGAGTTTGCCTGGCCCTAAAACTCTCAGTGGGAGACGATGGAAAGAAGAGAAAACCAGACCGGATGAAAAATTATATGAAAAACAGATATGGGGAGACATCAGGAGGGAGAGATAAGGCAAACTGCAGCTGTATGGAACAGCCAAAGGAGAAAGTTATAGCAACAACAGATACAGGAAAATGGAGAAGAAGCAGGAAATTGAAGAAAAGGCCATGAGGCATCAGCCATGTCTGACATGGCGCAGCTGAGTTTGACTGTAGGTTTTGAAGTGAGAGCTGGTGGATCTGAAACGGTTTAGTGGAGAAGACAAACAGCTGGAAGAAAGAAAAAAAAGCTTTAAGTTTCAGGAGCTGGAGAGCTACCACTTGTCCCATCACTCAGAGCCGCCTGCAGATGTCCTCCTCTAGCAATATCAGAAACTAAAACTTTAACCGACACAGCTTTTTACAAGCAGACGGAGCCATTCTGTCGATGGAAAATTCCAGCTCTGATAACCTCAGGGGCCCAATAAGTAAGTGATCTGGTGCCCAGTGATTTATTCTGTTGAATCATGTCTTCTCCTGCCAGTCTGACATTCTTCAATGATGACTTTTCTTGCAACACAATAAATCTGATTACTGGTTAAAGACCTGGAACATGAACAGAATTCCCCTTAGATGTCTTTTTGATGCTTTTTATTGTTGCTGGAGAAAGGAAAACAATGTGCAGTTAATATTCCTGGAGAACAGCTTTCTGTCAGACAGGCAAACCTCCTAAAAATGACAGAAAATTTCCCAAATACACGCAACTGTGAGGCTTAAAGTGTGAGTGCAAACCTCAAGCCTGTGTGCAAATGATCTATTAGAGCGTCTGGGTTGCTTTTGGCTCGTAATAACGCCCCCCTAATCTTTGTCCAAATATCTGCTTTGCACACACTGAATTATTTGTCTACACACACAGAGAGCTTTCTTAGCGGAGTCTGGAGTTGATCAATGATCTAACGATGAAAACACAGCACTCGAAAACTCTGTGTTTGCCTGTTTGTCTGTAGAGGGAACCCAGAGGAAGACTGGAATAACTTCATTATCAAATCAAGAGCGCCTTGAGTTTTGCTTTAAGCAGTGGAACTAATGAATTTAACTGGCTCCAAAGGTTCAGAATAATCACCATAAGATGTTAATTCAAGTGTGATTTAGAGATGCAGGGATCAGAGATTTTACAACCTATTTCCAAGCATGATTTTGTAAAGATCTGAATTGTCATGCAAGTTGAGTTGAATCTGGTTTTTCTTGATATGCTAAGAACACTTACAAACTTATTTTTCCATATTTTATTCACAAACTGAAAACTATCCAAACAATAGCTCAAAAGAAAATAAAACACAAATTGTCTTAAAAAGCTGTCTGTCTCTGTGCTTCACTGGAAATCTACAAATGAAGCAAGATCTTCCAGGTTAGAAGAGAGAAGTGTTTATAAATTAAATCCCAATAAAAGGAACTGGAGCAGATCTCATTTTCCCCTTTTCAAAACAGATTATTGCTCCCCCACTCCTCTTTTCTTTTGGTACATATACAAGTGCATCATATCATAACGTCCACTAGTAAATGAAAACACTGACCAATCGAATGTTTGAGAGGAAAGCACTAATATACAATCATAAGTCTGATTGTTGTATCATTCATTAATTTATTTTGCAAATAAACAAAATTATTAATTAGGTCACTGTGTTCAAACAAAGAGTATTTATATTCAGAAAAGAGTTTATGTCACACTGCGTTTCTGAGAGACAGCGGTCAATGTTACACAGCCCTGCTGTTAAACAAGAGTTTTCTATAATTTTGTAACAAAGGCAACATTGTTATTGATCCCTTCTTAAACAGCTTTAAGCATCTCATCTTAGCAAGATCAGCATGGTTGGCATTACTAACCACAGACATTAATTTCCCTGTGTATTCCCTGCAACGCTGGTGGACTTTTACTCTTACATGTCAGATATAATAACTGTTTCTAACAGGGCCAATCCAACATTGTTAGAAAAAACTTCCTATTCCTGTATGAGGTCATCATAAACCATGACTTGAGCCATCATTACAGACTTGATGGCTTTTATCATCTTATATGATCAATTAGTGTAAATTTGTGTGCTTTTCCCTTTACAGATTGTGCTTTAACAGAAGAGTTTGTAGTTCCCTCCCTTTAAGGCTAGACTTGTGAATAGTTATGAAAGAGTTTTAAAAAAAGTGACATAGTATATACAATATTAACTTCTGAGTAAAAATGCTCAGAAGAATCAGATGGGGACTAGAATATGACAATTTTACTTGTGACTGGCCGGTCCATTATGATGAATACCAGAAGTTTCATAACGTGCCTTATGAAACTTCTTGAGTGTGTAAGATTTTACTGAAGTCTCAACTAGCTATTTTCAGTATTAGTGTGATGTTTAAAAAAAGAAGTCAGAGGACGCAGCAACAGCTTAATAAGGCAACAATTGTCAACTGTTCATTTATGCAGGTACTTTTAGCAGAGGTGGGATTTAATCAGGAAACAGGAAGTTGAATATTTCATAGCTAGATTGCTCAGAAGAATAATTTTCCATCTGTACTACAATATGTTAAAAAATGCTGGAAACCTTTAAGACATCTTACAGTCAACTGATTCTTCAGCTCCTTTCCCAACACACCTTTCATTCTTCCACTATCTTAATCGTTTCAACTACAGTCCTCTCAAACTTTCTCCTTCACTATCCCCTCCATTTTCACATCACATTCCTCCATGCCCCCCTCTGTGGCCCTGGCTGGCAGTAAGGATCAAGAGAAGAGAGGTATGCAGCCCCAGGGGAAGGGGGGGAGCGGACTCCCGGCCACCTGCCAGGCCAGGTGTCCCCCTTAGGTTATCTCTCTCTCTCTCTCTCTCTCAGGGGCCCAACCGTCCAATCTGTCAGCGCCACAAGGACTAATGCACCGTATGTCAACAAGCCAACATTATGATCAGCACAGGATGAAGCAGTCATATTTGGTAACAGCTGCCTTTGTAAAAGCTGCATCATCACAGAATGAAGGAACAAACTGCTGGTAAATTATTTTCTCTTCTCCTTCAAAAAAAGTCTTCCTTTAACGCTTTAATCGCAAAACAACTGCAAAGGTGAGAGCGGCTGTGGATCAACACAACAAGTGATGCATTCCACTGCAGAGAAATGGTTTTGATTGGACGACTAACACGTGTGCACATGTGCCGCAAAAGGCCCACAGATTCTGCCTGCAGGCTGCTATGACAACATAAGCATACTTGCTGTCAGAAAGATGAAAGTACGCCCTCAGGAAGTTTTTTTTTCTTCCTCTTTTGTCAATTAATGCCAATGTCACACCCACTAGTAATAATGCCACTTTCCAGCGCCAGAGTCCAAACTGCTGCATGCCAAACGTGTGATTCAGGTGCCAACAGAAAACCTTCTGGTCCTGCCAGCTGTTTATCTGAAAAATAAACTTAAAACAGACTTTATAGACTTGTGACTTGCATCCAGATGTGGAAGAACACCAGACAAGTTAAATCCACTTGTTTCTTTAGCGACTCAAAGATCTGTGATACATGTGAAAACACTGCTCAAGTTACAGTTACTGGTATCAAGGTAAGCCAATATTTCAGGCAGCTACAGAATTGAAAATGCTCAGGTTTTTGCACTCTCTATCACACTTGTCGTACCCCAGTGTGTGGCTGAACACTGCCGATCAGCTGACTGAAAGACTTCCTATTCTTCTCCACCAATTGCAGGAAAATATTTAGCTAAAAAGTGGATGTAATGAAACACACAGACCGTCCAAGGTGTGAAAACTGAAGGAGTGCCACCTGTGAATGTACTTTAAAGTCGCTGGTATCGAGCTACGTGTACGGCTTTGAGACTCGTCAACAAAAGCACCAACATTTCGTGGTTGTCACACACTGTTCAGTTAAAAAGAAGTTATAGCTGTCGTGTGAAAAAATAATTTAGAGTTAGTCATTTTTACAAGAAAATAAAATTTTATGCACTATATTTTTAGAAACTTTATAAGAGGTCTTCTTTTCTAAGGGTCAAATAGATTTTGTGGCTCTACTTTAATTGCATTTCTTTGTAGAAATTCCCTAAAAGGCTCTTATGGTTTAAAAGGAGTTGCTGACATCTAAAGAAGTCTTAACTATTTGCCCCAGGTAAATAATTTTAGGAAACTTAATTTTGAATCAAAGTAAAATCTGAGATACTATAATATTGTTACATCAGCTCAACACACCCCTGAGCTAATGAACCTGCAAGCTAATTTTCAGAACTACATTCAAAGATTCCTATTGTTCAGTCTAGTCTGGATGATGGGGACTTCTGGGGTAAAACCTCACTAAAATGCCAAACTACAGCTTTCTTTTTCCTGATTACCATCAGCCATTGCTTGAGTAAGAAAACCAGATCGTCTAAGCTTGATATCATGATTGTAGGTCAGAAAAGGTTGAGCAAAAGCAAGTAATCCTAGAACTGAGGATATATTTATTAAAATATTTGTCAGCATTGCTTGAAATGGCTGGAACCACTAGGGGAAAAAAAAGGACTTACTTTTGCTGATTAGGTTAACATGAGTCAAAGGTTTCCTAAGTAGCCAAGAAAAACTCTTTAAATCATCCTAATAAATCTGCTTTTACAGTGGCTTGGGAAGTGTAATGGCGCTGGAGTTGATTAGTAGCTTATGGCACTCCTACTTAATCAGAAAGGCCAAAGTAGTGTGAGAAAACAGGCAGATAATCAGACTGGAATCATTTAGTTCCAACTTTGATCCGCCCGCCTGTCAGAGATGATCAGCAAAAACAACAAGAACCCAACGAGCGAACAACAAGGCCCCCTTCTTTTTACTGAGACCAATTAATTCGCTTATAGGCTGGGCGCCTAATTGGGGGAGGCCAGGCCATTCGTTTCGACTTTTAATCCAAGTGACACTGATTCAGCGGGAACAATTAGGCCCTCTTGTCTGATGCCATGTCCGTCACTGAATTACAGAGGTCCCCCTCCATGTAAAGAGGCGGCGGAGGCTAAATGTAATCCAAATCACAAAACGACACCTGGGGTTGGAAACTTGAGCCCCCGTGGCTGTTCCAGCAGGCCTTCTCCTCCTCCTGCTCTTCCTGGCCAACACTCATTAGCATCCTGGAGGACTGACAAGCATTTTTCTCATTAAATCAGACCTGAATGAGAGGATGATATCAGGTCAGACTCTCCTGACAGCACCTACATTCCCGTAAGGCAGCTCCAGCAGCTGCCTGTTTACTACAAGGTTTTAATAGGGTGATTCCGACAGCAGGACTTTAGGGTGAGGAGAATATACTCAGGTGGGCTTGTTTTGTTCTATGGGCAGCTGTACTGACAGACACCAAACTGATGAGAATAAACCTCATTTTAGGCTTGCAACTTCACCAAAATGAACAGTACAAAAACTGTTTTTAAAAGATGCGAAAGATTTCTAGGTCAATTAAAAAGGATGCTACACCTTCCTTATGTCAAAACTCCACTCTTTTCCTAACTCAAATTTGTCACTGTGCTCTTAGTACTATTAAAAGAGCATTTTTAAGTAGTTCACTTTGGAATTATGGGAGAAACTTCTAAGATGGTAAAGATTTTAATATATAAATTGGAAAAACTAGTTGAAAAAATGACCATAAGGATGCAAAGATGTATAGACGGGTGACTAACAGGCAAATAAATGCACAAATACATAGGCAGGTTAATTTATAGCATGAACATGGAAATACAAATAGTTTTGCTTTTCCGTGAAAACAGCTACCGTATATAAAATGTTATCTTTTTCTGATTTCTTGCAACCCCGTTATACATGTTCTGTGTTTTGTACGACAGAAAGACAAAACAAACGAGCTCCTCCGCACTCAGCACCTCTTCAGGCTGCTCCCTTTGGATATCATGGGGATAAATGCGGCTCAGCTCCCCAGGTCTTGTTTTGCCTTACCCTATGGGAACGACTATAGGCTGCGGCCTGCAAACCCTGCACACATTTCCCAACTAAAGACACTAATGCGCGTTAAAAACACAATTCATAGAGTCTACAACGTGTCACTCTGCGATCTTTACTCTGCTTTAACATGTATTGTGTTGTAATACATGCCAGGAGTTTAGAGGAAAAGTTTGGATAACACAAGCGCAGGCTTATCGTCCAATCAACAACAAGCTAAGCCCGACAACAAAGTTAATTCCACTTATAATAAGCAAATCTGACACGGACGAACACATCGTACACGAAGATCCAAACACCAACAGCGTTAATGAAGACAGTTTGGGGAAGGTTTACGCGATTTTCGAAAAGAGCAAAACAAAACAAATGCGGCTATCAAAGCACACACTTTAAAGTCACTTTATGGTCTAGAAATATGTAAAAGTTTCTCGGTGAATAAAGAAGCAGATCGTTCATTAAATGACTGTAACAATTGGAAACACGCACTAAGGTGGATGAATGTATTGATAGGTTAGTAATAGATGTTCCCAGGCAGCGTAGCGCCACAGCAGCACGGACCGCATGAAGCCATAAACTCACCAAATCTGGCTGTAACTTTGCGGTTCTCACGATCCTTCTCCTGGCTTCTCCTCTGAGTTGTAGTTCTCCCTCAAAAATAAAAAAATAGACACTTTTCTTCTTCTTCTTCCCTTTCTAAAGCTTAGCTGCTTTAGTAATTTACTGCGATGCCACCGACATTTTCTTCCTTCGGCTCCCCAAGTTCTCACATTGAAAGGCCGTTTTTGGATGACTGAGCTCTCAAACAATTCCTCCCTTTTGGAACGCCTTTTCGGGTCCTCCCACTTCCCAAGCAAGGAGGAGGGATCTGAACAATGGGGACTGGCTCCCAAAAAAAGGAAAGAAGAAAAAAATCCCTGAGCTGGGTACTGCACTGTCGATTTTCCACCAATTTCACTATACATTAGGGCTTTCAAGAGACAGTCTGCCTGGAACTGGAACATAGAGAGTCTTGTGTATAATTAAAGAAATATAAAACTAAAAGAAAAAAACCATATTTGTGTTTAAGTGAGTTTGAGTGGAAAAAGAGCGCCCCCATCCCCCTTCCCTCCCTCTATTCCCCCCTGATTTGGTATTCCATGATCCCCTCCGAAGTTGTATTGACCCCTTCCATTGAGGCCTGCAGGCCCTCAGGCGCAGCTGTGTACTGTGCTGTCCTGGTGTTGTGTTGTTGTGGTGCCGACCACTCAAAGCACAGTGATCACAGCCTGAATTCCCCCTCTTCTCCTCGCTCTGTTCTCTCACTGGAGACCTCTTCCACCCTTCAGTCAGCACACTTTAAACGAGGGGTCCAGTTCATTAATATCTGGGTATTCCTGGATCACAGAGTATGATTGTTGGGGGTGTTGGAGGGAAGAATGCAGGAACTCCCACCATGACCAACCACTTGTTGCCCTTGATCAGATGAGTGTTGAACACAAACCTTCAAACTTTGTGTTTTAAAAACTGCTTGGTTAAAAACAACCCATCCATTCATAAATTCAAATCATTTACAGATATTTGCAAAAATGATTGACTTCTTGAAACAGAGCAAACAGCTAGCATTAGCTTCTAACTACTTGGCAGTTAAAATGCTGATGTTATTTTAAGTAAATAAATGTGTTTTCTAGTTTGAATCAAAGTCATTGACACAGTACACTGGTGTTAACATGATTATAAAAACTAATTTTACCATTTAGAGATTTTAAAGTCATCTTGAGATTAAATTCACCTGTTGCACAGGCATATAAAACTATGGTTGCCTTCTGTCTAGGCAATTTGTAGAAGAAAATTAACATGCATAATTCACTATTGATGAAAATGCATTTGCTTTTCATCAAGGCAAATGCAAGAGGCGGCAATCAAACCAATTCTTGCTTTTAATGTTTTTGTAAAGCTAAATCTGAACAAATCCAAATTACAACTAAGTGTCCAACCATAAATAACCCTAAGAACAAAGTGTACAAACTGGGAACCACTGCTTGAGTTAAAATATCCCACTTCTGTCTTAACAGCATTGTATGTGTGTGATGTTATGTTTCTTCAGCTATCTTCAGCTGATAAGTATCTTTTAAATATTTAATTGTCAACATGTTTCCTCACTCATTGTGGCCTTTAGCTGTTGTGCTGCAGTTTGCCAGCTCCCTCCAGGCTCTGTCAGTGTTTTGGTGTTGCTGTTGAACAGGACTGGCTTCTTCACACTAGCGCCACCTTGCACCAAGCTGAAGAGTGAATGAAAAAAAAAGGGGACTCCCCACTCTGATTTAAGAAAAAAAAAAAAACCTCATAGCGCCCTCTCACTCTCCCCATCTATCCATGCTGGGCAGAATGAATTAACCCAAGGACAAAAGGCTTTGTGGGTCGGCCATGAAAGGGCCATTAACCATACTGCATCCCCCCGAGGCCCTGCCTGCAGGACACCGCCTCCCAGAATGCCCCACTCTCAGCAGGCCGCAATCCCAGCATGCACCGCTCCCCTTCAGCATTAACCTCTGTTGCCCTAGAGCTGCATTATAGAGCCTTGCACAGATTGTCATGTAGATGATTATAAATGTTGTTATGAAAGTGATGGAGGGTGAGAGGAGTGTCAGCTGAGTGTGAGCATGTGGTGTGATTTGTGCATCTTGCCAATAAAGATCCTGAGTTGGACCGAGTGAGAAGCACTGGGTGAGTTCAGTTTTCTGTCAGGTGGGAATTCATCCACTCTGCCTCCTTATTAAGACGGTACATTGTTAATCATTGTGTCTTTATGTGTGTGTATAGTAGAAGTGAGCTCCACTGAAGGGTCTCCACTGCATAACATCATCCCATCTTCAACCGTGGTCACCGCATTGTTTAGCTGGGCCCCATGACAACGACCTGCGCTCTCCCTCGGTCTCTGTATCTGCTGACCTCAGCAGCTGTGTAACTTCCTCACTGAGACAAAAACAGAATGCATCACCCAAGAACACACTGCTCCAGAACGCTGTGGCGTAAAATCAGCACACTCGTACTCCCAAGACCACTAGTTAAGGAATATTGGCTCTGCTGTTAATGATTTTGGTGTTTTTTTAAGATACTCTAAGTGCGAATATAAGAAAGTACAAACACAATGATGTCATACCAAAGGAGCCAATATGTCCATATGTGCAATGCCTTGGAAAAATATTTCAACCTTACAAGATTTTTCCCTATTTTCTCAACCACAAATTTTATTGCAGTTTATTGCAATTTCATGTGATAGCCCAACACAAATTTGCCTGAAAGATCTTTCATGGTTAAATGATAAATATAAACTACCAATTACATTAAATGTATCTAGGTATTTTTTATTCCTTTATTATGTTTCTTTTACTATTTATAGATCGCATTGTCAACTTCTATTTGTCTACAGAAATTCAGCTTATTCATAGTAAAAATTAGTCACTGATGAAAGCTTTTGGATGCATCGTTGAAGTTGAACTAAAACTAAAGAAAATGCAAATACCTGTCGTAGAAGTGATCTTCTATTCACTTCTACGTGCGATTCAGTCACAGAGGACCCCGTTCCTAACAAAGCCAGGAAACAGCAACAGCTTGAAGGTTGTGCAGTGAGGAAGCACATCAGTGGTCACTGCAGAGCCTTTGTGAGACTTATCTGATTCTTTCCGAATGACCACAGAGTTCTGGCATGTTTGGATTTGTCTTTTTTCCGGGATGGAAACTTCAAACTTTGATTCTGAAATCTCAGTTTTTTGCTGATTTAAACAAACATAACTTAAAGGCATGTTGGTGGTGTCAGCAACTCTCCACAAACTGTGTTTCTATTGTATGCCAGAGCAACGGGGACAAAGTCATCTTATTTTTTTAATCATAAACTTATCTGAGTGCAAAAAATAAAGCAACATTACACTGCATTATTAGTCTACATAAAAAGCACAGCGCTGTTGCTTTAAATCAGGACTACAAAAAAAAACTACAAAAAAAACATTCCTGGTTTTTACAAGATTTATGGACCTTGCACAACAATTAAAGCTGAATTTACTCTGGTATTGAATCTGTCGTTCCAGCTCATTTTCAACAAATGAAAGCTTTAATATCCAAGATGTCTTCCGTTTTACATTTACTAGTCTGACGTCAGGAGGAATTTTATATGAAAGACCAACAAAAATTGGTGCATAATAGCGAAGCAGAAGAAAAATAATCTATTTGTGCACAAAAACCAGAAAAGTGTGGGGTGCATTTGTATCTAGCCCTCTGAATCAACACTTTATAAAAGTTTTTTTTATTTACTTTGATTAAAGCTTCAAGTGTTTGAATTTACCAGCTTTTAGATACTGATATATCTGCACATGCTTCTTTGCAAAATAGTTCAAGTTTACTCAGATAGAGAGCCTCTGCTGTGAACATCACTTTTCAGGTCCTGCCACAGAGTGTCACTTTGATTGTGGTATGAACTTTGACTGGGCAAGTCTAACCCGCTGTAACCTGAGCCTCTGCTCCAGTTTCAAGTTTTCTGCAGTTGATTTTCTGGTGTTCACCTGTGATAAAATTCCCTGTTCCTGCTACTGAAAAACCCAAATTTTCCACAGCATGATGGTGCCACCACTATGATTCTTAATGGATTCAGTGTGATACATAGCATTAGTTTTCCCCCTCTTATAGTGTTTAGTATCTCAACAAAAAGTAGTTTTTGTCTGTTTGTTTGTTCACCACTGTTCTCCAACTGAGTTTAAATTACACACCAGTCGGGGTATAAAAATAAAGCAGGCACATGTAAATACATATCAGTTTTCATATTTCTGTCAATGAAAATAGAATGTAGTTTGTGGTTGTGACATAACAAAACGTTGAAATTGCAAGGGCTGTAAATACTTTTGCGATGCAGAGCAAGTGTCTTAAAGCTCTTATGAGAGAACAGAGTGTTCTGTCAACCTTTTAAGTTATTTGTAGTACCATGGCTGCTGTTGGCTTGTTTTTGGGATTTTTGCTATTCTAAAACATGAAAGTGGTGCAGATGCGGGCTCTAGATGTGTCTCTACTTGCAAATAATTTTGTGCATGACAGTGGAGAGATTCAGTAAGATTGCTGTCATCCCACAAAGAGCATAGGGGCAGCTAGAAAGAAGCTTTGTCCAACATCATCTGAAATTTGCCACAAAGTCATGAGTTGGACGCCAGTAAATACAGGAGGAATGATAACAGAAAGATATTTCTTTATTGTTTAATCATGAGGGTGTTGTAAGACCAAGGGGTTTTCAACAAAAAAATCAAAGTCGAAGTTTTTGTTTTTTTTAAGGAATTGCTTTCAGGCAAGATAATAGCCACCTAAAAAATAGGAAAAGCTTTAGATGTCAGATGTTGCTGCATCTTCTGTCATATTTCATTTAATTTGTTGATTGATAAAAAGCTTTAAAATATTAAAATAAAGAGACCAAAGTGCTTAGCAATAAAATTATAACATTTGAAATTAATTCCATAATTGGTAGTTCTAAAACTTAAAAAAATCCTACATCTTTCTGCTCAGAGAACACACCGTACTGAGATAAAGATGAAGATTAATAAAGTTCAATATCAGAAAAAAGTGTGGATCTGGACTGCAGATGAAGTTCACCCTCCAGCAGTACGGCTGTAAATATCGTAGCTGTTGCACTACAAAGGAACGGTTTAGATCAAAGCACATTCATCTGGTAAAATGGTCCAGTCAAAGCACAGACCTGAGTCCAATTGAGAGTCAGGCGCAAGACTTCAAAATTTATGTTCGCAAATGTTCTCCAGACAATTTGACTGAGTTTGAGAGAAGGAGTTGGGTAAATATTTCAGTGTAGATGAACAAATCTTAACACAATGAGACTTACAATTACATAGAAAGATGTTTGAACATTGAGTTGTTTAGGGAGATTTTTTTTCTTCCTCTTGACAATTATGATTTCTCTTTTGTTTATCCTTCAGATGCAGGTTTGAGTGGCACTCTATAAGTTTGTGATTGTTTTTCATGTGGTAGATGTTGCATATCTTTAAACTCTTTTAGTATTTCACTTGCCCCAGCTGTAGAGGCTAAACTCTGCCTTGTGCTTCACGCCCCTCCCGCCTCCCTGAGGGGAAAAAAAAAATCTCAAATTTCTCAGAACAACAGGAGCTGAAGAGATTTATGGCATCTTTTTTCTTTTAAGATGTCTTCTCCAGAAGCGCCTACTATGTACATGTGAACACATGCATACACAAAGGGAGAATTCTTTACTTTAGCTGTGCATCGCCGCCTTGGGAGCTTTTCATATCCGGAGATTTTATTGTACTTGTCCTATCTTAGTGCAGTAAAGCATACTGTCTGCGTGTGTGTGTAATAGGTTATTATTGGTTCTCATTCCAGTGGGATTGTGCTGTTGAGACAGACATCAGGCTCAGGTGGGGTCGGACCTCAGGCTGAGTAACTGTGCATGTCATGTTCAGGAATGTGCTTCACGACTGCTCTGATTAGATGCTGTTTTTCTTCTCAGAAGGTCTCCAATGATAACAAAAGACAGTAATTCCCTGCCTTATGTTAATTTCTCATTATACTTTATGCTGTGCTGAAACAGCAGTGAACGATAAGTGGAAGAAAGCTTCTCTGACTTTTAGTTGATTGCAGAAAACAGAAATCTATAAAGCAACTTTTGTTTCTAGCATTTTGTCTTTTTAATAAAAAAAGTTTGTTTCAGATGCAAAGAGTTTTACTTCTACAGAATGAAACCTGATAAAAATGCAAGTACTATGGAAAAGCTGAAGGTGGATACAATTCGACAGCCTCATTTATTAGACCCAAAAAACTAGAAACTAAAACTCACTAACAAACATCTTTAACCTGTTGTTTTTTCCAGTCACTGCAAACCCTCAAACTGGTGTGTTGCAACATGGAAAAAATGCTCTTACTGGGACAACCTGACAGCAGCCCAGCAGCCCGACTCCCACTGCCTTCTCCGTTTTCAGGTTTTATCCCTGCAGCCATGTTAGGCAGTAAATATCGCATGCTCTTTGTGGTACTAAAGCTTAAGTGGTCAGCAGTCTAAAAGCTGTGACTTTATATCCCTGCTGGAGTGAAGTGTGAGTTTTGACTCAAACTCCTAACCGTGTCCAGATGCAGCAGACGGTCCTAATTGGACCTGGAGCCAGTTAAATCCAGGACCCGTTCTGCTCAGCTCGTGTAACTGCTTGGCCCCTGGTTTGGCCTGAACTGTCCTCACAGACCTTCTTTTATCCAAACTACAAAAAGTGCAGTGCCTTGCAACATGCACATTTAACATTTTTACTTTTCGTCACAGTGAAACCACAAACCTCAATGTATTCTGTAATTTTATGAGAATGATCTACACATAGTAGCACATATTGCCATGTTCAATGCTGTTGTTGAGGACAGAGACTTGATGGAGAGTGAAGTAGAGGATCTAATAACTGACAGACAACACGACATAGAACACAAAAATATGTTAATATGGCCTTAATGTAATGTATTTTGTAGATACCCATAAACTTTGTTCCAATTTTGTCCTCTGCTTGAACAAGGAGAAACAACAAAAACATCTAAAGGTCAGAAGTTTGATAATATATCAAGCTTAAATAAAAAAAAAGCATCTGTATTTGCTTTGTATCTGATCTGATAAATACCAAAATATGCAGAATCTTCTACTAATGATGGCACCGAAGCTTGGGATAAAAAACAATCAACACTTGGAAAAAACTAAACATAGAAAAAACACAAATTACCCAGACATACAGAGCCCAGATAAAAGTGATCACAAAGCATAACAATAAACTAGAAGCAATATAACATGGCTTTCTTTATTTTATTTTTTTACAAATAAAAGTTTAAAAAGTCTGAAGGATATGAGGTCCTTTGACTAAATATATAATTTTGCTGAAAAGCCAGTTTGTTGGAGTGAATCTCTAAAAGCCCAGCACATCTGGATCCTGATATCTTTACCCATTGTATTTTTTTTGTTTTTTTGTTCTGCAAAATATCTCAAAGTCAGTCAGGGTGGATGAAAAGCATCTGTTTCCAAGTCTTACAGCATATCCTATATTGGATTTAGATCTGGGCTTTAAATAGGCCATTTCTGTTTAGCTCTAGCTGAATGTTGATGGTTTTTATCCTGCTGAAAAGTGAGCCTCCAGTTTAAGTCATTTGTATCTATCTTCCCAAAAACTCTAAGCAACTGAAAACAAAAGAAAATCCTCCCCACAGCATGATGCTCCCACCACCAACAGATTCTCTTTGTGTCTTCTGCACGATTTGTGGAAAAATCCAATTTTAATGGCTTTCATTTAACAGTGGCTTTCTCCTTACCTCTCTTCTATAAACACCTGATTTAATTCCTTTGAATTTCATTTAGGGGTATCAGAGTGAAGGGGGTGAATGCAAACATTTGTATAATTTTGATGAAAATGAATAGAATGTCTCATTTTACATTGTTTTTTACGTTAAATGCAAATTAGAAAACATTTACAGCTCTGCTTATAATACAACAAAGTATGGAAAAGTTCACACTTTGTGAATCTATTCTTGTTTTCACTCTCTGTTTGTTCTCGAAGGCATTCCTGTGAAGAACAGCCAGGAGTAGATGAAGGATAAAAAAAAGAACAGTAAAGTTAAGTTATTGACTCAAGCTGGTGTTGCTGAAAGGGTCAAAAGGTCGAGTGAAAGCAGAGGTCGGGGAGTGCGTGCTGTATATCAGGACCTTGGGAGGGAAGAGAGAACATCCAAAGAACTGTCATGGCAGAGAGTCCAACATTCCAGCTTTTATCAAACACCTGGTTTCATCATCCAAGTCCTCCCTGCATATGGTTTTATTTGGACCTGCCTCTCTATCACTCCCACATCACCACTCAGATGTCTCTTCTTGCTCCCATCATCCATCTTGGCTCTCGCTTCCCCTCCCTTATTTTGACTCCCTCCCACACCCCCTTCCCGTACTACCCTCTGCCTCCTATCATCTATCTCCCAGCCCTCCCTCTTTCTTTCCATTTCTCCATCTCCGACTTCCTGCTTTCCAGCCTGCCAGACGGTCATAATTAACGAGGAAAACGATAGTCCCCCTGGCCCTTGGGAGCTGTCTCTCTCTCTCTGCGCTCACTGCCTCGTGAGAGAGAGAGGAGCTGCTCCCACTTCAGCTCCTGGCTCAGCCTATATGGTCCCGCTCCACTCAAAGCGCCTTTATGTTCAGTGTCAGCATGATCTAACCCAATTCAAAAAAGCACGCCAAAATGACTTGCAGCGACTCCCAAACACAGGCTGCAAACATGGACTGGTCTACTATCCAAGAGAAATAACACACACCCTCACACACACATGTACACAAGCCTTCTGCTGGCAACTTCTTTCTTTATGACTAATTCTGACAAGGAACAGGAGAGAGCTACAGACTGAATCTGTGTTCAAGCAGTGTTTCTGTGTGTTTTTACACAATCCTACCCGATCACATATTTTCATGATCGCATGTGCTTGTGTGTCTTCAGTGCTCTCTTGTTTTGGCATGCCAATGCCATTCCCACCAGCGCTGAAGGCTGATCCCAGTTCAGAGGGCAGGGAGCTGATAAGGAGTCTGCATCGATGCTATCTGTCAGTCAGAACCAGAAGGGTGGAGCTCTGTTCCGAGAGGTCAGGACTATCACCGGTCCCTTGGCTCCCCCCCCCTCTTCCTTAGCCAAACAAACAAGATGCTTTCGCTCCCTAATGGAACATGAGAGTTTGGCCACAACAACAGGAATGACACCTTAGAGGCCAAACAAGCTGATCAGTGCCAACAGATTATTTAATACTTGCAGCAATGAGCAGCGGATTCAAATTTCCAGCCAAATGCCTGCAAACAAGTTCCTATAAAATGTAACATTTTTAATAAAGTTTCTCAAATTTATGACTAAAAGTATTTCATTTTATTCTTTGGAGTTTAGTCGTCTTATATTTTGTATGGAGAACATATATTCAATGTTAAATATGTAAATGATACAGAGCAGGACTCAGAGACATTTTCTAATTTTGTAAATCCAGAAATGTTAATTTATTCTATAAACTTAAATCTGGATATATAGTGGAAAGCCAACTAACCAACTAACAGCAGTTTGTTACTAAAGAGCTCAGTTGCTTGTGTGGTGTATTTTTCTGAAAGAGGGATAGACAAGATAAGAACCATTTCTACATACAGTGAGTGCCGGGACTGGCTAACCATTAGCCACCTGCTAACAATGCATAACAGCTTATATGACAACGTAGCAAAGCAGATAACTAAAGATCTTTGCTAATGAAAGCTAACAATTCCAGTCTGCCCTGGTTGACTTTAAGAACTGTTTTACAATTTACCATATTTTATTGTCGCCAAATTATCCTGAAATCAATGACTGTTTTCACATACACCTTCAACATTTCATTGTAGCCACACAAAATATAATTATACTTCTCTGAAGGAGGGATTTGATCAAAAATATGCTAAATAAGATGAAAAAAGGCTAAATTACAACCAAGGGGGTTCTTCAGAAGAACTTTGATCAGTTTTTCTTGCGCCTTTTGTGATGCCAGCAGAGGCATTTAAGAGCGGAAAAGAGGACAACCTTGATAGAATGACAATTTTCAGCAAAAAAAACAAAAACTGAGCAAATAGAAAAAGTGGCCATGACATGTAATTCAGTTGACCCACTGCACACAAAATAATCTTAACTTACTTTACATAAAACTCTTTAATACATTTAGAGGCTAGTTAATATTTTAAGCACAAGTGCACACTTAGCAGATGGTTTAAGTGATATAAACCATTTGCACTTTGCAGTAAATGGGCTTCATATAAGCAGAACATTTAGTTACACTGGACAATGTAAAGAGTAAATAAAACCGATCACTCCAATAGATATAAAGACAAACAACTCCAACCAATTCAATCGCTGCACATTGTGTGTACACATGTTCTTGTGTTTGCTCAGCCCTTAATCAGTGCAGGTAGGAGCGCTGGGCCAGCGTTGGAGGGTCTGTGTAAGTGTGTGTGCACACAGGCAGTGTAAATATTGTGTTGTGCTCTAGTAACAGCTCTTCCTCTGGCTCTGCAGTAGCAGCACGCTCGGCTGTTTATTTTCCTTCCTGACGGACGACTTCTTATCAAATAAGCAGACACTGCCTCAGAGCCTGATGTCCAACCACGCGCTCCCAGTAGATATCCCGCCCTCTTTTCATCTGGACCATCATACAGCAAATTCTCCGCTTGTATATAACAGAGAGAGAGCGCTAAATGAGCCCTTTATACATCTGTCAGGCACGGTGACAGTGACTGTTTTATAGTTGAGTTTTGATGAGCTTCACAGGGCATGACACCAACAAGAAAACACAATTTCCATGAAGATGACCTGCATTTAATCTACAGCAGCTGTGTGTTGATCGACATGAGGTGGGAAGGGATTTTTGCTGCCTGTAAGTGAATAACAGGCAGATAAATAAGGTTTCGTACAGAAAGCTTTCTTCTCCAGCCGGTCCAGAATGGCCTGAATTCTCTGCACGGCCTCTTTGCGAGCTTGTCGAACAGTTTCCTGTCCCTGAGTCTGCCAGTAAAAAGTAAGATTCGGAGGCAAAAGAAAACTGGCAGTAAATACAGAAAATGCCAATATTTGCCAATAAATGGGAAAACCTGTGAAGGAGTAGTTTGGATTAATTTGCTGTGTTTCCATACTTGAAACAAGCTGACATTATCTTGAAGAGTTTGTAGAAAAGTGAATAAGTTCTCAGATTAGTGAAAAGTTAGTGGTTCATCAAACAGACACCATTTGTTAGTCATTTTAAAATAGTGGTAAATCTTAAATACTGCCTGATATTTTATTTGTATCCCATACTTAAGCTAGAGTTTGTTTTTGATGATGATTACTAGCATTTTGGTTACTTCTAACACCTTAAAGTTGACTTATTTGTGAATGTGCACTCATGCTGTAAACTAAACTAAACTAAACTAAAGGAGACTGTCAGCTGTAAAGGTCTACCTGTTCAGATAATTCAAATAATTTCCAAACAACTGTGAAATTTTGAAAATCTCAGGAATGCACCACCAATAATGGATTCAACTATCAGCCTGTAACAAAATCCAAAAGTTTATCCCACTCTTGGCGGCTCTACAACAAACTGATGATCAATTGATGATGCAGATTGATTCAAGCTGCAGCCTCTGCCAGCATAACTTTGGCGTAGTAACAGAGAGCATTCTTTATTTTCCAGATCGTTCCTTTTTAAGCCTTTAAGATTCACGTACCTACAATAAGAAGTAGCCTGAATAACCTTTTAAGGGCTTGATAAACATTTTTATGTTTATACAGTTCAATATCTCTGAGAGTAACGTCTGTGAACCACCCAAGTTGAATTTCTTAGAAACTTAAAGGACCAAGGAAGCTAATTCCCTGTCTTTCCCTTCCCTTTGCGTATATTTTCAGGTAGAGCACATCCTAACTGAAACCACATGGCCATTATTACTGAACCCTCTCTCCTCCATCAGGCCTCCTCCTGCCCGTCTGTCTGAGAGGAGAAGTGAAAAAGAACAAGCTGCGCTGGTCCACGCATGGTTGTGATTACATGTTTATATCCATATTTGTGAGTGCGTAGCAAAGGGACCATGATCGTGAGTGTGGTGCTGACAACGGGGTTTGTGTACAAGCCCATGTGTTTGTGTGAGAGAGTGAAAGTGTGTACGAAGAGAGAGTTGTGAGAGTAAATAAACACTGTGCAGCGGGAACTCACGTGGCGTTATTATCAGAACTCAGAGAAAAGACAAACTGTTTTTTCTCTCTGATTTGATTCATACCACCCTCTACTGCCTCCCCCTTTTCTCTGCGACCCACCACAGCACACACAAACACACACACAACCCCACACACACACCCACACGCATAGACACAATCTCTCGACCCACCACCCCAAAATTCAACACATGGCTTCAGAGAATTATTTTTAGCGCTCATGGAGAAATCTGAATCATTTGTAGTTGTAATTATTTCAGCTTATAAGCTGAAGTTTGTTGTTGTAGCTCCATAATGTCATGAGTACAAACACAGAGTTCTAATCTTTTAACAAATTTCTCTGCTTTTTATGAAATCCCTACATCCTTCATAAGCTTTAAGATTTGGCCCCATGTAACCTTTTAACAAATTTGAACAAATCGGACAGAGTGAAACTAACTTATTTACTAAGTATAAACATTCAGTACACTTTAAAATAATCCACTTTTAATTAGCTTTAAATATTGTGTTGAATCTTTAATCCAGATACAATTTTAAACACGTCCATATAAGAGCAAAAAAATGTCTGTATGATGCAAATTTGCAACATTAGGTGTGCTTGGCTTGACAGTAACTACATAAATGTTACAGTTTCAGGTACATGTAATATTTTATGATGTTATTCCTAAAAGAGAGCTTTGAAAAGGAACTGCAACATACACTATATCTACCATTACAATATTTTACCTACAGCTTAATATTGGAAAAAGAAATTGGATGTAGCTCACCCTGGGAGACATTTCTTAAATAAATGTTGATGTTTGTTGAATATGCAATCAATAGGTTGATCCACTGCATTAAGATCAGAAGTGGTTTGAAGGTGATTTATAACAATAGTCTTTATCTGATTACATGTTTGAAACTCTGAATGTTACACAGCTTCAGCCTGGATATTGTTTATCTGCAAGGATAATTGATTACATTACTAGTCTCTCTGGAGTCCGCTTCTGATTGGCCGAAGAGATCGTCATGACGACTCCATCTCCTACCAACCACTGGTACGCTAAGTTCTGATACACACACAGAGACCAGCCAATTTCTTCTTTTACTTATTTACTTATTTATTGGATTGTATGCTTTCCTATGTTTAATTTGGTGCAAGATTCATGTGGGTTTTCTGTTTTTGCATTTCCTTTCACCCGGTTCTAGACCAAGGTCAGGAACTGAAGCTGAACTGAGAGCCTTCCAGACTCAAATGAGTAAAATTTTTCACTCCAACAGGCTAAGCTTGACTGAAATAGTCAGATATTTTGATAATTTGTATCACAAAATACTGACCACACTGACATGGTTAATTATTTTCATCCTATTTAATTTGATAAAAATGTGATACTACTAATAAGGTCACATTTTTTATAAGAGCTATCCAAACTGATCTGTGTTTCAGCTCTTTTATTTAGCCGTTCACTGATCATTTTGTCAATCGGCTCATGTAGAAATGTTTAATTGGATTATTAAATATTATACAGCCACATTTTCTGATAACAGCTATCAAACTATGCAAACATCTGCATTTCTATAGTGCCCTCTTTAGTCCCCAGAAACATCCGTTACAGAATGTGGTGGAACAACAGAACTGAGCTCAGAGAAGCAAAATGTCTGACCAAGAAAGCAGGCGTGCACTTTTCATTTCCAATTCCCTGTTCCTGTTTTATTGTGCTGTTTCTGGTTTGACACGCTGAGGGATTGGTTTTCAGGCTGAAGCGCTGAATTGCTTCTCCCAAACAGTTTTTTCTAAATTTAAAGTTTGAAGTTGAAACTCAAAAAACACGTTTTTTTAAACTACAAAGACATGGACACATTTGAAAAAGGTTGAACTTTTAACTGTATTAATATTTTCAATGTTCGCCTTCTAGAAGAACGTTTTATTCTCCAAAGGGTTAGTAGAGCAGCAGTAGTAGTTATTAGTATTTGGTTTTATTTTGTTGTCTTTTTTAATTAATTATACTGTGATTTCTCCATGATTAATAATAAAGATTTCATAATTATTACTTTTCTTTGTATAATCCTTGACTTAAAGTTTAACCCTTTTAATACTGACGAATGACCTCAATCTGAGAACATAAATGAAACTCTTTACTTCTTCAAATTTGTAGCAAAGAATTGATTAAACTGGAAGACGTATAGGTTATCCGTCCAACATATTTTCTGAAGATTTTAAGACTTATTGTACTTAATTAACTTTATTATAGTTTATCCACTGCTACAGTGAACTGACGTCTCCAGCCACCAAACAAAATGACTTTGGCAAAGCTGGTAAAACTCAGGCCCAGTTTGGCTTAGCCTTCAGGCGCCTGCCACTTGATTGCAATCTTATCCCGTTTGCTTTGTGATCGGGGAATTTTTTAAAACAGCCCAGATGCTCGGAGTGAGCCAGTCTTCTGCGGAATCACTTACTTTGATGAGTCGCTGCACCAAAAAAAAATCCACAAAATAAAGTTTGGTTTGGAGACCACAGATCAAACGCACACATCAACACACAAGTACAGTATGCAAACTCACACACTCACAATTTGTGGTACACTGAGGCATTCTTTCTCCCTTCTCCTCTCTCACACATACATACACATCGAATTGCACTCATTAATCTGGGCAGACTCAGGAAACCGCTCCAGCGAGCTGGCTGGAGGCCCTGAGAAGGAGGTGGAAGGGTGGATAGGAGAAGAAGGAGGGCAAAAGGAGGGGGGGATCAAAGCAAGGACGAGAGCGGCGGACTCACTGAAAAGAAACAGCAGAGGAGGGAAGAAAAGAGAGAAGAAAGTTTTGAGAGGGAAGAAAAGAGAAAGGAAAATTTCCTTATGGTCTTGAGTTCTGGGAATACAGGAAGAATAAAGGATCTGAAGCCTCTTGATTTAATGAACCTGGACTACAAAGAGTGTGTGATAGTGTTCTTGTTTCCATCCTAACCTTCAGAATAAGTCAAAGGTGAGCATGACTGTATAAATGGCAAAACTCAGCTGAAAAAACACAGTTTGTGCACAAAACTTAGTAAATACACATTCACACGTGCACAGGCCCACATATGTGCACACTGCTAGATAAATGTGCATTTTCCTCCAAAAGACTCCGCAGGGAGGGTCGACAGTCCTTAAGAAAATATTCCCCAAAGCACTAATTAGAAAAACGATGGTGCTCGTTAATAGCCAGATCGCCCTGCCCCCACCTCCGCCTACGTGCACGCACACTACCAAACCCCACCCTCACTCCACCCCTTAAAGTCTGGCAGAAGTAAAAAACACAAAAACAAAAAAGATTCTGGCAGTGGGAGAAGAGAGGCTTTCCACTGGCAGGCCTGGGTTAGATGCTCAATACCTACCGCAGCACGGCTCTGATTTCCCCTTACAGCACTGAGCACCTCCCCTCTGCATCGAAACTCGACCCCTCGTCTCCTCCTGCAGCACACACCAATGTACAAGGTTCATACAACTCACAAACTCACAAAGGGGCAACAAGATCCTGGTTTAAAATTTCTGTTTTTTTGGCTTTTCGGAGGGTTTTTTGTTCTTGTTTTTTGGGGGGGTTTTTTGCTGGAAACAATGTTTTTGACAGTTTTCAAAAAAAAAAATTTCAGAAAATGTGAAATGGTAGGAGTTCCATTATAATCTTCCTTCTGTGCGTTACCCTCACAGCTCCATCCATTTATCTCTCATCATTAGAAAAGGTGGGGAATAACAGCCAGGGAGCTTGAATAAACTATATTATATACAACAGTAGGAAGCACAAGCCCGATTGCAATATTTTTTTCTATATATTTTTTGACAGTGTTGCTTAATGCTAGATAATTTGAGTAAAATGTTAAAAAAAAGGCATTGAAATGCAAGTTCATTATAGCTAGCATAAGTGGTGATGATAATGCAACAGATACATACTGTTAATACTAGGAGATATTAGCTAAAATGGTGAATAACTGCGGGTCATTTTAGATATATGAACGAAAGATATTGATGCTACGTAACATTAGTAGTGGTCAATATTGGGTAGTTTAATCGAATTAAATATACACCTAAATGCTAGTTGATTGTAGCTAAAGTGACTGGCAGTCAATGCTAACAATATTTATTTAAATAAGAAAAATATATTAGCTAGAATAAAAGGTTAAAATGGAAAAAAAAACCATATAGATACGTATAAAAGGTTTATATAATTGCTATATGAGCTACGATGAATTGTGATTAATGCCAGCTAAATTTACAGACTATCAAAAGTATACAAGGGAAACATGTGGTTAAAAGCTTATGGGCCCCATATTATTGCTCTGATTTCTAGAGCTTTGTTTCAGTTGTGATAATAGAGAGAGGTTTTAATTCTATTTTTATCCATTCCTGTTCTAGTCCCACGTCAGCAACAAGTAGATAATGGTTCAGTTTGTGCTATACTATAATGAAGAACATTTGTCTTGTGATAAAACCAACATGGCATATAAATATGCTGTGGTGAGACAGAGTGGGAGGAAAAAAACAAGGGAGAGAAAATTACGATGGACGCCATGATCAACCAGTGCAGGGCTTGTGAAGGAGTTCTATTTCCACATCGCCAGACTGCACTTAGCTCAGTGCAAATCAATTTGAAAGATATCTTGGGTATGTAGGCTGAACGAATATCTGTCACAGCACACTGTGGCCAAAATTCTGCAAATTACAACTTTGACCAGAGCCCAATGGATGCTTCACTTTCATGCTCAGCACAGCACAAAACCATTGTTGTGAGAGGAGAGCAAACCACATGAGTTGGTTTCCGTGCACAGTGCTGCTGGTGCCATTGTCAGTCAGAATTGGGACTCCATCAAGTTGAAATTAGCCGCTTAGGTAGTCAGGCTATCTGCTCTGGTATCAAGTTAGCAGTCTACTGTTTAACAGAAATGTGGATCACAGCTTTACAAATGTGGTTTTAAAACAATGGGGCCTTAATAAAAGCTCATTTAGCTTGCACAGCATGGCAGCCTCTGCTTTTTGTATTTGTAACTACAAAACATAAATAAGTAAATAAGGTAAATGTATGGTTGCTATCTTTAAGCCAGCATACTGGCAGTGTGCATCAGCAAAAAAGTGGACTCAGCTTATGGTCACTCAGAAACTTTCTCTCACATCTCATTAAAAGGACTTTACACAATGTGGTACGACATTAAAAAGGTTTTGAAATCAGAACATTTTACAACCTCTTTGATAGTTGTTTCATAGCTGCTGGAGAACAAAAGTTGTTGTAAACAACAGCTTCCCCATAAATCTCCATCAAGACAAACAAGGTGGCAGTTTTTATGAATCAATTTGTTTTCTCTTTGCGCTCATAGCTCTCTATCTCTTACGGACATTTCCTCCCTCCACCATAGCCCAGCCCAACTGCCTATTACTTAACCACACAGGCCCTTATTAAATGTATATATAGTCACGCTTCAGACCAAGAGACACTTTCTCACACAAAAACTCAAAGGAGCGAAAGGAGAGTCATACAACAAGTTCCTCCTGTGAAGGCACAGAGGGAAACTGAAGCCTGACCATGATCCAAAATGGCCTCAGCTTGTGTGGGCGGATGAGTACAGTCAAGTCCAAAAGGCTCGTGTCTTGTTTCACGGTGTGCCTCTATCCCACCCTGCCTTTACCTCCCAATCAAAATGCGTGTCTCCTCTCCAGCCCTCATTAGAAGCATCTCGTTTAGGGTACTAGTGTTATTTCAGTGTTTGTAGCTCATTATGGGAGTGTTTTTCCTGCGGCATGACTCTCTCTATGCAAGCAGAAAGAGGGGAGGAGGGGTTGAGGAAGGCTTCACAAACCTGGGTTAAGAGCGTAGAAACATGGAGTGTGATTCCAGATGTGTTTTTTACTGCTCTGGCTGGGATGACAGGGCTGTAAAGAACCTCTCTGGAGTAGCCTGCAGCGGGAGCAAGAAGGGTGGAGGAGGGGGAGCTGAAGAGGGAGGCAAATGCTCAGCGACTTAAGAGCATGAGGGTGAATTAAGGGAAAAGCTGGGGAAGAGTGAAGGATTGGGAGAGGGGTCACGGTGGTGTTCAAGGGATTGGGAGAAGTTAAGTATTGGGCAGTTTGCAAGGCCTTGGGGACTGCAAAGTTTGGGGGCTGGAAGGGTGAGGAAAGTGGGGAGAGAGAATGAGGGCATGGAGAGACTGAATAGATTTTCCTGGCATAAACGTCTGGCGCAGGTGTGCTGAGGGGAGTGTCTGGAACAGTCAGTCGACGATTATGGCTGTCATAGCAATGAGCTGAATTTGAGGGCCTGTATCCAAGAGCGAAAAAGAGAAACAGACAGAACCAGCTTCAAAGAAGAGGTTCGGCAAGCAACTGCTTATCATTAGTTCAGCTTCAACATTTTGAAACGGTTAGTCAAGTTCTTCCTATAGATCCCTACACCCCCTGCAGCTTAGTGATAGTTCATTATGTACAAAAAAAGAAGAATTCAGTTCTCTAAATTCAGACAACTTGCCTGCTTGGACTATTTTAAGGTCGCCTTTCAAGCTAAGCCAGGATTTCTCTGCTCCAGCGTGATATGAGTTGTACATCTGGAAAAAGTGTCCAAGCCTTTGAACATTTTGACAGTTTGTCACAACCACTCTCCTTTATGTATCTTATAGGGATTTTACGTGAAAGACCAACTTAAAGTAGTCCTTATCTAAGAAATGGAAGAGAGATGATGGATTATTTTTAGAAATAAACATCATATAAGTGTGCTGTGCATTTGAATTCAGCCTGCAGTACTGAATACTTTATGTAAAATTGCACTTGCAAGCGTTTGTGCATCTAAAGACTGACATTTTGACTCATTTCTCTTTGCAAAGAAGCTCAAGCTCAGTCTAACTGGATGGAGAACATCTGTGATGGAAGTTGTTTGCCATTTAACTAAACCAAAATATTCTTACTTCTATAAGTATATTATGGATGTAATTATAGATGCAATATATGTAATATCTAAGTATATTATGATATATAATATACATAAATATTTTCACTGTAGTTCTGGATGTGTTTTGGGTTGTTGTCCTGCTGTAAGCTGAATCTCTGATTTTCGCGTCTGTGACTGACAGCATGAAGCTACTCCTCCCACCATATCTCAGTGTTTAGAGTTATGTGTAATGTTAGTTTCCATCACACAAAGTGCTTTGGATGTAGTCTAAAAGGTTTTAAGCTGAGTCTCCTGGAGTCAGAGCGCATTGCCCGGCATGTTTGCAGTATTCCTTGGTCTTTATGATGCATTTTGATCGCCAGTGTTCCTGTTGTTGTGTTGAGCTTTTGCATTTTGCTTGCTCTTCTGGCCTACCATGCAAACTCTTGGTAGAAAACCTCTGTAGGCGGTTGGTTGCATTAGATTTCATTTTGGGGTGTCGTATCAAGAGGTCCTGAATACTATTATTTGAAGCACATAAAAAAAGAAAACAATTTTCCCCACCATTGGCTACGTTTTGTTAGCTCATAACATAGAAGATCTTCACAACAATAAGATGAAGTTTGTGGTTGCGACGTGACTAAATGTGAAAGGGTTTTAATGGGGCATGGATATTTATTGCAGAAACTATGGACACAGCAAAACAAATCATGACTTGGAAAAAAAACTGGAAGCGTCTTCTGGCGCGAACATTAAAATATATCACAACCATTTCAAAAAGATCTCTAAATTAAGTGAAGCTTGGCATGTGTGTAGAAAATAGGCAAAGCTGTGACTAAGAGACAAAGGGCAAACTTCAAGGAGCATGGAAAGAAAATGAAATACTTGGGGAGACATATTGTAGAAGGCTGCGTGACTGTGTGTGTGAGTGTGTGTGAAATCTACTCTTACAATCCCTGCAGCTTGTTAGTCGTGCTCGTCACCATGGGCCTGTTTTATGGGCTCTGTTCAAAGACTGACATGGCGTTTCATCTCATCTATACCTTCCTCACCCAGATGTTTGGAAGAAGTGCAGAGAAGTGTGTGGTTGTCAGAGGTAAGGGAATAGTTGTGGTGTGAAAATATGCTCAAAATGTTTATTTTTTTATGATACAGTGTATTTTATTTGCTAAAAATTATGAAACACAAGGAACAGACAACAGGTGAAAAAGGTGCAAAATATTTTTAACTATCATCACTTTTATCCAGTTACTTGCAAGAGTATTTTGTTTTTATCTTCAAAACAACAAAAACCAGTCCATCCTTTTAGCAACCAACTGCAGTCTTATGTTATAGATTTACTTTAAATGTGGAAAAAGTCAGGCTGGATTTTTGCCACATTAATGTTGTTCCCCAAATAACCATCTTAGATAATTACGTTTTAAAAGATCTTGGTTGTAAAGTCTGTGTTTGCAGCAACATTTTTGTTAAAAGTATCCCAGGTAACACTAAAGCCAAGTGTGGAAGTTAAGAGAGTCATAAATCACAGATGTTTGCTCGAAATACGTCACACTGTGACTGCCTTCTCATTTTCATTACCTGCTGAAGTTAAAACTCCTGTTAACCTAATGTTTGCATATGCAGCAGCATATTAAGTGTTCCTACCCCTTAACAGCCACAATATTTGAAGCATTTGTTGGGATTTACTGGGTCTAACCTACACAAAGTTGTGCATAATTGCAAAGTGAAAGGAAACAGATGCATGATTAAGATTCAAAATCTATAATGAAAAGTATTTAGTTTTCCTTTTGCAGTTAAATACTTTGCTGTAACATGTTAATGTTACAAATTAACATGTGTTGGTTTGAACTATTATATGTTTATGTCCTCCCTCCAGTCTCTGGAGTAAATCTAATACATCTATAGTTCCGCTGTATTCAGCTTCATCCAACTTCATCCGACTTAATCCAACTTCATCCGGCTTCCACGTCCCCTTTTGAAAAACATGCACAATTTTCCTTCCACTTTGAAATAATATGCTGCTTTGATCCCAATAAAATAAAATAAAAGTTGAAGTCGTCATCCAACAAAATGTGGAAAAGTTAAAGCTAGTACACGCACTTTAGTGTCAGAAAAAAACAGACATTAAATAAACTTTTATTCCTGTTTTTTGGGGTTAGTTTTGCAGACTGAAATTCAGTTTTGATTGGCTTGAAGGGCCTGCTACAATGAGTCGCCCCTTTATTCTCGGCATGCATGCGCCGTAGCTCTCTAACTCTATAAGTCTCTTGTTCTGGTGTGTTTTTAGCCTTCATGAATGCACAAGGCTCCAGTTGTGTACGTCTGAGTTAAATATCATTATCAGAGGGACCGCGTGAGGCCAAACGTGCAAAGTATCGCACCCCTGAACCAAGCTACAGCTCTTTGCACATCTGCAGCTCTGCATAAACAGGCTCTTACCCTTACCCCAAATGTTTATGCTCACTGGGGTTTCAGTACAAGTCTGGCAGCGTTGAAATTGAGAAGCATGCTGCTCATGTTCCTACTCTTAATTGAAAGATTTTTGACTCACTATTTAGAACGTTAGGGGTTGAAGTGGGAGGATTTTTTTCGGCATGCTGTACAATGCATTGTAAAGCGATGACTGCAGGATGTGAAGGAGGAGACAAACGTAAAGCAGTTAAAACGTGCCACATTAAACTCAATACACACTGTTTGCGTGTGACTACTCACTCGCCCCCGATCTCCTTTTTCTTCCCTCTTACCCCCCCAACAAGGCACGCCAGCACGTCCCGGTCCAGAGAGCCAGACTTTCTGAGGGGATCAGAAACAGATGTGCCTCCTGCCCTCTTCTCTTAACCCGCTCACACACACACGCTGGCAGGCGTTCAGAACCGGCACCGGGACTCAGCGCGGGCGACGGGCCAGCGTGACCCTGAGCTTGACTCCAGCCTGCAGCGCCTCAGACAGGAAAGGGACGCAATTGGCTTCAGCTGTGACCCTCCGCTCCTCCCTCTCCGCTGCATGTGCCCTCTCCTCCCCCCGCACTCATTAAGACAAACTGTTATTAAAGGCAAAGCAGCTTTCACTGCCACTAAAGCCAACACCCCGGAGCACGAAGCTGGGGATGGAGGGGCAAGGGTGGAGGAATGAAGGGGAAGGTAAAAGAGGTAGAATCAAAAATTACTCTTTTTTTTTTTTTTTTTTTTTTTTTAAAGAAACATCAAGGTGCAGCAGAACGTTAAAGGAGGAAAAGGGGGCAGCATAAGAAAATCCACACCGAGAGCAGAGGGGAAAGTCGGGAATATCACTTGCAGCTGTTGCATGCATGTTCCCAGAATGCACTGCAGCTTGGAAAGGCTTTTTCTAATAAGAAATGGTAGTGTCATGGTTACATTTGTATCAAAACATTCAGTGCAACAGCTCCGAATGGGAGGAAAGGGCTTGGGGCAAAGAAAGAAAGGCAGATGAAGTCATGAGATAATAATGACAATTAAACTGCTGTAATTATAAACAGCAGGGAGACGCATTTGTCTTAGAGACAGAAGGCAACGTGAACAAACATTTGCTTCTTTCCAAAAGAAAAAAAAAAATGATATCCTTGCCCCCCAGTTTTTTTCTTCTCTTTTCTGCAGACTAGCATATGTTGTTCAAACCCAGCAGAAACAGAGTTTTTTTGTTTTTTGTTTTTTGAGGGGGGGTTTTGTCTGTCAGACTCCATGTTCCACGTCCGAGTGTCTTCAGAAACCGCTGACCGAATTAGCATATTCCATGTTTGGTCTCCTGCAACTGCCAGAACCCCTCAACCAGAGAAAGGAAAACGGTACAGATGTGTGTAAGAATGGGTCAATGTGTGTTAGCGAGAGTGGCAGGGCATGCTGGGGTGGATTAATACAGCCGCACAGAGGGGGGTGGAGGCGGGAGTGGTTCCCCATTCATAGCTGACTGATGTGCGTCCCAAATTGATTTATGAAAACGGCCCTTAATCAATTATGTGTGGAGAAAGAGGGCGAGAAAGACAGAAGAAAAGACAGAGAGGGATTTTATTTCTAAGGAGGTAGACTGGGAAATAATAAAGGATGGAAAGGATTTAGTGAACAGAGGAGGATGATGCTGCTCTGCTGAGGAATGTGTCCAGCGGTTGTCAGTGTGTGCCATAGCTGCCCAGATTGGTGTATGTCATGGTTTATCTTACAAAAGTACTTGTATCCTCTTCCACTTTTGCTTCAAGTACATGTACCGTCTTGGGTTTTTTATGTAGTAAACCAACACAGAGAATCCAGCACACATGAATTTAACGTTTTCTACAAGTCCTGTGATGCTCTGCTCAGATTACAGTAAGTTAAAGTTTTTGTGGGAGCCACATGCCAGCATTTATTTCACAGAAAACTAAACACACCACCACTGTCCTATCCACAGTGAAACATGGTGGTGGCGGCATCATGCTGTGGAGATATTTTTTTCAGAAGTGAGAATAGAGTTGGTCAGATTCAGAAAGAAAACTTGTTAGAGACAATAAAAGCTTTGCATGAAGAGTGGAAGCTCACCTTCCAGCATGACAGCAACAATAAACAAGTTCGCTCCAGTGTTAAAATGGCCCAGTCAAAGTGCAGACCTATCTCCATTTGAGAGAGAATAGTTTCTTTCTCTGGATCTGCAAAAAAGTAAAAAATAAAAAAAAATCTGACTAATCTAAGAAGCATTTGGGGCACATTTAAGGATGTGTTTGTGTATCACATTAAGTCCCAATAAAAGCGTTGAGGTTTGTGGTTGTGGCAGAACAAAATGGAAAAAAGTTCAACAGGTATGAATGCCTCTGCAAGGCCCTATGCAACGCTTTTACGCATCTGCAGTAACTTTCATACAATTGACCCACATCAGAAGTAGAAGGAAAAATGTGTCCTGATATTAGGATGTTGCTGTAAACATTTTATTTTTCCAGCAGTTTATTTGTCTGTGCAGTTTTTGGACCTGTGGAAAGCTTTTGGTCGGTGGTGAGGAAGAGAAGAGGAGTGGAGTTGAGCAAAAGTGCAGTTGTTTAAAAAGCCCTTTTCCTGCCTTTAGCCATTGTGCCTGAGACAGGGGTGTGTGGGGGGAAACGGAGGGTCACGCTGAGAGCTCGTTTCTCCTGCCTGTCAGAACTCTATCTGGGATCCAGCCGGAACTAATCAACTCCAATAGGCCTCCACATTACCCAGGGTGCAATGGGCCGCAGGCCGGAGGCTGGCCGGTGGGAAACAGAGAACAGGAGAAGGCAGAGATCCCCCCCGCCCTCCTCCAAAACCCTCCCTACGCCACTACCCCTTCACACACGCAAGCACTCCATTACTCCACCAGCCCGTGCCGCACACACAACTCTCCCACTGTTTCACACTGAAGCAATAATAAACACTTGCAATAATATTTTCACAGCAGCCAACAGCCTGCTGCAGTTCAGAACCTCGTTCAGCTGTGGAGGAGCGCGCACACACACACACCCCTCACACGCAGGGGTGCACACGTACTCGCAAACATGCACATGTCACCATGCACACATTCACATATCGGTCACTCTGGGGGATTTTTTTCTTCTTTTTATTAGATAGGGGCAGGGATAATTCAAAGCACGACTTCATCAAGGCAAACTGAAATAGATAATGATAGCAGGTTTAGCTTACACATCAAGCATCTTTTTTTTAGTTTTCAACTGCTTTAGCATGAAGAAAAATAATAAGTATCACATAAATAATGTTTTCCTACTGTGAAAATGTTTGAGTGAGTAAATATGTTGTTAGTGTTATTCAACAAGTTTCGGCAATTGTTCGAAAAAAAGGACATAATGCAACATAAAAAATTTAATTGCAACGTAAAAGCCAGAAAATCTAAGGAAAACAGAACATTAATACTGCCCCCTGCTGCCTGTAGACCTGTACTGACACTGACAAGAAGTTTATTTATTTTTTTATTAATCTACATTCTTGAAATTATTTTAAAATACAACAAAAATAAAAAATAAAACAACCGGGAAGAAACGATAACTAACTGCCAATGTGTATTATCAAGTTCATATCCATATTTGTTGCTGAAAGAAATGTCAATTTGTTTTTCTTTTATCTGCTTTTAAATCCACGTTGTAAGTATGTGTGTGAAGCAAAGCCACTAATTAGTAAAGCTAAATACAGAATAGCATGTGTCTGATAGCTATAAATTGTTTATAAATTGTATGGATTTAACATCCTAAAGTAGCTTCAATGTATTAGGGTGTATGGCATTAAAAAAATCACTATGTGGAAAAAACAACACACTGTCACCTACCTGCACTGTAACCAATGAAAGTTAAATACATAATAAATTATTTTTAAAAGATACTTATATACAATTTTTAAAATATACATTTATAAAAGTTTCCCACCCACATCGTGGGTTGCAGGTATGTAAAAAGGTTAATTTGAATAACAAATATGGAAAAAAAAACATTTATTATTGTCACATTTCTATAAAAAAATAATCATGTTACTGATTTAATCTGAGTTTTTTGCACTAAAATACTATTAAAAATGGAGAGAATTAAGAACATGAAATGGTTCAGCTTACATGCAAATAAGTCCCGTGTCACTTTGTTTACTGATTCAAAAAGATTACCTCGAGTGTGTGCACAAGCTTCAGTGTGTGTTTTACTGAGTGATTTTGGAGTCCTTCACTGAGGTGAAGTGGGGGCACACTTCAATGAGTAAAAGAAAACAGCTCCATTCATGACCCCATCTCACCTCCCCATAGTTTTATAACTGCATCTATAAATTCAGTGTAATCCATCCTACAAGGCTGATATCCCCTCCACCACACTCACTATAACTCAACTTTTGTGAGAATATTAGGAGTTTCCAAAACGTGCTAAGTTGAAGCAGGAAGGTTGCGGTCACATGGGAACTTCCCCTGCAGTGGAGGAATATGCATTGAGGGGCACTGGGCTAAGGTTAATCCCCATTCACCCGGTCTTTCACTCAGCCTGTCCGGGCATAATGAGCCCTGCCCACCTCCCACTGCTGTGACCTCTGCCCCCAGGTTCACGGCTGCCATCGCCGTTCTCCTTAATGTCTGTGTCCTGTCGTTATCTGCAATATTTACTTCTTTTAATTTCCCCTGCTGGACGTCATCGTCATTATCCGCACACATCGAATGATTCAGCATGAAAACTCTTTTCACCTTTCCCTGGATCAACCTAAAATGGTAAAACAAAGCTCAAACAAGTGGAAACCAGCCAGGGTGTGGTGATGTTTTCAGGAAATTTTGACTCAGGAAACAAGAAGCATGAATTCAGATGAACATCTCATATGTTCTGTCTGTAACCCTCCACTGTTGAAATCATGCAATTGATTTCAGATAAGATTTTAAGTTACTTTTTTCCCCAACAGATTTACTTTCTCATTGTCACAGAGTTGTGTTTCATCTGTTTAAAAAAAATATTGTGAATTCAAGATTTTGACAGCACAAAAATAAAAGTAATAAATAACAGGTAAAGTAATTCAAAAATATATTTTCATGGATAATGCAGTAAAAAATAATTTGAAAGTTTTTTATGTTCTTGGAAATGAAACAGAAAAGTTATATTTGATATTATATATTACTTTCCTGAAGTGTTTTCATAGTTTAATGCCTTGTAGGAACCCAGTTATAAGCATTCAACACCCCCGTTCAATCAGACTGCAGAATATGCTGTTTAGTGAAAAACAGTTTGAGTCCTTTTGAGCACTAATAACTTGTTTTGCTGTTCTGAAGCTCTTTGTTCACAGTTGGAGGATTATATGCCAGTGGTCACCAGATGTTTTTCAGTTCATCTTTGAATTGAATTTCGTTTTGAGCCTGCAGTGCCACCTGCTGACAGCAAATTGAGCTGCACCCCTTCACTCTGAACATACAAAACGTGAAATGAGTTAAATCATCAACCAAAGACAAAACCAATCAACAGAAAATGCTCAAATTAACTGTAAAAGAACTGCGAGGGAAAAAGTAATGATTACAATAAATCATTTACCAGCTGTTGGCGGTAAACTCAACAAGCTAACCTGATTTTTGTTTTTAGTTTCTGGAGAAACAGATCAGCTACATTTTAAAATCTGGAAGAATCAGACTTGTAGAGTCTGGATTAGATAATCTGGACTACAATGATTAGGAGACTTGTGAAAACAGATTTTGTAATATTGTATACTTTTATTTTCTAAACCAGGTTCATGTCTGTAAAAATCCCAGATCTGACAGCAAAAAAAAAAGAAAAATTGCAGAAAAAAAAACTTCACAGAGTAAAATTTCTGAAACTGGGTGGACTGGACAAATCACAAAAACTTTGTGACAAATAATAAGGTCAAGGAAGAGTCACCCAAATATAAACCAAAAAAAAAGAAAGGAAACATTTGCTCTCCAGAAATGATTCATCTTATCCTTTGAAACATGAAGTAAAGAATGAGTCTGGATGGACTTACTTCTCAGTTTTCCAGACTAACAAAGTTGGAAAATGATCTAATCAAATTTCTACAATTTTAAAGTCTTTATGGGAAAAGAATACATATATTTCAGAGATCTTGAGATCATATAAAATCTAATAAAAGACTGTGTTTGGAAACTAATGACAAAAGTTCAGTGGTAATGGACAAAGCACCTTTGCAAGATGTGCTATATAAACTTAATCTACCCGAAGCAGCTATTTACTCCTCATGACTTTGATCAGATAGTTTTAAATAAATAATTTTTGCAAGATAATTGTATTGATAATTTTAAATACTGAACACAAACTGAAAAAGCAGTAAGACAGTAACAACAAACTGCTCAGTGGAAAAATTGTGTAAATGCTAAATGCTAAGCTAAATGTAAACATACAATGCAGTTTGGCTTCATGTCACTCAAACATGTTTACTTTAGTTTTACTGCTATGCAACAGTCAGGCTGCTCAGCTCAATTACATCTGGTAAAAAAATTAAATAAAAAGATGTGAACTCTTCACAGAAAATAAAACTTTTCATACAGCCAACAAATAAACTGCAGGAATGAAAAATGTACTAAAACCTTTTGGTTGAAAAATAGAATAAAACCATTCATTTTTGTCAGGTTTGTTAGTCTTTTCCTTCGTGTCATCTGGTGTGAGCGACCAGAGAAAACCATCCTTCTCGTTCTCGCCGTTTCTCGTTCTGGTAAGGAAAAAGAAATAGATTAAGTTCATCTGACAGCATCATAGCTTGAGAACGTAATGTGACGTTTATCGATCTGCACCTTTATTTCTCCAGTCTTGCTCTCAAAACTCAAACTGTTGGATGCATCAGAACCAGCAGATCTGCAACAAATATGGCAGAGAATCATGCTGCGTACATACAGGGTGTTGATTTCCTCCAAATCGGATCCGGCACTCACTGTCGATGAGGCCCGAAGTCCCTTTCAGGCGGCATCACTGTCTCCTCTGAGCTCTGTCCTCCAACTGAAAATCAAACTCTTCTTTTAATTCTTTAAGAAGAAGAGTCGCAGAGCTTCACGCTTCATTCACTCATTGTACCTGCTGCGTTCGGGCTGACGGCTGAGGAAGGGATGGGGGAGACGGACGGGGAGATTCTGAGCGAAGCGCTTTGCTTCTGCTGCTCGATCAGCTCCAGCAGTCGACTCCTCGCTGCCGCGCTCTGTCTGTTGAGCTCTAGGAGGCGCTGCTCCACGCTCGGCGTGCTGGAGGACGCTGCCTGAACAGAGATCATCAGGGCTCTGGTATGTTTTCAAGTCCAAATTCTTTACCTTTCACAGATTCAAATGCTCAGAGTTTTTCTCGTGTTTAACGCAATACTTGAAGGTAAATACATGGTTTAGACTCAAAGCCTGCACACACACTACAGAAGATAAAAAAGAAGGGATGCAAAATCAGATGAACTGATGAATGGATTGAACTATCAAGCCAATAAAAGTATAAATAAAGGAGGAAAACAAGTATTTTTCTACACTTCCTTGCTGTATTGTCATCATGAGGTAAAAATTAGTCAGTGACATATACCAGTAATATATATTGAATTAATGAAATCTTGAGATCAGTTTTTTAAAGTTTACTTATTCTAGACAATGAGGTCTGCAGTATACGAAAGTTAAGTATTGTGACAGAATTAGTTAAAATTCAAATTCCATCAAGCTAATGAAAATGTAAAAACAAACTAATTCTGTCACAATACTTAACTTTTACTGCTGATTATGTTAGAAAATTAGCACAACAGTTTTGATATGAAAGAATATTAATATAACAGAGAATGATAACTTTTAAAGGTTTATCTAATTTTCTTTTAATTGAATGAAAATTAGATAAAACCAACGATCAATCAAACTTCTCACCTGAGAAGCTGAAGATGTTCCCTCTGCAGTCTGAAGATGCTGGCCGGTCATCTTCCTCTCTCCAGCGCCGCTGGCTGGACTCGGTTTGCTCCGCTCGCTGCAGCTGTCGGCCAATCCCGTGTCCCCTGACCCGAGGCTCTTTGCCTGGCTGAACTGAGCCTTGATCAGGTCGTTCTGCCTTTTCATCTCAGCGATCTCAGCCAGCATGGCTTTAGGGGAGGGAAGGAGGTTGGACTGATTAGAGTGGAGTGACGATGAGGAGGCAGACTGGCGTCTCGTGGAGACGTGAGACTGGACGTTTTCACTGGAACGCTGGGCGACTGACGGGGAAAGGCGTCGCTGCAGAGGTAACGCATGACCTCCTGGCGAAGAAGGGAAGGATTAAAATATGAAATTTTTTTTATTAAATCGAAGACAAGTTAATTAATGTTTCCGGAAACTCACCAGGACTTTGTTGCCAGTTGTCACATTGTTGAGGCGGGGAAAGGAGGACGGCAGGAGAAACTCTAGTTTGTGTTTTCTCATCACCGCCAGCAGACTGACAAACTGCACACCAATAAATCATTATCAACGCCTTACAATCAAAATACAACAAATCTGCACAACCAAATTCATTTGATCTGTACCACAAGACTGGGACACTCTTCCATCAGACACTCTGCTTGGTTTTGTCTGTTCTCTCAGCATTCCCAGTCCACCCATCAAAAGGACCACGGAATCCAGCTTCTGCTCCAGCTCTGTTGTCCGCTGCTGAAGCCCTGCCTGGTCAGTTCAGCAACAGACAGAGAGAATGACTAAATATTGAGGAATGCCATGATTTATCACTCCTGACAGGAAACCACACTCAGCCTCACCTGTAGGGCGGCGCCCTCTTCTCTCAGGGTCATGGTTTCAGCTGTTAGAGCATCCATCAGCCCTCGCTGCTCCTTCAGCTCCTCCTGCAGTCGCCTTCGTTCCTTGGCTTCTTTCTGAGCTTCAGCTTCTCTCTAACAGAAAGGAGGCAGAGAAGGAAATAATGAAAGATTGAACACATGAAATGTGACAGCTATTAGTCATTGTTTCCCCAAATCTGCTTTTTATGGAAGTCTGATGAAAAAAACAAAAACCTGTTAGAAGCTGCAACAGACTTGACACTGGAGCAGAGATTCACTTTGAAGCAGAACTACTACCTTGAAAACACTTTGCATCACTCTATTACAAAACGTTGTTGCCATGACAATATGAACTTTGAGTTTCTTTGGATCACTTTCTCTGTTTTCCCACCATGACATTATTGCCAACAACTTATCTGAGCTTTGGAACCTCAATCACTTTGTGTGGGCAAATAAAAACCATGGCAGATAGAAACTGATTTTAATGAAAAAAGATAAATAATTCAACATTCACAATGTTTAATATGTCCACAATAAAAATACCTTTCTGAGGAGCTGGACTAAACGTCCAATCGTGGAAACCAAGGCAACAGAGAATCCGGTAAGACCTTGTCTTCCGTTGGGTTCTGGACTTGATTCTGGTGCTGTATCAGAACTCATAGTGTCCAAGTCCGCCTTGACTTGGCCCAACATGTCCTGCAGCAGGCCCAGGCTGGACTGGTCTCCACTAAGAGACGCAGCTGAGGAGCCTTCCAGCTCCAAGGCCCGACAGGCGCCCTTCCTGCTCCTCTCTGTGTGTTTTCTGATTCTTCCTGAGAAAAATATGTGGGATTTTCCTTTTTTTTTTTAAATACTAGAATCCAATTATTGAATAATTCATTCAAGATAAAAAGAAAAAATAAAGCAAAATTAACTTCTTGCAGATATTACCTGACTGGCGTGAAGGAATTTCGGGATTCAGGACCTGAGAAACCAGGACAGAAGCCTCTTCCTCGTTTTGATCTGATGGACGCCGTTTGGTCAGAAAACGTTTAACAGCTGCCGTGGCGTTGAGAGCTGGAGTGAAAAAGGCTGGGTGAGTCTTTCTCTCAAACTTCTGTCAATTAAACAGAACATTTGGATGAAGCTTACCAGATGGGTCAGGTGCTCTGCCTGACCTGATGGGGGTCACAGGGATGTTTTCTTTATCTCCTGCATGAGACCTGAGACGATGACCTTTCTGTTTCTGTGTCGCTCTGGTCTGAGTTTTTGTTTTCCTTATATTTGTCCTGCAAACACAAGAATTGTGCAGTCATTTACATTAACATTATTACATTTTTAAAGCTGTTTTTTTTTTCACTTCTGAACTAGTAACACAACAACCACTAAGGAGGATTTGGAAAACAAAAAACAATTGAGCACACAAGTCTGAATTCATTATGAATTTTTCTTTTTAATCCAATGTTAAATATATACAAAAAGTTTCATCTCATTAACAAAACCAATCCTTTCAGATGACTCTGCTTACATTCCTAGAAGAGTTGATGGTAAATAATTGCTTTAACAGAGCTTTAATTTCATTGCTTTAGAATTGGCTCTTTAGAAACAGAATCACCCAGAGTTGAATAAAAGTATTTGAACACCAATATTTCAGAAAGTGGATAGGAAAAATATTGTCTTAAATCACAGAATAAAATAGCAAACTTTTATTTCAAACTACATCAATGCAATTCATATTATATAAATTCATCTAAACTGCGTAATAGTCATTTAGATAGTAACATTTCAGATTAATTAAACCCAAGTTTAAAGATAATCATGCAGACATGAATGTGAACCTCCGACTGCAGTCCTTTAGTATTAACAGGGTGTTGGTGAATGGATTAATACCTTCTGATGAAACGGCTCCCTGAACTGCTTAAGAGATCCTCATCTCTGACATCTTCCCTTGAGACTTCTACTTCATTAAGTGCCTGAAGAAAACAATTTTGGCCATAAAAATGCCATCATAACCTCTTAGGGAAATCTAAAAGATAATAAAGTGTCATCATTTCATACCTCTTGATCCATTATGGATTGGCTGAGGAGGGACAGTTGGGTTGGAGGATCAAGTCTCTGGAGAACAGGCAGTTCTGAGTCAGAGTCACAGTTTGGAGCCACAGTCACGCTGGGGTGCCCTGCAGATGTACACATGTTGCAATAACTATACAGCTGAAGGAGGCATCTAAAGAGACAAATATTCTAGAAACAAATGAGTATAATCTCAGCGAGTTCATGCAGAAACATTCACCAGTCTGCCTCCGTGGAGCGTCTCCAAACAGGTCCTTGACCACAGCCAAGGCTCTGTCAGACTGGGCCAGCGCATTGTGCAGCAGCGGCTGTTCAGATAAAACCTGTAGCAACACATCACCATTCCTCCAGTGAGCTGTGTTTGAAACTAATAAAAGAAACCCAGATTATTCATTTCACACACATCTCTGATGATGCTGAGGCTGGTGTGGTCCAGGACTGGGGAGCTGCCGGCGTATCTGAGACGACGTTTCAGGGCTTTCTCTCTGAGCTCCCAATGAGCTGCAGCTTTGTTGTGAGACTTGTGGATCTCATGTCGATGACACTGAAGCGAATAAAAAAAAAATCACATCCAGATGTGCAAGTCTGATTGAGATCTATCCAAACAGACTCCATTTTGTGGCTGCAGCCAGAGGTGATCTACTAAATACTGGGGAAAAAAAGCCACATTTTGTTGGTCATAATTGATTTCTACAAGCAATAAAAGAGCAAAACTTCCAAGGTGTGAATACTTTCTATATGCACCATAACCAAGGAAGAAGTCCTTATGCAACTAAATCACATGTCAAACTCTGCGATCAGATTCTTATGTACATAATTCACACTATGATATTTCCCTCATAAAAAAGTTATTAAAAATAAAAGAGCTTACCAGCTCAGCAGGAGTCAGCTTGTGCACCGAGAGGTCATTGATAGTGCTCTGAAACAAAGAAATCAATGATTAGATTTTAAAATAAAGTTGTTCAGCAAAATATGAAAATAAAATATGATGCTTGTAGGTCTTGATTATATTAGTGCAACAAAAGTTGTGAGGTTTTACCTATTCAGACATGAAAAGGATCACATTCTGACAACTAAACCTAAGCCCAAGTGTATTTAAAAATAAAGGTCTGGTATAAAAATCCCACCTGCTACATCTGAGTTTCTAAAAGACTCACTTAGTAGGATTGATTATTAAAAGTCATGTACCCCCAAAACATGTTTCACGTTTCAAGGCTCGAAGCAGGTTGATGTCTTTAATCCTTGATTAATTAAATAATCCGTGCTACTTACCACCCAGTCTTTCTTGGGAGCTACCGCCTTCTTAGGTCGAATGAGTCTTTTCCCTTTGGGTTGTTGCTGCTGCTGACGGCACGTTCTCAAAAGCATTGCTCTGACACTAAATTAGCTGAGAAGCGTTACAAAAAAAAACTACCGCGACCCTACACTATTTCAAACTTCTGCTTCGGGTTTCAGCGCAAATTAAACCTAGAAAAAAACGTACATTATCAGTGTAAAGGAACAATGAACAAGAAAAGGAGATTTTACGCGGATATAAGCATAACAGAAACGCTAACGAAAATTTGATACCGTTTTTAAACTGTCGCGCGACACTTCCTGTGCTGTTACCACGGATACTCTTGCTTCCTCCTCTGATCGCAGAACAAACTTAAAGGCTCACTACCGCCACCAACAGGCCTGACTGGTGAACTGCATAAATGATTTATTGAACTAAACACTTTTCACTGACTAAAATAGTCACAAACACAACACTGTACAATAAGTGAAAATATAGAAATAATATAGCAACACTAACAGCACTAACTATAAGCACCAAAAACAATACCTGAACTATAACCCCATACCACAGACTGAGTTATAACATTTAAAGTGTGATGTGTAAAGTGTGATTTCTGAATAAACAGTTACATTTTTGGATAGCAGGCACGTTTTACTAGCCTTAAAAGAGCTCCTAGAAAAGTTTCAAATGTGCACAACTAACTACATTCTAGCCTTCACTCTCCCTGTACCGTATTATCAAGGATTATGAGCAAAAGTGTGAATGCAGGTTAACACCACTAGATGCCAATGTTTCTGCTAATATCATTAATTGGTGTCCTGAGAAAAACGAAAAGAAAGAGCTGCAGGCAAATGTCAAACTGGCAAAAAAAAGGTCTTTGTCTCAGGATCAATATATATATATATATATATATATATATAAGGATCAATATATATATATATATCCTAAATATCCTAAATGTATGTATATATATATATATATATATATCCTAAATGTATGTATATATATATATGATATATATATATATATATATATATATATATATATATATATATATTCATTTAGGATAAATATATTCATTTAGGATCTCCTTGCCAGAAGTTTTTCTTAAATTAATTGAAAACTGAGTTGGAGTTGTGGCATTAGATAGCCTGACATTCCTTGTATTCCAAGGCTGGAAACGTTTTAATACACTTTGAATTTTCTCTCTCAGCAACCACAGCATTTATTTTATTCTTCTGAGTTTTGATGTAATCCATCACTGCAAATATTACATAATGCTGATGCTGCAGAAAATAACATTTTTGTCATACGTATGTAATACGATGGTGTGCATTTATATTCAGACTTTTTAACTCTGTTACTCCTTAATAAATTCCAGTAACTGCGCAACGAGCACTCATCAGATAAGAAATCTGTTTAACATTTCTTACTTGGTATGAGGCACATTTAACTGTTTGGATCTCGCTCTTATAATTAACATGATTGTTGCTTTAATTATTTAGGTCTGCTTTGTTTTGTAAAGCAGGAGCTGTCATTTCACTGGTTCCTCTATGTCAAAAAGCCATGACATTAATTCAATAATTTAAATTAAGCAACAGCAGCATTGGCCTGCTTTTGTAGAGCAAATATTTCCTAACACTGCAAGGTATCTAACCCAGCAGACTTATCAGATAAATTATAGATTAATCCATAGGAAATAAGAATATGATTGAAAAAGTTATTATATGTAATTATGACTTATAGCTAATGAAAACCAAAAGCCAGTTTCTCAGGAAGCTTAGAATATCAAATCAAAAACAAAAAGATGAATAAATTGGTCGACAGGAAAGCTTTTCTGCATGAAACACCTTTTGCATGAAATACTGCGTCTAGGAGTAACAATGCATGGAGATGCTGTGTTGAATGCTTCGCCTCACCCTTTTCACTCACATCTTTTTCTACTTTTTTTTTATTCCACTAAACTTTCCATTACGGTTATATTTGAAGAGCTGCAGCACTTGAAGGTCCTAAACAGGAAGTTGTGCGAACCAGTTTCTAACTTGACGTGGTTCATTCAAAGAATCCGTAAGGTGTTTCATTTGCATCTGTCTTCTCTTACGCCCCTCTCACGCCAACGAAAACTAAGCCAGACTCTGCCCAGCGCAGTTCAGTAAGGCAGCAACAGCACTCACACACCACGTACGGTTTTGGCCGACCGACTTTTGACTTTAAACAATGCAGAAGAGGCCTGAAAAGTTGGAAACTACGTCTTTAGGCACGGGACTGACTGGGACAGCAGCTGTGCGCCCACGGATCGGGGTTCATGTGTTGGTTGCCCTGCATTCCTAAGGAAAGTCGCCTGAAGAGCTGCGAGAAGACACGAACAGCCGGACTGAGGTGCCAATAAGGGAAATCCATTAACCTTTTATACATGTTGGATTTACCACCGCTGGGATATTAATTTAACTCTCGTTTTAGTTGCACAAGGGACTAATGCTTAAGGCACCGCTGGCTACAGTTTGGAACCTACTTTTGGAGACTTTGGATGTGTTTTACGCACGGGATTTTCTCAACAAATGACCACCTGTGATTTCTCCTCAATTCTCCTCCTTCATCCTCTCAGGTCTTTTTACCACTCTGACCCAAATCATCATCATCATCATCATCATCTACTATACCAGCTTTGACGAGGGAGACTAAAAGGCGTCCCTCCGTGCATCCAAACGCACCGGCGTGTGGCTGAGAATGCGTGAAGGAGGTTTCCCGATGTCTGTCTCCGTGGTGATGACTCTGCTTTTGGTCGTTATAGACGTGAAGGCCAGCGGGGAATACTGTCACGGGTGGCGAGACTCGCAGGGCGCGTGGAAAGACGGGTTCCAGTGCCCGGAGAAGATCGACGGGGAGGACGCGATCATCTGTTGCGGGAAGTGCGAGCTGCGATATTGCTGCGCCAGCACGGACGCGCGGCTGGATCAGGGCAGCTGCGAGAACGACAAGCAGGCTGAGGTACCGGGTACAGAGAGCAAAGAGGACAAGGACTCCCGTGCAGGTAGGAAAGCAGAACCAGTGACGGTCTTTTCATGAATGGTGGCCCGGGCTTTCGTTTGCCCCCAACAGTCTACGATAATCCACTTCATTCTTTTTTTTCAAGGATTTTTTGGCTCTGGCGGCCTTTATTTGAAAGTAGCTTGACAGGAAATAAGAAAATTAGAGAGGGGGAAGACATGCGGCAAATGCCACCAGGCAGGGAATTGAACCTGCAACTGCCAGAATGAGGACTAAGGCCTCCATATGTGGGTTGTGCTTTGCCCCTGCGCCACTACAGCACCCCAATCCACTTCATTCTTGACCACTCTCAATATTTGCCTCAATATTAGACTACGACTTTTACATTTAACAACAAATTATTGGCTTCAATTCAAATACCAACATCAGTATCAATAGCTGCCCTTAGTGTCCAGCAATAACTTATGGTTCATACACTCATGAACTATAGGAGGCTGAATGGACATGCTAAATAGCAAAAAAGGCTTACTGAAAGGAGAGTTGGCTTTTATATTATGCTCCATTGAACATGCAGCCCTGGGCAGAAAGCCCTTGCACTTATGTCAAAACCAGCCGCAGTCCATAACTTCTACTGTTACACCCTTCAACGTGCAGAGCAATTCTCATTCACAAGTGGCATGACCTCTTCCTGGACGCTTAAAACTAAACAAAGGAAGCTGAATATAAAAGTCAGTTTAGCATGTTCTTAAATTGGAGGTGGATTCTTAACTTTTTCAGACTCTAAAGAATTCTGAAATTAGGGTTCTGAGGCTGTTTGACTCATTAACTGCCTTACCGTAAAGTGAGTCAGTGGTGATTATGGCAGGAATGGTGCCAGTAAAAGCGACCAACTTGTCAGTGAAGCTGCTTCTAAAAACCAAACCAAACATTTTTATTTTTGTAACTTACAAGAAACTACCGGAACTGGAAAAATATTTTCAATAAATTTGCAATAATTCAAACAAAAATGAAGTATCCTTATCAAACAAATAAATGCAAAATCATTTAAATGTTTCAGTTATTTTTAAAACACATTATTACATTCAAAGAATTGATAAAATGAGCATTTTCTAATTATTAGAGTTCTATGTAAATAATTACATAAAAGCATTTATGTGAGCAATTATTAATGTGTTGGATTGTGGTACTTTTAGCTCTCCATATCATCATCTCGCCAACAGATTTTTTTTTTTTTTTTTGCCCTCTTAGCTTTCCCTCTGAGGTTTACCCCTCTGGGTAGAAAGCCTTACTGCCCATAACTAGGATTATATTAATCAAAAAAATTTCAGCCTATTATGAGTATTTTGATATTGCTGTTGGACAACATCGTGAAATCCTCCTCTCAGGATGTTTTGGGCTTGATCTTCAAATCCGAAAAGTGTGAAGCTCTCCACTAACATAGCGGTGCGTTCAGAAGCCATCGCGCTCTGTAAAAAGGACTCATCTGTTGCGACAGCTGCACAGGAGACAGCAGACTCCTCCAAAAACCAGTTAACAGCCCTCACAAATGGCAAATTGTGCCATGCCGCTGCACTTTATAAATAGCCGTGTTTGTTCTGTAACAGTGCAGAGTAGGGCCAGGCTCGAATCACGCTGTCCCCACGGGGATCAAATTTGGACTTGACCGGATCTTGGAGAGTGGCTTGCCCAAGGTGCTGACAGCACTATTCATAAAGGAAGAAAAACAAGAAAGAAAAACTCAAGTCATGTTATTTTCCTGTTCAACAACCCACCTCCCACCTACTGCAGTCTTTCTGGTGTCTGTGGGCTTTAGGAGATTCACTCTGAGGGGAATCTCCTGACATCCAGGGAGGAATAATTACCAAAAACAACAGCTAAACCTGTATTTTTCAGCTTATGTTGCTGATTTGTTGACAAAACAAATTCATTCGTCGTTACCAACATTCCCATGAGGTAATCTTTCATTAAGTCTTTGAACTTGCATTTTACCACAGAAAGGCATCAAGAAGTAAGACAGAACAGGTTTACTTCTTGTTTTCGTCCTTGGTCTTCTAGCTACAGTGTAACCTGTCATTTGCAACTTCCATACCTTATCACTGCAGGAAGAGGAATATACATTCCTGTCTGTGGCCTCCTGCCAGAATTACCTCAATGTGGTTGGTTTTTCTCACTAAGCACAGAGAGAACGTTTTTTCAAACAGGAAAACCTTGTTCACTTTGCACTTTTTGCACATTTTTCACTTGTTTGTGGCCTATTCATCATTCCAGAATGATACAGTGGCAGGAAATTATTAGTGTGCTCAACATGAGGGAACATGTGGTATTTAGGAACAAGAGAATCCCCGTGGGATGGCCCGAGGAGTCAGAGGCCGGCTGGCCGGCCAGCCTCAAACAGCCTCTGCCCCAAACAAGAGCTTAAAGGTGGAGGGGGTGGGGGGCTTTTAACTGCAGCGTGGCTGCCACAGCTCAGCGGCAGCAACAGGTGTGGATGAGTGACGGGAAACAATGGGGGAGTTTCAACCAGCATGTGCATGAAAACCGATTCTTGCTTTTTTTTTTTTTTTTATTCACTCAAAGCATGAAGGTAGGATTCAGGGAATCTGAATTTACACTAGAAACACAACAACTGTCTCACTATTTAGCTGCTTCAATAAGTGGGACATTAAAGCATTTAAACGTAGATCTAAGTCAGATTTTATCAAAACTTTCGGTTCCGTTTTTTTCTCAAGCTGTCCAGGTGTACATTGTGATTCTTTAGTTAGATAATAAAGTTCAAAGTTGTTACGTTGTGGCTTGGAAAGGTTTTTATGCCTCCATTTTTCTACTTACCATTCACAAGGGGATATTATGATTTATGTGGCTGACCAGCACAATTTAGTGTGAAATTGTGAGACAACCTTTGGTGCTTTCTGACCCACAGTGTTTTGCATGGAGACTTATTCTTCTCAGAATCTCTGCGGATCTCTGCATCTCCTCCACATCTACCAGAGATCTCTTGGGTGCTTCTCTGACTTTTGCCTTTGTTGCCGCTCACTTTAGGTGAATGTTCATGCCTTGTTAGCTTTGATGTTGTGTCGTTCTGATGACGGACTGAACATTGCTCCCATTCCTGACCTTTATGCTGTGCTGCTCGGTCTTCATGATGGTGTTTATGGACAAATTTTCAGATTTTCTTTATTTAAAATGGTCAAATCTTAATAGAATTATAAGGGCTATCATTGTAGCATGACAAAAGATTTTAAAAAAGCACAAAAGTTTGAGGATATAAACATTCCTTTGAAGTAGATTTGTTATATAGCTGTAACATTGTAACTTTAGTAAAATAAAGGATTTGTTTGCCCACCTATCCAGTTGTGAGGGGGCTTGAGTTGGTTTTGTTTGCATTTTTTGGTAAAGTGCCAGACTGTATTTTCTGTGCGATTGAGCAAGTAAAACTTGAAGCTCGACTTTTTTTCCTCCGCTGTTGATTTAAAAGGTGATTTTAGAAAAAGCACATCGGCAAGAAGGGATGAAATCACACACACGCACACACACACACACACAGAAAAAGTTTTGAAGCACAGAGAAAAGGGGGAGTGGAGGCAGAAATGTTGAAACTGAAGCTGTGTTACTGCAGGGAAGGAAAGACTCTCAGAGATATCTCTGCTGCGAGGCGAGGAGCGAGGTCTGACACCACCAAATACAAACGGGTCAAGGTCCGGGTTTTCTTCATGTTCCCGCGTTCCGCCCTCCCTCTCTGGAAAAGTATCATGCTGTAATCCTATTAATGCCCTGCGACTTTTGATGAGCATTCTGAAAAAGTCAAACGGTTGCATTTCAAAAGAGCCCAGAGACAAAAGGAAACTGGAGCAGGCTGCCACCTTTCTCTCTCTCTCTCTCCCTCTCTGGCCCAGAGTTCCACCTCCTAACAACGCTCAGCTACACCCTGTGGGAACAATAAGACTAAATTAATCACTTTAAATGTCACATGGACGTTATTGTGTTTGGAGGGAATGAATGGGTGCAGGAAACACCTCATGAGTGACATCATCTTATATGCCGTCTGGGCAAAATTCGCTCTCTCTGCACTTTCCCCATTTGGCGAAAAACTGGAACGCTCTCGCTGATCAGGTTCCAAAGTTGTTCCTGGAGCGCTTCCTGCTCTCCTAACACATTAACACTCTAAAACTGAGGTTTTCGCATGTAAAACTGTCAAGACTTTACATGTTCAACAACAGACTCCGATTGGCGGAGCTGTGGAGGCTGCGAGGATGATTTGCTGTTTTAACTTAAAAAAAAAAACTTAAAAAAAACTAAGAAAGGTCAGTGAGAAGGAACCGACTTATTCCTCTGATTTACAGAGTGGAATAACTTCTCAATGCAACATTAAATCAGTCCACTTTAAAGCCTTTCTTTAAACTGATGCCAAGTGCTACAGTTCAGCTACAGTAACTTATTTTCATAAGCTTAGTCATAAATAGTTGAGGAAAAAGAGGGGTCACAAATATCCACTGGCAGCTGGGTTTAAGAACATTACCCAGTCCAACACACTCACACACACACTGACGTCTGTAGGGTGAAAGAGGCCTAGGACACAGCAGGGCATGGAGGATTAAAACAGATCAAAACAAAGTTAATAACTGCTAATGAGAGCCTGAGAAACCCTGGGGACCCAATAGCTCTCTGTCTTTTAATCTGCAACAAACACTTGCCTTGTCCAGTCTGTTGTTTTACTACCTTCACAAAAATGTTCATGCTTCTTAAACCTTTCCCACGTTTTGTCAAGTTACAAGCTCGGAAAATCTGCATGCATATTTTCAAAGCCCAAAGAACGAAGCAGACCGGTCAGGGATAAAGTTGTGGCGAAGTTTGAAGAAGGATGAGGTTATAAAACAGCGTCGTAATATTTAAACTTCTGGACTCTGTATAGTTACATTCATCATCTGAAAATAGAAAGAAGGCCCACGTGTAAATGATGCACATAAACTACATGAGTTATAACCGGAGGGACTCATGGCAGCTGTGGAGGAGCAGCAAAGATCCACAACTTTATAGCGTTTGTCAAAAAGTCTCAAAGATAAAATCCACTGGCAGTTTTGCTTAGAGGACACAGAGAAAACATGTGGAAGAAAGTTCTCTGGTCAAAAGTCTGACATGAGTAGAGGAAAAACTAACACCGCATAACCCCGTAGTGAAACATGGTGGTGGCAGCATGATGCTTTGTGAATGACTCAGGAGGATATATCAGATTATTTAATCAGAAAATGTAGAAAACTATGCATCACTTTCATTGTTGTGCTAAGTTTCCAATGAAGATGGCGGCTGTTATGTGGCAAAAATGTTAAAACAAGTTCAAACAGTGTGAAGGCTTTTGTAAAGGCCTGAATAGCAGGACTTTGTTAGAACTTTTTTCTTTGAGGACGCTCAAAAGACACCGTCTGCTGAACTGAGTTGAACCATCCAAAACTCAAAGGTGCTTTCTTAAATACTAATGCCAGCAAACAGACTGACACCGGTCCCACAGTGAAACACGGTGGTAGCATAGTCATGTTGTGGGAATGTTTGTTCGATGAGTGAAATAGACAGCAATTCTCGAAGAATATCTGTTAGAGGCTGAAAAACAGAGTCAGAGATTCAATAGAACATGTTGGATGTTCTATTGAACATCTCATGAATATTCTAACAATATTCATGAGTTAGAATGGCCTAGTGAAAGTCCGAATTCAGTGGAGAAAAGCAGTGTTCCATCCAGACTAATGAAGACTGAGCTGTGTTACAAAGACCGGTCCCTAGATGAGCAAAGCTGGTAGAGACAGCAATATATGCCACACTTTTCAGATTTATCTAAGCAAAACACACAAAAAATTTTGAAAACCATGTATTACTGTCCCTATACTTTATAAATTTATGCTTTGTGTTGATCTTTCACATGAAATACTCTGGTGTCTGTTTTAATTAAACATTAAAAATGTTTAATTTTCCTGTCAGAGGCTAGCTGAAACACTTCAAACTCTTGATTAATGACCTGTGTCTCCTTGTTTCAGTGCCGATCTACGTGCCCTTCCTGATCGTGGGATCTGTGTTTGTGGCCTTCATCCTGGTGGGCTCTGTGGTCGCTGTGTGCTGCTGCCGCTGCCTCCGACCGAAGCAGGAGCTCTCCTCGGCTGGCGCCTCAGGAAGCGGAAGCACCGGCGGCCGCCTCCTGGAAACCATTCCCATGATGGCGAGCAGCTCCAGGGGCTCCTCGTCCCGGCAGTCCAGCACGGCCACCTCGTCCAGCTCCTCGGCTCCGCCCGCCGGGACCCGCGCCATTCCCGCTCCGCTAATGCGGGCTCAGGCCTCCTGCTGTCTGCCCCCCGATGCCAGCGTCTTCGTCAACATGCCCACCAACTTCTCAGTTCTCAATTGCCAGCAGGCCACCCAGATCATGTCCCACCAGTCACAGTTCATGCACCCACAGTACATCGGCTACGCCCACCCTGTGTCCCCTACGGCGGCCTTTCTAGACCACAGTCAGGGGGGATACAGACCCCTCCAGTCCCCCTGTCCTCCTCCAACAGCAGGATCCAGCGCCACCAGTGACAATAAAGGCCCTCCAGTAACAGTGTGAGGAGGACGGAGGTGGTGGGGGTAGGGTGGCTTACTTGCAGACCACTCTGGTTTTTTTGGAGCAGGGACGTCTGGGCTCACTTCCAAAGTGGAGAAAACAACAAAAAAGAAAAGAAAAGAAATCAAGGAGTCCGGAATCACATGAAGGACTTTTTAAGCTGTTCCCAGTCTGGACCTGCCCTGCTATTGTGTGTTGGCATTTCATATGATCTCTTGGCAAAGTGTTGCTGAGCTAAGCTCAACCCGTGATGGGGGTTTATGGATCCATAAACAATTCTCTGCAAAACTGAATGTTTTAGGGTTTACCACGGGCCAGGTGGGTAACGATGCACAGTTCAATGCAGTAAAAACACGTAGCTCCAATCGGAACTGTGTGCGTTTCTGTGCACACGGACCTGTATGCAAAAGTGTGAAAAGAGATTTGCTGGCTTCTATGTGCAGGAATGAGTGACGACTGTTTGATTTATAGCATGAAAAATGGATCTCCGAGCAGAAAAGAACAAGACCACATGTTTTGTTTAAGGCACCGTGCACATCTGTGGCTGCGAATAAACGCGAGTGAGTTTACACAATATGGTACAGTTTGTTTGTGTTGAAAGCGTGAGGAGAGAAAGCATGTGGACAAACGTTTAGTGTGAGCATGAAGCGTGGACGGATGTGGTCTTATGAGAGTAGCTGTGAGTGAACCGGGTGTAATGGGAAATGCAGGTGGTGTGATGTGTAAGGCTGTTGCAATCTCCCAGCAGACCATTTAAAATCTAATGAAGTGAACACGGGACACAGACTGTGACGCTCCACCCAACTATACCAGTTCCCCCACAAGGCCTTTTGCCCACCACCCAGAAAGAAAAAACAGCCCCGAGCGGAAACATTCTCACAACCTCCCCCCCAACTATATGGCAGTATTCACAGAAGGCTGGTGGTTAATGTTCCCTGGAAGTGTTACTGTGACATGAGCAAGAGTGCAAATACCCAGCAAGGAATCTAAAAGTTTAACCCCATCAATTATTTCCTGAGAGGCAGATGTGGCTTTTGATATGAGCCACATGGGCAACTGCACAGGGGGGCATTAGAAAGGTTGGGCGCAGAAACACCAGATAAAACCAAAACTCATCCGAGTTGTATCACTTTTAATAACCAGCAATGGTGTGTGTGACAAACGCTGCACAGTTCAGTGAACTTGCAGCAATAGGGAGTCAAGCCAGGTTTGAGTCACAGTTTTCCACTTTAAAAAGTCACAAAAGTAGCTGTTATTGGCTGTGGGTTAGGAAAAACAAACAAAACTTGCTTAATTTCCAGTCATTGGGTGGAATGTTGCACAGCTGAGGAACATGCACTTGAGAACATGCAGCTACACCAAGCATGGCATGTTTGTGCATCTCATCTCTAATCCAAACACACTGTGAAATTCAGCAGCTTGTGTGAGAAACCGTGGATTCATTATCGTTCCCTCTGAAACAACATATAACGCAGGGAGAGATGACACTTTGATATAAATTTGAAAAATAAACATTTTGAAACAGAATGTGGTCTGATGAGAGTTTGTGTTGCAGCGGTTTGTTGAAACAGATGAACAAGTGACTCAAAAAAAGACACTTTGGTTGCAAACAGCCAAACAAAGAAGTACAAGACACATACTTGCAAACAAGTCTGCTTCCCTCAGCACTCAAAGCACAAAACTTCAAACGTGGACGCCTGAAAGTCCTGGTTCCAGAAATAAGAGAATAAAGTGGAACGAGCCACTGGAGGGGAACTGAAAGAACCAAACGGATTTCTTCCTGCCAAAGATGGATTCTCCACCCAGCAGCAGCTGTGGTTGGTTTTGGCCGGGCCACATCCAGGAAGGTGGGTGGGAACAGGATCTCCAGCTGAGAGAGGGGGCCAGGGGTCTTCTGATGATCCGCCTGTGAGGACTCTGCTGAGCTTAATGGGGAAATGTGGGAGAACCTTGATTCTGGCCACATTTATTGGCACCCCTGCTATTAATACAGTGTAAGAAGCTTCTTTTGCCAGTAGGACGGTGTTTTCTGTTAAACATTTCAGAAGGTTGGAGCACACGGACAGAGAGGGGAGGGGATCTTTGACCAGATCGTCTATCCTCTTGGCTCAACCTTTACGGTTGTTTCTCTTCATCTCATCTCTCAAGTTTAAGATGATTTATGTTGGGCTTTTCAGTCAGATTAATGTCTGGACTCTGCAGGCCTCTCCAGGACATTTACAGATTTCTTCTGAAGCCACTCCTTTGAGAAAAATGAACAGCTTTTCTCAAAGGTTAATCAATCTGAGGTCAGATTGATCAGCAAGTATCTGTGAAAGCAGTGATGATTTAATCCAAACCATCCAATTGTAGCGGTCTGCATCCTGCTAGCTGGTGAGGCTTCAACCCAGTGCAATCTTAAAGCCTCAAACAGGTTTTCTCCAGGAGAGCCCTGGATTTATCCCTGCAGAAAAACTCAATTCTTGTGCTAAAAAAATGATGTTGGTAGCATCATGCATTTAAGATGGTCTAGTCAGTGAAGGGCAAAAATGTAATTTCAGTTGTTCCAACTCTACCTGACATTTGCTATGGCTTTCTTCACTCAGACATGGCTGGTTTGTCGAATGCACGTGCTCTTTATTTCATGATAACTGTTACAGGTACCAATAATTGCTACATCAGTGATCTTGCTAAAAGTAGTTTAATTCAAATAACCTGGACTAATAAAACATACTCAAATTAAAGGTTTTCCAAAATGTAATTAAGGCTTTGATTACATCCTTACCAGGGGAGCTAGTAAATGTAGTAAACACTGCACGTATCTCATGTCAAACCCTCGTGGTTTATACACACACTCTCGCCACGAAACATAAACCAAACTTCTGAAGCTTCCCTGGAGCTACAGCCGGACTCAGAAACCTTTCAACCAGCATTGAAAACACACAGACATGAGCTCGGGCCATGAATTGATTAGATTTAATGAATAGGACTTGGATGGACATTTTCCCTCAACCCACCCATACCAACCCTTCAATCTTGCATTCCTACAGCAGTGTCCTCAACACAGAGCACACAGACAATGGACATTCAGACAGCGCAGAGAAACACGATTCATGCAAGCGTCCTCAATCCAATCCCCTCGCCATGTTTGGACGCCTATTAGTAGTAGTTCAAGTAAAATATTCCTTCAGGTATTAACAGGTCTTCCCCCACACATATGAGTACAAAAACATATGTCAAAAAGAAAAAAATATAGAAATGCATACATATGAATGTCCACTTTAATTAAAAAAATAAAAATAAAATTTTTAGTTAAGAGCAGATATCCCAACAGAATTGGAAGCGTTAAAAACAGGCATGCTGCTTCTACATCAGTTGATGGCGTTAGACAAGTGTAAACAGACCTAAAAACTTTCCAGAGGAAAACGAACATGGCGGCTGCAAAAATGCAATGAGATGCGGAGATAAGAGCGAGGAAGAAATAAACAAGACGAGGTCTCAGAGGGGCGTTGCAGCAAGGTGGTGGTCCAAGTTCAAGGTGGAGCGTTCTGCCTCAGCTGCACCTCTGTGGTGTTTGGCAGTGAAGCTTGGTGCTGCCAGGGAGCCAAAACTGGGTGTGTAGCTGTGGTGCAGAGCTCCCTTCTGTCCTTTTGGAGGAATTTTGCCTGCACTCCATCATTTTGACATCTGTCTCCGCTTCGTTGCGTGACGACAGGTGTGCCGAATCCTCCTTGCTGGAGATGAGCGGGAACTGTGGAACCGACACACGTAGACAAGACATGCACACAGCGCCGCGGTGTGCAGACGAACATGCACAGGCAGACATGAACGAACTGAAACAGGCAGACACACACACACACACACACACACACACACACACACGTCGACGCGCAGCAGCGTGAAGCGATCTGAGGTGTATACAGGTACAAGTCTCTGAGTTCGACTTGGCATGTCTGGGATATGGTTTGATCATGCCTGTGCAGCTTTTTTAGGAGTTTGTTCAGTATTTAGCCTGGTCCCGTCCTCGGAACACCAGACATGGCCCCTCCCCACCCGACCGCGACCCTCCAATCCCAAGTGACAGGGAGGTCACGTCACTGTCTCAGTAAGGCCACGGCAGAGGCCGGCCAGAGTGTGGCTCTGAAGTTCATCTGGCTGTCGTTATGACAACGATTGCTACGTTGAGCCAACGCCTCAATCGGGGCAGGCGGAGGCGGCTAGAGGCTGGGGCGCTGGCGGGTGGTGTCGTAGGACCGGACTACCTGGGACTGGGACACCACGCCGTGCTCTTCCTGAGAGAAAGCATACCCATCTGAAAAAGGACAAAACAGAGGAAATGTTTACACTCAAAGAAGAGCAACTTATCTCACTGTGAGACTTCAATTATACATTTTTTAAATGCCGTTTGTATTTGAGTGTTTAAATATTTGCTTTTCCACATTACGTTTTTTTATCATGTACATTGAAATTTAAAGGCTTTGAATTATCTCATTCTTTCATTTTATGAAAGGTAAATAAAAAAATTAGGTAATTTTTTCAAATTTCTCTTGACTCAACATTGATTTTCTTCTCAGAATAACTGGTTTTATTCTGTCCAGAGCATTTATGAGACTCAAAAAAAGTATTCACAAAGCTTGAACATTTACACATTTTGTCACATTGGAATTAAAATCTTTAATGTAATTCAACAGTGGAGCACTGTTGTTCTTTTTATTTAAATAAACAGAGCATTTCTATTTAGCCTCAACTAATCTAATAACCATAAATAGAAATCAAGCGCAGCCAATTACCTCCAGAAGTCAATAAATTATTAAATTAAGTTCACCTGTGTTTTAAGCTCAGTTTAAATTCAACTCATCTGGAAATATAAGAATATATAAGGAGGAAAGCTGACACTGCCCATCCAAGTGGTGGTGGCAGCATCATGCTGTTAGAACTCATTTTGTTTTCCTTCCTTTTCACAACAATATGCTCATTTTTGTTGATCTATTGCATAAAAAACAGGTTTTGGAGGCTGTAAGAGTGCAAAGGGTGTGAATACTTTTGCCAGGTTCTACTGTGTTTAAAGAAACTCACGTGACACCGTCTGCTGCACCGAGTTGGAGCGTCCGACACTTGAAGGCGTTTTCCTAAATACTCTTGTCAGCAGATGGGCTCGTTCGTTTAGACTGCAACACGGATTTAAGGTAGAGCGATTAATCTGCAGTTTCAGAGTGAAAATCAACACTATACCCCAATACTGAGGGCTAACGGTAGACTGCATCTAAATCAAAGCACATTGATCAACATGTAAAGCGAGTTTAGGTCCAGAGGGATTTAATGATGCATGTTTTGGAGATTTAATTAAGCCCAACTGTAATCCAACAACTGCAGGCAGGGAAACAAGCCATCCACAGTGAACTACTCCTCTCCTCTCCCCTCCTCATAACTCCTCCTGTCCACAGCGAAGAGTGGCCCCTCTGTTTTAAGACCACACGCCGTCACGGCTCCTCTCCTCCCCTGACCAAAAATAACTAAGACCTCGCCACATATTCCACACGAACACACACAATCATGAATTTCCCCCCTGTCTCATCACCATCATGGCAGCCATAAAAGTATATGCACGGGATGTAAACGTTTAGGACGCCGACAGCGACCAGGATGTATAGTTAAGTTTATGTCCTATGGTGTTTAAACAGCGTGAAACCAAGGGGTTTGCGTTGAAATCTGATGTATTTTGCAGCGATCAGTGGGCTAGTTATGAACTTGGGCCAGAATACCCCGGGCTACAATTTGAATCCGGGAGCCAGGAAACTGTTGGGAATCTTCCCCCGAGTTTCTACCGGAGAGAAGTAACAAACAGCTTTTCAGCTCGCTCAAGGACTTCTTTGGCCTCGAAAAAAGAAACGTCTGTTAGATCGATGACGGAGCTGAATCATAAAAGGCTAAATGGAAGCTGGACATTTAGTCTTCTCCCCTCAAATTCCTGCTGGTTCAAAAGGAGCCCAAGGATATGCTCCATTTTGAACCCTTCCACACACACACCAAAAAAAAAAAACAAAAAAAATCCAGCACTGAAACACAGATGTGTTCTCATTCCAGCATTTCCCACCGCTGCTTCTCTGACCTTCCATACTTTCCTTCTATGATTTGAAATGGAGCGGATGGAAGGATCTGGTGATGATTCTGATTTGGAAAGCAGTTTGATTAAGGATGAGACCATATATTTGGTTCCCCCTCTCATCCTTCGGAAACCTGAAGCACAATTCAGGTTTTTCCAACTCCTTCAATAAACCAGCCAGGAAATAGTTTTAGCAAACACTCCTTATATCAAATGATGAACAATTAGAGCAACTCTAGCCCTTTGTTTAGTTAGAAAATGCATCATGCAAATCCCTTTACAATTACTGGCACATCTAGAGAAAATTATCTACACTTACATTGGCAACAAACCCTACAAAATAAACCGACTGATTCCCTGTGGTGACTACGCTTCAAGAGAAACATGCCATTCAAATAAGGCACGCATGTTGATCTTCACATATCAGGAAACGGTTAGTCTACAGTCTGAGCAATAATTAGATTAAAACTACAGGGATGGAGACGATCAAGGTTTTCCCACCACACTGGGAGAGAGATGGCACAGTGGGATCCCATCTATTCTCAGTTCAGTATTCACATATGAAGCTGAGATACCTATGCACAGTGCTCCTTTACACAATATTGGACGGAGTTTTCAAAACAGTCAATCCTGGAGCGCCATTTAATTCCCTTTCTGCTGATGAGAACGGTTGCGACAGTGCATATTAATGTATATTAATGTATATTTGGTGTTTAAACTATTAAAATATGCAAATGAAAGTGTTAGTAGAGGAGGCCTTCAGAATTTGCAAATTTCAACAATTTGTAGGTGGTTGTGTTCCCTAACCTCTGCAAATACTGGGGGTGGACTGCTTTATTTTTAAAAAAATTATAATAAAATAAAATTATTACTGATAGTTTCAGTTGCATCACATGCCAACTGTTTGCTTGGAAGTGTAGACTCTTTTACGTTTTATCGCCTCAAATGCAAGCATACAGAGTTTGTCAATTATAACAGTAGAGATTTTAATTGGAAGCAAGTCAGATAGGAGTTTTTAAGCAACACAAAGGACAAAAATAAAACACCTGAAGTCCACTTTTTGAGTGCGGCAGAGAATCAGTGGCGGTGCCACTGATAGTTTCCCTTTCAGAAACTATTGAAACCTTAGAGAGCATGGCAAGTCGACAGTTTTAAAATGTCGGAAATTTGATGACTAAATGGGAAAACTGAACCCGAGTTTTTTTTTTTAAGTTGTATTTGTCCAAAATATTTGTTGCAAGTAAACGCGATTTTCTTTTAAGTTTTTTTTTTTTTGCACAGAGTTGTCAATAAGACTCTTACTAACTACACTTTTTTGCAATATTACAAGATGTTTTTGTGGTTGTTTTTCTTTCATTTTAATACTCGCAATCCAAAATGTGTGTACAGAAGCCAAACTAGGTTTTTGAATGCATAATAAAATAAACTGGGGTTTTAACCTGAGGTGCTAATTGGAAAAACTGGTTGTGGATTTTGTACCAGTCCACATCATTCTAACACAATTCTACAAACACCACACACAAAACCACTAAGTCACAGCCTGAGGAGCTACAGACAAACAGTAAACACACCAGGTCTGTACAGCAGTTCAAATTGGTCCACCTAAAAAAAAAAAACCCAGAGGAATGGAAATTTTTAAAGACATATGGAGAGAGAATATGCATGACCTTTCAGATGAGATTGAGAGAAAACCATGCGAGTGTCACTCAAACGTCAGCGTGCAACAAGAAACGCAGGTCATGGGAAGCCAGAGTACACAGGGCAAGCCTAAAAACTACCTCTGTGGAGCAGTTCTGGGTCTATGGGACCTCGGGTTTGGATTCAGCCCTGTGGGCAGTGCCACACGGGTGCATTAATTTATTTCCATGAAGAGTGAAATGCATACAGAATATTTACAAAAAAAAAACAAAAAAAAAACTGAAATAGATGTAGAATGAAGGAAAACTGTACCAATACAAAATAAACATCTGAATTAAATACCAAAATTATATTTTCAGTGTTGATGGGATGATGTTAATTCATGTTTTTGTATACTGCACCTGCGGCCACTGGAGTCCCTGAGCACCGCGGCTCCCGGGTCAACGGCCCGCGCCTCCAACTCCTGCACCTCCTCCAGCAGAGTCTTCCTCAAAGTGCGACGTGTCCTGCAGAGAAGAGGGAAAAAAAAAAAAAAAAAAAGCTAAACAAGGTCTGGATTACTTCGCTTTGCAGACACATGCAGCTCATAATCCGCTGTGAGTCAGTGTTGACATAGACTCAATATGGGTTATGTAAACAATTCGCTTAACTTATACAGTCTGTGTGTAGATTTTATAATGTATTTATGTTAAATGTGCTCTACTTACGCAGCCCAAGCGAAGTCTTTGAGTAAACACGCGGTGGGCACCAGGACCAGACCCAACCAGAAGTACCAGCACTGCATCACTTTACCAGCCTGCAATGACGACATAAAGGCTGCGTTTGGTTTCACTTATGTTTTTTTATTTAAATTAAGGTTTAACTCATTTTTCTCAGCCCTTAAAACCCAATATATAGTGCCTCAGAAAACAATCCCATCCTTTATCTTTTTCTCCTTTTATCTCCTTACAACCACAAACTTTGATGGTTTTATTGGGGTTTCTTGAGGCCAGCACCAAGTGCAAGATTCAGGGTTTGTACACTTTGCGTTAGTGTCTTGTGATGGTATTCTACAGCAGTGACAAGGTAAATAAAAATATGACCCAAGTGCTGTTTTAAAATGTCTCTCTTTCACCCAGCCTTTACATCTGATTGGTCCGAGAACAAAACAAATTTAACAAATAAAATTACCCAATTTCAAAAGATTTTTATACATATATGAATATAAGACAACCTTTGGTTGACTTGCACAGATTGATACGTTGTTGAACTGTTAGGAATAATAAATATTCACTACATTGAAACAATTCAAACAAATTGTGTTGCATTCCTGCTCAAATTAAATGCTTCAGCACAATACAAAGAAAGTTACATATACATATAAAAAAAGTTTTCTGCCATTTAGTAAATATAAATAATTTTGGTAATTCTAACACACCTAAAAACAAGAAAAGTTCAGTCTGATTTAACTTCAGGTAGTGAGAAAAATACCTGTGTGTCTTTATTAGGTGTATGTAAATATCTGGTTTCAACTAAATAAAGTTTTCTAAATTTAGGCTTTTAATCAAACGTAATATGGCACTTTACTACAAACCTGCATAGATTGAATATCAAACAATTTCAGGGAGTTTATACAGAAAGCAGCCAATTGAAATTCAATTTGAATCTTCACCCTTCCACACCCAGGAGATTGTGCCAAGGAGAAAAATGATTCATAGTTTAAAAATTTATTTGTAAACAGAAATCTAAAATCCTTTCTCTTCTCCTTCCATAATTACATTCTGCTTTGTGTTGGTCAACAACACAGAATCCCAATAAAGTGCATTAAAGTTTATGGTTGTAACAAGGTGATAAAATTCAAGGGTGGTGAAAACCTTTCCACAGGACTATGTGGCAAAAACTTTAAAGTTTTAAAGTGCATTAAGTACAGAGTGCGAAACTTATTAAACTCTTAACCCTAAATATTTTGCAGCTTTCTCACAGCTTGTTTCTGCACCACAGAGTGGATTCCCTGAAATTCTCTGCTGCGAAACGAAAACCCCACAGATTCTACCCCCTACCTGTCCGTCCAGTCCAGCTGCAACACGACTCATTGACCTTTGACCCTGTTCTCGGTCCGTCTCCCAAGATTAATCATGCGTCCAACCACTGCCTCGGTGTGTCAGTCTGCGTGTCTCTCTTTGCTTCTTACTCCCACACACCTTTTCTCCTGCAATTCCCTTCAATCTCTCTCTTTCGCAACCTTCTTTCATCGTTAGCGACTGTTGTCTCTGCTGCTTGTCCTCACCTGCTGCTGCTAATCTTTGTCTTCTTCTCACACAAATTTACAAAAGTCTGTCTGAAGCTATGAATATTTAGATCAATTGTCACCTCAAACCACGCTCAGCGAGTTCCACTGCTTCAGTGGGTTTACCGTCACAGACAGAGACGAAAGGACCAAACAAACAGATCTAACTTCCAGAGTGCTCAGTCCTTCATAGCTTATTTGAAAATATAAAACCCTAAACTATTTTAAATTAATGGATGTGGTCAGGATGAAGGACGAAATGACAAAGGTGGAAAGAAAGGCATAGAGGACGGAACGACGAGTACATTGCAAAAGAAGGGAGGAAAAAGAAAAAGATAAGACAGGAAAAAAGAAAGGAAAAAAGTTAGGGAAGTAAGTAAAGGATTCATTTGAAGGACATAACACAAGCTGGGCCTAAGGATGACAAAGAAGGACGTAAAGACAGTAGAAAAGAAGATGGGAAAGATGGAGAAAAGACTCATTCAAGGGAAGGAGCCCAAGATGGATGGAGGAAACAAAAAGGAATAAAGAAGATGAAGCAAGGACACAAAATCAGAGGTGATCACATAAGAGAGAGACAGTGAAAAAGAAAGACAATGGGATGGACAATGAAGTCTATAGACAGTATTATTGTAATGTCTGAAAAATAAAAACTTTTCATTTAAATCAGTTGAAAGCAATGAAAGTTTTCCATGTTTTTTGTAATGGCACCCTCAGTTATTCTGAGCACAACTATGCTGCATTTCATCCTCCGCCGCCCTCCCCCCTGGACAAATGGAGGTATAGATAGCCGGAGGAGGGGGAAATAAGAGAGGTAAGGGGGTAGTTACGGGGCTTGTGATGGCTGAGTGTCTCCGACTCAGTCAGACTGAGCAGCTGCAGGGATATTTGACCGCATTCCTGATTTCTGACACAAATTGAATTAATGGGCTGGAGAGAGTTGAGACAGTCCTGTTGCTTCTCCATGTCCACTCAGTGGGACGCCCAATCCCACCCGGGTCTTTATCCCCAACCTCTGCAATCAGTCTCCCAATTAGGGGGTTCTTCAAACGCTCTCCTCACTCCCCTGCTCAACCCTCGTCACAATCACCAGCAGCCCACCCTTATGAGTCAACACCTCCTCAGAGAGCAGTAAAAGACCGGAGTTCGGGTGACACACAGCAGGTGTGGGGCTGTCCTCTGGGGTAAATGCCTCCCTTCAGGGGGGCTCCAGCAGCGCAGACATAGATCACCCAAAAGGTGAGTCTCTTAGACGCCAAGTAGCGCCCAACATGAAGAAAAGGTGGGCAGGCGGTGGTTCAAAAATAACGATAGTCAGGGATCAGCTGCTTTATGGAGAGTAAATTACCTGGCCCAGCATGTCGGGGGCGATCGGGATGGCGGGCCAGAACACGGAGTACACGGCAAAGAAGAGCATCCAGAGCGCCATGCTCCCCCAAACGGCCAGGTGGGAAAACTACGACACAAACAAGGGAAGACAAGAACAAAAAGGAAGATTAGAGAGACAAGACGAGGTCAAATAGCTCTGAATATAGCCAACCTTTCCCTCCCTCCGTCCATCCCCTGTCTTCATCTGTCTCTGTGATGTGCTGTAAGTGGACACTGTGTGAATTCCAGCGGGACCTCACTTCATTACTCCCAGACTGTTGTGTGGACAGCTGAACGGACAAAGGTGTCAGCGCCTCGCTGTCTGTCCTGCCAGTCCGTCACTCCGGCAGCGGGAACTAGCTAAATAATGTCACCGTGACAGCTGGAGCTCCTGTTTTTCCAAACTTTACCTCCACTTCTGCTGCTGGTTAAGAACTGAAAGCTGACACCTCATGTTTAGGATCATGAACAGCTTAGAAAGGTGACCAGCTGATGGAAACTTGCAAATTAGGTTGTTTCATTAAACAAACCAAACATAAACGCTACCAGGCTGAGCTGTTGCATGGTTTTGGCATCAGTGAAGCATTCTATTTAAATAGAAACAATATTTTCTACAAACGCTGGGACATGTTTATGGTTCATTCAGGCTACGACAGACAAAGAGATTTTCAGCAGATAACAGGAAGGCCAAATAACTTACTGCCAAGTTCCTCCGTTTTATCCTTTTTTTATAGCCTTCAATCGCAGCTTGTTAAAGAATATGCCGGGACTGGACATGTTGGCCAGATTCTATAAATTTCACAGTTCCATAAATAAGTACAAGGAATATTTTAGCTGGAAAATGACGAACAGAACCATATCAATCATCGGTAGTCTTCTATAACGGTTTATAAAAACCCCAAAAAGAGGAAAGTGAGTTGAATAAAACACTTTTTCCTCATGAACACAGAGGACATCTGCACTCTTTGTTAGCAATGTCAAATTCACTCCATTTCCTTCTGGTGCTTCCAACTGTAATATCAGTCTGACAGATGGTTTGGGGTGTTTTTCTGCTTCGCCATGCTCTGTTGGAGCAACTATGGTCTTCCTTTGTTCCTTTCAAGATGAATTTCTCAGAGCATATTTAGCATCCTTCTCAGCTGCTTCACAGTAAGGCCTCCAGACTCGAGGGTTAATCTGTCATCATTTGGGAAGTTTCCTAGACTCTGTTTTTGTACATATGAAATACTGCAGAAAAATAAATGAAAACACTCATGAAGTGGAGTGAAGGAAACTTCATGGAAATGCAAAAGAAGCTGCATTTAGAGAAAACCCACAAGATTTTTCTCGACTATGGAGAGAACTGACATTTAAAAATAATAATAAACTTACAAAGTCCTTTTTTATTTAGGAGCAAAATATTGCACATGTGGCTCGGTTTATTAAAGGGTGTTAATGCCCCTACCCTGGTCCAAGCGGTGGTCTCCATTCCAGCTTTCAGACAAACTGTAACAACCACATACTGCAAAAGAGAGACACAAACACCAGGAGTGGACAGGCACACAAACAAAAACAGAGAAAGAAACAGGAGAGTGTATTAGAATGCTGGCGACTGTGGAGACAATAAACATTAATGCTGTACAGTAAACTCGGCAACGTCTGTTAAAATACCCCGGACCCCCACCAGCACCTCTGTGCAAACACAGAACAGACAGGATTCCTACATAGTCCTCATATAAAAATTCCAGACTTCTCCAAGACTCCACTTTCAAGAGATTAGTCCTCCACATTCAGACAAAAACATAAAATATTAAAGTTCACAATGAATTTATGGCAGAGGAAACCAAATGGAGACAAAGCACAAAGACTGCAGGAACAGAAGGAATGAGGGAAGGAAATGAAGGAATAGAGAGGAAGGCAGGAAGGAAAGAAGGAACAGGAAGAAAGGAAACACACAGGAAAGCCAAATAAGACAAAGAGGGAGGAATCGAGGAGGATGCTTGGTGGAGTCAAAGTGTTACATTTAAACATGAAATTAACCAACTTCAGAAAGAGGAGTGGCCAAGCATCCATCAAATTATCTTTGGCTAATAAGTAAGTAGTTTTCTGCAGTGCGCCAAAAGACATTTAAACAAACGTTAGTTTTATCCGCTATGTAAAATTTTGGTCTCAGGAATTGAGGGGGAAAAAAAAGGGGCAAATTCCAGCATGTGGACCAAGTTCTTAGTTTTAAAATGAACAGAAGTCGTCCACTCACTCCATCCCTAAAGAGCAACAATTCAAATGCATCTTTGGAAGCCCAAAGTGAATATGTGACAAGTCTGCAGAAAAATAAAACCAGAAAGCTTACCGTGTAGACCATGTTTCCTGCAAACAGGTAGTCGTTTCCCTGGCCGTTACTAAACGGGGAATCTGTGGAAAACACATGTAAAACTTTGTGAACCAGAACTGGTTTTATATTATAAAAGATGTGTGTGAGCTGCTTACCGTGCTCCAACATTTTGAGTGGAAACCAAAAGAGGATAATTGAATGAATCAGTGCATTGATACAGTGCCCCCAAAACACCTGGAAAAAGGTGTGAGAAACCTTGTCAGAAACAGCCACCAGACTTCCAACACAAAGTCAACAGTTTTCTTGGAGTTGTTGAAAAGCAACTGAACACAACGAATCATCTCAACATGGACAGCGTTCCCCACATGCATGATGGTTTTTAAATAAATGTGACTCATCATCCAGTGCGACATGCATTATTTTGACTGATGTGACCTTTACTTTGGCATGACTTGTCTGGGAAATACAGTATTACGCCACTGATGCTTTTTGCATTCTCTTTGATTTTATAGAAGACAGGACCACATTTATCCAATGACTTTCCCATTACTGCTGAGAATAGACTAAAACTTTATAGTTTTTTCCCCAATCAATGGCAAAAGAATTTGCAAACTCGATGTCACTATTTTAAGCTTTTAAGCATTAAGCTTTGGCTCTCCAACAATTTAAACATCTGTTTGCTACAAAAAAGGCTATTTTATTTGTTTTCCTAAAACTATTTAATGCTTTAAAAATAGTAAATGCATAGTTTATTGTTTAGCTACATTTTTGGGGGCTAAAACAAGATACATTTTTCTTTGGACCGCAAATCCTTTTGACTTGACAAATTCGGTGACAAAAAGTTTGGATACTACCAAAATTTTGTTAGCTGCATCAAACAACAAATATTTATCTAAGTGCCTGAATGATCAGCCCTTCAAGGCGACGGCTTCAATTTCCTGCCTACTGTTCTCTTGTATTTCCCATTTTCTAGAATGTCCAGGAAACATTGACCTCTATTGCCTGATATTTGTAACTCAGGGAAACAGAATATGACAGATTAGTGCAAAAAGGAAAATATGACATTACAAAAATGCTTCAGTAACGTTTATTTTATAGGATGTGTTCCGAGTTATAGAAAAAAAATAAAAATCACTGGTGCTTTTGTTTTTTTCATTCCCAATGAATCAATGTAGTTAAACCTGTTTTCAGATCAGGATTCAATTAAATAAGAGGGAAATTTCTTTCAAAGGTTTTCACACTTACAGCATACAGGTCTTACATGTAAAAAAAGAAAATGCAACGAAAAAGCAATTTCTTATACTTAAGCACAACATTCCTTATGTGTCACCAAAAGCTGCTTTCTGTGCAGTACACACACACACACACACACACACACACACCCACACACCACACGCACGCACACAGCAGGCTAAAATGAAAGAGTTTCTTATTCCACAGCTGCGAATTTTATTAAGTATTTTTTACTTGCCTCAGATCCCAACCAAACATCCGGCATCACTCATCAAATCACAAACATCCACAACAAGCTCAATGCAGACGAGGAAAAACTGGGGCGGGGGGGAGTAAACACGTTTTCCACACGCATACCTTAGTGTTGAAGCCCTCGGCATTCTGGGTTATCCTGTAGAGCTGTGGGAAGCGGAGCATGTTCTGCTGGCTGCACGGTCGATCAAAGATCCCCAAAGTGAACGGGGGCAGCGCGGTGAATATCTGCAGAAAGCACACACATGCTTTGCTGAGCAGCCATTGTTCTTATCAGATGCTCAGTGCTAAAAAGGAATCCCATAATGTTTTTAACACAGAGGAGCCTCAAGGCATCTGCAGCCAGACGCAACGTACACACAGAGTCGCCAGGACACACACAAGCAAACTCCTATCCAGACATGCAACCATGCAGACGTCTCTGGCATGAGGACAGAGCAGCGATAAGAAGACAGAGTGTTTGAGATCCATGGAGAGATAGGCAGAGAGCAAGAGAAACGACTAAGTGAAAGTGTAAGAGCTTCTCACCACGTTGTAGAGGCCTATGCACCAGCGCTCGAAAAGGATCTGACCGGAGAAGCCATTCACAAACGCAAACCAGAGCTAGGACAGAGACAGAGGGGTGAGAGGTGACGAGAAGAGCAAGGTCTGCAAGTAAAGCTAACATTTTGTCAGAGATGATGGTGGAAACAATGCCAAGACATGGAAACCTGGACATAACCTTTGCAGAGTCATACTGCAATCCCAAAAATCCCAAAAATTTTGGAATTGTAAAGATAAATGTGAGCTCATCTTTTCTCAGGCTGGGCTCATTATAAAAAGTATCACTCATATGACTTTCACATAAATTATTGCACTTTGTTCATGTTTATTGAGCTACTTTTTCCTCATTTCCACAGGGACAGTAGTAAACTACAAATATGTGCATATCCTCAAATTAATGTCTATCTGGCTCAATATTTATTTACTATGATTAGCAGAATAAGTGAACACACTCTTAAGAGGCAGGTTTCCTTGCAAAGATTCAGCTTTTTGAGCTTTTCTCATAGTCAGAACCTTCGCTGACTCCAGTTTTCCCAGTTCCTTGGTTGCTAGAAAATTCCCAATAATTTGAGGGCACCAGTTTGGGTCAGACGGTTGAAAGTTGGAGATAGACTGATGTTCTAGCGGGACAACGATCCCCAACACACATCAAAACTGGTTTTGGATAGGACAAAGCAGGCCAACATTAAGCTTCTTGAAGGATATTGGTATTAAATAACTAATTTACCCTTTACCAACTCTGAGAAGAAAAGTGATCATAAATCAAACTAAAACAATGTGAGAACCATGTTAATGTCACTGCTTACAGATGCTACAAAAAGCCTGTGGTTCAGGTGCAACTTGGTCAGAGTTAACAAAATGTTTGAGGGTTTTTACATCCAAATCTGTATGGAAGAAAAAAAGATTAATAAAAGTCCAATAATAATGTACATGATAAATGTATGTCAACTTTTGACTGGCAGTGAAAGATTATTACAAATCGAGTTTCGCAGGCCACAAGCTGATCTGAGGTCAGATAGATGAAATTCTTGAGGTCACTGCTGGGAGCTGTGGTGTTACTGGGGGCAGACTGTGGAGCAAACAGCCAAAGGATGAAGTCACACACAAACACACCCTTCCCACTTGTTGTATCTCCTCTAAATGGACAGAGTTTATCTCTAACTTTTGGCCCAGGACACGTCACTGAACTCCCATAACGTGAGACAATTAGAGAAACGTGCATTTACTGATAAAGAACCGTGGTTAGAACCGGCGCCGGGCAACAGCCAGCGCCTCCTGTGAGGACCTGCACCTGCTGGCGTCCTTCTACAGCAGCGCGAGTTGGTGGGAGTGAGGACAGCTGACCAAGGACAGCAGTCCCCTTCATCTAATAAAGACAATCCAATCATCTTTCAGGCATTTCCCAAACCATGAACTACTTCCTGTACAATAATCCCTAGTAAAAACCCTACACCAAGTCTTTCCCTTTGCAGGGATTATTTGATTCCCAGATGATAACTACATGAAACATGTAATTCAAGTATGTGCACACACAGCAGCTGACCTCAAGGGCCAAGGTTTTGCCATGGCTGATGTAAAGACTCTTTTAAATTATATATATATATATACTGTGTGTATGTGTGGGGGTGTGTGTGTGTGTGGAAAGGAGACAGAAAGCAGACACCAGAAGGGCACCTCGTCCATCACTGTCAGCCATGTCGACAAACAGCTGCTGAATGTCTCTGTTAATGTAGCCGAGTGGGTGTGTGGGCTCTTACCTCGATAATGTAGAGGACCACATTCTTATAGAAACAGTAGAGGATGCACTTGGTGACGCGATTGTAGCTCCACGCCCCGTGGACCAAAAGGAGTTTCTCCAGATAGGAGAACTGAGAAGATGCAAACGAGAGAAAAAAATGCCTCTGAGAAATATAAGAGTTGGAGTGAAAAACTTCAGCAGAGGACGGATGAAGATGTTAAGATGGTGACCAAGACAAGAAAAGGTTTCAGCAAATAGATCCTTAAAAATCTTTAAAATGGACCTGATAAATGATAGATAAGCTACTTTAATACGGCGTCAGTATATATTGCTATTTGATCAGTATCGACATCAATATACACATCCAAAGAACTGCTAATAAACTCTAGCTGTGCACACAGCCTCTCTGTGCGATGAATTGGAAAAACTTGTTTAATGGCGCTGAATGTTTTTGAAGGACATTCAGATCTTTTTGCATGTAAAGTAGCAAAATGATCAACAGCAAGTTTTTTAATAAAACCACGCTGCTGAGATAGAAATAATAAATGTGATTTGTTCCAACCGATGCATATCTGCGGTTCAGGTTTGCATTGAGGCAGAAAGATCTTAATACTCAGTTAAGCTTTATTTATAACAACCCTCATTGTCAATACAACATTGACATTATTGAGCAGCCCTCCTCTGTATGCTTTTATAAAAGTTTATTAACTTAACCATTTTCCCCTGAACAATATTTTCCAGATGGGATCCTGCAGAAAGAGATCATCCCAAACTTTGACTTCTCCTGTTTCTCCCTTCTTAATTTGGGCCAGTTTATATTTAGATGTCAAAGACAACATACAGACTCCGCAATTCTGACTCAAAGTTGAAGGACCTCAAACCACTAAATTGTGCTGCATATTAAAGTGTTGTAATAAATACAGCAACAAATTATTTTTTTTCTATTTTTGATGGTTTGTATTTAGCCCTCACACACAGCACTGTATTGTTGAAATTCCTCAGAAAAGTCTTCATACTGAACATTTAGTCAACAAATTTCCTTTTATGTGGTAAAGAAAAGTGAAGTGATGAAACTTTGTGAAGAGGAAGGAAAACAATAAATGGTTTTCTTTCAGTATAGCTAACTGCCTTCAGCTGATTAGTAAATTGAGTTCACTTTTGCATAATTTTATTTCAGTATAAATACAATGCACTGTGTTTCTCTCTCACATAAAATGCTAATAAGATACTCTGTAGTTTGTCGTCACATCACCAAATGTGGAAAGGTTTAAGAGATATAAATACTCCTGCAAAGACTGTTAAGTAATACATTTGCTATTAGTGTCGTTTAATCACTTACAAGTTGACTTAACCTGGTCAACTTGAAGCTGGAAAACAATTGAACCAGATTGCAGTCAATGCTAGAATCCCAAAATTTGATTAAATGAATTTTGCCATATTTTTACAACAAAATACAGCTTCTTTTATATTTAGGAAACTTTTTAAAGTTATTTTAGTGACAACCTCTGACTGAACCTGATAAATGGTAGAAAAGCTACTACCATTTAAACTTTGATGAACCCATCAAAGTTTACAACTGAACTTTGATGGGTTCAGTTGTAAAGATATGCTAATGTGCTTTTTAAGGGGTTTGCATGTCTATAAGACCATTTATAAAATCTCAGTTTGGGACATCTAAGAGCACTTTGTCTTTTGCAGAACTTTAAGATCTTCAAGCCACCATATTTTTTTCAACTTTAGACCCATTAAACTTGTTGTCCTCTGCTCTTGTTGACCTCAGTGGTGGTATAATGTGCTTGTGTTTTGACTATTATTGCATTGGCTTAGTTTATACTGTAAAGGCTTGTTGAGAGCAATGTTTTCATATGGAAAACATGATACTTCACTGATCTTTGTAAGTGAAATCTCTTTTCATTCCCTCCCCTAGGGGGATGTTAAGGAGCAGGATGAGATGAAGAGAAAGTAGCCAGAACTCAGTAACTGAAGACGTTTCAAGAGCGTCAACAACTTTTACAAAAACGTGAGATAATCAAAAATATAGTCATTTCTAAGAAGAAGAAAAACTACATAAATGCTTGAAAATGTTTACTACCTTACACTTAAACACTTTGTTATTTCTACCCAGCCATTAGCTTGGTTTTAGGAAACAGCTTCACACTATACCCGTCTGCAAAGTTTTAGGTGAATTTGTGTAATCTTTGGATACCCAGGACGATAGTAGTGCTGCAGTTTTACACCATTAACAAAGCTTTCAAGCTAACTAACATTAGCTTGAAAGCTAATGTTAGTTAGCTTTTGAGTCTGAGTCATCCACTGTTTTTTCCGACGATACATCTGGTCGTAAGTAGACCCGCACTGAGAAATCAGTTGGTGACCGGAGGTTGTTAGTTGACCTGATGAATGTTTCCTCACACCAGTAAACACACAGTTCTGTGTTTATTAAATGTTGAGACATGACTGCTGTGAGAATGAGAGACCCCAGAATGATAACAGGAAGGCTTAACAGAGAACAGGAAAAGGGCTTCATTTCCCGTTTTCAACCTCTGACACAGAACTAAACGCATTTTCGAAATCTCAGTTAAGGTAAAGGTCTATACTCTCTAACAAAATACATGTGGAGACATTTTGAGTTATGTTCTTAACTCTACTTGCACTGCAGCCTTTAAAAAGAAACCAGAAATCTGCTCCCACCTGTGCGATAGAGTAGTCTGAGGAGTTGGTGGCCTGCATGCCCTCGTTGCCGCTGATTCCCACCCCAACGTGAGCCGTCTGAATCATGCCCACATCGTTCGCGCCGTCACCTATTGCCAGAGTGATGGCTTTCACATGCTTTTTCACCATGTCCACAATCTCAGACTTCTGCAGCGGAGACACTCTGCAGGGAACAGAAGGAGATTTTCTGGTTAATATTAAATGGATGAACCTGCCTGAACTGGGGATTAAATTGGAAGCTAAATGTATTTTAAAATTGAATCAGTCATTAATGCAAACAATGCCAGCAGACATGGGAGAGCAGATGACCGAGAGACTGCTGGAAACGCACCACAGTCATCAGAAGCTTTAAGCACATGCTCACTTCTCTGCTAAACAGATTTGTTGACAGTCGTCCTTGATGCATGTTTATGACTGCATGCATCTTGAGCGGGGTGTGTTCAGGGAGCTTCCAGAGGTACTCCACCCTCTTGACCCGTATCACTGATACTCGGCCTATAACCGGTTCCGTTTCTTCACTGACAAAAGAAGACAGCAGGAGGCTCAATTACAGGTGCTTCCCTGAAGGACGCTGAGGGAGGATGGCAAGGTGTCAGGCTGCATTTACTGAGCCACCGAGAAGACGACTTATGGTTACTGACAGGTTTCTATGGATGGATGGCACAAAGTACTTAACAGTCCTACATATTATTGCTTTATGCTTGGCTTTCACCAAGAAACAAAATGTAACTGGTGTCTAATCAAATTTGAGGCTCGTCGAGTTTTTGACACCAACATCTTGCAAAAGCACTATTGCCACTTCTATGATTTGAAATATTTCCACATTACTACTATGCATTTTATTAATATTTTGTGACCAGGACAAAGTATAGAGACAATGTCTTTTCAATATTTTTTTTCCAACTTAAAGTATTGCATGCATTTGTAACCAACCTCTATGAGCAAACACTTTCCAGAACAACTATTTGCTGCAGTTACAGGTGCAAGACTAAAACACAGTGCTGTTGGATAAAATAGGAGTTAGTAATATTTTCCATCTACTCTATCCATTTCTCCATCATTCCTTTCCCTGCATCTGCTGAAGGAAAGCTTCCATGGTGACTCTATGATGCTTTTATAATGTAAAGCACTTTCAACTGCCTTGTTGCTGAAATGTGCTACACAAAAAAAAAACCTTGACTTCTATGCAGCATGATGTCGCCACTACCGTGGATCACAAAGAAAACAGCTTGTGTCAAACTATAAACTATTTCTTTTTGCAATCTTTTCACTTAAGGCCAGAATTTTGGAGTGCACAAGTAAACATTATGTCAGCAGATTGTTCAACCTGAGCTATGGATCTTTGCTGCTCCTCCAGAAGCATCTCTCACCTGCTTCGCTGATCAAGGCTCCTTTATCCATTTAGGAGGGTCATGATTTGCAAGGTTAACTGTTGTGCCACATGCCCTTTCCATTTCAGAATGATGGCTTGAAAAGTGCTTTTGATTAGAGATTTCCCAATCTGATCCCAAGAAGTGGATCTATCCATTTTTCAAATGGTAGTTCTCAAATTCCCCGTTGAAATTCAGCTCCAGATCCCTCTTTTTAAGAGTGCAGTGTTTGCTTTCACATCTCTAGTGAATCATGCAGCTGTGTTGTGAATGTTTTATTTTTAAATCACAACCTGTATTTATGTGCATTCCTTGAAAAACAACAAAAACTGATTTTGCCTTGAGAGAAAGAGAAACTATATTCTTTGTTCAACAATTTACACAAAGAAGGCACCATCTTAGCAAAAAAAAGGTTTATGTCAATAATTCACTACTCATGCTAACATTTCAAATTTCTTCAGCTTCCCTCCAGAAACAAAATATAACTTGTGTATGTAAGAAACAACGGTGGGCCACCCACACTGTGTTTGCATTCTCAGAAGTTGCACCCTGGAGTGAATTGGTCTTTAAGAGTGTGTAAAAAGCCCTCTATCAGTTTCCAGTTACTTGCAGCCAAGATCTTAAGAGAGTTTCATCATGTACTATCTGAAAAATGTACAGTGAAAGCAGATCGGTCTCAAAGGATGAAACATGGCAGCAACACGATACAAGCACTGGGATTAGAGATGAAGTACAAAGGAAGTAAAGCACTTGTAATTGTAGAAGCTTTTGTTGAGCATCAAGCAGATAGATTCTACATATGTTTTATTTTTGCATGAGCTTTATTAAAATATTGAACAGAATCAGACATATATTACAGGCCTTTTGAGGAGTTGCCTACACAAGGTCTGTAAAAAAACAACAACCAGATACTAAAAGTAGCTTTCTGTTCTACAATATTAACATATAGTTTAATAGCAAATATATACGATGGCATTTGATTAAATGTTTACATTGTTGACCGTGTGTTCTATGACTTTGTATTGTTGTGTTTCTATGATGCAAAGCACATTGAAATGCTTTGTTGCTGAAATGTGCTATATAAATAAAATTTGATTTGATGCATTTGTTCATCTGTCAACTGCTTGTTTTCATGGCTGAATTTCTTAAAGAAAAATCTGAATCAACTAGTCTGTATCGGTGAATTAAATTGGAGATCAGAAATTGGCCGCAGTTCTTCAATGAGTCAAACTCTAGTAGTAACTCTAGCAGTTACTTCCCTCTCAGTCATGAATGAGAGGACGATCAAATAGCGTTAGTTAAGCTACAATATTTTCTTGAAAGACACAAAGTCTCTCTGAAAGCTACTGTTAAAAAGAAATAAGTGTGATTCCTGAAGGTTAGGTTAAAGCAAGCAAATGTGTGCGAGTCCTGTGATAACGACATTACAAAATTAGATTATAGCCAGCTGCATGAGGCGTCACATGGCCAGGGAACAAAATGAGATGATTTTTATGACTAAATTAAATTACAGGCATACTGTACGATGATCCCCTGTCCTCAGGAGGCACTTAAATGAAGCCCACGAGCTACAAAGAATCAATTTGGATCATTCTTCAGATGAGCTAAATAACCAGCTCCAAGTGGTTTCCTTGCACTCATGAAATCATGTGAAAAAGTTTGCTGTTCCAAAAACATGAACCACTTATAACCCACATCACCCAACCACCACAGGAGAGTAGCAGGAACTAAACCTCAGCTGCCTCACTTCCGAGGCCATTAAGGAAGGATGGGATCTAACTCTGCTCTCCGCTTTTCCTGTTTCTGCATCTGAAGTGCGCGCTTCTGCATCTCTTGGCCTCTGACCACAAATCTCTCTTCATCTCCGCCTCTAGCTTCCCTCTAAACACGGCCAACAGAGTCTGGGATTGTGTAAAGTGGAGCTGGGAAGATGAAAGGCTCCCGAAAGCTCTTCACGGTGGAACTGAGCAGAAAATAAGCAGCCGCTAAGTCCTCTTATAAACAAACGCACAGTGAAGTCAGGAACCCAAGCGTACCGAGCACACTCGACCCAACGGCCCCCTGAGAGCGAGAGACACACACACACACACACAACGTATTCCTTCCCATTTGATTAATCATACAGAGAAGATCATAACTCATCTCACAGACAATTTTAGTGAAATTCAAATCGAGGCCTCATCATATGCATCAATACCTCCCTCGCTGGAGAAATCTCCAAAAAATCCTGGCTCCCTTTTGAGGAGATGGGGTCTCCCTAGGGGTGCATGATAAGTCCAAGCAAACAGTTCTGTTTCATTGAGCAACTTTTTTTTAATGCAAGTTTATCTGATTGCTGGATTTTAAATTTAGCTTAACATCATTTAACCATCAACAGTAATTTTGATAAAAGGCTTCTTGTTGTTTGGCAGATTCCTTAGTGTTTAAAAATATCTTCTGTATGCAATTTGGACTAATTTGTCTTTGATCAAAGACAGCAAAGCTACAAGATAAAAACATCTACCAAATGTCACCATAATCAGATTGTTTTAAAGTAAATACAGTCACATTTTGATATCTTGTGTATTAGAAGATATAGTCAAGCTAAAATGAAACATGTTTTCCTAAATGAAAGCGCAGCATATAGTTTGTTTGCTTCATCAGAACCAATGGTGGAAGTTTGTGCAATGAAAGTTACAATCCCAGTTTTGGAGGTTTGCAAACTCAAAATCTAAAGATGGCTGCCGTTACAAATTATTGTTCAGTCAGGGATGATTTTTCCCATGTTCTTCAAAACAGCATCAAGTAAAATGAAGTAAGTCTATAAATAATTTCCCCCAAGTTGATGACCAAAAGTTACAATCATAATAAAAACATTAACTGATAACTTAGCTCAATATAATGTTTAACCTTAACATCTTAAAAAAAGTTACACAAAAGAAAATTAACTTTTTCATCAGTAGGGTCTAAAAATTGATCTTTGCCTCAGTAATGTTAGAGGACAAAAACAGTAAAAAACAAACTGCTGGAACCTAATCTCCGCTTAAGTTTCATGTTTATGAACGAAAGTGCTGCTAGCTGCTACAGGAAGTTAGCAAAAGTAAATAAATCTGTTTAAAGTTATGACATCATTTATGATTCATTAATTTTTATCATGTGAAAAACATCTTGGGTGATAATTTTAGTTATTGTCTTTAGTAGTTTTCAGTTTGTTTCTGTTTCTTTTATGGGCTGCTGGTTCAACTTGTCATGGCTAAACAATATAGTATGCTAACTTTGCGAATACACACAGACAGCATAAGTTACATTTTATAACGAGTGTATTTTGTTCTAGTGGTATAAATTAGTGTATTTCAGGAGGTTTAAAAAAAAAAGTCCTGTGGACTGACTGAAAATCACCTTTTTAGGCCAATGTGGAAGTTATTTTGGGAGATTATTATTTTAATATTAGTTTGATATTGGTGTCATTTGTGCCTGTGTAAAAGCCAGTGTTAGCACTGCAGCACAGCTAGCTCTTAAGGGAAGTTGGAAAAGCTGGAGTTTAAAGATGTATTTGATCTGGGACCTCTGTGGAGTAAAGCATGCCTGTGCATGTGGGAATCCTAACATGCAGCTTTATTGTTACAGGTAAAAAGCAAACATTAGTTTTCATAGCCTGTACAAGGCTATGAAAGGAAAAGAACCTGCTAATTGTACTTGCAAATTACAGCTAGAGATTTTTATTTATTTTTTATTAGGTACACTTGACCTCATCAGACGCAAAGAAGAGAAGAGGAGCGGACAAAAAAAGAGAAAACTGCATGCTGTTTGTAAGGCCTGTGAGACCAGAGTCCGGATCTGGCCTGGATGCAGAAGAGAGACTCTTTTACGTCCCGTCCCGTCCCTCCTGGCTACAAACACACACACACACAGAAATGCACTCAGGGAGACATGGACAAATGGAAACTCTTAACATTCAACTGGTTCTGACTGCAACATGATCAAAAGAAGGAACTCAGGAAATCAGGTGTGATGTCAGGTGTGATGTCAAATGACAGCATCCATTATATGGATATCAGCAGCAAGTTAGTGATGACATTTCAATACAGGAACATGACACGACTTTCACTGTTCTCATTCACTTTCTCTCAGGCTCTCAACAAAGAATCAAGTGATGTAGTGTAATTCAGTCAGCCTTTGTCAAAACACATAAAACTGCCATTTTACCTCCAAACCAAAGGGAAAATTTTGCTGTTGAATTTCGTAAGCCACAAAACATTAACATTTGCAACTTGAAATTGTTCTTTAAGAACATAAAAGTAACTGCACTCTATAAATGTGCAATGTTAGTTTAAGAAACTTAAGATTTTTGTTTAGACAGAAATGTGTTGATTTCGTATTTTGTCTTGTGTGTTTCTTTTATAGTGAATCTTTTTGCACGGCATCATAAAATCAAAGATTTAAAATACTAACATTGTGGAAAGTAGGAACCAGATGTTCACTGGGTTTGTAAAAAAGGGATGAAAACCAATGGTTTTGTAAAATAATAATAAGGGAACTCCCCAACACACACATTGAATAAGTGAACTTCATTTGAAGACACAGATTTGCATTTCTTACCTTTATGTTATCATAATGCAATAAAACCAGATTTTTAAAACCATTTTTCTTCACTTTTTAAGAAGAATCCCCTTCAGTGATTTTGCTTTCAATCCTTCTTTCCCCTTTTTAAAGGTTTAAAAGATTTTGTATGATAAATGCACAATAAATGATGTATGATTCCTCCCTACCTGCAACAGATTACAGCTTTGCAGGACAGCGCCAAGTCAAGGAAGGCCTGGCGGAGCTCGAAGGACAGAGCGTATTTGAGAGTTTGGCCATCAATGATCAGTGCAAGTTCATTTTCTTTTCTCAGAGAGTCGCCCAGGGAGGAACAGTGGGTAGTGAGGGTGGCACGAGTGGCCTGCAGGAAGACAAATGCACAGAGGAGAAGATGCAAGTTATAATTTTTTAACATTACCAAGATCTCATGTCAGAAGAAAACAGATGCAAACCTTAATAAGATTACACCAGGAAATGCTGTTGGCGTTAAAATTATAAATCTCTAACCATAAATCTAAATCTTGCCACAAAAACTCTTTGTAAACTAAATCTGATTAAAAATGTTTCCTCCTTTCCTGCACTGAGGCACCGGATGTTTCAAACCACCACATTTCTCTTTTCCATGTTTTCTTATGTGGACATTGTTGTCTTACAAAGTGATGAAAATGCAAATCACGCACATCAAAACACACAACCTGGTTTGCTGAAAAGTCAGAGCCACAAGCAGGTAAATGGAATCCATGTGTGCTTGGTTGCACGGTCGGCTTTTATCTGGGGAAACAATTTGCTTCTGTATACCCCGAAAACAATTAAAAATGCCAATATAAAGTTCACAGTTGTTTCAGGCATCCTAATACAACGTGCAGATGCTGCCAGGTCCTGATGGTACGTTTAATCGGTCCATAAAAATCCCAAATCCTTCCTTTAAGCGCTCCAGCACATGATAGCAAGAGAAAAATGAGCAAAAAACTGAAGGAAAGTTTAAAAGTGAGCGGAACCAGTGTATAAGGGTGAAATTTCTCCTTCACAAGTAGCAGCAAAAGGTACATGTGCACCCGTGCGTGCGCATGTGTGTGTGAATGCCAGGTCGCCGACAGCGCAGACGTTTGGGGCTCTTTTGATTGAGATCTTGATAATGGAGGAACAGGGATTAATAGAGAAAACAAACATCCAGCAGAGGTGTAATGAACTCCATGTGGGGAAGCAGACACGCTACAAGCCTGACCACACACACACACACACACATGCACCCCCACACACACCTGAATTAGTTATATCCACCGACTCAAATCCTTATTTAGTTTCGAAGTCCTTTGGACTTCAAATAGACTTTAGCTGATTAAAGGGAAACTAAGATTTAAAAGATAAATTCAGGTTAAAATAAGTGAAATAGTACCAGTCAAGCAGACAGAACAAGGAAAATGTTTGCTACATCAGCAAAAAACTTTGCAACCTAACCAGTTTAGTTTTTTGAGCACATGAGAACATTTAAAATGCATGTTTTCTCTAAAAACGATTGTCTATGACAGCACGAACAAAAATAATTAGTGAACAGTGCCTTGCATAAGAGGTCATTCCTGCTGAATTGGATTAACCAGTCATTTTATTTATCCTTAAATGAGATGCAGAAGATTGCCTTCAGAAGCTCCCCACTTAGTAAACAGAGTGCACCTGTGTGCAACATATGTAATCAATATAGCAGTTCTACGAAGGGGTCAAAAACTTGCTAGAAGACATTATTGAACAAATCTGCACTGCACAAATCTGGGCTCTTAGGAAGAGCAGCAATGAGAAGGTAAGTGTTGAAAGGCAGCCATATACAAAGTCCTTTTTGTAGTTTCCCAGAACAAAACATAACTGAACTTTTTGGTTTACAAGAAAAAGATTGCATGGGGCAGAAAACAAACAAAAAAATGTACACCCCTGCACTTTGTACTGTGATGCTATGGGGTTTCTTCAACATGGACAATGTAGTTGATGATAAGCTAGATGGAACCAAGCACAGGGCAAAATTGGAAGAAAACATTCAGCAGGACATTCAGCAGTAAAGACAAAATTCTCAGAGCTACATTGGTTGGACCAAAACACATTCATGTACTAGAATGTCCTAGACAAAGTCCAGACCTAAAGCAAAATTAAAATCTAAACAAAACACAGAGACTAATCTTTAGCTGTTTTGTAATTAAGAACGTGCACAAATGTTTTTTCTTGGTTTTACAAAGCATTGACTCAAGCAAGTTGAACATAAAAATATGTCAAACTTTTAGGATTTTTGTATTTATTTTCACAACCGTGCATCTTTTCCTTCCACTTTAAAATTATGCCGTACTTTGTGTTAGTCTATTGAATAAAATCTTTTTAAAAATGCACTAAAGTTTGTTGTTGCAACACCTTTAAAAAAAAATAAAAGAAAGAAAAACATCTCAAGACGTTAAACAGCAAACATTAGTACAACATCAAAAATTAGAGAAACCAGCAACCCACAGAGAGATGACCCTCCTGCCTGCATAGCATGCAAAAGACATGAATGTATCAAACGCAACCACATGAACAAAGCAGCTGCTCTTCTTCCTGCCAAATAGCGATGCACACGTGCATGCCCTCCCTCCGCAAACTCACACACACTCAGGTCCCTTCCCTTCCCTAAAAAAATTCCTTCCTCTTGTTTTCTCAGCAAGAGCCCCCGGGCTGTGTGTTTTTCCTTTGAATGCCTGAATTCCTGTTTACCTTCACCTTTTTGCCCAAAACAAGGAAGAGGAAAACAAAAACATAATGAAAGGATTAAAGGTTGTCAGAGTTCTCAGACTCAAAACCTTGGTGCTTATGAGTATGTGCGCTTTAGTTTTAAGGTCTTTTACACCCAAGGTTTGATCATGTTTAGCTAGAAGAGAGTCCATTCCATCATATTTAATTCACTAATAAGTTGTGCTTTAAAGTATGATGGCTGATCTGAATGCAGACACAGAGGCGCAGAAATGGCCTCCTGTAGCTGCCACTGGGCCCTAATGCTCTACTGTAACCTGTCGCAGCAGGTTCAGACAAAGCTAGAGCGGCAGCTAAGATAACCCAAGATAATAACCAGGATAAACCTGCGGAGAGCTACGAGGATTTAAAGTGTAACTACAGTTTGAACAATGGTTGGCTTTTGCAACCACACACCAAGTCCAGACCAACCCAGGAAAACTGTCTAAACATAAAGAATAGCTCACAATGGTCCACTACGGTCTGTTAGTACTTAAACAGAAACGCTGACACAAGAAAGAGAAAAGGTTTCCTTCTTTCTCACGCCAAATTACCTTCTATTTCTGGAAAATATGTTTGGGGATAAAAAAAAAAAATTTAAAGTCTTATTTTTTTAATTGCAACAATAGCAACATGACTGATCTCATTAGTAGACATTTCTGCTTCCAAACTAAATGTTTATGTTTCATATGCATCTGGTCTGGACGTGAGCGGAGAGTCTCAGGACCACAGACACAAACACTGAGGCTCAACTAGCAGACAGCATTCACAGGCCAGACAGCATGGATGTTTTTTTCAGGTTTATATCTGGGTCAGAAACTGGGTGGTGTATGGAGGCAAGCTGAGGCGTCCCAGGTCACACTGTTACTTCGTTTCAAAAGAAAGGAGCAATAAAATTAAAAACAACCAATCCAAACATATTTAACTAACAGGATCTTTTGCTTATTTTCAAATCATGTAAAAGGTAAAACTCTATGCAACATTTAAATGCTCAACATTCCATTTTTAATTCACAGGATTTAAAATGATACCAGTCTATCTGCACTTTGCAGATAGCCACAACTCTTCCCGGAAGGCTTTCTACAAGAATTAGGAGTGTATTCACGGGAATGTTCCTCCAGAAGTGCATTTATAACATGAAATGTCTCACTGCTGTAGCGCTAGTTCGTCCCTGAAAAGTATCTGAATCAAGGACTCACACCAGTCAGACCTGAAATTGTCAGCAACTTTGTCTCTGAGCTTCATAGTGATTTCATAACTTAGTCTTTCTGATGTTTGCTAAAGCTCTACTTCACAGAAGACTCAAGTCTTCTGAAAGCTACAATGGATTCCATTGATTGGCATCAGTGTGAAAGAGGGGTGGAAAGAAATGCACACGATTACATTTCAGATTTGAGACTATAAAAGTAATGTGGAAAACTAATGTGCAGAATTTTTCTTCCACTACATTAAAACTTAAGTGTCACACACAAAAAAAAGAAAATCATAAAATACATTGAAGCTTGTGCCTGTAACAGGACAAAATGTGCAAAGGTTCAAAGGGCTTGGAAATTTTTGGAAAGTAATGTATCTGTGACATGTGGAAAGACAGACATGGACTGGTGACCAGACAAGCCTTGAAGAAAAAACTGCAGAGTTGGGGGAGGCGGACAAGGACACGCTCATTTTAACAGTGCAGATTCTGTCACCAGTGAGATGCAATATACCGTTTAATTATCAGACGATGCATCTGTGCAAACAACCCACATCCTCCGCAGCCGGGGTCACACAGGAGGACTTCAGCTGTGAGAACAGCAGCAGTTACAAGCTGGAGCACACACTGCAAAGCTATGTGTGTGTGTGTGGGTGTGTGTGTGTGTGTGTGTGTGTGCGCATAAAGAAGATGAATGGGCAGAAGAAAGCCGGTGTTTGTTTAAGGATTGCACTGCGGGCAGCGTGATGAGCGCCTGGCGATTGTGGGAAAGTTTGATGGGACGTTTGTTCTACACGTTTATCAAGCTGATCAGGAGGGCCCAGTGCCACTTGGTCTTGGGTAAACAGTGGGTGAAGTTAAGCAGAGATGGGAAACACCAAAAAGCAACATGTGTCTGCTTCTGAGATTTTAAGTTTTAAACAACTTCAAGAGGAGCAGGGCGACGATTTGTGCAGGTCTGTGTGTGGCGGCTGATCTGAAGGTGACAGGTGGCACATGTCACGGCGTCAGTGCTCGCAAACCATTTACCCAGGAGGCATTGGTCTCGGGGTTTGTTTTGGTGAGGAGGAGCACCAAAAGGAGATCGTGTTACCGCTCATTCATCGCCCTAAAATGGGCTGGTAAAAAGCCCCACACTCTACCTTTCTCCAGATTGTCCAGCTCATGGATGGAGCCACATAAACAGTCCCCACAGCTTTATTCACAAACCCACTCCTGTGTCTCCAAAAAGGATAAACACACATATACTGTTCCCGTTTTCTGCTCTTAAGTCTACCTTTTCCTGCCACAAAGCACCCCGGGTGTGTGGTCGCTTCCTGAGCATAAAGAGCGTGCTGACAGATGTGGAGGTAGCGGCGTGAGGAGGATCACACACCAGACAGCACACTGATAACTACCACCAAGACCTTTTTTGATGCATAAATGTCGGCTGTAATAATATTTTGGATGCCATGCATGAATTTTGTTTTTCCATCGATACATTTCACCATAATGATGAAGACCAAAGCAAGAAAAATGTGGAATCTCAAGTAATGTCCTAGTCTATGTTTCTACTCCAATATGCAAAATAAAGGTTCAGGTTATGAATGCAAATATTAGAAATTATCTTTAAAACTTAAGATTTTACAAAATATTTTTTTATATTCTTATATTTTTGGTGTTTGAAAATATGAGGGATAAGACAGGATAAGACAGTAGAGGTGTGTAGAAAATATGCATTGCTTCACACCGTCACAGTGTACGATGATGACAGATTTGGATAAAAACAGTGACAAATAATTTTTTTTCTCATTGCTTTTGAGTTTGCATTATTTCAAATTTTTAGTTTAAGTGAAAAGGTAGATTCTCTAGTTGGAATAAATATATTTGTAGGTTCAATTCATGACAGAAAACATTCTAATAGCGACAGACTAGAATTAGAGCCGTGCTTTTGTGGTGTTCTTTAGATTTGACTTGTTTGTTAAATGAGCTTATTTAAGTCATCATTAGGTAGGGCTTAATGTATTTAATAATAGAATTAGCTTAGAATAATCTAGAGGTGGATGTTAATTTTAATTCCAAGATATATCAGCAAATCTCTTGCTTCGTTTGTTTGCAATAATGATTTACCCAATCGACAGGAGAATATTTCCTCCTTCAGACTAATTTTCACTTTATCTTAATTTAACATAGCCTACTGAAGATACAGACAAATCTGTGAAGTCCAATTTAATCATGAAGGCAAAATCCATCCATAAAAGAAAAATATGAACAGTGGGCTTCAGACGTGCTTTTTCCTTGATCTTTAAAAAAAAAAAAAAAAAAAAAACACTGACACACACAACTCCAAAACATCACCAGCGAAGCTACAGTGCCTGATACAAATGGGAGCTAAAGGTCAACCTCGAGGAGAGATTTTGATAAGCAGCTTCTGTTTTCACTCATGTGCAGTTTCGGCCTTCAAACAGGCCCACATGCGTACAGAAAGCGGAGCTCGTGTGAGTTATTTTAAGTGAACGGCAGACAAGTGTTAAGCTGAGGATGGCATGGCTTTCATCTGCATCACGCACATCAAGAGCTCTCTGAAGTCATCCTGATACACTGGAGGGATTAACACCACATGCATGTTTCTTCTGCTGCAGTTTAAAGCTACAATTTCTAAGAAATCTTTTCCAGCTTCCTCAAGTCAAAACGTAAAAGGTTAATGCAAAGTCCACTCAAAGCACATCATTGAGGTTTTCTGAGTCTCATCCGACTTCTCATCTCAAATTTCCAGCTGCTCTGGGTAAAATACATCCAAGAAAAAACCTTCACCTTCTCAGCTCAATGAAACTTCCCACAGACCTTTGTTTATGCCGCCTCATCTGCAGACAGCACCATTTATCCTGCTTCATGTAAAGTCACTCAGGCATTCAGGATTTTTCTTCTTATATATGAAAACATTTTTCTTTGCGAAAGATTAGAGTGCTTTCCCTGCTCACATGTACGCGCAAAACATACTTAGACCTTTTCTCATGAGCAGTCGGGCCAGCAATCTCTGTTGAAAGTGGCAAAAATAAAGAACAGGGAAAAAAAATATTTGCAATCCACCATCTATTTGAGGGAATTTGTCCCCCTCCACATCAACCATTAACCACACAGCAAACGTCAAACTAGTCACACATAGCAGACCTCTAGAAAAAAAAAAGTAATAATTTGATCAGATTAGAGCAGACACTGTGTTCGCCGTCACCCGTTTAGCATAAACTGCAGGGTCTACAGCACCATATTTGCTCTAAACCTAAAATATGCACCCTGTCCGACATAATTTACTCAGCTTTTAAATGGCCTTGCATGCCATCTGAATTCACAATGTCTGGAAACCTCAGGGTTTGGCTTGGAGCATCACTTTGATAAAGTGAGAAATCTCACAAGTGCTCCATTTATCTGTCATAATGCAAACATTTTAAAGTGATGGCAAGTACCAGTGTGCAGTTAAAAGTGTAATCATGAACAAATTAAAGTCTTTTTACACCGCTCTCAAATTAGGTCCCCTGTTAACCATATAAAGGGCTCACGCTGACCATGCGCCACAGTAATGCAATTATTCTACGAGCTAACAGTCCAGGACGCCCACCAACCGAGGCGCTGAAGCATGAAAATTACAAACCAAGCATAGACGACCTCTCTTTTTAGCTTTATGGCACACTTTGGGCCCACAAACTGATATTCATGCACATAATAATGCCTTAGTACAGAAAAAAAAAAAGCTGCAACCTCATTTTTGTGACTAACCGACAAGACAATGTCAACAGGAAATTTACAAAACCATAGTACATTTTTAAAAGCAGCGTCCCAATCGTTTGACTTTTAGAGACTTTCTGCTCTCCTGCCCAATTCAAATGATCAAATAGATCCTATTGGACTAAAACTTTTACTTCAGCCAAAAAAAAAGCACAATTTACGAAACTGTTAATATAATAATGGAAAATACTCATGACCCACTATAAAAGCACGTTTACTCTCGATTAAACAGCATTATCAGCAGCCTCCATAGCCAATATATTCCATTGATTTATTTGTAGATGCTTTTCTAATGCCTTTACCAAAACAATTTGTTACTATATGTAATTTTTTTCAAAGAGGGCACTATTGCATACTTCTCAGGTACATTGTGCAATTTAGTTGTTATAAAATGGCTTTAAATAAACAACTTAAAAGAATTGAAATTGGGCCTCTGCCTCTTTAAGAAGCTCTTACTCTTTCTGATACTCCACCTTCAAAACATTACCCCCATCACCACCACAACAAATGTTGTGCATTGTCCTGTTCACAACTGCTTTATGGAAGCAGGCGGTGCTTCGTGAGAGCAACAGGGGATTCAAGAATTTTTCAAACATGCATGAAAAAGTCATGCATGGTGAGACAAGACTCCAGATATGTTTTTTGAAACAAGTCAATTTTACAGCCCCTTTAAATGGATCTGAAAAACCCCAGACTTGAACCACTGCTTTACATTACTTTTACTTTATTACATGATTAAATCAGAGAGCACTAGATAAAATGGAACGTCCAACAACCACGCACTCCTCTGGAAATGAGCAGTTTGTTTTCAACAGAGCCGTTTATGGACTACTTATTGTTGTAACCATTTGGGCATATAATCATTTTAGCGAGTCTGTTCAGCAGTTTGTTCCTTAATAGATCAAATAGTAAAAGCTCCTCAAGCAATGACTCATTTGCTCCCAATGTGGATAGGATGACAGGCCTGTAGAAAGAGTCAGCTCAAGGATAAAAAGTAAGTTGTGTTTATATTCTTAAAAGCACAAGAGCTGAACTTTTCTGCAGCCCAACGTCTTATTAAACAAAAGGCAAACAAGTGAGATTTTTAACCCATGAAACATGAATGCAAGGAAAACATAGATTAAGTTAAGAAGGATGAGTCAATCTCAAGAAAAGCCCTTTTACTTTAATGGTAACCCTAAAAAAGTAAACAATCTTCACACAGTGATTAGACAAAAAAGTGTGATATTTTAGTGATCATCATCCATTTTCACCAAAGGGGACATCAGAGACTTTAATTGCTTCCACCTGGAAACATACATAAACCCACCTACCAATCTGACTGCAGACCACACCCCAGTTCTCACGGTAACCTGGTTAAAACACCCCACCGCATAACTTCCTCCCTTGGGAGCATGGACAAAAAAAGAAAGAAAAAACCCCCAGGGCTGAACAAAGTGATGCAGGCTCAGGAGGCTGTCAGGAAGAAGAGGAGGAAGGTTTACTCACATCAAGCGAGTCCTCGTTGACAATGATGAGGGACATGCCGTGTGTCACCAGGCGACAGGAGTAACCTGAGAAAACAATACACCAGACGGGAGAGAGTGGAGGATGGGAGAGAGATTGGGTTTACTCAAATACAAAAAAGACTGTCACTCAAACCTGCTCAACCTCTGACCAAATGACAGTGTAATAATCTGATGTCACGGTAAAAAGAAAGCACACCATCTAGAAATTGAAGAATTTTATGTCGAGATAAATCAGAGGTGGCCCCAATTGCCGACTTCTAACTTCACGGTTCTTAGAAAATCTAACTTTTTTCTTATCAGTGAATGTGGCAGACTAAATGCTAAACGATCAGAAAACACAACCTGGAAGTGTTAGTCGTCTGCATCTCATGCAGGGGTCAATTTTTACATACAGATTGTTTTCGTTTCCTTAAGTCTGGTTTGATTTTTAATTTCATGGTCTGCTTAGCGCCTCACAACTCATACATCAAGTTTATTAACATTTGTCAATAAACTGAAGGTTAAATTGGTTTCGGGTTTCAATTAGTAGAGGAAAATCGTCCTTGTACTGGTGGACGATTGCCACCAGTTAGCACTGTGACTTCTACGACAACCAAGAAGCTACATTTAGATATAAACAATCATTGCTAATTCTAGACACTGTCGTATTCAATTTAAAATCATACACAGGCTTCATTACTGTAAGGCGAAGTTACATAAAATTTTCCCCAACAAATCCCCACTCTGACAAATGCCATGTTGAAGAAGCCACACTTCTCCATTCTTACTTCTTATGTACAAAACTAACCCCATTTTGGTCTGGCATATTCAAAACTTTGTCAGATATGTTCCATACAGAGCTGAGGCTGGACCCACTTCTGATTGTACTCGGAGTTTCGGATCGGCTTTCTTAATTTAATAAATGCCAACAACAATTATTATCTTATGCCTTTATCATAGCACAAAAACTAGTGTTGATGTTGTGGAAAAAGGCAGAGGTTCCATCTGTTAAGTTGTGGCTTCCCACAGGCTCTCTCATTTGGAAATAATTCGGTTCTCTTTAGCAAATAAATTAAAGCGATTCAATAAAACTTGGCAACCCCTTCGACAATATATTGATAACTCTATTTGAAATGGATTTAATTTGAACCTCGGTGTGATAAGATACAAGTCCTGCGGAAAGGGAGGTGGGTGGGTCATGGGAATGTTCTTGTTTATTTATGTAACTTCTGTTTTGTTTTTGTATTGTCGTATGTTCACATAAGGAAAATGAGGACAAATTTGTATTGTTGACGTTTCAATGACCGAAGCTACATTCAGCTGGAGCACAAATATACTGTCTTAAAATAATTTGGTGTTAGAGGCCTAAAGGGTTGCATAAATGCTCACTTCTAGAATACATGCCACTTAAGAACCCTATAAACTGTAGTTTGCTTCAGTTTGTTGCACCTTAAACTAAGGGGGATTTTTTTTTCAACATCAAGAAAGATAGTTATGCTATGATCCTCCCAAACATGTGTTCCTGCAGTCAGATTTAATGCCTCCAGCAGAAATATCTCCTGCTCCTTACTCTGAAACCTGCTTACAAATCTCTCTGGAGCAAATTCTATGAGGACAATGGTCATAATATTTTACTACCAGGCAGAATTGCTACTTCGTTCCAAGAGAAGACAAAGAAAAATATGCTAGCAGAGAAATTCTGTCCTAGAGTGTAGGAGTCATCTCTAAAGAGGAAGTTGATTTTGTCTCAGGAGTCGAGAGGTAGAAATTATGTCCCACCTGAGATGAGTGGGCTGTAAAAAATAAAATAAAAAAAATTGAGAGCAGCCATTTGTTTGGCTGCTGACTTTACTTCATAGCTTATATGAATATAATACATAATATAATATAAGCAGATGACATTTCTGTGTCTAAACACAAAAAGAAATCTGTCCACAAAAGTGAAGGTGTACAGATATGCACAATACTATGCTTGACTCTTAATATGAACCATCAGAACGGATATGGGCAACTTTTGATGCATTTGATATGCATGGAGGCCATATTGGACCCTAAACTCAAAACTGTTTGATAAGTTCAGACTTTCTTAATTGGAATATGTTTAATTTTAATCAGGAAAGTCTTTAAAAAATATAATTTGAGTACAAACAGGACGCACCTTTAAAGTGCAGGATTCAATCAGGAGAACATGTTTGAATAAGAGGCTTCATATCAGAGCACCGAAGCAAAGCATTTGTGCAACAAATATTGTATGCACTTAACAGAGCAGTACAATAAAGTGAAATTAAGGAATCACACTTATAATCTTAAAACTTGTTTTTGTAAGAAAAAAAATTCTCATAAAGCTCCAACCAAAGGTCCCAAGTCAAAAAGTTGAGTTTTTATTTTGCTCCAGGTCTGCCAGACTTTCCCAAAGTATTAGAAACCAGTTTAGAGCAATATTGATTTAGGCTTTCTTAAGGTTTTGAAAAGTAACTTGTCACTTTTTTCAATCATATTCAGTCCACTATTTGACCATTTTTAGATAAATGTTTATTTTGTTAAAGCCAACAAAGTCTGACTTAACCTTCAGATATGTTTTCCCACCCTACATAGGCCTTTCTGGCCTCCACTTGTCCATTCATCAAATTTCTTTAGCGTGCCCTCAATATGAGGTCAGATACAAGCACTAAACAGAAAAGAGTGAAAAAGTCTGGCTTCTTGGAATTAAAAGAAATTATGACTTTAGTTTTGTCGCACTGTGTCTTTATTCAATCGTTTTCCCTCACCTATATTAATGGCCGTCTCTTGCTTGTCTCCTGTGAGCACCCAGATCTTGATCCCTGCCCTCATCAGCGTGGCGATTGTGTCTGGGACGCCGGCCTGGAGGCGATCCTCTATGGCTGTGGCTCCAAGCAGCATTAAGTTCTGTTGGCAAAACGCACAGAGCCAGAGGTAATTCTAGGAAAATGAACCCGTAATGGCATTAAAAAAAAAAAAAAGAAAGTTAATGAAGTTATAAGAAATCATATTAAGACTGATTTCAGCCAGACATCAGGTCCTTGTAAATGTGAACGATTCTGACAACACCCCACATGACTAATTTGAGGATGACGGCGATGCCAGACAGTTCAACTTTGAGTCGAGAAACCATCTAGCCAAGAGGTAACTCATTACCCTTTCCCATGCTAGCTTAAATTTGTTCAATGTTTAAATGCTTGTGTGCCCTCATTAGACATCCACACAGACACACAACTTAACACGACTGTGTTGTTGACTCCGGTTTTATGGGGCTTTTGGCACGCCAGTGCAGGTAATTACCCTTGTGGTCTCGCAGTCAGAGGTTTCCTCCTCCTCCTGCTGCTGCTGCTTCCTCTTTTTTTTTTCTTCTCACATACTTTTCTCACCTCAGCTCTCTCTGCCAAATCAGTTGGCTCTATTAGTTCAGCTCTCTGATGAATCTCCCGTTTGGTTCTTAACCAGATAATGTCATCTGTGATAGACGTGAAACGCACTGCTGCACCATAAAGCAAAACGAACACGATGAAGAAATGGAAACGCTTTAAAAATTGTTAATCTGTGCATTACATTAAAGATGTAACAAGTCAGTAGATCCACTCTGCCACCTGCTGGCAACCAAACTCCACAGTCCATAAATGCTTTGGCTTCATATGTCAAGTCTTACCCAGGTGAAAACATTTCAGTTCAAAATTCTTTAACGTTTTCTGTGTTTTCCCCAAATATTAAAATAGAATCTACACATTCAATGCCAAAGTGGAGTTCTAGTTACATTTTGGATTGTTATAATCACAAACTTCAATGTATTTTTAATGTGATCGACCTGGGGTGCCATTATTAACCTTAAAACATCTTGATGGAAAACATGTTGCAGCAAGCACAGATGTAGCCAATATAATACTTAAGCAGTTATAATACAAGATTTGCAGAACAGTAGTGGGAGATCAACAGCATTCAAACACAATAGAATAAAATTAAATACCTTTTCCAGTAGTTCGTAACATTCCTCTAGTTTCTGAGTGCGGTCTTTAAGTTCAGTGCTGACACGATTGTATTCCTTCAACCACTCCTGATAGGCGCCTTCCTCCAGGTCTACATAGGCAAAACAGAGTGTCCTCAGACCTGAAGGAATAAAACAAGGAGAGGCTGATCAAAAACACACTAAAAGTAGATAAAACTGCTGCTGTTTTCAGGTTAATTTGATAATGCACTTCGTGGGTTTTTGTGCATTCAAAAGCACAAAAACACAAAAGGGAAACTGGGTTTAAATCTAATTTATGGGGAAGATTTGGATTGAATATTTTTTTTCAAAAGCTGTATTCCTGAATTTGTGCAATCACTGAAGTAAAAGCCAAATAGCAAATTTACAGCAGGGACATTTAATGCTCTTGTTTTCCAAAGGATTATTTTGACAAGTGCTTACAGAAAGGTATGTTTTAAAAAATATTGAAAGATTTCATCAGTCACCTTTTACTCCACCTTGTATGTTTGCCATTATACCAGATTACAGATGGAACTCTTCCTGAAAGTCCCTGCAATTGTTTTTACACCAGATTTAGAAGAAATCACATCTAATTCAAGCAAATCCTATCCAGAAAAAACACTTGTGCCAATAAGATGACTCACTCTATATTTAAAAAGGAGGTGAAGCAGATAGAGAAAATACTTGCTAAATCTTATTTACTTAATTATATTAAACTAATTGCTAAAAATAATATTCTCAATTCTACAAATCATGTTTTAAAATATTGCAATACAGTAACAGATTTTCTTGGATTAGAGCTGATGCAAGAATGAAAAAAGAAAATTGTTTTTTTAAGTTTAAACAAGAATTGGACCTCTGAGCCCATTCTCCACTTAAATATTTTAGCTGATAGTGCTGCAGTTTATTTTCTCCATTGAATGCACGCATGAAGACATCTGCTGTTCTTTCAGTGGGTAAATAATACCTTCAGTAGCAAACTGCTCCAGGTGAGCAACGGTTAGATCTTTATACTGAGATGCTTCTGTAAGTCGTTCAAAGATGACATTATCCTGAAAAAAAAAACAAATAAATAAAAATTTCAACCCCAATTCAAGATTACTGACAGAATGATGATGACAATCTGATGAACTTACAGCTCCTTTACAGTAAAGCCGCAGCGTCCCAGTGGGCGTCCTCACCACCACCGACATGCGTTTGCGATTACTGTGGAAGAGGCCGGTGTAGTTTTAATGGAATGTCACAACACGATTATTTACAAGGACATTTCAGGGAGGATTACCTGGAGAACTCCAGTACGTTCAGAAGTTCATAGGTCATTTCCTTTCCTCTCTGGAACACAGAAAGCTTGTTAACTTATACAAAAAAAAATGAAAGAAAATAAATAAATACAGCTGCGTTTTACATTTTTGGTGAAACGGTCCATACTTGTAAAATCATGTAGGCTTTCCAAAAGCTGAATAAACATTTTCTTTAATAGATATCTAAAAAGTGTTAATTTTTATTTACTCATTCATCCTCCTAGATTTTCTGTACATCCTGAAAAAGCATTCCCACTGAATAATGCTGGCACTACCATAAAGTGGATGTCATGTTGAAGGGTAATATTCGGTGTTGGTTTTCTGCCACAAACAATATTTTGCAAGTCGTCCAAAACATCTAGTTTTTCCCTCATCCAATGAAATCACCTTGCCATGTCTTGCACACAGCAAGTTATGAATGTCTAAGCAAAATCCCAGCTCAGATTTACCACACAAGCTTACAGCATCGATGATGACCGAATGAGGGGTCCTGGCTGTGAAGACGAAGCCGAGTCCTTTGGCGGCTTTGACCAGGGCTCCTTCGTCCGGTGATGAGGCCTGGTAAATTATCTGGTCATCCTCCCTCTCCGGTACGACGGTGTGGCACACCGCCATCATGGTCAGGAACTCACAGATCTGAGGTGATGTCGGCTAAAAACACGCAAAAGATTGGAAACAATAAGAACATTCACTTCAACCTTTTAATTTAGATTGAATCTAAAAACACAAGAAAAACATTTAGGACACCCACATGATTCTTTTCAATGTTTTGAATGAGACTCGGATCGTCAAACTCTGTGGAGTTATGGCTGTTGGACGGCAGGTTACTGAGAGACAAAAACATGTTTCAGTTGTCAGACAGTAACTGATGGATTCATAGAGTAAAGGCATTGTTTAATGCTGTATTTAAAGCAAGCAGGCACACAGTTAATCATTTACTCGATGTGCAAAACAGAATTGGGAAGCTTTGGAGGCGACTCACCTGAAGTCCTCCATTGAACGATCACAGTCAAGATCAGGGAAGTGGCTGCAGTAATGAACGAGGTTGAATCGGGAAGGGAATCAGGTCAAAAACAGGTGATTAGTTGATTAGTTCCTTTGATTAAACATGCAAAAGTACAATGGGCTCAGCCTTAATTGGGTTAGTCTGCTACATAATGTAGCGACTGAAACAGCAGAAGCATGTTTAGCAGCATTCTGAGCTCATATTCTCTTATCAGGATCCTCGTTTTACAGGTAAACTTGGGATGTAAAAGAGGTGTTTAAATAAAGGATGACCGACCCGTATGTGATTCCTGCAATGGTACACTTCTTAAAGTGCATGATGTTACACGTGAGCGTTCCCGTCTTGTCAGAAAAGAGGTATTTCACCTGTAAGAGACAGAGATGGCCTAATGTAATGTGCCACTCTTAGTTCTGAAGTCAGTTGTTGAGGATGAGCAACTGACCTGGCCCAGCTCTTCATTGAGATTGGATGTTCGCGCCATGGCCGGCGTGTCTGTCTCTGAGTAGTACATCTCAACGTCCTGAGAAGATAATAACATAGCAGGAATGCAGCAGGAGACTGAAACCTGCTGCTCCGAAGTGGCTCTTTGGACTTTCCACAATGGCTCTTTAAAACTTCAGCTAAAAATTGTACAGAATTACCGTAACTAATGTTTTTTGCAGCTATATTAACAAATGCAGGTTTTTAACCTTTTTTTTTATTTTTTTTTTTTAGTTCTTGTATTATTTGCACTGAATGTCCACAAAACATGAGACTGAAAGATCCAGTTTTGTTTATTTCACTTTATCTTAAATCCTAAAAATAGAAGTAAAATGTTGGTTCTTTAAAAATGACAAGAAACTTTCTAAAGTAGATACTATAAAAGAACATCTACTAAGTGTAGATACTCTACAGTAAAAAGAGTATCTACTAAAGTAGACAAAACATCTTGTCTTTCTTCAAAACATTTTGGGACATTTGCAGCTATAAAGTTTTATTTGGTTGTCCTGCAAGCAAAATGGCTTATGTACTTGACCCCTGGTGTAGCAAATAAAATCCCACTAAAATAACATTGAAAATTTTGATTTTAACAAGTTAAGCGGTTATAAAATCCATATGACTCATACCCAGTTGATGAAGAGGGCTTGTGTGAACTTCACCACCTCCAGGGTAACTAGCAGGCTGATGGGGATCAGGTTGTTGTAGAGGATGATGAACGTCAGCAGGTTGTATGCAAAGTTAAGAGAGATGTCATCTGGAGGAAAACAAAAACCCTTTAAAGCAAAGCATGTGCATTTCTGTGGTTTTTCATGCACTAAAAGCTTGCAATGTGTGGCCAGTATGCGTGTGCTCTCACCGGCCCGCGACAGGTACCAGCAAGCCGCATCTGTGTGCTCCCTATTCCAGATGGCGGCGCCCACTGAGCTGACTAGCGCCATGACCAGCAGGATGCCGAACAGGACCAGGATCTGCATGTTGGTCACCCGCTCCACGTTCGAGCGCTTCAGCGGCGCCTTGGTGGAGTTCTGAAAAGGTGAAGAAACCAAAGGAGTAATAAAGTAATGCATGAGAAACTTCTACTGTATAAATTAGTCATGTCGAATTACTACTAAAGAGATGGATGCATTATAAAACAAATCTGTTACTTTAAAGTATAAGAGTAAATGCAACTCCTTGAAAAAGTCCTTAATTATTGTGTCCCTTTTTGTTAAATATAGAAACAATACTTGTTAGGGATTTTTAGGTTATTATCATTTCTACATACGTCATAACCTTGTGTGGTGCTTTTTGGCGCCAAGTGTCTGTTTTTTAAGAACTGATTATTCCTCCTCTAGAGCTAGATGACCTGTGTGCAGATAAAAGTTGCTTTGTTTATCTTTTCACATTCTTTCTCTTCCTAAATAAAAGGCTTGCCCGAGCTGAGAGGATTCGGGGGAAACGCTTGGTGAAGAGGATCGGAGGATCCTTTTTGCTATGCTTTCTCCTAGGGAAGAAAGGCTTTGTGAGGAGGATCGGAGGATCCTCCTTGCAAAATGCTTTCTCCTTTTGCAAAAGCACGGCCATAAAACTTATTACGTTTGTCTGTGGTTCTTTTATGAAGGTTCAAAAATACCCATCAATACTTTTCTTGGCTTTTCAAAGCTCAGAGGTTTGAGCTACCTGCATCAGTTTGGAGTCATGGCCAGTGTAGACGACGATTCCCACAACCCACTGCGTGTTCCTGAGCTGGGCTCCACGCAGCAGCACCTGGTCTGGACCCAGAGGAGCTGGACTGAGGTAAAGCAAATGGAGATTTCATTCCTGAGTGGAAGTTTATGGCATTTAGGAAACAACATTGGCTGCTTTTATGGTCTCCTTTCCTGACACCAGATATTTGGATTCTCAGAATTGCAGTTCCCTTGAAGGATTCAAATTTCTAACTCTGAACAGCCATTGTTGCACAATTAACTGCATGCACTTTTTATTCATCTGTCATTTAAATATTTGTTTAAGCTGTTTTTTTTAAAGAAAAAATGCAAAAGAAAGAATTCATCAGCTTTTGGCAATACAACTTTTGCTAAAAGCCGTGTATGTCTCACTTCTGGTTCACCAGGCGCAGCGTGCCGGTGAAGTCATACAGGTGTCTGTTGGGGCCTTCGCACTCCAAATGACCCGACAACGCCATCAAGTCATCCAGGGTCTGGAAACCGGCCGTCAGGGGAAGACCCTGAATGTCAAGAAAAAAACAGAGAAGTGGAAGATTTATAAACACGCAAAACAGAACAAGAGCTCAAAGAAATTTGAGGAAAAGCTGACAATGTAAAGTTCCTGGAAGAATACATATTTTCCACATTCCTTGACCTGCTTTAAATGTGTACTTACAGAAATAAGTAAAAGCAAGAAGAAAAGATTTTACTATACAATCAAGACAAGACTTCCTACATATTTTCATTTTAAAAATCCATACTTTTTCCAGGACTCAAGCTATCAGTTGTCAGTCCTCATTGAACCGGAGATGGAAGAATAGAAAGAAGGACACACAGGCCAATGGATGAATAAATTAAGATTTATGGATGAGTGAAAAAATGGATTGATGGATGGGGAAAAAGTAACAATGTTTGGAAATATTTTTTCCATTTTTCCAAACGGTTCCAGATCTGTGAAATATATATGTATATTTTTTCTTAAATCAAACTTTTCCAGACTGTGTAGAAACTCTGTCAATGTGTAGGGAGACAATGGCTTCTTAAGAAATTTACTCTAAAAATAAAAAGGCAGATTTACCCATTTGAGAAAAGAGTGGAAAGAACATTTTTTTCAGCAGCTTTTTTCCTAAATCTAGAAAATATTACATTACCGATTTCAATATTTTAAACCCATAATTAAACCGATACACACCTGAAACCAAAAGGAACTCTGCTAAACACAGATTATTGTACCTGTCTGATCTTCAGGTTGGTTTCTCCATCCAGGTTTGAGGTCTCAATGTAGCACATGGCTTGTGGCTCACTGCAGAAATGGCAGAACGTTAAAATGATAAAAGTAATTACACTGGATAATTTGATTGGTTTCTTTAAAATCAGTTAGTCATGTGGAACTGTTTAAATCATCCAACAACACCTCAGTCAGCAAAAAGTTCATTAAAACCCAATTAAGCAAAAGGGCATGCCAGTGTCACATTTAGGAAAACATTTTCTGACATAAAAACAATTTTTCTACGACACACACACACAAAACGGAGTCTGACCTGGAGGACAATATAACCATGTCAGCTGGAAGATGCTGGCCATTGGTCACCTTCACTATGTCCCCTACTGCCACCTGGTGGCCAGGATGTAGAAGAGCGACAGAATGAGTGAGAGAACAAGAGTTTGTGGGGTAAAGGGTTGGTGAAGAGAAGAAAGAAGAAAAAAAAAAAGAGCAAGGTTAATCAGTGACTACAAAGAAAGCAGCCATCAGAGGGAAAAGCCTTGTGATGACAGTGAGCACAGCAGTGCACCATGTTCTGGTCAGGTTGCAACAAATTTAGACTACAGAAACAAAGAATGTGATGATAAAGAAAGGCTAAGTTCAGAAAGCAAAAGTTGTTACTTGTATTTAAATCAGTCAAGCATGGTGCAGCCATGCCAGTAGCCATAATAAATAGTCATTCCTTACAGGCAAGCAGAAAGCAATGCAATGTTTCAAAATTACAAAAGAAAAACTGATTTTATTAATCAGTCTGTTCCAGAAAACGGCAACAAAAAAATAGAAAGTAATCTCTTTTGAAAACAGGGGTGTGGGAAGTTTATACACAGTATCATTACACACAAGAGAAACTACTGTTGTTTGAGGCTGTTTGCTCTTTTAAAAGCGGCACAAAGGAATGCAATGGATCTCAATATGTAAACACACTTGTCAGAGATTCAGAGAACATCTGCACAAACTTTAGACAAAACCTCTTTCAGAAACAAACTTTAATGAGACTGGGTGGCAGCTGGAGCAAATTCCCTTACCTGTCCTGACACACTGAAGCTTACATCCTGATAAACAAGCTCACACATTGTAACAAGGAATCACTTCTGACTTGATACGACCTAATGGAGCGAGGCTGAGCACAGCTGGACCCAGCTAATGAGGACATTCAATAAGGAGCCCAAATCTTAGGAAAACAAATCCACGCTGCATTGTGACAACAGAACATTTGGGAACTTGCATCTAATAACTAATCTTAACTGCGTTGCTGCTCTTGATTCTGTGCATTTCTCCTCCAACTGTGATTATATTTAATTATCTCAATGAGCTGGCTTTACATATTTACTTCCTGTTTTTGTACAACTCGGGGAAATGCAACATTCTCCACATTTATTAGCTACAGAAAAGCCTAAAAATACTGAAGTGTTGCGAAAAATAAACGCTTAAATTGAGTATATTTATTTGTAGAGAGAAAACATATTCAGAAATATAATTATTTTTGCCACGCTTATCAAGCGCATATTCTTTTCCTGAATCACATTAAAATGAAGGAGCATTGGACAAGAAGGATATTTGATCATTCCTCATCTACAGACCTGGGTTAACTCAACCTCAGTAATATTTGCAAACTCCACGTTTCAGTTTGTGATAATAGAGTAAAAAAATATATTTCCTGGCATTTTAAATGAAAGAAACCAATCATTCAGGGAGTTGTGACCAGTGTGGAAAATTTTTGATTTTGTGTCTGATTGGGTTGACTGGGTCATCAGTCCAAGTAATGACCCATTTTGGGTTTTCTGTCAGATTTCACATGAATTTCCTCCAAAAATTAAAAGTTTTCATACACTGTGAAATGTTTCCTGGGGTCTTCATACAGGAAACAGGCCAGTTGCATCACAGATTGTGTACCTTACTTAAAATTGGCCATTAGTTGCAAAACCAAGATAGGATGTCGACTCACGACTAATTTAAGACAATGAAGAAAAGGTGTGTTGTTAGAATAGACTTAAAAACAGGAAGCGAAGATGTCTGTCTTAACATTTAAAGACAGTTTGCTTCAAAGTTTGAGTGCTTAAAAAAAAAAAAAAAAACTTAATCTCCTTTAACCTTCCGCCTATAAAAAAAATTTAAAAAAACTCTCTTATTGCTCTGACAGTTGCCATGAGTAAATTTGGGAAAGTAGCTGTGCACTTGCAGCCATTTGGGCCAGTATTAAAATCATAGCACAGACATGCTTAATATGATTTCTTGTCTTCCCCGTTTAGAAAATAGATATTTTGTACTGGATTTTACAGAAGTTTTTTTTTTTTTTTTTTTTTTAATAAAGAGAATGAATTTATTTTGGGACTGTCAATGTTTTTCTTCTTAACTAACAGTTGTCGTATTCCCAGGGGTTTAATTTTACACACTTTGAATTTCGTAGTGATTTCTTTCATTACTTATGCCATTATAATGACAAAGTGAACGAGAAATCACAAGCATGATAAATGATACGGCAGCAGCCGCGTTTGCAATGATAGCAATACCTGCTTCCAGATGATCGTCTGCCAAGCTCCGTTCCGTAGCACTGAGAGACAAGGACAACACAGCCATCAGTCAGCCTATATAGAGGCTCTCATACAGTATTCATGGCCTCTAAACCTTTGTCATTTTTTGTCTTGGTCTGAGTGCCCTCTAATGCTATAATGACCGGCAGACAAGGGCCATTCATCCGACCGTGAAAGGAAAACAAAACCCAGGCAAACAGACGCGCACGCTCATGGAAAAATCGCTCAATATACCTGTCGTCTTCTTCTTGTTCACCGTGTTGTCGGCTTTGTGTCTTTTCTGCAACAGGAAGAAAGCATTTCTTAGAATAAAAACATAAATATTTAGAGTAAAGTATTGAAAATCTGCTCTAGGAGCAATACTACAAGTCTTGACCAAGTCCCTGCTGAGCTACTCACATAATCCTCTATGATTTCTTTAATTCCCGCCACAGTGAGAATGAAGATGAGCGGCACCAGAGTGGTGTAGCGACCGGTCGGTGATACGTCAGGGATTTGCTGTTAAGAAACAGAATCTACACTTACATCTGTGCTAAAGGGCAGCATAGAAGAACTACTACTATTAACTATGATGATGACAATAATGACAAGCAGAAGGGTTCTTTAATAAGTAGATCCCCATGTGCTTCTGAAGAATATCTATTAGCTTGTAAATTAAAGACTCTAAGAAACAATTTTACTTTCACAAAGATGTTTGGAAAGATAATGTTGATGAGGATGTTATGGATCCTTGGAAAAGCAATAAAATCTTGGTGAATATCTGAGTTTTTAATGCATATTAAATATGCATAAACAGCATAATGCAATTTTTTTGTTCTTACATTTACTTTATTTTGGCTTTTTTCCCCATAACATTTTAAATCACAATCTAATCATTTGTTTAGGATAATTTTGACCCTCATTAGTGATCAATATTGCATATATAAATACAACAAAAATGGGCATAAACAGACTGGGCTGAATGTTTCAATGAAAGCATTCTGGGTTATAAAATGTCAGTATCAACAGATATTTAAATTTATGTCCATATTCTGATGGAACAGGACTTTGATCTAAATGTGCCTTTGTTACTGGAGGCTAAGTCCAAGTCTACAACTGGTCCATGGAAGATACCAGGAATAGACTTGGTAAAGTCTGCTGGACAGCAAGTTAAGGATCAGGAAAGCTTTAATCAACATCTCCATAAGATCCATGGAGCTTAACTTTGTAAAGCCTGGTTCGCTCTCTATCAAGTGACATGGTGAGTACAATTCTATCAGCTATGGAAGATACTGGATTTTAAAGTGATGGTAATGGTTTGGAACCGTCACAGTTAATGTTTCATTATGAAATTGTAGACTTAACATTCACCAACAGCACAATGTGTCCCACGGAAACATTTTCAGTTTTAAACAGCAACGGTCAGCAAAGAATGTTAATTAGGTGTATTAATAGCTAGCTGTTAACTTTCACTACTTAGAGGATTTATTTTCATTTTAATGCTGATGTCAGCTCAAAGTAGTGATATCTCTGCTATGGGGTAATAGTGGAAGTTTTACCAAATCTGTAAACTCAAAGACAGAGAATCAGGCCCAGCCCAGACCAGAACCAGCATCAGTGTTTACCTGCATAAGTGCGATGAACAGGAAGAAGGCGTTGGCCGCCCGTCTGATCTGTTCATAGAGGAACCGGGGCAGAAATGTGAGAATCCCATACTTGGTGGTGCTGTATGAGGAAAATGGAAACAACAGATAATGTGTTCAGATAAACAAGAGAAAATGTAATGCAATGCATTAGCAACTAAAGCTCAATAAATAATAGATTAATAAATATCAATTATGTCATCTTAACCTAAAATTCTCTGGGGCATCACTTACTTTAGAGGATGAATAAAACGAAACTCCATTTGGACTATAAACACCCAATTTTGCTCAGGTAGGGAAAACCTGAGCCACTAAAGGCTGCACACACATCACACTTATAAATAGATCAAGATATTTAGTCCAGCACACTAAATTGAGACCAAGAATGCCAGAAAATAGATGCAAGAAACCTTGGCATCCCCAATTTATCCCTCAGTCAGCTGTATTGATTAGCCTTGATATAGCCATTAGCTACAGTAAGTGCTTTTACAGAAGCTAAAAATAGAGTCAACCTTCAAGTTAAGACCCCCCTCTCTTATTTTGCCTAAGTGAAGAGAAAAAGCTTCTCCAATAAGCTTCCTTTAATGGATTGTGCACGTTCCTGTGTGTAAGTGCAGTGAATGTGCATGCGTCAAATGGCACAGCACAGTTCAGGATCGCCAAGGAGATGAACCCGTAACCCGCACTGCTGCTCCCTCTATATCTGCCTCATCCTTACAGACACAAAATACGAGGAGCAGGATGTTACATGGAAAAAAACATGGGAGCAACAGCTGTTGACCAGTCACACTGACACACAGGATCCTGACCCGGAGGTGACGGACACCTGCGAGCTGGTGATACTACACACCTCAATCTCATCAAAGACAAGAGATACGGCACTCCAGCAACAGAAACACATGCATTCCCACTGAATCAAAAAAAAAAAAAAGGGAAAAGAAGCACCTGGATGCGTTAGTTTTTGTCATGTACAGTGTTAGAAATGTGAGCAGCTGTTGGCAGCAGGGGTGATGCTGTCCTGCAGCTGTGCAGCTTTGGACTGTTTTTATAGAAAATAGCATTCAAAGTACAGTGCAGACAAAAGGTATGTGCCCCCTTCCTTTGGCTCAGATTTTAAAAAGAAAAAAATTTAGATCATTGATCAAAATTTTAATATTAGACAAAAATAGCCAGGAGTTAATACCGAAGGAGTTTTTTAATTAAGATAAAAGCTAGAGCTGCAGAACCATGAAATCACTAAACTGAAGTTGTTTTACAACATGGTAGGCAAAAATAATCTGAAAAAGTTATCATGTCCCAATTTAAAGTACTTCAAGAACAGATGGGGGCCAAAAGTATTTACATCAATCAGTCTGGTAAAGATTACAAAATCATTTCTAATGCTTTTGGACTCCAGAGGATCATTATTATTGACCATTGGAGAAAACATGGAAAGATCGTGAACTTTCCAGGAGTGATCTGCAAACTAATACTAATGTAAGAGGGCCTCAGCAACTCATCCAGGAGCTGATAAACTCCAGAACAACATCTACAAATTTTCCATGGACATAAGGCACAAAAGTGGAATTCCTTTGACTAAGCCAACGTAGTATTATAAATATATACATCTACAGTCATAAATTGTGGTGGCAGTGTTATGGTGTGGGCATTGCTTCTGGTACTTGCTGTAGTCGAGGCAAGTCGTAGGGCTAAATTTGTTGCTTGGATAACCTCTCTCGTATAAAGTAAAAAAATATTTGAAAACTGCTCATTTGTGTGTACTCAAGTTATGTCCAATACTAAAACTGTTTGATCTGAAACCTTTTAAGGGTGACATAAAAAAGGCAAAACCAGAAGAAATCTTTAAGAGGAAAAACTAATTTTACAGCACTCCTTTATTCTAATGGTCATGCTGTGTACTGAAGAGTGAAGCCTGGAAATGTATAGGAAGACAGTGGAGTGAACAGATAAGAGCTGCAAAGCTTTAATCTCAGAAAGAAAAATCAATAATGCTGTTGGACCTTTAAAACACAAACTAAAGAGTTACAGGAATACAAGTACATGAAAAGCTTTTTGCCTCTGGAGCAAGAGTGCTCCCGTCCGTCCAATCTGCAAAGAGGAGAGGCGGAGAGGCGCCCGAGCGCATCCAATCAGAAGGCCGAATGGCACCCACATTAATCTCATTAGGTGAAATGCTTCTCTTTTTTTTTAAGTGAAATCTAATCTAGCAGAAACACTCATTTTAAAACATCGGAGTCCAAGCAGAAAACAACCCCTTTCAGACACACAACAGGAGAGTGGGTCTACCGACTGCACAAAGCAGACAAAACAACAAAAGTACAGGAAAAGACATGAGAGAAAACGACACTAAAACTGACATATTTCCCTAAAGATGTGAGAAAACAGAAAACAGTGGGAATCCATGTGAGAAAAAAGGTGCAAAGATCTGCATAGGAGTTTACTTTTGTTGCACCAAAGCTGTGATAAACTCAGAAGGTCATGTCTAAATGAATCACACCTAAAGACTTTGACGTGGAGGAGGCACAGGAGACAAGTTTTATCCTCAGTGACATCAGTCAAAAATAATTAATCACGGTTTCCTCACAGCAGAAACACACCCATTCTGAGGAGCTTTGTGTAAATTTATGTGAAACGTGTAATTGGGGTTTAATTTACCAAGCAGCATTAAATATTAATGTGGACGTATTGATTGGGAAGCACTGTTTTATGTCATCTTGTTAAGCCAAGCTCTTTTCCCACTCAATCATGTTAGCTTCACCCTTTTAGGAAATAATCACTAACAGGAGCGAGAGATCACAGATGAAAATGTGTGAGAATTTGTAGGGAATTATCACTATTTAAGTAACAGGAATATGTTTCAAGAGGCGCAAAACAAACATACTTCCAAAGTTCAAAGTCTACTTGATACACAGGTGAAACACGGTGGCTGTCAGAGACAGTCCTTCAACTCCAGTCAGTGTGGATTTAAAACCTGCTAAGCAAACATCAGCTCTGATGGACCATCTTTTAGCCGAACCAAGTACCAAAAGGTTAAAGAATGAACACATGCACTATAAAAATTGATTTTGGATTGTATTAGATATTACCAATTAAAATGACTTGCATACAAATCATTCGATATATTAATTCTAACAAAATTATTAACTCTATCTTAATAACAAATCCTGAAAATGGTTGTCCATTAGCTTTTCCCTTTTCTAAGTAGTTTCTGTTGTAAGGCATTTCCAACATTCATGTTGGAATCTATTAAGGCTGAAACGATTGCATACTGCTCACTAAAGCAAACAAATAGCATTGAAACTCTTGGTGCGGATCAAACTTGTCATTTAAGACATCAGGAACCTAAATAGTTACTCTGCAGAAATAATATTTTGTGTTTAAAAGTGCACTTTTTGAAAAGGTCAGCATTTCTGTGAAATCCTTATTTGAATATTTATCATTTCTTCTGTTTGCTACAAAAAAAAAGATTAATCTTTTAGCATTTCCCTTTATAATTTGTAAGAATTTAACCAATTTAGTCCAGTAAGAATATTTTGTAAGTCTGTGTAGGGCAAGTAGAATTTTTTCATAAGCAACTTAATAGGACGAAGGGCAAACGGAGACGGGGAAGACAAGAAACAAATAGCTCAGCTTCAGCTTAAACTCAGACTATAACCTTTATGTCCCAGCTTGACCTCTGAGCATGTGGCACCCTTGTCAGCCAAATGCATTTTAATTTGTACACCAATATGAACACAGAATCCCCAAAGGGAAACATGATGGTGGCAGGATGGTACAATGGGAATGACTTAAATAACAGTGATAATTAATGCACGTCAGAGCATCAAAGCAGTTAAGTTTTAAGCCTACCTCACGTGGTTGTCGCAGAACTTGGTGCTTTGGGTCCCGTTGAGGACCACAGTCCGCGCAGTGGCGTCTACGGGATCCGCCTGGGAAGTGGTCCCGGACATCTCGTCATCCGCCTTGCGGTACCCGGCGGACGAGCCAGAGGGTCCTGCGCCGTTGGATTGATGGGAGAGAGGTGAGGCTGAGTGAATCCGAGTGGGAGATGGCGAGACAGCGACAGGGGAAGGTGGGAGAGACACACACACACATATAGACGTGGAGACGTGGTTTTTACAGATCAACAGCGACCAATTACAACCAGAGGATGGCTACTGTATGCTGAGGTCTGCTAAAGCGGTTCGGGTCGATTCGGTGACGTTTCCCCTCTCTCTGTAATTGTCTTTCATGTGCGCGCGCGCGTTTCCCAACGCCCACGGGGACCCCCCGCGTGTAATAATGGATATGCTGAGTGATGCACAAAGGCGAACAAACACTGCGGGTCAGTCTGCTTTTTATCAGCTGCTCATGTGGACACTGAGCGCACATGTAGACAGAGAAAATCCAAAAAAGTGACAGCGGAGGAAGAGGGGGATCCCACCCGCTCCTTCTTCTTCTTCCTCTCCTCCCCGCCCGCCTGGCTTTGTCATCTCGAAGCGTCGTGATCTCCGCGCATTCACCCCCGCATGCGCTTCAGCTTCGTGGATTTTACTCCCATAAAACACGGGAGCCCGTGCGTTTCTGCGAAGACGCAGGACGTATTGATCAGCAACAGCAGCAAACACGCCTGGAAGCTACGGTTCACTCAGCTCCTGGAACAACGGCGGGCGTGCGCTGGCGAGGGAAGCCGTTTCAGCGTTCAGCGCCTCTCCGCGCTCCTCTTTCGGCTCGGCTGAGCCTGAAGCTGCGGGTTGAGATATAGTGAAGTGTGCGCCTCCACGCTGAGACGCTATACGGGCTTTATCTGGTGCGTTTGAGGCGAGCTCCTCCCTCCAACATGACGGCCACGGCTGCTGACAAACGAAGCGGGGAAGCCATATGGAGCTCCTTCAGAGCTGCGGGACTCAGCTTTTAAAGGGCCAGAAGCCTCGCATCGCCTTGAGGTTCTGTGGTTGGGCACAGATGGGGTCAAATGACATGCGGCAGTCAGAAACCATCCATCAGAGATCACTTCATGTCGCTTTCTCTTCACTTTGATGCCACTGATACGTCCTGCAGGACACCATTCCTCAAACGGTTCCCATTTTTAAAATAGAGCCTATTTATAATCATGGGATCAGATTCTCCTGTTTGTTATAGGATCGTGTCTGTGTCTGTGTCTGTGAGTGAGACCGTCAACAGGCTAATTGCATGAATAATTCAAAAAAGAATAAGCCCTGGCAGGGTTCTGCTTATTGAATTTCCAAAGTCCTGAAGTGCCATTTCTGCACCGCTGCAGTGCAACAGGAGATGCATTAGTCTGTCCCATCATCGATAACCAAAACTGGATTAAGTCCTCCGATTTCACTCAAGCAGGATATTCTGGGCATGAAGAGAAATTTTAAAAAGAAAAGAAAAGTGCACAGATATAAAGTCATGTTTATAGATTAATCAGCTGACTGTGATAGTGTTTTGCAAAGGAAAACATACACCTAGGACTTTTTCATACTTTACAGAACACCATCCAGAAACTTTAACCTCAATGTGTTTCATTGGGATTTTATTTGATTGAGCAACAAAAATAGTGCATGATTGTGAAGTGGAAGGAAGGCTTTCTGCACTTCACATAGCTGGCCGATATGGGGAAAAGCCAAGGGCTGTAAAAGTTTGCTGTCAGTGATAAGGGGACACAACAAACATGCGGAAGAAGCTGCTCTGGTCAAATAATAAAATTTAGGTAAGGTGGAAATGTTGGGAGAAGCATCCTTTAGTGCTTCTCCCAAAACCTGAAAACTGATTATTACAGACTCTACTGTGCATATTTTGCATTTGCCTGTCACTTTAAATCTCAATCAAATGCATTGCAGTTTGTGTTCGAAAAACAACAAAATGTGAAAATGTTCTAGAGGTATTAATATTACTTGCACAATAAGCAAATTGTTTGGACTATTCTAAATAATATGATCATTTTGAATGGACAAAAAACATCATCTTGACATTTTTAGAATTAAAACACTTCCACCTCAAGTCTTACAATGCCCTCCACTGCTAGAAAGGGTTTCTAAAAGGACTTGGCGAGGCCAAAATTCACCCTTTTTGCTACGGTTCAATGAGCTTTGAATAATTTTTTAACTCCCCTTCCATCCTCCTCGCTCTGCAGGGGGGCATGGTAGACTTGGGTCCTTGACCAGCCTTAATGTGGAATATTACCTTTGCTGTCCAGAAATTGAGCTGTTAGTGTGTCAGGACAGTCATGAAACTGTCACACAGCAACATTCTTAAATCAGAAGCCTCTTCAGATTAGTTGCAAAAGTAACTATTACCATGCTTCTCCATACATAACAACTCTTCAAAGATACTAGGATGATATGAGTTATGACAAGAGTTCATTTCTCCTTGAGAAAATAAGGTATTTCTGAAATGAATGGAAGACAAATGAACCTCTGTGTCACATCAGGTTTATACCCCAGTGAAAACAGGAAGCAATGGATTACTAAATAAAAATTAAAATACATTTTGATCACCTTTTAAAAGTAAAAATCTTTGGTAAACACATCTTTACCAGATGTGCCAATGACTATAGAAGGTTTTTGTACATGCAGCATTTATTCTCTGCCATCAAACAGAGAACCAGTATGAGGCAAAGAGCAAGGGTCAAAGTCTGTTGAAGCAAATTGATAATTGACAGCCTCTCTGCCTTTTTCTATATCTTTGCACATGACGTAATGAGAGATTTACAAACTGAGATGTGAGTCACAATCACACCTCAGCACACTGCGCTGTAAACAACTCTTTTTGGCAGGCGGCATAGCAACAGACAATTCAACTGATTACAGTAAACATGAGGTTAAAAGTATAGAAAAAGGCCATCGTGTTGATGTGATAAAGTTACAGCATTGTCTTTCAGGAATCCTTTGGAAATTGTAAATATACTATCCTTCATTTTCTAACCCTGATGGACTCCACCTTTCCAGAAAAGATCAATAATGGCTCTCTGTCCGCACCATGCCTATAACTCATTTCTGTGGAGGTCAATGCTCCCACGACTCATCGCGGATGGAGTGGAGGCCGCAGATGCCTCTGTACTGATGCACCGTCAATGAGTCAGCAGCAAACTCCAACAAAGCACAGCGCAGGTCAAATACACACGAAGCGCATGAGGCAGCCAAATTAGGAACCTCAGGTCTGATAACCTGCAGGAAAGACTAGCCCACTCAACACTCTGATCTCCTACCCTGTGAGCAAGATCCCACCAGCTACCCATTTAGTTCAGCAGTCTTAAACTAAACTAAATTACTTGAAAACAAGCTTGTTTGATAACTCGGTAAAGAAATTCTGAGTACTGTACACTTTCTAATGTCTGTTTCACACAAATGGCACTTCAAATTGAGGCAAAAAGAGGGCAATGTAATCCAGAAATGGAGACGAATAACTTCAGTGCAGAAAAAAGGACTTCAAATTTTTACAGACTCTAGAGTTCCCACTTGTCCTTTGGCCTGGGTTGTTGCCAAAATTTCACCGTTAAAAAGCAGCCTGAGTCGCTGAATAATACATTCACAGAGGCTGCATAATTCATCTACATTTTCCAGTATGGCAGAGCATATTGAAGCCAGGGCACTACCTTGGTGCTGTTGCACTTGTGCTATCACTCCCATCAGCCACAACCAAACAGTCTCCTATTTGAGCTATATTTTAAATGGCAAAAAAAAGTCACTTCACAGACAGTTAGACACTTAATCCAATGATGCAGTCCAGAGAAGAAATGAGCCGGAAGCCATTAGCTGCTAATCATAACGACAGCTATGGAATAGCTGCTGCTACTATCCCCAGATGCTGAAGCTCTGCCACCACACATGCTACACTTAGGATAGGATTCTGGCTGAGTTCCTGTTTTTATTATCTGGGGGAAAAAAAACCTTCAAAGAGAATCAGCTTCCACACGCATGAATGCATACCTATTTCACAGCAAGACTGGCAAATTTAGCAGAAAATTAAGTTTTGGGGAGTCATTGTCTGTTAACATGGGAACTGTTTTTAATCCAAAGACAGCGGCAAGCCTCACTGAAGTCTGCTCAGGCTGAACACTGAAGAAGTCCCATCCTCTAGGCCTGTCACGATCGTTACATAATCAACATATCACATTCAGTTTAGCTTGGTCAGCTTGAAAAACACCAAAAACATTTAATCTGGGCATTTTTTACTACTAGTAACGTGCTCTTCTATGATTGCAATCCACAATATGTTAATCTTATGCATTAAATCCAACAAGACATCCCTATCTGTCATCAAAATGTCAACAATACACCTCTGCACTCTGCACAGGAAAACATTACCTACAGAGCTCCGTCTCCCTGGGCGACCCTTATGTCCCATTGCGGCCCCGGCGCCCTGAGTCCTATTTCCAACTCCTTGCTAACATGGCTGCCATCAGCCCCCGTGGGTCCATTTGCCACCTTAGCAAAGTAGGAAGCAAAGGGAAGAAAGCCTCTTAGGGATGAACTGAGCGGGCATGATAATCCTTTCTGTGTCTGCTCTGCAACTTCACCTGCTGTTAATCCATAACCTGGTAATCCTACAGGTGCGACGCACCAGCAACATAAGTTGAGCATATGTAGATAGATTGCCTTGCAAAAGTATTCACACCCCTTGATCTTATTAAAGTTTGTCATGTTACAAGCACAAGCTTTATGTGATAGACCAACACAAGGTAGAATATAACTGCAAAGAACATAGGAAATAGGATTTTCATTTTCTATTTAAAAAATCAATAAATCTGAAAAGCATGGCATGCATTTGTATTTGATCCTCTTTAAGCAATTGTTTGGGGTCATCATTTAATGAATCCTCTGGAGAATTAACTTTTTTGGCCATGTTTATTTCCAAAATAGCGCCCCAACAACTCATGAAAACCATCCCTACTGCCTGACGGTGCCACTGCCACACTGCCACACAGACGAGGGAGTGCACGTTTTTATCCCAGAGTATATAAAATAAACCATCATGCATCTACTCCCCTGCGCTTCTCTGCACCACATGCAGGCAGCACTTTTCATGTACTTCCTCTGTTCATGCCTGCCGTGGTCATACATTCATGCATGTGCTGATTGCAGATCTATTTATGCTGATTTCTACAGTATGCATGTGCTAATATTTTTATTTTACCTCTATTTATCAATTTTCTCCACTAATGTTCGAAGTGCTTTCTACTGGCTACAAGCTCATGCAGTGAGAGAGTGAAGTCCTGTGCATCATTCACCATTTTATCACTTCAGGCCCCAAAGAGCTACAGTTACTCAAGACCCAGAGCAATGTTGCTTTACTTTTCAGCTGTAGATTACGGAGCCTTTCAGGTGAAGTGGGAGAGAAAAAAAAAAGTTGTGACCATGACTTAATATCTTAACATCTGTGGGCACATTTTCAAAACTCAAGGGCAGGGTTGAGTAACTTCTTGCTTAATTCATGGGCACGACATAATTCCTGGCGACACTTTGTTTAATTTATAATATAAAATTAGATAAACCACTTAGAACCACTTAATAATAACATTAATTATTATCATTTATTATTTTTAATTATCATTAAAAACTATAATAATGGACAAATATGATCTCACTTCATTTCTATCTGGGAATGAATTATAATCACGTCTTCAAACACTTGCGGTTAGGCGTGGAATAATTCTTAGCAAGAGACAGTTTATTTGGCTGCTTTTTTTTCGCTCCAATGTCACCAGACGAGCTCCGTGGCAGATCAATAATAAAGTATTTTTTAAAAATCTCATTTGTAGCTCATCGGGATCGAAGGCTGGGGAAACATCTGCCCCTAGCTGCACATGCAACTTAGGTTTCTCATCATCCAGGTTGTTTTTTTTTTTAGCAAACTCACTTTTGTCAAACCTGTCTGCGAGGCGAGCACGCATGGTAGCGTTGGCGCCCTGGTCTTGGTCCTGAAGTTCAGATGCCTCCTGCCTAATGGTGGTCAACACTAACTGCTCTGTGGGCGCCATAAGAAGCCGCAGGAGAAGAAAACAACACACACAGGACAACAAGTCATTACACGCGCACAGCGTTTCCGAAAACAGAGTCTGCACTTCAAATTTACAATGACATGAGATTCTATGTCTTCAAGTGGAAGATGTTCTGCAGAGCGGCTCAGAGAAATTTCTTCTGGCTTGTGCACGAATGCCCCCTTGTGGCTTACCCGTAGAAATACCTAATTTACCTACTGTATCTTCCAAACGTTCAGTTTCAAGGCAGCCATGACGTCGAGTCATTATCTTTCCAAAACAGATGTGCTGTTGACAGTTGGGCTGATATGTACGACTCGCATAAATTAGATACATAAACAGTGGTACAAAATGGTGCCCTTTCTATGGGGTGCCGTTTTTAAAGTTAGACAGTAAAACATAAACAGCAATAATTTGCTTTCTTTAGCCCCATCATTAAACAATTATTCATGTTCATTATTCACTCATATTTTGACCATATTATTCATACCATTATAAATGTCAGAGTTCCAAGCTAAATGATTAATTTGGAGCTAAATATTTAGTTTGGAAACTAAATATTTGCAAATAAATATTCAATTTGGAGCTTATATAAATAATTGGCTTTCTAACTCAATATTTAGTTCCAAAATAATATATAATCTGAATATAACTATTTAGTTTTCAAACTAAACGTTTCATTTGAAAACTAGTTTTCAAAATAAATAAATAGTTACAAATTCTTATTTTGCTAGCTAAATATTTAGCTGAAAAATTAATATTTATTTTTCCAACTAAACATTTAATTTTCAGACTAAATATTTAGCTTGCGAGCTAGTTATTTTGGTTGCTAGTTAAGTATTTAGCTCGTAACTAAATATTTAGATCGAAGCTAAATATTTATCTGGTATGCAAATTAGCGTGCAGTTAAGCGGAAGTGGAATATTAAAAAAAAGTTGGGTTTGCTCGCCTCTTTATAAACTCCACCGTTGAATCGTTGCAGTTGTCACTGAAGTTTTCTTTCTAATCGATTATTTTCCTCTCGACATTTCCACCGTGTCAGTTAAAAACATAGAATGAACCCGTTTTAATGGCTATGCAGACGTTTACCTATGGAACTACAGTTTCTTCATAAACATCCGCCACTGTTCAGTCAAAACACTTCCGGTTCATAATCGATTCGCTCTTTAGTTGCTTTAGAGCGGCTATAAATGGTTATACACAAACGATATATGGAATAATTTTTTTATGAATAATTTTGTTTTATGAATGAACAAACCGAAATTCTTAAACTTCGTTAGCCGATCTTAAAATAGCTAAATAGACCAAAATAATCCTGATCTTTTTTTTTTTTTTTTTTTTTTTTTTTACTGTGTAACTTTACAAACGGCATCCCATTTTACAGGGCTATACTCTGTAAAAATCTACCGGGATACACATTCAAATTTATGAAGCAGGAAGGATTTTATCATTTGTATTTTGTTAGGATCTATTTTAGATATCCTAAACTTTAAAAACAATACAATCTGTTTGTGGATATTTTAAGTAAATATGACAGGCTGACAGAAGTGGACGTCATCGCCTGTAGCTGCTCACTAATTGGAGCACATTACCAAGAGATCAGGCTCCAAGAGATTAAAGTAAAGGCAACATGAAGAGCATGCTGTGCTGGAGTGCTTTTCACATGTTGCATTGATGTCCTAAAACATGATTATTCTATGGCTTACTACTGTATGGCAGTAGAGTAAATTATGTCTGCAAATGTAGAAACATGAAGAACTTTTAAAGTAGACTTAACTAAAATATTATTTGAGGAGATAGGACTTAGATTATGTAGTAAAAGCATTAGTCTTGTGTTAGACTTACAACATTCATTTTAAAATAAAGTTTTATTAGCAAAATTGTTTTTTAAACAAAAAGTCTGGTTTTACATTATTCACAGGGCAATAACAAGTTTTATAAAACTGTACCTTTTAAGACTCAGAAGATCCAGAAAACTTCCGCCTAAAGTCCTCATAGCCCAGATGACGCACTCACAATCTGCCCTGCTTTTTATTTCTGGAGGCTTCAGGAACAATACAGCCATTCACAAAAACAAAGACCCCTGACAGCATGTGCTATTTAAAACACCAAAATGGGACAAACATTCTTCTTTGGTAGATCCATCCATTTAAATAACCCTTTGCTACACATAAAATCATTTCCTGCAGCCTCACATATGAGTACCTCCATCTCATCTCCAACTTTTCTTAAGGAAAAAGATAATATACTAATAAAAAATAGCAGTCGATCTTAAAAAGGGCATTTATGTAAATTAACCTGTCTGTTTCTTGGCATGATCCTACATGCATTTGGAATGTCCTATTGGAGTTCAAACTGATCATTTAACCAAAACTGACAAGGCTGGAGTAAACAAAGCATCTGTTTAGGACTCCCAAACCAGCAGGGGGCTCCCAAGAGCATTAGAATTGTCACACAAATGTTTACAAATCTAATTTTTATTTAAATACTTCTTACAAAATCAAATGGTTTGTTGTTAATAGGTTACATTTTAAAAGTAGACAAACCCATTTTTAACCCCAGAAGACAAAATGCAGAAAACTATGTTAACGTCAGCAAAAACTGTAATTCTTTCAAAGAACATGATTGAGACCGAGGTGAATTCTATTCAATAATCAGGTACTCAATCCTTAAATTTTAAACTCTAGACTCCAAAGCAGGCCTGATTTATTCAAAGTGAACCGAGCTGGCAAAAGTTAGTACAGAGCCTTTTGTAGAGTTTGCTAAGCCCATCAAGTCAAGTTAATTTTTTGCATAGAACATTTTCAGCAACAAGGCAGTTCAATCTGCTCAGTTACTAGTATTTTGTTATTTTATTTTAACCACATTGGTTGAAATAGAACTGACAAAAAAAAGATTAAACTGCTAGCATTATGTTGAGACTATGTAAACAAAACCACATCACATTTTTTTAAATCTACATATCATTCTCAATATATAAATATAAAACGAAGATTCCTTTAGAGCTGTCCCGATGGTTTGGGAGACTATAAGCGAAGGCTTTGGCCAGCTCTAGAAAACCAATGTAAATAAGATTCAGGCATCATACAGTCCACCAATGTCATATTCAGATAATACTTTCCGATAGTGAAGCACAAAAATGGCTTTGTTGTATGATACGTAAATATTTGAAAATAGGTGTGCTGTATTTATATTGAGCTTTCTTTTCCCCATCACAAATACCGCCATATTCACCCGCACACACAACATCCGCACATTCACACAGATCATGAGGCAACTTAAGTGAAAGAAGTTGGAATCAAATCCACAACTGCTCCCCATGTCCTCTGTATGCCTGTGTGTGGTGGAGCCAGCTGTAGACCACACTTTGTTAATCTCCCCCAAATTCTTGAATGGCCGTTCCTTCACAAAACTCTCAAAGCAGTGATTATTCCTGTTGCTTGTGTTTTTCCAACTAAACTTTCTATAAATATGCTTTGCTACTACACTTTGTAAACAATCAACCATTCCAGCAATTAGCTTTTGTTACTTAAACCTTCCTCCTGGGTTTCCTTTCCTAATTATTGTGAAAGACAAAAAAGCATACATGTGTTACAAATCGTTTGTTTACTGACCTTATGTCATTTTGTAATTCTCATATAAACTGAATTATGGGGTTTTCATTAACGTTGTGTGCTTATTCTGCAAATAAATTTTCCTTTGAATTTGACAAGAGACATAAATTAACTTTTCGATCAGATTTTAATTTATTGAGATGCACCTGTAGATGACCGCCTGGCGGGGCAGCTCCGTGAGCTCCCGGGACGGTCACGTGGTTTTTAAATCGGGTTTTATTGGATTGGTGCTGCAGGTACTTGGCCTGAACTGATATGTAATATTTTATTTACAGATATTTGACTATGAGGCGCTCTAAAAATAAGAGTCCATTCATGCATCAAAGTGGGTGGAATGCAACAATCCAATGCTGCAGATTTATGTAATACCATAATTATGTCATGGATCAGTTAATGCAGTACCTGAATGAGTGATGAGGTTACTCTCTAGATATTTTTATCCCAAAGTTTTGAACGATGTTATAGCATCATTAGCGATTAATTGATGAAAAATATCACGGTTTTCTATAAATCCGTCACCTGCAGTCTAAATGCCCTTGAATTCCCATTCGGAGGCTAAAAAATTAATAAAGGGGTTTTGTGATACTGCAAGTCACCGCATATGCATGCCGCAGTCCAGAGTTATTATGCTAGGCACATACCAAAACCACCCGAGTCCAAACAAGACGGGACAGGCCGCTGAATGTCCAGCAGTGACAGGCCTGACCTAATGAAATAAGCGCTTTACAATGACAGGTCGCAGTGAGCGGCGGGATTAACCCTGACAGCCATTAAAAGAGGTGAACTCTGTTATTTAACTCACCTCCCTCGCTGTGGATCTTCTTGCCTCTCCGGTTGAAATACATCTTGCTAGGGGAGAATGACAATCGGTGTGGCAGGGACCAGGACGAGGAGGAGGCCGGAGCGGTAACATACTCACGGCTCACCGACAAAGCCGAGCATAGCCGCTCCGGTACCGGGCAGAGTCCTCCTCACCTGCCGCTTATCCTCCTGCTGCTGGGCGGTCATCGCTTCACTGATGCTGCTGCTGAACCGCGGAGGCCACGATGAAGGGGGCAGATCCAAACAGCGTTCATTTCACATATGCAATATAGCGCCACATCCGGTGGATTCTTTCAAAATAAATCACAAAATTTGTCAGGTTCCTGTTTGAGTGGATCTAAAAAGGTTCTTCCTGCACACAGCAATCGGCATCTACAACTGCTCTTTGAAAAGCTTGGATATTTTGAATTATATTTCATTCTCCTTTAAGATTATAATTTATTTTCTAATGAAATTGAACAGACACTTGAGACTGGCCTGGAGGCTCATCTTCCAAGAGACAATCACCCTTGTAGCTACAATAGAATGGTTTAATCAAAGCTTATTCATGTCTTAAAAGGATGGGTGTCATTTTATAACACAATCAAGTAACAATGTTGCCATCAGTTATTATAAAAATATTATTCTGTATATATCAAACATGACTTTAAAAATGACTTTGCACTTTGATTCTTTGAAATTGGGTCTGTCTCTTTAAGAAGCTCCTACTCTAACATTCCACCTGTCTTAATGTTTCTCATTAAACTTTTAACAAGTACAGAAACATTGGCCTAGATGCAAATACACTTCTTGAATTTTTATTTCTAAAGAAAAAAAAAAAAGTGACCAATTAAGACACTAGTTTGTGTTGGTCTATCATAAAAAATACAATTACGTTTGCAGTTGTAAAGTGAAAATAAGTTCAAGGGGTATTAATACTTGCGTGAGTACCGTAACAACGCATTTTGAAGGAGAAGACAACCAGTGTCAGATTTCTTTTTCATACTATATTCATCATAGCCATTTTATTTACTCTCATGACAAAGCAAAATATATCGGTTCATATTCCAAAGGTTGTTTTCCATCATATTAAATAGGAACAGAATAAATATTCACTTCTGAACCCTTTGCCCACACCAACCCTACTACGTGGCCACACATTGAGTAGAAGAGTTCTCATAGAACCAGCTTCAACAGACACCAGGCCTTTTTATACACACAAACACACAGGCAAACAAACCATACACTCTTCCACACATTCCAACACATGGTACTGCAACAATCCTGCAGTTTAGTTAGGGACACAGAAACTGCAGAGATGCAGTTAACTGGTGTGCACTGCAGCTGTTATGTATAAAGTGACAGAAACAAATGTACTGTGTGGGTTAGCTCTTAATCCATTTCTTTTACACAAAAAGGCTATTCTGTGCATGTAATGGAAAAAAAAATAGATTAAAAAAAATACATCAGGTTACACACCAAGTCAGATGCTATATGAGGAATTTTAAGCTAGCTGGACAAACTGTACACACTGCAGAATAATATTTCCACATTTTTCCAGTCTGTTCTCTGTTTGTGGACTGGCAACAGAAACAATGAAGACATTGATATAAGAGTTTGTCTTAGAGTGGAGAAGACAATCAGACAACAAAGTTAATGTCCAACAAGTCAATATTTTCCTCTCTGAATATTGCACAACTTATGCGGACCAGTCTGAATCCCTGATTACCAAAAGAGCCTGTTTTACTGGAACTGTGGTGACAAATTTTAAATGGTTTTAATTCAAAGTGACTGCTTTTAATGGATCAGGTTACACACCAAGACTGCTGGATCTCTGTATTGCATTATAACTTTAGGGATTAAATTAATACAAGCACAGAATGAATGTGGTTCCAAAGTGAATACAAAACTTGCTTAACCCTCTCAAATTTCACACATTTTTAAGAAACTTTAAAATGGACTTTAGGCTTTAAAATAGAAAACAATAAAATAAAACAAAAAAAATCCTTCTTCCATTCTGAGCAGATGGGATGTTAGTCTTCAAGAACCTGACAGATAAGCAGTGCAGTCTTATTTACAGCTTATACTGATTAAACCAAACCTACAAGTGTGTTGTATGGTCAGTTATTAAAAAAGAGAGAAAAAAACAGGTCACACATGTCAGACATAAAAGTTTTAGAATCAGACTATTCAACGGTCGCTACAGGAGCTCCTAAAGCATAAAAGCCATTAACTGACAGACTTCTGAAGCCCGATGAAACAAGTAGCAACTAAGGTCACAGGAGGAGCTAAATGACTTGCTCAAAACGTAGCATCTAAAAAAATAAAGTTTTTTTTTAATTCTCTGGATTTAAAGTTTCTTTCCTGTTCTGCACACTTTTGGTTCCACCTTTTTAAACTCAACAGATGTTTTCAAAGAAACTAAGCGGTGAGGGCGATATGTACACGCTAAGCCCACTTGGGTTTGCTCAGTCTCAGCCAGCGGTGAGCAGGAGAGGGTGGGGTCAGTCGTGATGCGCTGCGAGGATTGGCTGCCTGCAGATGGGGCAGGTGTTGTTTTCGGAAAGCCAGCGGTCGATGCAGTGGACGTGGAATTCATGGGAGCAGGGCAAGCGCCTCAGCTTGTTACCTTGAGTGTATTCGTTGATGCACACGCTGCAGGCGCGACCCATCTCACCTTCGAGGCTGGCCTGACCGTACGTACGCGTGGATAGATTGTCGATCTGCTCTTTGGTCAGGCCTCGGGGATGCTCGTCGTCTTCGTCGTCGTTGAGTAGAAAGAAGTGTGCCAACCTTAGGATGGGCAGTGTGCCATTTTCAACCAAGTTGTTGGTGTCTCGGCTGTTTGCCCGTCCGTCTATGGAGGTAACTACTCCACCTCCAAATCTGGTCTGCCCAATCTGGTCGTCCTCGCTCCTCACCTGGCCCTCCATCCCCTGAACGACCTCATCTGTCCCAACCTGGCCAGGCTCATTCTCATTTAAATGTAAACGACTGCTGCTGGTATTTGTAGCGCCAATGTCAGCGTGGCTGGGCGCAACTCTTTCCGAACTCGCCTCCGTCTCCATGAGCGAGCTAAGCTCCCCAAATCCAGTCATAATCTGACGCAGGATGGACCGCAGGGCGGTGGAGTTGGGTTCTCCGAGCCCCGTCTCGCTGATGCGCCTCAACGGAATCCGGATGGTGCTGACGTAGGTCCTGATCCCGGCTCGCTCCGAGCGGGAGATGGTGCGTCGGAACCCACCGCTGTCACTTTCGAATGTGACCGTGTTTTCAGCGACCCGCGCGCGGGATCGAGTTCTGCTGGCGATGCTGTCCCGGTCCCTGTTCTCGCCGGGCCGGATCCTTCTCACCTGCAAGTCCAGCATGATTGTTGGATGGCGTCTGACCGCCGAGCTTCCAGCGCCTGCTGCGGGCGACTCGCTTGCACGCTCTACTGTTTCCACGGCGGACTCCAGCACAGCATCGGGTTCGGTCACAATTCCCCCGGTCTCCATGGATACAGAGGTTGTGACACCGCTGGGCTCACCGGTTTGGATCGTAGACCCATTTGGACTGCTACCAGATGGTGGGAGGGTGCTGACACTAGGCGTTCTGTTTAAAGGGGATCGACTTCTCCTCGTGGCGCGAGAAGAAACTCCGCCCCCTATTGCGGCCCTGCGCGCTCGGCCACGTGATCGAGTCCTGCTGCTGCGTGATTCGTGTCCCGCTGCTTGGGGCTGAGAGTCGCCCTGTGGCGACACCCGAGGACAGTCTAGAGCAGCAGGCATTTCATTACGCCCGTGCTCTGCCTCTACATTCAGGACATGACGCTGCGATGGTGCGCTTTGATCAACGGGAGGGCTGGGGACAGTAGGAGAAGGTGCTGATGAGTGCAAAGTAGAAGCCCGCCTCTGATTGGTGACTGGGAGCATCTCTGCAGGAGGAAGCGTGGCGGAGCTCACGGACAGAGCGGTGGTACTGCTGCGTGTACGCCGGGTCTCGATCCTTCTTATGGCCGGGCGTGGGGAGGGGTACGGCGCTGGCCTCGGAGTGGCTGAAGGCCGAGAGCTGGAGAGGGGGGAAGCGGTGCGGGCGGAGGTGTTGAGAGGAGTCACCGGGAGTTCTGGGGCATCCACAGAGTTCGCAGTTTCAATATGCTCTCCCGGCTCGGGCTGATCGTGGTTGATGTTGATCTCGAGGCTGAAACGAAACTCCCCGCTGTTGGGATTGGTCCGGCTCACAGCCCTCCACGTCTGGTTCCCACTCTGGCCGCTTCGAGTCGCGTTACCGGTACGCCTGAATGTGTTCAGCCACTCCAGTAACGAATCACCATTAGAAGAATCTGCTCCAGCTTCTGTAACCCCTACAAGTAAAATAATGTAAATCAGACTTAGTAAGTTAATATGCAACATACTAAAGAAGGTGCTTTGTCAATAACAAGGTATACACATAAAACAATTACTTGTGATGTCAGGTGAATGATTAAATTGTATTTTTCTGATTTAATCTGAGCTACAATGTTCTGTGTCTATTTCTTCAAAGCCATACAATGCAGCCTAGCATTCAACATCTTTTATTGGGATTTTATGTGGCAAACCAACATCAAGTAGTGTATAATTCTGAAGAGAAATATATAAAAAAAACACAAAATAAAGAAAAACCCTGAAAAGTATGACCAATTTTTCCATTTAAGGCCCAATACATTGATGCTCTTAACCCTTGCGCAGTCTTAAGAAATGGGTTAATCTAGACCCCATGAGTTTCTTACTGTGCGTAGTCCGGCAGGGTCTCACTGATCCTGCGTACACTGTTACAACAGTTTTTATTTTGTGTGGTTTAAAGAACTGACATTCTGCTGTCTGACCATGACATTTCCCACACTGCTCCTGAGTGTTGCGCTAAGATCGTGGGAGAGTAAAATAAGATCCAATAAACTGCCTTCAAAAAATGTGGAATTAACGTGCCAAACTTACAACCGCAACAAATATTCTATTGTGCACAAGCCAAATTTTGGCTTCATAGAATCCCTTCCCCCCTTCTTACCTGCCCCTCCTCTTCCTCCAGCCCCTCTCTCCTCTCCTGCACTGCTACTGCTCTGCTGTTCTCCAGAATCAGCAGTCTCTGATCGCTGCTCAGCATGGGGCTGAGACGACACCCGCTCTTTGGCTCCATCCAGGCGCTGACGGAGCTCCTCTGCAGTCACCTCCCCTATAAAATATGGTAGGTATGAACATGAAGGGTATTGTAGCATAAATTGTACAGAATCTAATATGTCGGAATGACAGAATTGTCAAAAATTCCCAAGCAATTCTACTTAATTTCATTTTGGGCCTTTATTTGCTAAATTATTCATACATTCAACATCTTTTCCTAAGACTTAACATTTTAAAAACCAAAAACATCTTGACCAGTTGGGTAAAGGTGCTGCTACTTAGTCCATTAAGGGCTAATCAAAGTATATCCTACCAGGAGTGCCCAGTAGATTGCCATCTCTCATCAGGCGGTACTCTTCTTCACTCAGTTCATTGATAAAGTTGTAGTATGCCTCCTCCCGCCGAAGACGCTCAGCCTGCCTCCGCCGTTCACTTCCCCCACCAGGAGGGTCCATCACCACCAAAAATGCTGAAAGGGCAGATGGGTTTGACTCTCATTGACACATGGAATCGCAGCATTGCACAAATGGACAAACAGTTTTGTTCAAAATAAGTGTGTTTAAAATGTAAGCAATGCTCAAAACCCTTACAGTGACCTTTAATTCCAAACATGCAAGTACATTAGGAACAAGTATCCTCAGAAAACAAACTGAAAAAAACGTTTAAAATTTATCACTGCTTTGCGGAAAAGCCTACATATTCTCATTTATTGTGCGTGCTGGAAAATCATTAATCATAATATTTAGATGTACAAACACTCTGAGAACTGCTTCATGTCTCTGTTGTGTGGAATTGACCAACATGTCGCACCAGTAAGCAGGTATTCCAACCCAAGGTGATTGCACTACATTCCTCCACCTCTGTGTTTCTCTGTGTTGCCTTAGAAATGGCATGTTTTACATTTGGCTTGGCACTTAATTATAATTTTCATCATAGACTTGTTGGAACTAAGATGCTGCTCCCTTACCCATTTCAATGGCATTTCTTTTTTTTTTTGACATACGGCAACATCCAAATATATTGAGGAATTCAAATTGAATACCTCAATGTACAACAAAGTGGCCTGGCATCATAATTTGAAAAATATTCCTAAATAATGATGCCAACCAACGTATGGCAGACTGGGAGTCATTTCATAAACTGCCTGGCCCCACAGAGGAAGGTTGATTTCCTCAGTTTGTAAATCCATTTCTCTCTCACCTGAGACTGTTGAGAGAGAAATGGAGAGAAACGTAGCACAGTTGAAAAACTGTTTTCAACACAAACCCTTCGATTACACATGCCATGTTGAGATACACTCTTCTACCAAAAACAGAGATTGCTCCAGTCGGTGATATCAGACTTCCCTTATTTTCAAATGGTGTGATATTCCAGAGTGATGTACAGGGATAACAATCCAAAAGCTGTTTCAATCTACTATGGTCAAAATAAACAAACATGTTGAAGTAATTATGCATTTACATTGGTGTAAAGCAATGGTTTTCAACCTTTCTCAGATCCTACTGTGCTGCTGTCACACACCTAATTTGAATAAATGGGTGATTAGCAGGATTATGTAGCACTTGATAACCTCTTGAAGAAGTGATGCGATCAATTAAATTAGGTGTAAAGCAACGCTAACGGCAGTCAGCGAAGTCCACACCATCAATACGCCATTAAAAGGTTAGGATTATGTGATGGGTAAGGCTACGACGTCCGTGCTAACATTTACCCTGAAGGTAAGGACAGAAAAGCTATCATAATCTGACAAGTGGATAGAGGATGGATTTATTGCCAAATATAATAAAGACGTATGTCTCAAAAGGGAAAACTTGTGGTTACAGTAAAATCTGCCGAAAACCTAAGAAGACAGCAGCTAATACAGCAGAAAGACTGGCGTTGTCGTTACAGCCAACAACCAATCACCATCCCAGTTTCCATGAGTGACACCCCAGGCATCCAATCAGTGTTCCGCATAGGCGGGTCATTGGAGGCTAAACGGAGTTTTCCTCCATGTAAACGCAGAGCAGCAAAGGAAAGACAAAGAATCCCCTCAGCACTTTTGACTCAGACTAAATAACATGTTTGCACTTGGTGATGAAATTCTGCTACAGACGAAACACAATAGTTACCTCTGTAGATGTTTCAAGCTGGCAAAGCGTCATTTAAATGCGCAACGCCTCGGTGTTAACTGAGCCCTAGCGTATTAGCATAGCCAGTGAGTAGCAATCAGTCGACACCCGAGCAAACTGCCAGAAAAACTCAACATTACGCTCATGACAAACAATTTTATTAAACAGAGTACATATATGAAGCCTGGTACTTGCTTAGATCATACATCAACAACTGGTGACGGCGATATTTAAGCGATTAAAATACCTGACAAAGCAGCTGTAATATGGACGGTTGTCTCAGCTCTCTCCTCTCTCAAACCAAGATGGGACCAGTGGTCCAAATTCTAATGCGGTCCGGGGAAAAACAACTTCAGTCGTTCGCTAGTTCCTATGAAACGAAACACTCTTTTTGATTCCTAAGCAACAAAAATAATACAAAATTTGCTTGTAATATTTTTTCCATCGACATAATGAGATCAAAAATGCAATTGAATTTTTAAGAGATTTTTAAGAGATTAAAAACACAATTTCATGTTGAACTAATATATACATTGTCTCAAAGCTACTTCCCAGATTTTTCTTTAAAATCAGCCAGACTCACGATGGAATATACTTATAAATCGAAACAGTATGATTTAACAGTTTGAAAAAAGGGGCTTAGTTGTAAAATATATGTATATATTTAGATCTTTAGTGTCAAAGGGCATAAAAACAGAAGTTATAGCCTGGTAATTTAAATATGCGGAATCAAAAATACATCCATAGAGGAAATTTGATTGGTTTTGCTAAAATGTATTATTCAGAAAAGACACAATTTATTCCTCCAATGAACTTCCAATGGCTTGAAAGATCATTGGACCCAAGCTCATGTAAATTGTTACCCCTTAAGTAAGAGTGCTACTGGAATTTGTCCAAATCAGTTAAATGCTGCTTGTCCACAATAGTGTTTAATAATGTCAGCTGATCACATTTATTCTTTAGCCTCTTATATAATAAGCCCAAATTAAAATGAAGCAGTTTTTATATGCTTCTTAAAAACATTGAATTAAATTAAATACAAAACTTGACATCTATACTTCATTGCCCAGCTGTGTTTTTATTCTCACAATACATGTACTATAAGAAATGCACCGCTATGAATATTATTCCCATATTTTATTTCTTTTCTTTTCTTTGTGTTTTCCCACAGCATTTTTCCACAGGACTGTGGAACAGCCTCCCCACAGCATGTTCCTGCCACCAATATTCAAAGTGGTGATTTTGTTGAGGAAGATGTTAGTTTTCCACCCAATGGTAATTTTACATTACTATTGACTACTATGAAATATACTGAATCTTTTAAACATATCTTTATTTATTGTTAGGATTGGAAAAGGCATTACCAAACTTTTCAAATAAATGCTATGACTATTGGAAATTAGATGTACTAAATATATTTATAAATGTAATAAATAACAAAATTAATTCGATTTTTGTTGATAGCTCGAGGTGCATTTCCAATGCAACAGTGAGAAAAAGAAGTGTATAAGAAGTGTTTTTGGCATTTAAACGTATGAGCTTCTCTGTCCAATTTCCCATATTCTTTCTCCACTGCATAATGATGTGTAATTCATGGCCGAGCCTACTTCAGATGCCAGCTCCTTTTAAATATGTTTTATTTTTTTCATTGTGTTGTTGGAACGCACATTCAAGCTGTAGTACTGACAGATTCTGCATGCTTCAGTGTGTGTAATCTAAGAATAAATAACAGGTTAAAATTAATGCAGATAGAAATATGTTTGTGATTATTTGAACAGCATAGAAAGCATTTTGTTAGAATCAATGAAGCTGCAATAAACCGATTCAGCTGTGTTTTTATAAGTACGAATTATCAAAGGACATGGCCAGCTTGAGTGTCTTCTTGCCATAGATAATTTGTGCATAAACACACACTTATTCCTAAATGCTAAAGATACAATCGTCTTCAAATGTCAAGTGTACAAGTATACAAGTATCCAGTCTTAATTGTATTTTTAATATGTTTAATGTGAAAATCCAGCACAAAGTATGCCAATCTTAATGTTGTTTTTTTTACAAATAAAATTATCTAATTTATTCTGATGCTCCCCAATAAATTCAAGGTCAACCAACTACCTTCAGAAGTTACCTGATAACTGTGTTGTAGTTCAACCTTCTCATAAATCAAACTGTTTTGTGAAAGTCTCAGAGGTTTGTTTGAGACAGTCAAGCAACAAATAAAATAGCATCATAAAGACCAAAGAAGACGGCAGAAAGGTTGGTGATGCAGTTGTGGAGAAGCTTAAAGCAGGATTAGCTTCTGAAATAATATTCCAAGCTTTGAACATTTCATAGAGCAGTGTTTTAGGCGTCATTCAAAAAGGTAAAGAAATTGCACAATTAAACTTATACCAAGACATGATTGTCCACCTTAACTTGAATCCTCTTTCAATGAAAGGTAAAACATATTTCTACAGCACATTTCAGCAACAATGCAACTGTTTTACATGTTGAAAACATACCAAGAAAAAAATAGTACATTGCAATGGCATAATAAAGGAAAGTGAAGAAAGGGAGAAGAATCTCTTAGAATCCAAAAGAGCCGACCAAATTATCCGGATCCCTAGGAAAAGCCAAAATTCACACCACCACAAATACAAGGTCTGTCTTTACGACGTTTTTCGACACTGCCGTGTGTGAATACGCCGTCTTTACCGAGTGAAGTGCGTCTCTTCAGAGCAGATACCGGCTGCGAGAAACGCAGCAGCAAGACAAAATAACATTTATTCGGGCTCGCTTCTCCCTGGACCAACTCCGTTCACCACGCATCCCTCCGCCGGAACATTACATTTACCACGACAGCTCGATGTGGAAGCTGGGTTAAAAGAAGAAAGGGCCACGCTGGGGAAGGCAACCAGCTGAAATACCGAACCGAGCTCGTTGGAGGAGCACTGTTGCCTCCCAAAACGACGCTTTAATAAAGGAAGGAGTGCACACACTTCAGGCCAAACAGTGGTGAAAATGGACTATGACTTTAAAGTGAAGCTCACCGGCGAAAGAGAGCGAGTCGAGGACCTGTTTGAGTACGAAGGATGCAAAGTAGGAAGGGGCACCTACGGTCATGTATACAAGGCGAAGAGAAAAGATGGGTGAGTTTGATGAGCTGCAGGCCTCCAGCCAGGCAGCCAGCACCCCTCCCTGCCTCCCTCTCCCAAATACATTTAAATTACTTCTCTCGTTTTTCTCCCCTTCGAGAGAGCCAGTCTTACTGCTGTATAATCATGCAGACAATATGACTTGCTACTGGATCAGGGGCTCTCCTTTCTCTTGTATGGCATGCTTTTGTTGTTAATATATATTATTTGATTGATGACAGTGAAGGCGCTCATTGGTCGGATTTGGCAGGTGCATATAGGTTGATTTATTTATGTTATTCGAGTTATTTTCTCTGCACATGAATTAGTATGAGATTTTGACACAATCATTACTTGAGTAAAAATATCACGGAATTAAAAAGTAACCCCATGGTGATCCCTGCTTTTACACAAAATACCTTATATTAAGATTGCTAAAGATATATAGATAATATTCATTTAATTACCATTAGTTCCTAGCATGTCTAACATATATGTACAGATTTTGTGTTACATTTTGAACCCCTGAAATAACTGTTTTAGTGATTAAAGCATTTCTTTCCTCTTTTTTATTTTATTTTACAAAAGAGAGGGTTTTTGAAAAATATTTTCTAGTGTATAGGCACTAGAGAGTCAAAAATTCTCCTGTGCAAAATTGTTTGTAAATAAATATTTTGGACAAAAACATTTTTTGTTTCCCCTTTTGAATACATATGTGGGAAGAAATGCATATATTGCCAGGAAGCTTTTTTTTTTTTTTTTTAATTGCAGCTCCACATTTTTCTTGTTTTTTGTTTTTGCAAGATTATTAAATATCTAGACAGGATTATATAGAAAAGCATCAACTGTCCCAATTTCTACTAAAGTGAAATATTGATTGCTGCAGTGATAATAATGATAACAACCATTGATGATTCTTTTAGTTAATTTATCTACACCTAAACATGTAACAGATGCAGTAGTTTTAATTGTTTATTGTGCAGAATTATGCCTTTTTGAGGAACACCAGTATAACCAGCTAATATTAAGATAATTCAACAATCTGCAACATTTATGATCCAAAGAAACATTTCCAACCGTTTTCCAAATTTGTCACAAGCCACTAAAACTGCTTTTCTCTTAATATAGTGAAATATTGTTTTTTGCAAATACACACATTTCTCTGCAGCTGCATGAATGATTATTTCATACATATTGTATGCCTAAAACTCTGGTAGATTTATAACAGGTGTTCAAAATTCCCCAAAACTCAACTTCAGTTTATGTGGATGTTTTCAGCCTTTGTAGTGTTTAACTGGAAAACCCCTTTGGTTTTTCTCTTTCTGTTTGGGCTTTTTTTTGTTGTTGCTATTTCTATTTTTGTGTGTGTGAGAAACCACAATACGGCATTCCACCCAGCAATATTGTAACAGAGGCTGCCTTTGTGTTTAGTGCAGAGGATTCTGGAAATGTAAATATTGTGCTAATTAGCTGATTTTTCTCCATGATTTTAGTCTTACAATATATTTGCATACATTTGTAACAGCAACCTGAAATGGACAGAACATCAACACAAGTTGCACTTCTTGAGCATTTCTAAATATTGTCACATTATATCGCATGTTACTCTTTTGGTTCAGTGAATTTTATAGTTTTTTCATGTGATGGACTGACGGAAAATGGTGCATTGCAAAGTCATTTTAATGTCAACATTTTTAGTAAATTGGAATCTGGAAAGTGTGGCTGGCATTCAAATCTACTAAAAAACGGCTTATTAAATGTCACAAGAGCCCACAGCATGATTCTGCCATCAACATGTCTCACTGTGGTGGATGGTGTGAGACTAAATAACTACACACCTCCTAGTGTTGGCCCACCACCTAGTGCATATAAAGACCAATTAAAAGAAATTAAAGTCTGTGCTCTGACTTTCTCCTTTCAGTTATTTTCTAATTGAAGCCATCAATGGATGGGGAAAACCTAGAATAAATCTAAATGCATATTTTCCAAATGTCTCCTGCTGTTTGCAATCAGTTTCTTTTGAGCAGACCGTAGCTGGAAGGAGCCCATGCAGGAGCCATTATCACAGCCTGGACTGTGGCTCCAACAGGAACCACTAAATAAAGCTTAAAGTGTTTAAAGATGTCTGAGTTGCCGCTGTTTATGAAGTAAATCTGCTGTTTTTAGACCGACTCTGGAGAAGTCACAGAGTTTGGGTTTGTGAGAGGATTTGGGCCGAAAGGGGGAAAAGGCAGGGAGTTTGAACCAATTCGTTCACATGTGAGAAAGTCCTCCTGCTCTGTTTGTGCCGCAGTAGCTGCCAGACAGAGCCTGTTTCCTCTCCCCTTCTTATTGTTTAATGTCTCAGAGGTGAGCTTGATTACACAGATCTGTAATGCAACTTGGCCCCTTCTCCCTAGTTCCCCTGCCAGCTGCTGCCAAGCGGCCCTGTCCTTCATCTCTGTTTGCGTATTGGTCCCTCTCTGGGGGCCGGCGGTCTGACCTGGTGTTGATGCTGCTCTCTCTCTCTCTCTCTCTCTCTGTACGTTTGTAGGAAGGACGATAAGGACTACGCCCTCAAGCAGATTGAAGGCACCGGTATCTCCATGTCAGCCTGCAGAGAGATTGCAGTAAGAGTCGCTTCTGGTTTTCCTTTTGGCCTGTGAGAAGCGACTCACACAACTCTTCACTGCTGTTGTAATAATCGCCTGTAATTAACAAAAACAATTGAAAATGGGAATTAAAATATTAGTCGTCTGCTGCATGTTGTTTTTAAGTTTCTATTTTCCACAGGCATTCATTTAAATAATTGGCAAAGAACTTACTTTCATTGTCATGCACCTTTCCCGAGGTTGCTTAGATATTCCCCTGATTGGGCTTTTGTGCTGCAGCTGCTGCGGGAGCTGAAGCACCCCAACGTGATCTCGCTGCAGAAGGTTTTCCTGTCGCACGCCGACCGTAAAGTGTGGCTGCTGTTCGACTACGCAGAACACGATCTCTGGGTAAAAATGCACACATTCATAAAGCAACATGTTGTCAACTGTATTTCTAGCCTTCATTCTTTTCTGACATTCAGTTGTTGGAAAATCTCGCAGAAATGTTGGTAAATGTTGTGATGACTTTCACCTTGTGATATGATACTTTTCTTGTTACCTGTCTTTGTCATCTGTGCTTCCATCACTCTGTGACCTTGAGCATTGTGAGCAAGATCATTTGTGTCCAGTGTGAGCATCTTACACTGTGAGACTCTGTCCAAATGACTAAATATTACGCTAAGATGTAGATTCAACTTCACACACCTTGGAGTTTATCAGCCAACAATTATTGCCCTTCAATTACACTCAGATATTACAGTGATGATGTATCTGCAATATGTTATACAGATTATGTCCATCCATCCACTCTTCATTCTTTCCTTCTGTCATTTCCTTTTCCTTTCTTCTACCATCCCTTCATACCTTCTCTTCTTCCATTGTCCATTCTTTCTCTCACTCTTCTAATTTTCTGTTTCTTATTTATTTCTGCTTTTGTTGCTTCCATCCTTCATTCTTCTCTTTTCTTCTTACACATACACCTTTGTATTTCCATCTATGCTACTCCCCTTCTCCTTCCTAATTTATTTACATCCTTCTTTCCTTATTCCTTCATACATTTTCTTCTTCCTTTTCTTTTTCCCATTCCTTCCTCTTCCTTCCTACTGCTCTTTTGTTTTACTTGCCTCTTTCATCATTCTTCCTTCTTCTTTCCTTTCTTTTTTCCATAGCTTGTTTCTTTATTATTCCTGCCTTTCTTTCTCCATTCCCCTTTTCATTCCTTCTCATTCCTTTTCTTCCCCATACCTTCTTTCCAAATTTTTCCCTCCCTTTTTGTCTTTCCTTTCTTCCATCTTCCTTCCAGTGCTTTTTGCAGGGTTTACAGTTAGAGGTAAACCTCAGTAGAAATGCCTGCAGTGAATTCTTAATGGCTTTTGGCATTTTAAAAATGAAGAGTATGTGTAGAAATCATGTTTCTCGCTCTCTTTTCTTTTCCTTTTTTATTTTTTGCATTTAAATAAACATTCTCAGCTGGAGCTTTTCACCCATTTCCCAATCAATACCCATAACTGAATGAATGCTCAGTGCCAAACCTCAACGAAACACACACACAGAAACCAAGAGTTAAACCTCCGCTGCATTACAGACTGCAGCTACAACTGGCAGACTATCAGAGCTGAATTAAATGCCTCGTTCTGCCACATGGCTGCAACACTTAAAATGCCCTTTGAAACAAGTGGAAACACATGGCACGGAGATCAGCCCTGCCCATCTGCCCTGCAGCTAGCTTAATGTTTATAATTTAGTATGAAAAGCTCCATGTATTTAAACCCAAATACCAACGCAAACTACATCAACTATTATCTTGTCTTCCCTCAGCACATTATTAAGTTTCACAGAGCCTCCAAGGCCAACAAGAAGCCACTTCAGCTTCCGAGAGGAATGGTCAAGTCTTTGCTCTACCAGATTCTGGACGGCATCCATTACCTCCACACTAACTGGGTGCTTCACAGAGACCTGGTAAGAGGGCTTGATGTTGAGGTCAATCTGCATTCAATCAGTTAATTATTATAACATTAGGGATAAAGGTGTTCACTTATTTACATAAGTAGATAGTAAACCTGAGTTTTTTATAACTCTGTGATGCTGATAATAAGGTTGCAACTAAAAAAATTTTTAGGAATTGATTATTTTTTATTATAATTATGACAATCAATTTAATCAGAAAAAGAAATTGGCATATTCTGCATATTTTTTATTTTACAATTTTCTTTAAATATGCAAATAAACAAATAATCCATCTTTTTAAATTGAAAAATATATTTGATTGCCTAAAATGCAATAATTTAGCATACCTTTTACTGAATTGAAACTGTGTGGAGATAAAACTGTACCACTTGAAGACTTACTGGTAACAAATATCGACAGACAAAGGTGTTTTTATCTTAAATGTAAAATTAAATATATATTTTCTACAGTTTTGGCTCAATTACTGCTATAACTATGTTGTCTCGAGTCTGTGAACTACAGTTAGCTATTAATTGATTACTACGGTAGTTGATGATCATTTCATTAATCAATTTGTCGCAATAATTTTAAATAATCACTCCCTAGGTAATAACAAATAAGATAATATCTCAAATGTTTGTCAATAGTTGAATGAAGAAACATAATTTTTCCACTAGAGGGCAGCAACAAACAATACTAAATGTTGAACTTCCTCAACTAAACCAAACAAAAGTTGGAATATTGTTTTAAAGTTTGTCTTGTCGCCATCAGAAACCAGCCAACATTTTAGTGATGGGAGAAGGGCCGGAGAGGGGAAGAGTAAAGATTGGTACGTATGGCCTGCAAATGTTTACATCCTGCTTATTGTTTTTAGTTGACTTCACCTCCATCAACTAATTTATTCATTTTGCAGCGGACATGGGGTTTGCCCGTCTCTTCAATTCGCCGCTGAAGCCTTTAGCTGACCTTGACCCTGTGGTGGTCACCTTCTGGTACAGAGCGCCTGAACTGCTGCTGGGAGCTCGGCACTACACCAAAGCCATCGGTGAGGCATTGTGCTCTCCGTCTCTTGTACACATGCAACCAGCCGTATGGTGGAAAACTGGGGGTTAGTGTGCGCTCTGCTCTCCTTCCAGACATCTGGGCGATCGGCTGCATTTTTGCGGAGCTGCTTACGTCTGAGCCCATATTCCACTGTCGTCAGGAAGATATCAAGACCAGCAACCCTTACCACCATGACCAGCTGGACCGAATCTTTAACGTTATGGGCTTCCCTGCTGGTGAGACTCCTCACACAGGAAATGCCTATTTATTTTAATCATGTTATTTTGCCTTTATTCTACCTGCTTTGTTGTTGTTTTTTATCTGGGAAGAGATGTGATTAAGAAGATAGCATTTTCCATTCCTGACTAAGGCTCGTTATTTCCTTAGGCTTTACTTGCTCTGTAAGTAAAGCCTTACAGAGCAAGTAATGTGGTCTGCAGGCTCTGAGAGCCAGTCCACAGTCTCTGCACATGATGCCAAGTCACAAACAGAAATATTTGCTGGCAGGGATGCATTTGAACCAATATTCTTCCAGTTCACCTACCCCACCCAATTCTTGTCGTTGCTGCTCTTTTTATGTAATACACCAGTTTGTATAAAAGTTACTTCTCTAAAACCTGACCACTGAATATCTTCGATATGTTCCAGAATATCAGGATATCTGATATTCTGTTTTGACATGTCAAAACAAGACATGGAATTTCATATTTGACAAGAACAATGTGTTGGAATCCTGTGACTTAAAAAAAGCTAATTGGTGTTAAATCATTAAAGGTAGCTTGTTAAACTTTTTTTATTTTTGGTCTGAAAAATAGATGTTAATTTGTTCCATATCCTGCAGTCTAAACAATCTTGATTTGAATAAAGATGTGACAAAGTGCAATCTTGCTTTTTTTTTTGTTATTATTTGACAGATAAAGACTGGGAGGACATTAAAAAGATGCCAGAGCACTCCACCCTGATGAAAGACTTTAGGAGGAATACGTGAGTGCAAAAAAAAAAAAACTTTGTTCCAATTTCTTAAATCTAAGATCTAAAACAAAACCAGGGCAAAGCAAATTATGTCTGCTGGGAAAAGGGCATTTGGAGTTACACATGTTTAAATATCTGTGTATGTGGGGTAAGTTGACATAAGGAATTATTAATATATGTTGCATCATCTCTTTTGTAGATATACAAACTGCAGCCTTATAAAGTACATGGAAAAACATAAAGTTAAACCAGACAGTAAAGCATTCCACTTGGTGAGTTTTATTAACAAATCTGTCCAGTGTGATTTTGGTTGATCTGTTTGTTTCACACCAAGGCTCATCTTTTCTTGACAGCTGCAAAAACTGTTGACTATGGACCCCATCCGTAGAATCACTTCGGAGCAGGCGATGCAGGACCCCTACTTTTTAGAAGAACCTCTACCAACCTCTGAGTGAGCTACTGAAGCACACACATCCAGTTTCAGTCACTTAATAGTCCTTAGATAGACTCACAGCATGCATGGACATAAGCATATAAAGGTGACCATTTTCTTTGGCTTTTTCCTTCTAGTGTGTTTGCAGGCTGTCAGATTCCTTATCCCAAGAGGGAGTTCCTGACAGAGGAGGAGCCGGAGGACAAAGGAGACAAAGTAATATCCATTTGGTGTAGTGCCCTCTTCCATTCAGTTTACAGGGCCTTAGAAAAATACTCAGACCACTTTTTTTTCCCCCAAATGATCACAAAGTTCTATGCATTTCATTAGAACTTTATGAGGCCAAGGAAGCAGAGTGTTAATCAGAGAAGCAGCCAAGAGGCCTATATTAACTCTGAAGGAGCGGCAGAAACCCTCCAGTTGGGTAAAGACCCTAAACATCCAGCCAGAGTTGCTATCCAATGGTTTAGATCAAAGCATTTTCATGTTTTAGTATGTCCTAAACAAAGTTCAGAATTAAATCTGTGGAATTGGGGGAGACTGGACTGAGACACATCTCAACCCTCTGCCCTATGTGGGATTATAAAGTCTACAGATGTTTAAATGCAAATGCTGGGCCACACTTTTCAGACTTTAGTTTCAAAACAAATCTATATAAAAAACGAACATGCATCACTTTCCTTCCATTTCACAGCTATGCTCTACTTTGTTTTGATCAATATCATAAAATCCCAATGAAATGCATTGAGGCTGTAAAATTGAAAGTTTTGCCACTCATTAGTTTTTATTGACGGCCAGATTCATACTTAGAAAATCTTGTTTTGTGTTTTGTAGAAAAACCAGCAGCAGCAACAGGGAAACAACCACACAAATGGGGCAGGCCACACAGGTAACCCTGACAACAGCCACGCCCAGGGCCCGCCACTAAAGAAAGTGCGGGTTGTCCCACCCACCACTACCTCAGGTGGCCTCTTAATATCCTCAGACTACCAGGTGAGTGCTTCTGTCCTCACATCACCATGACGACGCTCAGTTTCCCAAACCCACGTATATTTCAGATAGAAGATGTAGGACATCTTTAGTCAAAAATCCTTTTTTTTTCTCCCAAATATGAGCTTTCTTCTTTTCTCACTTTGCTGCTTTGAGGGATAGCTCTGGTCTTTGTCTTCAATTTTTTTTCACCTTAGGAAAAATTACAGAAGTTGCTGTGTGACAAAAACATGAGAAGGTTTCTAATTTGATGTAATAAATTGTGTTTACAAAGACATTTGACAAAACTCAACCTTGTTTTATATTCATTTTCTTTGACCCCACAGCGTTCGAATCCACATGCTGCCTACCAGAACCCTGGACCAAGCACATCACTGCCCCAAAGCAGCATGGGATACTCCTCTACCTCCCAACAGCCACCCCAGTACTCCCACCAGACCCACCGCTACTGAAACGCCCCTCCTTGCACATAAACACATGTATTTCTAGGACACGTACACACACAGCTCTCACCACGCCCACCTGAATGAATGTACTGAGGGATGTGGGGAGACCTTCCCCATCAACCAGTCAACTAATCAACCCTACAGAGGGCGCTACATCTGCAGCAGTCTGTCAACAAACTCTACTTGTTCCAGACAACAACCATAAAACAAATCCAGTATTAGACACACAGCATAGAGCCTGAGTCGTGAAACAAAAAGCAAGAGGGCAAAAATAAAAGGAAATGTGATCGAATCCAACCTATTTCTGCTACACAGACGTAATAAAACCGACCAAGAGTCTCTTGTGTCATCTCCTCTCCCAGCCAGTTCACCCCTTTCCTGTCGAAGCTTGGATGAACCTGAAAGCTGCTATGTGACTGTCGGCCATGACAGATTCCCAGCCTTTTCCTCGTTTCCGTGTTTCCGTTCATATGAGGGCTGGAATGAGCTGCTGGGTGGATGTGGATCTCCCACATCTGTTGAGTGGATTTTTTTTCTTTTTATTTCCAAAGGAGGACAAAGAAAACGATAAGATTTTAGTAGTTTATAATTTAACCTGTTGCCATGGTTTTGTTTTCATGGCAAGAGCGGCTTGTCTGAGCCAAGAGTTTGGCCTCTCGCTGTGGGTGAAAGCCTTAGAGTACATGATGACAAAATCAACCAGTGGCATGGAGGAAGGCCGATTGAACATGCATTGTACTGTAATTTACTGAAATATTTTACATGAAACAAATATCCTGACAATAAAAGTGGAAACATTAAGTTTGGTGATCATTTTTAAGAAGGTGTGGAAAAGAATTATGTACAAAAAGATGACAAGATACAAGAAGAGAACACTTGGATTTAGTCTCTGCTTTAAAATAACTGTTATTCTCAAAAGCCAAAAATATCTTTGATATAATATGAATTAAGGATTTGTCAGGCTTCAGAAGTTACTTCCTAAATATCAGGGCACAACAAAATAATCTGTTTTAAAATTGGGTAAATGTAGCTTCAGCTACACAGTATGATACTTAAGTTCTTCAAGTCTGGATATGTTGTCATGAAATGTAATATTCGGAAAATAAATATAAAGTGATTGTAAAGTAAATTCAGGTGGGAGAAACTTTTTCCTAATGTTTTTCAACATAAAACTTATGAAACCAATACTTATAGTGGGGAGTAGATACTGTGTGTCCTACGACAGTGCAAAGCACTTCCAGTGAAAATATGTAAACTTAATGTTCATTTGACCTCCAGATTACAAGAGTGTCAGCAGATTAGAACAATGAAGCTTGTGTACAAACAAGAGGTCTCACTTTGCCCTAAACTTTAGATGTGGATTTATGTCTGAATAAACATGTTTGTTCTTCCATCCCTGAAGTGACTTGCGATTAGAGTAGGCAGATATTTTACACATGTAAGAATTTAGGTACTTCATGCTAATATTCCTTAAGCGTATACAATAAAACTACTCATAGTTGTAAATTTTTTCCCCCCAAAAAATGAAATGTTATTCAAGTAAATGCAAATGTCCACTTATGATTAGGGTGTGTGTCTACCAGCATTTCCGATCTTGAAATTTAATATTTGTTGTAAATTACTGGGAAAATATAATAAGGTCAGGCAGATTAGATGGAGAGAGCCTGTGAGCATCCTTTTTTTCATCTCCATACAGAGTTAAAATTAAATTTAGGTCTGGACTTTGTCTAACATATGAATATGTTTTGAACTAAACAGCTTAGTTATATGTCTTGCTTTGTGTTTGGAGTGTTTACTCTGCTGAAAGGCAAACCTGTGCCGCCATCTCAAGTATTTTGCAGCCTCTTAGCAAGTTTTCTTCCAGAATAGCCATGTATTTAGGACCATCCATTTTTAATTTCTACTCTGACCTGGTTCAGTATCCCTGATGAAGAAAAACATTCCCACATCATCATGCAGCCACCGTGGGGATGGTGTGTTCAAGAAGATATGTAGAGTTAGTTTTCATCTAAGCATACCATTTAAAATGTAGGCCAAAGAGTTTAGAGCACCTTCTTCCATGTGACTTTCTTCATGTCACTCTTGCATAAAGGCCAGAGATGTGGACATAATAACTAATATCATCATCATCATATCTCTATTCCAGACACAAAAAAGGTCCATAGTAAAAAGGTAAGACAACTAAAATAAGAGAAAAATAAACATGACATAATATTATTCACCATGTCACAAATAAATGAGGCCAATGATTCCACAAACTTTAGGAAAATCTCACTGTACTAAACGCAGGATTTACTAAAATTGCAATTATAGGACAGTTGTCCTGTCAACAGATTCTTCCTGTGCAAAGGATGCATGGTACAATTCACCATGTTCCAAAAAGCTCTTACCTACATAGGAATGCAATATCAAACAAGAATCTGCCCCATAACTTACTCTGACTGGTGATATGGGTCAAAAAATGTGCTTAAAAATAACAAGTCAATTGCATTTATTTAAGCAGAATATATTGTATACCAAGCAAGATTGGGAGGAGGTGAACAAAAGGTAGCATCTCAAAATATCAACTACTTTTAATATGTTAAGTTTGAAATTGCTATCTTGGATTTCTTTTATTATTTTACCAGTAAAAATGAGAGCAACTCTGACAGTTCTGAAAAGCATTAACACATTTAAAAATACATTGATTTTTATTCCTTTACTGTGCAATAATGGGACATGTTTCCTTTGCTTATATGTCTTTTTTTTCTTTTCTGTTTCAGACATATTTCGCTGACTATTTTCGCCTATGCACACACCTGAAACACTATACCATAAATCTGGATCAGGTTCTGTTGAACCTTTTTCTGAAGGATGCTGGCCCAGCTATTTTTGTAATGCAATGCCCAGCTTACTCATTGTATCAGTGCTTTGTATTAACTTAGAAACACAATCCAAATCTCTGAGGCTACTGTACACCATTTTACAAAAGTCTCCAAATGAAGTAGAGATAAGATTGTAAATATTGTCATTTATAGCATCTATGATGTAGACATGCTAGTTGAATGGGGAAAAATCCCTTGAGCAACGCCCAACAGTGACCCCACCTCTTCCATTCTCAGCATTGCTTTAGAACTGGGGAGGTTCCCTGTCAGTCATTCTCTTACAGAGATCCCATTGGCTAATTGGAACGTCCGTTATGTGATAAATCCTCTCTTCTGAAATACGATTGGTTGAAATGGATAGTGGGCGTGTCTTCATTCTCAAAGGATTTTCCCCAGAGTGGTCAGACGGGCTGGTGGACACAGGATGGCAGAGCTAGTAGGAGTAACTAACGGGACATGCGGACGGATTGATTTCTTCTAATTTTTCAAGTTCTGGTGAGGGCCTTATGATACTTTCTACAATCAGCAGTGACACCATTTATTATAATAGTGACATTTATGTATTTATTTCTGCAGACTCTGGTATAATTTTACCAAACTAAATACTCGAAGACTGGACATAAGCTAGCTAACCAAAGTGGTCAGTCAGAGCGGACCCCCGGCGGAGGAGAATATAATACACGTCCCCGAAACATTGAATATTATCCCTGCTACCAGGCTACTTTCAAGCTGTTTAACCAAGAATAATAATTCGCGCTTGTTAGAGAACCCAATCGAAGACGCCAGGTTGAATTTTGATTGTAAATAGTAAAAAAATTGGGGAGCGAGAGATGAACAGATGTGGGTCAGTCCATTGGTAACGAAAAGCGACGGTGCGGAACAGTGATTGATCGCGGTTGCCATCAATTTACGCCTCTGTGTATGTGTGTGCATGCTTTTGTCAGCCTGAGGGGAGGGAAACGGAAGAGAACGCTTAAACGTCAAATTTAGACATCTAAATAATAAACTGAAGAAAAAAAAAATAGAAAAGAACTGGCTAAACTGGTAAGGATAAAAATGTCAAAGTATTGCAATAAAAAAGTAGCTAGACTTGGATTTGCATTAACGTTTCGATTAGTCAAGAATACGATATATATAATAAATCCCAACAGTGTAAGTATATGTAAAAAGACCATGGTTTTCAAGTGTTTGCACAACCATTTTAAACAAAAAATAGATAGCAAGATCTAATTGACTTTATTCTAAACTGATTATAGCACATTGATTAGTAGATTCATAACATTTGTTTTTATTTTGGTATGTATTTGATCAAAACATAATTAATATATTTACTTGGTTGTAAGTATCTTTTTGAAAATATTAAGTGAGGTTTGTTAGAGTTGTTTTTAGCAGTCAGTATCATATCTGTCGGTAAAAATCAGAGCAATCTTAATTGTGATAAAAAGGGTAGACTTCTCCTCACACTAATGGTTACAGTTAGCTAGTTAGCAGATTTTTGCCTTTCTCCATCACAGCCATCTGAGTGTGGTACATGTAACACTGTAAGTTAAACCTATACACCAGTGTTACTTTTTCAAAATATAGGTTTTAATATTTAATCAGCGCCAAGCACATTTGGGCTGCATTTCGGTCACTTGTATTTGGTTGGCTATTCTGACTACACTGGATTCAAGCGCTGTGTGTACCACTAATGTGTTTAGTGAATTGAAGAGTCAGGATGATATAGCTTTATTAAAATCAGTATCAGTAATTTTTTAACATATCCATTTTGGTCCCTTATGTAAACTATAAGGAACTACTGTATTAATAACAATGTTTATTTCCATCTTGTTGACATTTGTTTATGTGTTTTGGGAGGGGAGGAGGTCAGCCATGTGTTACCTGTATGGGCATGAGATAGTGATAGTGAAGAAGAGAATCAATGTCGACGGTGTGGTCACTTTTTCCCAGTCAAAAGGGTGATATGATATGTAAAATATTGATGCAACAGAAATACCGATATCATCCCAAATTTTCTTATTGATGCGTCCCTATTGAATCGACTTCCTTTGCTCATTTTGCCCTTATTGAGTTAAGATAGAGACAACAGCAGCCAAGATGCCAGAAAAGAAAAAGAAGACTGTGGAAAATCTGGGTTAACAACTGCAGATATCACCAATACAACATGTAACATTAAGATTGCAAACGGATATTTTCCTTCCTTGTCACATCGCCCTACAGAAGGTTGTGTCAGTCAGTGGTCGATTGTTGTGAAAAATTCACAAATAACAGAATCCATGACTACGAAGTGGAAACATACGAGACATCAATACAGAAGCTGGATAAATACCTGAATAAAGATAAAAAAAGCAGCCTAACAAGGCCAGATTATCAGGGAGAAAAAAGGAAAATATTGCTATTTTATTGAATTACTCACTACATTATTTTCCCAGCATGTCACCTTTAAATGTGTAATTTAAATGTAACTGTAAAGGTTTATTTTAAAAAAAGAAGGAAAACCGCTTAGGTTATGTAGTCATTGCTCAACTGTTTTACCATTTTTGTTATAACTATCTCCACAGTTATTCTTTCAATCGTTGCAGCAACATGTTCAGTGCTATGTCTGACGTTAAACAATGAGAAATAGTGAATTGATTAATAACATGCATACATCTATCTTTGCATGCATTTTGATATAAATCAAAATTAGTTGCTCCTGCAGGCTGAGGCTGACAGCTAGTCTGAGAAGGACATTTCAATTCTCTTCAAACTGTAGCTCTACTCAAAAAATTAAGATCTGCAACATACCAATCAGCAGAATGTAGTTTGACGATTTAAAAGAAAAAAATTGTTAAAGCCTGATACAAGAAACTGTTGTCTGAAAATGTTATTTGTTCATTTAACTGTTTTAACAAAACATATCTGGTGTTTTTTTAGTATCATAATTGACACAATAGATTTTTTTTTGCAATGGTTTAGTTGTTGGAAAAGCATTCCTTTTACATGATTATATACAATATCTAAAATATAGGTTTTCATGTAATACAGCAAATTTTTGAAGTAAACTACAAACTTTAGTTAAAGAGGTTGAAGTAGATATTAGTATCGACATTTCTGGTATATCTGGCACATGAATGCGTGAATGATGATAATCGCGTAACGACTAGCTCTGTCACAGAACCTGCTTCATATTGGTCTCTTTTATATGCTATTGTTCTTAAATTTAGAAATAGGTCAAAATCGGACACCACAGTCCTCTTTTCATCCCAGCAGGATTCTATATTTAAAGGAGTTTTTCCCATATCCCACTATGTTTATCCCTGAATATTATTAGAACCAGTAGACGTTCCTGGTTCTCGTTTTGTTTTTGGACCCCGTATTTGGGGCAGTGAGATCTGATGTAATCCAGGATGCATTATTTATAACATCAGAACAAGCAAAACAGCCTCCGACACGAGAAGCTGGACGTAGAGCATAAATTGGTAATGACCCGCCTTTCAGAACTTAATGGAGCTCTCAGGTCTGTAGTAGTAAGGCCCGGCGGCCGCTGGGGAGCCGAGTTTCGCACCGGATGCAGCCTGAACGTCACGATTCGGAGGATGAAAGGCTGGGGGTTTTTTAGGGGGAGCTGCTAATGGGACATTTAAGAGGCTACCTGGTGTGATGTTTTGGTGAAGGGCTGAGTGTGCGTGTTGTGTTGGAATAATTAAAGCGTCCAAACACATGACCCTGAGGAAGCGTTAGGCACCGAAAACACAGGAGTGAGGATATCTGTCGAGTTTGAGTTCAGTCTTTTTTTGCTTTCAGTTGAGGAGCTTAGAGAAGGTTGGAGAGAGGAAGATGAGGAGGAAGAGGAAGGATAGAGGGGGATGATGGGGGGGATTCATGGGAGAGCTAGTGCTGTTGCCGTGTGAACGGAGCTCTATTGTCCCGGGAACCTTTCAGTGGTTTCCCTGAGGTCCCTCTCCAGACCCATCCCCCCACTCAACCCAGCCTTTCTCCATCACACAAACTCAGAAACACACACACATATATATACGCTCTGCTGTCTCTTTCCCACTCACCGTTAAAACACACTCTTTCTCACACACACCGTCTCATTTACTGTACCTCATCTGTCACACACTTATCCCACTTTGCGTCTCGTTTAGAGTGCCCTCCTCTTTCCCCTCATGTCTCACAAGCAAGACGAAGCTCACACACCCCCACAACCCTCCGGTTGCTCATTATTTCGCCTCATCAGTGTGATTGTCATGCAAGCCAGACAGTGTGAGCAAAAACATGCAATCTTCTAATTTGCATCACCTCCTTTCCAACAGAAAGCGCAGTGTTTCCGAAGTGTTCATGCAGAAAGCTGAAAGCCGTGGTTTTGGGACACTTTGGGCATCTTGTTGGCTGGATTAGTGTTTCTTTGTGGCAGCCCATCATGGGTGTAATTTTACACTTTGCTTTAGCTTGTTGGCACGATGCTGCCGGATCTCATTAGGAGTCTGTGGGTGGAAATCATCATCTGGGTGAATGATAGATAAATAGATGATATGTAATTACTGTGGTTTCCTATTGAAAAATTGAGTTTCATCATGTTAAGCATCAGCATATTTGACCCTTTCACAGGTTTTATGCTGTTGCTTTTCTTGTGCATGTTTCAGATGATCAAATTCATTTGAACATTGAACAGAGAGAACATGAGTGATGACAATGGAGCACGTTTTTGGGAAAGCTGAGCTCAACTTCACCGGCCGTACCCAAGCCTGACTGCTGCTACACCGGTAGAGTCGAGAAATCCTTTAATAAAACTTGTCTGATCAGAAGAAGTTGGCCAAAGCGTCTAAAAAAAGCAACACATCATGCCCTGATCTTAGGAGAGTAAAGACAAATTGAGAAACAATGGCATTTACATTGACTTTTAAGCCTACTAAAGTTATTCAAACTCAGCTTCATGGTTCAAAGTAATCTTTTAATTTTACCAATATTTTTCTTCCTAATGGAGATATTACTAACGAGTCCTGACTTGAATCTGCTGGAAAATCTGTGGAGGAAGCTAAAGATTAGGGTGATGGGAAGGTGGCCCTTCTACCTCAAAGACCTGGCGTGCATCAACACAGATAAATTGTCAAAGCACCAGTGAGAACCACCTTTAATTATTGAGAATAGTGTGAATACGTTTCAACATTCAAGTTTAAAAAAAAGGAAAAAAAAACCCGTTATGTTTCTCAAAATAGATTCTACTTTATGTTGTTTTGTTGTCTTTCACCTGTTTCGCTTTCTACAAGCATCTTGGTTGAATAAAACTATTTTTTAAATCTAAATTAGTCGGCCAGTTGTGTTTTAGACCAGAAAGGTTTATGAAGCCATTTCTAAAGCTTCCATAGTATTCTCATTGGAGGACCAGTACTGTACGTTTCAATTTGTCACCAAGAATTCCATTTTACTCACATTCTTATTCTGTGTTGTCTATGTTTCCTGAGCCAGTCTGCTATTATTAGCCCTCTGTTGGGCTGCCAGATCTCCTGTGTCGATGCAACCTGCTTTTCTCCCATTTCAGAAAAGCTGTGCAGTAAAAACGCTCTGGAATCATAACTGAGCCTGAATCCTTTCGGGAACATTTTGTTTGAAAAACTCTCCTTCTGATTGCTTCTCCAGCAGTGACTGTATTGTTCTTTCCAAGCGTTGAGTTGAGATGGGAAGGTTTGCTGTGACACCAGAGAAGGACCAGGAAACAGGAAGAAAACTCGAGCTGCAAAAGCAGGAAACAGGCAGAGGGGTTGATAAGACGACTGCTCTGATGCTCAGAGTCAGAGTGTGTGATCTTTCAGCGACTGAGCACTAATTGAGGCAGTCATGTTCAGATTTGCAGTGGATGGGAGCAAAGCACAGTTTATTGTCTGCAGAAAGCTAAAGAAAAGAAAGCTTTGCCTCTGGGTGTATTGTAGTTTTTGTTTTTATTTCAGTTTTGTGTGTGTGTGTGTGTGAGTTCTAAGCAGAATCTCTGGCTGTGACAGTTTTCCAGCTGGGCCAGTGACAGGCCAGCCTGGGATTAGCTGGCATGTTGTATCTTCCCACATCACTAATGCTTTAATCTTTCCTCTGGTCGCCAGGAGTCTCCTGGCTTTGGTCGTTGTTCACAATATCCCCATCAACAACTCACACACACACACAAATTGTTCACAGAACTTTGCAAAAATATTCTTCCATTTTTTTTACTTTTTCACATTTGACCAAATTACAGGAATTTTATGGGATATACCAACTTAAAGGAAAATTATACATCGTTTTCATAAAACTAAATAAAAACCAAACATCAAATGTGAAACAGCTTTTATAAATTTGCACATTTACAAAACCTGTGCAAATGTGAACTTCGTTTCTCTGGTTCACATTTGAACCAGCATTCCAACCAACATTCCACATCTGGAATCAGAATTTTTTTTATCCCATTCTTCTTTGAGAAAAAGATCAAACTCGGTCAGATTAGAAGGAGAGCGTCTGTGGACATCAGCTTTCAAATCTTTCCACAGATTTTCTCTTGGATTTAGGGCTGGACTTTAACCGGGTCATTTTAACATAAGGACATAAGGATTTACTCTGGTCTAACTCTGGATGAAGATGCACGTCGCTGCCATTGTCAGTATGTTTTGTCACTAGCTAAGTTGACCATTACTGCCATCTGGAGTGTACAGACTCTACAAAAGGCTGTTTGCTAAAAGAACAACACAGTAAGAGCCAAACCTGTGCAAAAAATACACGCATATCTTATTTAAGGCTCTTAAATAAGATTATTTAAGATTCTTATTGCATATCTTATTTACGTGCCAACATGGACCAAACCAGGACAAACGGACCTGCTTCATGGTTTCCCATGATTCACTGCAGCTGCATGTTGGGCAACAAAACCGTTTGGTTCTGATTGGGTTCAGCAGCCGGTTCTGATCTTGAAATACGAAAGAAAAAAAAAAGTTAAAATTTCAACATTTTTGAGGAAATTCTGCAGAACCCGTCTGTTGGATGCGAAGGGTCAAGAACCAGTGATGTCACTGGTTGCCATGGTGATTCCCTCCTTTTCTCACAGAAAATTTAAAATCATATCAAAATATTGTTTTTTGTAGTATATATTTGTTTATAAATATATACTACCCAGAACTCCTCTGGTGACAAAGTTTTAGCTTCACCTGGTTTAAATTCTTGAATTTTTTTAGCTGCAGAAACATCCTTTGCTACAAATGATCATGTGTTCACTAAAGGAATGACGTCTTTTTTGCATTTTAGGCAAAAAAATATTGATTTTCTTTTTTGAAGAGGTAACTAAATTAATTTTTTCACATCTTTTACTGTACTTCATGTTTCCAGTGTTTTTTTAGAAGAGTTTTTTTGCTCCTCGTCGGTTTCAATTCGTGACAGGATACTGACACTTTTCTACACAAAGCAATTAAATGTCACTCTTGGGAAATCAGACTTCTTTCCGATGTATAAACTTCGGCATTGATCATTGAAGTAATTAGGAGTTGATCAATCCTTCGCTCATTAACGCCTCAGCAGATTATATGCTGACCGTCCACATCTGTGTCTCATCTGATGTGTGTGTGTTCGCTTCTCTCTGCAGTCTGAGGCCTCACCATGCCGCTGGTGAAGAGAAACATCGAGCCGCGCCACCTCTGCCGGGGGGCGCTGCCGGACGGCATCGGCAGCGAGTTGGAGTGTGTGATGAACAACACCTTGTCGGCCATCATCCGCCAGCTCAGCAGCCTGAGTAAGAGAAACACACTCACAGAGGCAAAGTATTCACAACCTTCTTCGCGTTTTGTTGCCTCCATTTTCCACGGTCGAGCTAAAAAAAAGCAATCCCACATGAGGGTGCTGCCATGTTGCTATGTTGGAACGGTGTGATTCGGCTGATGTGCTGCCCTCTTTGTTGAGTTGTGGTCTCGTTTAACCAAAGCATCTCCTTCCAATTAGTTTCAATTAAACAAACGGCTTAAAATATGAATATCTGAATAATTTAAAACAAAAAACGGATTGAAACTACAGCAGCACCTTCGGGGTTTTCCCCCCATTAAGCTTAGCATGATGATGTTTATACTCTGCGGATCCTCTTTGCGCCGGCTTCATCATTAATCCTAAGGCTGTGATTGATTTGTATGTCGTCATGGTTACAGCGTTGGAGGGGTCACAGGGCTCGCTGCAGGCTTACGCCAGCCTTGCACTGGGACACAGAGCTCTGAAATGTAATAATTTCAGACAGCGGCGCAGAAGGACCTTATCCATCCAGTGGCGGGCATGTGACCAGGTTGCTACTCTGGGTGTGTGTGTCGGAGTGTGTGTTTGTGTAAAAGCTGTTTACGCGCTGGCCTGTCGATATCATGGCGCACTGCAAAATGGAGTTTTTACAGCCCCATCCATCTTCCATCCGCTTTCTATTCCCACACACATCAACATACTGTTAATGTGTTTTTATTTGGCACTTAGCTGCACTCATTTTCCAACTCTCGCAAGAACTGTGCTGAAAGTTTGTTGTGGGATAAATTAAAACATCTGTCCTCTCTGCTTTTTTGGCCCCTCCGCATCGATTCTGTCTGCGTCTTATTGTGTCAAGTTCCTGCCGAGGGAGTTGGCCTCTCAGCAACAGCTGTGTGGGTTAAATATAAATGCTTTCAAGGGCCTGACAGAGGAAATCTACATACTCGGTACGCCGTGGATGTTTTTGTGCACATGTGTGCGCAGCCGTGTCATAAAGAGAGGCCGGGGCCAACGGGCTCAGCATGAAGGATTTGGGATTCTTCCTTCCTCTAAATGTTTTTCCTGCAGCCCATCCTGTCAGCAGGTTGGACAGAAATAGCCTTGTGTTCTCTATAGGATGTTGGACGCAACGTTCTGCACTGAAATAGTCATTAAAACTATAATGAAACTTCCCCTGTTTGATTTCAGTCAGGGTTGCAGTGAGCAACAATTTCCAGTTTTAGGATAAGACAGTTTTTCCTACATTTTCTCCACATAACCATGGCTGTGAATTGCATGAAGGAACTATTGCTTAGCTAAAAAAAAACTTCTCATTCTCTTTTGGAAGCTTTGATGAGATAATAAAGTGTTTTTTTTTACCTCTGTAAATCTGCCTCGCCTCATAAATATGTCAATAAATTTGAACTCAATGCTCTCCATGGTTGTGAAGTGCAAACCTTAATGTACTTAATTGGTATTTAATGAGGAGATTGTGAAGTGGAAGAAATGTGATGCAAAATGAGATGTCAAAGCACAGAGAGTAAAGCCCTTTTTGCACTGCAGGGTCCGGCCTGGCCCAGCCCTGCTCGGTTTGACCCGGTCCTATTGGTCGGTTTACATTGAGCGGGATCGTCACGTGAATCAACTTCTTGCTAAAGCTACCGAGGTGATCTCCACAGCGGCCGCAGAACAGTTTTCTACTTGGTTCTCCCGTCCCGCTCTTTCTGTATGCGCTCATCAGCGAGGAAGCTTTTAGGAACTATTTACATCAGCTTTACATTTAAGGAAAAAATAAATCTAATCTCATCTAAATATTGTCTCTGAGCTGGACTCACGGCCAGCTGAACTACCGCTGCGACGCCACATGCGGAAATCCGCTCGTTTGCGCCTTGCCGACTTCTGATCGGTTCAATTGGAGAAACGTTATTTACATCTACCATTAAAATCTTTGGCTGAAGAGGCGATTGTAATCCCAGTGTTGGGTAAGAACAGGTTATGATGGGAATTTATTGATGCAGCATATTGAAATGACCGACATCGAGAAAGTCTGGCGCTCCTCTGGTCTTTGTCCCGCCCCCACAGCCAATGAACCAATCAACAGCTAACTCCAAACCCGGCCGGATTGGAACCGCAGCTCTCTGGGTTCCAGGGAACCGGGTGTTACCGGGCTGGAAGAGCTAATGCCAAAACGATCAGTCCTGCTTTGAAGCCAGACCAGCCCGGGTCTGGGTGTGCACTGCAGAAGAGGCTTAAGAGTGTGTGTGAAAAAATCTGGTAGACACAAAACCCAAAAATAGAAAATGTAGAAAGATTTGACAGGTGATTTTATGTGCGAATATTAAGAGGTTTTAGTTCAAAATGAGTTGTCTGTCTCCTTTAAGAAATTTTGTGGCGTAAACAAATGCAGCTGCTTTTGGTCACTTGCTGCACACTAACATCTACAGAGATCGATTCGGATGATTTATATTTGACTCGTGTTAAATTATTCATGAGGTAATTTCTTTATGGAGTCATATGAGTTACAGTTCCCAGCACCGATCCTTCGACTCTCGTTATGCGTTGTATCACATTATCTTTGTATCGATCGGCCCTCAGGCCCTGCGGGGATCCGCTCGGCTCGAAATGAAGATTAAAGCCTCCGAACTCCTCCTTCAGTTTCCCATCAATCTTTTATTTCCTCCCCTTTTTTCTCCAGGTAAACATGCAGAGGACATATTTGGCGAACTGTTTAACGAGGCCAACAATTTCTACCTGCGTGCCAACTCTCTGCAGGACCGTATCGACCGGCTCGCCGTCAAAGTCACACAGCTGGACTCCACAGTGGAGGAAGGTGGGTAGAAGGGCAGCACAGCGAGCCGCCATCTGTCACCAAAGCGATGTCAGTCTCGCGTGGGTTTCTTCATGATTTCTAATCATTGAAAACCCCTTTTCTTTTAATAATAGCGGAACCGTTTCTCCGTTTTTATCTCGCTGTTTTTGTCCTCAGTTTCTCTGCAAGACATCAACATGAGGAAGGCCTTTAAAAGCTCCACCACTCAAGACCAGCAGGTGGTGTCCAAGAGCAGCGTTCCCAACCCGGTTAAAGAGATGTACAACCTGAGCGACAAGCCGCCACCGCTCACCATCCTCACGCCTTACAGGTCCGCCTTCTCCACATTGAACTCTGATTTTAGAATAAAATATACCACATTTCTTAGCATTAGCTTAATGTAAATCAACCTTTTAGTCAACAGCTGCAACGATTATTTATAATGTTGTTTAAAGTTGATACTAGTGCAACATATCCATAAAAACTGGTCAAATTTCTCATAATATGTAGATTAAGAAGGCCTAATTGTTTATTGGGATAAATATTATTAGTATTTGATCAGATGCCCATTTTATTGCCTTTTCTTTAATAGATACATATTCCCTAACCCAAAAAAAACAACTATAATTTTGAAAAATAATACATTTTGTTTAAAAAGCCCTAATTCTGAGCTTAACAGAGCTTAACTGAAGTGTTTTGCTCCAACACATTTACAGTTATGTTTTTTACAAGAGTATTGAGAAACATGATGGCATTTCTTCTTTTATTTGTGTTCTAGTTCTCATTGGTTTTAACGTAATCTTTGGCTTCTGCTCAGCTTTTGCTGTAGATTTTGTATCTAGCTCTGTAAATCTTCACAAAATTTAAAATCCACATAAAATATTAATACTGGACACAATATTAGCCCAAATTTTCATATTTGTGCATTCCTAAACTCGTCTTACTCTGATGAGCAGAGTGGTCAATTATCCAACTTAAATTTCACTAGGATCTCGTTGATGGCAATGAAAAGGGAATTGTGCCAAATATTAGTTGGGATATATACAGATATTTAATATCTGTATATATATTACAGATATTAATATCTGTATTACTGTAGATATTATATATTATTATAATATTGTAATATTTAATGAAAGAAACAAATTTTCTTTCATTAAAAGAAAATGATTAACTTTTAATGAATAATTTAAAGCTTAAATTGATGTTTATTGCACAACAGGTAACACTGGAACCTAAATTGTTTCTTTATTAGCCAAAAAATAACATTTAATTCCTGTTGATGGTGAGTGGATATAAACCTGAACTGTATCCATGAAGAAATCTGCATATCATAACCTCCGTATTTGTTTTTCTTTTTTTTTTAGAGATGATCACAAGGAAGCCCTTAAATTTTACACGGACCCCTCTTACTTTTTTGACTTGTGGAAAGAAAAGATGCTGCAGGACACAGAGGACAAAAGGAAGGAGAAGAGGAAACAGAAGGTAATGAAACGGGCTGGGATCTTATCCCAGTCAGTGCAAGGCTTTGATTTCCCACAGTGCTTGTCTGCGATCTGCTGATAAGATTTTAATTGCTTTCCAATCACAACTTTCTCCTTTATTATGAGGAGTGAAACAAAGTAATTTCAGTGGAACTTGATTTCATTAAAAACACAAAAAGAAGTCCTGCAACCAAACGTTTGGAGAACATTTTTGTTTCCAAGTCGAGTTTGGAGGTTATATTGCATTTTTCTTTCGCTTTGCTGCAGGAGCAGAGGCGCTGTGTGGACGGGACACTGCAGAGGGAGGTGAAGAAGGTCCGCAAAGCGAGGAACCGTCGGCAGGAGTGGAACATGATGGCTCTGGATAAGGAGCTGAGGCCAGACCACCGGCACACAATCCACAGAGACAGAGCCGCCTCCTCTGAAGGATCTATGTCACCAGAAAACAGGTACTTGCGCAACAAAAACTGTATATATATATTTTTTTAACTATTTTTATTCCTATCACTGACTATATTATTTCTCCCAGGGGTCACAGTGTGGATCAGCATCACTACCCCAACAGCATGAACCATGCTGGCCATGCCCACACCTACTCCGGCCCCCCGCCCAGCATCCTGGCCGCCCAGATGGCTGCAGGACACGTCCCCTGGGGAGGAGGCGAACACGACACCAGGGGCAGGACCATGATGGCCTACCAGGGCGGGACGCTGGGCCGCCCGCACCACCACCAAGCCCCTCTGCCTCCTCCACCTGCTGAGGCCATGAATGGTGGCTCTATGTCTCTGCCACCAATGGACTACAGGTAGTTAAAGTGTGAAGCAGGGGTTAGAGTGGAGAAAGCTACCAACACGGCGGGTTGGTCTCCACCTAAACTCACCAACCGGACAAGGAGAACATTTAGAGAAGCAGCTGAGAAAGCTAAGCTAGCTCTGGAGGAGAATCTGTTAATAACAGGATAATTATTTGTTATTTACACTAAAGATCTGACGTTAATCTAGGATTAGCAAGAAGACGGTAATATCAATTTAAAATGTTCCTTCCACTGTTTCAACATAAACAATAAAACACCTGCGTCATTGAAACAGGACGACTTTACATCTTTACAGTTAAAAACAGTTCCTGCTATAATGACTATAATAGAAGTTCATCCAATAATCCAGTTGCATTTAGAGTCACGTTTAGGAAGAAGAATTTTCAGCTTTCTTTCTTCTTCTCAGCATAGCGTTAACTAACTGAGGCTTACTGGCATCACTTTGTGTTTCGCTCTCTGTTTCTATGAGGTTAAGATTCAATCTGCAGCACATTGATCTCTTTCTGTCAGATTGTTGTTCCTCTGAGGTTAATCTTAAAACCTGGTGATGCTTTTAATGTGTGTGGTTTTCAAACTCTCAGATTCTTAGAAGGCGAATCTGTCTCAGATTTGCCGTCTTTCATTATTCTACTTGAGCAATTAGATTTCAATGACAGAACAAATGCGAAACAGGGGACATAATTGTTTAATCCCTGGACACTTCTCAGATTTAATTTACAGGATCCAGCTAACAATAGTTCTCTTATTTTCTTTCACACAGCTCTGAGCTTTAACTTATTGCCAAATGGGTTTTTCTTTGTTCTAATAGTGCCTGCTTTTAATTGGTATCAAAAGTATTTAACAGCTCAGGTTTCAACATGAAACGACTAACTGTGTGTAATTGCTGCCCCCTAGTGTATAACTGCTGGCTGCTCTGGTTTCTGTTAACTCATCCTTCTGTGCTCTGCAGTATGGACGGCTATGCCAACACCGGCCTTCCCCCACTGCCCTCTGCACCACTCATACCTTCTGCACAGACGGCCTTCGCCTCGCCACCCGGCGGCCCCATGTCCCCCGGCCCCATGGTCGTCTCCGCCGGCTACGCTCCGCCTCCGCCACCTGTATCTGGAGTTCAAATGGCTCCGCCTCCTCCGGGGCCACCGCCTCCACCCGTCCCAGCTGGTGCCTCCCACTCCACGTCCTACAAGATGTCTTCCGCGGCGCAGGCTGAGAACGCGGCGGTCAACGACGCCCGCAGTGACCTGCTGGCTGCTATACGCATGGGTAAGAATTACTCCACTTCATCCAGGAGACGATTTAGTTGAAGCAACACACTTGCCTTTTATTGAGGAACATTTTTCTGACATTTTCAAGTGGTTTTGATAAGTAAAAACCTCTTTCTGCTTTTTCTTATTTTTCATTTCCATTTCACACCCAATTAAGTTTCGATGGTTTTTGCTATGGCAACCCTAAAACGATCAACCAGTGTTGTTCTCTTTTTAAGAATATGCAGTACAAAAAGCCGCCATGAAGGTTAAGACAGACACAGAGCGAAAAGCCGTCATAGTCCAGTGTGAACCTTTTAAAGGCCTACAAATAAAGACCAGTTTTGAAAGGTTACAAGATACTGTGACTCCTTGGATGAGAAGAAAGAATATGTTTGGGATCATTTCAAACTTTTTTAGAGTATTTTAAGATTTGTGATCAGGGATTGAGTTTATTCTAGAGCTATAAAAAAACAAGAAACAAAATAGGAAATTATTTGTTTAATCCAGTCTCTAATCCTTGTCCTATTTTTTAGCTATTGCTAAAAAATAAATAAAATAAAGTAAAAGTGCTTTTCTGTCTTCAGGCATCCAGCTGAAGAAGGTGCAGGAGCAACAGGAGCAGCAGGCGAAGAGAGAGCCTGTTGGGAACGACGTGGCCACCATCTTGTCGCGCCGCATCGCCGTCGAATACTCCGACTCGGAGGACGACTCGGAGCTGGAGGAGAACGATTGGTCAGATTAACACATTTAAAAAAACATAGGAGAACTACTGATGCACGGTTAACCACACGCTCACCCCTGAGGAACACCCACTGTGACACACCCACAGACCACCAGAGACTCTGCTGCTGTAAAGCACCTGAACACAATCACATGCTGTAGGGTCAATATAAGCTGTAAGGTTTAAAACTGGAAAATGCAAAAATACTGTACATGAACTTCAAATATCGACCACTTTTTAACCTGTTAACCACTGAGCTTCATTATACTACTTTGAAGCATTGTGAATACACCCCCGTAGATGTTTCTCTATTATAACACTATAATACAACATGTGAAGGTGACTACTACCTGTATAGTCGGAGCTTGAAACTGTTAGAGCTATTAGAAAACCGTCCTCTTGACCTAACCTATGTACTTATCTTTTTTTAAAGTGTTTTTACTGAAATACCTGCGTATGTATACCATAGATCATGAGGTAAGTCTTTAAATTGTAGATAAATATAACTGGAAGTATAGGGAGAGTTTAGTGGTGGCTTTTTGAAAGGGGCAGATCTGCTTTGATTTAAAATGGGGTTCTGTGGTATTATTATCGGTCTTCCTTGTAGTGGCCATTTAAATGACTTGTTTGGAGAAACTGAGATCCGAAATGGATTTCTGCTGTGCTAAAGATACTGACTGCAGGTAGCAACTCCACAGGACCCCGACTTAAAGTGACTTGCAGAAGTATTTATACCCTTTGAAGCTTTTCAGATTTTGTCATCTTACAGCCACAAGCTTTGATATATTTTATTAAAATTCTGTGTAACCGGCCAACACAAAGCAGTGAACATAGAAGTGAAAACTGCAACGCCCGTCATGTTTTTAGAATTTATTCATGAGTAAAAACATCATTTTTGTAAAACAACTTTGTTTCTATTTTGTCTTAGCTTCACCTCAGTTATGCACCACTTTGTGTCGGCCTGTTACATTCAACACAATAAAAATACATCGAAGTTTTTTACTATAATGTGACAAAGTTTGTTGTTTAAAGGATTATTTGTGAAATGTCTTATTATAAATGAGCCACCTGCGTTTGCAATCGCTCCCTGCTGTGAATGTGTGTGTATGTGGGGGAAGGGGCGGGGCTAGTTTGTAACTCTGTAACCTCTGACCCAAAGAGAAATAAATTCATGAATGAAGGATCACTGCTGAGCCGGCACGTCTCTTAGGGCTCTGCTCTCGTCGCAGACGCAACACACACCTGGCTGCAGGACTTCGGTTGCCATCGCAACAGTGCTGCTACGAAGGGGGTTGCCAAGGAAACAGAAGAGCGTATAAAAGGAGGGCAGTGAGCCACGACGAGGATGGAAAATAAACACTGGTTAGAAAACATTTAACAAAATCAGTGGAGGCAGGAGTTTTATGCACAGCACATGTTTGTCTTTAATACAAAATTAACAAGATCTCTCAGTGGAGTGCACTAACCAAAGCAATAAAAAGTACATCTAACACCTTGGAAAAATAGACGCCACGTTCACATAAACATTTTTTTTTCTTTACAATATTTCAGTTAGGTTAGTGCAGGTTGATTATCATTAATACGTTTCGTTTTGCAGATAAATTATTCATTGTGCCATTTTCACCCCCCCAAAAAATAAAGTGCATTTCACATTAAAAATTACGTGTACACAAGATGCTGTTACTGTGACTTCTACCTCATCTCCATCTTCAAAAAAAAGAAGAAAAACAGCAACACACACTCTCACGCTCACACACACACACACACATTCACAGGCCCTTGAGTGTTTTGATACTTAGCTCTAAAATAGTAACCATCAGAAAGAAAGACACCTCGTCCTGCTGGTCCAACATCTTGTCACTGAAAAAAACAACTATTTTGTTCACATCTTTGTGCATTATTACAAAATAAATGCATTAAGTAGATAAACGATAATTAGACCCAACCTCAGCTATCCTTGAAACAAAGCCCTTATTCAAATGCTCAGCAATGAAAACCTTGTCAGTACAGCTGCAACAAGAGATTCACATTCCCCGATTGTGTGTCGATTCAGTTCCCAAACATTTGCCCTTCCCGTCAGTCGGCAAACCTTTAAAAATATTTAAAAAAGAAGAAAATCTGCTGCATATCGAAGGGAGCAAATGAATCAAACGTGAACAGAGAAAAATAAATGGTGCAACCCAACTCTTCCCATCAGACTGATGAGCTTTGGTAGCACCATGCACGGTGGTAAGAAGCCCCCCTCCTGTTCAGCAGGCCCTATTTACAGACACAAACCTCAAGAGGAGCTTGGTAGATACTACATTCAGAGAAAGGCTTTACAGCGCGCTCGTGTCGTACAACGTCAGACACCTGAAAGGAGGAAAATTGAAATACAACCTCCAAGTGACCGTAACAAAATAGACTATTCTCCAAAAGGTACACAGTAAAGGTTTATGATGCGTCTGACCTGCAGCGCCTTGCAAAAACATTCAGACCTCTTGAACTTTTTCCACATTTATGCTGCAACCAGAGAGTTCAGTTTATCTTATCAGTATTTTTACAAGGCATTGTGAACTGTGAAGTAGAAGGAGAATTATTTTCTAAATATCTCAACAATGTTTTGTATGCAGTAGTTTGATTGTATGTCATTTTCTTCACCTGAGATAAAAAAACAAAAATTAGCCCACCCTAAATATACCAGCATTGTGAAACATGGTGGTGGCAGCAGCATGCTGTGGGATACTTTTCTACAACCGAAGCGAGTAAGTTGGCCAGAGTTGATATAAAGGGCGATAAAAGCTGGAAGAAATCCTTTTAGCTACAATTAGACCAATGGTGTCCAAACTTCAGACTGTGGGCCATTTGTGGCCCTCAGAATAATTTTGTGCGGCCCTGGACTACAAGACAGGCATGGTGGGAAAAGATCTGTTGTTTTTCTTTTTATAAAGGAAAATATATATTCTCTATTAAATATTTTTGGCTTTAATAATAAAAATTTTATAGTAAACTGGCATTTTAAAAAAAAAAATCAAAATCACTTTTTCCTTTTATTAAAATTTAGCTTAATAACATTACATTATAAAACACTCTACATTTTAGGCCATGAAGATTTCTAACTGCAGCAAAAGGTGGCTCTGAGTGCAGGTGGACATTTCGTAGATTGTTAGTTGTGGAAACATAAAACGAGGAAACATTTTGAACTCTGTGGTTGTAATGAAACAAAAAGTGGAGCCGGAAAAGCAGTGTGAACACTTTTGCAAGACACTGAGGATCTACAGAACTGAGCCTCTCTCTGCACACATTCCCCCCACACAAGCTACTTTTCCATGATTCGGAAATGTTGATTTTCATTTTTCAAGCTGACCTAAAAAAATATTTCTCTCCCGCTTTGAAGCAAAGCTGAAGACTTGAAGCTCCTGGAATGTCGTTAAAAGGCTCAATGAATCAAACATAATAACTAAACAAATAATAAAAAAAACCTCATCTTTGCATTTGGAAGTAGCCGTTTTTAGCTCATAGGATAATTCAGAGGTCACTTAACAGACACCTGCCTCAGCCTGGAGCGCGAGGACAGAAACCCCAGCAGGATTGGGGTCGCAGTTCATTCAGAGTCACGTTTCCCTTTGGCTTTGGAAGTGCTTGGGCGCCAAAACTTCCTGGTCCCACTTCCCGCCAAGAAACATGGAACGAGGCCATTTTCCTCCGAACCGACAGGAAGACCGACAGTGTAAGTCCTCTAAGGTCAGGGGTGTCGACGACACAGGAGACACATCACAGCGCGCACGTCATGTGCACACAGAATGCCGGGCGACTCAGAGCAGAAACAAAAAAACAAATCCCATTTTTTGTTATTCAAGCCAACAACACCTAGTGAAACCTTATGCACTCAGGAAAGGAAGAGGCAAATGGTGAGAAAAATAACTTCACAACTCTGCCTCCCCCTGATGTGACAAATGATCAGAGCCCCGTTCAGGGATACTGGATAAAATGAGGCAGTGCTGTCACAACGCCGCCCCGTTCCCGGGAGTGATAAACCCAACTCTTTCACTTATCAGAAAACGTTATGGTGCTTCACGGAGCGCGGATGTTATTGCTGTCTGAGTATTGCTTCGCATCTAAAAAATAACTACCATTCAGGCTAGTTATTGCTGACAAGATCTGGAGTAACAGTGGAACCAACAAATGATTGGAAACAGTAACTCAGAGCAGCATGGAAGTGATGGGACTCACATACGCAGAGCCTTGCAAAGGTGCTCCGACCTCTAGAAGCTTTTCTAATTCTATCACGTTACAAGCACAAAGTTTGATGTGTTTCATTGGGATTTTATTAGACAAACTTAACACAAAATAAATGTAAGGTGGGAGAAAAATGATACACGTTTTTTAAAACATTCCTACAAGTAAAACTGCAATTCCTACTTGTACGCAGGCCTCTATACGCTTATATTCCTAAATAAAATTCCGTTCAATCAGCTGCTTTTTGCATTCAAATGGCTGTGGTAGCAAAACACATTATCAACACAAGGAAGCATGGTGGTGGCAGCATTATGGCATGGGGATGTCTTTTTTTATTATTATTATTCCTCAGCTAGGAAAGGAAAGCAGTTCAGATGAAACCAAAATGAAACTTTTCGGTCTACTTGCAGAGCGCTGTGTTAGCACCGCACGTTATCCTGAAAACATTCTGAAAGCACCAAAACAAGCTGGTGGCAGCATCATGCTGAGGGGACGCTTCGTCAGGCACAGATGGGGACATGGATGGAGACAAAGGAAGAGCCAGCCCTGGAAGTAAACCTCTGACAGGCTGCAGAAAACTCGAGACACCAGCAGAGGTCCACCTTCCAGCAGCAACAACCCAAACATTCCCCTAAACACCCACAGCTAGAGGTTTTCTGCAAAGTACTTGCAACACACAAGATTTTTATGCAAGTTTTCTTCCAATTCTCTTTTACGCAAATTTTTTTTTTCCATAAAATCCCACTGAAACACATTTAAGTCTAGTTGTAACTTGAAACAATGTGAAAAGTTTTAAAGGTTTGACAACTTTCACCAGGTTTTATAATGCTAAAAGCAAAAAAACAACTTTTAAAAAAAAAACAAATAACAGCTCCCATGACCTTGGTGCGACAGTTTTAGCTCTTATAATGCAGCACATGTGAGGTACAGAGTGGTACTTTGTACATAAACAAAATTATTTGGGTCACGATGAAGTCAGGCAGCCACGGCACACAGCCTGCAGTGGCTACGCGCAACCCACCTCACATCACTGGACTGTGCTAGTTGCATGCTGATTACAGCTAATCCCAGTAGTTTAAAGATGCTGTCCAGTGTTGTTCTTGTTCTCACAAATAGATGTACCCCAACAAGAAGAACACAGCTTGGTAGCAAAACATGGATTCACAAAGTACAAAGTTTTTTTTTAAAACGGCGCTGACGGGAAAAAAATACATCTTTATATTTGGGTTGGTGACATCACAAGAGGCACAAGAACCAAGCTAAGTAGCTGGCATTAGCAAGGATTAAGATGGACGACTTTGAACACTAATTCTGAGCTGAATTCGAGCAAGAAGTTCAACACTATGTTGACTGAAGAATTTGATTGAAATGATGAATGTAGAGGGGGAAATAAAACAATAATACAAACGGATTTTGTGGGAAGAACTCTGGACTGACTCCTTATACCTTTTGTGATGTCACAATAGGCATGTTTGTGTGGAAACCTTCTTTTTTATAGGATTTCATTTTTGATAGAAACAAATGCAACTCGGAATAAAATGTTTTATAGATTAGAAACTACTGTATATCCAAGGTGAGTTTAATTGATTTTAAAGAAAAGTCTGTCGTGTTGCTTTAAATCTAATGGTTTCGGTAGCTTTCTGATCAAATCGTAAGAAATGTAGCTATTCTGAAAAACTTTGGTGAATTGGATCTCCAATTAGATCCTGAGATGCCTTTTTAAATAGTTAAACTTAAAAAAAGTTAAAAATAGGTTTTCTTTTTGGTTTGGTATATATAAACTAACAAAAATACAGAGGGCAGATACTGATAGGGCGGGTCTGTTTGGAGCCTTTCTTATTGTTGCGCATTCATGCGCAATCGACAGCCAGAAGAGAGAGGAGAGAAAGCAGGGAGGAGGGGGGAATGGGCGAGGCGAGGAGAAAAAGAGGCTAGATTTCTTCCCCGGCGTCTGTGGAGCGGATCAGAGAGCATCGGGTCTATTTTTAGCTCACCGGGTCTGCTCAGCTTTCGACGCACGTCCAGAGTGCAGCAGTGGCGGCGGCGGCAGCAGCAACCCGGGACGCTGCTGCTGCAGCTGCTGCTGCCCCAGACGGGCTTCACGTGTTGCTCAGCCGCTGTCCATCAGCTGGGATCATTTCTGTGCATCATGAAAACAAGTAAAGCTACAGAGCTGTCAGAGGGCGTGCGTCGTTTACGCGCATCGGAACATGGGATGCACTTTCCTGTAGAAATGAAGAGCATACAGAGTGGGCAGGATGCAGCCCACCTTCTTGGCCTGGAGTTGGGAAGACAGGGAGACACGGCGGGCTGCTGCGTCTCCAACCAGAGCTGCACCCGCATCCCTCGCTGCTGCCTCCTCGTAACGCTGGACGGGTCCAGCGGAGGAGCAGAGCTGACCCTTCTCGTCAGACCCCGGGGGTCTGCGAGGTCACACGTCGCTGGGTGTCCGAGCACGGTGCGCCACGCTGGTCGGCACGCAGCCACAGCACACCAGCCACAGCGCCTTCTGTATCTCCTGGTTCCTGAAGGCGTAGATGACCGGGTTGATGACCGAGTTGTAAGTGGCAGGCACCAGCGTGGCGTAGGTGTAGAGGGAGGGTAGGTGTAGTCGGCTATGAGGGAGTAGACAGTGAACGGCATCCAGCAGGCGGCGAAGGTGCCCAGGATGATGGCCAGGGTGGACACGCCCTTCCGGGTGGTGACGTAGTGGGGTGAGGCAGCCAGGAAGTGGTGCTGCAGGGCGATCTGGTGGGCGTGACGCATCACGATCTTGCAGATCTGGACGTAGAGCTGCAGCATGAGACCGAAGAGCAGCAGGAAGGAGACGGACAAGACTGCGATGTTGTTCTTGGTCAGAGGTCGAACCACGCTGCAGGTGACCTCCTCGGCCAGGCAGTTGACCCCAGTGACCGGCAGCAGGCCGAGACACAGGGAGAGACCCCACAGCAGCACCAGCATGGTGTAGGTAAAGGCCGCCGTCCGCTCCGAGTTGTAGGTGAGGGCATAGTACAGCGACAGGTAGCGGTCGACGGTGATGGCCAGCAGGCTGAAGACGGAGGCCGAGAAGGAAGCCACCACCAGACCCACCGTGAGCAACTGGGCCGAGTCAGAGCGGAGCAGATAGGCACAGGTGAAGTGAAGAACCAGGCCCAGGCCGGCCAGCAGGTCGGCTAGAGCCAGGCTGCCGATCAGGAGGAACATGGGGGCTCTGAGCGTCGGGTTCTGCCAGATCACCAGCACCACCAAGGCGTTCTCGCAGGCAATCAGGGTCCCCGATGAGCACAGCACGATGTCCCAGGGGTTGACCAGCAGTGGCAACTGGCTGGGCTGCAGAGGGGAGTCCTTCGCTGGGATGGACTCCAGGCTGGTGCTGTTGTCCATCGGGGCCCCGCTGGCCCACGCTGTGGGATCAGGGCTCAGCCAGCTGGGAGAGACCGGTGGCTCCTCACTCATTGTGCCCCCCATCTGAAATTAGAGCACACACACTAAAATTACCGCATGCAAAAGGTTGAGGGGGTAAAACAAGCTCTGTAATCTGTAGTGAGTGAACCCCATGACGATAACAACTGGATTGACTTTCCTCTTCATCTTTGCACATTTTGTTCAGTCATGAAGAGGTAATGTTCAAAACCAGGAAAAATAAGCAGGCATAAGAATGTGAGAATGTACGCAAAGTCTAGACAAGGCAAGTTTATTTACATAACCACACACAAGGCAATCCAGAGTACTTGGATCAACATCAAGGGAAAGACAGAAAGACAAAGTATCAGAATAAATGAAGTTAAGGTATGAATGCATGAAGTTAAGGTATGAATTTTAAAGAAATGAACAAATGTTTTAAATAGTTCATCAGTCAGATTGTTTTGATAAAAGGTAAAATAAAGTTATGTTTTCAGTCCTGACTTAAAGGAACCAATCTCAGGTTTTCAGGGAGTTTGTTCCGGAGCCGAGTAACAAAACGGCATGTTCGCTTTGTTTGGTTCTGGTCCGGGGAACACCGAGTCTCTGAAGACCTGGGAGTCTTTAGGCAATGCAGAAATGTATGTTGACCCAAGACTATTTAGAGTTTCATAAAGCATTTTTTTCCCTTTCAGCAAAAAGGGAATCAATGCAGTTATTTGATCCATTTTCCTGGTGTTGGTCAGGACTTGAGCTGCAGCTCCAGACCGACCAAAAAAGATGTCATTGCTGTAATACAACCTACTGAAATTGAAGGCGTGCAACAGTTTTTCCATGACACTTTTCAGTAACAGATTCTGTTACTAAAGCTCAGTTGATTTAGTAAGAGAATCTGGACCGTAGCATCAATAAACCACACTGGCTGCTGCTCCTGTCGGCTAGGACAGAAAACTGGGAGAACAACTCAGACCCACCTCAACAGATTGGTAAATGTTGCTTGGTCCGATGAGTCTTGGTTTCCCCTCACAACTTTTATCAGGGCCAGAATTTAAATGACAATGTGAAGGATCATGGAGTCATTGCATGGATCCACACAGTGTGTGTGATGACTAATACCACAAAGCTTAAATAGTCCCTAAACTAATTTCTTGAATCTGAAAATGAGTTTATTATCCCGATGATCTCTGCAAACATCAGATCTCAGTCCAGCGGAACAACTTTGAGACTGACAGCACAGTAGGGCCCAACCTATCGCTTATTTTAGAAATTATGCAAGAAACACACAGAGAAAATGTTATTTTACATCTTTATTCTGCTAATCATAGAAGAAAACTGAACATATGTAACTCACTGATCCACTGCTTCCACTTTCAGAAGCAGTGAAATGTTACAACTGAGCCCTTGATAAAAGTGAGAATTATAAACAAACGTCACAAAACTCTCCAATAAACACTTTTGACATTAAAAAAAGAAACTGATCTCAAGTTCTCCACTGGGTTCGGGTCGGGTGAGGAAGGGGGCCATGTCATATATTTTTAAGCTCTAATACTTTCACTGGCTAACCATTCAGGGCAGTGCTTTGATGCATGTGATGGAGCAATGCCTTGCATAAAAACCATTGTCTTTCTGAAAGATGCTGACTTCTTCCTAGACCATTGTTTGAAGAAAGTGTTTTTATAAAAACATGCAGAAAAGGTCCAACCAGTTTTAAAAATAGTTTTGATAAGTAGACAAAACTACAACTTTTACGAAGGATTTCAATTTCTTCTGTGTATAAAAATCCAGCTTAGGTTTTACAAATTAAAGTTATTTTTTAAATATTAAACCTCAGCTGCTCAAACCAGCATCGTTAGATAGCTGAGGTGAACAATCTTATCTTTTCTAGCGGTGTTACAGTAAAATCGCCAAATCCCAGTCTGGAATCCCAAACTAGTTCAGGATGCAACTTTTTTTTCCTCAATCGCCCAATCAAAAGGTGGTGCCCTGAGCGTTTACCCACATCATCACCAAAACAGCCACTGAAAAAATACTTGAATAAATCCTCTTGAATCGTTTTGCTCTCTGATTAATGTTTCCTCCACAATAAATCAAAAGACTGGGCTGAATCACTTCATCCAGCTTTGATTTAAAGCTGTGTTTGTTTCTATCATATTCACTCATTGCTCGGCACAGTCTCGGTTTTCTGGAAGTGGTACTGAGTGTTCTCTGGGCTGTGGAGACTGAAGCATGCAGCATTAGTGTTACTGCTAAGAATTAAGCATATTTTAATATCAATGTCACTTCATTAGTTCTTTTGAAAATGATCCAACACTATGCTTTGCACTTAGTATATAAGGTGCAGCCGCGTTATCAGTGGAGAGGTGCAAAAGATCGACTAAAAGTTATCACAACAGAGAGGTCTATTACGGTCAAGGGCTGTGTTTATAAACGAATCGACAAAAGAAGCCGGCGGATAACCGAAATCGATGCTTTGCACTAACTTACAGGTTGCAGCAGAAGTCAATATCGACAGCGCTGCCCTGCCAATGGCCACAGCTCAGTCCACCAGCTGCTAGAGAACACACCGCACCCGTCATGGAAACACCACCACATCCCTGCGCACCTTGCTTTGGAAAAATGGCATTGCGCTTTCGCTAGCTCAGTTCGCAGCCGAGATAATGAAGGCAAAGAAGAAGAAAAAAAACATGCATTTTTCCATTCATGCAAAAGATGCTCAGCAATTTACCTCCCACCAAGCTTCCATCCATCCATCCATCCATCCATCCATCCATCCATCCATCCATCCATCCATCCATCCGTCCATCCAACCTACCTGGACTCTGTGAGTTGCGACTTCCCGTCTAGATGGAAGACCGACAGCTTTGTATTCCCATGTTAGGGATGCAGATGATGCAGCGCCGGAGGAAAGAGACGCAGCTCAGCAAGGAGGGAAGAGGAGGAGAGAGGATCATGGAAGAAAGACCCGGGAGGGAAGAGCGCAGCGGCGGCTCGGCCACTGACGGGGCCGTGGGCAGCGGTGGTGCGGGGACGGAGCGGCGAGTGGAGCAGCAGTGGCGGCGGAGGAGGAGAGGAGGGGAGGAGCAGGAGGTGATTGAGAAGAGAGGAAGGTGGAGATGAGGATGATGATGCTGCGGAAGGAGGAGTCCCAGAAGGGACTGATTGAACTCCGGTAATTTGCCTCGCGCTTAATCAAGGACACATTAACTACCGAGTAAACAACAGTTTTTTCCCCCTTAAATGTTGAGTATATAGTGAGATTTAGTAGGAGTTATTGTGGAAGATGTTTAACTTGTTTTTGGTCAGACTCAAGTTTCAGACGTGAGGATGCTGGATGCAGAGTCGCTCTTCTCCCGCGACGCCCTGCCATTCTGGTCCTGTCTGAGCTATTAACAGCAACTCCGATGTGTGTCACCAACCACTACCTCTTCCTCCTCCTCTTCTTCCTTGTCTTCCATCTTCTGCTGCGAAGTCACCTCAGCAGACAGGTGGGTTGCACAAAAACGCATTTACATGATCATGCAGATGCATATCATTAATAACTTTGAAAAACACTCAAAGTCACAGAGTATATAGATTTAACTACACACACAGTGACATTTTTTCCTCTCATAAAACTTGATTACATAGGAGGAATAACAATTATTATATTTTAAACAGAAGTGTCGGCCTACTGCACTTAAAACGGTACCCAAGCTGCATCAATGCGGTGTGACATGGAGAGTGTTAGAATATGTTCTCATCTTTGAGTTGTTTTGTGTTCTGTATCCTCTCATGTTGTGTTTATGTTGTACTGTTGTTGTCCACTGGGGGGCAATGTGGGGGAGTTCTTGTGTAAGCAGCTCTGTTTTATGAGTAAAGAGTAAGTTGTTGATGAGCTGACTGTTGGACGAAAAAAAACGAGAACAATCACAACTATCTAACGGAAAGAAGTGTGGTTTGTTAAAATGAGTACAGAACAAGAAAACTCAACAGGTTATGGGCCCAGGCACCGCACGGGAGGACGATGGGACAGACTAGTTTTCAACGGAGATGAAAACAACTACGAACTTTGGGAGGTAAAGTTCATCGCTTACTTAAGAACGCTAGGCTTAAAAGACACCATCCTATCTACCGCGGACCCAGACGGAAGAGAAAAACGCGGAATGTTACGCGGAACTAATCCAGGTCCTCGATGATGAAAGCCTGTCGTTGGTGATGAGAGATGCCGCCGACGATGGAAAGAAAGCTCTGCAGATATTACGCGGCCATTATGCTAGTCAGAGTAAGCCCAGGATCATCGCCCTTTACACAGAGCTCACGTCCCTACTAAAAGAACCCGGCGAAACAGTGACAGACTATGTTTTACGTGCTGAAAAAGCAATAACGTCTCTGAGAAATGCAAAAGAGGTTATTAGTGACGGACTAATAATAGCAATGATTCTGAAGGGACTGCCAGAATCATACAAGCCTTTTGCTATTCATACAACACAGAGCAATGAAGAATTGACGTTCACTCAGTTTAAGAGCAGATTTCGAAGCTATGAAGAGACAGAAAAGTTTGAAAGCAACCCGAAGTTAGATAATGTAATGAAAGTGGACATGGCAACTGTAAACTGCTACAACTGCGGACAGCGCGGGCACATGGCGAGGGACTGCCGCCAAAAGACCGCGCCAAAATGGTGCAGCTACCACAGAAGTACAACCCACCGTGACGAGACATGCAGAAGGATATCGAAACGGAAATATGATGCCAAGCAGACTTCAGACATCCAGGACAACCATGAGGAGGACCAGACCATGGTATTCAAAGTCAGCCGGAATCTTCTGCCGTGCAACATCAAGCTTAATGGAATAATGGTGGACTGTGGAGCCACATCACACATCATCACTAATGAAGAGCGGTTCACAAGATTTGACAAGACTTTTGACCCAAGTAGACACTACATGGAACTGGCAGATGGAAAGAAGATGAACAATGTTGCACTGAAGCGTGGTGATGCACAGATTGAACTGTTGAACTCAAAGGGGAGGTACGTTAAAGTTACTCTGAAAAATGCTTTACTCATACCATCCTACCCACAGAGCATATTTTCTGTGATATCAGCTACAGCCAATGGAGCCAGTGTAACATTTACAGATGGGCAGAATGAACTGCTGAGTAAAGATGGTACTGTGTTCCCTATTGAGGCACATGAGAAGCTGTATTACTTGAGGATGAAAAGTAAGAATGAAGGATGCATTGAGGAAAACTTAAATGACATGATGAACAGAGATAAAGTGAAGCTAGCTTGTGATCTGAAAACATGGCATGAAATATTAGGACATTGTAACATGGCTGATGTTATGAAATTACAAAATGTGGTAGAGGGAATGAAAGTCACTGACAACAGCAAAATAGAGTGTAACATCTGTACAGAAGGGAAATTTATCAACAGGAGAAACAAGGAGTCAGATGTTAAAACGAGCAAGCCACTGGAGTTGGTTCATACTGACTTATCAGGACCTATTGACCCTGTAGGCTTAGAAGGACATAGGTATGCTATTTCCTTTACTGATGACTTCTCAGGATCTATTGCAGTTTATTTTCTGAAAAACAAAAGTGATGTGACTAAAGCAACAAAGCAGTTTCTGGCAGACTGTGCACCATACGGTAATGTTAAGTGTTTCAGGTCAGACAATGGTACCAAGTACACATGTAATGATTTCCAAACATTACTCAGAGATAGAGGCATTAGACATGAAACATCATCACCGTACTCCCCACACCAAAACGGAAAAGCAGAGAGACAGTGGAGAACGCTCTTCGAAATGGGAAGGTGTATGTTATCAGAAAAGGGCTTACCTAAAGAACTGTTGCCATATGCTGTTCAATGTGCTTCACACATTCGCAACAGATGTTATAATGACAGAACCAAAAACACCCCATATTTCTTGATGACATGGAGAAAGCCAAATCTTTCAAACATGTGGGTATTTGGATCAGAGTGTTACTCATACAACAACCACCACAAGAAACTAGACTCAAGAGGGGAAAAAGGACTGTTTTTAGGGTACAGCAAAAACAGCCCAGCTTATTTGGTGTACCATCCACAGGTGAGAAAAGTCTCCAAACACAGGCTGGTAAAGTTCATCAAAGAAAACGGTGTTGACCAACAGACACAGACAGATGTTTGTGATATAGGGATCCAGGATCACAGATATCCAATACAGGCAGATAGACATGATGTAACGCCCTTGACTCAGGATGTTACCCAAAATGTTACACCAAGTGACAGAGAGGAAGTTACTCTTCAGGAAACGAAAAATGGAGAGGTTACAGATTATCTCACTGGGAGTGAAATTGATGGTGATCAAACTCAAACAAAACAGAGCAATCGCTATCCAAAAAGAGAGAAAAGACCCCCAAAATACCTTGAAGATTACCAATTAGGTCCTAAAACAAAAGATGCAACACAAATAACTGTTGATCATTGTTACAGGACTGTGCTTGGTGTCCCTCAATCATTCAGTGAGGCTCAGAAGTCACCACTGGCAGACAGGTGGAGACAGGCAATGAGGGACGAAATTGACTCTCTCAAAGAAAAGGAAACATTTGAACTAAGCGTTCTACCAGAGGGTAGGAACACAGTTGGAGGGAAGTGGGTGTATACACTCAAGGAAAATGAAGGACAGGAGATTTTTAAAGCTAGGTATGTAGCAAAAGGCTACAGCCAAACAGAAGGTATAGACTACCATGAAACTTTTGCTCCAACAGCTAACATAACATCAGTGCGAGCATTAATGCAGATAGCAGTTCAGAAAAACTTCAAGGTACATCAGATGGATGTCAAAGCTTATTTGCGTGTTAGAATATGTTCTCATCTTTGAGTTGTTTTGTGTTCTGTATCCTCTCATGTTGCGTTTGTGTTCATGTTGTACTGTTGTTGTCCACTGGGGGCAATGTGGAGGAGTTCTTGTGTAAGCAGCTCTGTTTTATGAGTATAGAGTAAGTTGTTGATGAGCTGACTGTTGGACGAAATAAACGAGAACAATCACAACTATCTAACGGAAAGAAGTGTGGTTTGTTAAAATGAGTACAGAACAAGAAAACTCAACAGAGAGGATCAGATTCAAACAATTTTTCCTCTTTTCAATAACTTCCAGCTTTACTTTGGGATTTATGTCAGAGGAGATTAAAGAACTGAAATAAATAAAAGCTTGTCTAATAAAGTGCACTAAAAAATGCTTGGCTGTGCAAACTTTAGATAAAAGATGATAGACAACCATCAGCAGGTGACGTGACTCCCAATTAATCAAAATGAACTTGGTGTCCAAATGAAATCCAAAAATGTATTTAGTCACAAAAGAGGACTTTGGACCAGGTAGCAACAATTAGGCAGTTTAAGACGAGCACTTCTTAAAGTTAAATAATATTAAACTTCTTTTCAGATTAAGGTAATTTAACAGAATACAAAACGGCTTTTATTTGATAAAAAAATGTAGGAGCACAAATGTTTTCTTGAATTCTCTATTTATAGCTATTCCTAGTCTAGAGGTCCACATAAAGAGTTATGGTGGTCCAAAGACCGTAAGTTTGGTACAATTTATTATGGAAAAGCTTTCAATGTTATTATACAGTCATAAATACACTTATTTATAGAATAAACTTGATTGATCTTATATAATACATTTTCAGAAGGGTGGAGGGTTATTCGTCATAATCATAATTAAAAAAAAGTAAGCATATGCAATAACATTCAAATTTATTGAGATGCATTTGTGTGTGATCTTTTTGCTGTGTTTACTGGCTGAATGGATTAAAAATAACTCCGGATGGAATAAAAAAAAGGAGTACCGAAGCACGCCACTAGATGGCGAGTCTCCCCATGAGTCATCAGTGGCACCTGTGGGACGCAGAAAGTGGAGCAGACGTCCCTCAATCTTATTGGCTTTATTTCTTTTTCTTTAAAACAGAAAATGATCGCTTCACAACAGGCCTTTTCAAGCAACCCCCCACCCTCACATTAAGCTTGCCAACACCTACAAAACAGTATCAAAAGTGCACCATAGTGTTAATACATCTTCTCCGAGTCTAACATTTTCCAATGATAATATCTTCATGAAATATTTATACAAATACCATTCTGTACACTAGAAATACACAGCCCAGTGCTCCCTGTAAGCAGGGCACCCACCTCCTGTCCGTCCCCCGTCACGTTCATGACCAAAAAAAAAACCCCAAAAAAAGAAAAAACTTCCGTCACAGTTTAGGTTAACATTGTGGGAGGTGAAGACTCCAGGCCGATATTACATCATATGAATTAAATACCCACTCACCCCACACCCAAGGCAAAAACTAGAACAGCACTCATACAGCCAGTCAAAATCTGTACAACCCTCAGTCCCTTCTTCTGAAAACAATCATAACACAGTTTCATCTGTCGTCTCTCTCTGTCCTCGCAGCAGTGGGGGGCGGCGGGTGAAGGGGAGCAGGAAGGACATGGGAGGAGGAGTAAGTACGGGGGGACTGCCACGGCTGAGCTGCGGCGCTGAGGTGCGTAGAAGCAGGTATGACGCCGTGCGAGTTTACAATCCGCTGCTCTCCCCTCCCCTCCACAAAGTTAGAAGAGAGCGTCTCTCTCGGATGATGTGGCAAAGCGCTGCGGTCCACATCTCGTTTAGTCTCTGGACTGGTAAAAGAGGATGTAGCCCGACTCGGAGTTCTTGGAGATCTCGGAGGTGAGACCATAGAACTCTTCGATGGCCTGGGCGTCGATTTTCTACAAGAGCAGAAGCGAGACGGACGGCTCAGTCACAGGACAAACAGACGTGGTTCCTAAACACCAAACAACCTGCTTACCTCTACAATGTCGTCATCAAACAGCAACCAGAAGTCATGACTTTTTACAATGGCGATGTAGTGACCCCTGTTTGGACCACTGGGGGAAAAAAAGTTTATCCTTTAGAGCTGCAAATTTACAGATTCAGCTTTAAATTTCTGCTTAGGTAGTTCTAAAACATTCTGGACATTTGAGAGGAGAATATATTCCCCTCAAGGTTTTTGTCATATACAATAATTACATTACATGCTGCATCCATTTTGTATACTTCAAAAACAAAAAAAAAACATTCAAGAGGGGAAAAGTAAAACAAAAAGCTCCAACAGGCTTGTTGGTGCTCACAGTCTTAATTCTCTAGTATTTTGTTGAACCATCCTTTGATTCAGTTTCAGCAGAAATCTATTCATCCCAAGTTACCGACATTTCTCTTCCCAGATTTAATCCGAGTTAGAAGTCTGCAGGTCTGAAAAGGCAAATCTGCAGATCTTCTGTTGGATTTAATTTTGAACTAAATGGAAAATAAAATCCTACTTCAACTTTCTGGCAGATAATTGGAGGTTTTGGGTCAAAACTCAGATTTACATAACTCCATCCACCTTGGCACAAACCCCAAGTTCAATCTTAATCCAAATGACCTTCAACCATGATGCCACCACCAGCTTGATTCACTTTTGGTGCATCACTCATGGCCAAAAAGGTACAGACCCACTACAAGACATTCTCCAAGGCTTCAACCAAGTTTTAACACCTTCTGTTTTACAACCATGTATCTCAGTGAAGAGTTGCAGAGAAAATAAGAACTTGTTGCCACATGTAGAGAATAAATCCAGAAGTTGCCAGAAATCCCTGTTGCTCCTTCGGTGTTAACTTATTTTTTTTATAGCAACTGAATGTGGAATATGTGTATTGTTTCCACTCTTACTGCTGCCTTTGAGGCAGACAACTGGAGCACTGAGTGGGAACCAGAAGCTCAGCTCCATGACGGAGGTTTTCTACCTCCTCTATTGCTGACCCAACATGTTGGCTCAAGCTCTATTCTTGGCCTTTTGTTTTTTCCCTGCACCTTTTTGTCACTGGGAACTATGCTTTGTAAATAATGGATTCTTTTCCATTCATATGCAGATGAATATAGAGTCTACTTCCCCCTCAAGCAGTCTGATGCTCACTCTATTGAGCCACTTCTTGACTGATATGGATGGCTCTTAAATCACTAAGGGGTTTAGACTGGAGCTAGCTCGAATTAGAGATGACATTTTACGCATGCAGGGCTCTCATCCCACTCTAAACTTCAACCTTTCCCTGCGTTATTGTTTGTTTCGTGCAGAGCTCAAGTCTGTCTCAGCACGCGCTTACTGACAAAACAAGCAGGGAACACCTTAAATAAACACAGACATACAAACTCCCACTCTCAGAGTCAAAAGGAGAGATGTTTCAACACCGGTTGCTCGTTCACATGCTCACCTCCCACAATGCACTACCACAGCAACCAGGTCGTATAACCTCTCGGGATTGGTGGCGTCTCCAGAGGTGTTGAAGAGACGGAGCTCCAGAGGGAAGACAACGCGATAGGACAGCTTGGTGTATCGCTGGAGCTGCTCCATGTACTTAAAGCGCTTCAGGTGCAGAGCCAGAATCATCGGCAGCTTCTTCACACGCATCCTGAAGGGCCGGAGACGATTGAAAATAACCGAGACGATGAACAACTTACAGTGACTTTCACAATTATCCACCACAAACTTCAATGCATTTAATTGGGAATTTAACATGAAGCGCTGAATCATTTTGAGGTGGAAGGAAAAGGCTCCAAGATTTATTTATTTATTTTTGACAAAAATAAAAAATCTTTAGAGGTTTTTCTTTTTAACGGTGCAGCTCAACCAGATTTACACATTTAAAGGTTGGAAATCTGGCCTGCTCTTTGCAAAACAGCTCAAATTCAGTCACACTGGAGGGAGAGCATACTTCATACTGTGGTATTTTCCTCCAATTATCTCACGCTACTTTGTGTTGATCTCTCACATAAAATCCCAGTAAAAGTCATTAAAGTTTGTGTATTCAATGTGACAAAATGTGAAAAACTTGAGGGGTATAACTATTTTTGCAGGACATTGGACCCAAAAGAATCTGCTCCACTGACCTCTTGTGCGCCTCCTGCTTGCTTCTACATTCCTCACAGTAGTATTTGTACTCACTGCACAGAGTCTCCGTGTTACTGAACCCTCTGAGAGGAAACGAAAGAGAAAGTTAGCCCAAGATCCACACTTACGAAAATAATTCCTCATCTTCCTGGTGCCGTTTGTGTGTTCCCAAAGAAAGCATCTTAGCTGCTATTATGTTAAGTAGAACTTAAAGCGATTTTGTTTCTTTAACAACTTTAACCTTTTTGAATTTACAGAAGTACAAAACAGGTTTTTTAGAAAGCTTATACCAACATGTCTGCTGTGAAAAATACATATATATAAAAAAAGCAAAGGAGCAGCTTAACCAACGTGCAGGAAACGACCGACTTGGCCAACTTGGACTGTCTGGGTCAAAGAACAACCTTGAAGTCGACTTCAAGTTAGTCGGGAAAAAACAGCTTCTTTTCTTTTAACTTATAAAATCAGAAATAAACCTATAGCCTAGTACAGCTCGGTTTACAGTTGTGAGGTAGCAGCAGGAAAGATTTACTCTTTGTCACTGAACACTGGTGTACGGCTACACTGACAGAAGAGCTCTTTTATATTTAATGCCCAAATTCTGTTAATTCTGTGACTTGGCCTGCATTTTTCGTTGGTCTGGATTTGGACCGGAGTCCAGACTTTGAAAATGGCTCCTATAAACCTTAACCGTTTAGCACTTGCAGAAGTTTCTGCCTCGCTGCGGTCTGATCTTGCTTACAGAGATGCATTCAGCTGATTCATTAAAATAAATTATTGATTTTTTTTCTTGTTGCGTTGGAGGGAACTGCCATGTTTGACTCTGCTTGCATGCAAGACGTATAAACACAGAAGTGAGCAGAACCAGCGGTCACGCACCCCTGCAGCATAGGCGAAAAGCTGTCGAACTCAAACTTTCCTGTCACGCTGACAGGAAAAAGATTCCTGCAGTATTACCGTTTATTACACATTACATTTTATTTTTTAAACGGGAAAAGTTCTAAGAAATCGGGGTGTGTTCAGCACACATGCTGTTTTACCACAGGTTCCTGTTCTGCAGGAAATGACAAACACAGACTTCTAAAAATGACATCACATTAATAAACACTGTTGACACCCAACCATACGACGACGCTAAAAAAATTAATCATTTCAAAATGGAAGAAGCTTCAATTGCGATTCTTAAAAATTCACGAGTCTGTTTCAGGATGCTTCAGTGAATCAGCGGCGTAGTTTTACCTGAGGCAGTGTGTGATGGAGGTATTCTGTTCCACGTCCACAGAAAGGTCCAGAAAGTCCTCATCTTTGCTGCTTATCTAGAGAGGAAAAAAAAACATGTTAAAATATTAAAATTTTTTAAATATAATTCCAACTTTTCAGACTCCTGAAAAAGAACATTCACGTCGGTGAAAATGTACGACGTGATCTCACCGTTTCACATGTGAGACAACGCGTCTCATTGGTCAGAGTGCCTTGGAAGATCTCGTGGACCCAGGTGGGAGCAGGCGTGGCGTTGCTGTTGTTGTTCTGGGAGTCCAATGTGCCGTTGGCTAGGCGACCATTAGACTTCTCCTGCTTCCTCTCCTCCTGCAGCAGATCTGCGATGGTGTTGAGCAGGTAGTTCAGGAACTCGTGGGCATCCTGCTGCATGTAGTTGTCAAACAGCTCTGAGGAGAGAACAAGACAGAAATGTCAGCCACAACTATAAGACACTCTGGATCTTGGGCTTAAACAGGTTGTTTTATTTGTATTTTCTTCCTCGTACTCACCGTTCTCCTTGCGTAGCCGTGTGATGAACTTCTTAGGTGGTATGACCCCCACTTTTCTCTTCTGGTTGGCGATACTGTGGAACAAGTCGGCCAGGCAGGTGAGCAGGTTCTCCTTCCGCCGAGGCTGACTGCGGTATGCTAGGATCTTCTCCCGAAACGGCCGGCAGAAGTAGAGAGCCTGCAGCACCGAGTTGCAGTAGCAAGTGTTCCCAAACTAAAAAATAATCAATCACAAAGCAGAAATGATTATTTAAAAAAAATCCTATAGCCACTGCTGAGCTGCAATTACAGCCAGATAACATAACCACCTCTTCACTTTGATTGCTGACCCTTTGAAAAATGTAGGTTAGATTGAGTGTGTGCCAGCAGCCTCTGCTCCATCAGAGCGCTCCAGAGCCAGATGGCAGATGTACGGTAAGCAAAGAATAATCATTTTGATTTTTAAAAGACAGGCTAGATTTCTACATCAAAGCTTCGCTGCCTCTTACAACATAAAAGAGCAAATTCAAGAGCAAATGACGTAAATCACAGTCTTTTTTTTTTTTAAAAGAGTGTGTGTCCTATTCATTTACCTGTTCTGTTATATTCATAACAGAGTAAATCCACTCTGCACATGCCTTGTTCATCATTAACTCCTACAATCCCAAAAGAAATAAATTTGTTTCTGGTCATTTTAAGCAGAGAGCCTCACACTAAGCATCATACGACTTCACAGCAGTGGAAAAAAAAAATACACTTTTTCCAAACTCATCCCAACCTACTTGACTGTAAAAAGCTTGAAGAAGCACAAACGTGAACCGTTTTTTGAAATTCTTGCAAAACTGGTTCCCCGCAGTCAGCACCAAAAAAACAAAAAACAAAAACAGCAGAGAAACCTGGTGCAGCAGCAACTGTGCATGCAATCTGGACATTTTTCAGTGGAGAATATAGTGACAAGGTAAACCACTAATACAAAGAATAAAATGCTTTGAAGATTTATTATATTTCTTGAAACATTCTAACTGTTTTCTTACAACAGATTAATAATGTTCATCCCAATACTGATTAATAGCACCGTAGGTGTGCACTGTAAGCAGTTATCCTCCAGCTGAACATGAAGATGCTTCACTGCTCTGCAGCAAGTTTGCACCTAAACTGCAGCATTAATGTAAAAATATACATCACAATCATCGCATCCACTTTATTTTGCAAATCAACCGCAGAAAATGAGGACTGATGATTGCATCCTAATGATAATTTGTATTAAAAGCTCCAGCAGGTGGTGAAATGATCCTTCTCATGCATTTCCCCGAGTGCACCAAACTACTGCACCTCTCTTGCTCTTGTTTTTCATTTTTGTCAATGGCAAAATGTCTTAAAACAGTTTTACAGCTTACTTTCCTCAGGAGAATAATAAGCTACAGACATCCATGAAACAACAGTAGTACCAAAGAACAAAAACAGAGCTCTTGTTCAAGTTTGGATTTTCCCCTTGTGGAAGTTTGGAAAAGCCGAGTTCCTGTACACAGATTAAATTCAGCCACCAGCAAAGTCACAGAAATTGCAAAAAAAACATAAATGTAAGCAATAATATTAGTAGGACTGTAAGCTTTTAGCAGAGTGAGTTTTCAAGAAAGCATCAAGGTACTGAAACTGGCTTATAATTCTCCAGTGTTGAAAAAATTTTATTTCACAATTTTTTAAATTCCCTACTTGTCAAAACTGCACAACAAGCAGATCCACTTCATGAGATACACTTCTTGTTGAACAGGAGGGAGTAATATAGTCGACAATTCCTCTTTTGACTCAAATGTCCCAGGTTTCTTGGCTCACTAGTAATATTTACATAAAGAGGTTTCTAAGAAATTAGCAGTAGATATTTATGGTCTGAGAAAACACACAATTCCACTGTGTCACGGCCTGTTCCAACATCCGAATCACATAAATGCATAAAACACCGTCATGAATCCATCTTCGTTCTGCATTTTTATTGTTTTTGTCTTAAACAAACAGACGGGATATGGGTTGCTCTGAGATTCTCACAGAAAATCTTTAGTAGAACTGCCACAATTTCACAGCATCAACATGAAAACATACAAAAAATAGATTTCATGAGTTTTTATTTAAAGGACAAAAGCAACATTCCTACTGTTGCTAAAATAATATACGGTAGGAAAAGGGTCTAACATTTATTTATAGTTCATTTGATTTAGATACAGCTGTTTGAAGACTTTTGTAAAACATACATTCCCTTTGAAAACCAAACTAAAATCATGTTTTCCCAAAAAGTCATAGATGAATTCAATATTTTTCCCCTAGAGAAGAGCTTATTGGGCAAATATGATGCTACAAATATTAAGGCTATTTGCCTGGATGACAGCTTTTCTTTCAGAGTGCAGCCTAACAACACACTGAAAGAAATAATCAACCAATAATTAATTAACTTAATTATTGAAGCACAGCTTTTCTGAATTCATTGAAGAAGAAAACTTGCTTTCAGTGTTTATGATTGACAGTTTTCTTTCTGAAATTGGTAGAAATGTGTTTCATATTTGACTCAACAATTACTGAATCTCCAGAATATCAATAAAAATGCTTTGTCTTATTGTTTGTCAATGTATACATCAAAGTTCTCTGATAATAAGCAATTCAGAAAAGTTTTAAAATAATCCATGATTAATTTGTTTCAAATATGTATTCATAAGTGAAAGTGAAATTTTTGAATAAATAGATATTTAAAAACTTAAATGTAAAAGAAAATTCCGAGAGATTGTATTTCATCCACAGTGGTAGAAGCATTTTGGGCATTTCTCTAAAGAATGTGACTTAATAACAACAAAAAATCTAAATGCAACCTCCTTTTCCTTGTCTTTTTAAAAAGACATTTCCTCTCGTGATAATTCTAAACTAAAAGCACATGCTGCAGGGACATTGGATATATATTTTAATGTTAGGAAATTAAGTCAGCTTTAAATAAAGACACATGATCTAAGAACCACTTTGTTATTCACTTACATTGACCAGGCCAAAGTAGTGCTCATTAACTGGAAACTGCTCAGATCCAATCTCTTTCTCCAGAGCAGAGGCATTGGCGCCCTGTAAGAAGTGCAACACACATGTAAATTTCATTAAACTCTTAAATCAGTTTAAAGTTAATCTACGACTTAAAAATAATAATAATAAAACACACATCACACTGACAATGAATTGGAATTGATCCTTTCAAAACAACTTTTGTTCAAATAAAATATGATAAAAAAAAACGCAAATTCTTGGCCTTCATCTTTTGAGCAATTAATGCATAATTTTCATCTGACTGCAAAGGTAGACATGTCTGCACTCCCACTATTCCCAGAGGGATTTAAATGCAAAACCGTCCGGCTGATTTTTTGGAGATTATCAAGGTTTGAATGGTCTGATAGGAGCACGAAGTCAAGCCGCAGAAGGAAGAGAAGAAATAAAAATAACTACGCCGCAAATGTCGTCATGCCCACCTTATTAGTATATGTTATGTGGTTAAAGGCCAGTGCAATATCTTAGTTTCCGTGTTCATTATTTCCCCTAAAAATAATATAGGTTAAGTGTTTGCCTCCCTTAAGTCATCCATTACCCAGCAGCTCTAGTGTTTGACAAGCAGAAACACTGATTTTAGCTACAGATTAGCTGGTTAGCTTTGAATCCCAACGTCAGCAGGTGCAACTGTCACCGTCTGCACATTAAGTTTCTACAGACATGACCTAATTAAGACGAAAAGCTTAAGTAAAGAAACAACAAACACTCGAAAATGCCCGTATTTAGCCTTTAACGAAAAAAAAAGAGTGCGGAGGAGAAGGCGGTGGGTGGCTACATACCGAATACTGCTTGCCTAGCACAACCAACATTAACTGCTTTCATTACTATTCCTAGGGTTTAAATAGATGATAATGCGGTAGCTGTGGTTTCTGAATCAGCAAATAATCTAAATAATGTCAGTATGTGGCCGCTGTGCACTCACCATGGTACAAAAGGAGGCAAATTTTGAGACTGTCATTAGGATTTCCATTCGGCTAGCGCCATCTTCCAATACACAGCCGAGCGCTGACAGGACTGGGCTGGATGTCCTCGTGAGGAGACGCTGCTGAGCTCGCGACTGCTGCGGACAAACAGCCTGAAGAAGACAAGAGCATTCACTGCTAACTGCTTCCGCCTTCGTTTAATTATTACTGCCAAAGCCTTCTCGTTGCGTTTCGATGTTGGCACACATTCGGACAGTAGTACTAAACATCAACGCAAACTTTATTTTACTTGTATGTGCATATACATATATAAAAAAGCCAAACAATAGTTTTTTCAAGAGAGAGAAAGAACCAAAATAAGTGAGAAATATCTTCTTCCTGAAAAATTTTATTGTGGTAATGTAACTTGTAGATTCCCCCCTTGCGTCATTAGTCTTCAATAACCTTCAGATATTGTTCGGATATTTCCGTGATTATTTATCTACTTATTTAGTTGTTTATGTGTTTGTTTGTTTATTTCAACAAAATCAATTTACTAATTACGAAGTATATAAGTACGAACAAATGTATCAAATATTTCCTACAGAGGTGGAATGTTGCGATCTTAAAACGTTTGAGGTTGGTTGTAAAATAATTTCAAATAGTTTACTCAAGTAAATCATTGCTCCACCCAGTGTCATGTGCCATGCATGCCTATAATTACTGTATATTTGAATTTTATTTTAAAGAAAAACACACACACAAAGCACTTACTTACTTATTGAATAAGCAAATTTATTTGTTTTAGTTCAGGCAATCGGTCTTTCTACCTGAATCTTACTCACAAGGCGGAGTTTGGGGGCCTTTAATCTCTCTTTCCACCGTACCCGCCATCTTGTAGAGACCGGGGGTAAGATGTTCTCCGTTTAAATCGTTATTTTCCTCTTTATTATTACCTGATTTATACATAGTTATGTCAGTACGCTCGCCGGAGATTTGTATTTACACGTTACTTAAGTGTTATTGAGTGGAAAATAATCGCCGAGTGTAGTTTTGTTCGCCAATTGTGATCATGAGGAGCAGCGTGGCTCTCCATGCGGCCCTGTCTGTTTCAGAAACACTGTAAGAAGCCTTACTGTCCTCTGAAACACATGAAATCTATCGTAAATGCAGTTAATGCGGTTGTAGCACTTCAATTGTCATAAGACACAATTAGAGTTATGGGCTATGGTGATGAAATGATTTTCTCTGTAAACACATTGTTATTCTGCACGCAGTATACGCAACTAAATTAGATTCTGTAATGAGTTTTTCGTTGGTCGGAGGACACAACTATATTGCTATTTAGGTGAAAGCTACATAAATGTACATTGACTTTTGGTGACATGTTTGCTGGTCATATATAAATATATATATATGGTTGCAGTGTATTTTGTGGGTTACTAAAGTCTTTATTTTTTCCTCAGTTATCAGGCATCATGACGAACACCAGAGGCAAGAGGAGGGGGACCAGGTACATGTTTAGCAGGCCCTTCCGCAAACATGGTGAGTAGCTGGTTAAAGTTGTCTGGGTTCACAACTGGTCTGTCAAACTTTGGCCCTAAAGGGCCACTGTCCTGCAATGTTAGATATGTCCAAAGTCGGTCCTTGAGGGCCGGCATTCTGCATGTTTTAGTTTTCTCCCTGGTTTAACGCACCTGGATCAAATGATGGCTGGTTAGATGGCCTAAGAAGAACATTGACAAGCTGAAAAGGTTGTTACTACCACCAGAGAGAGAAATGAAACATGCAGGATACCGGCCCTTGAGGACCGACTTTGGACACCCCTGCCCTGGTCCATCACACCTGAATCAGTTACCTCAATCATCTCCTAGACATCCATTGACTCTCTAATAACTTAAACATTTAATTCAGGTGTGTTGAAGCTTCAAAAAGAAGCTTAAAGAATAAAATATTTTTACCTTGAAAAATATTTAAAGACCATGAAGAGAGTTTGTTTGAGGACAAATTATATTTGTTTTTATTTCTTGAATAATCTATGTCTATCTATGTTTATACATTTGTCTAACTTAAGTTGCATGTTTAGCCTCCATGTATACTTGAAACAAGGTAATGAAATGGAGCCAAGTTGAAATGTTATTTCAGTAATAACCCAAAACTGTGTAGCACTTTAATTGCTGACCTGTAAACACTCTTGGATAGATGAAACTGAACATAAAAAAATCATAATCATTATTCTAAATGTTGTTTGCATTATTTTAATGTTGATCTTTTTCCCCCCCAATCCACAGGCCCAATCCCTCTGTCCACATACATGCGCATCTACAAGAAAGGAGACATCGTAGACATCAAGGTGGGATTTTGCATATTTTTTTTCTTCTGTATTATTTATATTTAAAGCCTTAACATCTAGAAAAATCTTCAGTGTAGTAATGTGGAGAATTTTATTTTAGTACTTATGAATTTTTTTAAAAAGCACAAAAGGATTTGAGAACTAAAACATGCACAATGCTCCAAGCTCTTTTACAATATATTTAAGCAGCTCCATAAAGCAGTGAAATGGCCTTTTGCATTGAGACGATCTGCAACACAATTTCACCACGATGGTGCTTCAGTTAAAGCAACATCAACAAAAATTGACAATAGTGTAGGTATTTTCAAAGAACAACCAAACAGTGAGGAGGGAAGAAGCAAAAATCTACAATCTGTTGGTATTAAAAGTGTGGCATTTTAAAAAGGATGAAAAATATAATTGGTTTAGTAATGAGGTGATGTTTGAGCGCTAGCTAATGGACTCCCATGTTGTGATGGTGGATTGATCGTCATGTGGATGTTTTTCCAGGGCACTGGTACCATTCAGAAAGGTATGCCTCATAAGTGCTACCACGGCAAAACAGGACGCATCTACAATGTGACTCAACATGCTGTCGGCATTATTGTCAACAAGCAGGTCAAGTAAGTAGAAAATAGTTGTTCTGTTTTACTTTAGACTGTGTTCTTGGCTCTGAGGGATGAAAGTTTGCCTGAACCTCTGGTGTGTTTGTTTGAACTTTCTAAAACCCCCATCTTCACTTTGCCACCTGGAGCCTCTCTGTCCTCAGTGGTCATTCACGTGGGGGAGAATAGCTCATCCTCAGGCACCCCGGTCTAAAGATGGTGTTTGGGCTTCGGGTTGTTGTGAGGAGACATCATAGGACTGCAGCTTTGCAGGGCATTGCAGACGAGTTGAAGCTGGAGCCACTCACTGAGGCAATGTTTTCATACCTGTATTTGTGTTAACTTTTGCTTTCAGGGGCAAGATTCTGGCCAAAAGGATCAACGTGCGCATTGAGCACGTAAAGCATTCGAAGAGCAGGGACAGCTTCCTGCAGCGAGTCAAGGAGAACGAGCGCAAAAAGCTGGAGGCCAAGCAGAAAGGCACCTGGGTGGAACTGAAACGCCAGGTATGATCTGATCCTGAGAGGATTAAGTGGAGAACAATATATGTCACAGAAAAGTATTCAAAGCACCAAACAACTCAATTCTTCCACAGAGATTTCACACTTTGTATGTTAAGTGTTATTGACTGTATTCTTGTCTTCCTCAGCCCGCTCCTCCTCGTGAGGCTCACTTTGTCAGCACCAAGAAGAACGAGCCCCAGCTGCTGGAGCCAATCCCCTACGAGTTCATGGCATAAAGTGCTCAAATTAATAAAAATATTTGTACACATCCCATCTGACATGTTGTTGTCTTTTTAAATGTCAAACAGCTGTGATGGGCCCTCACTCGGTGATGATTCTCCTCCTTTGATTTCCAAAAAATGAAATCAAATGCACCTTATTTCACCGGCGAACTGAGAGTGATGGGCCTATGTCACAAGCATTTCATATTGTTTGCACCAACCACATAATTAGGAGAGAAACACAGACAGGGTAAGAGGTCTAGCTATCGCTCTCCAGACTGCAGTTTCCTCATTGGTCAGAGCAGGACTGCGGCTTCAGTCCTTGGGCTTTGAGAGTTCTGTGTATGTTAGATGTTCGCTTGAATTGGATGAATTATGTATTTTGAATTCTCTGCTGTATTTTATCTGTGTTGGAGCGCCTAAAACATGGAGGACACTGGTCCTTGAGGGCTTTAGTTGGACATCCCTGGTAGAGATGAAAGTTAAAACTATTTGGAGGGGAGATGTGTAGAAGTTATAAACTTTTTCTGTAAATAATTCAACTTTCTCAGGTGTTTTACTTGTGAAATATTTTGAGATGCAAAAACTTCTGAACTGGCTGAGAAATACATTTTAATCGTATATTGACTCCAAATAATCCTCTCTTAAACTCTCGTAATAAAAGCGAAAACTATAAATCCTGAAAATTTTTTAATCTTAATTTATGGATAATTTGGTGAGGTTAAATTTAGCTGTAACTACAAAGCAAACTACAAAATCTTCAAATATTGGCAATTTTTAAAATATATAAAAAAAAAACCCTGGCAAAAATAAAGATTGATGTTTCTGTACAAGCAAGAGTTGCATAGTGCAATAAAAACTAATTTTAGAATCAATCAAAAAGCTGTTCCAACTAAATATAACGGAGCAAATGTTCAGGACCTAACCTGAGAATATATGTAGCTTGTGATGATTGCAGCTGTTCTGGGAACTGCAGGTTCAGATGATTTAATACTAACGCTTCAACCCGGACACTTTACATCGTTGGAAGTTATTGCATCACTTACCTTTTCTTGTTTGTCCAGAAGGGGGCAGTGTGCACCATCTTGTTTTGAGCTAACTGATATGAACGATTATGACTTGATCATTCAGATAGTGTTGGCTAGAATGCATGTTTGAGCTTAAACGTGAGTTTAATGTTTGTGTTGCACTTTCATATGTAAACACATTAAATGGGAAGTGTGTTTTCCTATTTAATGCAAAAATATTTGGGTTATTCAATTTCTTTTTTGTGTGTCTTGCTCTGTTTAATAAACATAAATGGTATAATAAAGAGCCAAGTCTCTGTTGGTGTGGGCCACTTGATGTGTGCTGTTTAATCAGTGGAGGCTGAATGGCTGGTTGGTTATGTGACTAATAGGTTATCTCACTCCATCTCGGTACTTTACCCAATATTGACACAAATTAGGACCAGTTTGCTGAGATAAGGCAGCTTAGGAAGGAGAGGAGCAAAGGATTCTTGTGGCAAAAAATAACATCCTTTTCTTTACACTTTATTTGTTTGTTTTTGTTGTTTTTTTTTTTAAAGTAAAAAGTAGGTTACAGTTGCTGAAGTATCGACACCCCTTAAACATTTTCAAATGTTATGTGACAGACCAACATAAAGGTTTATTTTCAAATTGAAAAGAAAATGATTGAAGTGTGTTTGTGAACCTACTTCACAAACACTTTCTTTGTTTTCTGGTCTTACTCCAGATGTAGTTTTGACAAATAAGTTGAGGACTGAGCTTTGGCTAGGCCATAGCAAATAACAAGTTTTGAGCTCAGCTATTTATTTATAACTCTGGCTGTATGTTTATGGTCCTGTTGGAATGTGGACCTCCATCTCAAGTCTTTTGCAGCTTCCCTGTCCCTGATGAAGAAAAGCATTCCCCACATGCTGATGCTGCCACCACCATGTCTTTCCATGCAGATGGCCAGTTAAGGTGGATCAACTTCCACAAACAAGCTGAGTTCATATTCAGATTAAATTATAGAGGTGGACTTTAGCATCTAGACAACTTCTTAAAATGACTGTTAGTGTCTGATTTAATTTAAGGGGATCAGTAGAAAAGAGCCTAAATATGAATGCATCCCACACTTTTCAGACTTTTACTTGGAAAACATCCTGAAAACAGAGAATCCTTTTCTTTCTACTTTGCAATTATTTGTAACTTTCTGTTTACCTTTCACATGAAATACCAGAAAAAAACACACTGGCGTTTGTGGTTGTCACATGAATGTGAAATACTTTAAGGGTTACAAACACTTTACAAGGCATTATATTTGCAGGAGGATGATGAATTTTCTAATATGTGACAAATTAAGGTGCTTCTATAATTGAACGTGCAGAGGTTGTCCATGCTGCTGCTCTGTAACCCTGCCGTCCTGAGGTCAGTAGATTCAGACACCAGCCTTATCAGTACAAAGTAATAAGTGTCCAACAACCCAAAGAGATAAAACCAGGAAAAGCAGATGGAAAAACAAGATGCAATCAATCAATGAGCAGGCTGGCAGTCAAAGCCCTTGGTATCGATCGGCACGGTTTGAATCCAGCTCGTAGTATTCAGATGTTATCTGCACACTTTTGTCCTGTATTCTACCTCTTAAAGACTGAATATGAAAGAACACATTTAAAAGCAATCGTCTCCTTCTCTATAACATAAAACCTCTTCCTCCCATCATCATGATTGGTTACGTTCTTCCTGTTTTTCATGTGCTCTTTCAGATTGTCACTGACTCATGGAAGTTACTGATTGAAGGAAGAAAAAGCACGTAGACAGAGGGGAGAGGGAGAAAGAAAAGCTAGTTGGTAGGTGGGGTTGAGAGAGAGAGAGCAGGCCTGTGGATAAAAGCTGCGCAGCACTATGAACTCCTTAATCACACACGTTTGACACACACAGATTGAGTCTGTCAGCTCAGCCAGCAGCTCAGAGCAGCTGTATCGACCCGGATCGTTACACATTAACAACACAAACACACACACAGGCAAACAGTAGATAGTAGGACATGAACACGGTTTGTTTTGTGGAGCTGCTGCATAGCGTGATATCCCAATATGAGCTCACACGGTTTGAAACTACCTGGACTAGTCCGAGTAAGAATGTGACATGTTAAAAGCAAACAACATAGAGGCATAACTGAGAAAATAAAGAAGTTCAGACAATCTGACTTAATTGCTCCACGAAACAGAGCATCAGCAGTCGCTGTGATGCTTGTAATGTTTGGGATGTGCTTAAGGATGCAGGAAAATCTCACCACTTGCCAAACAGAGCCGCCGCATGCTGTATCTCTGTGTGTGATAGGTGGGGTCAGAGTCTGTGTGGTTATCAGGGGCAGCCAGGTGTAGGCGCAGGGGTATATGTGGCTATCGGGCCAGCTGTATTGATCCACTCCCTTGACGGATGCGGTGGTGGTACTGGGGCCGCCGGATGAGGAGAGCAGGAGGAGGCTGATAACAGAGTTTACTGGATCCAGGCATGCTTACCTGAGAGCGTGGGAGGGCGCTGAGCTAACGCCCAACGCACACTCAATAGGCCTCATTCACAAAAGTCAGTCAAAGGTTTCACATGAGGGCAGAGCATGGGCGCATAAGGCGATCTGGAATGTTTGGACAAGCAGATAGCGTCTCTGGATTGTCCACCACTTTTTTTTTTAAGGATTAAAATGACATACGCACATTTTGTTGTTTAGTAGTAAAAAAAAGTGTATTAGCCAATCATAATGAGGAAAAAATATAAATGTAGTTTACACTTTGCAGCTCTAATCTGGTGGCTATTTCAGTCAATTAGCTGCATTTGATGGACTGTGTAGGGAAAAGTGAAAAGGTTCAAAACTATTTTAAAAGTTCAGGAAACCATTCAGAAAATACAATTCTTATGTAAAAGCACCTATAAAATGCAAAATATTGCAAAAATAATCTACAAAAAGATTTTAGGTACTAGAAAATAAAAAAGACCTGAAATCCCTAAGAAATCTGTAATATTGACAACTTCTGTAGAATAACAGAAAACTAATAGAGATATACAAATGCAACAAGAAAACCCTACAAAAAAGGCAAAACAAATGCTCATCTATACAGCATGTGCAAAATGACTGAAAACAAATGAGAAAAGTCTAACAATTAGCAAAGATACAAAATAGAAAATGAATCAGAACATACTTAACACACTATCCAAAAATAAAAACCTGAAGTGAACATTTCCAAAAATACAATTATAACTTCTGCAAAATCCTTTACTGACAAAACACCCTAAATGTAATAAAAAACATACAAAACTGACAAAAACATAAAAGAAAACGTTATAAAGTCAGAAAATGTAGTAGATTAAAAAAAAGGTTGCATAAACCCAGAAAAAGACAGAACCAAAATGGAATAAAAAAAACCCTCCTGATTGTTTTCAATAAAGAAATAAATGAAGAAAAACACACCCAAATAAAAAAGATTCAAAATTTCTTTCATTTGTAATGAAGAGTAATTTAGCAATTTTAGGATTTTTTTTTCCATTTTATTGTTATTATTATTATTAATTAATTAATTTATTTTTACTTACACTACACAGAATCTTGTTAGGAACCTTTTTTTCACAGCAATAAATCAGACCTTCAAAGGAGACGCTATTAATAGAAAAGATAAGATTAAGATTAGGGCAGTAAAATCTGAATGTGTCATAGTGATGCAGACAATCAGACGCCTTTTCTTCTCCTGCCTGTCACCCAATAGATCAGCAGGAAGCTGGGCTGACATTTCTCCTAAGATTGAGCGGAAGCAGAGAAAAAAATGAGTAGATATTTACTATACGTTTTTATCAGTAAATCTGATCAGAGGGTCGTCTGAAATATATTCTCCTGCTTGTTTAGCTTAAACAAGGCAAGTCACTCCTTTTCTGAAGGGAATGGTACATCCCAATCAGATAAATGAAGCCCAGGTGGGGCTGGAAGTTGTGGGTCATTGAATGTCCTGCCAGTTTTCACAAACCACTGTTTGAGAAAACAGCTCAAAACTTGGCATCTGCTATTAAAGATGGGTGAACGGTTGCAAAGTCGAAACACGTACGTTTGCTCTTTTTCTGAGTGCAACGCTGCGTTTAGGAAGTTGTGGAGGTTAGAGGCTCATCAGTGCAAACACACTGGATTGGTAAGACTGACTGCATGATGCTGCCTCCTGTTCTTCCTGAGTTCTCAGTTGAAGCTTGTGGGTTTGTCTTAGAAACCGTTTTCCTGTGAGAGCTGTGAGAAGAGTTTCTGCGCACGCTATGAGCTCACCAGGCATGAACGAGTTCATAGCGGTGAAAAACCACATAAGTGAGACTCACAATTCTTATTTAATATAAGAAAAGTCACTTTCTGGGTGTTATCAGTTCCCTGCCTGGTTTGCAGGTGTCCCATGGATGGATGTTTGGAGGCCTTTGGGAAAAATGCCACCATGAAGAACCACATAGCCCGAGTCCACCAGCAGCAGCAAGACAGATATAAAGTACAGCTGTTCCCCCTGTTAAGAAAATTCAATCTTCTGTTTTGCACATGCATGTTTTTCCCCCCTGTAGTGTAACTATGAAGGCTGTGAGAAGGATTTCAGCAAGAAGAAACAACTAAAAGCTCACAAGTGTGAGCATGGAGAGCCACTGGCTTTTCAGTAAGTGGGTATTAGAAATATTTGAACTATAAAAAACTACCAATATTTTTGTCTCTGCATAAAGGCTTCTCTTCTAGCTGCACAGTCAACGGATGTGGGAAAGACTTTCCCAGTCGAGACAAACTGAAGCGTCATGAAAAAGTTCATCAAGGTTTGACTTTTTTTATTATTATTTTTTAGTTGAGTGAATCTAAAACTGCTGCTTTTTGTTTTACAGGTTACCCCTGCAGCTTTGACCTGTGTCCTATCCTGAGTAAAACATGGACTGAATATCTGAAGCACAGAGCTCAACACAGAGGTATGTAAACCTTGCTATAGTTGTACATTTTTTTCTTTCTGGACTTCATTTAAAAAAAAAAGTTTCTTCTCAGAGAGGATTGTGTGTGAAAAGTGTGATAAATTCTTCAAGAACTCCTGGTTTTTGCGCCTGCATGAGGTGCGTGTGCACTCTGGGGAGAAGCGGTACTTCCTGTGCCCCAGAGAGGGCTGCAACAGGAAGTTCACCCGTCGCGTTAAACTGGAAAGTCACGTACTGGGAGACCATGAAGGGAAGAAACCCTTCACCTGTGCATATGCTGGCTGTGGGAAGAGCTTTGCCTTGAAGGTAAGGGACAATGAAGCAAAATATCTTGACTTAAAGCTATTTTTAGAGTCACTCTACCAAGGAGTGGTCGGTTTTTGCCTTTCATTTGATTTAATAGCTCTTAAATATTGGCCAAATGCTTAGCCCTCTCGAAGATGCACAGTTTTCAGTAAATTTGCCTGCATTAGGGCAAATGTTGCTCTTTATGAAGTCATGGAGAAACCCGTAGCTTTCTGACATGTTTGGAAACATTACATGGATGGATTATTTTTGGACAAAATGATACTTCAAACTTTCTGCTCAACAGGAAAGCTTATGGCAACATGGTGTGGTTCACAACCCTGCAAAAAGAAAGCAGAAGGTAAATTATGCATGTAGTCAATTTCTTATTCATATGGTCATCATTAGGCTCGTATTTCTCTGCACTGCTTTCAGAAATGGAAGCCTAAAATGGACAAGCCCTCACAGGTTGCACAGGAGGCCACCCAGTCGGCTGCAGATGACCAAGAAGAAACCAGCAAGCTTGCTGCTAAGCTGCACAGTACGACTCTGGACGGAAACAAATCTTGAATCTTACTCGTCAGTCTAGGGGTGATCTTTAATTGGGGATTATTCGTATAGTCCCTACTGATTCTGAAAGTGTGAATAAACTTCTATTCAAAGCATAACACAAGCAGTCTTTCAACACCTCTTTTGTGCTATAGCTGCTAGTCCAAGTCAGTGTATGGGCAGGTATTGCTGCTATTATAGAAATATTTTTTTATGCTTTTGCTGGGAATGAAAGATTCAAAATAAAGTGGTGGGGGGAATGTAATGCTTTTCAGTGCATTTGAGGCACGGCAGCTTGTTTCTCAAAATACGTTCTTTAAGAATTTCTGGGAGGGTGAAGGAAGATGGACTTCAAATTTCATTTAACACTTTAAAGCGATTAAGGGAAAAAAGTTGCTTCAACTTTTCTTCAAGTTGCAATCAAACTGTGTGCATTTTAGTGATGGACATGTGAGTAGCATAATATGAAGTGGATTTGGTCACAGAGTAAAGGCTTTATCAACTTTCACCAAGCCTCCTGGGTTACAAATCTACCAGCACATTCTAGACAAATCTGCCCAAATTATTTGACATGTGCCACAAATCTGAGACATTTAAGTCTTGCTACAGATTCTCAAATGCTGTTGGGCTGAAACTGCATAATTCCAAGACAGGAATGTGCTCTGACCCAAACCATTGCATTGTTTGCATATTTCAAGTTGTCCTGCAAGAAACTCTACAAGTCAGCTTGAAGAGGTTATTAAAGGCTGACCTAAATTTTACCACCAGGAGTATAAGAATTTTATACTTTCTTATAAGAAAGTGGCTCTGAGGCTTTAGAAGATCTTTCCGTTGTCCACATGCTGCACCTATTTTAAGAAACATTTTTATTCAGGCTTAATTGTTCTGCCTTTGAATGATTGTATGTAAAAGACTCCTTTTACATACAATCCAGCAGTAATTTCTTTGAAGAGCCTTTCAACAGAATGAAAGACATGGAGACGCTAATCCTTACAAGGAAATGTTTATTAAACAAAACACACATTCACACATGTATAAAAGGTCAGCTGGTTGTATGGTGATGATACCTGAGGGCTGACCTCCCTCAGGATGCGGCAGGTTTCTAATAAGGCCTTGGGCTCATTCAGATGGAAACATCGCTGGTGCAGCAGAACAACTTGATGAAGGGGATTTGTATTTTTTATTTTGTTTTATTTTTTAGGTAGCATGGCAGAGGATCAGATCACATTCATCTGAAACATTTCGGACCTGCAACGATGCCTCCACCTGAATAAAACCCTGAGGTTCTACCACTGCTCAGTGAGGGGAATACAGCACAGACTGCATGTCAACAGTTGCAGCACGGCTCTCCCCGCGGGAGTGAAGACAACATGACCATATGAACCAGCAGTGTCTGTTTGGGAGTGCAGTCTGTCGAGTGACGTGGCACAATCTGGATCGGCTCCCCCCCTCCCGCTTGGTCCTGCTGGGTCTACAACAGTCCTGGATGCGTTTTGGTCCTGGATTAAGCCCGGTACGGAGCGATGTACAGTAGGATGCACCAGTTCATTTTGGCCGAGGTTGATCCCGATTTAGAACATTCTGGGTGAAGCCCGCTGACTTTTGTCCTGGTTACACCAGGCTGCCGGGCCAGGAGACCACGGTCAGCGCCACCCGGCTGCGCTGCTCCTTTAACATCGGCACCAGAGCGGAGTGGCTCATTCCTGCTGTGGATAGGCCGTTTACTGCCACTATCATGTCTCCACACCTAGAGGAACACAGTTTGAGAAGTGGACTTTACACTGCAGCAGAAATTATTGTTCTAACAGAGCTTTTTCTTGTCCTTCCTCACCATAATGTGGCAAAATAAACATGCGTCTTCGTTCAGCTAAGCCTGCCACAATAAGCAATCACTCTTGAGATAAATTACAATTAGTTGAATAATTCCCATTCTGATGATTGATATTTTTGAAGGATAATTTTGTTTATTTATGGTTTCAATTGTAAGTGGGTTTTATTTATCTCTGTTTTTGGTTGTGGTTTTTAAAAAAATATCTTCCAGTTTCAGTGCAACATGTTCTTCACAATATTAAGGTGTTTGAGGGGGCAAACGTGCATTATTCCATTCCATTATCATTATATTAATTGAAAATAGTCTCAAAATAAAAAAATATTCAACTTTCTTGAAACTTTTATGGATCTTACTACTTAAATTTGAGGGAAATACAAAATATTTTTTTGGGGAAATAACCTTGTACCAGAAAAGTAACCTGTGCATTCCATCAGAGTTTCAGGAAAATATGCTATAATTTTCAGAAACTACACAGTAAGTACACAATACGCTTTGTAAAGTTCCTGAAACTAACTTCTAAGTTCTGTGAAACTATGTAACAGTTGTGTAACATTGAATCAGTTTTAAAACCGTGTAAATAATCACTGATTGCTCACTTAAGACGGCCATCGTAGTACGCAGGCGTGCCAAGAACGATAGTCTTGATGAAAAATGCCTGGTTTCCATGGCTTTCTTCGTAGCCCCCAACAATGCTGAAGCCCCAGCTCCCAGGATGGCTCCTCCGCAGCACGATCTCATGGCTGCTGTGGAGGTAACTGCAAGAAGAGAAAAGTGCAGACATGTAGAATAAATTAATCTACTCACACTAGACATTCTGCAATATTTTAAAGTTGAGAGTAAAAAGGATCCTGGTAATTTTTCCACATTTGATACAATAACAGACCTGAACGTATTCTGTTGGTATTTTATGTGTTCAACAACAACAAGCTCAACTTCAGCCAGTCTTTCTCACCTGGGCAGGCCCAGCCACATGACCCACGAGGGAGACCAGTTTGCATCGAAGTTGCTGTCGTGGCCGTGAGGCAGCAGCTCGTCATGGTCGTGCTCCTCCACCATGCTGACTTCCAGAACTCTCAGCTGCACTGAGGGCGAAGCAGCGCTGGCCTTCAACGTCCCGACGGCCTCGCTGTGGCTCAGGTATGTCAGGTCCTCACCGTTGATGCTTAGCAGGACATCACCTGCAAAGGAAGCAAAAAAGAAAGTATTTTGGATAACGCTCAGGGGTCCTGACTGAAAACGAGGGTGCACCTCTTTTGATTCGTCCATCCCGGGACAAGCAGCCGTGTGGCTGAACGCTTGTCACGAAGATCGGCAGCTCCCCGCTCTTGCTGCCCCGGCCTCCTGCCACGGTCATGCCCAGGGATTCGAGGGGTTCCTTCTTCACAGTGATGTGTTTCTCCTTACACGTCACACACTGGGACAGATCCTGGGAGACATCAGAAATCACAGCCTCAAATGTTTCCAGATGCATCTTTCCCTGAAGACTCCAAGCTAAAAATACAGCATGAAGTTGGGAAAACCCATGCACACACACAAAACCGTACTCTGTGAGTGCTGGTGCGGGACAGGTGTACGGGCACAGGGCTTGGAGTAGAGCTGTGGTTTGGCAGGAAGTGATCAAGGCAGTACAGATCTCTGGTTGAGCTTGATTTTGGCGGTGGGGGTGGAGTTGGTTTGTTCGGTCGGCCGATCAGGAGGTGGACTCTCTCTCCGCTTGCCTGCAGAAGCACAGAGATGGTATTTCAATCCCTTTATACTTCTGAACTTTGTTTGAAACAAAACATTTTCTACATAAATATCTTGATTAAATTGTAACTTATAGAAGAAATGGTGACAAACTGCATCTAATGTGAGTTTGACTGATTTTACAGAAAAATACCACCAGTTGCTTTACAATATTTTAATAGAAAGTGTGTTTTATTTAAATGTACATGATTTATTTTTGAAAAAACTATTTTTTGCATATTTTTATACTTCTATTCTTTATACTTCAAGCTTAAAAAAACATCCAGCTCCTTTTGGCAAGAAGTCATTTTTTTTGTATGTGTGTATTTGGAAAATGAGCCATTTCAAAAACCTCTCGATTGTTGAGTCACACTGTGCCGTTACCCAGCAACCCCAGACAAGGACGGCCCATCACCTAACAACCCAAGTACATTTGGTCAGCTGGTTTAACCACTGTATGCGCTGTACAATGGCTGCTGGAAAACAAGTGTTTTGTTGTTGACTTACCATCCAGGAATCACTTCCTACAATCTTGTTTGTTGTGCAGAAGGCTCTTCTTCTGCTTTTCAAAGATGTACATTTATATAATTGTGCATCTGTTTGCAGCCATTTTCATGTGAGAGTGTAAACATTGAGATGGCGGCGTGGCCAGCAGCAGCTATTTGGATTTAAAGAGACAGAAGGCCCTAAAACGGCTCATTCTGAAAGGAGCTCTAAATCAGCAGAACTGAACAGACTAAAATCTCATTGTCTAAGAATGATTTTATGAGCAAAATGTGATGAACATTTTGCATAGCCTATAGATCTATTCTAACCTGTTTAAGGAAGCATAATACTTTTACACAGTACTCTGAATCTACTTCTCTTCTGATGATACCTAAATAATCTAACCATCACAACAACCTGCATCAACACCTGTATGATCTGAGCCGCCTGTTCAGGCGTGCCATGGCAAAGGTCCTGATCGTTGACAGCCAGCACTCTGTCGTTGCTCCGCAGTCTGCCATCCTTCGCGGCCAGGCCTCCTTCCAAGAGGTCCAACACAAACACTCCTGACTCGTCCGTTCGACGGACCAGCTTTATGCCGAGCTGCTCTGTTGAGTCTCGCTTGTGAAGCGTGATTCTTAGGGTGGCGGGGCTAGAGGGGGCGCCTTCGGGCGTGGAGCATGGGGCGTGGGGCACAGCCGGGGTGGTGGAGGATGAAGAGGAAGAGGAGGGAGGAGGCCTGGAGGCACAGCGGCGCTCCCTCAGCACGGTCAGCTGCAGGGTGGTGCAGGGCCGCGCCAGGGTGGAGCGGGCAAAACTGTGTGGGACGTTACTGATGTCCACGTTGTTCACCTTGAAAACAAATGTGCATTGATATAAATACATTTTGATTCTCAATAGATATTAATGATTAATATTCAATCTTTTATCTCTGCTCCTAAACAATGAATATATTCTTTAAGGTGTTAAACTGTTTTTGACTTGTTTTTGTTGTTTAGATCCAGAATTATACTTTTCATAAAGATTATTGTTTTAGATTTATGTCATGTTGTGATATTAATCCCTCATCAAAGACAGACTTGTTGCCTTGATTCTTTCATGCATGTTTGAAAAATCCTTTAATCTGCCCTGGCAGCCATCAAGTGTGCCTAAAGGCTTCCTCTCACAAAGCGCTGATTATTCATAGATTCATAGATTATCCACACAGCTCCAAGCAGGAGCTGTGTGGAGCTGTGTGGAGCTGCCAGCTCTTCCAGACTAGCGGCAGCAGCAATTAGCAAACACCTGATTGAATTGAGCCTCTGCTGAGCTTATCACACTGCATCTTAGTGCAGCACTCCTGGAAAAGTTGTAAACGGCATCATGGAGGGGATTGATGTGACAACGTGCTGAAGGCAGAGAGTCAGAGCAAAAGCTTCTTAAAGAGAGAGAGGTAACACTTTATTGTGCTATAAAATGGAACCATGTGCCTAGAAACTGCATGATACTGCCTCTTTAAAATCACTGCCACTATCTCAAGTTAACTTATCTCTTGAATTTGATTGGGTCATTCTAACAGGGACATTTTCTGAACTGCTAGAGGAATAGCTGGAAAGTTTTTTTTTTTATTGAAAAAGTGAATGTTTCACAAATGATAAACAGAAACTGATCCCTCACCTGCAGTATCTGATCTCCAGCCAGTAGTCTCCCGTCTCGTGTAATGACCCCGTCTCGGTACACCTCCTGAATTACTATGTTGATGAGAGGCGTCTCATTTCCGCCAACGATGCTGATTCCCAGCTCAACGTACGGGTTGGCTCTGTGGACCTCTATGGTCGTTATCTCTCCTTCGGGAAGGGAGGGTAATTTCACGCACCCTAAAAGACAAACCAAGCAGCTGTAGGTTACTTTCACCAGAGAGTGCCCAGAGAAATGAAGGATGACATACCTTCCTCTGCAGACAGAGGTGGAGACTCAGGGCAGTCCCAGCCAGAGGAGGTGGAGCTGACAGAGCGGAGGAGATGGATGCAGGGGTTACTGAGGGGCCGCTTCACCCGAGGGACCACACACTCCAACCCCACCACACCTGGAGACATAAAGAGTTAAATCTTAGCTTATCATCTTCCTTCGCTCAGAGGAAGCCTGGAGGATCAGCTCACTGTCTTCTTCATTGCTTTCTTCAAATGCAGGGTTGTCGAGGCCGGCGTCGTCGGTCCATGCAGATCCATTGCTGCAGGCGGTGGTGGGGACAGAGTGTGGCGAAGGTGAGCGGTCTGTCAGATCTGTCTGCGGGGAGTCAGGCGAAATGGGAGGGGTGGTCACCATGGCTCGCTCATCGCCGCTCTCACATCGTGGCCCGTCCACAGTCGTCTGCTGACATTGGGTCCCAGGACACCTGTCACCAAGGAACAGGTCTGTTACGCCATCAGATTCCTCTATTTGTAACAGATTTCTGATAACTATATAACTGGTTATGAGTCGGACTTATTTAACTTGTTCGGTTCCTTGGGACATGTTTTAGTTTGATGCCATATAAGTAAAACTGTATGGATCTGAATTAAAGAGAAGTAAAGCATTGACAGAGAAATCCTTTCTCTACAAATTAATGTTGAGTTGTGCATCGGTTTTATGCTGAAAAGTGAAAACAGTTAGAGTATTCTTAAGCACACCCCTTTACACCTGATTATGAGTCTCTTTCCCCTTCATCACTCTCTAAGTTCCACAAGATTGCAGCAATGTTGGACCTATTTCAGAGTGAAGACAGGCATTACAATGGTGCATTCTAACCAGCATATATTTTTCTGCTACTTTCCTGAATTAGGTTCTGCACAATTTGGAGTTATGGATGCTTTCTTTCTGCAAATGTCAGCTTCATGGTGACTGTAGCGTGGGTTGTTTTCTTGTTTTCTTGGCCAGTTGGTTTGCTGCAATTGTTTGGTGAGATCCTTCATCTGCTCATGTTCTGGTTGATTCATAGTGTTTTCTTTGTAATGGTTTTGGTCAGGAATGAGAAGGGCACATTTTACAGCATTTCAAGGTATATTTTGTCCTTGAAAATGTTATGCAAAAACTTCATTACACCGACTGTTTCTTTATGAATTAGTGTTTTCTAGACAATACAGTTCATAATCATGTCCATTCTTCTAAACTTTACCTCAGACTCCATTCTTGTAACTTCAGTTGCAAGATGGGAGCAAGATAAAACAATTTTTGATAATTCTGGCAATAACGGTGTGTAACTTATATAGTCACAATAAATGTAAGAAAAATGGCGTAACTCAAACAAATTTTAAAGATATTTCAAAACCATCTTCCATGTTGTGTTATCCTGTGGTCAAACTTAGAATTCTCACCATAAATTTGTCAGCTCACAGCATTTACACTGTGAAACTGAATTATAATCGCTTCCAAGTCAGAATGTAATGTAACATAATTGGTTTAAAATCCAAACATGACTAAATTACTGTGTTGGAAATAAAAACAACAACAATTTGATATGCTTAGAAGAACTTTACCACCAAAAATCCACGCAAAAATAAAAAGCACTACCTCCCTACCAGCATCTCTTTGTGTTTTTAAGCTGGTAAATGCAATGAAAAAAATCAGTCGGAATCAAAATTCCTTTACTTTCACTGTGGAGGAAAGCACAAGGAAATTTAAAAATAATCATGCATAATAATAATAAAATAAAAAAGGGTATTAATAATAATCCGAGAAAACCACTTTTTCTTGGAAAAGGTGGTTGAGTTAGTGACAGACATAGGTACATGTAAAAATGGCTCTGGGCTCGAGCTCCCACATCGAATCACAGTTATCATCATAATATCAGCATGTGCAATATCAGAGGACTCTCTGGATGCAATATTTGGTACAGTAATATTTCAAGTGTGGTGCATTCACACGTTGTTTGCAAAACCATGACTCACTGCTTGTGATGTACAAAGCCAGAATATTTGTAAGTGAGATGTCAAAGTTTGTGGCAAGCTGGTATAAACTTATTGATGACAAAAAGAAGCAGAAACAGGAGAGAAATGCAATTAATTTGGATTCAATATTATTATTATTGCAATAATAAATAAAACCTGTTCAATTGCATCTGTCCCTGATATGCAGCCACCTGTTTTATATGCTTGAAAAGGATGGATATGAAATGATCAAAGCTGCCAATGTAAGGAGAGACCCTTCTTTAAAAATACCCACCAACAAATAGACTCAAAGGATTAGACCGCTCACATCCTTGTTTGACCCTGAAGTCTTTACTTCAGGCAAGGTAATGTAACATAACAAAGGTCTGCTGAGAAACATTCAAAGGAACTTTGTACAAGGTTAGTAGGAAAAAGCACTAGGCCTCAGTTTTCAATCAAAAGATGCATTAATCAGATAATAATTGAGAAAACATTAAAGAAGGCACTTTTTTGGTACCGATAACAAACAAGCCCACCTTGAACACAAATAAAACGTTGCATTTTGGCAGATCTTCTACCCTATTATCCTGTGTTCTAATCCGCAACATAAACAACATTGACTTTCAATGTCACATGTGGACTGCAGACCCTTGGCTCCGATTAGCTTCTTACGGCAGCAGGGTAAGCGTGTGTGGAACCCATGTGGGGCCAGAGAGTAATCTTTACTTAAAAATGTCAGCTTGTTAAACTCGTTTGAGCTGTTCTACATCATCCCTTCTTGACATCTCAACATGCAACAGGGAAAATAAGTATTGAACACATTGACTTTTTGAATAAATGTATAAAGTTCTCACCAGGTGTTGGTCCAAGATTAGGGTGAATGTGTTAAACAAGAATGATACAGTGAATAGTTATTGAACACCTAATCAAAATGGGCTTTAAAAACCACATAAAAAAAACAACAGAAAAATTAGTTCCATCAATATTTGGAAAGCAATCAGGGCAGAATTAGCTAGTTTAGTCCTAGTTGATGGTCTGCAACCTTATTGTTGCAAAACATAATGAAGAGACTATCTTTTCTGAACTTGTCAATATTCCATTGACCACAGGTGAAGCCATAATCCAGAAGTGGAACTAACATAATTTCACCATAAACAAAGCCATGTCTAGTTGCTCCTCTGTCTGAGGAGTCAAAAAGTAAGAGAAGCAAGAAGTATTGCACTCAAATTCCACATCACACACTCACAGCAGAAGACTCCACTAATGAAGAAAACAAATTGAAGTTTGTGTAATGCTTGCTGGAGAATATTGGACAAACAGGGGGAGTATGGTCTGGTCAAATGTGACCAAAGTTAAAATATTTTGATATCAGTGGACATTACATACACAAAAAAGCCACATTAAAGTGAGTTTTGAAGGTCTGAACATCATGATGTGGTGATGTCTTACAGCATATGCTATTGGTAGACCGTGTAACTGAAGGGATGATGAATTCGCATATTTACTGAGATATTCTTAACTAGATTCTAAAGATGAATTGAGAGTGTAACTTTGAGCATGGCAATGATCCCAAGGAAACCCTCATTTGGTTTCTGGGAAAGAAAGTTCAGCTGTTGAAATGACCAATTCAATCACCAAACTAGAACATTAAAGATCATAATACCTAAGATTTGAAGACAGTTCCTTTGGAAGAGTGTTTCAAAGTCACACCTGGGAAAAGCAGACAATGCTAGTTTCTGGATACAGGAGTCGGCACAAGAGAGGACATTCTTAGTGAAATGAAAAATGGACAGCTCTCCTATTAAAGCACCTGACTCCCAGCCGCTTCTATCATATTGGTATAGAGAGCATGCTAAGCTTCTTAAGGAACACATCCTCAACTTCAGTGTGGTATTAGGCTGGCAGTGGATAGCCACTGGTAATCCAGTGTCAAACACGCATGCATACAGCAAAAGGTAACACCATTGATCAAGTCTACTCTTATTCTTAAATAAAGATCTTTGTATATTAATCTAATGATATTTACTCATTTGCATAAATTACATTACTTATTTTCACTGCTGGATGTCCTACAGCAAACTAGATGGATTAAGGAAATTAGCAATCACATACCAACCTGTGTCCTAAAGACAAATGGAATAATCAATTAAAACACTCAAACCAAGTCCAAAAAAAGAGAGTAAACTCCAGTGGACAACAGTAAGAAATAGTTTCTGTTCTATCCCAGAACTGTCATCACGTCCCACCGTGTCCCACTCACCACAGGCCTGGGTTGCCCTTGGCTGTTTCACAGAAGAAGTGGTTGAAAAGATCTCTGGTGTTGAAGTTGCCCAGCATAGTTGTGAAATGAGAACATGAACCTCCTGGCCAGCCAACCTATGACTGCGGTAGGGAACCACTAATCCTCCATCACATGACCCACAGCTCAGTAATCCCTTCTGGGTCTGACAGCACCTGGTCCAAATGGGTCGGCAGCCAAAGTGTGTAGAAGTTAAAGGTAATTTGGGTAAATCTATCTGATTCATACATAAAAGACCATGAAGACTGAATAGTTCAGGCAGGCAGTTTGCAACAGTAAAATCTTTTCTTTTTTTTATTGGTAAACAAGTCTTATTTCGACATCAACAATGAGCTTTTACAAGAAAGGATGAGATATTTCAGTATGTCAGGTCGAGTGCCAGTATAATAACCTAACCTAATCTAATCTTCCATACCGGTTTCTAAGCCATCCTACTGCAACACCACCTCTAAGTGTGTCAGATATGCACTAGAATGATTCTTCACTATCTCCATCTTTTCCCTAAACATATGTGGGCGGTTTCTGGACCAGTTTTAGCTTTGCTGCAGACAAGCAAATACTGTCAGTATTTTCAGCTGCTTACTAGCAGCTGATCTGCAACCAGATGAATTCACAACTTCCTCCAGGCTCAAAGCAATCATCCAATGCGGAGTCTGGAAATGTGTGTGCCTTTCTGCTGCTGGGGCTTTTAGGGGGAGCCCCTCACACACTGATCTCTATGTGCAAGAATCTGATCATGACTAATTATCACTGTATTTAAAAAAAAATCCCAAATTGACCAGCATTTCAGAAAAAAGAAGCTGTAGGATCACTGAGGCATCTGGGACATGTAGTTTTTTTTAGGCACATATTGTTGATTAACATCTGCATAGAAAAGGAAATTATTATCATTGTACTGAAGAGATTATCCAAAAGAAATGCATGCAGATAGATAGTGAATAGTTTTGGGACCAAGGACTGCTTCTTGGTGTACACCACCATTTTACTGACCAATGAGGGTAAATTATTGTGCAAACTTATTGCATAGAGGGCTTTGTTTAGGGCAATTCAGCGGAGGGTCATCATGATCCCAGAGGATAAACTAAATACTTCTATTGATAGTTTTGGCAAATTTTTAATCAAAAGAAAATATAATTATGGTATCTCCATTGTCAGCGCTTAGCAAGCACTTAACTGCCAAACTAGTAAAGTCTTTTGTAGATATCTTACAGGCTGCCATAAAACAGAAGTCTCCTTATCTCTAAATTGTTTATGAAATACCAATTGACAGGCATACATAATGTCTGACCTATGTGTACAAAGATTGCATCAATCCATCACTTGATTTATAAGTTAACTATATCAGCTTTATTACCTGTGCTTGAGGTGCGCCTCCAGGTCACATCGAGGCATGCTGAGGGAGCAGACGGGACTCAAAGGGCAGGTCACAGACAGCTTGTCTAGCAGCTTGTGCACCAGGATGCTGGATCTGCGGCATGCCTGCAGCTGCAGCCTTGTCCTGTCCAGAGGGCAGAAATCCCTATCCTGGAGGAAGCTGCGGAGGCAGCGGGCGCAGAAAGTGTGTCCACACGGTGTGTCGAGCGGCTGCACCAGTGGCTGCAGGCAGATGTGGCACACAAGGTCGTCGTCCACCTCCAGGCGGTAATTATAAAGGTGGTTCTCCCAGCTGCGGTGGATCTGGCCACACTCTGGACACGCGGCCTCCAGGGGCGGCTCCGAGGGCTTGACTACGTCTACGTCGCAGCCGGGGCTGCCCATCGCTTCTCCTTCAGCGCAGCTCGGCTTAGGCACAAATGACTCCAGTTGGGCTGCAGGGATGGGAAGGGGCACACACTCCTATCCCATAGGCCTCAAACGTTGAATAGGTTGCAGAGAGGACAGAAGCCCTCCAGCGGCTGATGGCACATAGCCCTGCAGGTCAGAGGGCACAGCAGGAATGTTCAACAGCTGTTTCAGGAAAACGAGTGTCTCATTATACGCTTGTGAAATTATTTATGTGGCAAATGCCTTGTGCACGTGTTTGCGCTGAGTGCGTGCGTGAGAGCCTGCCGAGATTATGTATTGCGGCTCCTGTCCGCTAATCTGACGGTATAATCTCTCTTTTGCTCTCGCCTGCTCCAATCTTCCAATTCCACAGAGAGGGAATTATATGGGATTGAGGCAGAGAGAGGACTTAGATCAGAGAAAGTGGGATTGAGAAAAGCAGAGGCAAAGTCAGCAGGAGGTAGGGAGCAGCAGAGGCAGAGAAAGAGATTTGAAGAACGGTGAAAGAGATCATGGGATGTGTAAACAGACACAAAGCAACCAACAAACAGGAGGGAGGGATGGAGGCTGCAAATGCTGCGAGGGGAGAACAAAGGAAAATGATAGTTCAGTGGAGGCAGTTCACTAACCCTTACCCTAAGGACATGCCTTAAGCAAGATCTTGAAATAAAGCACTATGTTGAGCATTGGGGGTCCCTGAAGCTAACGGGGAGAGTCTACTCAGATCTACTGCAACCCTGTTCAAGTGTAAAATAAATTTGCACCATAATAAATCATTTTAAAACTTTTTCTACCTTCAATGTTACATATTTGTTGTTTTACAATTAAACTAAAAAAATGTTAGGTGGGAAAATCCAAAAAGCAACCTGGTTGAATTAATGTAGACAAATTATTTGTTTAAGCACCTTTTGATTTAATTTCAGTGTTTATTGTGAGTTGAGTTAACCTGAAATAAAGCTAGGAATTTTTGAAACTATCTCTGCTGTTTTCCATACATCCTGATTAAGGAATAGCATTGCAGATTACGCTTTTCATCCAATGACACAATGAAGCTACAATCTTCAAATGTCTTCTGAGAGAAAGTGTTATTGTCTGAAGAAACAAAACCACACAACCCAAAGACATGTTTAGTCTAAAAATAACACTCAAGATCACCAAAGGAACACAAGGCATGGTGGTAGTAGGTTGATGAAATTATGAAGAGTTCCAAATTCTGGTAATTTCGGATCCAAAACCTGCAGATGTCTGCTCAGTGGTGGTTCTGCTATCCGTATACCCCTCATTCCAAAGCACATAGGCTAGTATCCTAATCCTCAGTACTAACCAGTAAATGTCTTCTCAATCTGTTAACTGCATGCATAAAAGCCAAAGAAAACTTTTCCAGGACAGAACTGAGAAATAAGTTACTCATTTTTCTTTTCTATGGTTTGCTGCATATGCCCAGCCCACATAGCCATATCAAAACTCGTGGGATTTCATTTTTCAGTAACACAATGAATTCAAGCAAACATTCAAATCAATAAAAATGAATTTAAAAGAGGAAAAATTACTTTTTTGGGTTATTATTATTTAGAATGAGTTTCACTTTAAAGGTGGAAAAAGTTGTTTTATTTTATTTTGATAGTCACGTTTATTTACCTTCCAAAAACAATCTGACAGGAGGGGTGTACTTAGGATCCACTGTATATGAACCTCATCATCACCAACCACTCCCCTTCCTGTGTGGGCCTGATGCCATCAGCTGACGACAGAGGGCGTGCTTCTCCCTTTAGCTGGCCCCGCCAAGTCACAGTGACTACCTGCCTCTGTTCCTGTCTCCATGACGACCTGGATCCTGTTCTGCTCACTGGGGCTTGACATTCAGAGTGAAGCCAGCGAAGGATGCAGGGGACTGAGGCACACAGCAGATGCACTTCTCCCAGCAGGATGCTCTACTCCTCCCCACTACAGCCACGAAAGCTTGTCACATGGTGATCAGACGCCCCCTCCCCTTCCCTCTTCCTGTTTGATTTGCTTTTTTAGCTGCATTTTGCATCCCCTTTTTAAATCTACACCCTTACCCAGCAGTTACCTACATGCATGTCTCCTTCCTTTACGTGTGACTGGAACGCTTCTGTCCCCATCCCGCAGCTGGACATGAATTAATCATGAAGACACAAGGCTTCTCTGTTTCTATAACAAAGCTGTGACATCACCACAAAACACGCAGACATGCACGCAAAAAGCAAACAAGCACACGTCAAGCACAGGAGCCTTTTTCTTTGAGGCGGCAGGCCCTGAGACACTAACCCTATCAATAAGTAAAGACTTCAGATGTCCTAATTATGAAAACACCGACATCTATTTTAAACAGAGGAGGACTATGTTGCAACCTAGAAGTAAACCCGAAGAGTGTAAATCATTACAGCAAACCTTTATATAACCTATTAATAAATGACAGGACTGCACCTGTGCTGGGTTCTGGTTTTACAAGGCATAATCAAATCCCACAGTGATACATAAAGGAGTTACTTATTCAAATATGGCATGATGTTGAAGGCCACAGTTATCAAAACTCGAGTCCTTTCGGTTTAGCCTACATTTTGCTAAAACCCCTCATCCTGAAAAAAAATGAAAAGAAGAAGGCCTGCTGCTATTCTGCAAGGTCTGTTGCAACTGACTGCTTTTTTCTCCAACAACTACGAGACAGACATGCACTGATGATAACAAAAACTGTCACTGGTTTAACTGGAAATTGCAATCCCTTTTTTCTTGTTTGTTTCTTTACCCCCTCTCGCTGTCATTATCCTCATTTTTTTCTGGGCAACGCACAAACTGCAGCGTCATAATTTCCGATTGTTTAGACAGGAACGATGTTGAAATGATCCCCACCTCTTCATCTGTCTGACTCCATCCCACCCTCCTTCCAGGAGCGGCAGAGCGAGGACAGAAGAAGCGACAGTACCAATGCAAAGCCAGCCACGCACTGACACCACTCATGCATGCAGATGTGAGGGATGGTAACTACCTTTTTCGCCGGCGGCTCCTCCGCGCTGAGCGCTCGGGCCCCGAACAGGAGTGGTGGGAGGGGAGGAGGCGGACAATTGTCAGCGGCGGGACCTCGATCACGCATTCGCCGCAACCGAGCGGACCGCAAACCCGCACGAAAACGCCCCCGTGCCTTTGCTGACGCTGGCTCCGCCTACTTGTGTCAATCAAAGTGGGAGTGGGCGGAGTATGAGTGTGCCAGCTGAGGTAGAGGTGGCTTGTCATCTGCCTCTACAAAAACCTAGTTTTAAATTCTTGGTTTTCTTGAGTTTAATTTTTTATATAAACGAGTTTAATTTATTTATATAAATTTATTTATATAAATTCTATTATTTATATAGTTTTCATATTCATGCAACATTGTAAGGGCTGTTTATGTCTTTCTCAAGATTCTCAAGCGTTTCAGTGGTTTTTAATATTGGGAACTGTGGCTCTCCACCCAAGGCACTATCCTTTTAGGGTGCTGAAAAAAACTCAAAGAAATTTTTTTTTTCCTTTTTGCCTTTACTGCGGTTTTACCTATCTGTTTGTCTGTCGGTCTGTCTGCCTATCTGATATTTTACACTAAGATGTCCTGGAGGACCCAATTGTTTCTTCTGCCTCTTTTGCTTATGGTGCTCCTCTTTCAATTTGTGTCTCGCCACATGTTTAGAAAGGCCAGGCAAATGATGTTGAAGTCAATTAAATAATCCTTACCCAATATGATTTACAGTGATCCTTTGAACGTCCTCTGTTTTCTCTGCTCTCTGATAAGCCATACTCAGTTCAGTTCAGGTACATGAGCTTTTGAGAAATTTGCATAAAAGATCAATTAAAACTGACATGATGCATGACTTCTAATCATTTTTTATTAAGATTAAATATTCGTCTAAAACAGAATTTTAACATGTCAAACAATTCAGAAAAACATCAGCAGCTCTCCAAATTACTCATATATTCACGAATCAGGCATTCTTCACGGCTGCCAAAAGAGCGGGGTCCTTGGTGAGAGGCCCTCTCGGGGAAGTAAACAGACGGGAATGCAACATTAACACTGCAGATAATGATTTAGAGATGGTGCATCTCTTTGTATAACAGCTCGTAAGTATTTGTTTTAAGCCGGAAAGTGATGGCAGAAGATAACGATTTGGAAAAGTGAGTAACTTAATCGCTGTTTTTTGCTTTTTCCCCCAGTCAACGTAAAACGGATAATGTCCGCGCTTACTGCACTTCCAAACTGTACCTCCAGTTCATTAGCAGCATGTCCACTTCTCTTTATGTGTAATATTTATAAAAATACATCCACGGAATAGCCTGTTTCAAGATGCCTGCGCCGTATGATTAAAACTCGGCTGATTCGGCGAAGCTCATGATCAGCAGCTCGGGTTAAACGGGGACACTGCCCGCTGTCATATGATTCACTTCTACAGTTTTCGCTCACCCCTTCATATCCCTTTAGCTTTACCTTGAATGTTTATGTCTTGTTTGAGCTCAGTTTCCTGTCCCTTTCCCACATTACGCATTTTCCTGTGGATCCATCTGTCCATGCAGGCGCGCTGTGGAGGAGCTCCTCAGGGAGACGGACAGAGCCCGGCTGAGAGCAGAGACCATGGGCCCCGCAGGATGGTGAGCCGGGATTCTTGTGTTAAATCTTTTGCTGATGTTTCTGACAATTAAACTTTCTAGTTCCCTCTCTCTCACTAAAGTATCCAAACTCATTATGCTCTATCACATTTTGTCACATGACAACCACAAATTTTAGCCTGTTTCCTTAAGATTTTATGTCGTCGACTGGGCGGCCATGTTGCTTGTTTTCTTGTCTTGCCAGACACTGTGCATTTGAAAATAGTATATTGAAGAATTAGAAGTTTGGGATAATGCTTTATATTAGGGATGAAAATTTGGGGATAATATTGATATACGATATTAATACTTCTATTATTTAACAATATCATACATATTATTTATTTCCCTACATCTTCGATGCCATATAAAATCGACTGCCCATATGACCAACCCCCTCTTGAAATGCATATAGAAATCCTAGCAAGATATAAATAAGCATTGGTTGTTGATATCTGCCCAGTTTTACTTTTCAGGCTAGTAGCGTTAAAAATGACAGCAGCCGATACCGATGTACATGCCGATATATATATGCATCCCTACTTTATATCGCAATACGGCTTTAAACCTGTCTTCTGTCCCTCAATCGTCCTGATGCTATTTGTTCTCTAACAAACCTCTGAAGCCTTCATAGAAGACCTGGTTTATACTGAGATTATAGGTTGAACATATCTAAAGTAAAGGGTGCTGAGGACATGTTCATGCCACACCTTTGAGATTTTTATTAGTAAAATGTTTTTGTATCCTTAACTTTTTTTTCTTTTTTCAAACAGTTATCTTATAGTTTGTGTTGGTGTAAAACAAATCCCAGTAACATACTATAGAGTCTGTGATAGTAACATAGTAAAGGCTAAATGACTCACAGGGTATCAAAATTATGTAAATGCACAGTCTATCCCTGGTGCCATACTGTTTAGCTAATGTGAGTTATGATCATCCAGGTCCTTTATATCACATCCATCTCTGACTCTGAGTGACGTTCTGATGGCTGGATTGAACCTCTGTGTTCCCCTAACAGGTTGAAATGCCCCCTGCAGGGAACCAACAAGCGTTTTCTCCTCAACACGCTGCGCTCCACAGACCTGCAGCGCCGCTCTGACGTGTCCAGAATTAGTTGCTCCAGAAACACGAGAGGACGCATGAGGAGTGAGTCCCCGAACAGACGCCGTGACCGCAGCAGATTGCCGCCAACAGAACGCAGGAGTAACGGAGGGCGCACAGAACGTAAACGCTCTCCTTCTCCTCGAAGGGACGGCCGCACAAGTCAAGATAAGAGGTTGGATAAAGATAAGGACCAGCAGCACAGGCACAGAGACGACAGAGATAAAAGACATGATAATGGACGAAATAGAGACAGAAGCAGACGGATTCAGACTTCATAAGCGAACGGGCTCTGTCTGGGGAGAGGTGCCAGGTTTCCACACTCAGGCTTTCAGAACTGGTGTGATGTAGAAGGTTGCGATTTATCAGACATAACTTAGGTTTAAAAAGTAAAGTGTTGTTTTACTGATTATTTTTTATTCAGGATTTTGGTGAGATTAATGTGTATTTATTGTCCTTTTTGGTTCTTCTTCACTAAAATGTGACCTAATAAAAGCTCAAGCTGCCGTTAAGTTGGCATCTCCCCGGAAATCTCATTTCAGCAAACATTTTCTCCTTCTCCCTTCTCACTTGACTCATGCTCAGGTCTAGCCGTGTTTCACCAAACCTCCATTATAATGTCATTACTATTCTTCAGCTGCTATTCACACGTCAGGTGTTGACACAGCCCATGCTGCTGTCGCCACAGGGTAAGCTCATTTTTATCGCATGTCCAAGTTTTTGTCAGGCTATCAGAAGGTGTTTTGTTTGCTAAAGCAGATAAAAAAAAGAACATGTTTTCCTGACACACCTTTAACCTCTTGCCTTATTTCTAAAACACCATAGCTCAAATAATCTCAGACTTGTTTCTTGAACATCACAGTGTGTGATGTTGAATTGTTGCTTATCTGGAAGATGAACTTCTACCACAGTCTCTAGTCTTTTGCCATCTACTGAAATGTATGCTTATGTGCTTTATCACCATGGAGGTGATCAACTTGTGGCTCTATTGAGGTATTAAGGAAGCCCAGGCTGCTTTAAAGAAGACCATTAACCTGTCTGTATTGTTGGGTCTCATGACTCTCATCTTCATCTGAGCTATACTCCATGGATTCTCTTTGGCTTTTAGGTCAGGAAATATTTTTGAACAATGACACCATGGTTATTAAAGCAGGTATGGCACTTTTCACAGTGTGGACACGTACCAAGTCCTGCTGAATTATTAAATCAGCATCTCCATAAATTGTATCAGCAGAGGCATGCATCATGTAAAGTGGCATAGACTTGATAACACACAATGCCGGGTTAAATAGCTTCCCAAAATCTTACAGATGATTCTGTATTAGAGTGGATTTAACAACAAAGAGTGCAACAATTATCACCCCGAAATACACCAGTGTGCGATGACTCTTATAACTCAGACTCAAGCTGCAGTCTTTGGTTATTGCTGTTGCTTTTTTCTACAGCACCTTTTACTTTCACTAAATCTCCCTTTTTATATGGTTGGATCCAGAACTCTGAACAGCCAGGTGCTTTAGAGGTGACCTTTTGTGACTTACACTTTTTGAAGGTACATTAAATGGAGTCAGTTGATGCAGAAAGCAGTTTTCCACATAATTTTGTAAGACATAACATTCTAATTTTAAGAAAAACCTTGGTTTTGGTTTGTCACTAGCTGTAACCTGTAACCTTCTAATTTAACAGAAAATAAATGCTTAAAATAAAACCATATAAGTGGAAGAAATCCAAAGTATCACATTTTTTTTTTACTTTTCTAGTGACATAAAGGAACTTTTCAGAGATAGTTCTAGTTAATCTGTATATTGGCCATGTCTGCACAGCTAGCCTGATAAACCAATGTGTATGGGTGCAAACATTGCTTGACCTGCTAGATAAAGGGACCTGGTAAAACAGCCACAGTTGTCTTGGAAACGCGCAGTGGAAAGCTCGGACACCGGAATGTCCTATTTTCCACCACCGTTTTGTCACCCCTGTCTGGCGTTCAACATGTATCCATTACACTTTTCTAGATGCATCATTTAACACCATTTTCACCCAGCAGCTCCACACGGACAAGAGCCCTTGGCGACAACAAACAGGGCTGCTGCGGCCGCCGCACTCTCACCGTGTTTGCTAGCCATTAGCCTTTCGCGGCCCTGCGTGCGCGCGTGTGTGTCCGCCTCATTAACCATCGGCGCTCGCGGTAAGCCAATTAAGCTGGAGAGAGCGACTGAACTCAATTAACCGCAGAGTGTCTGGAGCGTGACTCCGCAAGCTGCGGACTTCAAACCCGCGATGTCGCAACGACTTTAAGACGCGTTCATTTACACGCAAAACCTTCCTGAATGAACCTGCTTGTACTCTTATGGTGTGTGCAGCATCATGGACTATTTGCAATGAGATCTTCAAATGCAATTATGGCACTTTCCACGGTATCTTAATGGAGGCACTCTGCGACGCAATAAAGTTCAAGTAAACCAGTTCTATACACAACACCCATGTGCATTATGGCTTAATGGTATTTATATTTGATCATTGTTGCAAAGAGGAAGGAAACTGTTAACTCAGGCTATTCTCCACTATGTGGTTTATGAAGCATGATGTGCCTTGAATGCATTTAGATAACTTTCCAAGCAATTTTAAGGGAGCGGCGGGAGGGATGATGAGACGTAAGTAGAGAGATGAGATGGGTAACTGTGATAGCAGAGAGTGACCGCTTTCCATGCCTGTAAATCTGTGGTACAATAAAAAGACAGATGGATGGACAAGATATAAACAGCATAAGATCAGGAGTAAATGTTACTCTGCTGCCCTGAAAATCTCCCTGATTTCAGAGTTTGACATCTGGAATAATCACATACAGGAGAGACCTCTGAAGAAGCAGCCCCTCCTCTGCCCCTTTTCTGAATAAATGAATACAATTAATTTTATAACAATAACTTTTCTTGCAAAAGGTTATAGAAATTTAATTCTATTAATTATCTGGCCAAAAAGTAGTTTCGTATTCATTGATTTTTTTATATATTTATTTATTATGCTGAGTGATTTGCTACAATAATATTAAAAAGATTGAGAGAGGCTTTTGTTTTCACTTACAGGCGACTGGTTTATAGTCCTCTAATAAACCAGTTGTTAAGCTGACTTTTGTTTCTCTAAAATAATCTTAATTACATTTTATCATGTAAAAAACTAGCAGGAAAATCAGTTATTCAGTTACTGAACCCATATGAACATATCATCTTTTATTGTGATTATTAATATACTTTGTAAAACACTTACAAAACATAATGCCACCTCCCTCGTGCTTCACAGTGGTGATGGTGTTCTCCAGATTCCAATTGTCCACTTTTAACAGACTGCCCAAATACTTCAGTTTTATTTCCGTCAGCCCCCCCAAGACATTTCTGACAAAAGAAAAGTTGTTATCCCTGAATTGTGCTTGATGGGTTGGTCTGAGTATCAACTCTAATATCATGCCTGATTTATAATTTTGATGCCACCTCGCTGAAAGCAGCATGATGGGGTTTTCCTTTAAATATCCACAAGAACTTACCATTCTCCAAACAATATATACCTGTAATGAATCTTTGTAATATACAACAGTTTTTTTTAAAGAATAAAATTACTCAAACAGTATTTCAGTGATTGGCAAAAGCTTTGAGACTCAGTGACCTTTTGTCTATACTTTACTGCTTCAATTTTTACAATTTGCTTTTAATCTTGATTGCTATGATAGCTAAGTTATCCAGGGCAGAAAATATCACAGCCATTTTGGTTGAATTGCATCAAAAAACTTTCAGTTTAACTGAAGAAATTCACTTGTTAGGAAGAGAGCTTCAATGCACCCAAGAAAGTCTTATCAAATTCAAGGACCTTTTGCTCAAGAGGGTTCAACTAAGATCGGGATGCCACCAGTGCAATGCTTACTGAAGAATTGCAGCGGGTATCAGTGTGAAGTGGAGACTTTATATAAAACCTTCAGGAACTTTTGCAAAGAGAAAGTGGCATCAATCAGGTTTTGTCCCTGAATAGTCGTGATGCAAAACATCGAAACTAAAGGTTGGATTAACTGAAGATGAACCTCAAAGACTTTATAAAATGTAAATGATAAATTTCTTTAAACTATAACATCTATAGTTGTTCATAGATGCAACTCCAACCTCCTTTCCTTCACTTCTAAATGTCATGCATGTAGGTCTAAAATGCGTTTTTCTGTTCTGACAATTGTCGATACTACCTTTTCACTCGCCCTCTTGTCTGGGAGAAATAAACAGGTGGATGCAGGTGAACATTGTTGTATTTGCAGAGCGGCACTGATTTACGCGCTCTTTTCAGAATCTCCTGGAAACTGGCCGCTGCAGCTCTCCGGTTTTGTGCAAACAGTGAAACCAATGGCTTAGTGCGCCGCAGGGTCACATGGTGTCAGAGGGACACACCTGTGCGGAGCCAGCGGGGGCCTTGCAGTTGCGCCACAGGTGCGTAAGAGCTGAAGGTCCACGCCGAGGCAGGATCGCAGGTACTCAGCCTCGGGTCCTCTCCAGCCATGAATCGGGAAGACCCCTTCTACCCCTCTCAGGTTTTTAAAGACTCCTGCGCCTTCCAGAGATCCCCGGGAGATGACTACAGTCCGCCGCCCTGCCTCTACATGAGCAGGCAGGTGCATTCCGTGTACACGCCGCCGTCCCTGGGGACCCTGGAGCAGGCCAGCCTTCCCGACATCGCTCCTGCCGCTTTCACCATGCCCGGCATGCGGGAGGATCCGGGCGTGCCACCGCTCCACCACCCGCAGGGCCTCCAGCAACAGCCAACACTTCAGCCTCCGGGTTATATAGACGCAGGAGAGCAGAACAGATATCACCTCCCTTTTCCCTGGATGAAGACCACCAAATCCCACTCGCACACCTGGAAGGGCCAATGGACAGGTACAAAAAACCCGCACATAAATCGAGAAAAGAGAATATATATGTGTGATTTTTTTCAAGGACCCACAATGCGGAATCAATTAATAAATCTGAGCTCTATTTGGCTTTCCGAGGCCTTTATTAACATCTCATAGAAGAGGGCTAGAATTTACTGGGTTTAGAATAAAAGGTCAGCACTTGCTATAGTCCCACAACTTGATACTGCAGCGCGTAGATTCTGAAAAGTAAACCTGTAGCAAGATTATAACTTATGATGAAATTATGCCCATTTAAAAATATAAATTGATTATTATATATACGCAAAGTTTTTTAGATATATATTAGAAATTGTGTTATTATTATTTATTATTATTTATTTATTTTTTTGTTTGTTTGATTAGACTTACAATCACTCATACTTAGGATAATTAAATAAATGCACGTTTGACTGCTTAGTTCTTAACAGTAACTTTGTAAAATATATATTGACTCATTTGTAATTAGAGTCAAAACGAGCAGAAAAAGTGTTTTTTACATAGAGGCAAGAGGAGAACAAATTAGGAAAAAACATAAATTGCTAAACAATTAAATAATCACTTTGATTTAGGTTAGTACAAATAAACAAACTGAACTAAAAAAACTTTCAAACTTAAATTTTCAAGATGTCACAATAGTTCCCATTTTAATACATTTATGGTTTCGTTTCTGTTGCATGACCAACTTGTCTCTGAATTTATCATCAGTTATTTGGCTCTGTTCTAAGTTTTACCACAATCCCAATAAAAACTTTTTTTAAGTGCCTTACATCGCATAAAAGACTCGGAATCTGATTTTGTCTTTCAGGGTCTTACGTGATGACCGAGGCAGAGGAAAATAAGCGCACTAGGACCGCGTACACGCGCGCCCAGCTGCTGGAGCTCGAGAAGGAGTTCCTCTTCAACCGCTACATCTCGAGGCCGCGGCGCGTGGAGCTGGCCCTGACCCTGAGCCTCACCGAGCGCCACATCAAGATCTGGTTCCAGAACCGGCGCATGAAGTGGAAGAAGGAGGAGGATCGGAGGAGGGCCAGGGGCTCTGAGCCGGACCAGGACTCTTCCATCACCTCTGGGGATCAGGGAGAGACTGCGGGGGCAGGGGTGTCTTCCTCGAATGGACCTCACACCAGCACACCCCCTGTTTCCCCACTGCACGGCCACACGTTGCCCGCGTCCGGGTCCAGAGAACCAGCATAGACCTGGACAGCACTTGTTCTTAATTGGATTATATAGGAAATATATATATTTTTTTGTTGCACAAAGATAAAGCTCTTCTTTCAGCAAGTTAAAGGACATGTCAAGATCCCATCCTACATTTTTTTACATGAACTGTGGCTGACTTCCCAGGGCGCCATTCATCCAAGGAGCAGAAATAGATCGATCGATCTATCTATCTATCTATCTATCTATCTATCTATCTATCTATCTATCTATCTATCTATCTATCTATCTATCTATCTATCTATCTATCTATCTATCTATCTATCTATCTATACAGTATGGCTTTTTATGGATAAGTCAATTCAAAGTTACATTTCGGACAGAAAACAAGTAGGCAACAGGTTTTACTATCGTGTACATTCCATACATCCGCATCCACCTGTGAATATAAGTTTAAATCACATGCTTTATTAATTACACCGTTTAAAAGTGTACATGCTAACTGAAATAAAAACATATACAAGTATTGAAGTGTTGCAGTCCTGTTAAATGTGGTTAAACTGGAGCAGAGATCTAGGCTTTATAACTTGTTTGTTGCGTCAGAGAGCACGAGACCTTGGAGACGCAGGCGGCAGATGTTCTTCACTTCCCCAATGCCGCGCGCCCTTTCCACCGCGCGGTCGTTCTGGCAGCGCTCAGAGAGCGCGCGCAAGATGGTCACCTTGTCATTCATCCGCGCGCAGATGACAAATGGGAAGCCGAAGCGCCGCTTGTACTCATCGTTCAGCCGCGCCATCTGCGAGGCCTCCGCCGGGCTCAGCGCGTCCATCCCGGCTCGAGTCTGCTCTTCCTGGGACTCCCGGGTCAATGCACAGCTGTGGAGATGCTTGCCTGCGAGGTCCGGGTGACACCTGAGGATCCCCTCCTTACCTGGACACATCTGGTGATTCATTATACTGCTCCCATTACGTATGTGATAAATAAAAGTACAAAATGCGTGAAACACAGCAAAAATCCTTTAACCTCACCCGACTCTGGGAGAGCATCGATGAATTCATTAATAGCAGCTTCTAAAGCATTTGAGCTCGTAAAGGGACGACGGGTCCACACAGCGGCTGTTATAAGAGGACATTTCTCCACTACATTACCGAAAATATTAACAAAATCTTCATAAGGAAGAGCATTTACTGCCGATATGTCCATTGGAACCGTTTTTTTTGAACGGGTAGTGTTTAATGACCTTCGGACAACACTTCTGAAAACAGGTTAACGCACTGCTGGACATTCAACTGGCTAAAATCCGATCTCTGACGACACCTAGCGGCTGTAAAGCACAGAACGTTACATTATCTAGGATATAGCCTTACACAACTATTCACTTTTAAACTTCAATGTCTTCTCAAATTCAAATTACAAGCCTTCATGTATTTTATTGGGATTCCAATATTTTATTACAAAATAGCTCATTATTGGGGTGTAGAAATAAAAATGTTCTATTTTTATTTATTTATATTGGCGAAGAACTAAGGGCTGCTCAGTGGCGCAGTTGGTAGAGCTGTTGCCTTACAGCAAGAAGGTTCTGGGTTCAATTCCCGGCCCGGGTCTTTCTGCATGGAGTTTGCATGTTCTACCTGTGCATGCGTGGGTTCTCTCCAGCTTCCTCCCACAGTCCAAAAACATGACTGTCAGGTTAATTGGCCTCTCGAAATTCTTCCTAGGTGTGAGTGTATATGTGCATGGTTGTCCTGTCTGTCTCCGTGTTGCCCTGCGACAGACTGGCGACCTGTCCAGGGTGATCCCACCTCTTGCCTGGATCGTTAGCTGGGGATGGGCATTTGTTAATTATAGGTGATGCTGTATTTATTTGCATTTTAACAATGACACACAAGTTACCTACCTACAACACAAACATATGTTTTCTTTGTTTCTGTTTTTCTTCCGGCCTCCAGGCGTAGTTTATATATTCCAGACTTTAATGGTCCACAATACTTCACAGTCTTGAGAAAATAGTGGCACATCCAGCAGGTCTGCCCCCTTTACTTTTTGGTGTAAGTAAAAGACTTGAATGCTGCCTCTTACCTGCCATCTTAAGTTTCTTTCTCTGCATTTTGAGACTTCGTGGCAGTGTGGTTTACAAAGTCCGCTTGAGACTGCACTGTGAAGCCCACGTATCCTGCTGGAGGGAATGTTGGGACCACAGACTGTGGACAAGCATACTTTTTCTTCTGCTTGCATTTTTAACGACAGTTTGCGTCGAGCAGTGCTGAACTTCTTCCATCTCTTGGATATTACTTTAAATAATTTCATTTTTTTAATAAAATGAAATCATTTGAGATCTGCAAACTCAATAGAAAAACAAAAAGAAAGAAAACATCTCCACTCCAAATTATCTGTCTTTATTACATGAAATATATTTCAGTGCTGCAAGTACAGTAGTTTATGACATGATATGATAAACTGATATATATATGTGATTATACTTAAGATCCTTGTAATAGTTAACGGTGCTTTTCAATCCAAATGTTAAAACTGACAGGAGTTTTCTTTTATTTTTGTCATTTTAATCGCAACATGTACCGTCTATAAATTATTGTATATCACTGACAATGCTTTATTCATAGTGAAAAGTGTATTTCAGTTTTAGCTACACCATTAAAATCTCCTTGTTCATATACAATAAAGCATCCTTGCAAATGCAGGTGACAGTATGAAAAAACAAAACAATATATTAAATTCTACATAAAACAATTAAATGTAGCTCAACATAACGACAAGGATAAAATACTCATGATATTTGGAAAATAATAATAATAATAAAACCAGTATATTATTTTTGACAAATATGATGAGCAGAACGTCATGAACATTTTGGCCTGCTTCCACAGTATTTAATATGGCAAAAAACCAACACTAAGTATAGCCCTGAACACACCATCCCTGGTTGTGAAACATGGTGGTGGCAGCATCATGTTGTCTGAGGCTGCCAGTTTTGCACAGAGGACACTTATGATCCCTTATGCATATAAACTAATGCTAAATCCAGCATGTTCAACTAAACGCAAATATAAATCTAAAATGCTCATAATATTTGTAAAAGAATATAAAGCCAGAATATTACTTTGATAGATATGATGAGCAGAATAGTAGGTAGCTTGTTATATATGCTGTAGATAAAATAGCTTGGGTTTGAGATCACTCTCCATTAGACGGCTTCAGAGGCTCCTTCTCCTCGTCTTCTCCTGCAGCTTCTGACTTTAAAGCCTCAGCTTGGCTTTCCTCTCTCTGGTTGGCTTTACAGTAGACATTGGCTGCTGCCGTCTTGGTTTTACTTTCTTTTACCAATGCTGAAATATCCCCAATGGTCGACGCATTCTGATAGTCGCTGAAATCCTGGTGTTGCATGATCTGGTAGAGCTAAAAAAAAAATAAAAGCATGAAATCGTTGACAATGCTTGTCAACTACTGTCTGTTTTCCAAGGAATATTTTCATAATTAAAGGGAAATCAAGTGAAAATCTCTTGATTTTTCTCTGCTGCTTCATACCTTTTCTTCCATGTCCATCAGTTGGCCACTCATAAAGTCCACTAACTTGGAGAAAGATGGCCGGTTGTTAGGATCCAGAGCCCAGCACTTGCACATGACACCGTACCTGCATATGGGCAAGAACAGAAGTTAATTGGAAGGAAAAACTCTGAACCTTAGATTATAAAATCTGTTATCATGGCTGGCTGACAGATAAACAGATAGAGAGCATGCAGCGTAAAGAAACTTACACAAAATCGTTAGCATAGTATGGACACTCCATCTTAAATCCTCTCTCAATCATTGAGTAGAACGTGTGATCCACTTGAACACCTGGATACGGAGTGACACCTGGAAGCAAATAGTGTATTTTGAATACAATATAACAGCTAAACCTCTGTTAGCTGTTATATTGGCTAACATGTGTTGCTTCAGGGATCTTCTGTGAAAAGTACCGAGTGAGAAAATCTCCCAGAGCAGAATGCCGTAAGCCCAGACGTCGCTCTTCATGGTGTACATCCCCTGAAAGATGCTCTCTGGAGCCATCCACTTAACTGGCAAACGCACCTGAAGTACAAAAAAAATCCCATCATCATAAAGTAAATAGAAACTAGACTGGACACACTGATGCTATAAAGTAAGATTAATGTCAGATCACATACGTTTCCTCTCACAACATAGTTGGAATCATTGTCAATGTCTCGAGCCAACCCAAAGTCTCCAATTTTCACCAGCCGGCCTTTTGTTACCAACACGTTTCGAGCTGCAAGATCTCGGTGGATGCACTAAAAACAGACCGCACACAGCGATCGTTAACTTGACTTTTACATCACTCACCAAACCAGACTATGAAATTTTGTTTTATTCTTATGAAGTGTTTGTTGAGTTTATACACCACTGATCCTTATAATAATAACATCAACAATAACATTAACGTCTTTTACAATACCAGTCTGAGAAGTGTGGCTTGCATTTAATTTCACTGAGTCAAGTGAAGAGTTTGTCTCTTACATTCTTGGCGGAGAGGAACTCCATCCCTTTGGCCACTTGAAAGGCAAAACTGAGCAGATCGTCAAAGGTGAGGGCCTGCTGCTCCGTCTGGTCATCTTCACTCTCGTACATTTCTGGATCTGGCAAAACCTTGTTTTTATTACAAAGCAATTTAAATAAAGACACATTCTCATTTATCCACTCCTTTTCTTGGAGTCTCACCTTCCATGTCGTTGGAGCTAATGGTGATGAGAGCGATGTCCTCCTGCCCCCTGGTGGTGGAGCCATGCATGGGGATGTAGTTATTTGTTGCTGTTACTAGCTCTCTGAAAACAAACATTAAATGATATAATGCTGATGTAATTTATCCAACGAGGCTTTGACTTGCCAAAGTAATTTTTAAAAAATAGCATGTACATAATATAAATAATACAAACTTCCTGCTGTTTCTTTTCTTTATTCTTACTTGGAGTTTTTCTTGGGTTGTAGGTTGCTATACAGGCTGCTGAAACGGTCCCTGCTGAAGGCATCAGTCACAGATTTGTGATAACGATCTCCACTCTTCTTCAGGTAGTTCAGCAGGTCTCCATAACAGCAATATTGGAAAATCAGGTAGATGGGTCCTGCAGAGAGTTTCTTTCATTACCATGAAGTTGCATTGCATGTCTCTAATTGCTACTCAATTCATCAGAAGATTGTAAACATACCTGTCTCTGTGCATGCGCCAAGCAGGTTAACGATGTTGGCATGCTGGCCGATGTGAGTCAGCATCTTGAGCTCAGACATGAGAGCTTCCTTCTCCACAGACTCGTGTTTTTCTGCAGAGTGAAGACAGATATCAGCAGCTGAAGCAGCATCTGTGGCTCTCTGAAACTGGCTTTTGAAAAAAAAAACCCCACTGACCTTTCAGCATCTTGACCGCCACCTGCTGCAAGACTCCAGGTTTGTTGATGCCATAAGCTGTAGCCTGAACCACCATGCCAAAAGCTCCAGAGCCCAGCTCTTTTCCTGAGGGAGGAACACAGAAATGCTCTGAGAACTGATGTTAAGATTATTGCTCTTCACAAGTGACATCTGGTGTGGTTTGATTATAGTGATGAAGTAAACAGAGTATCCAATAAACAAAGAGAGAAAATAAATCCATGAGAGGAAGTGACGTTTTCTATTTGTATGACTCACAGATATATATTTGATATGAGAACTATCTGTGTAACCACAGCAGCATGTTGTAGTAGCGATCTTTTTCTGTACTGTTGCATTTGGCTCATGTGTGCAGAGCTACATAGTGGTAGCTTGACGCCTCACTTATAGCAAGATATTTTAACATTTAATAGCTAAGGGTTGAACTTTGAACCAAACAAATGTCATTTAGTTTTTTATGGGAAAAATTAACATTTTAGACATCAAGACTGACATTATTTTTATCCAGGATAAACATTTCAGCTACATTAATCATCACTCTTCCTGGGAAAAATGAAATCGCATTTCTCATTTGTCTATATTGTGTCCACAATGTAAATTTCATAATAACAAATCCACCATATTTGACTGCATTTGATAGAGCTGTAATGAACTGTTTTTGAGTTGGTTATCAAAGTATTTGTTTAGTTTTTTTTATATTTAAAGAGATGGTCAGACTCCTACCAAGCTCCAGGTTCTCCCGAGGAAACTCCCATTTCTTGTCATAATTAAAGTCCTTGAAATTGATGTAGATGTAGTCATTGTCATTAGGTCCAACCATCTGGATCATCTGAAGCTGAGGCTGATATTGGGGTTTCTGTTGAAAAAAAAATTATTTAGTGTCTTCTATCGTTTTGTTTGTTGATGCCGTGTGCGACACTTACCTTTTTCTTGATGTAGTACATGAGCATAAATGAGACAAATGCCAGAGCCAGGAGCAGAGCCAATATGCCAATTTTCAGTGGCATTAATAAGTGACTGTCAGAAGATTGATGAGCTAAAAATATGTAAACATGGCAGAAGTCAGCTATAGCAACCTTATTGAGTGAATGTCGAGGGTGAATGATCTTGTTTTACCTGTGGAGGCTTGGAATTTGGGCATTGGAACCTTTAAATATTCCTTGCTGCACCTGGACCCACCTCGGTCCGTCAAGCAAAACCAATATTTTGCTGCAATCTCTACATCAATTGTCACATTGCTGGTGAGTTTCTGGTTACAGAAGCCATCAGAAGCTGAGTGATTCTTACTCTCAATCACTTCCCAGGTTGGGTCTGTTTCAGAGCTGCAGTCAGACAAAGATCACTGAGTTTCAACAATCAGGCCTACTGATGTCTCAGGGCTGAGCTGCTGTGTGTTACTCACCTGTTGCTGGATGATAAACGTGACATCACCCATGTAGCGTTAGCAGGCAAGGCACTCACAGTCTCAACAAAAAGGTAATGATCTGTGCTCTTAATTAACAGCTCTTGTTTCTCTAGAAAGGAAATTTTAAATTATAGGTGATGCTGTATTTATTTGCATTTTAACAATGACACACAAGTTACCTACCTACAACACAAACATATGTTTTCTTTGTTTCCGTTTTTCCTCCAGCCTCCAGGCGTAGTTTATATACTCCAGACTTTAATGGTCCACAATACTTCACAGTCCTGAGAAAATAGGGGCACATCCAGCAGGTTAATATGGTAAAAGGAAAGCAAACCATCACAGATTTATTTTGATGATAGATTACATACAGGTGGACTTTAAATGCAGGAGCATTTGGTTTAGGCTTATCTAAATAAAGAGGTTGAATGTGAATTCACACAGCACATTTCAGATTGAAATTTAAAAAACATAGCTCTTAACAAAGATCAAATATTTTATATGATGTCACTGGACGTTAAATCCTCAACAGAAAAACAACATTTAGAAATGTTTAAATGATAAACTGCATATTACTGTGTAATTATCTTTGACAAATGATTATTCTGAGATGATGAGGTGTTGCTTTATGAAATTACCTGTGCTTTGTTACTCTCTGGTCTCTGATGCATTTAGTGAAACTTCTATCAGGAGCTTCCCAGTAGCAGTGCTGCAGCACTGGGTGGTAGGAAACATCTGCTGCCAAACAAGAGTTGTTCTGAGTTGTCACAAACTCATCAGGCAGCTGGGAGGAGAGGAAGCTCTCAGCTGAGGAGACAAGAAAGTAAAATGTTCAACATATGTATATTATTAATTAAAAACATAAAACAATAGCTGTTAAAAGGTAACAGTGATAGTTCATGTAAAGAACTGTTACTAACCCTTAATGTGAACATCTACAGATTTAGTTACGCCTGAGTTTTTGCAGGTGTATGTGCCGTTGTGTTGTGAGGTAGCTGATCTGATGAAGGCATATAGCATGCGACTCTTCCCATGACTGTCCTTTTGAATACAGATCTGGAAGAAAAACACTGAAATCATAATCATGTAGAACAATGTGTTTGAAATTAGATGAAATCTGTGGTTGTATTTAGATATAATAAAACTAAAATCACAGTTTTTCTCACTGTACCTCCTTCTCTGCACAAGTTTCCTCCAAAACCTTGCCATTATGTTCCCAGATAGAATTAATGGAATTACGATCACGATTTTTTCTGCAGCGAAGAACCAAAGGCTCACCGGGACTTATGGACACAGTGGAAACCTCGTCTGATTTCATTGAAGCAGTATTTAGGTCTGAAACAAGAAACACTTGAAGTTATTTAACATATTTTTTCACAATATTTTTTTCATTTAATTTGAGATGAGAGCTGTTTTCCTTCTCTGGTCAGGCTAACTCTGAGTTAAACATTTCCTAATGTTTTTTATGTAATTACCAAAGTCATACAGCTGGGTGCATTCTTGTCCTTCCTCGTTGGTGGCACAACACATCGCTACACTGCCTACATAGTTCGTAGTTGTGGTTAAGCTCTGTGCTGTCCAATCATCAATATCTTTTTTTTCTTCCTTGGGGTATGAACTGAGAAGAAACATTGACAATCAGAGAGTGAAATGATAAAACTGTGTATGTATGAACAGAGTATCTAGTTGTCTTACCGAAAAAATTCAACCCTGGGCCTTGGAGAGCCCTCAGAGATGCATTTAAAAGATGGAGAAATGTTTGGATTATCCATACGATCCAGAGACAGCTTTGGTTTTGAGGGACGTTCTAGGAAGCATGCGAATCAAATTGGTTAACATCATTTTAAATCCACTAATGTACCTGTACTAAGGTAGTTTTATGCTTCTCTGTTTAGTTGAGCCTTGATGACGATGAAAAGTGATGAAACTGTGACTCACCAACAACACGAAGATCAACAGTTTTTGAGAAAATGGTCTCCTCCAGGACTTTACAGGTCAGTCTGTGCATCCCAGAATCATTCCTTGAAAGTCTTGGTGTAACCATGGGGACACTCCCATTTCTGGAGAGGTTTAAGAAAATGTCAAACTTAAAACACATAAAGCAAAGAAGCAGATCAATCAACAAGCATATAAACCTAAAAATACACTCACATGTTCATCAGTGGGCCTTGGTCTCTCCCCCACTGGCAGACAGGATAATCAGGAAGGCCCTCTAGTGAGATGAGGAGTTTCTTACCGACTGACAACTTAAGGCTGACTGGATCAGAGTCATTCAGATGGTCAGCTGGCTGAACGCAATCCGCCTGGAAAGCAAATTTCAGTATTCAATCCCCTTTAAACAGAAAGGCTCCAAACATGTCACTCTTAGCAAGATTGTTGGGTTCAGTGGCAATTCTTGCACTAATGTTGCCTTATGTTTTGATAAAGTATTTTCCCCTAATGGTGTTTATGCTTGGATGTTTTAAATTAAACTGATTTTTACATCAAACCAAGATAACCGGAATAAATATAAATTTTCCATTCAAAATTAGGATTTAATTTCTTCAGAAAAAAATCCATCCCAACTGTCACTGCCCTTTATTAAAAATCAATTGTTTCCTAAACTTCATAACTAGTTAGTCTTTCGCAGTAACTGCTGGAAATAAGCCTGTTACATTTTTGTGCGGTAAATTTGCACACACTTCTCTGCAAAACACTTTGGTTTCAGTCCCACAAGCAGCTTGTTTAAGGAGAATTTTTTTTTAATAATATTTCAAAATTAATGTATTATTTCTGAAGAAAATCAAACTATTTTTTTTGATTTGTGTCACTTGGAAGACATCAACACCCCATTTTAATGTTGACAAGCCTTTTCTTTTACCTCCCAGTTCGACACACATTTCTGATTCTTAACATCGTCAGAGCAGAACGCGTTAACAGCACACAGGAGGAGAGCAGCTGAAACGACAAATAGAAATAAATTAAATTAGAGTTAAAACTCATAAAACTCAGTAAGTTTTCAGTATTTATTTAACAGATCTGATTCTGTTCAGTTTCTTTACATAGCACCAATTCACAATAGATGTCCGAAGTGTTGGAAAGTCACGTCGACAAAAATTCAAAGTAGTGCGTAGTTGTGAAGTAGAAAGGAAGGAACATGTGGTTTTTAACCTTAAATGTTTTATTTGTCAGAAAAGCTCATATACAGTCCACTCTTAATCTCTTAATCACCAAACCTAGTGTGACCAATTCATCAGAAAAGAAGCCTTGCAAGGCTGGAGGAGCTGCACAGATCAAACAACAGCAAACTAGCACCATTTTGCACATGACATTATATCCAAAAGTGAACAGCAAAGAGTGGACTCAAGGGTCCTGAATGTACGCCACATTTTTCAGTCTTTTTATTTTTACTTTCCTTCCACTTCACAATCAGGCAATCTTTGATGTTGGTCTGTCACAAGAAAGTCCAAAGAAGCTTTTAATGTGACAAAATATGAAAAGCTCCAAAGGCTGGGAACAGTTTTGCCAGGCACTGTAAAGATTTATTTTTAAATCACTCCGACCAGTTTAACACACACACACACAAAAATCCCCCTGTATTCATTATTGAACATATTCATCATATTTTCATATGATATGGGAAATCTGAGCTGACTTGGGTCAGGTAATGTTCTGAGTTTCAGACATGGTGTCATGTTATCTGTCCAGCAGAGTGACTCTAGTATTATCCAACATTAGCTCTATCTGCAACGCACAAAGCAGAACTCAGACATATCTGGGTAGACCACTTACCGCTGTTACCTTTTTTTTTTTTTTTCCAAATTGGTTGCAACTTTATGAAATTCATAACTTAAAAATTAATAAATAATGTTCTTTGGCAACTCCCCCTAGAACAAAAAACAAGAAAAAAATGTAATACTTACCATATTTTATCATATTAAACTTTGAGTGAATTAGTTTTAAAATTGACACAAAGATTGAGCAAAGACCACAATGCAGTTCTTATTTGACGCTTAATGAACTACTGTGGCTTATACCTTCTCTAGCCGCTTATGATATACATTGGACCAAAAATAAATGAATCCAGTTTTAATACTTGAAAAAAAAACTATTAACATAACTGCTCCTTTTAAACAAGCATTCATAATTATAATATTTGTGGACTGACATTTTATTTTTAACTTTGCAACATTTTAAATACGATATAATGCATTCTGCAAGTGCGGGACTTTTACAGTTAGTCAAACCAAAATAGCCAAATAAAAATAGTACAGTCAAAAGCAGCAGTATACTTTCATCAACACTTAGGATGTAACTTTAGCACTTTTGTATATCAGATGACTTCAGATGTCTGCTAAAAAAAATAATGAAAACAATCATGGAAAGAATACAATATCCCTAAATGTCCCACAGTGGAAACATACAGATGTACCAGCAGCAAGCTAAAGTTAAATAGAAGCAAGCAGATTTAAGCTAAAGGTAAAAAATATATATATATAAAAAAAGATTCCAGTAAGGGAAAACTTACAACATAAAAAATACTGCAAAGTTATTGAAAATAGCATACTTAAAAAAAGAAATGTGCCAGCTTCAACAATTTTTTTTACAAGATGTGTGTTTGCGCGTAGAAAACAGCAACTTAAAAAAAATAAATTAAAAAATTGTGTAAAAATACAGTCGTTTGACCATTGAAAATTTCAAAATGTCTTATTGTGTTGATGATAATATTAATTGGCTTAATAATTTATGTTACCAAGTACATATAGAGGACTAAGTAGAGTTCCTTATTTTTGTAAGTTCATTGCATGTGTTACTACCCAATTCTGATAAGTAAATGCAAATAAGTTGGCTTTACATTTTTTAATGTATTATTTTTTTCATTGCATTGTTTAAGCTTCAAATAAAGCTTCCAATATTTAGACATTGCAGTCAAATCAATTCTGTATTTTACATATAAGATCATTTTAAAACTATTAGGAAAAAAAACATAAATATTTACAAATTAGATCAAATAGGGTTAGGATATGTCCATAAGTTTTGCCTCATCAGTAAAAGACTTAAATGTCTCCTCTTACCTGCAACCGTGTATCTCTTTCTCCGCATCATGAAGCTTTCCGGCAGTCTGGGTTACATACTTCGCCTTAGACGGCACTGTGAAACATAGCTGTGCGGAATGTGAATCAATATGTTTTGAAAGAGGAAGTAATGTACTACTGCAAAGACTTCCGCCCTGACTTCTGCTACGTATCCGGAATATTCAAAAAGCAGAATGACAAACATATCTAAACATTGAAATCACAGAAAATGTTCCTGATGGGACAAAGGAACATGACAATCCCTAGATACCATGAAGACAAAAAACAACACAAATTTAAGAAGAGACGGTGGAGGAATCATTATTCGCACTTTTAAATTTATTTCAGGGTCAATATGCTTCTGCAAAGAAGAAATGTTATAGGTCCGAGTGCAGAATTAGGAAATATCTACTGAAATGCCAGATCTGGCTCTGGAGCTCAAGCCTGAATAAAAGAAAATGGACTAAATTGTGAAATAAGAGCAATTGTACAACTGAACAGATTTGAAGATGTTCTTTGAATAATTTGTGTTTCTCTTATAAGCTGCTTAATTTACTGACTGGTAACGCTGCTAAGCTTAAGCTTAGTTTTAGTATGCCTTGGGCTGGCTCTGACCATAGTATAATCTATCCAGTTACTTTTAACATATATATATATTTTTTTTTTCCTGAAACATGTCTGCATCACATTTTATTGAAGTGTTTTAAACGCATCGCTTTTCTTCTTTTCTTTCTCATTTTTTTTACAAACCCGAATAAAAACAAAGCAGTAAATCCCATTAGTTGTTATGAATATGTCTGCTGCAAGTTGTGCTAGCAGCAGGTGAGCGCTGGTGTACCCAGGATGCAGAGCCATGCTCGCTGCTCTGTAGCTCAGCAGCCAGAGTGCGAGCAGAAAACAACAACAGGCTACTCTGCAAGGAAGGCAGCTGCATGGATAGCGACAACAACGACGAGCAGGACCTCGTGTATGCCGTCATATTTACTTAAAACAAAATGCATTTTATATTCATAATGCGAGGAACTCAGTGTTCTCCGTGAGCTGTACTGATTTCGATCCGTTACTTTGAGGGGAAAGTGTTTGTAAAGTAGCTGGCTAGCAGGCTAGCTCCCCGCGTCTTCTCTATGGTTGAGTATCTTCCGGCAGCAGCGGCGGCAGCAGCGGTGCCATGAACAGCGGACTTCCACCTTCCGCTGCTCCGCTCGGGGGTGCCGGGATACCCAATGTCAAGGTGAAGTTTTGCAGATACTACGCGAAAGACAAAACTTGCTTTTACGGAGATGAGTGCCAGTTCCTGCACGAGGATCCCTCCATGGGAAGCATGTCGCTGCACGGAGGTGGCGGCAGCCCCGTCCCGCTGCCTATGGCCGGAGGTGGCGGGACGCCAGCGGGGTATTCCCTCGGTGGTACGGCGACGGTCTGCCCAGGCGGTGGAGGGACCGGAGTGTCCAAGAAAAGCGAAGCACTGGGCCTGCAGGCACGGCTTTGGAGGGGCAGCTGCTAACCAGTGAGTAAACTAAGCAAAGCAACACACGGGTGGGCTGATTGAGCCAGACTTTTCCAAAGGGCCTTCCGGAGCTATGTTCAAATTTAGTCCGAAGATTCAGTTGGGCCTTTTTACTTCACAACAGCGTGCTTGACATTTAACTTGCACATAGAAACCCTTTGCTGTGTACACATATGCTTCTGTATTGTTTGGCTGTGTTGTGAAAAGTTCTGACTTCATGCTTTGATCGCTTGCTCCGTTATTACAGGCTTTAGAAAAACTATACGTCTGGAGCTCAGAGTGAGGCCTGTTGTTTTTGTATGACAGCTGGCTGGGCTAGTTAGCATTAGCCAAGCTAGCTGCTTTGATTGTTTCTCAAACTTTTTTCACTTTTGGCTTCGGTTAGAATGTGTAAATAAATTTTAGTACTTGCGATATTAGTTATCATTCAGTTTTTTAAGGTTAGGCGCATCTATCGATTATAAAACTCTGCCTTACGTTTGCCATCATTAGCATGGCAGTGCTAGCTGTCATTGTTTTTGCTCTTTGGTGGCCCTATTCTCGGGGCAAACACTGTTTAACACTTATTTAAACGTTTCGGTGTGCAGTAGTTACTGTCTGGGTCGACATGAACTTAAGGAAACGGAAATCAGTAACCCCCAGTAATAAAAACTTTTTAGACATCTACTACATATCGCCTTGTGGCTGTCTCCGGCAGAGTCTGCAGTGTTTACATGCTTTATAATTAGCCCTGTAATTGGGTAATTACACACTCATAGTAATCACTGCTGGGACCTCTGTGCAGAAGTAACCACACGTTACATTAATCTGGTTTCAGTCAGTATTGACTCTATTTTATGTTTTGTCATCCACAGTCCCAGGGATGGAGGGTCCTGCCCTTAGCGACGCCAATCTCACCAACTCTTACTTCAGCAGCAGCTTCATTGGTGTCAATGGGTTTGGAAGCCCTGCAGAGTCGAAATATACAATGATGCAGGTACAAGATATAAGTCCATATGTCAGTGAAGCAACATATTGACACACCCATCTTTAAAAAAAAAGTCAACTGAAGGTGTTTAAGACACCAAAGGCTCTTGTTGTTTTTTGTTTTACTAGAGGAGACTAAAACACATTTAAAAACACCTCCTGTGTCAGCGGAGGATCTCAAACAGAGTTAAACTACTTGTGACTCTACTACAACACTTATTATAATATCCAGTAAGTCAGTGTTTTAATCAATTCTAAGATCAAAAATGTTCCCAATTAGCGTGGATTACTTGGATTAAGTAATACCCACTAAGAAATAATAAAAAAGACAGCAATACAAAGTTAAACTCTTATTACCATTTTGAGAATTTTTTGTAGAATTTATTTAAGTCTAGAAACCGAGAATCCTGTGCCTTTCAAAAGTGTTAATATCCATGGATTCTTTTCTAATTTTTGCAGAAAACAACCACATGCTTCAGGATACCTTACTGGAATTTTGGTCTATTAAATGAATACATAGTAATGCAGAATTGCGAAGCAAAGGAAAAACTCATATAGGATTCTTTTTAAAGATATACAGATTCAAAAGAAAAACTAACAGGTTTTCTTCCAGTTTTGCCCAGTGTTTTATCTCTGTCCATCTTTTATTCAAATCTGACCAGCTTCCCTGTCCTTAAATAAAAGAATCTCCCATGATGGTGACATAATTCTTCTACATTAGGAAGGGTGTTTACATGGTTTTAGTTTCCTGAAATACGTTATTTTGTGTGTAGATAATAAAAAAGTCTCCCTTATTCTTATCTGTTTAGAGAATTGTCTTCCACTTGTTGCTTTGACTTCTACATTGCTTGTGCCCATTTACAGAATTAACTGCTTCTAGCTTCGTTTCAACTTGTTGAACGACCTTTCACTTTGTCATAAACAGCAGAATTATGGAGTGCACAACTAATTACTGTGTCTGAAGATTCTTCCATCTGAACTCTACTGAGTTACTGTGAACTCTTGGCTGCTTTTCTGATGCGGCCATGTCTTTGGTAGTTCTTCGTACCTTCGTAGTTGTGCCATACTTTTCCTGTTTTCAGATGATGGATTGAATTTTTTGAACTGTTGTTTTCTCACCTAACCATTCTTGATACTTTGCCAAAGTTTGTCCCTGACCTGTCTGCTGTTTTCCTTGGTTTTTGTGATGTTCACTAATGCTTTCTAAAAACATCTAAGTCTTTCACAGAGCATTTGTTTTCAGAGATCCAACTACACTCAGGTGGAATGTATTTACTATTTGTGTGACTTCTTAAAGCAATTGGTTTCACTCGGTTTTATTTAGACATAAAAATTGCAAAAATACACATACACGCCATCCTTTTCAGTTTTTTTTAATATGCAGTTTTTATTTGGAAATTGTGGGCATTTTGACTGAATGGACTCTACAGTTTTCTTAAAACCTAACCAAAAAAAATCCCCACAAAACTACTGAACTGTTAGAACAGAGAGTAGCATCTTACACATGTAGAAAGTTGGTTAATAGTAAAAAAACAGCGTAGTTATGAACAATCTGATATTACAGGTGTTATACACCGAGTCCAAGGTTCCCAGAAGAGTGTGAATTTTTCCACCTCTTGTCTGAAAATGGACAGCTTCTTCATCACAAAAAAATTGTAAATCATGTCAGTCCAGTCTTCAGTTGAAGGGAGGGAGTTAGCCACTTTCTGGTAAGTGCTGTCTTACAGGCTACCAATAAAACAAATACTTTTTCTCCTCACCGTTTAGAGTTGAAGGTTTGGAATCTTAAGTTTTTGAATATAAATGAAATAGTTAATTTTCCCCCCCTTAATACCTCATTTCTGTCAGTCCAGAACTGGAGGATCAGTGGGTAAGACCAAACATTTGGAAGTAATTAGCATTTATTTATTTTTTTGCTTCAAGATCTCCAACACAGCAATTTTCTGTGTAGAAACTTACATTGCAGAGGACTTCTGAAAAAATCTCAGCAGATTTCCATCCAGAAGGGGTATATTTCCTCTGGTGCTTCATTGTGTTTTCATATGTTTCCAGTTCCATTTTGAAATTGCCCTCCGTTTCCCATTTGTCCTTTGTAGACGGTGCATTTTCCCCTTCAGATCTTTTAAGCCCTGTGTAATTCATGATGTTGATTTATTTGAGGAACCTCCAGAACACCTGATGCAGCTCCCTCTTCATTGTTCTGCATGATGACTTCTTTCCAAGAACTCGTAGAAGTCTTAATTTCTTCTTGGTATAATTTCAGACAAATGCAAGACTTATGGTTTGACTAGCTCTAACCTTTGAACTCTTTAATTGGCACATTATATTATCTCCTGCCAAATGTGACTTTATTTTATCTTAGCATTTGGGTTGTTGTTTAGCTGTACAATATTAGAAAGTTAAGAATAGTGAAGTCAATAGCACGTGAAGTGCCTGGGCATCTATTTCTTTATATTTTTATGCATATATATTTTTTTATATATATTTTCGATTTACTTAACAAATCAGAATGTTGTGCAAATCTTGAGTTTAATAGTGAACTAGTTTAAGCATTGAAGATTTATTAAATTTTTTTCTTTGGGATCAGAAGCTGAAACATTATGTTCTTACAGTCAAGGTGCCCAAACCAGAAGATCCGCACTTTTCAGTTTCAGTTAAAAAATAAAAAGTAAACCGTTTGTAATTTTCCTTCTGCTTCACAACTTGTGCTTGTCCACAAAACATCCCAACCAAATATGAAGACTGAGATTATGAAATTAGTAAGTGTAACATTTTTTAATGGGTATTATGCTTTTGAAAGGCAAAACATAACAGATGATGACATGATTATTGAACTAAGGCTCAAAAAAAGCTTCTTAAAAGCAGGCGCGCCCTCATGATTCCCAGGGCAATTATGTTGCAGTTAGTTGCTTTTAGGTGTGTCTTAACTAAAGGACTAATGAGATCAGGGAGTTTCCTTAAGCAAATAATTGATACACTCTCAAAATCTAGAAAGACCTATATATTTTTTCCCATGCCAGTAGAAGTTAATAATTTTGCTTTGGGGGAAACTGCAGAAATCTTTGTAGGCATGATACTAGTAAGAGAGGTTGCCATGAACAAAACACAACATCTGCATCTCACATTGTACTATGCAGCTATGTTGAATCTAAAAAAAAATCAAGAAACTAGGAGGAAAAAAAGGAAAAGTATTGCTTGTTTTTTAAAATGGTTGCCAAGGACAAATGTCACTTCCCTCTTTAAAAAATAAAAAATGTCTCACCAGACCACAGGACTTTCCAAATGATATCCTTGGTGATATTTAATGACGTAATGAGAATCGGGTCAAAATTCCTCTTTCAACAATTTCACAGGAATATTTTCTAAGCTTTTAATGTTCTTGTCAGCTCCTGATTTTAGAATAGAAATAGAAGTGAAATATAAAAGCAGCAGGTTAAAAAAATATGACTGAATAGGGCAATCTAAAAAAATGTACAAAAAAATAAATTTGTACATTCAAACAAAAAGATCTTTTACTTCAGTTGAACTTTTATACAAATTCAATTCAACAGCTCTTATATCATTAAACGCTCTTATAAAGGATTTTATGTTTAATTTACTTCATTTTACGGCTTTTCTAGAAACCTTCACACTTAGAAAAGTGTGAAAGTATATTTTCATATTTTTTACTAAAGGTGAGTTTTGGGCATTAACTGAAACCGGTTAGTATTTAGGATTCACGATGCACATAAATGTGGGTTATATAAATATTTTTTGTTGTTTTTGTGTTTAGCGAATGACTAGCAGCAGCAGCTCTCCCAGTCTTCTCAATGATGGTGCCAAGAATTTCAGCCACAGCACTCATGGTAAGACTTCCTGAGAAAGTTCCTGCAGAGTATTTACATTTCTCATTTTTGGGTATGGAGAAACATTCATGACTTTATCAATTTATACTTTTCGACCAATTGTGTGTAGGAATTGTAGGAAGTTAACGAAAACATGAAAATGACAAAACAAGTCTGAGGTCTTGGTATTTTAATTGATGCCTTTATTATATCAAAATGAGCTCTAGAGCATATTGTCTTGGGGGCAAACTAGAGATTTTCATACTTGAATATAAAGGAAATATTTGGTTATCCTGTCAAGATAGCTTAATATAAAGTTTTTTCAAGTTATTGAGATAATGAAACTCTTATCTTTACAAAACAAGTAAAAAAACTTGATGTTTTGAGTTAATGCAATCATTGAAGATTTATCTGACCAAACCAGCAAGTGCTCTTATTTATGCCTTATGACTATTATCAGTTCTGTGAACTGATAATAGTCTTTTGATGTAGTCTTTTGTTTCATCTTCTATATCCAGCTTGCAGTTTAACAGTTTAGCGTTGTGTCTTTTTTTGTTGAGTTCCTGACTGCAAATAATGAACCTTTACGGGGAAACCTTGGATGTCTGTGCCTTTGGCCATGAAAGCTGGTCTAAAATGTATAGGCTTCCTGAACAGACTAGATAACATTTGTCTTGAGATGATTGAAAGTGTCTCTGCTCAGCTTGTATTTCTTGATGCCCTACAGATCCAGTAAACTCCTCGACTTCATCACTCTTCAGTGATTTTGGTGCTCTTAGCATTTCCCAGAGGAGAAAGGTGAGAAAATGAAGCTGTGCTTTATATGAAGCTGTTCTTGGAGCCTGAGCCTCACATCGTCTCTATTTTTGTTCATGTAATTTTTCTATATTTGACTTGTGCCGATAGGCTCCTAACCCCGCTGCGAGTGAGTTCATCCCTAAGGGCGCTCCGCGAATGGCTGCCATGACGCAGTCTGCAGTTCAGCCCTTCCCTTCCCCGCTCTTTGCTCATCCTGGTCTCGGTGGTTCCACAGCTGCTTTGGCGCCAGGTGAGGGTATATTTTTGTTAAATACCATGAAGGATGTGCTTCTGTGTAATTTTATCATTTGACCTGCATGGTAACTTCTATAAACTGTGACTATTCTACCTGTTTTGGCCAGTATTTCATAAGTATTGTATTTTTTTTTAGGTATGTCTTTGTCTGCTGGGTCATCTCCTCTCCACTCCCCAAAGATCACACCTCACACCTCCCCTGCCCCTCGTCGACGGAGTCACACCCCGAACCCCGCCAACTACATGGTGCCCACCACTGCGGCCGACCAGGGCGCCCACATCATTCAGAAAGAGACCGTAGGGGGGACAACGTACTTCTACACAGATAACACCCCAGTGCCAATGGCAGGGATGGTACGAAAAGCACAATGAACGCTGAAATAGAAGTTTTAATCAAGCTTAAAGACGCAACATCACACATTAAAAGTCCCAAACTCTTTTTCTGAAACTTTGTTTCATTCTGTTATGCAGATTATGGTAACCTTGCATCTGTAATTATGGTCTACTAAGTTTTAAAGCATTCATTTAAAATGACACCTATTGCAGACAAAGCTTTGTTTCCTCCTTCTTTCACATCGTCTTAGAGGTCTATATTGGAAGAAAACCTCAAACAAAGTTTGTAACATCTGCACGGTTTTCATTTCTTGATAAATGGGAAGCTGGTCTGTCTGGTTTCTTGCAGGTGTTTCCTACCTTCCATATCTACCCCCCCACCGCCCCTCATGTGGCTTACATGCAGCCGAAAGCCAATGCCCCGTCCTTCTTCATGGCTGATGAGCTCCGACAGGTATCGATTGCTAAATTGTCCTCCTCACAGTTTCACCAAGCAGCATCTGTCTTCTGTTTTGTGCTGGAGGTCTTTGGTGAAAATCCCCGTTTTGTTTCAACAATCAGGAGCTGATTCACAGGCACCTGATAACCATGGCCCAAATCGACCACTCAGAGAACCCAGGTAGACCGTCTGTTTGGTGGTAGTTGTTAAAACATGATGAATCACAGTTATTTTTCCCACTATAAAATATGCAATTAACGATTCAAGGGATTAAAATACGATCTTCAGTATTTTTTTCTAATTGCTGCACCTTAAAAAGTATTTAACTTTTTCACATTTGTCGTGCTTCGACCACAAATCTTGATGTATTTTTCTTCTTGGACCTCATGAGATAGAGCCACACCAAGTAGTGTAAATAAAAACTGAAAGGAAAAGGCTCATATATAGATTTCTGAAATAATTCCTGGTAAAAATCTTAGGAGTGTGGCATGGACTTATGGTGCATTCACACCAACCTGGTTTAGTCCGCTTTAATCAAACAGTTTGATGTCTGATGCAGACCAAGTGGCAAACTCTGGTCTACCTAAAAACCCAAGGTCTGGGTTCAGTTGAAGTGAACGATGGTGTGGTTCCAATTCATTTGTAAATGCCAAGTGGGCCAGAGACCGCTCCAAAAGCAGGAAGTGGACTATGTTTGTGAGCAAACAACATGAAGAGGATCAAGGAACTTGGCATGGAAATGAAGGATACAATGCAGGGGATGTTTATAGGACGGCCAGGGTATAAAAAAATAAACTAACCTTTAAGAACTCTTTTAAGTCACCTTTAAAAATATGAAATGAATCTTGAAAACATAACAATACATGGCCATGCACCTAAACAAAACGGTTGATGGGTGACAGAAAAATAGATGGACAACGTCCCTAAACATACAGCCTAAGATACAATTGAAGGGTCAAAACCTTTGATAAATCAAAACCATCTAATATGGTCCTTTAACCTTCTTGATAAGTACCACTTACAATCTGGATGAAATGCATTGAAGTCTGGTTTTAATGTGACAAAACCTGACATTCAAGGGACGTGAATGTTTACTAGCATTACTGTGTGTCTGTACGTGTGTAATGAGTCTCCTGACTTTTTTTGGTAATCGCTTCCTTTAGATGTACCGTCTGAAGTGGACAGCTACCACAGCCTGTTTCCCCTCGAGCCTCTCCCCCCGCCGAACCGCATGCAGAAAACCAGCAACTTCAGCTACATCACCTCCTGCTACAAGGCGGTCAACAGCAAGGATGACCTGCCATACTGCCTGAGGAGGATACACGGTAATAAATGTGTAAACTTTACGCAGAATGTGAAGCATTGATAGCATATTTACTAAGATCGTTTTTTCTTGTTTTTTATATATGAGTAACTCATAATAATCTTTAAAGTGCCCCAAATATATCAAGCATAAAGCTATGAGCCATAAACCCCTGGAGTTTCTTCTCCTTCTTTACAATAACAAACTCTCTTAATGTAGATGTGCTGTCACACAGTTGTTCACACGTTTGTTGTTTCTGTCTTGTTTTTCAACCAACCAGGTTTCCGCCTTGTTAATACAAAGTGTATGATGCTGGTAGACATGTGGAAGAAGATTCAGCACTCGAACACAGTGACACTTAGAGAGGTCTTCACCACAAAGGCCTTTGGAGACCACTGTGAGTGTGTGCTATTATTAGTTTACAGTACGCATCTTGTGTCTGTATGCTTACCTTTTTAGAAAAGTTTTTGTGAACGTGTTTCAGGCTGATGTTGATTGTGGTCATTAATGTGGAGCTCTGTTGTAAAATTCAGCGGTTATGCGTTTTCAGGTCAGCTGCAGAACCGTATTTATCTAGTTCTGTTGTTATTATTGGCTTCTTACTTTTGAGCTCCCCACTTTACTTTTGTCTCCCCAGCATTGGTCTTCTCATACGACTTCCATGCAGGTGCAGAGACGATGTTCAGCAGGCATTTTAATGACCCAGCGGCAGACTCATACTTCACAAAGAGGAAGTGGGGTGAGTTTTTTTTTTTTTATATATATTTTTTCTCTTTGCTCGGAAATAGAATCAGCTTCACCTCAGGCGCCACACATCATCGCTCAGCTTCACACATTCAGCTTTTGTTGACTTGTTTGATAATGAGGTAGTTGTCAAGCATCTATTTAGAAGTGTTTTTTCTTGGAGGTGTTGCTTCTAGACCTGCTCATATCACATTACATACAATACTGCATGTAATGTTTTATAAATAATATGTACTGAATCGCAGGAAATGTGGTCAAATTTGAATCTTAAAGGGACAGTTTAAACGTGATGTTTTTATCTCTGGTGGACAGATGACATAGATCTCATTCCAGTTGTGAAAAGGTAAATAAATCCACAGCAAGGAAGGGAAACAGCTTGTCCAATGTTTGAATAAGAATTTAAGATTTTTGCCAAAAAAACAAAACATACTGAGCTTAAGCATGGACATGCAACTCTGCTAAATCAGGTTGATTACTGCGTCATCCACTGCCACTTTTTCTCTGAAATGATCTGGGCAAGGCAGCTTGATGCAGCTGATCAGTGTGACGGCTGTTACTGAATGAAGGACAGCTTGGGTATTCTCAGACCTGGTGAGGTGTTTAAAATTAAAGTCAGAAGCAGCAGAAGTTTTATAAGACGCTCCAGAACGAAGCTTCTCTATGACAGCGTGTTTCCTTTTACGTTTACGTTCATGAAATGTCAGCAGATTACAGGACGCCGAAGGTATTATGTCAAAGTAACACTATTGCACGCTTCTAAAGATCTAATTATGTTTGTCTTGACTCGGAAGTGGTGGTAGGTACGGTAAAGATCTACTTACTGTAAAGGCAGTAACCAGGAAGTGCTTATGCTAATTTAGGATGATTTGTAATATTAGTTAAAGACTTTTTTCCCTGCACAACTTCGAACACTGATTTTTGTTGCACACAGTGTGACATTTCTTCTGGTTCTAATATTTAAATCATTAGAGATGCAACACATTGCTTTATTAATGTGTGCAAAGCACAATGGCAAAGAACTGCTTGGATGGATTACTTTCTAGTAATAATTTGATTATTTTTGTGGACCAAAGATGCACATTGTAATAACAATTTTGGTCTCTTGAAACATTTGCACTTCTCTCGATGTCCACAGTTTATTAATAACCTGTCATGACAGAAAGGTTAACGAAGGCTTCATTATAGTTACAATAAATTAGTATAAGAATCTAACACACAAAAGAAAATCTGAGCTTCATTTCTTATGTATTTGGTTGCACATCACTTTTATTTATTGGCTGTGAGAGATAGCACATTACTGTGTTTGAGGTGTACCAAAAAAAAACAAAAAAACTTCAGTGAATATATAATTGAAGATCGTAACATCAGCTTAATTTTGCATAGTTGTTTCATTCTGAGAAAATCATTAAAGATGTTGTGGTCTAAAGAGCTGCTAGCCATCCATCTCTCTGAGGTATTTCTTCACATTTCTAGTAACGCGTTGCAGCCAACGCTTCTCTCTACCACAGCTAAGGGAACTGTTACTGATCATATTGCCGCCGACCTTTACTTCATAAAACCCAAACGATCTCTTTGAGAGAGCTGTTTGTAGTTCCACTTTGACAGTTGACTGCCAAGTTTCTTTTAAAGAAGACTTGTGGATCTGGAGGAAACTGTGGCTGAAAGTGATCCCAGGCAGGCGCTGCTGACCAGACTGCCTACAGGAATTACTGATGGGAGGAAGCAAAACCACGCTGACATAGATCCAGTCTGCAGCAAACACTGATAAGAAACTTCTATGCGCAGTCTGTAGGGAACAAACGCAAGGAGAAAATGTAAAAAAATAACTCCCAGCATGAAGTGTAAAACTGCCCAATTTCTTTTCAGCCGTATGCAAAGCCTGTTGTGTTCAGCATCACACAGTGATATTTCTTACAGTTCACACCCTTTCGCTTTGTCAGCTGCTGCCATTGCACCCAAATGCTTGCTGGATTTGAAAGAAAAACTTTCCATTGATAGGAAATAAAACAAAATAAAACAAATCATAAACTTCTGTTAAATAAGTCTACCTTTGTTCACACTTGGCTAAATTGGTAGCTGTTGCAAGTAATAGTTAATTTTTACGCATAAGATGAGTCATTATTTTAACTTGAGTTGACCAAAATGTTTTTCTGGTGCATTGTATCTGCCAGACAGATCTGTTGAGTATTGCAGAGGAAGCTGACAGTTTGAGGTTTAGTTCATTAGAAATGTCTACCTAAAAAACCTGTTTCTGTGTGATAAAGCAGTTTTTTTTTTTTTTACTTTCACAGGGCAACATGAACCTCCGCCGCCGCGGCAGCATGCAGGCCTTCTGCCGGAGTCGCTGATCTGGGCCTACATCGTCCAGCTAAGCTCGGCCTTGCGGACCATCCACACGGCTGGTCTTGCCTGTCGGGTCATGGACCCCAGCAAAATACTCATCACTGGTAAAACCAGGTATTGACATTCTTAGTTCACTTCAAACGTCCGCTTGTGTTATTATTAAAGCACGGTTCTCCTCACCTTAAATGGCCTCATTAGTTGTGTTATTTAAAGTGAGGCTTCCTGTTAAAGTAAGATGCTAAACAGAGAAGCTTACTTTTGACTTCCTTTTTTTTTTACCAGCGAGTCGTGTCAATCACTCGACACAAAACACGCAGGCAAACTAATGAACATCTCTTATCTGAAGGTTACGGGTGAACTGTGTTGGGGTGTTTGATGTCTTAACGTTTGACAACAGTCAGACCAATCATCTTGCCCTGATGCCGCAGTACCAGGTACTTATGCAACAACCGGGTTTACCCCGCGACATACCCAACATCCGGATTTTGTGTCGAAGAATATAAGTGTCACGCTATATCAACATGAATGTATTTGTGTGTCTTTGCCTTGCAGCAAGCAGATCTGGTTTCTCTGGGCAAGGTGGTGCTGGCTTTGGCCTGTAATTCGCTGGCTGGAATCCAGAGGGAGAACCTGCAGAAGGCCATGGAGCTGGTTTCTATAAACTACTCTTCAGACCTCAAGAACTTGATTCTGTAAGAGGGTGTACATTTAGGTCACAAGAATCCACTTTTAGGGATGCTTCCAAACAATTACCACTGCAGGAAAAAAAAACAAGTTTAGAAAGCAGTTGGAATATAGAGAAAAATATTTCGAATGTTTTTTTCATATTTTGGTTCCCAGAAGAACCCATGACTAAAAGCAGAGAGTCTCGTACCTAAAAAGGCTCAGGAAATGGAGATCTTTGTCATACTTTCATAAATGAACCACGGTCTTCTATTGACCATTGAATTTAAAGTAAAGTGAAAGTCTCTAAAAATATATAGTTTTTTCTACGGATATGCTAGAAGCTAAAAAATAAAATAAAATAATTGGAGTTCGGCTGGAGATTCACTTACTAACATGAAAACTTTCTTATTTACACGCCTGGAGCTACTAAAGAAAACTTTTAACGGCTCAGTCAAAGTCCTGACCTCACTACAACTGAGAATCTCTTGCAGAACATAGAAATTGATGTAACAAATGCTTTTCATGCCATCCTCATCAGGTTGGGCCATTTTGGAAAGACAAGTAAGCCACAGTTTCAGTCTGTAGAGGTGAACGTCTGGTGGAGACGTTCAAAACACTTTTAGCTGCTGATAAAGCAAATGCCCACCACACTTTTCAGATTTTTACTTAAGAAAAGAACTTTTACAAATCACCTAGTTTTGAAAAATAAATGTCTGTTCTTTATCCTCAAACAATAACTTTAAGGATAAAACAAAGCAGGTAAATGATAGCTTACTTAAAACTAGTCTGCAATGACTGAATTTGAATAAAATCACAATATGAAGCTGTTGTTGTAGAAAGACTCCACTAGAAATCTATAGGCGTGATGTGAGTTGTGGAAACCCAAATGTCACATTCTGTTCTTCTGCATTTTGAAGAGAAGAACAATATGTTCCCGTCAACTTTTCCTAATTACAAAGTGCATTAAAGTCAACGATTATTTCTTCGATGTCCTGCTGGAAGATTAAAACAAATCATAAGAAGCCTGTTTGTTTTGGACCATTACAGTGAAATGCCTCCGAACTTTGACACCTATTACCTTTAATAACTGCCTTTCATTTTGCCATGTTTTGTTTGAGGTACCAGACATCTTTTTAACCGAGTATCAACTCACCACATACATGTGTAAAAATAATGTTTGACATATGTACATTAAAACATTTAGAGAACAGAGCTCGCCTAATTTTCAAGGGAACGCATTTGTTCTGCAGCATTGACCTGTTTTCCTATAAACCCAGGTATCTGCTGACTGATCAGTCTCGGTTGCGCAGCGTCAATGACATCATGCCCATGATTGGAGCACGATTCTACACGCAACTCGATGCATCGCAGATGAGAAATGATGTCATCGAGGAGGACCTTGCCAAGGTAACGTGAAACTTGGTGAATGGATGATGTCTGCTATGCAAGGAAAGACCAAAGCAAAGAGGGAAGTTGTGGGAATACAGGATGTTGTACAGTTTATTAAAACGTTTTGACGTCTTTGCTAAAAGTTAATTTCCTCATGTTAGTGTGAATGTGTGAAATAACTGCCCTGAAACTTTTGCGTGTTTCTCCCCCTTCCCGCCTCAAGTTCCTCTTCCCTTCCTGGACTCTGGTTTAATACATCAACCCAGTTTCTTTGTGTACTCTAACCTACATTTGTGCATTTTGGGTTATGACTTTGCTTTAACCATGTTGTTGTCAGGTTTATTAAACAGATATGTAGAGTTTTGCACATTCCCTCTTTATGTATGTAATCTGTTGTGGCTAATGCTGCTAAAACCTGCTTGTAATCTGCTGGTTTCTATAACGGCGGGGAGGGTTTCCTGTTTATCAGCTCAACTTTGTTAGCTCAATGTCTCCTCCTATAAAACTAGGTGTACTGTTTATTTGCCTTGGGAGGGCTTTTGTTAACAAAAAGTCTTTGGTGTTGAAAACATCAGAAGTGCATTGTTTTGATGAATGCAACTCTTGCATAGAGAAGGAGATAAGTCATTTCCTAATTCATTAGCAATTCTGCATCTACATTACAGCAGGATTTTAATGTGCTGCGGCATTTTAAACTTTAGTAAACCTCACAGTCTTCATTACTTGATTCAGTCCAATGAAAAACAAAAGATTAAAAACATTGTCTGAAGGGAAAACATCCACGTTTTTAAATATACAAGTAGAAATTTTAGCAAAATGACATTAAAGTTAAGGCTCATGCAGCACCCACAGTTTCACTGCTCAGTTCAGCTGAGGGGAAAATTTGGGTGGTTTCTGCTAGAAGGACATTTATGGTCCGTTCACACCAAATGCGTGTCAAAAACACATCTGATGCTATGCTCAAAACGCAGAGACTGAATGTAAACCAAACATACCTCACGCTCAAGACGCATCTGGTGTGAATGCACCATTAGGCTGGAAGGCTGATGCTTCTACAATTAGACGTTTTGCTTGTTCTCCATTTTGGATTCAGACCTACATGATGTGAGAAAAAAAAAATAAAACGAGTTCAAAGTAATTTACTGAGCGATGTTAGAGATGGGGAGGAAAAGCAAACTTCGAATGTACTTCAGAAAAATTACGTTACCATGTTATAGAGTATGATTCAAACAAAAATATTTATTGTACATGTAAACTAGCTGAGTTTGCTTCTTGTTGACTGTCTGGAAAACATTTAGCTGGTTTTTAAGATTCCTTTTCTCTATAAGAGCTTCAGTTCCCAGCTTCTAATCAGTCTGATTGGCTGATTAGAAGTTTGCTAATCAGCCAATCAGAGAGGGACTTTGGGAAACGTGTGGTATGAGATAACCAAAACAAAGATTTTAACTTTGACTCATATTTAGACGTGTAGAAAACAATTATTTTGCATTAAACATTTGATGAATTCATAATAAATATGTTTATACTTAAGATTCAGAAGTAAAATAAATGTGAGGACAAGAGATTGTTGTAGCTATGAAGTATATAGCTTGATTGTACTTGGTGAAAAATTTAATTTGATGAAGGGAACGGGAAACTAAATGTTATGACACAAAACACTACTGACCAAGCATCGTTAGAAAAACAGAACAGCATTGACGATACTACAAGCGTCTATCAACGAATATCTCTGCAGAAGGAAGTTTTGCAATATGCACAAAGAAAACCTAACGTAAAAATAAGACAAAAGCCTTTTACAAATTGACTAATGTTACTGCCTTTAAAAATTCACACCAGAAAATATAAAGTGTTGCAAAAAGATGAAATGCTTATAGCTCCTTTGGAAAAACCTCTTCACACACATGGGGCATGGCATCCTTTTGTGATGGAAATATAAGTTTTTAATCATGGCAGCAAATATTTTTTAGCACATCTAGTTTTCAGAGGTGATAAATTTAGTTTTAAAACTGCTCTAACATTATTAAGTAGGACTCAAAACATTCAAGAGCAATAACGTGAAAAATGAGCGTGTGGTTTCTATATATACATGGAAATTGTAGATTGCTTGCATGCATCAATGCCAACAACTCACTAGGGCTCGCATGCCTCTCTACTTCTGTTCCTTTACGAATTGAGTTTTGAGGGGCATTGCAACACTGATGTTGTGTAACTCTTGAAGCCGTGGTTGGGATTGTGCAGTTTTTAAGGTTGGTCGGTTTTGAGAAACTTTTAAAAACCAAGCATCACAAAAGTTTGCATAATTCTCAGTACTTATTGGCTAATTGGCTAATATCTGTGTTTCCCTTACTTCTCTTTAATTTGACATCTGTTAATTGCAATACGCCGGCTATGCAAATTATGTCACAGTTTTCAGGCAACTTATTCTTGAAAATAATTGTTCTTTTTATTGCACTTTTTATAAATTTTCTGAGTTTTGCAAAACTTATTCGTAGCTCTTTATGACTTTTTAACAAAAAACTATTTTCTTAATGTGATATAACACCACAGAGTAGAGTGTAATTGTAAAGTGAAAAAAGTGCAAAAGTCACAAAGTGGATCTATATAAATAAAAAAAGTAACCAGAGGAAATTTAACCTTTTGACCTGGATATAAACACATCAGCGCTCACATGGTGGTGTCAGCATCTTGTTTGCTTCTTTAACAAACATCACTCTCAGTCCTAACCTCTGATTTTAAAACGGCTGATGAAGACCCGGATCTGCACCGATGGAAGCTCAAGCTGAGCATTAGGGAAAAAACAGTTTTCATTCTGCATGATTGACGTGCTTCAAAACTACCATGTCATTCTGTTTGCTGTCTGGGTTTTAAGATGAATCTGCATGGATGGTGACTTCTGCTCTGTTTTTAGTAAAAAAGGAAGTATCTTATGGGAGCTGCTAGAAACAGGCACTTTACACCTTGCTTGGACAGAAAGTCAAACTACAGGACTTTCAGTTTCTGGGAACATTTCAGTTTTTTGGGGCCTTCATGTCCTTTCTTCATGAAGACCACAAGTATTTATGCACACGTTGTTCTGTCTTTGTGCGGTTATTCCTCACTTGGTGCTCCAGCATTGCTCACTGTGTAACCACAAGTAAAAGTATAATTTACTTGTAAATGTGGAGTAGTTCCTGTTTTTAGTGGCACACGTTTATATTTATTAAACCAGAAGTCAATTAGTTCACTGGAGTTCTCCATTTTAGTTAACGTCCTTTTTGTTTAATAATTTTCAAAGATTTCGTTAATGTTAAAACTTGACATTCAGTCATTGTCAGTAATTCTGTCGACTAATAGCGGACGTCTGGTTTTTTGTTTTCAGGAGGTGCAAAATGGTCGCCTTTTCCGCCTGCTTGCCAAACTGGGAACCATCAATGAGCGGCCAGAGTAAGGACCATGACCTCTTTCTGGATGAGGTCAAAACTCTTGGTGTCTATTTTCTTCTGCTCTGTAATCTTGTGCTGTGCAAACAGGTTTCAGAAGGACCCGGCCTGGTCGGAGACCGGCGACCGCTACCTGCTGAAGCTTTTCCGGGATCACCTGTTCCACCAGGTGACGGAGGCGGGGACGCCGTGGATCGACCTCAGCCATATTGTCTCCTGCCTCAACAAAGTCAGTGAAAACCTCTCCTTCGTAATTCAGCACAAACAGTTGTTAATTCAATGGTGGCAAAGTCTGTCTCTAAGTTACCGCTTGATCTCAAGATCTTGTTACGTGAAGATAAGAAAGTGTTACTTAAACAGGTTAAGATATTGAAATCTGAGGTCAAATAATTTCTAGATCTCAGTATTTCTATTTTAAAAAGCTAAATAAAATCAAGTCAGGTTTCAATTCAGTCACATGAATTCAGATTCCATTAATTTTAAACTGGTAGATTTATTTTTTGTCCTTTAATCTTGAAATAATGAGGAAAACGGTTGCTATCGCTGCAAAATAAGCTTGAGGTATTTTCCTTTTTGACACAACAAAATAAGCTTTATTGTCTCTAAGATGTTTAAAAAATAAAACAAAAAGGCCAAACTAGACTTGAGACTTCTTTTTTCTTGTATGTGAGAAAGTCAGACTTGCTACAACAGTGAGTCATGAATGTCTACAGCTACACTAGACAATCTTGACACAGTAATAGAACGAGACGCTTCAGATCCTTTTTTTTTTTTAGATGGTATGATAATTTGTCTGGATAGTGTGTATTTATTCATCACATTTTGACACTTAGCTTTATAAAATTAGCTTTGTGCAAAGTTTAAGGTTTCAATGCTCAGATGACAGTGATGCTAAACCCAAAACATGGATTCAAGAGAGGAAAAAAATATTCTGCTAATGTCGTAAACAATGCAGTTTCACAATTGCCGTGTTTCCATTTAATAAGAAACTCAATTAAAGCCGACAAGCAGGAGCAGAAGACTGGAAAAAAATGACTTCTTTAGTCAAACAGTATTTTTACTTGATTTTCTTTGACAAAAATCACAAAGCTCGCCGTCTTAGTTCTTTGGTCCTACGTAGCGAACAAGTGTGTGAAGCCTGGCTTGGTCAGTAATGCTCCTGAATGGCTACTTCTAAAATCTGAAATATAAAATGGAAATTTATCACAAGATCTTGTTGTTCCCCTTTTTTAACCATATCTGTTTACACCAACACTTAATGTACTTGATCAAATGTCACTAGCAGGTCAATGTTTGTCTGAACAGAAAAGTACTCATGAGGTCTCACCAAACCCTGTGCACAGATCACGTCTGCTCCTGTCATGCTTGCTGTTACTTAACGTGTGTGTGTGTGTGTGTGTGTGTGTGTGTGTGTGTTTTATGTGCGTGTGTTCAGCTGGATGCGGGTGTTCCTGAGAAGATCAGCTTGGTGTCCCGGGATGAGAAGAGTGTCCTGGTGGTCACCTATTCGGACCTGAAGCGCTGCTTCGACAGCACCTTCCAGGAGCTGCAGGCTGCAGCCGCTGGCTCTCTGTAGCGCCCCCTGTGGGGCCCAGACCTGGAGCGCACCATTGCACTACAGCGGAAGACCAGGCTCTCAAACATCAGCACAGTGAAGGCAGCGAGGCGGGGCTTCGCGAACCTCAGTCACATACACTGATTCCTGTCCACCAGGAACCATTTTTGTAAAGCATATATATATTTTTTTTGTGGCTGAAAATTGAAAAACAAAAAAAAACAAGAGGAAAGTAAGAATAACATGGAAGCTGTGATGAATGACATTTTTTTTAAAATTCGGGGAACAAAACAAGAAACTTTTTTTTTTTTTTCCTGCTTTTATTGTTTATTTCTACAGCTGGGGATGTTTTCTCTTTTTCTTTTTTTTCTTCTTGTGGAGGAGGATGCACTAAGATTTTAATTTTTGTTATTTTTATGAAATCGTGAGTGGCCTACTGGGTACACAGAGAGCTAAAGGTCACACACACGGACACGGAAACATCCCTCTCTGCCGGTTGGAGACCACACCCCTTCATTCTGACGCACTCGGAGACGGGACGCGTCACTCGAGGCTTCCGGTGCGACGGCCCAGCCCAGCCTCGACTGCTGGCTCCCTGTTTGAAAGGACTAACCACTTGGGAAGCTGGAAAGGGTTGCGAAACTGGGGATTGGGGGAGGGAAATGGATTTCAGATGTTTTTCTACAGCAGAACGTGAGGCTCATACTCGTGGGTGGGTGGGCGAACGTAGGTGGGCTTGGGACCAGGATCTGAGGAAGACGTGTCGTCTCCTGTGGCTCAAATGTTACATATGCAGCAGCCACCTTGTGGTTATCGGACTCTGCTGTGGTTGTTTCGGGTCAGCGAGCCACAGCTGCCTCTTCGTGGAATGTCCTTATTTTGTCCCCCTCCTCTGGTCTCCTCACCCCCCAATGTGTCCCCGATCTCTGTCTTTCTCTTCCTTATTTTTTGTGCTATAATCCCAAACTTCACTCGGCCCTCAGCCGGGGGGGTGGAGGTGGGTTGGGGGTTGGGTGGGGTGTCTAGTTTTGGAAGAAAATTGATACTTTGCGACTTTTTAACCAGCTGCTTTTTCTCTCTGCTCAGCTGTTGTGCAAGAGTGCACAGGAGGCCAATCAGGTTTTGCCTCGCTGTTGCTCTTTAATACTCTGTGGACCAATTCCAGCCGGGGTTGTAGGTGAAAGGAGGTGACGGAGGACGAGGGTGTGGGGAGGAACACCGACTTTTAGTTTTATTTGACTTTTTTAGGATCATGAGATACGAACAGGCTGGAGATGCAGCTTTCGCACTCGGATTTTCTCTCAGGATGACAAGCGGCCGGAGCCCCTCCCTCCCTCCCAGCCCCGATGATTGAATGTCTTTGGCTGTCATTGGGCGGGACGTCTTCAGATGGAGGTTTTAGGTTGTTAAACGTTTTGTCGATTGTCGGGATCATGCTGTCAGGCGGTTCATGTTGCCCCGAAGCACAGATTTGTTTTCATTTTACTTTAATTGGGAGGTGGAAAAAAAAAACCGCTGTTAAAGCTTAAGATTTGATTCGTACACCGTTGATTCATTACATGACAGTCAATGAACACGAAATACGCTACCAAATCATCTCTAGTTGTAATTTTCTCTAAATGTTAAGGAAAATATGAAATGGTCTGTTCTTGGGGGCAGCAGAAGTGCAGGAAGCCATGTTGGATCATGAACTACTTCCTCTGTTTTAGTGAAATCAATGAACGGAAAAGAATAAAACAAATTTGGTGAATGTGGTGCTTTAGAAATCCCTCACACATGCTTACAAATACGCCTGAATACCTTTGGACTCAGCCAACATGATGTCAGTGTTTAATCACTGTACTCCACATTATACCACACTCCATTTACCTTTAGGGTCACCCCCCCAGGTCCCCCCACAGCAACACACCTACAGTCACCATCTTAGTATGTTTTATGGCCCTCTTGTGTTCTTGTCTCAAATTTTTTGCAATATTTGTGTGTACAGCAGTATTTTAATAAAGAATACCAAAACTGATGCTGATCAGAGACGTCTTCTGTTTTTTCTGCTGGTTCCTTTGAGGCATTTTATTGTTACGACCGCCATCTTTAAACCTCTGCAGAACATCTGGATTAATACTGAGGTTAAAGTAATTAGGTAGACTTTATTTACTAACTAGCTGACTGATGGATTTCAACTCTTATCAGATTTAAGGGAGGTGAATGGAAAGGCACACCACACTTTTCAGATTCTATTAGATTCTTCTATTTCAGACAGACTTTTTGTTTAAAATTTTAAACTTGTTGGAAAAGCGGGCTGTTAGTATTTTAGAAGTAGTATCATTGTTCTCATTGCTTTCATGACTCACTGCTGCAACATGAATGTTGCTTCTTTTCTCTGAACTAAAACTTGTTCCTTATCAGTGTGGACAGTCTGTGATGCGTTCAGGAGATAAATCCAGCTTGAATTTATAATTATTTGATGTGCAAAGGTAATGCAAGAGTTGTAGTCGGATACATTTCTACAGATGACATATTTTGTACTAATATTTTGTTGTGTATTAAGTCACAAGTTGGAGAATAATTTCTTGTGTAACATGAAGAGTAGGGAGAACATTTTGAAATGTTATATATTGTATATTAATTGGAAAAAATCCCAGACCACTCACTGATTATTCATTTAAGCAACTTTACTGCTGAACATAATACGCTATGGAGGAAAAAAAGACATAATTCTGCGTGATACAATAGTATAGTTTTCTACTATTTTGTTAAACTGATTGGCCTGCAACACAGACCTGAACACTCCTGAAAATTCACACAATTACTGTCTAAACAATGTAACACAAAGGCAAATGTGACTATCCATGAATGTAAATCTGAGCATGTATTTAAAAAAAATAAATCCAAGTTCAAATAGGGAAACTTCATAAAACCAACTCTAAATGTAACATTGATGTGCAATGTTATTACTTCAAACAACTTGAATGATTTGAGCAAAGGTTTGAATTTCTTGTGGCTTCTCAGGGTGAAAATATTACATACATTCTCTTATATAAGAAGATAAACTGGAGTGGCCATTCAGAAGCACTAGCATTTTAATTCTTATCCTAAAACAAAAACGCTCCTTTTAATTGGTTGAATTCCTGACAAATTCCAAGAATAATAGAGTAAAATGTTAGCATGTTTTATCAGGTTCAGAACCATTTTTATTTAACACTCCGCTGTTCTCCATGCTTCAACCACCGAGCGGTTTGATGGACTCATGTGATTCACCAAATGTGGTTATAAAGTTCATGAATCAGGCTTATATTTGCCGCTTTGAATATATTCTTTTCTTACACCGTGACCACAACCACAATTCATTTTTGGGAACTTGGCTGAAAAGCCAAGTCAGGAAACGAACCCCTTGAAACAAGGTCTGACATTTCTAGTAGGAAGAGCAATCAAATATCGAGCCAGAATTAAACCAGAAGCTTGAGGATCAATATAGAACTTGTTAAAGGATTCTTAGCCAAATATCAGAAGGAGTTTATTTACATATTTTAGCCTTTTTGCATAACTTAAAGTTATGCAATCCTAACATGTGCTACTAATTCTTGTTTTTTGACATGGTAAACATTGTTTGCTTCATAACTGGGAGATTTATGGCGGAAGTGCATCATAAAAATCCCACAATTGGTAAGACATGAATGCTCATATGTTGCCAACAGCTGTAGGAAAATGAAATCAACAAGCTGAGAAGAATGGCATTCTATACATTTATTTAAGATCTGTGAATGAAGTTGGGCTATAAAAAAGTGTGAGATATTTGATATTTTACAACAAAAAAGACATGAATTAAATGTCATGGTGACTGTCTCAGATGAAAGGTTATTTGTATTTCAGTTTCTGACCCCACTGAAAGTAGATTTTAGTGTTAAACTGATAGATATTGAAGTACACTAACATAATCCAGTGTAAATTATGGGTTAAATAATAATACACACATAAATGCTTAAACATTTTCTACAAAGTAGAAATAAATACAGATATTCATTCTGTCATATGAATACAATAGTATATTTTTTCCAGCATATAGCAGTTGTGCAAGAGGAACTGTTATTTAATACAGCAATGCTCCTCTTCACAAAGCAGGAGGTACCAATACAATAAGCTCTACGAAGGATCTGCAAGATTAGCTGCTCTTACCGGAGAAAACAATCGGTGTGAAACTTCATCCTTATGGAGATTTTTTTGTTTGTTTGTTTCTGGTTTTAAAAAAGCTTGCTCTAGATTTTTTTTTTTTTTAGATATAAGGAAGAGGACGTTATGGGAATACCAGCAGGCGTTACTATGAGGTAGAGGAGGCAAACGGCAAAGTGTGAAAGCAGAGCAAGGTTTTGGATGGCTGGTTACTGATGCATGAGCTCTGCTGGAGGATGTCGGCAGACTACACATGCAGGAGCCAGGAGCTAAAGGGAAGGGTAGAGGAAGGCAGAGTTGTAGTCTGGAGGAGGAGAGCAGCTCTCGCTGGACTCCCAGTCAGCAGGCAGGATGGTGGGCTCGTCTTCATGGAGACCGGAGACGTTGCTGCGCAGGAAGGACGGCTGGTTGTCTCTACACTTGGAAAACATGAAGAATCTAAAGCAAAAAAAATAAAAACCCACACACATACATTAATAACTTTATGTGTGTCAATGTTATGCAAGTTTGAATTTTCTTGTGCGTTGAGTTTTAATCCCTTCAACAGTTACAGATATAGACTACTGAATCCATCTTATTCAATTATTTAATAGCATACAAACACAAAGTATTATTGTACATATTGTACAATAAAAATACATATGCATGTCCTTAATATATTCATATGTATTAAGGAAACATATGCATGACTTTGGCTTTCATTTGCACACAACCCTCTGGATTAAAGATTTTGAAGAGCCGCTCTCACTGCATTTACAGCTGCCAGTCTTTTGGGGTAAGTCTCTACCAACTTTCTGCTCACAGCGACTCAAATCTTTACTTGTCCTTCTTTGCAAAATTTGCAATTTTCAAGTCTTACTACATTCTACCAATTGAATTTAGCACTGAACTTTGACTAGGCCATTCTAAGTCCACATTTTCTTCCAAACCATTTAGTTGTACCTCACGCTGTATGTATTGGTTTGTTTGCCCTGCACTTCGCTCCGCCCATCTTTGTGATGTTTGTTCACTACTGTCCTCTAGCTAACCTCTAATGATTGCACATTTTCCGGGTTTAAATTACACACAGAAAATGTGGACTCTGTTTACTCTAGATACGTAGAAAGGTGTGCAGATGCTTTTTGCAATGTGCACCTGCTGAGTTTCTTGTTCTTGGTGTTACTCTCCAACATTTGCTTCAGCTCCTCTGAAGGAAGGACCATCCCGCTGTCGCTCTGCTCCTCCTAAGCCAAACAGATTCAAACATGCAGCTCATCAGATCGGTTTCTGTGTTTTCAGGAAAGACCTTGAGCAGATGTGAAAGCGTTGTCTTACATTACGGCTGTCTTGCTTCTCACAGGGTAATTCCTCAAAAGTCTGAAGTGTGGCCATACCCCTCATGTAGCTGGAGAAATTGGATGTTTGAAGTCAAAACAGGATTTGAATTTTTCTCTACTTTCTCAACATCTCTGTTTTTCAGTTTTAGTTACCTCACAGGCACTTCCTTCACTTTACTTCCCTTCCTAGTTTTTTTTTTGTCCAACATTTCACCTGCATTTCTATGCTTCTAAGCAGAAGCATGACAACTCACATTTTCACATTAGCTTACCTGAGGTTCGTGACTGCATTTGAGTTTTCCTTAAAGGCCTCGCAGCGATCTCCATTCACAAAAGTTCCCAGAGGAATGTAGTCTTTCCCATCCTGCTGGAGAATGGGATACTTGTTAAACTTTAGAAATGTTCGGGTGATTTTTTTCAACAAAAGGCTGAAAATGTTTTATGCTTGACCTCCTGGACTCTGGCTTGTAGCAGATCTCCCAGTATCTCTACCAGGTTGGGGAAGGTGGGTCGCTCTGAGGGATTTGCCTCCCAACATGCCAACATTGTGCTGTAGCTGCACACAAAAGCACACTTTTCTTTTTACACAGAAGAAACAAAAACATGTTTAGCTAATTATGCTGTAAATCTTGTGTGTTTGTTGCTCATGTTAAGTGTTTCGAATCTTAAAGGTTCAGAAATCCGGATTGTGTCTAAATGAGGACGCCATTAGAAGTGCTGCAGGTAACACATTAACCTTAGATTTTAAAAACTGAACTGATTATATTTTTGAATTTTATTGAGATTGTGTAAATTGTATTTAGCAACATATTTACTTTGTCATTTTTTTTCTTCTCTTTTTTAAAGAATTCACTACATTTGTTAGAGGAAAACGTCTCTGAAGTACAGTAAAAATGATCAATTTCATATTTCAAGACTAGGCTACAAATTCTCACACTAAAAATAATCAGATAAACTATTAAATAGCTTGTATTTAAAAAAGGAACAAACAAAACAAGCTGTGAGCTGAAATCAATGGTGTGGTTTTGAAACTGGACTCCAGTTCCCAGCAGCAGCAACAATGACAGTGTCAGCGTTTGTATTATGTGCCAGCGTTAAAGCGTAAAAAAGAACGTGTGTGTGCTGACCACAAAGAGCTGTGGGTGAACTCAGTGGCTGGATTTATTTAGATCTTAGAAAGTTTATTTTAGCTATGTTAACAGCTGGAGACAGTAAGTTCAGAATATTTACCTGATTTTTATATTTAGTCATTTTGTCGGATTGTTCACATAAAAATCTAGATTAACTTCCATATGTGAAAAATTAATCAACACAGCTACTTAATCATTACGGTGTGCATATTTACCCCAGTAGTCCTTGTTATGACAAACATGTTGACATCTATAAAATGCATTAATGCTGAACACATGTCATTGTCATCCCATGACATTCAGTGTTTCACAAAAGTGTGCACACTCCTGTTAAAATGTCAGGTGTTTGGTACATGAAAAAACAGTAAAGTAAATAAATGTTTTAGAAAAAAATTTTCTTTTTATCCTGAAATAACTTTTTTTGTTGCAGTTTCAGTATGGAGTTTTATTAATATCAGATCTGCTAAACTGAGCTTGATAAATGTTCGGCCTTCCTAGTAAAAAATAACTGATATTTGCTTATCTCAGGTTTGCAGAAAGGCAGTGAGGTAAAGAGCACAGAATGTCCAAAATTATTCTTCCCTGAGTCAGATCTATGTTTAATTCAATATTGAAATATTGAATTAAAATATTTCTTGTCAGAAGAAGGAAATTAAACCAGCTTCTCTCCAAAGAAAAGACATTGTAAAATCACTTTTTTTTATATTCATTTTTAAATTGTAATGTTAAAAGTTATTTATACTCTTGTCAACAATCCATGGAAAACTATATTTTCATGAGAGCCATAAAACTCATCCTATAATTAGTGTTTTAAATATTTCCACTTGTATTTTGATTAATTTTATCATGAGAGCAAAATAAATTTAAGTCTGGCAAAATAAATATGTAGAAAATCTTATTTTGATCCCAGAAATGTGAAATAAATATGTTATAATAATTAAAATAGCTCATTATTTAGTTTGTATTGATCTTAGAATGATGGTCACATATGTATATAAATAAAAAAAGTTACAAACATTTCAGGTGTGCTGTATTCTGGCGCTCGCATCCTCGTTCCGCTCTTCAGCCGGTGGCAAAACTCCTCATCAATATGAAGACCGGGGTAAGGAGAGGCCCCTTTTGGACAAAAATGCACACATTAAGGCATCTCTATGTTTGAACAACTTTAAAATAAATCCTCTGATTATTACATAACAGAAAGAGCTGTGGATTTGCACAGCCACAGCCACCGAACCTAAAGAGAAGATCTCCCACAGCAGGATGCCGTAGGACCACACGTCGCTCTGTGTGGTGAAAACCTTGTCAAAGATCGACTCAGGAGACATCCATTTCAGAGGGAGGCGAGCCTGTGAGCCAACCACATTTTATTTTAAATGTTTAAAAAGCTGCACATTTCTTCAAAAGGTCATAAGAAGTTATCATCTTGCCCTACAGCAGCTGACAAAGCATCTTGACGTCACATCAAGATTAGATTTCACTGGAGACTAAAGCTAACCGCTAGCCTAAGTCAGAACAAGACCAAAGCAGACGTCTATGGCTTAATCCTTTCTAAAAATGTCAGAGTGCTGCTGAACCAAAGTTATGTTTGCAGTGCAACGACAATATGGAAAAACCAATGATTAAGCAACTGCCTAGAATGAAATGGAGTTTAAAACTTCAAAATACAAACAAAATCTTTGCTTTCATTGAAATTGAATGGCATATTGTGAAAGTTCTGTTGGTGAAAAGAAATAAAAAAAAAAGTGAAAATCAAAATATAACTAAATGTAATACCCTTGTAATGGTGTGGGTATAAATTCTTGACTACTCATCTTTAAAGCTTAACACCTAATATATACCACTACCAGAAAAGTCAGATTTTTAAAATGTGACTGTTTTTTCACCAAAGCAAAGCAACATTCTTTGAAACATTACCTGGCTTATCAAAACTAATAGACCAGGCTTTCAATTGTCAATTGTTTTGGTAAAATGCATTAATTTTGTATAGGTAATAAAACTAATGTCACACTTAAACAAAAGTCATCACTTATAAAACAGTCACAAAACTTTCATTTCTTGTTTTTAAGCTGCACTCAATCGTTACACTTCAGGTTTGAATGCTTTAAACTCTGCAGCGCAAGAGAAAATTAACGAACCAAAAAGAGAAGAAGAACATGTGCAAAATAAAGCGTTCCTCTACCCACATCTCCTTTCCTGACGTAGTCCGGGTCTTTGTAGATGTCTCTGGCCAGGCCGAAGTCACAGATCTTCACCACCTTATTGTCAGTCAGCAAAATGTTCCTGGCAGCCAGATCTCTGTGGATACACTGATACAGAAAGGCATACAGAAAGCACTTTGGTAAAAAACAAACATTATGCAGTTTTAGGTAATCGAAAATCATTAATCTCTGCTGAATAGAGAAATATTATTTTTCCAGAGCCAGATGTTTGGGCACGTTAGGGCTACTTTATACAAGTAGAAGCACAATGGGAATGTTCATTGAAACAAGATAAACATGTTTTGATGCAAAATGTGTAAGCTGATCCAAGAATGAAAAAAAAAAAAGATCTTGGGAAGTGGCTGGTTGACGCTGAAATGGATCCTGTGGTGCAGAAAATCGATTGCCAAAACACAAAATCTTCACAAGAGTGTTTGGTCTAGTTTCTAGTGAAAATATTTTAGTACACTTGATAAAACAAAACTAACATATAATTAACTTTTCAGAAAAAGAAGAGCTTCTTTTAAGTTGATAATTGAGTTTAATTTAAGTTAATATTGACAAAGAAGTGCTAGTTTGACTGGCCCATTATTTAACTTACAGGAGAAATGTCTTTTTATAAGTGAAATAATCTGCAAGAGGAGCTAGCACTTTTTAAAAATCACCATTAATGAATTATTTACATGCTCCTATATCTTGCTGAAACCATCACACCATTACAACAGTGAGGTATGGGGGTGGTAACTTCATGCTTGGATGATTTTTGCTGCGGGAAGGACTGGTGGACTTCACAAAATAGATGCTTTTATGAGAAAAGAATATCATGTTAAAGCAGTATGTTAAAGTATCGTGCGGTAAAGTGCAAATTAGAAAAGAAAAGGGAAACAAAGTCAGTGTTTTCTTTGGAACCATCACTAAGCTCTGATCATATATATAGAAAATGTGTGTGGAGAACTGAAAACATGGTGTGAGAGTCTATAAACCGGACTCCACCAGTTCTGTCACAGAACTTCAGCAAACTATGGTGAGAAGCTTGTGAAAGGAGACATAAAAAGTCTGGCCACTAATGGAATGTATTTAAAGTTCTGAAATTCAAGAAAGTGAAAGAAAAATGTCAGACATTGAGAACAATATATTTTTTTTACAGTGTCTGACTTCAAATTTGTTTTAAGTCAGCTCAGAAACACTTCATTAATCTGAAGTTTGCAGAACATCAAACCTTGCGGGACGCCAGAAACTCCATTCCTCTTGCCACTTGAAAGCTGAAGGAAATGAGATCCTCGAGGAAAAGAGGAGATGAGGAGGACAGCGATTTGGGATCTGTAGTAGAAAAAACTTAGATGAAAAACACTCTGAATATATATACATTTAGGAAGATGTCTTGAATGTTATGGTCCTACCGGGGCATTTGTCTTCTCCGTCACCAAACTTAGCACTGATGGTAATCTGGCTGTCAAAGAGGGTTGAAACTAAACTGAGTTCTGCATCTGTTCCACCTGCCTGCTAACAAAGGAGAAACAGACAGTTCATGTTATTAAAATTCAGTTTTATTATATATATTAGAAGAAACTATAGAGTTGCTTTTAGACATTTTGGGTCACAAAACTGATCCGGAAATGTGTGCAGCAATTAAGGAAATTCATGCTCTGCGCGATAACATTTTCATACCTCAAACAAATTGCAGAAGTGAGTTTTTTAAGGGTTGGATTTTGCAATTATGCACACCAGAAGAGGCATTGAGGTTTATCTCGAAACCACAAAAAATAGCAGCAGAGCTGTTCACACTTACCCGGTCGTGCACATACACGTCTCTCTTGTTCTTTAAGAAAGCAGAGAGGTTTCCGAAGCGACAGTACTCGACGATGACCATCAATGGGCCTGCATGCAAAAGCAATACATTAACCTTTAATTAGAAGCTGCCAGCTGAAACCCTGACCTGTGCACATAGAAATAAGCATGCACAGAAGCTGGCTGAAACAGAGCACCTCCTGGTTTGGTGCAGGCCCCTAGCAGGTTAACCACATTTAGGTGGTTTCCAATGTGATTGAGGATCTTCAGCTCAGTCATTAGAGCCTTGTGTTCGCTGCTTGTGGCTCCCTCTGGTGGACAAAAGGTAGAACAGTAAACCAAGACAGTTTTTTTTTTCAGTTGGGGTCAAGATCAAGAGAGAGAAAAAGGATGAGGCGAGCACCTTTGAGCATCTTCACTGCCACAGTCCTGCAGCTGGTGGAGCTGTCGATACCAAATGCAGACGCCTGGATCACTTTACCAAAGGCTCCGCGGCCGAGAGGTTTCCCTGTTGAAGAGGGATCGTGCGAGAGTGGGAGAAACAAGGAAACAAGAGGTGTGTCAATTAATTACTAATAATCACATCCATTCCAGATGGAAGGCGCTGATAGGAGACCTCATCAACTGTCTGGTCTAACCGGGACCCTCCCTGATCATGGAGGGAGTTGATTATTTCCAGTAAACTAAGCACCAGTTGAATACCCCACACTGTAGCTGATTAGGCCAACACAGACAACACAGACGGAGAGTCTGATTAATGGAATGAGAGTCACTCCCAATAATAACCAGATAAGACCGATGAGAAAATCCTTGTATCAGTTGTGAGATCACAGACACCTTCCTCGTTTCCCCACTGAGCTCCAAACATCGCTCTGATCCCACAGAAGACTACGACACAGAAATAAATATACATCTTTAATACATTAAAGAAACGTACCTAATTTGAGATGCTCCCTAGGGAACTCCCATTGGTTGGGGTCATACTGCAGGCGGTCACAGTGCTCCTCTATGGGCCCCTCTCCGGTATCCACTATGATTGATAAGTAGTCTGCTTTGTGGTCGGAAATGCTGGGCTTTGGTGCAAAGAGAGAAATAAAACCACGTTCAGATGAATAAGGTATAAGATTCTGACTTAAACCTTTATTCCCTTTTGTTTTGTAGGAAAATACTTGAAGTTTGTTTTAACGCTTAGCAAAATATGAAAAGGATCAATTGATACAAAAGCTTTGTATAGGAATAATAATAATAATAAAACAGAAACAAAATGAAAAACTGGAATGCGTCCATGACAAATCCACCCTAAAAAAGGAGCCATAACTGTAAACAATGTTTTTGTTGTCCTTCACCTGTTTCAGTTTCCGAATGAAGAGCGTGAGCAAGAGCCAGAAGAGGGTGGCCACCACACACGTACAGGTTAGAGTGGGAATTTCCAGAAAAGAGGCTTCTGGAAAGCCTATGCACACAAAAATAAAGAAATCAACATTTACACTGTTGACCTTTACATGTTGAGGAGGTAATTCGGCCATTTGAGCATCTAAAAGCGATAAGGCTTCTTGAGAAGAAGACTATTGCTGAAACGCCTTGCTTAAATAAAATTAAAATCCCCATAGTACAAATTCATACCTATAATGAGTGGAAACTGCAAATGCTTAATCTTTTCCTATCACAGCAGATTACAAAAGAGAGAAGACAAATCCTTTCACATAATCCCTTAATGATCATATTTTTCTTCCTGATTTTATTGCCATTTTCACCATCAAGCTGTAATCTGTAAAACCTCCATCCATTCTTCCCATTAACTCGCCCAGTTTATTATTGTGACTTTTTTAATGGGAGGGTGAAGAAATGCCCAGCTCAGTCCAGCATGGCGACGCTGTGAGACGCGGGCCGGGCCCTTCCGGAGGAAATAAAAACGGGAGACAGCTTCCTTCCTGGCTCATCAGGACACAACACACACACACACACCACTTCTCTATCTAAACCTGGACTGGGAAGTGAGTCCGCCACTTGTGCTTCCAGCAAGCTCCATCTCCTCTCCCACCTCCGGATACGTGTGTGAATAAGGAAAACCGAACAAAAGGCAGAATGCGTTTATGTTAGGACCTACTTTGATCAATGTTTACTCAGAAACATGACATTCATCATCTCCCATTAATAGAACTGACACAATTCACCTCTGAGTCTAGGTTTTACATGAAACGATGTTCTGTTCTGTACTGTGTGTGTAAATTGAGACTGAGTGACTTTTTTTATACAGCTGGGAACAATGCACAATAAAAAATGCTCAAATAAGGAGGTGCGCGAGCTTTACGTTTCAGCAAGCAGCCAATCATTGAAGGAAACACATTCTTCACTTACTGTTGACCCGAATGAAGGCAGAGCTCTGTGCAGACCCCCTGTCGTTAGTGGCCAGGCACGTATACAGACCCTGATCGTCAACCGTTATTCTGTCTATGTGGAGAGTCCCATCTCCCTCTGATAAGACGATGCCTGATAAGGAAAGTGGGAAGGAAATGGCTTAAAAACTACAGCCTACAAATGTACATGTCTGAGATGTTTTCCCTACCTGAGCCCTGCTGCAGAACCTGTTCGTCTTTGTACCAGGTGATGGTTGGCGGTGGGATTCCTTGAGACTCACAGCTGAGAGTCACGGAGCTGCTGGCGTTCACGGTGCAGTCTGTCAAATTACTGAGCAGTACAGGACGCTCCAGAGCTGAAAGAACAGCGAGATGCACGCAGTGCTTAGATTATAGGCAGAAGTTAACGTAGGACTGCAGAAAAACATCACTCATCAGACCGGGAAACATTCTTCTCTCTTCTTCTGACAAAATGTGCATGATGCTGCCACTATCATGTGTTTGCACTAGGGAGGAGTGTTCTGTCTTCAGTCAGAGGCTTCTTCAAATTCACTGTAATAAAGATTGCTATAGAAGATATTTCCTGCTCACAGCCATTGCAATTTACAATAAACCTTTGAAGAGTTTTGAATTAATATGAGTTAAAGCAACATTTAATTTCCCTTTGGGATCAATAAAGTATTTTTGAATTTAAACTGAACTGACTGCAGTGTGACTCAGTCAATTCAGTTGACATTTATACTACTTTGCATAAATGCCAATACATAAATGTGATGTTGGTCACCAGAAGCTGGTCGCGTGCTCCTTCTACTTCACAATTAAATAACTCATTATAAGAGATTTTATGTTTTTCAAATCTGCAAGGCTACAGCCTATAACTAAAATAATATTGGACTTATTTCATCTGCAGTCACAAAATTAGGAAAGCTAATTTAGACATTAGAAAACATGTATTTTAACGTTTTACTGAGAAAAAGAAAGCAATGAGGTACTTATTGTGTCACAACATCATTAAATGCTTCAGTCACAATAAATTTAGTGAGAATAAGTGAACTGCAAGACTAAGCTTGTCTTCTGGTACATTTAATTTTATGTTAAATCTTTAATATGTTAGTTATACTAGAACTGACTGGGATTAAATAAGACTCCTGCTAACCCCCCCCCCCCTACTCTTTCCTGGACCTATGTAACTTTTTCCTAATAATTGTCCTGTGGTGTACACTGAAAAGTAACCTTGGTTTTGACCTGTAAGTCAGCTGCAGTTTCAGTCCTCTTGGGCAATTTCTTTTTAAAATGGGATTTTTTTTTCCAGAGGAACAACAATGCATTATTTCAGCATAAGGATGGGGCTCAGAGTGACTTGAATGCAATTTGTCATGCACTATAATTACAACACAATGCACACACCACTAGTTGTTCCCAAAATGTTTTAATCCCCATGGTTTTATTTTTTCCCCCTTTTCCTCTTTCCACTCCCAGCAGCCCACTTTTTCTTCTTCTTCTTCTTTTTTTTTTCCGGTCACCCTCTGCCTCTCTAGTAATTCCCTTGTGGGGAGGAAGCTGACGTGTTTTCCCTAATTGTGTAGAAAACAGCAGTAAAAGACATGGAGAAAAGCCACTTAACCACTGCGACTGATTGTTGTTTCCCCTATCTTCCTCCTGGACAACAATTGAGGATTGTCAGCGGGGGCCGGGGGAGCCTGACAGTGTCTGATTGGCTGATTGTTCCTCCAGCTCTGTGCAGGGGCCTGTAAATGTGGCATTGTGGGAAGTGCCATTGTGTGCTCTTCCTCCTCACAAAAGCTCATTCCCACGTGAAAGAGGTGCTTAGCTGGAGCGCAGGAGCAAAGCTACGTCTGGGTGGGACCCCAGGAAGCCGAGGTGAACCCGATTCCCAAGAAACAAGATCATCGCATGAGAGTGGAGAGTGTGGACATTGATTGCATGCAAGGGTTAGACCTTAAAGAACAAAAAGTATATTACCTATTATTCTAAAGGGAGAATATAAAACAGACTTAGAGGGACACAATAAAAATACCACACAGCAAAAAAATACCACACAGCAAAATGCACAAGAGCTTTTCTTCAACTTTACTTGTACACCTTGTAGCTCAAATTAGTGTTTAAAGATTTAGATCTATGGAAGCATTAAGGTTCAGGAACTGATTTTTTAAAAATTCACCAATAAAGCAATAAATATTTCCACTGTTGTAAAAATAATGTATTATATTTATTATTATATGTATAGTAATGCCCTCTATATATTTTTATTAGGTATTGTTTTTCTTTTAATATGTTTTCTCCCTGGTTTCACGCACCTGGATTAAATGATGGCTCATCAGAAGGTCTAAGAATAACATTGACAAGCTGAAAAAGTTGTTAAAACCACCAGGAAGAGAACTGAAACATGCAGGATGCTGGGCCTTGAGGACCGACTTTGTGAACCGCTGATCTAAGGAAACATGTTTCTTAAAGCTTTGCATATCAGAGAAACTGTCAGCGACTCCAACACTTTCTCTTTCATATCTTTCATGTGATTTTAAACTGTAGGAACTGTAGAATATATATGCTTTGTTTTATATTTAAATGTTATTTTTAAGGGAATACAAAGTGACATGCTTAGTGACAAAAAGGAATAAGACTTTGAAAGACAAGCCTGACTGAACAATTTGCAGCTTTAATTCTGCTGAGCATTGATTAGGAAAAAGTTTTATTTTTATTCCTCAGTTTGAAAAAAGGTGTCACATTTCACTGCTTCTCTTTTTGCATTACTGACAACGAGTAAAACTGAATGTGAATTTGAATGGCAGAAACTTTGCATGTTTTGGTAAAAGAACGTGAGGATACAATGACTCACTTGTGACCTCCACCTGGATGTCCAGGTGCTTCTCCTGCCCACTGGGGACATGTTGGGCGGAGCATCTGTAGGCCCCAGAGTCCCCGCCGGTCAGGTTCGTCAACATCAGGACCACAGTGTTGGAGAACTCCCCCGGTTCCAGGTGATGGATGTTCCAGGCCGGAGTGCGGGATTCACCTGTGTTGTTCAGCTTTCGCCATGACAACGCTGTGTACAGGTATTTATTTGCAGAACAGGCGAGGTGAAGGTCCCCGCCCTCCCGGGCCGGCTCCAGCTGGTTTACACTGAAGCCTTCTGGGACGTCTGTGGAAACAGGAGCACAGGTTGGTGAGGAAGGTTTACAGATCTACTGTTTGACGGGACAAAGCCTTCTCAGTTTCTTGTCATGACTCCTGACACCAGCAGAGCAGATTCCTCCACTTTCCTTACCTTTGATGACAATGTTGAATGGCTATTGTGAGCAAAAACAGCGAGTGGAATACAGTGAAAAGGCTTTTTATTTACTTTAGCCATCTGAAACTTCCCGTGGAAACGGCCTGAGAGTTTCCTGATGGCAGATAGTGTTTATCTTTACCGAACACCCCAAGGCCTCCCGAAATAAAGCGGACCTGCCAGTCCAAGGAAGTTCGCTGCACGGGGAAGTGGAACGATAAGAGCTCCAGGTTCCTGTTACGCTCTTGCTCACTTTTAGACAGCCGGGCCTCCAGACTTAGACACAGTCCATTAAGACACTCAAGAAAAACAGAAACAGTTTGACCTGCAATGCTTGACCCAAATGTAGTTTTCAGCGCAAACTACACTGCAAAGTGCAGTGAAGCATGTATGCTACATATACCTGCTTGACATATACCTGAATGAAGACTCTGATTTTAAGATTTCTGAACTTTAGGTGTTTTGCAGCACTTGGTCTGTTCCTCCGCAAATCTGTGAGCAGTTTTCTTTCAGTTTCACGTTGCTTGAATTCCTATTTCACCTGTTTGATTTGTTTGTTTTTTAAATCACACTTGCAAGTTGCTTTTCATCGTGGTGAAACACTCTCAAAAGCAACATTCATATTCTTAGACAAAAGTGAGGAGTAAATAGAAACAAAGTGTAATATCTTTAATTGGATTTTTCTGCAATAACAGTAAGAAAAGAGCTTAGAAGGCTTCTGCATGTGCACTACAAGTAAAAATACAACAGCTACATCATGATAAATTTTGTCCCAGTCACCTGTGACGTAGAAGGGAACATCCAGCTGGTCTGTTCCCGCAGAGTTGGAGGCGATGCAGCGGTACACTCCAGACACCGAGGCCTCTGCAACAGTCAGGACCCCCACTGTCTGTCAGAGACCAAACATCCTCATGAACATGTTGCTGTTATAAAGAACATTCATGCTTAAATACCCAGACCTGTTTCTCTTTTGTGGCCTATTTTTCCATAGAGTGACCTGACAAACAGAGCTGGACTTCCTGTCCAACTCATAGTCATCATTTAACACTTGAAGGGATTGTTTATTTAATTTACTTCAAATAGTGGAGGCAATTATAGACATTGAGAATGATGGAATTAGAGATTTATTTCTGCTAGTGTTGATGATTGTGCCTGACAGCTGATGGAAATTGAAAAATATTCCTTTTCTCAGAAAATTTGAATATTTCATAAGACGCCAAAAAGAACCAAACGAGGTAATTTGTCAGAGAAGCTGGCTGTTCATATTGTGCTACATCAATGGAAAGTTGAATGGAAGAAAAAAGTGTTAAGCTGTATTTCACAGTTTGTACTGTAACTATAGACTATGATTTTCACTTTCTGAAATAAGTGAAAATAAACATAAAACATGATATTCCAATTTTTGGAGATGTACCTGTATGAGTTTTAGTGTCTTAATAGAATATGTGAAACAAATTAACTTTTTGAAGTTTTTCTTATTTATCGTGGTGCACCTGTAAGTGTATATAAAACTCAGAATATCTGCAATAAATTATAACACAAATATGTATTCTATCTAACATAAATAAACTACAGCCGTATTTCTCCAGCACTTTGGTATTTTTTTAGGGCTTCTCCTACCTTCTTGCTCCCCTGAAAGACTTCCTGTGTGTGAGTAACACTCAGGATGTGGTTGTACCGAGATGCAGCAGGGAGACTCTCCGTCACGGGGCTCCACTGCGAGGAGGAGGATGTCGGACACCTTGAAGGAAGAGCAGGAGAAGGACACAGACTCAGCTGTGTTGACAGAAGACATTATATGATAATTCCATGTGTGTGAGTGGGTGTATTTTTCCCAGCTGTGCTCAGCAGGGGGAAAATGCCTTGATGAGATCCAACATCACCAAACCATTTCATATTAATAGCACAGAGTGCTCTCTCCCTGTTCGGCTAGCTGGCTATGGGGGTGTTGGGAACTCTGAGGTAACATTAGTTCAACTGTGAAGGATGCAGGCTGGTATTGTCATTCTGTCATTAAGCTTCCTTCCATTCTTAAAAAAAAAAATCATCCCACATTTCCAGGACAGGAGTTCCTGTCCCTCAATGACTCTCACACGTCTAAGTCCATAGATTACGCACCATCCTACCGGTGGAAACCAATGCTTACGCAAGAAGCGCCGCTGCGCCCATTTTACTCATATCAACTCATGAAGAGAAAAGTTCACCAAATGGCACAGGAACAAGGGAAAAACCGTAAAAAATTCCCAGTGCTTGGTCGATGCTGGAAATGTACGTGCTCTGTTCTTCACATGGAAAATATGACAATGTGTTTAATGCTATGACTCAAACACATAAACTTGATAGTAAGTATATTATGAGCATTTTCCAATAAAAAAATTGCTTTGACATAAAATTCTTTCAAATTTTAGAAAATATATTTAGTGGCAATACACAAGTTGTCAGAATTCTGTTTAGGTCTAATTTCACAGGCTATTTCTCATGAATTTAGTTAATATTTGGAATAAAACCCATCCAGATTTAATTAGTTATTAGCTTTATGATCATTATTACTGACGTATTAGCCTTGTGATAGCAGCAGAGTTGGGTAGTAGCTAGTTACATTTACTCAATTACATTTACTTATCGACTTCTTTGAAAAAAAAATACTTCTAGGAGTATTTTTACTATGCTGTACTTTGTTATTTTACTTGAGTAATCTTATTATGAAGCATCACTACTCTTGTGTAAAATATCTGGATTCTCTAACTGCTGAATAAAAAACAAACATGTTTTAACCAAAGATATGCCAGACACACACCTGCAAGCTTTACAGTGAAAGAAACCAATTTGGATTTTATTTTTTGTTACTTTTATGAATTATTGTCATTTTGATCCTTTGCATACCAAAAATTTCTCTTAATTTTATAATTTGGTCTGACTGATTTTTAAATATTAAGCAATCAATAATTTGATCAGGTACTTGTGTAGACTTTTTACCAAATAATTTTCCTGCACACATAGTAGTTGTTGGTTTAGTAAGATAAATAATCATCTTGTCTCACCAGAAAACATCTTTCAAACTTGACTGTATAATTTTGTGTGTTTTCTTGTCTTTCCCATTTTACAGAGTGGCGAAGTAAAAGAAGGCTCTCTGTGTTTTGTCACATTAAGACCCCAGGAAAGTCATGCATTAAAATTTACATTTTACAGACACTCAAAGACAATTAAAAAATGATCTTTGAATACAAATTGTCTTTGGTGTCAATTAAGCTGATTTTCTATTAGAAACAATTATTTCTTACGTTATTTTACACCCTGCCTGAATAAATGTCATAAAATTCAAAGATTTTTAAAAATCATTGAATGGTAAATGATACTATTTTAATGTAAAATTAAATGTAAGTTTTTTGCACAGTTACAACTTACCAGGGATACATCACTAAATACTAATATTTATATAATTAAAAAAATGTGATAGGGTTTTCCGTAACAAATGTCACAGAAGAGCCATAATAATCAGAACCCCTGGGGACACTACAGCGTAAAATAACTCAACCTTCTGTATCTAGACATCCTCACTGTAAACCATCACTTCCACTTTGTTCGCTGATCCTCTGCCTGTTTAGGGATATGTCACTGCTCCCCGTCTCTTTCTGAATCTTTGTCGTCATTCTGCTCCGTCTGTCCTGAGTTCCTCCCTAACCTTGGCTCCTCTCAGCTCCCTGATTGCTCTTCCTTTTGGGATCAAGATAGTGTGTGTGGCTGCACAAACGACCCACCCTGTGCATGACACCGTGCACGCATGAGCAAACACTATCAGCCTCACCAACTTATACTCTCACACTTCACAGGACAAGCATCCTCTCTCAAAGTTAGCTCTGAAAAGTAAAATTAGTTGGATGGATGAGTTTACGTGCAGGCAGTTAGACACAGAAAGTGATGCAGACATACCACATTCATACAGTATGTGCCTGCCAACAGGGTGAGAAGCCGCTGCTTGAAAACATGAATGGACTCTGGTCCAAGTTGTGTATGATGGTGATGTGTATTTGCGTGTGTGTGTGTGTGTGGTCATGTCCTGTCCTTTCTTCCTGTCCTAACCTGCAGCCTGAAATACACTTGAATGTCCCTGGATGTTCCTGTCTAAGTCCAAAAATAACCACACGAGCAAATAAACCAGTACACAAATATGAGCATGTTTTAATGCAAAACAAAACACCACAAATAAATGATATAACACTTCAATACATTTTAACAGATTCATACAGAGATGGCAAATAATGACATTTGTCTTATGTAAGTTAGTTGTATAAAATTATTAAATATTAGATTCATATATTACTCATAGAAACATCTGTATACAGAGAATGAATCACATTGGCAGACACCCGTAAAATGGTACACATGCATACAGCACAGGCACACTGACAATATTTGCGCAAATACCCACGGATGGACATGCTGAAAGCTTTATGACACTCAAACTGGTTTGTCGGATCACTCATACACGTAGGTTTCACGGGATTTTTACAGGGATGCTATACTGACACCGTTTGATATAGAAAAAGGAAACATTTTAACATGGGGTGGGATAACACAGGATAGTCTCTGGTCTGTGCAGACCTCCTACATGGTAGGCTTCTGCAGATCGTCAGTCTTTGCTTGAAAGAGAACTGAAGGCAGCCCGCAGTGAACGACACAAAGCTTTGTCGTCTCCCCCGTTTCACCCGTCGAAGGTAAAATGTGTTTAAATCTTCAACAGGGCTGCTACAAATCGAGACAGAAACTCACAGCTTTTGTGGATGTCAGAATCAGATCAGGGTTTTGCAAGCATTGTTCGTGCACCCAATATAGTACCACTCTAGGACACAAAAAAAAGCAAAGCAGCTCTGAGAAATGCAGCTGGTGGATAGATGGAATTGCACTTATTCTGGCTCATAGTGTCTGTAAAATGTAAGAAGCATTAACTACAGGGCAGGCGGGCAAAGAGGAGGGACTTGGATTTGGCAAATCATGTAAATAAATAAATAACTAATAAAGCAGGTGTCCGTATATTCTTAATGCTATGGCTTGCTTAACACCATCCTCCTGTGTTTCCTGGTCTTCACTGCTCAGCAGTGTTTCAAGTCTCTTTCCTCGGTTTACAGTTCAGCAGGATAATCACAAGGTGGTATTGTCACTGAGGGTTCAGGCAGTAGTGCAGATGTGTAAGGAGGAGGAGAGGTCCTGTGTGGGAAGTAGCTGGGGAGTTGTTCCTCGGTGGAGGTGGAGGATGCTGGATTGTTGTGGAGGGCAGAGCTGGTGAGGGAAGAGGCTGGAGAGGTATGTGGGGGGCAGCAACGTTTCGGGGGAATGGGTGTGGGGGGAGCACTCAAGAATAGATCAAGCTCTTGAGGAAGCGGACTGTGCCACGTTTGAAGACGAAGGGACAATCACGCCGCTGGGAAGCGTCTCGCGTCGGAGAGGAAGCCAAACAACGAGAGGAAAAGCGCTCTGATTTTTGCACAGGAAGCCCAGTGCGCCTCCTGCCAGGGCCAGATAAGAGCGCCGAGGTTCCCAGGGCCAGACCCAGGAGTGGACTCAGGACCCAGGCGAGAGGCCACCCATCAGTCTGGCCCAGCCTGGCCCACGGTCCCCTGGCTTCCTCCAGCATGGCGTCAGGCTCGTGGTGCAGCGGGGCTGCAAAGAACAAGGGGCCTTGTGAGGATCCAACCAAAACTAATAATCTAAAGAAACACACTGATCACAGCACACTGAAACAGAACCAGAACAGAGCTTTCACAAAGGACCTTAAGTTAGCTGAGGCCAAATGAAATCTGAGACATTCAACTTTTTAAGATACATTGTTCAATTTGTTTTGTGGTGAATTTAAAGTGAGGTTCTATTAAAAGGTTTAGTATGGTTTATATCTTACCTCCCGAGACAACTCTGATCTAAAAATGTCAAAGTCGTTTAAAGAACTACATTTTATTGCATTTTGAAGTTCATCATTTTACTCAGGACTCAATGATAATTTAGTTGGGGAATGGTGACCTTCCTGTGTGAAACACGTTGAGAACAAACACGCCACAAAAATGTAAGACTCTCTTAGAGTCAATGAAATTGCATTTATTCAAACTGCTAAATCTGTATTTTTATTTGTTGCACTGCTTTACTTTTATGTTATATAGTTGACCTTTTCCAGTCAGAGTTTATATTTAAGACAAGAAGATCATTCATAATGCACCGCTCTTTTGCTATTTCCAATTTGTGTGTAAATAACCGTCTAATGAAACATAATATTAAAATTGTGTTTTCCATAAGTTTTTATTGTCAGGAAGAACTTATTGTTCTTCTTATCAATAAGTCAGCATTGTTCAGATCAAAATAGTTTCCTATCTTCATCTAAAAACAAATAGAGTGGTTAAAAATAATTATCATAAACCTTTCAGTTGTGTGATTTACATAGCAAATGTAGCTAAGAATCAGTGCAACACAGAAGAACTTCCTGTTTGCAACAAAATGCAGCACGTAAAGGTTTTCTGGTCAGCAATACTACTTAATAAACTCACTGGTATTTTTGCCTTTTATTTCCCCACAGGTTGAAATTAAACATTTTAACAGATTGGAAGAGCTCTGAATATTATGTTCCCAGTATAAGTTTCATACTGGAACAGCACTGGTGATACACCACTTAGCTTCGTTTTTCTGTCTAAATTTTTTATCTGGCTCTTTGTAGCCCAATGAAAACATCACAACAGGTTAAGGGAACATAAGTTAACATTAGCTCAAACTTCCGTTACCTTTTTAAGATTTAATGAGGTAGCGGTTCGCTAAGGTTTTGGACTCTATCAGACCAGCCGCTGCCTTTAGCCTTCTGGTCCAACAAATCTAGATTTATTTAAAATTCAAGCGTGAGAGTAATTTCCCGTAGGTAAAATGTTAACTGTTCAACTTTTAATTGAACCTCATATCAAAAACTCTTAACTGTTCTTTTAATTGCAAAGTGATGATGATTTTAAAAGTGAAAAAATAGGATTAATGCTAAACAAAGCAAATGGGTTTTTAAGTTTTACATAAAACAGATTGCATTTGACATCTTAAAAAAATAAAGACACTTATTTTTACATCCAAAATACACAACAAACAGGATTATTTCAATGGTAAACTCTATTTCTATTGTGGACATTTAATATTTTTGATGAGTCTTGAAAGTTGAGGTGAAGAGAAAAAAACCTTTACATTGTTTAAGTGAGATTCAGCATAGCAGTGACGTTTTATTACTATTTACTGTCACTGGGTTTGAATAAATAAATCTGAGTTCCTCTGAAAGAAAAGTGAAGACATCATGGTGTGGCGCCATGTGAAAGTGCCAGGGTTACAGGTCAAGTACACTGATGATGTCAGTGTGTCTCAGAGGAGGGAAGAAAGTGTGGGCGGCTGTTGCAAAGCTCTCAGGTAATACTTAACCTTTCTGACTGGGTCGTAAGGAACACAATGAGCCTCTGACCTCCAAGAATGATTTAATCAGTGTTCCTGCCAAGGTGGCTGCTTTAACACTCAGTGTTGACTCAGTGGCTGTCTCTCTCCATCACCAGGCTGGGCCATTTCTCATGAGAACTTTGTATATAAGAGTGTGTGTCAGATATAAAAAAAAGCATCACAGGATGCAGTGTGCAATCACAATAATAAACAGGCCTCTCACTCTGCGTCCTGCGCAGGAAATTCATTAAATCATAGCGTTTGATTTGGAAACCAACAAATCGTGACTGAGAGCACGGAACTGGCCTCCATTGAAGTGTGTTTTTTCTTCCCTGTCCTTTCAAGTCTGAGATACACTGTGTACTGTGTTTGTGAGTGTAGGCGCACACACACATTCACCCCTGCATGCACACGCGCACACGTATAAATAGCTGCATATGTAGGTGCACTTAAACAAACATATGGAAAAGAACAGACTGAACAGTAACAGAACGTAACATATGGGAAAAGAGCAGCATGAGCAAACAAATACAAACACAAGCATGACAACACCCAGGCATACATGTAGGAACATGCACACAAACAAACAAACACAAACACACACACACACACACACTTTTTGGCACATTCCAGCACTTAAAAGGCCCTAAAAGGCATCTGTTCTGGTTGCAAAGAGGAAGCGCTGTCTGAGCACATGCTGACTTAGACAAAACATGTCTCGTTTATCAAAAATGGTCCCACTTACGCTAACTTACAGTAAAACAATTCTTAACATTACTTTTTGCTTTTGTAGTTAAAATATAGATGCATTATACATCAACAGTGATTTGTTGAAGGATTTACTTTTTCCACACTTTTTAACTTACATAAACCTCAGCGTATTTTATTGCCGTTTTCATGTGATAGACCGACACAAAGCCGATTATGAAGTGGAGGGAAAATGAGATAAATGTGGTGTTCGTTTTTACTCTGATACCCTAAGATTCAGGCTGACTGTGCTTAGAGATCACTTAGCTAGCAAATAGAGCAAAACTATGTGTAATTGAATCTAATATAAATCTAGTTGTTCAATGAAGATTCTATTGTTTGTTCGAAAATAGTGGAGAAGCATCACAATGAAGACCAAAGAATGCAGGAGAAGGGTCAGACAGAAAGATGCTGAGACGTTTAAAGCAGAGTTAGGTTATAAAACAATATCCTAAGAGCCTCATGGTAACTTTGGAGCAGCTGTAGAGATCTCCAGAAGGAAACACAGCAGTGGCAGCATTAGGCTATGGGAATGCTTTTCTGCAGCAGGAATAGATGGGAAGACAATTTGTTCTTCCCCTTACAACAGGACAGACAATGACGCACCGCTTTGTGTTGGACTATCACATAAAATCATAAGATCCATTGATTTTAAATGAATCAATTCAAATTAGATATTGAATACTGTATCAATTTTCTGCGATTCATTTCTTGTTTAGTTATAAATCTACTCTGTCAAATCATGAGTGGGTAGAGCTCGGTGTGAATGTTTACTGGGTTAAGTTGAGCTCATTTTAACATATTTTAGATGATAATCTGGAGTTTCAGCGACGTTTGCACTGCTGGGCTACTCACAGGCCTTTGGATGGACACGGATGCCAGAGCCACTGAATATGCGGAGGGGGGACTCCGTGGGATGTGCAGTGAAGCAACTTCTTGCTCCCCCGTTGTACAGAGCCCGGGTCCTGCAACGACACTGCTTTCTCACCAATCTGTGGACTCACTGTGCAACAAGAAGCAAACGTCAAGAGAAAAAACAAAAGGTTTAATATGTGCAGGATGAAGTTCACTCTCATGTTCCAATGAATTTCTCAGCCCTCACCATCGACTAGAAGCGTGAGAGTGAGGTTCTGATAGAGAGCGTGTTGCTGGATCTGTACGAGGACAGTGTATGTCCCTGCGTCCTCCTCTGCAACGTCCCGGATGACCAGGGAAGAACCGTCCATGTGGTATCTGGAGCACTGCTCCGCTGCCACCCGGCCGTCCTTCAACCTGACAGAAACAAACTGTGAGTCTTCTCATAGATCTCCATGACAACCTGCACATCATTATATGTCAGAGCTTACGGAAAGAAATCATTTGGAATTTAAAAACACACTGTTTTTCCTTAATATTAACACTTTTAACATTCTTCTGCTTTACAATCAGCAAATGTGTTTTATTAGACATTTATGTCATGTCCAATTAAATATTAGGGCTGAAATAATTAATCGGATTAATCATGATGAATTTTTTACTGTATTATAAATAATAGTCAACTAATCGGTAGTTTTAGCTTCACCTGGTTTACATTAAGTCAAGCAGAAAGGTCTGAGCTGTTCACATGTTGATGTTAGAAGTATTTTGTAGCTGCAGATGCATTGTTTTGCTACAAATGTAGCCAAAACATTTTATGTTATTTAATTTTAAGCAATAAAATGCTTGTTTTATTCTTTAAAAAAGCAATTCACTTCTTTATTTACATATCTAATATTGTATAAAATAATAAAATTAAATAATTAAATAACAAAAAGTGCTGTTGACATTCATATTGAACTCATTTGAAGTTTTTGCTCATATTTTGTTTGCAAAACTGTTACAATTTTGTAAGAATGTGATGGAGACCTCCTGTTAGCACAAATTTCTTGAAGTCTAGCCAGATATCCTCAATCCGACTAGCGAATTGTCTTTGGTTAGACCAAATATGTTTTGATCTCAACCCATTACTCTGTAACTCTGTCTATGTGTTTAGAGTTGTTATCCTGCTTGATGAAGACCTTCTGAGCAGCTTCACTTTGCTTGTCGATTAGCTTCCCCACAGCATGATACTGCCACCACCGTATGTGAGGCTGATATCGTCTGGGAGAGGTGTTTGCATACAGCCCACACTTTACTAATTTGGTCTTTTCTGACCAGAGCACCTTCTCCCATAATGTCCCAACCTTTCAATTTAACAAGCTGAAAGGTTTAAGTAGAAAAACTATTCATTTATTTGGCAAATTCTGAAGGCATTATCTTTTTAAAGGTATCAAATTCAATGAGGGTTGAATACAACTGTGCTCCAACTATTTTCAGATAAAAATCCATCTTAATTTAAAGTAAGAAAAGTACAATTGAAGGATTTTTAAGGATTCCAGAGTTGCATATTTAACTCAAGAAGGAAGCCTGGCTGATCCACATAACGAAAGCTAAAAATCATCCTTACCATACAACCTCTGGGGAAGGGAATGCCCGAAGTTTTGGGGAAAGTTTGTAGGATTTCTGTCCCGCTTGTACTTCCACCATCGAACCATTTCTAGGCTTCAGACGGATGAATGGGCGATCTGAAATTGCAGAGTCACATAAAACCCCATTCACTCATGGGTGACTCACAGTTTTAAATAACACCCAGAAAGCAGAAGTAGAGCTAAAACTGCAACTGTTTTCGGAGAATTTGAACACATGAGTGTGGTCAAATAATCAAAATCTCAGGAGATGAGGAGGGACTTACTGTAGACTGTGACCATGGCTTTCTGCTGCTTGCTTTGGTCGCCACTGGTGACCCGGCATGTGTAGAGGCCGCGGTCCGACCGTCGGAGCTTTGGGATGGTCAGGATGTTGTAGAACAGCATGTGCATCGGGTGCTTCACCAGCCTTTTAAAGCTGGAGCCCGCATTGTTTCTCTGGAGGTTGAGCAGCAACAAAATTAACACACTGCTCATCTGCGTCCAAACCAAGCACCATGCAGTCAAGTTTAGCTTTTAAGGAGTTTTTGTTCTCATGTACGAATGCTGTACATTTAAAAACTACATGGCTACACGGGTATATCAATGTTCAATCCAACTCAGATTGGTAATCTAAACAGAATGAAACCATCTAATAAAATTAATCCCTGACTGACTTGATAAATTAATAAAAAGGTTTTTATTCCCCGTTCTTCATTTACTTTAGCATCACTGGAATTATATGTTGTTCAATCAATTGAATTACAACCTTTAAGCAAATTATATCAACTTGAATTTAGCTGATAGGAGAGAAAAGTGGTGCGATGTGGGAGGACATAAGAGCGAAACATTGAAACAACAGTTTTTATGAAGTACAAAGTCTTTTTTAAATGACTACAAAAAGCAAAACGTTAAGAAAAAAGTGGGTAAAAATATTGCTTTAATTCAGACATAAAGCAAATAACTGATTTTAGTTCATATTGTTTTGTGTTTTAAAGGTAAACTTTGAAAAGAAATCTGTATTAAATGTGCTACTTTTGGGGATATTTTATGGGTTTTTATTGATTTTGTTGGTACTTTAAAGATCTTAATAAAAATTGAGATTCTTCTGAATACTCTGAATTCCAGGTAAGATAGTTACTACACACAAACCTGTAAATATTAATATTTTTCTAGCATTTAATTATTTACTTGTTGGTCTTCCTGACGTAATAATAGATCTGCATGTAACCAATCAATAATCTCACACAGTCTGTCACATTTTAGGTCCCACAGACTAGGATTACAGTTTCTGCTCAGTCCCAATCAAGGCTCTATTGTTTCCTGTTTTAGGCCGGCTGAAAGCAGCTCTGACCTTTCCAGGATAGTCCCAGGTGATGTTGACTCTGGTGTTCAGCTCTGCAGTGGCAGTGCAGTTCAGAGCCAGCCTCTCCCCCTTCAGGGCCTGCACAGATCCGCTGGTGTTCAGGTAAACCTCTGTGATGTTACTCACTGAGATCAATGAGGGAAAAAAAACACAGAATAGTTTAGAAAACAAACCTTTTGAACATTGATATGTTTAGAAAAGAGTGTTGCAAAGCCTGACCTGTTCTGTGTACAAAGTACACGCGCGAGTTGTGCTTGACTCCGTCAGTGACGGCCTCGCAGTGGAAGAGACCGATGTAGGAGAAGTTGGGCGCCTGGATGGTGAAACCTTTCCTGCTGTTCCAGAGAATATTTCTCTGGTCTTGACTCAGCGGCCTGCTGTAATACTGTGAAGGAGGCAAACAGAGGAAGGGGTCAATCACATGTTTTACTTCGCCACAGTGACACACTGTCATTGAGTAAATCTGATTTCTCACAAAGACATGAGAAACTGGAGCAGTCGAGCTACTACAGAATAAAATTCAGTGGTTATGTGATATTTACGCATGAAAACCGTGCCTACAAATAATATTCACTCCCCTGGATATGTTACCCTTTTTACAGCTTTTACAAACCAATCATAAACAACATGACAAAAATATTTAACGCAATATAAGTGACTGCATAAATCTTAGCCTAAGACACACTCTCTGCACTCCACTTATGCTGAGACTGCTAACACCCACTGACTGGACCTCTGCTGAATTAGGTCAGTCACTTTAAAGTGGGTGAATATTTATGCTATTTTATGTACTTTTACATAAAAAGTTACTTGTCATTTTTGTAAAAAAGTTGTTTCCATTTTGATATAAACAGATTTTTTGGTAAAAAAAAAAAAAGGCTAAATTTCAACACATTTATTATATATTGTAATAATCTGCAAAATTGGTGTCAAATTTGGATTAAGTAAGAAAAATCACCACAAAATGTTTGTTCCTGTTAGATTTTATAACTTGGCATCAGCTAAAAGACAAATAAGGTTGTAATTTTCATTACAAGAAACTTTGGCTTTCATCCAGGGTCTTTCAAAAATAAATGCTTTGATTCGACCAGAAACATTTTCTTCATCTCACTGATATTTTATGTGATGGACCAAATGAAGTTGAAATGTGGAATCAAACAACCTCATGATTTTAAAATATTTTGCAAATAATAGATTGATATTAAAATTTAGGTTAATGTTTATGCCAAAAAAAGAAAAAATCTCAAACCTAATCAGAACCGATGGAGCGCATCTGGGTTTTTGGCTTGAACTTTGACTAGACCATTCTAACACATGGACGTGTTTGCTGCTCTTGCTGCATGTTTACAGTTGTCCTTCTGCTTTCATTCACAGTCTAAATTGTCTTTAGCTTCATCCCACTTCCCATCTTGTCCCACAGCATAATGTTGCTGCTGCTGTGCTTCATGATGTGAAGGGTGGGATTCACATCTAGGCCAAAAAGTTGTTTCTTCCGCATGCTCACTGCAGCCCTCCTTTTGAATTGATTCAGGTTTTACCTTTATTTTAATTTCCCTTTAGTTTGCAGCTGATCTGTGATGGTTGCCTCATTTGAAAACTCAAGTCTTTGGTTTCAGAATTGGTCCCTTTGGTCTCCTCCCATCTAGGAGAGCAAATCTGGCATCAGGCTCAATGTTGGTTTTGTAAGTCTTCACCATGGACACTTGTGTAACTGGATAACCTTGTTGTTTTCTTTGAGGCAGCTACAAGGAAATGTTTTTTTCTGTGACATAGTGGAAGTTTCCCACCCTCTCTCAAGGGACTGGACCCCCCGTCAGCAGAACCATCACACACACACACACTTTCCCCATTCTTGGATCACCAATGTGAACTTGCTGATATCCCCCCTCCCACAGAGAGAGGTGACCCTTTAAGACATCGCTGACCTCAGTGTCCTCTTCTCTCTGTCCTGTGAAGTCGATGCTTCACTCCACATCCTCCCTCTGAACCCAGTGACGCCCCGTCTAGGCACCCGAGTGCCCTCTGTGCCCCTTTCATGTCCGTTTTCTCACCCATACTGTACATGCAGAGGAGGATGGAGATTGGAGCGGTGGGATGGCAAGGAGGAGCAAGAGGCATCAGGATATGTGAAACGTGACTCCAGTCCATCTCCTTGCATCCTGTTACTACAGGATATAGACATTTGGACTAGAACCCCGGTTCAACCCCAATGTCCCAGCTTAAGTCCTCACAGCTTAAGTGAGAGAGCAGAGCCTCCTGGGCATTGTTCAAGCTGAGAAGGGTCACAGCAGAGGCGCAGGCAGAGTGCAAAGTCCTTTCAGGAAAAAAACACTCCAGAAGCTACGACAGGGAAGACATTCCTGGTTCACACCGGCGAAGCGAGGGGGAGGCAGGGAAAGTTATTTTTAGACGAATTACTTTGTGGTTCCAAAAACTTTGTCAGGAGATGGAGGCAGGACAAAAACGTGTTTGTATTTGTGAATGTGACATCCATGGACCGATGATGAATTTCCTGCAAACCAAATCCTAGACGTTTCTCTGGTTCTTCAATGACAGCACAAAATAAAAGACGTTGTTGTATCAACCTTCCGGACTCTAAGGTCTTCTGGTTCTGTTCTGCTCTGCATCTCCAGAGGCCTGTGGAGTTTTTCTACAACCCTAAAAAGTTAAATTTTGGGTCTGATCAGAGCACCTTGTTTTGCAAAGTGCTCTGATCAGATTTGCTTTCCTGAATCTCTTCCATTAAGGTCGCAGTTGTGTAAAGCATTACTTATAGTTGCCTCCACCTCAGCACAACCATAAAGCCAATGGGAACTCTTGCCATTTTTCAGATAGAAGATTAAACCATTCTCATGTTAATTTTCAAAGCTGAGAAATCTGCCTTAAACTTCTGCTCAGCATTATTGCTCCTTACTCTGGTGGGATCCTTGGTCTGCTAAGAGTAGAAACTGGGATTATATAGATCAGATTTTGCTACATTTAGTGCCTGGTTTGAAGAGCATAGCCTGTATTCTGGGGTCAACAGTAGCCACCTCAGTTTCCTCTGCCAGTCCTGCCAGCTGTTTAAGCCATCAGATGGAGAAAGTCATCAGCCATCATCCCTACTACCACCCCGAAGCCAACATCCTGTTTCCAGAGGTAAAAAAACTCCCTGCTAACTGCGCTTCTTGTTTGATCGGAAGTCATCGGTGAAAAAACGGGCATGGGGCACAAAACACGACCCACTCATGCAGACAACAAGTACTCTGAGCACTTCTCTCTACAACCCCCCTCTCTGCTCTTCACTCAGCAGTCAAGTGCCAACACTCACAAACATATCCGCACACACTTTCACACATTTCCGCAAATGCACGCAAACAAATGGACACGCAAGCCTGATAGTAACTGGCTGCCAAGACAAGAACAATGTGGTGAATGATCTGGACAAGGAGAAACAACTGGATAGTGTATTGTGTGTGTGTGGGTGTGTGTGTAAATGTAAACCCTGATGGAAAAACTGAGATGTTCACACAGCGTAATGGGTGCGATAGAGCAGAGGAGGACAAAGTGTGACGTGAGACGAAAGGGACTTAAAAGAGAGTCCAACTTGGCAAAATGTCCACATACTGAGGTGACTGACCTTAATGAGAGTGGTGGTGATGTTGGGGTTGGTGACTCTGCAAGGGATGACCAGCGGCTCCCTCACCTTCATGTACAACACGGCCGGGCTCATGTCGGTGTGCTCCACAAATGGCTGCCGGCTGTCTGAAACCCAAACACTGCGGTCAGGAACACACATGGCGGGCATGAGAAACATACAAAATGAGCACAACAACATTTTCTTCCACAGTGTCAAAAACAAGCTAAATTTAAAGCAGCAGGCCGCTAAAATTACATAGCACATGATTTTAAGCAGGTTTGTTAGATGCAGTAAAAGCATCAGAGCAGTTTCCTTTTCACTGAGACTCAGTAACACATCGGGTGAATCGTTTAGGCTGAATTCAATGGATGCAGAAGAGTAAAGAGGGCTGAGAATATTTGCAGTCCACGCTTTTCATGTTTTATTTTTTGAAGAAATGTCCCTTTTTTATATTTAGGTACAGTGTCTCACTACCTATTTGTCTCCGTATTCACAAATTCAACAAATATTTTTCTGTGCAACACAACTCCTCTCATAGAGGAAGAAGATGCTACTTAGAAAGCTGAACCACCTGGTTAAAGTGCTAGTATGACTGGTGGTTGCAAAGCAACTACTGTAATCCATTCATTTCCTTGTTGCTGATTGGCTAACTCTGTATAATGAATTTAGCAGCAAATGTCTTTCATCAGGATGTTATATCGCTAAAATGAGATCAGAACAGAGGTTGCTTTTGAAAATAACAAAAATAGTTTTAAAATGAATCTAATGTAAAAACAGTCACAACGCTTGTGACTCTTTAATATGACTTCAATTGGAAGAAGATCACCATTTTCACCTCAAAGTTCAAACTGAAACCTCATAAAATGCTAGGTTAGTACAATTTAAATTGGCATCAGTATTTTTCTGATGCTGACATGGATTTCATCGACTTATTGGTGCATCAATTGAAGTTTAAGAAATAGCTCAGGTGCTTCGGAAGCCAGGTTGTCTTAAAAGACTAGAGCCAATCAGTATTTATCGGAAGCAGAAAATGCTGTTGTAATCTTGGCTAGCTGCTAATCTCAGAGGGGCTTAAGCCAAAATGTATTTCAACTGTGTTAAAACAACTCTGATCTTAAATGTGGGAGTGGTTTATTTTATGAACATTTAGACCTGCTAAAAGTTTGCATTGTGAAGTCACCCATAGGAAAGCTGATCATTTGCAATTGCATCAAAGGTGGAGTTGGTGCGCATGCAATGATTTTCCTGTGTGACACATTCTGAAAACAAAAGGTGAAAACTTTACATTTTTGCTTTTTACACCACTTTCTTTCTTGGTTTGACAATATTTTTAACTGCAAACATTTTACATGTTCCATTTGTTTCATACAGGAAAATAATCACAAACCACGAAGATAATTTTGTGATTGGACTTATGCTTTTTTGCAATGGATGTTCTTGAACTAGATGTTACTCTAGGCATCCCAAGAGACCCATCTATTGCAGAAATAAGATTGTAACCTGAACAGAGAACCCCTGAGCTATTCCTCGAACTCCCTGACTACCTGGAAATGTGAAAGATTTTCTAATTTCTCATAAATTGAAGCCTTGTTATCATGCAGGGCAAAAAATAGCTGAGACACACAAACAATCACACATGGACTTCCAAGTACTTTAACAATAACTGAAAACAAACAAGCAGACACTCGGTCCTCCACACCCATTCATCGAAACCCCATTCTGAAAACGACTGCATGCTGTCAACAATAAACACACAGATTGTTTAGAAGCAATCAAACAGCCTCTCTGTGTTTACTCCGCTTCTCTCAGCTCGCCTGCAGTCACAGTTCTTTGCCATTCAAAGGTGTGGGTGTTACTTGCTGCATTGTTTGTGACCATAGGGTGTTATTCAAGGAAAGCAAATCTCTGAACCTTCGAACAAAAGTACCCCAAGGACTAGTAAGACTGAACGCTTCCTTCTCCCGCTTTGATTCCTAATAGAAGGCTTGAGGAGGGAGGCAACGTCTGAACAGAGCAGCAGGCCAAGTCTGAAGCTTAATGGACATAGTGACCCGAGCGATTGACGGCCCCCAAGAGTCCTTTTGGCCAAACAGTACCATGCCCCGTGACTCTGGCATCGAGCCCAACTTGAGCAGAGCAGCGTCACCTTCCAGGACAGGGAGGAGCGGCCGGGGCAGACATCGTGCCTCCTCTGCCCCGGCATACCACCGAATCACTGGCATCCACCTCATCCCGCTCAATTCCACACACGCACACACACGCAACCTCACCGCCACCTTGTAGAGACACAGCCACATCTCCTCCCAGTACCCCCTCCCCCTCTGAGCCCTTTCCCTCCTCCCCAAAGCACAGGATGCTCCAAGCAAGGCTGAGCAGAGCAGATAAGGCTGATGCCCTGGGAAACTCTGCCCAGGGCCCGAGCCTTTCAGCGGCCGGGCTATTCCTGGCTACGAGGTAGCACGTAAACGAAAGTAAAAAAGATTTTATATATAGCTGTTAGGGAGCTGGGCCTGTGAGGAGAGAGGAGCAGCCGGGGAGGAACGGGGTGAAACTGTGCCAGAACCATCTCAGAGGATGCATTGTTGAGACAAACAGTATTTAGATATAATTGATTCTCTGGCATTGGTCTGTATTTAGCACACACTACATCCTGTTTAACCTGAGGGAATACACAATAGGCCAGAGGAGGCGAGGGGTTTCCTCGAGATGGTGAAAAGCTGCTAAATATGAAATAATGGACACCTTCTGGCTTACCTGTGACATATACATAGAGGGACTGCTGTTTCTGGGTCTGGTGCCTGTAGCGGCAGCGGTACAGTCCGGTGTGCCGGGCCTGGCTGCGGCTGACCCGCAGATGGCTGCAGTAGTGCTGGCGCGTCTTCCCACAACGAGAGTCAACCACTTTCACTTGATCTCGGTCCAAGCCTCCAGGGAATGCCCAGGACAGCTCCCGGTCACCCCTGGACAGACATTACACCAAGGTCAGTCCCTGAAAACTTTCCAAGAATGGTTCACCATTCAGAAGTGACAGGGAGGAACATTTCCATTCAATGGGTTTGAAATTAACGTGAGGTTTGCAGGTATAGATTGGGATTTTTGAAGAGAGGTTCCTTTGGATTGTAGGCAACTCTCTGCGTGTTTTCATTTGGAAGAAAACAAGTCAGCTGCAATTTGATGCTGAAGTTTATGGCAACTCTGAGAGGCCAAACTGAACATTTACCATCTTAAAATAAGTCCGGTTTCAAAAACGGAGCGGTTCATGCTAACTTTTAAACCACATAGGTCTTAGTTGTGGTACCACCAGTAATCTATTGGAAAAAATGTACTGACATGTACTGAATGTTGCTGGTGTTTGACAAAGTACTCTTTTCAGTGCCTCACTTTTATATTAGCTGCCGTGACTGTAAATCCTATCTGAGTTCGGTTTATCAGGCTTCATAGGAAGCTCATAAGTGATGCACCATATCTGGCCCCCATTTCCTTTGCAATAAGGATTGTTCCCTCTGTCTGGGAAGTCTTTGTCCACTTTCAAATACCAAAGAAACATTTTCAAAAACAGATGTCTGTTTACTACTTCACTTACAAGAAACAAATGATCAGATAAGCTAACAAATGAGCTATAGCTGCAACATTATACATGTAATACAGCCAGTTTGGATATGGAACAGAGACATTACATTTTCTTTTAGTGGGTGCTGCTTGTTCTTCTGATGAGAACTTCTAACCTGAGTTTGCTTGATGGTACCAAGATAGTGTTGCCATAGTGTTTAAATTGGGCTGTTATTCAGATGGTAAACAAAGGAAGTAGCCAGGTACCACTAATAATCTTTCAATCATCAGCTTCAGTTCAAATAAATGTCCAACGCAAAGCACCGACAAGTTGGAGTTGTGCTAAGTTGGTAGAAGTCTCTAGACTAGAACAAAAATTGCACTAATTTAGAGAGATCTGAGACATTTTCTAAAAATTTACTCAATAAACAAAAATTCTAAAAAGTGGGATTCAAAGGTTGTCCAGAATCTAAAGTTTTAAAAGAGAGATCACGTTTATCCAGGTCAGGTTGGTGACTTTGTGATCATTTTTTCCACATCAGTTACCGGCTTTGTTTTTTTTTGTTTATTTTTTGCTTCTAATACCTGAAACTCACCTGCATTTGAGCACCAAAGTTTTGTTGGCCTCCAGAACCAGCTGTGTACTGTTGACATCCAGGACTGGGACGCTGAACCTCACCTTTTGCTCATTACCTGCAGATGTTGGAGAGAGAAATGAGAGAACCATGATTCTCTGCTCTCCAATTATCCAGGTCATGTGGAAATGCGTAAGCAGTGTCCCTCTGGTTTATCAACTAAAACATTTTCTCCACTGGGTCTCATACATGTATTAATTAGAGTTGAAGACACTCATCTGTCCACCCTTCCTTCCTCAGAACATGGAAAACATCCATCCTTCACTCGGAAATAGATGCCTCCCGTCATTGGCCCAAATCCCAGCCATCTTGTAATTCTGTTAGTGGTCAAATCGCTGCTCAGGCAGTTAGTTGAGTTATTACTTGTCAATTGTTCCCAGTGGATGCTCCATTTTAGTGCTACTCACAATGCGAGCACTTCCTGTACTATTTCCTGGGGTTTCTGATTGTGATGAGTGTGAGGGGGCAACAAACAATGACAGAGAGGAAGATGAAGGGGAAGTTAGTGATCTCCTACCTGTTTTTTTTTTTCTTTTGGGAGGGGGGCTTGTTGGCAGTTATTTTCATACTTCATATTTTCTATTAAATCTTAAATATCTCTGCTTACACTTAACATGCAGCTGCTGCATCCAGACTAAAGAGGATAAGAAAGACCACTAGTCATTAATTCAGCATTTATTTTCCCACAGTTAGGCTGTCATGAGTCAACGTAAGTCATCTGTTCAGGCCATTGAAATTGGCCAATCACAGCCTTACTGCGTAGTAACCAAGCAGAAGCATAGCTACCTGGGGACAGGTACTATTAAAAATATTGATGGAAGAATCACCTTTTACTAGGAGGTTTAATGTACTTGAGAAATGTTATATTTGATGTATAACAAGCCTACAAGAAAAGGGGAATGATTTGACAAGAATAAACATGGTATTAGGTTTCCTAGCACTTTCAGCTGGAAAGTCCCCACTTGAGGAATCTGAAACACGCAGTCGCTTCCTTTTCAATTGAGGTCAGAAAGTTAATAATCACCCAATAAGGTCCCGAACTTTTTTGTTATCTGTCTACATATAAAATTAAGATTTCAAAATAAAACTGCTCTCTACTCATCTTTATATTGCACAAATTTGCGTCATTTTTGCATATGTTGCATTTTGTGTTAAATAGCCATGCCATTTTTAAACTTTTTGGAAACGTCATATTGTGCGTAGCATCGGAAAATCTTGATAGAATAGCATAATATTGGACACATAATCACGTACTTTCGTACTTTACTATGTACGTGATAATAATCAAGTACATATATGTATGTATATATTAAAAGAAGAGCTGAATTAATTTAAAAGCCTTTCTAAAATATAACAACAAAAGAATAAAAATAATGATGATTCTACATATTTATATGTGTTTAAATTATATTTAAATGAGCTTATTTTTGTCTCCATTGGATTGTGTTGATTGATTAGATTCTTTATTCGGAAATTATTTGGACTTTTTCTGTAAAATGTCAGGTGATGGCATTTGTTGTGAAATGGCATTATCTGTGCATCTACGTCAACTACAAGAAATGTTCTTAACGCCAAATATGTGTGTAAAATGTGCGTCCTTTCTCAGAAAACTAATTTATTTACCATTTTCCATATTCATTTATTTATTTATTAGGCTGTCATTAACTTTTTCATTCTTTAAATGCTTCGAAAACCTTTCCAGAGATCCTCTGAGCGCAGAAACAACCCATCGGCATTTTGGCAAATTGCATGAAATTAACTCCTAGCTCCTGTACTCTAATTATTTACATCCGGGTGATCGTGACCCCTCTTTCCTTTATATCAAAACCAATAGACTCAGGAATGAACGCGCTTTTGTTTCCATTCAGTTGGGACCAAACGCACAAGGAGCGGGAGCGCAGGGGTCCAGGTTATCCTAACACTCCTTCACACTGGAGAGCGATTATCTCCATCAAAACGCTGCGCTCATAGCAGAGATTAACAACAGAAACAAACAGAATAATCTGTTGTTTTCTGTCTTTTTGTGTGTGTTTGTTTTCAATTAAACTTGTGCGTAAAGCTTCGCTACACACGTTCTGACTTTTTGTAGATGTATCGCGTTTATGTAATAATAACCAGTGATTCCGCTGCTTACTTCTTAAAACATAAAGTGAAGAATTTTCTCACCTTTTCCAAAAGCGCCGTACAATCCACAAAACAGGCAGACAAGTATAAAATGCATCATTTCTGCTGAATCCGATGCAGCAATCGCTCATATAAAGCATACAAAATAAGTTTGATCCTTGCTGCTGCTGATGTTACCCTCCCTCCACGGTGGCGCAGCGCTGCAGGCTGTTGCGCTCATGCAGGACTGATGGATCAGTGAATTGAGACGGTGAGGCTGGCCGTGGGAAATCACAAACAACAGGACTCCAGTGAACTTTTTCCCATCGTTCTGGATTGTGCTGCCACTTTATATTGTTCCCACACTGCGGTCACCGGATGGTGGACTTATGTTACGTCCACTGACACACCCACTGTGCGTAAAAGGAGTATCCTCCCAGTCCTGAGTGTTCAAGTGATCAGTGTGGTGCTAATGAGAAAATATTATGACATCTAAAGGAGCTAATTTTATTGAACTAACTGTTAAAGTTGCATTCTGCCCAGCCTGTATTAGGCAACCTGATGATGATTATTATTATTATTATAAATGCATGCAGGTTGCACCATGAACCTGCTCTGCGCTCCCATCTTGCAACCTTGACTGGTAGACGGGCTGAGCAGCACGTAGGCACTAGGAATGTGTGGTTCGCTTCCTCAATCATCAAAATGATAGATGCGTTTCTAACATTGCAAACGGAAAATGCCTTTTAAAAAACCAAAACAAAACAGTGCCACATGCATGCGAGCGCAAGCGCAAAGTGCACGTAGATGGTTCTGCAAGCACTGATGTCATGTGATCATCCTGAGCAGGTTGATTAACTCACGTGGCGAACAGGGAAGTATTTCTGATACCTCTGCTTCTTTAACTAAACAGACATTTCCTTAAAGCTTGGGAGTCAAATATTTAGCTTATTTTCTTGTTTCTAAGAGTCACATCCAAGACGGCTCTGCATTCTAAAAAGCAACTTTTGCTGACTGACAGAAATGTTTAAAAGGCTTTTTAAAAACAAGTCAAAAACAAAATAAAAAAACAGCATAGTGTCATTAAATATTTTCAGATTATTAGAAGTATTTTTAGTGGATTTCTAAGGGCTTCATTTCAGGAATGTGACAGTCCATGTCCTGTGTGTGTGTGTGGGTGTGTGTGTGTGTGTGTGTGTGTGACAAGTTGTGACTCCAGACGCTGCCAAAGATTTCTAAATCTCCCACAAACTCTTGAATGGACCCTGTTGGTTGCAAACTTGTCATCTGCTACTTTTTTCCTTCCACTTAGTTTTCAATGAATGTATTTAGAGACAGTTCTGAACTGCAATGACCTTGTGAGGTTTGAACTCCTGATGACTGTCTGCTTGACATTTGTGAAGTTAGCAGTCTTGCATGCCTTATCATAACATTTCTTCAATTTCTGTTAAATTTTAGGTACATACCTATAAACTATAATCATAAAAAAACAAATGCACGGAATATCTCAATGTACATGAGTTTGAGTTTATGATCTAAATGATAGAAAACAACTTTAATTAGGTTTTAATTCATTGAGATATCACTTTAGACCTACCAGCAATTATAGTGATACGAGTTGAAATACCAGAGAAGAAGAAAAAGCAAATGAAAACATTTTCCTACAAAAGTTATAAGTTTCACTTCTGATTTTACTTCGTTTTAAACAGCAACTAATTGTTGTTTTTAAAGATAAAATAAGTTACAGGATGGCAAACATGCTCTTCTTATCAAGTTCCTCCTGCACTTAGAGTATATTCAACATGAAGCTATGGCTCAAGTACACATGTACACAATGCACAAACAAATATACAGTACAAGAGGTTATCAGCACACAGCAACATTACAGTACACAGACAAGTGTAGATTAAAACCACCTGGAGACGACTTTTTCCACATATGAGCGAATAAACATTCTGTAATTTAAAAGAAAAAAGAAAAACATATTTGGAAGTTTGAGAGAACCAGAAGTAAGGAGGATGAATGTCATGGAGAGTAGAGTTTTTACTGGAAAACATTTACTATCCTGATGATTCACTCTCGGTGCTACTTCAGGTGCCAGTTGCAAAATACCAGCACCTGCATCAGAGGGACAGTGAGGTGTAAATGGTTTAATAAGAAACAGACAGTGGTGAACTACAAACAAGCTGAGTAGCAATAAATCTATTCCATATAAGAGCGGAGCATCTGCTGGGGTTTCTGCTCTCTTCTGCACTTTAACTACAAATATGGCAAAAGTAGCTTCATAATGTATAAACTAAGCAACAAAACATACAAATGAAGCATCTTGGCTATTGTGTAGTAAAGTCATTTAAAGTTACTATTTATTACATCCATGTATTCCAAAATATTTGAGGTTTTGTCACAACCTCCTGTTGAAATATGTAGAACTACGTATATTTTAGCATATAACTTTAAATTAACTTATTTATCATAGCTAAAATATTGACCGGCAGTGTAATTGGTAATAATACACTCCAAATTCAAAGTTGAAGAGACTATTTAGATATTTTCTGTGGGGTTCTGTGGGGAGGTCATCCCAGACTTCTGCTGGAATAACAACTGTCAAATGCAACAACATAATTATCAACACAATTCATTTTCAAAACATGTAAATAAATAATAAAATAATGTTTCCATGAAGTACTGAATTTTAAATTTCTTTCCAATCAAAGCTAAGATGGAAAAAATGTAATTTAAAGTAACTGTTTGAGTTTTTCAAGTTTCTGCAAATTCACAAACAAACAAAAAGTACAGAAGAAAACAGCAACTCGGCTATCTCACTAACATTACAGTACACAAACCAATCTATAGATGAACGTCTGGTGACGACCTTTTCACATTTAATAGAAGAAATGACCAGTAATTTGTGGGGAAAAAAAACATAATTTGAATATTGACAAGATGAGATTTGAGGACGATTGTTAAAATAGGCTTAAATGAGATTTTGACAGAAACAATGTAGATTGTATTCATTGGAAAATATCTATTCTGATTATTCAAGTTTGGCAGAGACTTACTGATATTACTTGATAGGGAAAATTATCAGCAACTGCAGCAGGAGAAGCAGAGTGGCAGCGAGGGGTAATAAGAAACAAGACAACACGGACTCTTACAAACAAGTTGAGTAGTGAGAAATTTCTTCCATATTCAGATGTAGCACTGTTTTTTTGTTGTTTACCAACTAAACAACAAAGACATACAGTAGAAACTCCTTCGCAACTTTGCAGTAAAGTTTCTGCAAACTCAAATTGTTCAGAAAATTATCTGCAAGTAAGTTACTGACTACTCTAGCCTCTCCACAGAACCCCATTACAAAATAACAGACTAGCTGTAACATTTTGATGTTGTGTTTATGGTACCCTGCTTTAAGTTCATTTCCCAATCTAATCAAGTATAAAATAAATGTTTGTGCATGCCATCATTTTGTTTCTTGCAGATTGTGAGGATGCTGATCGGTTTGCAGCACTGAACAAATTCCCAAAAAGCGACTGAAGAAAAATATGGTGTCAGTACCCAAACCACTGCCTGCTAAAGTTATTTCCTTGTCAGAGTCTCATGTTTTGTCAGACCTGACCTTTGGTCTGCTGGCGGATCCAGTCGGTGAATTTGACCACCTGGGTATAGACACCGGGGCGGTTCTGCCTCGCACAGCCTTCACCCCAGCTGACAATCCCTGCCAAGAACCACCGTCTTCCTCGCTCCAGACACACCAGCGGACCTCCTGAATCCCCCTGAGGAATCAAAAAAACTTGTGAAGGTGATAATATTAAGCTTTCGCATTTTGTTAAAAACAATTCACCGGGTTATTACACTGTTTGAGTTGCTTATGAATGTATTCACTTTGTTCTATTATTGATATTTGACAAATCAATTAAGAGGAAAGGTCACTTTCTGATAAATCATAGTATATTAGACCTTTGACTTGATCAGAAAAACATATAATTCCAATGATCAGTTTCTTGCCAAAACCTCTTAGGACTTTGATGTTTGCTGGGACCTTACTCAAAGACACAATGGACAGGGTTTTAATATCCAGAAAGAGATAACCCTGTACAATCTATGCCATGTAAAGGAGCAGCTTAAAGTAATGCATTTTGTCACTAAACGTAAATAATCAGATTTGTCAGGATCAAGGGTATCTTCTCAGGTCTTTTTATTAAATTCACCAACCTGGCAGGCATCCACACCTCCCTGCAGGTTTCCTGCACACAGCATCCTGGGAGTAACAGCATCGTCATACAGCTTGTTGCAGACTTTTCTATTAATAATTTTCACCGAAGCTTCTTGTAAACGAGACGCCAGTTCACCTTGAAAAAAAGAAAAAAGAACAAAAGTAAGATGTTCGTGATGCCCTGTAACCGTCAACTTAAAGCTCAGTTGCTGAGCAGCTCTTACCATCCTCCATGAGAACGCCCCATCCTGTGACAAAGCAGTTCGTCCCAGTGGTGAAGGCGTGTGAGGCGGCAGGAACACACACAGGCTGCACTAAGTCATTAAAGAAAACTGGAGCGCTGAGCTCAAGAAGGGCGATGTCGTAGTCGGACGTGAACTGGTCGTATTGGGGGTGGAGGAGGATCCGACGGATCAGTCTGGTGGCTGCTCCGTGGTTTCCCCGGGTCATCACACGCATACCGAGGTAAGCCCGCCACGCACGAGCGTCAGAGTATCTGCAGACACAACGAGTGGGAATGCAGCATGTAGACGTGAGGCAGAAAGATGTGGGGGGTTTCTGTTGTCTTTCTCACTTAATGGCATCAGAGTCTTGGAAGCAGTGCGCTGCAGAGATGAGCCAGCGATTGGAGACCAGCGTGGCTCCACAGACGTGGCCGTAGCGCTCCATCTGTAGGCTGACCTGCCAGGGCCACGACCCCAGGACAGCATCAGACCCCCCCACTATTTTAGTCCGCTTTTTAGGTCTGGTGCCACACCCTATCAGAAACAACACAAAAAAAAAAATCAACAAGAACTTCATCTCTACTATGACAAAGCTGAAAAAAGTCCTCAGATCTACCACAGCGCAGTTCATCAGAGCCGTCGAAGCAGTCTTTAACTCCGTCACACTCAGGGTTGACCTTGTTGACACATTTTCCATTGGCACATTTATAGGACAACACGGAGCAACTCTTGAGATCTGAAGAGAATGAGAAAGTTTATTCCTTTAGAAATATGTTCAGTGTCAAACAGCAGCACTGACATAAGTGCTCACATGCTCTGGTGCAGTTCAGTTCATCACTGCGGTCCTTGCAGTCGATCACACCATCACACACAGATGACTTTGGTAAACACACCTTGTTTGGACAAACGTGGTAGCATTTAATTCCTGCAATGCACAAAAAAACAAAAGCAAAACCAGTCAAACAAAACAACAGATGCCTGCTCTCTTTGGTATATTATCACTGTGCCGACTCACCACAGCTGCCTTCCTCACTGCTGTCTGCACAGCTGCTCTGACCAACACATTGGCTGCTCTGAGGTTTGCACTGACCATTCCCACAGAGCACTTCCCCAGGCCTGCAGGATGCTGATTGTTTCACAGTAAGATGCAGAAACAAAAGCCAGACACATTTTCATAAGACTTTACAATGTAAAAATGTGGTTTCCATTGAAATACATGGATAAATTTACAATAATTATCAATAAAACACATATTTTAAGGATGTAAAGCAGCCAAGCTCCACAGAGTTAATATTAGAGCCATCTAAAGGTTGCAGGACTGCAGACATGGAGGACTGGAGTTTGAGACCAAATGTGTGATGCACATAAGACGATATTTTTTCTGTTTAAAGTGTAGTTCTTTTGCAGTGACACTTACAGCATTTGGCTTCATCCCGTCCATCTGAGCAATCCTTCACTCCGTCACAGACCTTCCTCAGAGGGATGCAGCGTCCATCTCCACAGCGAAACTGGCGAGGGCAAGCTTGGAAGAACACCAAGTGAAATTTGAGAAGTGTCTTTTTATTTTTTTTACTTTACTAAGCTGATGAAAATGAAAGAATTATTATTCATAAATAACAAGGTGAAAATATGGTCTTAATATCCTTTTGCTTGTATAAAATGTATTAAAATTTGCCCCCATCTATTACAAATATTATTTGTGGAGTGAAAGGATCCGGCCTGACTTACTGCCCTCTGGAGAAAAAGCTCGGTACAGCAAGTAGAAGCCCTGGTTGGTGAGAGATTCATCAGAGTGGAAGTGGATGGAGAGAGGAGAGGAGTACACTCTCTTTCTGCCGCTCTCTGACAGGGGATTACACAGTCTGGATGTGAACAGTAAGACGTTCATCATTCACAGAAAACATGAAGTACATCAAACACTTTAAAGAGCGTTACAGAACAACACTCCTCAAACATTTCCACATTCTGCGACATTACGGTTATTTAAAAAGTGGTAAATATTTGTGTAGAGGAAGGAAGTTTTCACAGTGTGGTTTAAATTTGTATGCAGAAATCTGAAAAGTGTGAGGTGTATTTTTTAGTTTCCCTGCCAACAGATTGTTCCACCTGAGCTGTTGTGCTCCACAACTCCTCCAGAGTTGCTACAGATACTTTGGTTACTTCTCTGATTCTGTTGCCATGTTTTGGTAACTTTACATTTACAACCTTCTCATTTTCAGGTGACTGATCTGTGTTAAAAACCTGTGTTATTTTTTCACTAATGTCCTCTAATAAAACTCTAAAGTCTTCACGAAGCATTTAATCCCAGTCCTTGCTGGGATTAAATTACACACAGATGGACATTAGTAGAGACTTTTGTGGGAAAGCTGTTGCATTTTATTTAGAGCTATTAGAGTAAAGGGGGCTGAATACAAATGCAAACCACAGGTTCTTAAAAAATCGTGCATTAATATTCTTCCTCTTATGTACTACTATAAAAATGTTTAACAAGTTAACATTTTCAAAGTGCTTGAGCTTCACAACTCACTTAACCCCTGCAATGTCTAGCCAGTCCTTCTCACAGCTGTCAGACGACGGGGAATCTTGAATGTCTAAAGACACGATTGTCATCGAAATCAGATATCCTGGCACAGGCACCTGATAAAGTAAACAGCAAAGTCCAAACATTACAATTCAGAGGTTGGAATGTGTTTGAGCTGCAAGACTAAGGGATGGTTTCCTCCCTCTATGCTTCATTCTAAATCTATTAGTAAATACTGAAACTTTAATGCATTAGCAGTGATGTTCAGCTCACCCGTAGAGTCCATGTGCAGTCTATGTTAGGAGGATAAAAGGAAGGGTAGTAAGGTGAAGAAATGGAGCCATTCCATGAAGAAATTGAGCCTCCACAGCCTGCAAGGGGCGACATTAACATGAGGAAGTTCGTCAAATTAACAGCAACATCAAGTCAAATACTATTCTACAAGTGGGAATTAAATAATTGATAAGGTAGCCCTGAAACATCAGGTGAAGTGGTCTTGTTTTGAGAAAAGCCCCCCTACCTGCTTTTGGGATGGCTTGAAAGTAAGCTTTGAAGATGGCTCCATCTTTCTGCCTGCTGAAGGAGAAGGTGACCAACATCACATTCCCAGAGGAGGTCAGCTTCATGACCGGAGATGAGCCTGAAACTGGCAGCCCGCACCATCTGAAACAGTTTAATATTTAACCGTGATGGTTTCAAGAATGATACATTCTGAAAACACACATCCAGGTTCACAGAAAGCTCCAAACCTGGCAATGATCTTGTTCTGCAAAGGGAGCAGGAAGTCATAGGCAGAGAGCTTGTGGGCTGCGCAGCTTCCAGGCGTGGCGCCCTGAAGCGTCAGGACAACCAGACGCACAACGTGACCCGAGGGCACGCGCAGACGCCACTGGTAGTATGGTTTCTTGGGACTCACAAGACTCAGAGTTCGGTTGTTCCCATATTTAGCGTAGAGATCAAAAGATATTGCTAGAAAGTGACAGAAGAATGAAATTAACCAGATGAAATCAAACTCGTAAAGTGATGGTAAAAAGGTGTTTAATTGAAAAAAAGACTTAAAAGGATGTAAACACGAGTTCCTGTCATTTTTCTACTCTCCTCACCTTGAAACCCAAGCTGCCATTTTCCTCCCTGTATACTATTTGGGTTTTTCATTTTGTCTATTCTGTCTTCTGAATCAGAATCATCAGAGTCTAAGTCTGCAAAGACACACAAAGCAATATAAAACACTCTGTAGCTCGAAAGGTTTTATTACAGCATGCAGCAACGAGCTGTACCCAGCAGGTGGAGCGTGTCGTCCTCCTGCTCCATGTAGTAGTGATGCTCGTTGCGGCTGTACCGCACCACCTTGTTGGTGCCGGGGAGCCTGCGCTGCAGCCTCTCTGGGCTCGAGCTCTGGATTTCCAGGGCCACATTGTGAGGGGCTGAAAATTTACTCCAGTAGAAAACATTGAGCCCCTCCTCTCCTTCACTGTCACACAAAAAGGAAGTCAGAGGGTTGATGTTCTGGATAAGTAGGACGCTTTCATTCTCTCTTGGATTTATTTAGACTCTGCTCACCTGAAGGCAGTAATTCCTGAGCGCAGGTAGTAAGAACTCCACAGGGTAGAGTCATAGAGTTTTGAGAACTGGTTTAGAGAAATACAGAGAAGTGGTCATGCAACTTCTTCACTGTTTGTGTAGCTTCAAGCACAGTCTTCTAAGTATTTTATTAAGATTCAACACAAAGAAGTGTCTACTTGTGAAGTGGAGAGAAAATGACGCATGGTGTTTTGTACTTATTTCAAAAAGTCTCATCCCTTCTTCTATGTGTTCACTGTGTCTCCTTCATAATGGTCTTTCATGTTTTTCACTTTCTGTCTTGTTTTATGTAATTTCACTTACAGTCAAACCAGGATCTTCCACCTGGATTTTATTTAGTGGTATCAGCGCGAAGGGGACTGAACACATTTCCACAGCACCTTTTCAGGTTTTCATTGTAAGGTACTGCAAGTTAAGTTTATTTACAAAGCGCCTTCATAAAAGGGCAATTCAAAGTGCTTCACACTTTAAAAACATAATACAGTAACAAATTATAAAGCAAGCAATAAACATTGAATTGTGTCAAATCCTGTCACAAAAATCCTCAAGCAAATATAATGATCAATGTTCCAGTTATTAATTCCAGTTAGTAATTAATTAAAGGCAGCTCTAAACAGGTGGGTGTTTAGCCTTGATTTAAAGGAACAGTACAAACCCTCTGCAAGTGATTTAGTCTGTTAAAACAATTGAGACATTACCTTGTTTCACAGGAGGTTACATAAATACCAAACTAGGCTGATTCAGAGCTTGGGAATTCCCTTCAATCAACCTGACCTTTTGCTCCAAAAATCAACCCCTGGCCCCCGGATGTTATCTTTGTCCTCCTGTCATCCCACCTTGCCCTACTGCCCTGCCCCGGTTGGTCCATACGCTCTCTGTAGTGTGCTGCACACATAGTGGCCAATTGTCTGAAAGCTTCACAGACAATGTTTTTATTGAAGGACTGCTCTTCCTCTCACTCTCGCTGCCCGGGCCTCGCAGGCCTCACAAATGCCAGGCTTGTCCTCGGCCCCTGAAAGGACCCGGTCCCTCGGGGTGCTGTTGACTCACACACACTATGCACAGCTCCTGTTTCAGCTTTACATTTAACACCACCAGAAAGAGACACAGAGAGAGGCAGAGTGAGGCAGAAGAGGGAAGAGCACAAAAAAACAGACATGGGAGGATGGAGAAGATAAGGAGGAGACACACAAGCAAGAATGTGAGGAGAGGAAGAAACCAGCAGGGTTTTTGAAAGTGACATTAAAACAGTGGTGCTGTGTTGTAATGAAGCATATTAAAAGAAGAACCACATGTCATTCAGAGGGAATGCAATAACAGACTAGCTCAGCATTTCTACTTACATAATGGTCCAAAGCCTGAGCCTGCAGGCGGAACTGAGGGGACGTGGGGTCGGTCAGCTCTAATGAGAAGGTCAGGTTTGGGAACTCTACGCTGCTGCCCAGGAAGAACACCGAGCAAAGCGGAGCTGGAGAGACAGGAGTGCTGGAGATATGAGACTGACGTGGAGTGAGATTAAAAATAAATACAGTTCAAGGTGCAGGAGAGGTCTGATTAAAATCTAAACTCACATGTTAAATAGTTGAGAGTCAGTGTGATGGCAGCAGTGAAAGGTAGAAATGGTAGGAGGCCTAACACAAGCCTCCGCCAGGAACAGCACGATGACGCTGCCTGGCTCTCCGTCTTCTGTCCCACCGGACCTTCAGTCTTTGGCAAGGAGGGGTCAAGTGAGCCGGTGGACTTCTTTAACTCTCCATCTCTCTTTTAGGGCAAAAGATATGATAGAAAGGACATCTTACAAAATAGACAGTACAGCATCCATAAAATTCTGGTTCCAGGGTTTGTCAACACTGGTCCTCAGGGTAGACCTAATTCAAATGATTACATGCCACCAAGAACTGCAGAAGCCTGTCAGTCCACCATCCATTTAAGCCACAATTATAGCATAAAGCAAACACATAAAACATGCAGAACCACTGCTATGGACAACAAAAAGAAACAGCACAGCTCATTTAAAAAAAAAAAAAAACTGGTCAGATTCCAACTCTCAACAAACAGTTTACAAATTAACAGACTTGCCAAGAAAAGCTAGAAGTATCCCTTCTAGCTTTCTACATTCACCTGAAGATGTTGAGGGATCAAGTCTAGTGCCACTCAAACATCACAGTGAGGAGGTGAAATGGCATTCACTATGTTGACACCTGATGTAGTGCATTAAATACTAGGTCTCGTTTGCATGCCGATGATACTGTGAGCTTCATATTTTTTCAAAATTGGAACAGTGACCCTATGTTTTGTCTTTCCTGACTTCAGCTCTTACTTTGTTTTTGAGGCAACATTTCATCCAGTTACTAAGCATGACGCTGGAAGCCCGACTATTACTACACTCAGATAATTGAACAGAAATATTTCAAACTTGTTTTAAGAAAATATTAGGGTCTTTTCTTATGTTTTCCCAGTTTTAGAAAAACATCCAAACAGTTTGACATGTTGGGAAGAAAATGGGAACCTTAAATTTCTCCAGAAGTTGTCAGTTGTCGTGCAACAACAACTACTATTCTCACCTATTCTGACCTTCACTCTTGTAATCAATTTACAATTTTGCTAATATTTACAGTGCACTCCAGTTTTAATATCTATTAATGTTGCTTCTTATCTACGTTTGAGCATAGCAGGAGAGTGGTGAATAAAAAGAAACCTCAAAATCAATGAGGACTAGATTTTATTACCGTACAGGGAGTGATTTACTGACAGCAATGATGTTGATCTCTACACTAATGATTTCCTAAAACATTTAAGAGTTGGCAATATTCTCTGGGGGAAGGTGAATGGTTCTGCTTTCCCACGGCCTGCAATGTCAGCACTCAGTCCAAGTGTCACAGGCAGAGACCCCTGTGGATTTCACAATTAAATGCAGTTCAATTAGTTTGACGGGTTGTAAATATGATTCCTGTTCCAACGCAATGTTAAATGTCAACAGCAGGCAGTGACAGAATGAGAATAATGGAAAACATCCAGAGTACAAAATGTCTTTGGAAGTTTTTTATCTGCAGAGAAAAGTTCTTAGTGATGACTTACCTGTGTAGCTGGACAGCCAGAGTGTCCGTGTGCGGAGACACAGAACACCTCACAAGTTTTGCTTTGAGGCAGAGTCCACATAGCACAGCTCAGTTTAGCTCCAGAGAGGTGACTCGCAACAATACCTTGGACTTAGAAACGATGGAGAGAGGGAGGGAAAAAGAGGAAATCCCCACTGTTGCTTCCTCTGACCAAAAAAAAGGAGCAAAAAGAAGGAGCAGAAATCTGAGCTGAGGAGCTCAGACACGCAGGTGCATTCAGCGCCTCCCGTTTACCTGAACAGGGCGGTAGGTGTCACACGGAGACCCAGAATGCAGTGCGAGGGACAATGGGGCCACTATGAAAGGCTACTATCCGAGCAACCATCCGTTGGACAGATATTGTGGGCAAACTTGCTCTCTGTGTATGCAAAGGTCTCAGATCAGAGGGACAAAAGAGAGCTTGAGGAGAGCGTGTGGGAGATATTACAATCGGAGCCCATGGACGCTCCACAGGCTGCATCCAACCCTCCAACTAACAGAAGGAACACACAACAAACGAAGCATCATACACAGGGAGTGTGTTATATTTATATTTTTTTATTAATGAATGAGCAGGATACATGGGTTTGATTGTGTCAGCTGATATGGCTGTAGATCCAGGAAGTGAACTTGGTGACCCTGGTGTAGACCCCAGGCAGGTTTGGTCTGCCACAGCCAGACCCCCAGCTCACAATCCCTATGAGGAACCAGCGACCCCCATCTGAGGCCTGGCAGGACAAAGGACCTCCTGAATCCCCCTGGGAAACAAGAAAAGACTCTTCAAAAATCTACAAGATGAATAATGAACAGGTTCAATGGAGTCACAGGTGATGAAATGCCAACTTACCCTGCAGGCGTCCCTCTCTCCGGAGGGGAGGCCGGCGCACAGCATTCGTGGGGTGATTGGGCCGTAGCTCTTTTTGCACTCGGTCTGACTCATTACCGACACCTCTGCCTTTTGGAGCACAGAGGGCAGCACCTTATCTGAGAAAAGAGGGATTGGACGTCTAGTTAAACTCTGCAGGATTTATTTACAGTTTACAGTTGTAAGAAAAAGTTTTAAGACTCGCAGAAATCTTGCTGTTTGATCAGCATTACAGTTTGTCAAATGTCAAAAGTAAAATTTTTGAAAATAAAGCATAATTTAAACAAACCCCACATTTGAAAGGTATTTTGATGTCATCTACTAAATCTTTTCATTGTTAGATTGGTTTAAGTAGAAGCAGGAAACAGAATAGCTTAATTAACAGAAAGAGCAGCTTCAAATTCTATTTGTTTAGTCAACTGTGGCTTCAGCATCAATTATTTTTCACATCATCAAAACCTTCAAGGAGAGAGTCTCAGCTGCTGTGAATAAGTTTCAGGCTGCCAAATAAAGTCCAACAAGTATCCTAAAGAGGACTCAATCAAAAAGAGACTGGGAAGCCACCAGTATAGAGCTTGATCAGGAAAGGCAGCAGCCAGGTGTTTGGGTTTCTACATGCACAGTGAGGTGGATTTCTGGTCACTCTGGTGTTAAAAAGAACTGCACAGAAGACACTTGTCTCCAAAAAATAAAAATAAATTAAATGAAGTACCATGATTGGACCATACAGGACTTGTAAAGCTATTTTCTATGATTTAGCCCCATTCAAATAGTTTTCTGAAGGATGTGAGAAAGAAACAGTTAAAGCCATGATGAGTCCTGTATTAATTGGGTATTAAATAATGTTTTTACCAGCATGATGGAGGACCATGTGAGAAGGTAAGCATGATTATTATGTAATTGTAATTTGGATTAATAATCAAGAAGCTCCCTGAATTCCTTATCTAACTGAGAACCCTTATAAAATTAGCCCATCTCTTTATTTCTGCCAGTCTCAAAACTTTTGGCTGAAAAGGAAGTGTTTTTTTGAGATGAGGCAGATCTCATCTCAAACATACATTAAAAAAAGGAGATTTTTCCATCCATAGTAGAAAACATTTCCTCTGATTGACGCATTCATGCAAGGAGAACCTATCTGCAAACTGGCTTTAACTAAAAGATGAATTTTTGTGTGTTTTCCCTAAATACATTCTTTTTTTTTTCAGTCTTTTGGTATGTTGGTTCAGAAAGCTCTTGCATTTTATCAGTGTTACTTACACTTTTTAGAGACACTGTTTAGGTCATTTGATCATAAAAAATATTTGAGTGTAAAAATGCCAAAATGACATCAATTACTATCAATAATGATTTGTTGGCACTAACAAAGTCATGTCACTAACCTTCCTCAGATCGGTATCCCCACCCGGTCACCAAACAGCGATGTGTGTCTGTGACGGTGTGGGATGAGGGGGGCAGGCACACAGGCTGCACCAGCGGCCAGAGGGAGGGAGGCCAGGGGCTCTTCAGCTGCAGAAGGGCGATGTCATAGTCAAAAGTATACGCATTGTAGTACTCATGCACCACGATTCTCTGGATCTCTGCAACGTGTTTGGCACTGCCCTGCGTCAGCATGCCGAGGTGAGCACTCCAGTGGCGAGGGTCAGAGAGGCTGCAGGGACACAGGCCAGGGTCACTTCACAAGCTCTGGAGAGGCCACTTTATATGCAAAGACACATGAGAAAACAGTTTTGCTTCATCAGCGATGAGGGGGGCTGACCTTTCTTTTCTGAAACAGTGGGCCGCTGAGACGAGCCAATCAGAAGAAAGAACAGAAGCGCCACAGTACAAGCTGCCTGCAAAGTGGAGGCCGACCTGCCAAGGCCACTCCCCCTCGTGTGAGTTAACCCCGCCCACAATCCGATCGAGGCCCGATGAGCCCACCTTCCTCTGTGGGGATGAGAGACCACAGGCTGGGAGGGACAGACGGATGGGTTTAGCTTTTTACTCAAGTCTGTGTCACAGACATGAGTGTTTTCGGTAAAATAAATCATAAGCATGTTTACAAAATCCTACCAGAAGTATTCATACTGATTTGTACTTTCTTTAGTTTTCCAAACTCTGGTGTCCATTACGCAGATTTAATGTGACGTGTATGGTCAGAATAACACTGAATTTGAATAAAAAGATATATATTTTTTTAACTTTGTGATGGCTTCATTTGCATTTAGGCTCCTTAAGTAGAAGCACCTTGTGTTGCAATTATAGCTACAAGTCTTTTTGGTACCTGTCTCTACCAGTCTTCCTCATCCACTGACATTTTTGCTGATTCTTCTTTGACAAACAGCAGAATCTCAGTCATAAGAACAAAAAGGGTCGTTCTCCAATTGGAAGGTGAGTTACAGTCAAAATCTCATGCTTTTTGCAGCATCTAACAGGTTTTCTTCAAGTATTGTTCTGTAGTTTTACCAGTCTTGCCATCAAACAGTTTCCCTGCTTTAGAAAAGCTTTGCCACAGCATGATGTTTATTTACTACCATTCTCCATGTCATCAAATGTTTTCAGGTTGAGTCAGTTCCATTTCACAATTGTGGGCTGCTTTTTGCGGCCAAAATAAAATACGCCAAAGTTTGTGGTGGTGGGGAACAGAATGAGAAAAGCTCAGCAGGTTTGAATGTTTTTGCAATCTGCTGTGTCGGTGATGTACCACCAACATGTTGATAGGTTGAATACTTTGTAACAGTGCATCCTTATTTACAAGAATAATGTTCTCACCACAGTCATCCTCGTCACTGTTGTCCCGACAGTCGGGGATGTCATCACACTTTGCATTTTTCTTCAGGATGCAGGATCCGCTCCTGCACTGGTATCTGATAGCAGAGCAGCTCGTTTCTGAAATTTCACAGTCTGAGAGGTCAAAGGTCTACAGAACATAAAGGCACCGTGGCTTCTTTTCAAAAAACAATGGAGAACACTCACCCTGTGTGCAGTTTATTTCATCTACTCCATCAGAGCAGTCCATCTCTCCATTACATACAAACAAAGGATGTGGAGGGCTTTTAGTGCTGCAGGTTATTGTGGGTCTTGCTGTGAAGAAATGCGCCATTTTTCTTACAGTTAATTCAAGCAGATACAAATTGTTTTGTAAGACTGTTGCAACCCAGTATTAAACTACTCCACACTTGCTAAAAATGTCCCATTTCTTTCCCCGTAGCCTATAAACGACTTACAGCAGAAGACCTCATCGCTCTCATCCTGGCAATCATCCAGGCCATCGCAGAGACGACTCTTCTCCACACAGAGTCCAGTGGTGCACAAGAACTGGCCCTCTTGACACGCTGGTGGACACATAGATATATGCACATATTTGGTTAGTCGCTAAATACTCAGTGCGTGTTCAGGTGTTTATTTTAGTTGTTCCAGTGAATCAGATTTGTGCTTACGCTGGCTGATGTTGTAACTCTGGTATGAAGCCTGGAAAGGTTGAGCAGAGTTAGGCGAGCTGCAGCGAAACTCCATCTGTGGACTGTGGTCGGGGATACGAAACACAGTGTGGTGTCCTACGTACATGCCGCAGAATCTGTGGAGGAGGAAACAGGTTTCCAGAAAACCATCAAGCAAGTTGATCGATGGCCAAATGTTCTCTGAGGTGAAGCTGTAGCCACATACATGACTTCGTTGACCCTCCACCAGCCACTATCGCATCCTTTTATGTCCATAGGTTTCAACGCGTAGTTCTCGAACTGCAGAGCTACTCCTAATTTAGAGTTTGGAGTCTGTAAAAAATAAAAGTGTAGAATTGACGTAATGAAAAAGAAGCAATAAACATGCATATGTTTTCATGTCAATTAATGAGAACGTCTACCTTAAACCTCCAGCTACAGGAACACTGTGGAGGCAGCAAGCTCGGGTAGAATGGGCTGTAGATTCGACCACTGATATCAGCCTCCAACTTGGTCTCAATTTGAGACATACAAACTGAAAAAGACACAGGAGAATGAATATTATTTAAAACTGACTCAAAATCTGTTCCCTCTAGTGAATCCAAGAGACTTTGTATATATTTTGCAAAGGATAATGTGAAAAAAGTGTCAAAATGACCAATTTCATTTAGCTTCACATAAATATACCACTTCCTGTGGCTTACGCAGAAATGGCTTGATGGAGATGCTTAAAAATGATAAAATGGTATAGCACATCCCACAATTATTCACAACTCCGAGAAGGATAAAAAGCCTTAAGATAAATGAACCTTTTACAACAGTGCCATAACTAAACTGGAAATTTTAGAAAAGTCCAACCTGTGATTTAAGTATATTTATTTATTGCGGATTTCAGTCTTTGCCTTTCAGATTCAGTTCATTAGTTTAAGATTCCTGGTAGTTTACTCCATTTTTATTCGGCTCTGAGTTGCAGTCATTAGTTACTATTAGTTAGTTCTCGGTTCAAATGTTTTAGACATTTGTGTATTTGATTTGATCTTTAATTGTCAGACTCAAATGTTAAATTTGATTTGCTTCAAAATATGTTTTTTAAGGATCCCACAGACATTTTACTAGAATCCCAATAAGATATTTTCTGTTATATTTTTCTATATATATTGAACTGCTCACTGTTTAAAACAAGAGAATAAGATGTCATACTTTCCTCAGCAATAGCCTCAAAGTGTCCTTTAAAGCTCTTGCTGCCACTGGTTATCCTGAAGGACAGCAGCATGACATTGGAGGTAGAGATGATGGAGAAGGAGCTGGACACCGGCTCACACAGCCTGCGGCACAAACACATGCCAACACATGAAAAATGTATCTTCAGAACAGATGGCATGGGTTTGTTAACCAAGGAATAGATGAAAAACAAGAAATGTACAGTTGCACAAAGGATGGGACCTGATCTTCATTTCTGAAGAATTACATATCTATGTTTCTTATAAGAACATCAAATGTCTTCTTGAAAATTTTGAAAAAAAAAAAACCTCAATAAAAGTTAAAATATAAGAGAGTGAATATGTTTGGCAAAGGATTCTACCACAAAGGAAGATGAGATTATTTTGAAAAAAAACAAAACATTTACATTAACACATATTGGAGAGCATTGGGCTGTTTTAATCACCAGAAGTAAAATAAATCTTTGTATCCCTTTGCTGCAGCCTCACCTGTGCAGAATGCGCCCTCTCATGGGCAGCAGAGCATCGTACACAGTCAGGGCGTCGTTCACACAATCAGTGGGTTCAATGAAGAACGAGGTGACGGTCAGGCGGATCAGAGACCCGGGCACTGAAGTCAGCTTCACGTGGCAGTTCACACCTCCCCATGATGAGTAGACGTTTAGCGGGACGCTGACTCCGGGGAGGTTGGCGTACAGCTTATCTACGCACTGCGAGTCTGAGAGAGATAGAAATTACATGCAGTACATCTTCAATACATATAACCAGGGTTCTTCCTATACAATTCATTTCTGAACTAGAAACATTTCAAGACTTAAATGTCCAAAGTTTTCAGGCCTTGATTTTAGTTTCAAAAGCATGAATACGGCACCTTTGTGTGGCAGAAGGTCAAGATTACAAAAATAAAAACATCAGATACTGGTTGATGTGCCCAGCTTTAAATGTTACTCGTTATGTTTTTCTGAACAGGTTAGGATAGGTCTATGCAAAACATGTTCAATACATTTTCTGCAAAAAACTCTGTAAATGTCCAAATATTTACATCTGTGCATGTAAATGTACATTGTCCCATTTAAAAAAAAAACCCAAAAAAAACCTGTAAACTTGAACTTGGCAAATCAACAACAAAAGACTTGTCTTTTCCAGCAGTCATTATACATCTTATATAGTGGTAAACCAAACGTGCTGGAGCTCAGCTTGGGTTGCTAGGTGCCTGCTGATTAGCAGTGTTGCATTCGGAAAGTTTTTGAAATGGCTAATTTTCCAGACAAGAAAGAACATTATCTTATGTGTAAAAGCCATGTGGGTTTTTTTTAAAGCTTGGACAAACTTTGAAGCTGTAGACACCCAAAATGTGTCTACAAAATGTGAATTTTGCATGATAGGTCAAGTTGAAGATAAGGAGATTTACGTCTGCAAATGCAGTGATTTTCTTTGATGTAGTTTCATGTAAAATTCCTAAATCAAATTCCATGTTTTCCAGACTGTGTAGGAACCCTACAGATCTGAGGTGTTGCTCCCTACCTGCTGTGTTTGATGAGTAATCTGAACGCTGAACTCCTGCAACAATACAGATCAGATCAGTACCAGTACCAATATCCGGACCATCTTTTAGAGTGAGACTTAGACACACCGTTGATGAGGATGGAGTCCATGTCAACTGGAAGTTCATGGAGGAATCCTACAGAAGACCGGTTCTTCAGGCTGGTGTTGATTGAGTCTCTGAGAATTGCCTCTATGAAATCTTCCCGCATCGCTGTGGTCTTCATCTGGGGGACGATGAACACCATCCAGAAATGCACCAACACTCCGCCCTTGTTGTTGTTACTAGGTGAGAAGACTCAAATATGAGCTCAGACACCTGCAGGACGTTACGGCTCACAATGCTGATGACTGACAGTCCTTCTGTACCTGAGGTCTGAGATGACCACTTGCTTGTAGAGTCTGGCCACTGCGGACGTCCTGTACACAGAGCTCACCTGAGAGACACCTGCAGTTAGCTGGTGTCTCTCAGCACCCTTACATCAGCACTAGCTGTTTAGAGCCACATCGCCACCTACCACATGTTGAATTTTGGTCGCCATAGAGACAAACTCATGGGACTCTGCCTGGCGGTACTCTGGGATGAACTCCACGTTGGCAACACGGAACATCCCAGCAAAATATGCTCCGCTGTAGCTTTCCCTGCGGACTGAGTAAATCAGATTAAAATGTCTGTCTGCAGATGTTTACAAAGCAAAAAGTCACTTCAGCAAAACATATCAAACACCCCAAATTTTAAGTTTTCTGAAGGTCTTTCATGTTGTTTTTTTGTTGCTTATTGTTGCTTTTGTGCTTACATGATAAGCACAAAAGTGGACTTTATTCACTGTTTAGGTGACTTCTGCAGGCAATTAGATTCAACATATGTTACTTAGGGTTATCAGAGTAAAGCTGAAAACGAATACATGCCAAAATTGTCACATTATTTTCCTTCATGTAACAATTACACTTGTATTTCATGGTGGTCTGGTTCAATAAAATACACAGAAGCTTGTGTTTTTAATGTGACAAGATGCAAAAGAGTTAAGGAAGAACAAATACTTCTGCAAGTCGTTGGATGTAAAGGTAGACGTTGTTAGTAAAAACGACTGACGACTCAAGATTTTTGCAGTGCTTTTGTGAATCATTTCACTTACAGATAAAGACCCAGAGCAGCGACCATATGATCACCACCACCACAAACAGCACAGCGGCGGTGAGCGTTGTGATGTGAGGCACGTTCAGCAGGTAGGCCCACAGCCTCTTGAGTCCTTTGGGCTTCCGCCTCGTCTTCCTGTACATCCTGCGCAGCTTCCGGAGGGTGTGGTCCACGGTGGCCACTTCCACGGACACATCTGCAATCTGAAGCCGGGAAAGTGGGGGCGCACAGTCACATCCAATTAATCTGAAACCGCTTCGACTGCAGCAATCCATTGGTATTGACCTTTCAGTGGTCACTCATGTAAGGCCTGATCCTAATTAGAAGACGGTAGATGGAGCTGAAATGACACAATGAGCATAAAAGTGCCTCTTGGTGAGCGTTAGACAAAGATGTTCACATGACTCCGCCCTGAGTTATGGCTTATGAGAGAACACTGTCCAGGTCAGCTGCTGTTGCTCCATCAGCAGTGATGCAGACGTGTGTCGGCTGAAAATGATGCTGGGGAGGGGAAATATCTGAATGCAACACAATCTCCATCAGATGTAACACTCAGCACTCATTCAGTTACCCAATGCAAATGAATTATTCATTCACTGTCATCCCATACGGTGCAGCTGGTACTTAATCCATCACAAGAGTATAGATTCTCACAGCCGAACAAAACAAGTTCAATTATCTAAGATATTTTTATGAAAGCAAGCTGGATTAGCTTCTAACACTGATCAAAATTCTGCTTCATAACTATTACTGTTAAGCATAAAACATAGATTCTGACTAGAAGAGTGTATAATTTGTAAATATTTAGATAAAGGTTTTTTGGAGTACTACAAAATAATAAGTGTTTTAGCTTACTCCACTTCACTTGAACTCTTGTACTTAGCTGAAGTCTATTACAAAGAGAAAAATTAAAGCATAAAACTTACCATGAGTTGGGAAAACTATTATAGAGTGAAGACCCCAATAGACCCTGAATTGTAAAGATACACTTCCTGTCAGATATTAGTTTCCCTGGTTGGGAATAATTGCGTCTCTTTGGGATCATTGTTTTGTCAGATCACTGAAATGTCTGAGTTTAAAAGTTTAAAGTTTGAAACATAAAGAATCAAACCTGAACGGGAAGATGCTGGAACAGTGTCACTGTCTGTCGACAGGCCAGTTTTGCATCAACAGACACTGAAAAGTTGCTGTCCAGGAAAGACGCCTATGCTCCATAATCGACCTTCAAGCTCAGCTGAAATTTGTTGCTGCCCACATTGACAAGTAAAATGTTTTATCCTCAGAAGAGACAAAGATTGAGCTGTTTGGCCACAGTAAGTGTGTTTAAGGCTTTCAAATCTATGCAAACTGAGCAAACAGTCAAGCATGGTGGTGGCAGCATGATGTTGAGGGTCTGTCTTGTTGCCAGCGGTTCTGGTGAACTGCACAAAAATATGAGGGCTACATCCAATATCAAATAAACAGCAGGTGGTTGAAACGTTGACACAAACAGAACAATGAAGCCAAAACAACTGAGTTAATTGAATTATAAATTTTTCATATTGGAAACATGAGCATTTAGCCAGAAACACAGCAGCAGGTTGTTGATGGTTGAGTTGTGAACAGTGTGGGGTTCTTCTGTGACTTACAGAATATGAACACTGATGCAAATATTAGTGGAGGTGTGAGAATAGATCAGAGCAGCAACTTTTAATTCTCACCTTGGGTGGATTGAAGAAAATCCCCAATGAGTTTAAACTTAAATAGTTATTACACTACTTGGGAAAATATCCAAAGGAATAATTAGAAGCTCCAATTCATTATGAAGTTCAGGCCAATGATGAGAGCTGGCAAATCTTTACTGTATCTGAATGTTAAATCATAGATGATCAGCCACAGGATAACAGAGAAATAAAAAGATGCCTAATAATTTAAGAGGGTTTTGCATTTTTATAACTGAAGTCCACAAGCATCATTAAGAACAAATATTTTCTCTTAATGAAACAGGGGTGACATTTCAGGCAGAATCTTTCCTCCTGTCAGCTTAGTGCCACAGTTAACCTTTCTAGCTTAAACTGAAATGAATTAAAATAAAAGTGTTTTCTAACTTACACTCGTGGAGTCCTGGTGTGATCTGTCACCATCGTTCCCTTTTGGCTGCTCCGTCTCCTTCCACTTCGTGCCCATGGCACAGATGTCCCCTCAAGCCATTATCATCCAACACATGATTTTTGTTTCTTCATTGATTTTCTTTTTCTTTATTTTAGGACAAAGAGCCGACTGTGAAACAGTTGGGATCCTCAGCCAACAGGTGTCTGAAACCAGATCTGAGTGACGCTGAGGTGAACTTACCATGGTCCCTCCTCCAGTCCGGTTTGGTGTGGCTAAGGTTTCATCCAACATCACGCTCCCATACGCTGACATCCACCTGCTGTCATCTTTATAAACAATCAGAATGACATCCATTCACATCAGGTGTGTTTGTACATCAATTTTATTTACAATATTACACATTTATATGAATGTGAGGAGTTCATTCATCCTCCTGCGCTCAGATAAAAATAAAACGGCAAAAATAAAACGTCCCCGCCTTTGTGCAACAAACTAAAACCTTGTTTCTGGAAATAAAAGCAGACAAAACATCGTTGTCATAAATTAAAAATATACATCTGTGAGTTGGAACTATTAAAACAACAGGATGGGTGTTTTTTTGAGAAAGCAGCATTTTTTAACAAAAAACAAGAACAAGAGGACAGACAGCTTTAACACTTTTATGATGCCTCTTTACATTTTAGGCACTCAGCAATAAAAACAAACACATTAGGAAAAACAGGCACTAAAACAACACTTGACACAAATGAGACAAAAATAGTGTTCGTTGAGTTTTTGGAGCAAAAAGAACAAACGTCAAAGAGCCTCATTTCTTGAAGAAGGCGCTGCGAGTGATGCTGTACAGCAGGTGGTAAGGCTTTCGTCTGGGAGGCTCAGCCAGAGAAAACACCTGCTGCTGAGGCACGCTGGTGGGAATGGTGATGTGGCGCTGCTGAAGGGGGGGCAGGTTTTGGTGTGGCGGGACAGAGTCGACATAGCCAACGGCTAAGATAAAAAAAAAAAAACATTTAAATAAAAAAATTAAAACCAATTGCTTTTGACGTTTGACGTTAGCTTGTGGAAATCGTTTTTCTTACTATTGATCTTCCCATGTTTTGGTCTTCTGGCATTAGCAATGGCCTGTTTTCTTTGTTCATCGCTGATCTCTATTCCTGCAAACAAAACACACCTTCAGATCCAAACATCTGCTGCGTCGGCCGATGCAGAAGCAACGTTTTGCTGCCTGTGCTGAATAACTCACCCAACTCCTGGTCCTCCTTCACCCTCTGCCTCTCCTTGGCAAAGGCCTCCAGCCACCTCTGCTTGTCCTCCACCTTTCTGCAGCACAGCATGCACATGAACTCCAGGGTGGAGGCGTGCCGCAGCCGCAGGGCATTTCTCAGGGTTAGGCCCAGGTCCGGGTCCCGCCCATCGGCGATGTCCACCACTTCGATCTCGTCCATATCCAGACGTCCTCGGTAGTGCAGCAGGTCTCTGCGCAGGACGTCCTTTTTGCAGTAGACAAGCTGGTGGTCGAACAGAAAGAAGCTGCGCTGCTGCGGCTTACCCTGCCGGACGGCGCGGGTCAGCTCGCCGGAGTGGATCAGCTGCGAGCTGCGCTCCAGCACGTCAGGCCCCTGCAGCGAGTCGAAGCGTTTACACCACAGCCGAACGTATTCTTTACACAAAGTTAAGAGGATATAGCTGAAATGACATCTGAGGTGATCAGTCTGACCTCCCAGTGCAGAATGGCGACCTGCCAGTGAGCGATGGTGTCGATGCTCTCCAGCCGCCGCTTCCTCTCATTGATTAAACTGGCCACCTTCTTCATCGCCTCGTACGCTTCGCTGACACTAGTGTGGTCCCTGCAATGAAAAGAGGAGTAAACATCTACTAAACAGGTGGTGATGTAGGGTAACAGTTTCTCTTTGCAACTGTGTGCTACAGTAAAGTATGCAACCTTAACTCCAAAAACAGAAAATCTTACTGATGACTTTTGTATAGTTTCTAGTGTCATTATCTAAATATACGCGAAATAAGACAAAACTAACTCAAAAATCTTTTCAGCAACTTGCAGGAACTTATTTTAAGTCAATAATTGCTTAATGTTGATAAAAAGTACTAGGTCCACTAGCAGAGTTTGGGAAAAATGTTTCGTTATAAGTGAAAAAAATCTGCCAGTGGAACTAGTACATTTAATCAATATGAAGTAATTATTGACTTAAAACAAGTTTCGAACTCTTGCTGAAAAGGTACTTGTTGTCTTTGTCTTATCTCAAGTATACTTACATGTTTGCACCAGAAACTAGGTAAGATGTGGTTTTGCAGTGTTTTTCTTCGTTTTGGTGTGACTTCATTGAGACAATGCAATGCAAAAGTATTCATAGAGCTTAAACTTATTATTATTATTATTTTTAAAGGTTTTATTGGCTCTAGTGGCCTTTATTTAGTAGTAAGTGGACAGGAATGAGGGAAATGAGGGAGGGGGAAGACATGCCAGGCCGGGATTCGAACCTGGGACAGCTGCGTCGAGGACTAGGGCCTCTGTATGTGGGTGTGCTAAACCACTGCGCCATCAAAGCACCCCAGCTTAAACTTATTTTTTAATGATTCTCATATTAAAATCTCAAACATTTCTGTGATAGAACAACTCAAAGTAGGTCGAAATTGTGAAGTGAAAAGAAAGTGAATGGAGCAGCATCCCCAAACATGCAGCTGTAATAGTTTGGATCAAAGCGTTTTCATGGTACAGAAAGACCGAGTCAAGTCCAGACATAAATTCAGCTCTGGAAATTGACGCTCTCAGACACTCAATCAAATTTTTAAAGCAATGTCTCATTTTCTTTCCACTTCAAAATTCAGTGCTACTTTAAATTGGTCTGCAAATATGTCAACTCAATGCAATCTGCTGGTTTTTAATATTTTTTTTAAAATTTTTAAAATTATATTTTATTTTTTTATATGTGAATTGTTATATAAATAAAGTGAATTGTAATCTCAATGTGAGCAGTGCCAAAACCCTGAATCTCAAAGCCCTGCTTTTCTAATGTCAAGAATTGACCTTCAGTTGTTTCCTGGCTGAATCTGATGAGTTGAAGTTATGCATACTGTCTAATTTCCATATATGCTACCTGTGGTCTTTGGGTGTGTACTTGAGCAGCTCCCCCAGCTGCAGCGGGTATTTGCAGATCTTCTGGACAGGCGTGAGCAAGAAACCAGCAATGGAGATGTCGATCATCTGCTGGAGGAGGCGGCAGGCCTCAAAGAAATGTTTATATTTGCCCATCTTCATGAGACGCTGCAGCTCAGCGCAGGCAGCAGGATGAGTGTTGCAGTACTCAGAGTAGATCGAAAAGCCCTCGCCCTTCAGAGAAGCAGAGAAACAGTCCAGGATGACAAAAAGTGATTGTGTGACATGATCTATTGATATGTGCTTCTCACATGCATGGTCACAACCTGCATGAGGAAGCAGGAGCCGATTTCACTGAGATGCGGTTCTTCCTTATTGTACTTCTTTTCCAGTTCTCTGACAAACTGCCTCTGGAATCTGTAGATGTCTTCTATGTTGCTGAATATCGTCTTCAGCTGCAGCTCTGTGAACATGCTGGAGTTTTTCCGGCACTGACGAATGTAACCCTGAAACACAAACCAGCTCCGCACTTAGACTGACAGAACGCCTTAAAAATGTTTTAGTTCTCATCAACAGGGGGTGCTAGAAAAGTACCACGCTTTTACTGACGGGAATTTACTTTCACAGGTTGTGGCAACCAAACATGATGCTGTAAGAAAGTATGTGTACTCTAAATGTCTTTTTGTTTTTATGTTACACTTTAGATAATCAAACAGATTCAATCTGAGAAAATACAAAATGCACTTTTTAAAATTATTATATCTAAACAAATATCCAAACCGAGCTAATTGTATGTAAAAGGTAAATGACTTTGCCTAATTCAGCCATATTCATGGGATTTGTAGCAAAAATTGCCTGCTTACTGTCATCCCACAAAATCTAAATCGGATGTACTATCCGGACTTTGACTAAGCCAAAACAAAGTCTTCATTTAGCTTATTTTTTTTACTAAATAAAGAGGACTTGTTAGTGTGCTTTAGCTCATTCTCCTGCTGCATAAGCTTAAGATCGCAAAACTGACTGATGTTCTTTTTTCTGAAAGGATGCCATCTTAACAACAGCTCGAACACAGACTTTCAAAATGTTTCCACTTTTGTCTTATCAATCCACAGAATATTGTGGAGAGATCAAGATGTGTAAAGAGATCAAGATGTTTTTTAAGAAAACATGAGATGATGTTTGTGTTCATTTGTAGTAGGAAGCGCTTTTCACTGTGGACCTCCCCCATTGATGCTATTTCTGCTCAGTCTGTGACCTCCTGGATGAGTTGATGCTCTCTTGGACTAATTTTGGTAACAGTCCTGAGAAAGGTGACCATTGCAGCATCTTTTATCTTGTATTGCATTCTCTCTCACTGTGGTTCACTGATGTCCCAAAGTCGTAGAAATAACTTTGAAAACCTTTTCAGACAGATGGCAGCGACATCTGCTCTTGTATTTCTTTGCACCAAGGCACGATGTATTGCATTTTCTAGATCTTTTTAATCTACTTCGTGTTGTCAGGCAGATTGTCAGACCAGCATTCCAAACACTGGTTAATAACACTGTGTTATTAAACTCTTAATGATTTGAATTAAAAACCACAATACCTCACAGATGTCTTTTAAGTGTTTGATGTAGATGCGTTCAGTGTTCATGATTTCCTGAACCACGTTGGTTCTCATCTGCTCCCTGTGCTGATTGCTGGGTTTGTCCCTGGGGGCTGGATCTTCCTGGTCAGCCACGCTCTCCACACTCTCAGTGCTCGAGTCCTCCTGGTTCACACGAACCTGAAACACATCCAACGCAAACTCAACTAAACCTCCTGAGAACCAGAACCAAATAAATCTATTTAAGAGGAAACTTAAGTCAGGATTAGACCTAAAAACAGGAATTATCTCTCATTCATGTTTGTCTCCGCAGGTTTTGAACAATTAAGAGGACTCGTGACTTCTTTATTATGGCAATATCATTGGTTTCGCAACAACAAATTGCACAGGAGACGACTGTCTGCCAATCACAACTTCACCATGGTTACCACAGCCTCACTAATTAAGACCGAGCTGTCAGTCACTTCCCATCGCCACAGAAACCGGCTGGGCCCTCTTATGTTTTAGTCCTTCAGCTGTTTGTTTGGGCCTAAGCCGGGTTGAGAGTCTTTTTTTCATTGCAAACATGTCAAAGGGAACAGGGTCAGAAAGTCCACTTACCCTCACAAAGCTGGACGGGAACCAGGCCTCCCTGTCGCCTCCTCTGCCCCACCACCAGTCCTTGTGGGATGCGTCCAGGAGGCGGATCACATCGCCGGCCTTGAAGGCCAGCTCCTGCTCCTCCATGGTCACATGGTCCCAGAGCGCCTCGGCGTACACGGCATGGCCCGAGATTATCCACTGCGCAGAACACGGGCAGACAGGAACGTACAATTACATGGAGGCTGAGCCTGTGTCTGACATGTAAGATTACCTCTAGACATGTTGAGAGTACGGAGGCCAAACATCTTAGCAACATGTCCAAGGAGTGGAAACAAGACAAGCATAAATTGGTGGTTTTTTTGCGTCACCTCGTTGAGCACGGAGAGCTCCACCCCGGGCTGGAGGTAGGGCGTTCCATCAGCAAGTTCTTCGAAGCTGCTCCCCTCCTCCTCCTCCTCGCTCACGCTGTCATCCAGTGTGGCCGAACACTCAGACACACCAGCTGCAACAAGGATCCAGAGATAATGAGACCACGTGTAGAAAACAAGCAACATATCTATCTCTATCAGCTTTTCTCCTCCAACATACTTGCTGACATTCCTCAGCCCCAGCTTTTTTTTTTTTTTTCCCCACAGCGTAACTTTTTGTTAAATCTTCTCAAAAACAAGCCCAGTTCTCACCGCTGAGCACTCGGTGGAGTCTGCGCCGCCCCACGCGGTCCAGTCCGATCGGGGTGCTCTGGGAGAGAGCGCAGGGTCGGAATCTGGCAGACACTCCTCTGTAAGGGGGCACCTTGTGGGAGGGGATTGGTGGTCGCGACAAAGGCTGCAGTAATAACAAGAGGAAAAGTCCAGGGATTGAGGAAAAGCTAACTTTCTCTGTCTTTCACCAGCTACAGCTACTTTCATAAATCATCACACACATACACATACAGCCTGTGTTAGTATTTCTATAAGGCTGCTCACTTTGGGCTGCTTGTGCATTTGCTCCAGTAATTCTGTGGCTCCTGTATCACTGGATGCTGTGAGAAAGTATTTGCACCTTAACAAAGGACTGAACTGATAGCTGCAAAGAAGAGTGAGCAAATGAATATTACTCTTATTGATTACTGCATAAATGCTTGATGGGATTTGTTTTGAAAACTGCATTTAAAATTGTTTCCAGTTGATCCAGGAACCAAAATTGCAACATTTGTTACATTTTCATCTGGTGCGGTTCTCTTTCACACTCCATCGATCCAAATCCTTTGAAAACCAAATTTGTTCCCCCTCTCACCTGTGGTGGCGCTGCACTAAGAACTGCTGAAGGAAGCAATGTGAAAACCTCTAAAGAAGACTGAATGCAACAAAAATAAAGTGGCGTCAGATTTTAGCAATTGGAGGATTTTTTTTGGTAACAGGCCACAAGCTCTCTCTCTCTCTCTAGCGCTAGACGAGTGGGTTTGTTTTGATTGCCCTGCGCAATAGTCCACTTCCTGCTTTTGGAGCATCCTCCCATTTGTCTGCATTCACATATGCATTTGAACTGCACCAGAGTTCACTTTAATCAAACAGAGATCTATGTTTTTGGGTGGACCAGAGTTCGCTATTTTGGTCCGCATCAGAGTTTGATTACGCATCAACACTACTCTAAACGAACCGGAGTTTCAAGACAAACAAGCCATAGTTTGATTAAAGCAGACTAAACAGGAATGTACACCAACTGTCTCGGACTTCAAAATTCATTTGTTGTGAAGCATTTAAGGGAGGCAAATACTTTTTGACATCACTCTATTCAAATTTATCAGAGCAAAAGATATGTAGAATGCTGATTTTATTGTTAATTACGTCAATTCATTTGGTTTTATTTACATTTTTTGAGTTGAGCAAGAACTACGTCTGAATGCAGTTTCACAACCATATGGAGTTGATAAAACAATCAAGTCGTACTTTGCATTTTCTCAGTCGTCTCTAGACTTTGTGTCTCTTAGAGGATGAAATGCAAAAATAACATGGCACCCTTTCAGATGGCACCCTAGTTTTAAATGACATTGCTTCACTTTCTCACAGCATACTTTGCTGCTTTCTTTCATACAGTGGATCTGAATAGTGTTTATCACTTTCACAAAAATAGTTCCCTACGGTTAAAATAACTTTCCTATCTCTCCCTGATAGATAACGTGTTAAAATAGAATAGAAAGTGTTCAGGGTCATTTTCTCCCAGTTTCTGGGTGTTCTCTTCTGTCCCCTGCTTCCATTTATATCAACAACATTACATCTTATAGTAAAATTGTTGATTCCATTGTCATTTTGATGACAAAGTCCTGTATCTTTCTGCTACTTTTTTCTATTCAACAACTCTAAATCTTTGGGAATTATGTGATTTGAATCAAGAAATGCTCCTTCATATAACAGCAGTTTCTTCAAGCACCAGAAAGATTTACTGAAAGTCTACAGAGTCATTTTAATTGACAATAATAATTGAGAGTGTCAAATATCCGGGCTTCTGGCTTGATGAAAAACTAAACTTTGAAAACCGAGTTGATTCTTTGTTAATGTAGCTGACAGAAACCGGATTTGCTTTAAAATATGTCAAACTTTCCACTGTTAGCAGGAAATGATTGATCTCAGGAATTTTCCACCATGTTCTTGACTAATTTCGTTTTTTGTAAAGCAGCATCCTCCACCCACAAACTTCTCGATTCTCATCACTACACCACTTTAAGAATAATCTGTAATCAAATAAACCACTGTGTTCCACATTTTAAAAACTGGACTTTCTGTAACACGAGAAGCTTTGTATTATTTACATATGAAGTCATTCCACAAAAGCTATCTCTGTTTATCAGACCTACTTTCCTGAATGTTAGTGATCATGGCTCACTTTACAAGTTCAAAAAACATTCACAGAGCAGAGACTTTCTGTTTTTTGTTATCATGCTCCTCACACTTGTTTTTCTGTGTCAGGTTCAAGATGTTATGTTATGATCTTTAGTTGTTATCCTTATGTTTTTGTGCTTCATTTGTCTAATTTGCTGCATTTCATTATTATATTGTATCTCGGTGTAATGCTTGCATACTTATGAATGAAAAATATATTTGGAGCAGAGTAAGCTACGCCCCTCTAGACGCAGATATTTTTATGAGATGTATTACATCTCAAAGCTTTTGGTTCCAACATGCTCAGTGCGACCTGGAATTTAAAAAAGCAGCAAGCAGGATTTAAAGAGATCAAGTCACAAAGTTGCTGATTAGAACAAAAAGATTAAAATCAGCCTTAGCCCGCAATCTTTGCGATTTAGGAGAAAACTATCATTCATGTAAAAAATGTAAACAGTGCAAAAGAACATGACTAAATCCAGTGTGTTTGGTTTCTGCTTTGAAAACATGGCTTCCCTAAGAGAGGGGATTCTGAATGAGTTATTGCTTTGTCTAAATATTTTAATCGCTGGAAAGTAGCCAACAGAAATAAAACATATATAAATGTAATATTGTATCAAAAATGCCTTCAAAATGAAGCCCAGTGTTGCTTAATGAACTGTATTTTATATTATCAACTAGATCAGAGCATGATTTAATCATTTTAATCTTTTGGATAGAGAATTTAATCCCAAATGTGCAACAAGAAATCCTTTTGCTGGGGACAAGTTGTGAAAGCTTACAGAAGGAAGGCGATCCTCCTTTAGCTCAGTATCTGCAGCAAACATATCCACGGCCCCGATCACCGAGACGGGCCGATGTCTCTGAAGCTCCCCGTCAAGGCTACAGTTGTCAGGGTTGCTGCTGTTCCCATTAGAGCTGCAATTGTCCTGCAGCTGCGCATCGGATGTCCTTTCCTCGTAGTTTGGCTCTGTTACTTCCTCAGGGATGCAGTGCTTCCTGGAAATGAGCTGAGCGTAGTCGGAGATTGGCCGAGGTCTGGGCCGCCCGCTCCTCTGTCTGGGCTTGACAGAGGTGGTTTCTATGGAAGCTGTTGCTCCGTCTGTGGGAGGTGTGGGCGATGCGGGTGTGTTGGAGAGGCATGCTGGGGTGTCAGGGGGTGGACTGCTGGCTGCTTGAGGGACTTTATCTGTTTGGAGAAGTGACTCTTGTTCTTGAAGGTGGGATTTCACCTGAAAAGGAAAAAAAAAAAAAAAATCTTAAAACAAAACAAGGACCAAGAAGCAGCATCTGTCCTCAATAATTTTTGAATTGGGCTTTACCAAATCACAATTTGTTTTCAGTAAAATTATGGTAACTTTAAATAAAAGTGTAACTCTAACTCTTACATAACAGATTTTAAGGCAAGGACAATTTCAAGTTAAACAAGTTTACTGCAAATTTTCTTTTGAGAGAGATATTTTTTGTTTTTCTTTGTGAAAATGTAACTTAATGATCAGTTTCAGTTTATCCTAAATATGTTTTTTTTCCACTTTTTATCAACTATCCCACACACAGTGTCTCCAGTGTTACATTACATCTGTCACAACTGAATTACATTTTCAAAAAAATACATACCCAGCATTCATGTTGATTTTACAAGGAGAAATCAGATCCTGCAGTAATCTGTAATCTGTTTTGATGAGCTAATCCAGTAATCTGTTTTGAAGAGCTTATTATCTTAGATTCAGATAATAAGACCGTTATTGTGAAGATTTGAATGAAGTTGTGTCTGTACCAAACAGATAAATACTGAAAAGCCTCAAGTAAAAAAAAAACTTGTATTATGATTCAGTCAGTAATATTCTTAGCAGACCTTGGGGTGCAATGCTGGAAATCGACAAAACATGAAACGCTGGTAGCGACGTAAAGAGACAAACTAAACCGTAGAAAGTCCAAACCATACAACTTAAAGTTTACATGCTTGGCCTTAGCTGAGAACAAATAAAAAGAAACTTATCTTTCCTTCTGCATTAGCAAGGGGAGAAACATTTTCAAACAGCCACTAAAAATAGAGCTAGATTTAAAATTAGTACCAGCTTAATTTCACTGCCTTCTGCTTTTGTTTGTGGCTGCATTTGACAATCAAATGTCTTCTAGTAGCACCAGAACTCGTCGATTTAATTTAAAACTTTATTATTAATCAACATATTTCCACAAAACTGTTTCCTCTCAACTACGCTAAAGCTCTATTATGTAACTTCAGGACAAGGAGGGAATTAAAATGAGAAAGAGCACCGGACTGCAAAACATAGAATGAGATCATTAACAAGAACTCCTCCAATATATTGACCAGTCGTACTTTGAATTTGGACAGATTTGGTTCACATTACCTGGAAACCTGGAACATTAGTTAATCAGAAACATGAAGCTGCTTATGGCAAAACAAAGTAACTAAAAACTTTACTGGATCTCGAAGCAGAACAAGGATTTCATTCAATGACCTTTATAACATTTTTAAAGTGAATTATTTGTTGGTAAGTCCCACCTCAAACTCCTTTTCAGTTTAAAACACAAATCTCTACTAATATGCTCATTTAACTTTCATTATATGAGATTTCTCAGCAGGTAAAACGACAATGCTTCCAGTAAAACTGAACCTCACCTCTGGCTTTTCCCGGTCTGGGTCCTTGCCTCGGCATATACACTGGAATGGCACACATAGTACCAGCACCATTGCCAAACTGGGTAACCGGTGCTCCTCAAGGCCAAATCCCTAAATTCCTTTCAGAAGTCCCTTGATATCTAAAGAACACGATGGATTGGATAGATTTCCAATCCATGGTTAAAGACAAAATCCCAGCCTCAGAGCATTGTTCTACTAAACTCCTGCATTTATCGGCCTGCTTACTTGGGGGAGTTGTCAGCTGTCAAAGGCCTCGCGTTCATGTTGTTGTACTTTGATCTGGAGCAACAACTAACGGAAAGGCTGTGCTCAGTCATAGCCTCCAACCCTCCCACTAAAACAGAACCACAAAGAGATTTTTTTTTTGCGCAACGGCCACTAATCATAAACAAAGCCTAATCATTAACTCCCCCTGCTCCCTCACAGCGCCTGGCAGCACCAAGGGCCCAACGTCAGCATGTGACTCTGCTGCAGGAATCAAACAAGTCTGACAGGAACAGGAGGGTCAGCCCATGTTGTGCCCTCGCTCCTATTTATCTGACATGAATAAGGACTTTGGCCTTTTTCCTTTTTAAGTGTACGTGCGATAAACCCAGAAGTATTACTTCATCATGAGAACATATCAAAGATCACTTCACACTTAGATGAGTGAGATTTCTTTACTTAAAGGTCACAGCCATTCTGCTGAAAAAGGTTATAAATGATCAGAATATACTATAATGTCAAACAAAAGCAGATTTTAATTATTTCCTCTTCTTTGAAATGTAAGCACGCTATTTATTGATTTGTGATGATTACGATCCTACTTAAGAAAGAGTGTTTACATTTAGTTGATTATAAGCAGAATAACAAATCAATTTAGAGTTAATGTAAAATATACATTATTTTAGCTTTGGGGTTAAACAAACATTTATGGGTTATGATGACAATGTGTCAAAAACAAATGTCCTTTCTGTTTTACAAATCCATATATGTATTTTTTTCCTATTATAAAATGAATAAGGGCAGGTTTTCATAGAGTACCTCTGGAAAATATACAGAGAATTTTGAGGAAAGTGATTAATTTCATACAATTTGGGACAAGGCTGTAAGTAAGAAGCTGTGAATACTTTCCGGATGCACTGTAAATCTAAATATTACTTCAGAAGCTAAGAAATATAACAGAGTGGATTAAGGTTTGAAGTGAGCTCCTTCAAAAATCAGTCAGAGACCTGTTGTATTCCACAATCTGGAATGAAAATATGTATAATGGGATGATCTTCTGGGACGAGATCTTGCAATACTAAAATGAGAAAATATTTAAAATTGAGGGAGTGGAAGTTGTTGCATAAAATGCCTCCTTGGGAGAGTCTCCTTCTACCCCACAAAACCAGACCACACAACAGAAATAGAGTCTCCACTCAACAACTCATTAAAAAAAAAAAAAGAAATTCTTACTAATTTTTAAGTTTTAATTACCCTTTTGAACCACTGTTTTTCAGGAGGGAATAATCCTACAAAACAATAACTTCAATACATTTCTAAAACAAAAAGAAACATATTTTCTTATACAAATAGGCTCAAATCTATACATGAATCATCAATTAACTTTACTTTAAAATCTTCTTGCATATCTGGCTGGATATCTGACCGCACAACTGATAAAAAAGCTCAATTTTCTGCTATGAACCCAGCTTTTAAGAATGGAAATACATTTTCAATACAGATGAGAAGTTAAATGTTAGCAGAATTTCTCCATTGCACAATCAGCTTAAATCTGTGTTTGAGATCAACGTCCAGGAGGAACACCCAGCTCTGTCCACACCCTAAAAATATACGCTGTGATGAAGGAACGCTTAAAAGAAAAATCACTGCTGAAGCCCATCGTAACCTGGCGTGGAGTTACATAAAGATTGACTAAGAGGATGTCATGTTAGAAAGTAGCGTCTGCTCCAGATGCACCACTTTGAAGATAAATTGAAGTGCTATCTGCCTCCTCTCATTTGGTGGAATAAACATTAAATGTGGCAGCCTTTTGAATTCCCAAAACTTGAATGATCTCCAGGCACTCTAAGAAAGCATGGCCTTCCTTACACATCGACCAGCCAATTCAACACAAAACAAAAGGGACATTCTCTTCTATAGAGGAATTCAAAGAATTGTAATGATATTAAAAAAACAAACACAGATGAAAAAAAGTTTTTCCATACTGCAAAAATCACAAAATTCTACCAAGCGTTTTTGGCCTAGTTCTTGTGCAGATATCTTAGTGAACTTGAAATAAGACAAAACTAACTTACAATATTAAGGAGTTATTGACTGAAAACAAGCTCCCATATCTTATTGAACTGATTCTGATTGTAGTGTAACATTAGGATCACTGTACCATAAGATAAAAGCTTAAAATCAATTGTTTTTTTTTCTTTTTTTTGGAGCTGGAAGTTTTGCTGTAACCCCATCAGGAGTGAAAAACTCAGTCAACGAACAAGTTTTTATCATAAAGACAAGTTTTCTGGAGCCAGGGAGAGATAAAAGTGGAGCCAGGAAGTTAAATTTATTTCATATCACATTCTTCACATGGGACGATTTATAAGTTTGCAGCCTTACCTCATTTGGTATCGAGGCAAAGTCAGGTTGTTGTTGCGATGCCTCTCTCTCGCTGAGTGGGGGTGAAACACATTCGACCATCTGTTTAGCATTACTGGTAGTTGAAGCAGGCACCAGCTCATGCTGAGCAGCGATATCAGCTGAAATCTGCTCTGGTGAATCTCTGGGCCCTGAGGAAAATGGGTCGGCAATACTCCGATGCGACTGCAGGTCTGCGTTGTCTTCAGGCTGAGAATGAATGAGAGGAGTGCATCTGACAGAGCTGACCTCAGCAGTGACGGCTGTGGGCCGGCGCTGTCGCTCGCTGCTCTGCAGGCAAGGCAAACGGCGAGAGTAGTCGTCGTGGAGACGGCTCAAGGGGGACATGGAAGATGGAGACGTGGGACTTGGGGACGGACTTTGCTTTCGTCGGCCGGTTAGATCAGTCATGCTGCCGATTAGCTTGACCATTGGCCCCTTGTTCCTCGTTGGGCTCCTCCTGTCTCGGAGGTCCACTGAGGAAGTGCTGGCAGTCCTTTGAATGCTTGGGGTCCCATTTGACAATGTGATTATCTGAGGGTCTGCCTGTGGGGACGGAGGACCTGGACAATGGCTTTTACGTCTAAATATTTGCAGGTTTTCTGCACTTTTGCTGAATCTGCTCAGAACATTCACATTAATGTTCTCCTTCTGGGTCTCTGTCTGGACGTCCACCTTTGATGTGCGATTTGGTATTTGCGTGCTGCTCATAGTGTCTTTTTTGTCACTTCCTATACTTCTTCCATTGTTTGTATCAAGTAATGTGATTCTTCCTGCTCCATATGCTTTCCTCATACTCCTGGAAAACCGGGAATTGCGTGTGAGACCACTTTCAGCTTCCTCATCATCATAGTCCTCAATATCTGAGCCGTACTGCTCAAACATTGCTGATTTTTGGTCAGCTACACTTCCATTTGATACAAGATTTCCTTCTGAGGTCGTTATATGATGAGCAGCATCACCTGGCTCGCCTTCTGAGCTGCTCCCAGCTGATCCATTTGGCATTTTCACATCCGCCAACGGCGCATTCTGTCCAAGGGTGCTAGTTGCCGCCCCTTTACTCTGAATTCCTTGCAGTACAGACGATCGTAGCTTTTTGAAGGAGTCCACCATACCAAGCCCTGAAAACCCGATCCATGGCTGAGGGCCACCGTTGCTGTCATTGCTTGGACAGTCAGCAGCAGGACTGCTAGGAGGGATGACACCCTTCCTGGAGTTTGAAAACAGCCTCATGATTCTTGAGTTATGAGGCCTTCCTTCAGCTTGACCTATCACAGGGTTGGACCAGGCAGAGGGTTTGATGCCGTTTATTCTGCTCTCATCGGAGACCGGAGCAGCACCCACCGGCTGTACCTGGGCACCGCACCCAGACAGCAGATAGGGGACAGAGCTCCTGTCAGCGACGACCTGTGACGGATAAACGTCACTCAGAGGTCTGCTCCGGATCAGGGGATCGGGGTTTGGGCGGTGCAGACACTGGAGAGGGTCTTCACTTCGGGACAAGACCTTGTCCTTCTGTTCTGCCTACAAAACAAACAAAAGTTATCAACTGAGGGACACTGGAAAATGAAAAAACACCAATTGTGTTTACATGCCAACTAAAATCACATCAGAAAAACTTGTTTAGCATAAACTGATCCTTAAACTTGGACATTTTCATACCCAAAGAGCTTGATAGATTTTGATCAAATTAACCCATAGTCTAGATGTAGTACATTATCGTAATCAGAATATTACACTTTAGAATGTCCTTATATAAAGCTGCATTGGACTCCTTTTAGAGGAAAGAACATTATTTGGAGCACTTTCTTCTGTAACTCTTCTTCCGTAAGGTTCAGTGGTGAATGTTTTTTAAATGCCAAGCAACTGTTAACCGCCAGTGTTTGGGGTAAAAAAAGAAACATTTTAAAGGGTCCAATCTCTGAAGTCTCTTTTACTGCCTAACTTTAGACTCCCTTTTATGCTTTGCCTAAAAAGCTATGCAACACTGTTTCCCTTTGGTTGATTAGGGCACACTGACATGATCCGATAGGAAGTGTGAGCCCAGCTGCAAGAAAAGGTGTTCCTCACAGCAGAGCAATAAAAAGGGAAGAAAGCCTTCATCAAACAACAACGCTGAACCCAACCGTGTTAATGAGGGCCCAAGGAAATGAGAAAATACTGCAAAGGAAATGTTCATGGCTACAAATTACTCCAGCAATTATTCAATTTCAACATTCTCTAGCAATACGATGCATATAAACAGCACTACTGCAGAAAGTGTGAGCAGTCCTGCTAACACCTTTATTTGCTTACCATCATGCACTCTGCATCACATCCCAAGTTCTTTATTTTTGAGTAAATCTCTGCCTTTTCTTCCCTGCTCTCAGTTCTCTTTTAAAATCACTGTTAGGTCATTAAACTCCTAGTTGGCCTTCAGTGAATTAATACTTACAGAGAGAGCTCAGTCTACCGCCAGTGTGTAGTGTGACATGTCTTGTTTATTTTGTTCATTTTTAGCTTATTTGTCTTAGACTTGTTTTATTTTATTTGTTTATTATTTTTAAGAAATAATAAATGTGACATTTCTCCCAATACTCTTTACTTGCTGTTGGTTTCTATGTATTTACGTTTTCAGATACATAAATTGCTGACCTGTGACTTGTGATTTTTTTACTCTCCAGGCATGTGACAATACTGACTGCATCAGTCAGTACAGTTTGACTGATGTAGTTTACATGCAGAAATAATATTGTAAATCTAAAACATCAAAAATAATGTATTAATTTATTCTCCTGCATTAAAGAGTACTAATGCTAAAAACTCCATGGAAATGTTTGAGTCAGGCTTCAGATAAAATACACATTTACTGATAAGTAATTATCCATGTTCGATATTACACTCATCTAAAGTGGCTGGTAAACATCGTTTAACAATTGTGTTCAACAATTGTTACAATTGCTAGCTGCATGCAAAAAATAAATAAATTACTGAAATAACATCACCCTAACTGCAGCATAAAAATTTGTCTAGAATATTCCTCGTTTGTCACGGATGAGTAGAGATGAGGAGAAACAGAGAGACAGAGGGGTGAGTGTCCCACAGTGTGGACAGGCTCCAGAAGTGAAAGCCATTTTACTAAGAACACAACATGGATTTGTCCTTGGTGCTGCATTTCAATGTCCCAGGAGAGCAGAGGCCCAGGCTGGGGGGTAGCACAGCTTTACATGTGTCTGATTCAGGGCAGTGGCTAATGCTGCTGAGGCTTTGAAGTGCAGCGTGACTAAGCAATGAAAACTGCTAATCCATTGTGATTAATGCAATAAATTGCCCATTTTTTTGCTCCAGATTTCACAGAAGATTAGGTAAAGGTGAGAGGAAAGGGTGAATGGTCCTCAAAACTAAATTTTCCAAAAAGTTTTCATACATTTCTTCACTTTTTGTGTCAACACCATGGTTTGTGTTTCCTACACAGTGTTCGACTATTTAAAGCTTTTTCTAATGAAATAGCAGGGTGTGTTACTAGTGAGAGATTAATGAACCCAATGGGCATTACTATGAGTAAAACTATAGAACTTGCTCTTCTGAAGTGGAAGCTGAGCTGGCTGTATGAGGAAATGTTTAAGAAGTTTGTAGCAAACATTTAATTCACCAGCCCACCGACTAATACTGAGGAATGCAGACACTTAACAAACCAGCTAAACAGAGGGATAACGAAACCTAGCTAGCTCATTTACCATAACACTATTTTTAACTTTTAATTACCTCGGCTCTTACATCCTTTATAACTTATGCCAAGTTATGCTGCTGTCCGCAGTTTAGATCTAATATAATTTTACTGCTAATCATCATTTCAACAAAACTGCGTGGTGATTCACGACTGAGGGTGGGTTCTCAGTGGCTCTGTAAAGTCGCCGTCTTGTGATCAGAAGTTTGTAGGTTTGATTTCAGCTTCCTCCTGTCACATGACAAGGCACTAAATCCCAAGTTGACTGCAGTGTATAAAGGTGTGTGTCCTTTTAAAATGTGCAAACGCTTAATTAGCAGTTCTGTCCCTACTGGCTCTAGCAAAAAATAAAAATAAATAAATATGATGCAAAATGTATCTGTATGTACATGTTCAGTTTTGGCTTAATCACTGCTCTCACTATGTTTTTCTTTCAACAATAGGCATCTTTTTGAGTTTTAACAATTAATTCATGCTAAGTTAGTTGACAGTTATTTCTATATTTGATTCACTATGATGAATCTGATTAATTGTTTCAGCCCTACCCAGAATAAGAAGCTCCAAAGCAAGAATAGGTGCTTTGCTGCTCCTTATGAAATATTTAACAATAAGACTGATTCATCATTTAAATTATTTTATTAGGACAATGCACATTAACTTGCACAATAGCTAAATTTCATCCTTTGTCAGAGTCAAGAGAAGTAGCTCAGAGACATGCCATTACATCACCTAAATGTTTCAGGGATGTAATGACATGGCTCTTTGTTGGGTCTCTGACTGAAGAACATCCAAACCTTTCTTGATTGTTTGTTTTAATGGATGAGCTAAGAACCAGCTCTAGTAAAAGCTCTAGTTTAGCACAGATGGGACTGTGCAGGGATCTAGAACTAGCCAGCACCTTGTGACAGCACAGACACTGTGAATGAGTGTAATACTTCCTTCTGTAGATTAGCTGTTAGCTCAGTTAAACACATTCAAAAGAGCCAAGTAGCATGTAACTGAGCTGTCTTTGACTTGCATCTAAAGAAAGTTAATCTCAGATTTGAGGGATGTTTCTCTCCTAGAAGAGATATGTTGAAATGTATCTTGAGCAATACAAAAGCTATGCAAATTTATCAGCACAATCGAGGTCTTAACTTTTAAAGATACTGAAACAGAAGAGAGTTGTTTATTGTAGAAGGGATCTGTAAAATGGCGTTTATGTAAACAACCAAACTCTGTCAGATTTGGAGGAAAGGACCAGATTTAATCTTTTCCGTGTGTCGTTTCATAGTTGCATTCCTCTGCATGTTTAGCAGCAGATGAGCTTTCTCAATCAACCTCTCTGTGGAATCTGCTGTCACTTCAACCAAGTTGCCCCATCACACTGAACACTTAAGTAAACACAGAGCCACCACTACCAAGCACTGCTGCTGACAGACACTGAACACCCTCCACCAACAATGTACTGCTTTCAAAACTACGCTGAATTGTCTCCTTGTGCTCTCACTCACCCACTCCGCCTGCAAAGGAATCATGCTGAGTTGCAACTGGAAAAATAGAGGATCAATACGTCCATCTGGCTCCCAAGCTGAAAGATAGTGGGAAGATAGGGAAAGAATGCCCACAGCTTGAGTAGCATGCTTTTGTTTTGAGAACTCAGCCGTTCTACCACATGCTCCGTCCTGCAGTGCCTGTGATGCTTTTTTTCCTGCGGCAGGCGCCAACTGTCACACGCCAGCTGGCATCCACTAATTCTTGGCAGCGTTGCTTAGAGGAATGAAGGTGAGACAGGTGGTCACCATTTAATAATAAAAAACAAGATGGTTTTCTATCAAAATCATCCTGTCTGATTAATCGGATTAATCATAATCAATCAATTATAGAAATAATTGTCAACTACATTAGCAATGAATTAATTATTAACTGGAGTTAACAAACTCAAAAAGATGCCTATTGTTGGAAGAAAAACATATTCAGAGCAGTAATTAAGCCAAAACTGAGCATATATATACAGATACATTTTGCATCATAGTTTTTTTTTATTCTTCTTTGTCTGTAAATATGTCCTACTCATAACTCTTCTAGTGGCGTAATTTTAGCTTTACCTTATTCAAGAACCTTTTGCTATTTAACTATTAGTCAGTTTATCAAAAAAAAAATCTCAACAGATTATCCCTACACTATATTTTATATAATTTTAGAAATACATTTAAAAAGATACACGTAAACAAATAATTTAATTCATTTTTAAAATAAGAAAGTGTGCATCCTAGTGCCTAAAATGCAATAAAGTATTCTTTTAGTGAACGCTTGATTATTTGTAGCAAAGGATGATTCTGGAGCTAAAAATACTTTTAACATCAACATGTGGAAAGCTCAGCCCTTTCTTCCTGTATTATCAGAACAGTACCTGCTTACTCATTTTTGCATTAACAGATTAATAATTGAAGGGCAAATATTTTTTAACTGAATTTATACCAGGTGAAGCTAAAGATGCCACTTGATGATTAATGGGTAGAGCATGTTTATAGACAAAGATTTTTTTTATTTTTTTTTATTGTAAATTGAAGATGTATATGTTTTTAAACTGTTCTGGCTTAATTACCATTCAGATTGCATTGTTCTTTCAGAAAATGGCCTTTTTTGAGTTTGCATTACTAAAGTGAACAATTATTTCATTACTTAATAGTTGATTATTTCAGTAATCAATTAATCACAATTAATCAGGATTAATCATTTCAGCCCCACACCTAATGGCAAAAAGAAAGTTATAAGATATATTGTTTACAGTTTGTTTTAGTGAGACTAAAGTTAACCTTTCTGGCCTACGAGCAAAAACGTTTTTGTAGCAAAACTAAAACTCCACATAACTCAGGAAGCACCATCGCAGTAGAGAAACATGCAGCATCATGCTGCAGGAAACTTTTCTGCTACAGGGAAGCAAAAGCTCAGAAGCTGGAGATGTGGGTGGGGGAGCCCTCCTTCCAGTGCAACACAAACTCTGAACATACAGCCAGAGCCACAAAGAAAAGATTTAGAAGTAAATGTAGACATGAATTAAAACGGTTCCCTCAAAGCCCAAACTGAAACACTTTTCAGATTCTTTAAAACGATGCATTTCATCCAATCTGTCTAAGAAAAATGGGCAAATCATGAAACACAGTGAAACTTGTGTTTGCTCATGGGTATGAATACTTTTGCAAAGCACTGCACTTATGTATAAGCCAACGTCTCTTTCTACATTACTTTCCAGCAATACTAACATGCCAGATTGGCTGCTTCTCTTGGCTTCTCCTCCCTAATCTGCCGATGGGAGCGGTACGCTGCAGGCCCGGGTCCAGAGTTAATTAAGAGCTCAGGGAGGATCCCCCCCCTACACTACCACATCTCTCCTCACATACAAACACCCACACGGCAGGAACCAGCTGGAGCCACCCTGAGATTAGACTCTTAGAGAAGAGGAAGAACACGTACACAGAAATGTAAACATACACACAGAAGCCGAAAAGCTAAAATTGCATTCCAAAAAACAGATAACCAATTATTCAGAGCATCGCCTTGCGTTGCGTGGTGCAGCCTACACCCATGTAGCTGTGGGAGGAAAGCATTTAGAAGGACTGTCCTCCCTTCCTGTTTGACCAGCGGATCCAGGCAGGCAGTTATGTAAGGAACCATAAATGCGTAACGTGAAGTGACCCTGTTAAAACAAAGTTCAGCTCTGCAGAGGTATGTCTCGCTTCAGGAGAGACTCAAACTCATTAAGTCAAAATTAACTGAGCTACAGATTTAGAGAGAAAAAAAATACACCAGACACTAAGCATTAAGGGACACTTAAGACTTTTCATTGCTGTCTTAGCTCTCAGACAGACAGAACCACCCTGGAGCACCAGCATTTTCTGGTCAGATATAACATTCCTGTCTCCATTTATGTTTGTCATATGAATCAAAGCAATGAGGAAGACAGTCGCCTCAGCAGACTGTATGCTTAGCTAATCACTGTGTGTAAACAGGAGTTGGTGTGAGTTAAGATGCTTTTACAGTATGCTGAGTAGAAAGAGAAAAATGCTTCATTTCATCTTCCACGCGCATGAGTTCACATTTTCGGATTGCACAAGTATCCTGATGGATTAGGCAACACTGTATTGCTCTGAGTGCTGATGTGAATCCACATTAAAATCTTTTTAGCGTTCATGCTTGGAAATTAACCTCTAAGCCCGCCTCTAGTTGGAATGAGATGTGTCAGCGAGTAGAAATCGACCGTGTGTGTGTGCAGTTTACACAGCTGGGAGTGTGTCTATCCTCATGCTTCTCTATTCCACTGAATCTCATTAGTGAAGCTTTACCAGTGTGTGTGCAGGACTCGTTTGATCGACACAATGGTGTAATCAGGTGAATCACTTAGTTATTTAGTGCAACCCTAGAACCTTGAATGAGTTAAAAGGACTTGACTACAGGGGGCGACTTGGCCTGTGTGCTTTCTACGGCGATAAAATAACAATAAAAAAGGAGATAAAGGCTACAAGATAACCCATTTGGTTTCTGATTTTCATTTTGAGGCCAAATACGTAGGTGGATTGCATATTTTTATTACAATCTACAGAAATATGATCCTAACATATTTTCCGTCTGGATCACCCGACATCAATTTGCCACAAATAACAGTGTCATATTTGTGCATGACCCAGTTTTTGAGTTTTGATCTGGCAAACCCCCATACAGCAGGAGACACCACGCCTCTTCTTCTATGGCGTGGGAAGTACAGGTGGAGGCCAAACCAGGGAGTGCCTCCACTCTCACTTAGGGAGCCAAACACTTCACCTGATCCACAGAGGACTGTCACAGAGACAGACAACCAGAAATCCAAAACCACACAATGTGCAGGGCTTGGAGAGGATAACACCCCACCAAGCCTTGTTATCATTGGCCAGAAGAGAAACCTGACAGTACCTCCATGAAAGTGCTTCAGACAAAATGTTTCTGATGAGGAAACAACAGAAAAATTACGTTTCATTTTTGATTAGTTATTGCTAAATTACAAAAAGAAAAAGCAGTCCACACCAAAATTATATTGTAGTTGTTAAGTCTTGTATTGAAACTCGTGGCATAAGGACTTTGACCTTTAATCAAAGTAAAATTGACCTTTGATTTTACTGGTATAAAGGGTTTATTGATAGTTCATATGAACTATCAATAGTTGATCATAGGGATCAGGCTGAGCTCAGTTTATCTAAAGGAACTTTTCATATCCTCCAGTAAGATCTCCTGGGTCAAATATTAAAGGCTTTTAAATGCTCTATGAGTCAAACTCAGTGAAAACAGAAGTGATCCTCTCCTTTGTAGTGGTCACTCCCATTCTATGAAACAACTTCACTGAATTGGAAAGTCTTAAAGAGCCACTGAAAATCCACCCTTTTTTATTGACATTTGATTCTAGTAGAGTTCTACACCTTATCATGTGTTTGCCCATTTAAACTTGACTTTTATTTTGAGGTTTTATAGCATTTTGCAGAATTTTATTAGGCGAGGGATGGTTTTTAGAGTCAAGCTAAACCAAGATTTTGAGTTGCTATGGTTTAAAAACCGCAAAAACAATGTTTGATAACATTCATAAGGTTCAAAGTTCTTTTAATAAAAGTGTCAGAAAGAACTCTAAGAGGCACAGAGTAGCGCATGGCTCCCTCTCCGACTTGTTGCTGAACACTGCAGGTCAGCTGGCACAAAGAAGGCTACTACGCTTTCCCTCACCTATAGAAAAGATAAATTTGGTTTTCTGGTTGTAAAAAACACAGTAACACATGGGAAACTAAAGTAGCGTCACCCATGTCTCTTGATAGTACAACACCAGCACAAAATGATGATTTGCAAACTAATTTATTAGTTCAAAATATTGCATGCTAATATTAGCTGCTGTATTCTCTTATTCTGTAAAGAGTGTATTGACAAAAACGGTAAAGAAGTGCCAGAAATTAGACAATTTTCAAGTTAATTGGCCATGATTTTTGGCTAGGTGTGCCAACAAAACCTTCAAGTTTAATTTTCGTCGTTTTTTTTTATTGAATGCACTACACTTACTGTTACCAGTTTGTGTTGAAAGCAAGAGTTTTTGTTGCAGACATTGTTAAGGTTTCAAAGTGACTACTCCATCAGAAGGCTTGGAAAGATATCTGAATGTTGTTCCAATCTCCTTTGACATTATTTTTCAAAATAGAATCGTAATCAGTTAAAATCTTTGTTGGTAGGTCAAAGCAATTTTTGCAATTAAATTTTAATGGCTGTAACTAAAAAGAATAATATTTTGCACAATAACTCCCTGCAAAATACCACTGTACTTAGCATGTTTTTATTCAATAATTTCTCCTGAGTTTTTCTATGAAGTTCAAAGTATCAGGTTTTAATCCAAGATGAGAGAATTACATATAAACATGCATGTTTTTTTTTTATCTAACTGGTCAATACTTTGTAATACACCAAACGCCAAAGTTTGATTAACGATCAAACTTTTCAATGAAGTGTTAAAATTGAAGTCTTGGAAGAACGAGTGTGGGTTACATTGAAAAGTGTCCTCAAGCTCGTAAAAATTCAGAGCCTGAGTGTGTTTTCTTTTTGTAACGTGAATTAATTTACAGACTAGAACGGTTGAGTTCTTTGTATTAGCAGGCCCTCAGCCCCCTCCCTCACTCACTAACTCAAAGCACACCCTGGCATCTCCCACATCACTATAACAACCACCCCTGTAATGCACCACAATAACCCCCACATGTCCCATTTCAGTCAAAGAGGGTGAAATCACTGCAGCCGAGGGGTGAAACAATACAGATACTTTCAATTAAAGTGTTTTAGCCGCAACGCTGTTGAAGTCTTTGTGAATAGAAACAATAAAAACATACCCTGCTCATAGTCGCTGATGTCCTCCACCTTTCTTCTTCTTCTCACATAAGACAGAGCAGCTGCTTTGCTATTTATCCATACCGGAGCAGATTGTATCTCCTAGCGGGTTGGTTGCTGGCTTCTGCCAGGCTCATGTCGGGCACAGAAAAAGCCCAACAAGCGCTCTCACTCTTCTCCTCCCCTCTCTTCAGTCACCGTGTAATACCGAAGACAACGGCTCCTTGACTTCTTGAGCTAGCAGTTGAAGCTAACTAACTCATAAACTTCTTCAGAGTTGCGTAAGCGACGCAGTTTCTAATTTCACTTTCGCGAACCGGTAAAACTCGTTCAAAACAAAGTAAAACAGTGATGGGCACCCATAAGAATCATACGGCGTGTTAAAGCTAGACGTTACTGAGAAGCTGCTCGTTATTTCAATGGGGAGCCCAGCTCCAGTGAGTCTTTAGAGGATTTGAGCTCGGGAGCATCCTCAGTGCACTTGTTGCTGTGTTTGCAGGGGGCGGAGCGTCGAAAGGTTACAATGGAGGTTACTGGTTGACCACAGTCCGACCGTCCGGCTGGCAGCCAATAGTAAATCAGCCCTGGAAGTCGAAAGCCACGCCCACTTCGAAGCGCAATGCTGCTTGCTTGTGGAAGACTAAAAGTGCCACAATTTAAGAAATTGAAAAATAGAAAAATCTCACTTAAGAAAATTTGTGCAGTTCAAAACATAATATTAAATATTATATTTTATTTTTGAAATCATGATAATCACATCAAACAGGTGTGTCCCACTATTCATACTATTTATCAGTATGAATTCTATTCTTTATCCATAATTCACTGTGTTCAAACTATAAAACTCTATGTTTGTTTTTGTTTGTTTTTTCTTTATTTTGATTTTGGAAACTGGTTTCACATGCAAAATTGTAAAACACCAATTGCATGTTTCAAAGAATTAGATTTGTCACACTGCAAGTATATTTAAACAACAAAATAATAAATTAAACTACTTATTTAATGCATTGATTTTGACATATTTTTTAAGGCAAGAGTATGTAATCAAAATGTTACAATTTACCAATTTATTAAACTGGGGCACTTTTGGTATTCCACAATTCCTGCTCGTAAGACAATTAGGACAAAAAAAGACTGGGCTTTCCAGTTGGTTTTGCTCTGGCTTTCTTGCGTCATGTCACTGAATCACACCAGTGGAATTTAAGTTCTATGCCCATCCCAAATTCCACTGAGAGAAACAAAGCAATTGTTCTATATTATAAGACAACAAAAAGGTGAGATAAAAGATACCAGGCAGACATTCCTGTCATCTGATTAATCATTTAATAAACTCATGTTTAAACTCCAAATGTAGGTCCATGCAAGATGAGAAAAACTGTATGAAAACAATTCCACTGGAAATAGTTTGATATTTTCAGTGGAAATATCAAATGAGACATCATGGGCACCAAAATAAAAACTAATAACATTTTAATAAACAAAAGCAAATAATTAAAATGTATATGATGTTATTATTTTTATGAAATAATAAAATCAATTGAAAGGAGAAAACAAAACTACTCTGTCTATTTATTTGCTAGCAAAAGTAACATATAATGTTCCAGTGTTGTGATCCAGCTATGACCCAGATATAACTAATTCAATTCAAACGTTTTCCAGATACAAAATAAAAAATGTCACTGTCCTTTATACAGTAACACTGTTAGCAGAGGCTTTAAATCCACACAGTCAGCATGTTCTGTTCCTTATGAGTTTCATTTCATAATGAACATGTAATGTTTATCTTCCCAACCAGCTTTGTTTTGGTTTCCAAGGTCCAAAATTCATTGTTAGAGATTGTGACTTATCTCTATTTTACTTAGAATAATAAAAATAAAAAACCCTTTTGCACAATTTTTGCAACACTGGTGTCCAGCTTAGTTGAACAAGCAGCATGTGACTGATCTGGCCACAAGTCAAACATCTTTTTGGCAGATTCTGGTACATTTCTTGCAGAGTACCTTCTTGTCCTGGGAATGTCAAGGCAATTTTAAAACAATTTCAGGACAATATTAAAGATTTCAATTTGGGAATTTCATAAGTTTTGTATTTTATCACATTTTTCTGAAAAAAATGTGTAAACTCTTTATACAGTTTTTAATTTATTTACAGAGGGACAATGTAGAACATTTCATTAGCCATTTAGAAGGACAGATGCAATAGTACCAGGTTGTAGCAAAAATGCTAATTGCCACCTACATTTCCTGGACAGGTTGATGTAATTTAGTATGATTCAACAGATCATGACTTGATGAAAACTCAGTTTGGTAATTAATTTAGTGCATATTTTGAATACATACATAAACTTTTCTGTACAATAAAATATTTTATTTGCAACTTCAGATGAGACAATTACTAATAGTTACACTTGCGTCTAGCTTTTATCTTATTTGAAAAATCCTTTCAACTTTCTATGGCAGATAATATACTGATGAAGTAGCTTTTTACTATCTGAAATAATGGAAACAAAACACAATTTAATTTTAATGTAATTACTTTGAAATATTATAACCCAATTTTGAATTAAAATAATTTCATTGGATAATAATTAGATCGAAGGGAAACAAAATTTTGGTTTATCTTAGATTTTTGTTGAAAGTCTTTAATTAGGATCCAAAGATTATGAACCCAGAGAAGGTGGTGTCATCATCTTCATCAGCAAACAGCCCATTGAACAGCTCTCCTCCAACCACCTGCAGCCACACTTTGTCCCCCACATCTAAGTGCAGCACAGCGCCCCCTCCTGCCTGGTCCTCGCTGGTCTGGTAGTTGTCGGTGGTGTGGATGATTTTTACCCCATTCTTCATTAGGGCCACTTTCACATTTCTGGAGAAGACGGTGATGTGGTAGGTGAAGAAGTAGGCGCCTGCTACAGGGCATGTGTATCTCCCTGTCTGTGAGTCGTAGTGGTTCTGTTGGTTGTAAATAATCTTGTCGAACCGGATTGGCAAGTTGGCTGGTGGGAGTTTACTACGTGCTGTGAGTCCCACAGAGAAGGCACTTTTGGGGATTACAGGAGACTCTCCCTTTTCCCCACTTTCACCCTTCTCACCCCGAGCACCCCTTTCGCCACGGTAACCAATGTTGCCTTTGTGACCCGGCACACCCAATTCTCCCTTAGGCCCTGGCTTACCAGGGGGTCCCAGTGGCCCCTGAATACCTCTGTCACCTCTGAGGCCAATTTCCCCCTTTGGACCATGTGGTCCTGGAGGGCCTAAATCTCCTTTAAGTCCTTGGGGTCCTGGCAAACCAAGTTCTCCCTTGCTTCCTTTTATGCCAACTGGTCCCTGTATTCCTTGGGGCCCCATTTTCCCAGGAGACCCCTTTTCTCCATTTTCTCCTTTTTTCCCTTTAGGCCCAACATTACCAATAGCACCTGGAGAGAATGAAAAAAGAAAGAAAGAAAAATAGGAGTGAAAACCGACACTCATATACATATTTTATAGTCATTTTACATGACAAATCAATACAATACCTTATGTAACTTCTAAAAGGGAGCATCGTTTTCAAAATTTTTACACCAGTTCTGGTGGAAGAATTTATACACAACCATTAACCTTGAACCTGACTAATCTGGACTGGTAGAGTGGCAAGAGGAGATGCTGTTTATGGCAGAAAAACATAGCACATCACTCTGAGTACACCATGTGGAAAATGGTGGTGGCTGTGTCATGCTGAGGGGATGTTTTTTTTAACAGCAGAGACAGGGAAAGTGGTCTCTGCTGATAAATGACGCATGCTAGCATGTTAGCATCTTTTGTCAGCAGACAAAAAGAAGATGCATGTTAGCTAAATAAAGAACAGCCCTGTAAAATCTGTTTGAGGTTAAAAAGACTAAACATGGTTGTGGATAACTGCAAGTGGATGTATTGGAATGGCCCAGTCAAAGCCAGACTTTACTCTTACTGAGAATCTGTTTCAAAGCTTGAAAGGTGCTGTTGGTGGACATCTCTAGTTGTGCAAAAGTGGTTAGAAACATACAGCTGTAATTGCAGAGAAAGGCAGTACTGTAAAGTATTGGCAGTTCACTAATTAGGTTACCTCTAGTAAATGTCGTGAAGGTGTTGATGATACACTTTCAGATTTTTATAATAAGAAATGTTGAAAACCATGAGATATTTCTTTTCCTCTACAAATGTAGACCCTGCTTCATATTGGTTGGCCACATAAAATTACAATTACTTACATTCAAGTTTCTTATTGTTCTTCAAGGGACATTAATACTTTTGCAAGGCACTGTAAATGGTAGATACTTCAATGTAAGCAGATAATTTAACACCAACAGAATATATATATATATATATATATATATATATATATATATATATATTTTTTTTTTTTTTTTGCAAGGTTATTTTTAATACATACCAGTGTCTCCTTTGGTTCCTGTTAGGCCATTGATACCGGCTGGTCCCGGAGGGCCAACTTCACCTTTACACAAAACATCAATAAAAATTGTTTTTAAATGTTTGCAATCAACACTTTGATGATAATATATTGAAACACATATTCCACATTACAGTCAAGCCTTTAAAAAATCTTCTCAACTTGCCTTGGTCTCCTTTGTCCCCGCTGAGTCCGTCTCTACCGTCTCTCCCTGGTGAACCATTGTGACCAGGATCACCTGGTATTCCAGGATACCCACAAATGCAGCCTTTACTTGGTATTGTTTCCTCTGCGACACATCTGACGATCAAGAGCAAGAGCAGGAGAGCAACCCTAAAGCTTTTCTGTGACATTGCACATGCTGTACTTTTAGACCTTTGGAAGCTCAAGCATGGTACAGAGTAACTTCTACTACCCAAAAGCCTGACCCGAGATCTTCCATGCAACAGCAGCAAAGTACATGAGAGAAGCCAACGATTCACAGGCTGGGCAAAGCTTAACAAATGTACTCTCATTGGTCACTGTTTATGGTTTAGTTATTGACTCTGCTCCATCAGTTATGCATGGCCTGAGTCCCTTCAGATGCTTCTCTGGTCCGTCTGAGGCTAATAATAAGCTCAGACTCACAGTGTCTGAGAATAGGAAGGTAGAGAGGACCAAATAGTTTCACTTGAGCTGCCTGTCTGTGCAGAGGAGAAAATAAGACATTAACCTTGGGCAAGTAGTTACATGCTTTGACATCTCACTGGCAGATTCCATATTAATTTATTGTACAGTAAAAAGAGTCTCAAGCATGAAGTGACCTTTAGATTAAAAGGCTGTTGCCTTTTGGTTTAATGGACAACATTGATTAAACTTTGTTTACTTGTCCAGTGCTAACAGGGTTTTGGTTTCATATGTGCCGTTAAGAAAAAGCAACACAAGGATTAGCTGACATGGACAGGATCAGAGGCATTAAACTATGAATAGCTGTGGTCAACAATTACCAAAAACATCCTGAATCCACCTGCTTTTATAATCTTTTGAGATAAGATATTGTTTTATAACCTAAAGGTGCTTTAAACCCTGACCTGTCTGCTGTGTTCCTTGGTTGATTTATGAATGACTGATAAAGATTTTCAGTTGCTAACCCCTGTAAGTTGTTTTTTTTTTTTTTTTGCCAACATCCTCCTTTTCTTTCTCCAAATTAGAATTAAATGTTTTTATACCTTTTAAGCTCGGAGGCCAGGAAGTAAAGCATCTAGTTCTATAAATACATTTTAAAAAAATTCTCAACCAGGTTTTTGGTCAGTGTAATTTTGATTTTGGCAACATACCCACTCAAATGATTCAATTCCTTCCCCTTCATTAAGGAAAGATGAGCCTTCAACATCATTAGAAGAGCATTGAGAGATTTGATTTCTTACTCATGCTGCTAAACAAAAGGTTACTGTTACTCTGGCTCGAATCAGAAACCAGCATCCAAATAATTATGCTGTACTGCAGACACTTTATTAGATTGTCCACAGTGAGCAGAGACAATAAGGATGGCGGCAAAGGAGGAGCGGGAACATAAAGCCAAGATATGAGAAAAAACACTCAGTGCTTGCAGTGAGCGCACAGCATTCACTTCACCTCAGGGAAGACAAAAATGCTTGTTCATACTTTATTTTTCCAGTAATCCTTCTTACACACATTCACATGTAAATAGATTTCCAAAATACAAACAAAACACACATAAACAGTGCACATTCAAGCAACATGTTTACCTGGCACCATAAACCTTTTATTGTCAAATGTGTTGGCTACTGCACATTCACATGTTACACCGTGCACATATTAGACACAGCATGAACAAATATGTAACACATAACAAACGAGGGCATGGCTCAGAACAAATGACGCTCATCTATAATTTAATACCAGCAGATCAACGACCCAGCCTTTGAAGTCCTATAACCAGGCACAACGTGAGGTTGATTTGGTTACAGAAGAAACAGCAACAAGTCTTCAGGCAAAAGCGCAGAGACTCCGTCACTGATTGAGCCTCGCTAGGATTAAGGCTAAAGAATCACACAGGAACAGAATAGTCTATGATCACTAAAATATAGGGAATATATAAATAACAATACACCATGCCTTAACAGTCACTTTGAGTTTCTCTGTAAACAAGTGTACAGTACAGATTGGTTTTACTGTATTTAATTAAATAAAAACAAAATACACATTGTGTAACTAAATAGGATAATATGGATTTAAGAAAGCAAAAGAAAAAAGAATAATACAGAAGAGGCATGAAGACATAAATCTGCAGTGTAGCTGACATCGTTTTATTAAGAAGTGAAGGAAAACAGTGTTGGGCAAAAGCAGCAATTACAGGGAAGTTGAGGTTAAGATGGCAGGTGTGGCAAAGCTTAGGAGAGTTTTATTTTAGGGCTGCAGCATTTGTGGGATTAGTAGAAAAACAAAGTCTGAGATCAAGGATTAGAGGGGGGGTCTACATGATCTGACGGTGCATACCATAGCCCGTCATGCCAGCCTGGGAAGCGCCGCGGTTGCTGCCCATCTGCAGGCCGATCAAACTCTGTCCTTGGCGCAGCTGCTCTTCAGTAAACTCTCGTCTGTACCCCTGGGCTTTCCTGCGCATAAGAGAGTTAGTAGGTGTGTGTGAGGACTCTGAAGGTGGGTTTTTGATGTTTTCAGAGGGTTGGGGGGTTTCCGTACCTGTGAAACCAGTCTCGGTCACCTTTATACTGGCCATCGTCCTTTGTGACAGCCAAACTTCCCAGAGCCATCAGGGTTCTTTGCACTGCTGCCATGTCTTTTCCTATAACCAGCAAACGTGTGAAAGAAAATGTTCCGGTCAGATAATAGAAAAGCTAAAAAAAAAATTAAAATTGCCCAACATGCAAAACACCAAATGTGAAGATAGGTTAACATAAAATATGGTTGCACCAGCACCATGTGGGAATGATTTTCTTTAGCAGAAATAAAGAAGATGATCAGAGTTTTGGGGGAAACTGGATCCATAGGTACTGATATTTTTCAAACACTTTCAGTGTATTTTGTTGAGTCTTTACATGACAAACCACCACAAAGATGAGCCAAGCTGAAGGAAGGAAATGGATGCAGAGTTTTCAGTTTTTCAATAATGACAAATGTTTCCTGCGTTTGGATTCATCCCAAAACATCATCTTCTTCAGGGTCAGGAAAGCTGGACTAAACTGTCAGGAAGATGAATGAGGCTAAATGCAGGACAGTCCTGGCAGGCAAACCATGCAACTGTTAGAAATAAAGATTCGCCTTCCAGCAGGACAGCTCAGAGGCTACTGTATTAGTAGTCTAATACAGTAGACTAATACTAATACTAGTAATCTAATACTACTAATACAGTCTAATACTAATACTACTAATATTAGTATTAGTAGTAGTAGTAGTAGTATTACTATTATTAGTAGTAGTATTAGTAATCTAATACTACTAATACAGTAGTATTAGACTACTAATACTACTGTATTAGTAGTCTTTGAGCTGAGCTGGGCCACTTTAGGCCCAGTTAAAGTTCGGACCACTCCATCTAATCGGAGTGAAATTTAGCTGTTTTGTAAAGATATATGAAAAAAATAAATAAATCAAGCTACATTTGTGAAACATGCATCTCAGGGGCTGCATATGTGACTGTAAGAAAGGGTCCCTCTATTGACAGAGGCTGAATACAAATGCACAGAAAACCTTTCAGATTTCATTTGTAAAAATATGATATGATACTTTTTCTTCCACTTCAAACTTACACATAACTTTGTGCTGATCTGTTCTATAAAGTTCCAGTAAAATCCAAATTTAGATCGGTGGAAAATCCATCCATCCATCCATCCATCCATCCATCCATCCATCCATCCATCCATCCATCCATCCATCCATCCATCCATCCATCCATCCATCCATCCATCCATCCATCCATCCATCCATCCATCCATCCATCCATCCATCCATCCATACATCCCTCCATCTCCCTACCTTCCCAGAGGTCCACGGTTTGAAAAATATCTGTGGTTGTGACTCCATAAGCTTCTGCTGCTTGCAGGAACTGGGAGATCTTCTCCATCTGTTTGAAAGCCATTTGAGTCTCAGGAATCTTTTTGATGGGTTCTTTGCCCCTCGGATAAAGACTGTTTATGAGTCGACAGAGAATCTGTTATGGAGGAAGGACAGAAGTCTGCCTTAGTCATCCTGCGAACAGAACCTTCGGCGTCAAGCCATGATGAGACTCTCAGTATTTGCTGGTATCTAATGTAATTGACAGGGTTTCTGTTGTTCTACAGAGTTTACTTTTGCTACTTTAAATTTTAAATCTCTGCCAGAACAACACAGAGATTCTGACAGAGATTATAGCTAAAAACCTATATTTTAAAATCTACCTTTGCATAATTTTGGATATGTTATTTTGTGAGTCTTATTCTGAAAGGTGTCATATAAATAAAGTTTTACTTACTTACTGCTCCTCAGGAAGAAACCCAAAAAGACATTGAATTTGGCTTTTAAAACTGAAATTTATTCAAAATTCTCCAATAATTATAAAATTATTGGAGAAATTAATTTGTAAGAAGGATGCATTTTTATCTAAATGGTTGCCTTTTTGTGAAGAAATCAATCAATTTCCCCCTGATTTTTGCTTTTATAGATTTTTCTGAAAGATTTGTTACAGCAGGTTTATCTGCAGCATTTAGCTAAAAGACAAAGCAGCACAGAGCCTGTTGTGAAGTTCAGAAAAATTAAGTTTTAGGAACAACAATGTTTTTTACTAAAGATGCGGAAAATCCCTAAATATGTGCACAGAAAGATTTAGCAGATTGCAGGTTAAAATTTTACGTTTGGCTTTCTACTTTTTGAATAAACCTTTCGTGAGTAAACCAGTTTTTATAAATCTCTACCTTGAGTAAATAAGAGGGCACATAAATTGGCCCTCATGTAGCAGCCGTTTCATATCTGCCAGCGCTATTATGTTGTATTTTAAATAATTCAAAGCATATCTATTTTAGGGACTGCAGCCGCTCACAGTTCCGTCCATCAGCCACGTCTGGAAGTTCTGCTTGCCCGGCTGCGGTTTCTCCAGGTTTCCTCCACACTGTGCGACTATCCAGTCCACCAGGCGCTGCTCCAGGTCAGGATCGTACTTCTGTTCAATCTTCTCCTGCACCTCCCGGCTCAGTCCGTAACTGGGCCCTCGGTTCGCCATGGGAGGCCTTCCTTAGACTCTATAGTGAACAATGTGTGGACGTCCAACTGTCCCAAAGGAAACAGATGTTACAGACTGAGTTAAGTGAGGATAAAAAAAATAAAATAAAAACTTATGCAAGGCACTGTCATTTCTCACACACAGTGCCTTGCAAAATATTTCACATTTTGTCTTGTTACAGAAACAAACTTTATTTAGATGTTATAAAGAAACAAACAGAAAGAAATGCATAGAAAGTGGAGGAAAGTAATGTGTCATATTTGATATTTCTTACAAATAAAAAAATTTTAAATATGCCATACATTTATTCAGCTGTGATCGTACATTTTGTATGACCTATATTTGCTAGTTTATCTTTAGTATCATCACTTGTTTTTATGTGTATCTTTGTGTTTTTTATTTGGCTGCCACTTTGCTTATCTTTTGTTGTGTTGTGTTTTCTGCGCCAGCTTTACGAATCAAGAAACACAAATTATAAAATAAAAAAATAGCTCAAAGTCCATCAGAATGGATACAAATGTTGATAAAAGTTTTTACATAGTGCTGTTTAAGAATTTCCAGGATTTCTGGACTTTGACTGGACCATTACAAATATATTGTAACTCTGGCTGCATGTTTCAGGTTGCCCTAAGAGAAAGATGACCTCTGAACCCAGGCTCACGTTTTTGTAGCTTCCAGGAGGTTTTGTGATCTTCCAGCCCCCCTTTCCATATTGAAGAAAAGCTTACCCACAGCATGATGACGCCCCCACCATGCTTCATCATGGGGATGGGGTACAGAAACCCTCCACAGAAAAGAACAGCTATATTCAAACCGAAATGAGATTTCACAGGGAAATCTATTTCTAATTCTAAATGGTATTGGTTGCACTGGATTTTATTTATTTTGTTAAACTGAAAACCATAATTTTCCTTTGAGTTCAGATTCATGCTCTGCTTTATGTTGTTCTATCACTTAAAATGCCACTAGAAAACCTCAAATTTATGACTGTAATAAAACTAAATGAAAGTAGTGAATAATTTAGCAGTGATTAAGTTAAGCTTCATCACTAGTGTAATTCTTTGAATTGGATATTTTACTTCTATGCCTTGCACAAAATCTGCTGCACAAACCAGCAAATCTGTGGAGGCAGTGAAAAGAGAAGGGTGTGGTCTCTTGGCTGCCGTCCCGAGCGAGGACAAGCCCTCTGATTGCTATGACAACAATCTAACCTGCTTCCGGCTGGCTGAGCGCAGTGATGCTGCTTCATATGACCTACGGTGGACAGTGACGCAAATTAAATTACTGAATGTATGCAGAAACTTCACAATTGCACAGAACAGCCATGTTCACAGCTGATCATATGCATCACAGCGTGCAACTGTGTTTTGCAAAATCATGTCAGATCCGCTGTGACGTAAATGTTATTTTTTTTCTGCATCTTTCGAAATGAGCAGATTTTCCAAGTTTAAAAAAAATTCTTCTAAAATTTTGCACCTTCCAGTTTTAGGCTTTGCTGCTTCTTCGAACTGTTTCAAAAAAAATCTGCTGCGCACACAAAGCTGCGACATATTGCATTGATTGCATAAACATGACGCCCCACATAAGGTAAACACGCTGTCAGTAGTTTTCAAGGATCAAATGCGTCACTTACTGCAAAGGAAACAGCGATCACTGGCGTCCCGTATCCCAACACTGAGCTTATTCAGAGCTGAGGACGATGATGCTGAAGTGCTGAAGCATCCATACAGCGCAGGACGAGCGCGCCTCCGGGCCAGACTGGACCTCTCTCTGTCCGGGAGGGGCGACTCGCTGGGTTTTATATGCACCAGCTCTAACAAGAGGGGGGCCGAGGGTTGGGGGGTCCCTGCGGACGCTCAGTGGCGGAATGCGACGTGACTCCTCTGTCCCGGATGGCGGTCAGTGTGTTAGTGCCTGCTCAGCTGTGTGCAAAGTGACCCCCCTCCACCTCTCAGCCCTCAGCAAGCAAGGCCACACGAATGCGTCAAATCAATTGTCTACAAGCCAATACTGATCAGCTCTATGTCCAAAACAACCCCCACAATATTATCTTATCCTCAGAGTCAGCTAAATTCAGTTCAGTGATTTGATCACTGGCTCCTCACTCACATTTATTTGCACAAGTGGTAAAAAAAAAAAAACGTGTAAAAAAGTAATTAAAATTTTTTTTTCTTTTGTTGCAGTAAGCTGAAAAACTCTGAACAAATTTTTTTTTATGTAAAAAATCTTAACTTTTCTAGTCCAAGGCTTTCAGAGTAGAAAGGAAGGAGAAAATGATACAAAGACGTATTATGTGAAAAAAGTAGTTTGTAAGAGCCGATGTGGGGGACCTAGAGAGCCACAGATTGCACGCCCACGCCACGCCTTATAACATTTCACTTAGTCAGAGCAGAGAGGACGATTTTGATCATTTCTCCTGTTGAACAATTTCTACGTTCAGAGTTCTGGGTTCTCTTTTCCAGTTTTCTCTTTCGCTAAGCCCACAGTCTTGTGTCAGTTTTATCATGTAGTTTTGGATTCTTATCCTACTGAAAGACCTAATGATGATCTGTGTAGAACCCATCATTAGTTTAATTCATTAGTTCATTAGTAGAACCCACCAGATCTTTTTCTTTGAGCGTCTTAAAAACGTCTTTGAGGTTTTTACTCCCTTTAGCATCCCCATTGCCGAGGCAAGACAAACCTTGATCCTCATTCAATCCAGTTAAAGTGGTAAAAACTAATAAGTCTTTGTGTTACCCTGGAAACAGTGAGTTAAAAATTACTAAATAGAAGTTCCTAAAAAAATTAAGAGCAATGTAAAAAAGTTTGACTAAAACTGCTTGTATTGTTTTCAGTTTAGAGGAATAGTTTTAGGTACCAATAACTGTTTTGTAAAAAAATAGTTATTTCTCATAATGGGATGTTTGTTTAATAACCTGTTTCAGTGAAATATATATTTTTAATTTGAAAGAATTTACACATCTTTACCAGGAGTTCTAGTACATGAGGACGGCACAGTAGCTCCTTCCCAAATTCACTCATCCTTTCCCTTAGCTTGCTTCTGTAAAATGACATTTAGACATAAGCATGAAAAATGACCGACTACAGAGTTCAGTCATAACTTAAAGGTCAGCGGTGCAGTTAAGAGGAGCTGAGAGAAAGTGCTTGATTTGCCCCATTAAACACAGAGCAGCCAGTGGACAATTACATGTTAATAATCAACTGTCCAGCTGCTCCATTCAGTGACTAAAGGACAGCAGGCTTCAGAAGGATGTGGAGAAAACCACAAATAGTAAAATCTCAGAGCTAATATTCACTGGGCTGTCAGGATAAATATTTTGCACTTTATGTTATTGTTCAGTGATAATGCAAATGACACAAAAATATCCTGTTTAGCTGTTTTGCTGCAACACTGTTTTGAGGTGAGATTCCATCAGATTTTGTTGTGTTTCTCCAGTAACTTTGTAAAATTGATCAATTCTGTTTCGTTTCTCATAAGGATGAAGTAAATAAACAACCACAAAAAAACTGGTCATCTGAAATACAACTCAGATCAAAAAGTCCATGTGAAATCTGAAACATAACTAATCTAAAACGATTGCTGCAACTTCCTTTGTGCTGCTTCTGCAAGTTTTAAAATGAGAGTCAAGAGCCAATAGTTGTGTATCACATGATAAATTGATCATCTGTAAGCGACAGCATGTGCAGGAAACATTGTTGATATCTGATAATCGTCTTAGGAGCTTATGTTCTTGGAAATAAACACTAAGGTTAATCTATGCAAAAGTTGAGAAAATCAACTTTTGCATGCAAAAGTTGAGAAAATCAACTTTTGCATAATTGATTTTCTTAATATCAGCCTAATTTGGGATTATCATCATCATGTTGAAACACTTAAATGTGACCAAGTTTCCCACATCTGAGCCAAACTGTCACTCTCTGATAAAAGGAAATTGATCTTAATGTCCAGGAGCCACAAAGGTCATGCCTATCTCTTTTTAACTGTCCACAACGTAGTGAACTTTACATCTACAGACACTGAGAAAGTGTCAAACAAGAAAGGAAGAAGATGTTTTGTCAACGGAGATAAAGATTGAGCTCCTTTGCTGTAACAACAAAACTGTTTGGAGTCAATGAGGTTTTAAAATCAGAAACAATGTGCCAAATGTCAAGCATGGTGGTGGCAGTGTCATGCTCATGTTTTAGCATCAGTGGAGCTGGTATGTTGCACAAAATGAAAGGAGCTTAATTTCAAATAAACACCAATATGGCTATTTGAACACAACTTAGTTATCCAACTGGACAATGACTCAAACCCGAATCAGAACTAGTGTTGTCAGATATAGCAGAGTGAGATCGACCCTTCTGAGTATCCCGAAGTTATAAGCTACAGCTAAAAGCCATGTTCATGATGATATCCCAATAATTTAAAAGAGTTCTATTATTTCTGCAAATAAATGTTTCTATTCAGCTAATATTAGTGGGGGTATGTGCATCATATGCAACATTATGCATCTACAAAATCCCTAAATTAATGACATCCATGCCACTGATGAATGTATGTAAACTTCCAAACTGCATTATTAATGTGAGACTATATAAGGCTTGTTTGCATGTAAAAAAAACCCCCCAAAAAGTTATTTCTTGTTTTATGAGAAAAATAAACCATAGTTTAACAGGTTTGGGTCCTTGCCCTCTTTTTTACCTGCATTTATTCTGTTTAACAGTATCAAGCTGTAACTGGTCAGAAATTCTTCTAAAAGAAGTTCATCTACTTCTTTTAAAATTTTAGATGTAGTAGAAACATGTTCTTGGTATTATTCAAAATATAGAACTAAAAGAATATTCCCGTTATTCTTTCTACAATAGAGATCAAAGTTTGTGAAATGCTGCCTCTGTAAATGATAATGTTTACTCTGCTTTAACTCAGCTATGTGAAAAGTGTGTCGACTTTCAGAAACTTAAGACCTGCACTCTGGTGTGCAGAGGTTTTATTGGCCAAAAATAGGTGAAAACTGGATAAAAAGGCACAGGAAAACTGTGTATACTAGGAGATGGAGGGGAAACAGTGTAACAGTAAGAATGACAACAAAGATGGCTAATCATAATTCTCAATACAACAGCCAGAAACATACAAATGCAACCTGAAAGTTTAGGGTTCATTACCGCTTGCAACATAACGAGATGCTAGTGATGAGACAAAATATAGGACTAAAAAAACTGATGCATCATAGGTCACGTTTGGCAGAGCAACATGCCGTTGTTTGGTTACTTTTCCTTCCCAGTTAGCAGTCATATCCTGAACATCTGCTCTATCCCTTCTTCAGACCAGGGTGGTCAGCTTGTCGATCAGATCGTCAATAGTGTAGACCATGAGCTTGATGTCGTCCTTCTCGGACATGCGGTGCTGGCCGTTCCGCCTCAGAATGATGTCCACGTCGGGGCTAAGGACACGCTCTGCGACCTGCATGGAGATGTGCCAGGGGACGTCCTCATCTTTGAGGCCGTGAATGAGCCGTACGGGGCAGGTGATGGGGATGGGGCTCTGAAGGACACAGTGGTTTTCCGCCTCACGCAAGAAGTCCATGCTGAACTTGTACAAACCTTCCTCTGTGTGTTTGGTGGGCAGTGACCACTCCCCTTTGGCCTCCAGCTCCTTACGAGTCTGTGGGTTTAAATATGGAGATCACACAAGACATTAAAAGAAAAAAAAAACTGATTCTGAAACACAGCTGACATACAGCGTGATCCAACACGGTCTCACCTCTAATGGAAGAGAGTTGAACGCCGTGACAAAGTGATCAGCAGCAGAAGCGATGCCGACCAGTGCAGCAGTTTTCTCTGGTCTTGCAATGGCTGCCAGCAGCATGAGCCAACCACCCAAACTGGATCCCACCAGGATCTGCAAAGAAGAATCAAAAGCGCCACAAAGTGGGTTAAAAAAAAAGTATGAGAAAAAAACAGCTTAAAACAGAGTAAAAATAAATAAATAAATCAGGCAAAGAAGACAGAAGTCAATGGTGACAGTCTTAATCCCATATGCGACCAAACAGCGCCATCTGCTGGAGAAGTGGCAAAAACAACAAAAGGTTTTTAAAAAAAGATCTCAATAGCATTTTGAGACTATGACATAGATTCTCCCCGAAAAATCGTTTGTGGTTGTAAAATGGCAAAATTAGGAAATGTTCAAGAGGCTTGAGGATTTTTACTAGATTTCACTTCCTTTTATGTGTGTTTTTTATATTTTTCATTACTTTCAGAAGGTCTTCCAAACCAATAATTCCCATTATCCAACTTAAAAATCCAGTTCCCATTTAAGAGGTAAGCTGAAAAGTTTACAATCTGAAACGTATTTGTGTTGAGATGTAACCTAGAGTTAGAAGACAGCAGGGTTTTCCTTTATGTGTGAACAGGTGTTTGATATCCTTACCATATTGTTTTTGTCAAGTGTCAAATCAAACATATGAAGCTAGATGTTGCTTAAATTGTCCAAAAGAGCTAAGAAATCACAAATTGAAATAAAAAAAAAACAAAGGATGAAAAATGTGTACCTGCGGACCCTCTGTTAACTCATCTAACACATAGAGAACATCTTTTTTCCAGGTACCAACTGTTCCGTCAGCTAGCGCCCCCTCTGAAGCGCCATGACCTGTGTAGTCAAACCTGAAATAACAGAAGCAGAACAAGAGATGCCTGTGAGAAGTAGATGATAAGATCATGACAAACCATTTGTAGATTGACAGTTTTCTCCTGATACCTCCTATTTATTTTAAATAATTAGTGATCTGATGCTTGAACATTAGTTGAAAACTATCAGCTAGGATATTTCTAGCTACAGACCTTACGAATGTATCTCAAAAACTTAGCAGTAAATCTATTTAAAAGTGAAACACATTTATTTCATCTTACATATTTTATTTGTGATTTTTGATGACCATGTCTTACAGCGAGTCAATCAAAATTTTGTTTCCCATAAAATTGAGATAATAAACAGACAATATAAATATTTTCAAAACAGAAATGATATTTTATAATCTACAATATCTTTGGAAAGAAAAAAAGGGGGAAGATCCTCCGAGAACAACTAGGAGAATAAAGTTCCCAGATCTACCTGTGAAAAGCCATGTGCATTTCAGAAGCTAACAAATTGTGATCAAGCCCAAGAACTGAACTTATTAGAATTTCAGCAAGTCAAACTGAATTTGACGCTAAATATTAATTCTTCAAATAAATGTTAAATATTTACATAAATAGTATTTTTTTTCTCTATGTCTACAGAGACAATTGACTGTTAAGTTGTTAAAAACAAGACAAAATGCGTGTCACTGCCAAAGGTTTTGGCCATGATTGGACATGTAGAAAGAACACAAGGTAAGCCAGACAAACTGCATATGAGTGTTAAGCAAGGTAATGGAAAAAAGAATGAATCAGCATATTTATCTTTGAAAAATACATGCAAGAAGATACTTCAGGCCTCATGTCTTTGTGCATATTCTCCCTGTGCATGCATGTGTTCTCCATGGGTACTCTGAATCCTCCCAAAGTCCATAACATAATGACTGTTAGGTTAATTGATCTTCTTAATTGTCCTTAGTTCATGCTTGTCTTTCCTCTACATATCCACCCCCTCCCCCTCCAATGTCCACTGGAGATGAAACACACTTTTTCTCAATAACAAGCGCCGTCTTCTGTGATGGGTCTGGGTGACTTACCTGAGGAATGAGTGCCCTAACGACCTGCAGAACTCTTCCAGAGCCTCAGCTTTCTGGCCATTCATGTTGGAGCCATAGCCTGGTAGAAACACCACTCCTGGGCTCTTCCCCTTCACCCTTCTGTAAGCTAGCTTTGGAAGGTCTGGTCTGGTTGCAAACTGAACTGTTGATTTGTGTCTTCTGCCTGCTGTATGACACAATGTTATTAGTTACCTAAGAATGCGTTTTATAATAAAATGTCAACACAAAGGGCAACAAAGAAGACATAAAGACCAAACTGTGTTGGATAAAGCGTAAACTGGCAGACATTTTATGAAAATTAGTTAAAGCATGGCAGCATTTCAGCACGTTAACACGGCCAGTCGAAGCTAATTAACGCCCAACGTGTTCAAAACATTATAATAATTTCAGATTACGTTAAAGGATGTTAGCAGAATGAAGAATATTAGTGATTATGGTTGGAAGGTATATTACACGCCTTTAATTCACATTCCCTACATTTTTAAGGACGTCACAGACGCCACACCCCCTCTTGTTTATTTATTAAATTTTACGGACGTTTGAGCGTTGTAAATGTAATACTAAAAGCAGAAAGGAATCGCACAAACCTTGCAGGTGTTGTGAAGGCAGAGCTGCGACCCTGGCATTTCTTAACATTAGAGAAAGTCCTCTGCTACAGGACCTCAGCGACACGGCTGCCATACTGTTCCGCGAACACTAACGAAGTATCGCGAGAAAATCTGTAGCAACTCTCGTTTGCTAAGAGCGTGGTTAGCGTTCCAGTAATGTGGGGTCTGTAACCCCGTGGCTCTGAAGCTGCTTGTGGGAAATTTGTCCCTAGATTTTTGCTGCTTTAACCAAAAGTATGCTTTGAGGAAAGAGTTTGTGGTTACAGTTTGTTGGTTGTCCATCCTTTTCTGTAAATATGCCAGTATGATGACCAATAAATAACCAATAGAGAGAGTAATGAAATTGTCCTGATAATTATGTTTATGATACATTAATTTGTTTTTTATTGTAGTATCAAAATCTCACACATTTTATGACATTTTAGGGTTGACCTCTTGTTCCCTTTGACTTGGGGAACAAGGGGCTATTAGTAGGCTGATTTAAAGTGAAATTGAAAGAGATTCTCTCCCATCTTCATTGTGCCATCCACAGTAGACTATTCTTGGCTCGTTTAAACAAGCTTCTTTTCACTTCAATTTTTGTCTTGTTTACTCCTTCTCTGCAAGACAGTCGATCTTGCCATGTAAAAATGTTCAACATTTTAGCTAAGGTTGAAGGTGTTAAATTTGGAGCAGTGGGTTCTTTGTTGGTTATTTTCTCAGACTAGGATGATATAACTCTTGCACCATACAAAAGACAAAACAAAGACAATGAGATAAAAGCCCTGTGAAACAAAGGGAGCACAAAAGAGAACTTCAAATGAAAAGTGACAGCAATACAGTCAATAGGAAGATGAAGAGACATGTCTATAGAGATTCATAAACACTTGACAATGGGATGTAAAAACTCAAAATTAAACCAAGGTTGTAGTTTTATATTCTTATATTCAATAACAACACCACCCAATCCTGGATACTTGATTGATGTTGAGAAATAGTCTTAATTGGTGAAAGTTTCTTTGGATTGGGCACAGGTGTAATTTGATTTACACCAGAATAAAATAACAATAATATGATACGATTTATTGAATTTGACTTATAGGAAATAGAGAATATATGCTTAGTGTGAGTGTTGATGTCTACCTCATTAGGCTCTGTGTACCACTTCTTAAAATGCCACAGATTAGGCAATCAGGGCAAGTCAAACCATTTCTCCGTATATGCCCAGACAACCAGAAAAGCCAAGTACCTCTCAGATATTTTGTCCACATGACTCTGTCACAGATTTAAAAAAATATTGACAGACAAAATAAACATTTATAACAATAACGCCTACAACATCACTGAAAAGTACACGGTAGGAAATATTGTAAGATATTGTAGTGGCAACTTCAGCCCAACATCAAGAATGTCTGAAAACATCTGAATCTAGACACTGTGTGTGTGTGTGTGTCTGAGCATACCTGTGTATGTATGTGTCTACATAAGAATGGGGTTTCTGTATGAACTTTGCATGCCATGTAGTCCACATGCATGCGTTTGTCCTCTGGGCACTCTGGCTTCCTCCCACAGCTCAAAAACATATTAGGTTAATTGGTCACTTTAAATTGCCCTTAGGCATAAGTGTGTGCATGATTGTCTACCCTGAGTGTCCCTGTGTTGCCCAGTCATGAACTGGTGACATGTCCAGGTTGCATTGCCTGTCACCCAATTACTGCTGGAGATCGGCACCATCTCTTTTGAGACCCTGCAAAGATAAGTGTGTGTATATATGTATATACACTAAAATAACATATAAAATAACAAAGATACAACGACTATATATAGTCATTGTACTATACATTGTACTATGTACGACTATATATAGTCGTATTTTTGGACATGGAATAAAGTGCCACAATAGCGTATGTGACCAAAACACAACTTTTGCCACCATAAATATATTTAGGCTTTTTTGTTGAGAAACTTACTTTTTTATTCACTGCTTTGTCAACCTTTGTTTTAGATGTGTAAATATAGCTATATGATTTATATAAAATGATATGAAGGACATAGTGCTACTTATGCTAATTTACTGCTATATTGAGTGGCGAATGCACTCTATTCTGAATAAATAAATACATTTAAATTATTTTTGGTAAATGTAATAATTCTCCATTTTAATTTTAACTAAAATAATGCTTAGGAAATGAGTTTATTTTCTTCTTGCACTTTTCCCCAGCCTTGTTTAAAGTTAGATATTTGTAGATAAAGATGCTTTTGATGAACAAATCATTTCTTGGATTCTGGCACTTTTGGCTTTCCATACTATTCTGTAGTTTTATAGTTTTATTGCAGAATCTCTCTAGAGGGTTGGGAAACAGATGCTTTAAGCTAAGAAAGCTGTGTTTTTTTTCTGTCAGTTAGTATGGCAGGTAGTAGACTGAGTGCATGAAACAGTAAAAGAAAGAAAACAAGCAGAAAAGTTGCTGTGTGTTTGTGACTGTCATGTGAAGCGTTAGTTTGTAACATGACTCAGAGCGTCACAGGCGGAAGGTCACGGAGCAGCAGGACGGAACGGAAGCGGGAGTAAAGAGCCTATCCGCCATTGTGGAATAGTAAGGGATATTCCAATCACTTTCAGATTGACTGATTAAACACCATTCTCGGTCACACTGACGCGCTGATTGACGCCTTCTCATCAGCAGACACCGAGTCGCCTGAAAGCAGCTGGAAGAGGCTGGTCGTCGTCAGATCTTTGCCCAGCAGGGGGGAAAAAACGCTGCCTTCTAACGTTCACGGAGTGATTGGACGAGAAGGAGAGACGAACCAGGAAAGCAGCACCGAAGAGCAGAAGCAGAGAGACGAGCAAGCAGGGGGGGGGGGGGAGAGAGAAGCCGCGGACAGTCTGACAAACAGCGAGCAGTTTCGGTTCCTGGAGGATGTCTGCGACCACAGTCGATCAGGTTCGTGTAGCTGCGCTGTATGCTAGCTTTGAGGACGAAATAAAACTTTACGGACCACTGTTTGACGGGTTTACGGTGCCAAATCAAACAGGCTACAAAGTCTTTGATATGTGGTGGTTGTTAGCTGAAAGGTAGGCCAACTGTACTGCCAACCTACACCGGCTGCAGCCGGTTGCCAATGCGGCACCTTTTACTGGTTGTCAGAGCGTTTGACATCCGGTTAGTAAGACGAAGCAACCTGTAAATGCTAACATCCGGGCAGAAGCTCTCACTTAGGTGTTATATTTGTAGGATAGTGGTTGTCTGCTCTGCCAGTGTGTTTTAATATCGTATCACTTGTTGTTTCAGAGAACCAAAGGACAAGGAAATAAAGGTAAGGCTTTGACTGGGAGTTTTAGCCACTGCAGGTTATTATATTCTGTGCTATTACTTGCTGACAGTGTTGTTAAACTGTAGTCCAAACTGCAGCCTGGAGCATTGTTGACACAACACAGCAGAACATACCTGTAATCAAAATGTAGCCATATCACATCATGGCTGCTTGGGGATTACAGCTTCTTCTAATTACTTATATTCGATTTTTCCTTTTTATATTTAGTGCAAAACGGATCCATGCATCAAAAAGATGGTGTGAATGATGATGATTTTGAGCCTTACCTAAGCGGCCAGACAAATCAGGTAATGCACTTTTTAAAATACACAATGCTTAAATTAGGATAAGGATTGCCACAGCCATTTTTTATAAGTATTTTTTTTACACCTAACTCACAAAATAATTTTTCCACAATTCTGAAAAAAAAGAAGCAATCCAATTCACAAGCCAACTCTGAGTTCCCTTTTTGTATTTCAATTAAAATGCCTTCTGTATGCTTATTTCCAAGTTCAGAGTTTTGTTTTCCAATGTCTCATCATAGGCTATTATTGGCTTCTGTTGTATATGGCTAGCATACAGTTCAATGAGATATTATTAATATCCCCTGAATCAGTCTAGGACAAAGTAGCACATAATTGTGAAGTGGAAGGAAAATTTTTTCAAGCAAAAAATGAATCAGTAATCAGTCCCCTGAGTCAGTGCTTTTAGGAACCACTTTTATTAAAGCTTCAATTCTTTTGGAGTATGCCTCAACCATCCATCCATCCATCTTCTTTCACTTATCTGGGGTCAGGTCATGATGGTAGCAGCTTAAACGAGATTTGTGAAATTTAGAATTGGAAAATTTTTCCCATTATTCTTTGCAGAATAGCTTAAACTCAGTTAGAGTTAATAAAATTAAATAAGAACAAAAGTATACAAAGACTGGTGATACGCTGATGTTTGCCTTACTTATAAATCTGACGTGGTAATATTAATAGATGCTCTTTGAAATATTTTACAATGTTGTGAACTAAGATGCATTCATATGAACAGCGCTTTTTGTTAAACTAATGCAGTACAACAAAACAGAATTGTTGAAAAGGAAATTTATAAAATTTTTATTTTGTTACATTGAATTTACTTTACAGTAATAAAATGGAAAAGCATCTGTCATTTTGAATAATACTTTCAATCTCTTGTCTTTCTGTGCCATGCAGAATAACAGCTATCCACCAATGTCTGATCCTTACATGCCCAGCTACTATGCTCCTTCCATTGGGTTTCCTTATTCTCTGGGAGAAGCTGCTTGGTCCACAGCTGGAGATCCACCTATGCCCTACCTTACCACCTATGGACAGATGAGCAATGGGGAGCCGCACTTTATCCCTGATGGTGTTTTCAGCCAACCAGGAGCCCTAGGAAACACTCCTCCCTTTCTCGGGCAGCATGGCTTCAACTTCTTTCCTGGCAGTGCAGACTTTTCCACCTGGGGTACCAGTGTCTCTCAGGGTCAGTCAACTCAGAGCTCAGTGTACAGTAACAGCTATGGCTACGCTCCCAGCTCACTGGGCCGAGCAATCACAGATGGACAGGCGGGCTTTGGAAGTGACACCCAGCTCAGTAAGGTCCCAGTGCTGAACAGCATTGAGCAGGGTATGACGGGGCTAAAGCTGGGTACGGACATGGTGGCAGCTGTCACCAAAACCGTTGGCTCACCTTTAGGGGGTACAGTGGGCATGAACAGCACAGTGGCCAATAATCTCCCTCCATCTGTCAACTCGTCTGCACCTAAACCTGCCACTTGGGCAGCAATCGCCAAGAAACCGGCCAAACCCCAGCCCAAGGTCAAACCCAAAGCCAACATGGGGATGGTGGGAGGTGCCGCCATTCCCCCACCCCCAATTAAGCACAATATGAACATTGGTACCTGGGAAGATAAGGGCTCATTAAACAAACCACCGTTAGCTCAGACTATGATGCCCCCACAGCCTTTGGTGCAGCCCCCACTCCTTGCTCAGCCCCAACCCTTACTGCAGAACCCCTTGCCCCCTCAGCCTCCTCACCAACCCCAGCATCAACACCAGCCTTTCCAGCTCCAGTCTATACAATCACCCCAGCACCCCCAGCCTCTGCCCCATGGCCCTCCTCACTTACACCTCCCCTCCCACTCTGGCCTCCCACAGCACCTTCATCAACAACAACCTCAGCAGCTTGGCCCACCCCCCAACCGCTGGGTTGCCCCCAGGAACCGTGGTGAGGGCTTTAGTCTGGGTGGCGGAGTTCCATTGAGTGCCTCCCCTTGCTCTGGAGAAGTGCACCCCGTGTTGGAGAAACTCCGTACTGTCAACAATTACAACCCCAAAGACTTTGATTGGAACTTGAAAAATGGACGTGTTTTCATTATCAAGAGCTACTCAGAAGATGACATCCACCGTTCAATCAAGTACTCTATCTGGTGCAGTACAGAACATGGAAACAAGCGCCTGGATAGTGCTTACCGTTCGCTATGCAACAAGGGCCCCTTGTACCTGTTGTTCAGCGTCAACGGTAGTGGGCACTTCTGCGGTGTGGCCGAAATGCGGTCGCCAGTGGACTACAACGCCTATGCAGGCGTCTGGTCTCAGGACAAGTGGAAGGGCAAGTTTGAGGTGAAGTGGATTTTCATCAAGGATGTGCCCAACAACCAGCTGCGTCACATCCGGCTGGAGAACAATGACAACAAGCCAGTGACCAACTCCAGGGACACTCAGGAAGTGCCTCTGGAGAAGGCCAAACAAGTGCTTAAGGTTATTGCCACTTACAAGCATACCACCTCAATCTTTGATGACTTTGCACATTATGAGAAACGTCAGGAAGAAGAGGAGGCTTTGAGAAAGGTGAGATAAATTATCTTCTATTGAACCTAAAAGGGAACATGCTTCTGGTGGGTCTTGTCATTTTCCGCACCTCCATTGGCAACTCAAACACAGATTGGTTCCGTCTGGCAAAGTGCAACCAGGTGGGATCAATTACTGGACATCAGTCATGGGTATTTTTAAGCAGTCGTTTGTTTTCCAAAATGATATCTGGGCGCCATGCCTTGGAGCATCAGCTGCTGACCAGACGCCGCCATTGTAGGTTGTTTAGTAGAAAATCTTTTGATGGTCTCCACTTTGTGTTCCTTTTTATAAACAGCTCCTCCACATTCCTGGTGTAATTTGTTGGCCATTTTATTTTAAACAAAACTGGCCAAGTATTTCTGAATTTCTGCTGGTTGTTGTAAATATAACCAGCTGATGTCGTTCAATTTGATGTGTGGTTGTAACATCAGCGGTTGCATCGGAGGTCTGCAATAAATGGAAGTTCCCCGAAGGCAGATTGATGCTTCGCCATTACTCATGAGCAAGTTCAGGAAACCCTGAACCTACATCAGAAATCTGGTGTTAAGATTGCCAAGAGTCACCTAAGTGGAATTAGGTGACTGTCGTGTTTACTGAAATAACCCACATTCCTGGCATTCTGTTTTTCCAGACAAAGGCAGACATAAAGTTGGATTTACTTTTGAACCACAAGCCCTCCCAGGCATCCACAGACACTTTATGCCTTACCAGCCTTTTAACAGCATAAGCTCCCAGGTTTCAGTGATTAAAATGTGCCCTGGCACAGTTTGCAGAGTTTGTTTTTTTATATTTTGTTCTGCATAATATATTTTGAAGTTCTTTAATCACATTGAGCTGTCATTCTGAAAAACACCCTTGGTTTAACATCCTCAGAGGGGAAATTTAATTATGTCCCAATAGTGGTAATAATGGTGTAATACAAATGGAAGTAAAAAAAACAAAAACAGAATTGACTCTCTAGTACTGTCCTTCTGCATCCATTCTTATATTCATAAAACACACACACACACGACCCCCTCCCTCTCTGTTTCTCCAACTGTTGGTGCTGCACTGATGCTGTATTGACTCCTCGTTGTTGACCTTGTTAATATGCACTCGGTTCCTTTCTCATAAATATTTCAAGTCAATGTTTTCAGGCTCCTGAAAACAAACTGTCAGTAGAAAGCCAGTTTCATCCTGCGTCGCGCAGCCGTCGAGGCATGCTGCTTTTGTATCCCTGACTCTCATTACATGACGGGATCTGCGCAGGTCAAGGCCTCGCCCTTCTCCACCTGACAAGGTTAATTGTTGGCTGTTGTTTGGCCTGTCCTGCCCAGCCTTTCAGAGGTGTCAGGCTTGTGCAACAACACCTTTTCCGAACACCATGTCAAGGCGTGTTTTTTCTTCTTCTTCTTTTTGTTATTGTTTTTGATTGGAAATGCGTCTAAATTTTATTTGGGGCTTTCATCGAATGTCAAGTCCATTTTTAATATGTCCAGAGCTGGTACTCTGCAGCTTCTTTGCACGATTTCATACTTGAAAAGATTTTAAAAAGTAACTTTATTTAGTTGAAACATACATTTTTCTTATTAGTTTGAGATGAATTGCATATTTTGTTTTGTGATGATTTTCGCAGTCAGGTTATATTTTAACTTGAAGAACTATGCTGATTTGAGCTGCAGGCCTTGTATAGACTAAATATCATGAGGCTTTTTGTCCCAAGTCGCAGGCCATCTGGGGATTGAGTTACTACTGGGGCCTGGGTCTCTCTGCGTTTTTCCCAGGGAACTGATATGGTCAAGCTCAAAGAGAGCACTGTTCCATCTGAGAAACGGGAGGAAAAAAATGTTTTGTACCTGTGCTGCTCTTCACATGACACTTCACGGCATTCATCTTCTTTTAATCGATAACAAGCCATTGAATATTTGACATTGTAGGAACGCCGTGATGTTTAGTTTGGAATATCCGCCTCCTTGAGCAGAAAGTAGTGACAGCAGTCTCCTCACAGTGTAAACACGGCTGAATATTTGGTCAGTGGGATCTAACTGTTTTCTCGTATTTTCTAATCAGTTTCTTTCTATGTTTTAACTTAAAACATGCGCTTTGTATTTTTATCTTAGTGATTACTGTTTTCCACTCAGGTACTTGGAATTAACATAAAATATAGAGTACAGAATTCCTTGTGCTTTTTCACATTCTGTCATGTTGACAACCATAAACTTTAGTAGGTTTTCTGGGGACTTCATGTGAAGTGATGTCCAATTCCAAAGTTTAAAACTTTTCAAAACTTTTTTCTTTTTGTTTACGCAGAGTTGACATTCATTTGTATGATACCACTCAATACAATCCATATACAAATAGCCTTCAGAACTCACCTAATTAGTTAAGAGTTCAAACTGCTCATCACCCTGAACACACATGGTGAAACATGGTGATGGCTGTATCATGAATATGCAGCTTTAATCTTTAAAAAAGTTTAATAAAACATGAACACATGCAGAAAGTTTTGGGAATTGAAATATTTTTTTAAGCAGTTTTTTTTTTTTACCTGATATTTAAGAGAAAAGGTTTCTTAATAGTTATGAATTATGTTCCGAGTTTACAGAAAATTTTCTGATCTTAAAATGAAGCTGTATGTGAAATATACAGCTTCATATTAAGCTCAGCTGCAGACTCAAGTCGGGGGAGACTGTTGCCATGGAGGGGGTGTACTTGGTTGGTTGAATGCATGGAGCCAACATTTCCTTGTGTGAATTTTTAGACTGCAACAAGATGAGCAGTTTAATTCCCTTCACCTGTAAGTGCTTTTGATGTGGCTTATCGAATTTATATGTTAACATATTTCCCTGGGAGGCTACATGCAACTCTTATTGCTCTTTAAGGTATTAAAAAAAATCCTATGTACACATAACCAAAACTTGCAGTTAGCAAAATATCTTAGTCAACCTGCTGAATGTCCAATTCCCACACTAATGTGCTGTGTATATGATGAAGTAAAATCTTGCTGCGTAAATTACACCCGCCTGATTAAACCCCACCTACACCTAATAAACAAGAACAGCAGTTTTCTGTTCCAGAGCAATATATAGCAAAAGCTATCTGATGAATAGAAAGTGCTCCCTGCATGCTAATAAAATTGCAATATTTTTTTGAGGCATCTCAAAACAAATGAAAACCGTTTTGATTGAAGATTCAATTTTATTTCTGCAAATAAATCTGCCTAAAAATGGCACACAGGAAAAAGACAGACTCATAAATGTACATCTTAAAGTAATACAAGGCATGGATGAGTCACGCAAAGAGACCTTAAGCCATTACAGACTTCCATTTAGTGCTTTGCTTGCTAATAGCAGTATTGATTCTCTTCTTAATTGCTTTTTTATTATTTTTGCATGAGTATGGAACGAAGCGTTACCTTTTTATTACTTCTAGTTCAGGTGATATGTTTACAAATTAAAAATTAGTTTCTTCAATAAAATTTCTCTACATTTAAGCAACGCCAGATACTTCTCAGTAAGCTAAAATATGATTTAAATATTAGTTTATTTTAATAATTGAATTTAAAAAGTATACATTTATACATTTGTTATATGCATTCATTGCAAATGTTGTTTATAGGTTTTGTTTTTGTTTTCAATACCAATGATTCTGGCTCAGAGTTAATGTAAACCCAAAATTCACGTTCTCAGAAACTCAGAATATTACAAAAAATTAATCAAAAATAAGATTTTCAGTACAGAAAGGCTATTGAGTGTAGAATCATGGGATAGATAAGGTAAGCCCCCAACAGCCATTGCTAAAGATGTTAGCTGTCCGAAGAGCACTTTATTGCAGCATGATGGAAAATTAAGTGGAAGAAAAAAGTGTTTAAGAAAAGGTTGCTGATTGGTTGTTTTGATTGGTTTTTGAAGCCGTCTTTTCAGAAGTTTAGGGGGGATATTCACGATGTGTGGCACGCTTCTATATCAAAGATTTGAGCTAAAGTTTGGTATTAAAACAGCGTGGACTCTGGGTCTCCATGTCTCACCTTATTGATAATTAGAGCACAATGAGCTCAATTTATAATTGAATGCATAAACTGTACAGTACATGGACATACATTCACTAGGCTGTTGTTTATGTTTTAAAAATCCTTTTTCGTAGTTCTCCCAAGTGTCTGAGAGCCTGTATTTTGTTTTTTGTTGTTTTTTTTTGCTGTAAGTCAGAGCCACTGAAATTAACAGGAAATTGCCTCAAACACATAAATGAATGTGTAATTTTGTAGTGTTTACCTTTGTGAATAATTCTAATTTGATGAAATGAGGTAGAAAGTGTCAATCTTACTGATGATGCTGACTTTGAAACATTTATGTCTCCGCTCTTGTTAACTGCTGGTCTGTGTGTGTTTCCTCCTCCAGGAGCGCAGCAGGAATAAGCAGTGACCTTGAGGCAGACCCTCTGCGACACTAACGATGAAGGACCTTTAAATCAAATTAGCCTAACCCCACGGTGGAGGGATTGTCGCGGCCTGTCCTCCCCAGACAACAATGTATCTGAGGACTTGAACGCGACATTAGGTGGACTCATCCTGTATCCGTTGATTGGTGCATCAGACTCCCGTTTTCCTGTCTCACAAGAAAAAGAGCGTAATCTGTTTGAAACTCTCTTTTTAAGCACTTTCAGTCCTTCTAAACAGCCTCTGCCAATACCCTTAACTATCTAACTCTGTTCTTTGATTATTTTTTGTTTGTTTGTGAGCTTCTAACAGATTAACCAGAGAAGACATCGATTTCACCGATTTTACTTTGTATCTTTTATTTTTACTGTCGCCTCAAATTGTTGGGATATTGTTGAGCTTGATCTGTTGAAATTGACTCAATCTGCCAGACAGAGTTGGAAATTGACAAGTGTGGGATGACATAAATAGGAAACGGCCACAATCGTAGGGTCTATCCTACCTTGCCCTTTTCTTTCTGCATCTTTTCTGTGTACAAAAAGCTTCTGATTATGCAGCTGGCTGGTGAACCGCCGGCTTACGCACCTTTTCTGCTTTTTAATTTTGTTTTTTTTTCTTGTGGTTCTGTCATTCTGAAGTGCATTTGTCTGAGGAGAAAACCCGCTGCTTTGCCAGAGTTAGACTTGGTGACTGTCTTTGCTCTGATGTGGATGTACTCTAACTGTACCCCAGGTTTGATCGTGCTAAACGACTCGTTGGAACTTTTGGGAGAACCTCCACGGTCAGCTAATCGACCGGACGGAGATTCAGCCAAAACAAAAAAGAAAAAGGAAGAGAAAGAACCATCAAATGCAAATATGTGATTATTTTCTCCTCTTGGTAACTCACTAGCTAAATAAAAAAATGAATTATGTTTAGCGCTGATAATGTCTTTGTGTTGTGACTTCATTTCCTCAGACTTTAAACTTTTACACTCTGTACTTTCTGAGGATATCACGTTGCAGTTCCTTGAAATGTTCTGCAGTTCAAATCCATACATTTCAATTTGTGTAAGTGCCTGTAAATAAACGACTTACTTACTGGAACTGCCTCACCCCAGTAAGTCTGGGAAGCCCCAATACTGTAAATACACAGCTTGGATATAGTTAAGGCTAACGTTATTCACTCTCATAGCAGATTTACGTTTAAACTAATCTTTCATAGCTTCTTGTAATGTTTCTTGTAAAGTTAACACTTTGAAGCAATCCTGGCAGAGTCTGAACCTGCATTAAATACAGTCTGATAAGGGTGATGGCAAAGAGGCCTTCCAGACCCAAACATTTCACTGCCACCAAAGATAAATCATCACAATAAGAGTGAAAACATCCTAAAAACTTGGTCAGGAATTCAAAGGATTTGATCACTCTAATGCCAAAAAAGATTTTTTTCCTTTTCATTATTGAGAATGATATAAATAACTGACCCACTTTTCAAAATTAAAGAAAAAGTGATTATATGTACATTTATTATTCCAGAATTGATACTCAAAACCTTGGCCATGTTTAATGGCATCTTGAGAAATTCTGATATCAGTTCACATCAAAAATATACAAATAAATTTTGGAGGCGTTTTATTTTGGCTGATGGATATTTTTTCTTTCACAGTACAGAATAAAGTCGAAAGTTGATTTCAATAATAAAGACAAAATGTTTTATTTTTCCACTACAATGATTTTAAACTTAGAGATATTGAAAACATGACATCTAAAATCATAATACGACATCAGATCAAACAAAAAACAATTATATAATACAGAAATATGGGCTTAATACCTACTTAAAAGTTCATTCCGAAAGGTACTTTTAATATGACAAACAAGCCTCATCTGAACTTAAAATTTATTGAATATGATTGTAATTAAAAATTATTCTGTGTTATTGGTGGCTAGATTTTCTGAAAAGTAAAATATCTCAATTTCTAATCAGGAGCATCAGCTAAGAGGTGCTTTCAGAAGCTGCATAATATATGCATTCATTTAACTAGTTAATAATAGACCTTCACTGTCTGTCCACTAGAGTGCGCCATTATATCACTGTACCAAATGCTCTTCTTTCCTGCCAAACCAGACCTAGTACAAATCTTTTTTTTTCTTCCTGTAAGCAATGGAGCCTGCTTTCTTCTCAAGCACCCCTCCCCCCCCCCAACTCCTACAGACACAATTATTCCAGGATGAGAAGGACTTGTTCTTCCACAGTTTTTTTGGAGCAATTAATATCAGCTCACCAAGCTGTGCTGTGAGAGGTGGAGGGGAGATGAAGAAAGAAAATGCAAGCGGGGAGGAAGAGAAATCCTCCTTTATGTGTCTCAAGGAGCAAGAAAGAGCCGTAATTATAACATTGGAGGTTTTGGATTACGACTTTTCCCCTCCTGTGTGTTAATTTGTACATCTGTCAGGTTTGTTTCTTTCTTTTTCGGCAGTCACCCTTTGAAAATACCACTCTCCTCCTGCTTTCATTTGTCTGTGAACACAAGAGAGACCGGGAAGGAAACTTGGCATTTATTCACCTTACAATGCCGTGGCAATTACTGGTTGTGTGTGATCCTGAGAAAATGCACTCATTCTCAAATGTGCAAAACAGTAATTTAATTAGAGACCTTTGATGTGATGTAGATTTGACCTTGTGCATTGATGTAAAAAGAAGTGCTACAGAGAAAGGTTTGTTGTTTTGTTGTACGCACCACTGATCTGTTTTTTTTTAACTCTCCTTGTTTTTCTTAACATTTAGAAATCAAAGGAGCTCATTAATATTTTAACAGCCTCCGTATCATTAATGTGGTCAAGCATGTTTCAAGAGAGTTCATGGAAACTTTTTTTCAGCCCCCATCACCCCTTCCAAAGCATCAACATGTCCTTCCTGAGACAGATTTTCTGAAGTGAAGATGAGAGAAGAAGCATCTTCCATGTAGAGATGAAATGCCTTTGAAGTTTCAGTCACAGTGAAGACGTATCAACACTCTGGCTCAAGGCAAGGTGAGCTCCAGTCTTTGGGCTGGCACTTCCTCCATGTTTGCAAGGCTTTCGCTCTCTGGGCCTTGTCACTCAGGAAGTCCTCTCTGAAAGTTAGTGCGATTGATGAGCATGCTAACTGACGGGTGGGAAGTCAGAGGAATTTTAAAGTGCTCTCCGTGGACAGGCTAAGTGTTTCAGGGAACGCTGTGGGGACGGTCCAAACTAGTCTTTCACAGTCCTTACTTCCTGTCAGGACAGCTTAGCTCACAAGATTAGCTTGTACGTAAACAATTTAATACAATTGGCTGTGTTTATCAGACTTTGTTTTATTTATTTATTTTCCAGGTCTGAACAAATAATGTCCGAGTAGATATTTTTAACTTAAGCAATGTTCTAAATTATTACTCCAAATAATGCTGCTTTGGCTCAGTCTCACAAAGCTACTTTATGATGACATACACAGACTCAGGGTAATACTAAAATGTCACATTAATGTGTGATGGGGGTGTTCAGTGTGCTGTTATATAGCAATCATTTCAGGTGTGAGGGAAAACAAGCGCTGCAATGTATGGATAAAGTTGCCTCAGGTTCTCATTCACAGCACATTTCAACAGTAGAAATTTAGAAAGAGTTTCAATGAAAAATGTTTTTTAGTTCTTCTGTCTGAGGCAAGAACATAAAGAGCCAAAGTTCTAAAATTAATATTTTTCCTATCATTTAAAACTAGAAATGCGTTTTTCAGGAATTTTAAGTTCTGGATCAACACAAACCTTTATTTAAATCCAAGTGAAAATTGCTGTCAATACTTAAATTATACAGGAGCTACTTTACAAATCTGAGATGGTTTAACTTTCGTTTTAAAGGAACTTTGCACAAATCTGATGGAGACCTACTCCAAAAATCTTCTGTTTACATGGGACTAAATACAAAATGTTTGTCACACACTTCACATATTTGAATGTGCATCATTTTGAAAAGTATGTATGATGGTAATTGAAAAAATAATGTAAAATTGTAACACTTTTGCAAATGCAAAAGTGTGCAAAGACGAGTTTGCACACTCCTGTTTGCACAAATAGGAGTTCTTTAGTAAAAGATGCAACGTTGACATTTATAGCTCTTTGTGTCAGAAGATTCATTTCATATTATTTTCTGGGTTTAACAGCAAGGAATTGAATAAAAGTTCAAATTGAAGAAATATGATGTCACCTTTAATTTTTCATTAGTGGCTGTTTGAATTACCTGAAGGCATCTCAGCAAATTTTTTGGACATAAGAAGGAACTACAAAAGTCCAGCCAACACGCATTAAATGCATGAAACAGTTTTTCTGCTGCTCTCATGAACAGGCTGTCCCTAATTTAGGCAATAAACGGGAACAATGAGCGGAGATCCTGTGTCCGTGGTGTAATTTTTACTCATCTTCTCTTCTGTAATAGATCTATGGCGACAGTTTGTTGCCGGTATTAAATATAAAATTATTTAATCATTGTGATAAAAGTAATGGAGCTTCCTCTGGATATTCGGGAAGGTTCTAAGTCCTTCGCTGAGACAAATAAAATAATGAGCAGACGAAAGGCTGCTTTTGATTGACAGGAATGCTTCTGCGTTCTTGCTGTGTGTCTCTGTTTCCATGGTTATATCATCATCTGTGAAGTGAAAGTAGACACTGAGCATTTACCCAACACATTGAGATACTCCAGATCAAAACTGTACACAATGTATTGTTCTGCGCACAATGTAAGAGGACTGCATAGAGTTATTTGCACCCTTTTCTCTTATTTACTTAATGGAGGTGTTGAATAGGGCTAATACTTATCAAGAGGATGACATTTGATATGTGTAGATGTAGCTTGTTCTTTAAAATAATTGGTCTTTTATGTATTTTTGCTATTAGTTTGAGTGAAGTTTCAGCTAAGACTTTAGGTTCAAAGAGAAATTATATTTTTGGTATTAGCCTTATTGTATGCAATGCCCACAGGGAGGCAGCAAATGCGTATAAAAACAAAATCCCTTTTAGAAACCAAAGCAGCATCTCAGAAAATGTGTCTTTTTGAAAGTTTGTTAAGTTTTGTCAAAATGATGCACATTTAGAGATTCGGACTAAAGAGACCTGTTGCAATTTTTAAATGGTTCAAAGTGCAGCATGTCCAAGCAAATAAGTACATAAAGTGGTACTGTCGTTGGCTCACAGCTTTAATGTTTGGTTCATTTTGAGACTACAGATAATGGCCTGAGTGATGGCAGTTTCGGGAATCATGGAAAAGTTTGGATCTGTCAGAAGATGCCAGGAAGAGTGAACTTCTAACCTCTAAATAAAAAAACTTTCCCAACATTTTCTTTAATTTCACCACTTTTGCATGATAAAGTTGTGCCAGTAGTTTCTCAACTGAACATTTGTGTTTCTATGAATAATAAACAAAGAGGCTGCTCAGTGTAGCCCTCCACCGACCACTGTGCTAATACCTCATCCAGCCAATTGGATCCAGAAACAAGTAGGAGAAAACTTGCATGAGCAACAGAAGAACAAGATTCTCTCCTTATATAATCCAAATGATAATACAGGTGGTGTATTCAGCAATCACTGCTAAAACACTCTTCAAAAATTATTTTGAGTGAAATTCTTATACAATTCACAAAACTAAAGGCTAATTTATTCTGTTCCAAAAACAGAAATTCAATATTGTTTGAGATCTGGGTGGTTTCTTTCATCTGAAAATAAATATTTAAAATGTTCACTTATGAATGTGTTTGAAATATAATATGTGAGATTTTGTTTTCCTTGTAAAACAAAAGTATATTTTTTTATTTACCAGTTTGGGGGCACTGTAGTTTGTGTGAATCAGTTTGGATTAAAAAAAAAGAAAAGCACAACAGAAAATGCATTCATGAAGGGCTTAACACATTTGTGAGGAGTGCTTTAAGCTTTAAGAGTAGATTACCAATAAGGTTTATCTTGTCCTTGTACCAAAAGTAAAAGCAGAGTCCACATTCTCGGCACACAGTCACATTTGTTCCTGACCAGGTTCTCAGATCCAGTATGGGAATCTCAAAGTGTTTTTTCATGGAGAGAGGGGAGTCTAGGTTGGAAACCTCAGAGTCTTAACGTGGCTTTTTGCAGACGATGTGGTTCTGTTCGGTTGGCATTTTCAAGATTTGACCTTCAATGTGCGCTGGAGCAGATTGTAGCAAAGGTGAATGTGGCCAAGACAAGAGAAAGCTCCTCGAAATCCAAGGTCATGTTTTTGAACAAAACAAGATTTTTGCACACTTCTCAAAGTTTTTGGAGAACTTTGAGAAGAGTGGCCTTTTAGACATTATCTCTATGCATCCAAGGGACTACAGAAGAAAGTGGATTCTAGATTAAATGGAAATATACCAACTCTTAATGAAGCTTAACAAGTATGAGAGGCACAGAAAAGCACAAGTGAACGCATTAAAATGTGAAAAACAGAACAAGAGAAAAATATGAGTAACCAAAAAAAGGTAGAGAGTTTATCATAAGAGCTCATTCTACACCCACTAATATCCCATACTTTCATTATGCTTCACTTAAATGTAACCAAAGCTTCATAAATATCAATCGGTCAGCTGTAATGCGGCTGAATTAATAGCTGGACCATGCTCTGATGTTCTGCAGATGATAGTCAGGGACAGAGGATGGAGGCTGGCTGCTTATTGGATCGAAAGGCAGGAATGGTCTCCGAACCGCTACGCTGCATTCACATCCAGGCTGTGCACAGCAGGGGATAGCACTGAACGGAAAGGCCTGAGATGTAATGCATTTGAAATTAAATGGAAAGGTGTGAGGGAATGAAATAGGACACGCTGCCTGCTGAGACCTGGAGACTCCAAACTCAGCAGTAACATATATGGTGTATGTATATATTCATATCCTCCTGTTCAGGCCAGGTGGAGACATTAAAGGCTCGACGCTCTCTGAGCTTCCATCTTCTCCAGCCAGTGAACCAATCACAACCCTTGTACTCCCATTCTTATTCCTCCCTCCTGCATCCCCCTCCTTTCTTTTATTCCCTCCACCTACTCGATGTGCCTCCATCGTTTTCCCTGGGAATTGCCCTGCCTCTGCTGATGTCAGCACTGGGACAGGTCCACCACTAAGCATTCGCTTGCACATCAGCTAGTATTTTTATCTTTTGCTCTCGGTGTTCTCCTGGACATCCTATTCATATCTTCTTCTAATGTTGATCTATAAACAGCAGCGCTAATGATGAAGCTTTACATCAGAGGGAAAGCTTGGCCATGTCCTAAAGAGCTAAACTAGATGAGACAGTCGGAGAACCGCCAGCTCAAACTCTGCTGACCCCTCTGACCCATTAAGACACCCCCGCCCTTCTTTTTGCTGGCATAGTCAAACAGCCCTTTGGGAGATCTCTGTACAACTTATGTTGCTATTAGGCCTGACAGGAGCTCATGGAAATCTTAGTTTCTACTGCACAGTAAGTGTATAACACTACCAATTCAGGGGATTTTTCCACCTTGTTGCTCTTTAAAACACTTTTATACAAAGCTTGAGAAACTTCTAAGGTGAAAGCTGCCTTGTGAGTAGAAGGAAGTGGACTTCTGGACTGAGCAGCATTTAACTCTTAACTAAGAAGCATTTGAGCACAACAATGTGATGAATGAATGGTAAATGGACTGTATATACTTCATTCAGCACTTTTCTAGCCATACAAATCAAAGCATTCATAGACTGATGCACAAAACAAGCAGCAAGCAGAAATCAAGATCACAAATAACTGGTTGCAGGATGTAGTCGTAGCCAGATGCAAAATGAATGAAACTCTTCATAAAGATTAAACAATTATTCCATTGGGGTGAATGGATGGATGGACGTAACAGACGTAAAAAACAGTTTACAGATATTTTCAACAGATAATTTAAGGTAATATCTATTTTACAAAATGATGTGTTGACTTTTCCTCTACACAATTAATTTGTAGCTGTGGAGGATGACAAGTGTATGCATAACACCTTCTTTGTTTTTAGTGTTTTTCTGTTATCGTTGCATCATCACATGCACCCTGATGCTAACTAAGATGAGGCATTTCTGACAATGGATGAAGTAAGATATCAATTTAATCTTACCTGGAAATTATGCAGAATATTTTAGAAAGAACACATGACAAGATTGTCTTAGAAAGAGTCTATTTTATGTGGATAAAGCCTGAAAATATTAAAGATATCGACTAATTATTATTAATAATTTTTTATTAGCATGTGCTAAGGGAACTTGTTTAAGATCACAATGTGCTTAAGCATTCCACCTACCTCTCCTCTAGATCAGATTTAGCCACCGATGTGTTTTGAAACATTACAGTCAAGTTTGTTCTTGCATTTATAAGAAACTGACATTTGGGCTGTCAAAAACAGACTGAAATTTCTCTAATTACCTCATAAAAGTGTTCGACTATGTTAAACGCTCTACTACGCACTATTATGCATAAAGTAACGTCATGTGGAGTGGCAGATTTGGGTCTAGCAGCAGCCTTTGTGAAAGGAGCTGTACTGGTTCTATCAGTCATCTGTGACACTAAGGGAATCACAGAGGAAGCAGAACGACTGGAACGACATCCAGTCAGCAAGATCCATAAGAACAAAGGCAAACATGGACTATTACATGGCTTATAATTTTTGCAGAAGAAATGCTTTTATAGTCAAATATCAACATTAGATGTTTTGCTATGATATAAGGTAAAAATATTAAGTACCACATTCAGGCCAAGAGAGAAATGTTAATATAAGGCACTTTCCTCTTAGAAACTGACCCCATGGGTGGATTCGAGGTTTGTAAGCAGTGTTGCTGTGATGTGTGTCCAGCGAGAGAAAACAGGAGAGAGTCATCGACGCGCGAGTGTCCAACTCTCTGATGGCATAAAAAGTCTGAAGATAACACAATTGACAACAGACTCTCATCTCAGTCATCCTCCGTGTGTGAAATACACAGAGATTACCATAAGCAAGCCTAAGTGGAGCCCGGACAGCTGGGCTTTGATATGTTTGATGTTGTGCAAAAGCTGGGCGAAGCCACTGACCTTCGCTGCTACCGCAATTACATCATAGGGCAGCTCCTGCTCTCATGAATATTAATACAGCTTCTGGAGGCATCTCCCAACACCTCTGATTGCCAGGGATCTGAGCTTCCCTCTGCATGACAAGTGCATCTGTCACATAAAGTGCATGTAATGGTTTTCTGCTTCGGGAGAGATGCAGACCACAGGCAGGACAGGATCAAAGCTCCGCAGTTTTAATGCTGCAGGTGGACGAGAGAGATACCGTGTGTGAGTTGTTTTTTTTATTATTTATCGGGGGAAAGGAGATGATGAGCACAAGAATGGGTTAGAATAAGAAGTTGGTTTTGTATGTAATAGCAGATAAATAAGCTTGCAACCTTCTGGGGCTCTACTGAACCAAAGCCAAACAGAATCAATCCTCTTTTGTTTTGTATTGCAGTGCAACTAATTTTCAGTGATAGTTACTTTTACCCATTGCAAAGTGTTGCCTTTTGTTTGTCATCTTAAAGTGGCAAGCTTTACAATATTTTTCTGGGAATTTATGTGATAGATCAGGACAGAATAGTGCATTATTGTAAAAGGGGACAAAAGGTTTTAAATGTCAAAATCTGAAAAGATTGAATAGATTGAGCCCTTTCTGCTCTTATACCCCTAAATAAAACTTTCAGAAGTCACCTAATTATTAAATCCAGTTCAACTTCAGATATTTGATCTCAGTATGTCACACTATGCACACCATGAGCAGAATAGCAGAATAATGCTACGGGATCTTTCCTTTTCAGCAAGGAGAGGGAAAGGATAGATGGAGCTTTCTATCCTTGCAGCAAAAGGGAAGGATATTCCCTTTTTAGCAGCACAACGGTGGGAAACATGTAATCAGAGCTGCAATGGTTGTTCTTTGGATCAAAACGTAATCATGTGCAAAACTAAATTCAATTGAAAATCTTTGGCAAGAATAGAGAAGTGATGTTTACCCATGCTTTCTATCTAATCTGCATCAGTTTGACAAAATTTAGTTGTACGTGCAAAGCTTACGTAAACAAACCCCTGAAGATGCTCTTCAGCGTTGTTTCAAATAACACAACATGCCACATTTTGCAGATTTCTATTTATAAAAAATATAGTTTTTGCAACCAGGCATTGTCTAATCCAACCGCTACAATTGGCGTAGTTTGATATACATGCATTCAGGAAAGTGGGATGAGGCTGAAAATAAAAGAATACATATACTTTTTCGATTACTGTAGTTTTCATAATTTCTAATTTCCGGTAAGATGGTTACTCCAAAAAAAAAAAAAAAAAAAAAAAACAGGGGCATGTGCAGTTACTCTACTTGCCAGTAGAGGGCCTCCTGTTACAATTTAAAACTAAAAGACTGTCAGATCTTTTCCTGTTTTACTCCTAAAACCTAACTAGATAAATTACTGATTGTTGCGTAATTTGTCTAAATAAACTCGACGCAGACACTCACGTAGTCATAAACTCATCAGGTAATCAAAATGAAACGTTTCAGAAAAAAAAGAAACCTGCTTGATTATTTCTCCAATACCAACAAATGTGGCTATTTTGTGTTAGTAACATTAACCAAATTAACCAAATTCCTGCTGGAAAATAAATTACTTGAAAAAGTGACTGGATTTGTCACTGGAGAGCTCACCAGAGCATTCTGCTGCCTTGGACCCGACTGAATTAGTAAATAGATCTTTATTCACACCCAGCCAAACTGCTCTCTTTCCCCACGATGCCATAAAGGGCCTGAAGCAGCGTTAACTCCTCAGAGCTGTGAAAGAGTTCTGCTCACCAGGGAGCCAATAGAAAACTAACCATCGTGTGAATGAGCTCCACTTGCTGCTGTTTGCTGCTGCTGCACCGATGGAGTCGGGCTCCAGCATGAAGAAAATTAATCTGTGCAAATAATGATAATAAAAAAAAGGAATCACTTAATTTTCCATGCGCAAAGTGGAAGAGAGCAGCTTCAGCTCAGATGGATCTGAGCTGAAGCTGAATGAAGAACTGACACACACACAGGGGGACGATGCTACGTGGTCACATTTGCAGTTTTCTCCCATATTAAATCTCCATAATGAGTAAATTAGTGGGTCTCCATCTGTGGTACTGAAAACTTAAGAGTCACACATGCTGGCTATATTCACAGGCTCCTGCTGAGTGTGTTGGTGGGGAATAAACATACACAGATTATTTCCACACACACACGTTACAGAGGCAACCACACAATGCACAAAACAGTGCGCTGTAGCGTGCATTTTCACTGCTATCCCTGTGAAAATCCCTCACCAAAACCCTGCAGGTTTTGGTGAGAACGTGTTGGCATGGAGGAGGCTTAATGTATAGTTCGGATGCAGAAGACAGTTTTTTTTCCCATGCAGTTCTATTGATCTGAATAACACACACTCCCTCTGTGGTTACATGCCTTCTTGTGTCACTGAGTTCACTGCAACATTAATCTGTGATTCAGTACAGATTCAGCAAGTATTAACTTTGCAAATAAATATAACAACTTATACAGCACCCTCCATTTTTAGTTTCAATTCATGTCAAAACCTTTCAAATGAATCCATTTATTTTTGCAGTGGTGAAACCTCACACTATCACATGTTGTAGTTCAAAAACAACTTTCTATATTTTCTGCCTTTCCTGCACAGAAAAATAAACCAATGTTGTCAGTCAGTTCCAGCTGTTTTAAGCTTTTTTATTCTTCAGCTGCTAAGTGAAATAAGACCACTTAGGGGTGTTTTGTGACTTATGAAGGTCAGAATGCATCTTATCTTAGTTGAATGAAATATCTTATGTTGTTTTTCCCATTTTGAAGTGTGGCTAATAGAAATTAGTTGTTATATAAATACGAATCCGTTCTCAGTTGCTCACCAGGTTAAATGAAGGGTAGATAATAGATAAACCTGTGCTACATCAAATTTATACCGCAGGGAAACCAAAAGCTACATCAAAATTCCTAGACAATCCAAGCATATCAAAATAAAAATTTTAAACGAATCATTAAATGTACAAAAGTTTGCTTATGGTTGTGAAAGGCTTTTTGGACACGATGTAGGAACATCAGTTTTACTCATTCATATTTTGTTTTTGTTGGACAGGAAATAAAAACACCCTCCCGCTTCTACATTCACACAATTTGTAGAATTTTCAAAAATAATAAAAAATTATAAAATAGAATTGATGAATGCAAAAAGAAGGTGAGCAACTGAGACAAAGTTTTTGTGTGGTTTATCTTTCCTGTGTCCGTTGCTCCAAATTACCAGAAAGATTCCTTGTCAGTGTCTCATTTTAATAAACCTCATTTATTAAATTCAAGTTTTTTTTTTATTTACCTGTGACACAAAGTTGTTGGATTTTTCCATGCGATAAGTTTATTGAGATTAGATCTGAATTAATTTTAAGGCTTTTTCACGTTTTGACAAGGGATGTGGAATGAATGTGGAAGGCGTTGTAACTTTTGCATGTTTCGCACTGTAGAAAACATTTTTGTCGTCTCTGTCTAGAACATGTCAAAGACCAAAGCGCGAATCTCTCCGCTGACTCAGATGGCCTAGATTCAACTTGCTTTGTTGTTGCAGATTAAATTCCGAATTCTTGTGCTTTTTATTTATTTATTTTTTTTACATACACGAAGCGGGCTCTTTTAAGTTGAATAAAAACATACTTTGTGGTTTTATTCTTAATAAGTAAACAGGCTGCTGGGCACAAATGAACATGCAGGAACCTTAAAACAAAAACCCGTAATTATGATTTCATCTATTAGCACATCTTGATGGAGCAATCCACATCATTTTAATTGCAAAACTTCTTCACACCATTTTAATGGGTTTTGCTAAGCAAATCTGAAAACACATATGCAGTCATATAAACAATCGCATAAGCACACACTTGCAGACAGACAAACACACGCACACATTTACATATCGTCTGCAGCCATCTGCTCTAATGATAGGTAATTAACTGCGGCCTGTCTTTGTCTCCCTTGCTGCCGGCCTGACGTATAGGAGCTCTTCAGCAGAATATACGTGAATCAAGGACGGAGGAATAAAAGGGCAGGAGGATGAGTGAGGGGGAAGGACGACAACAAGGAGCAGAACTGCACGGTGTGTGTGAATGATGCAGCATGAAACCATCGAGGTTCCTCTCAGAGAATCGTTATGATGATGGAAGAAGGGGGTGGGGGAGCTGGAGGTGAAGAGATGCTGGGTCACAGTCGTTTACTATGTGTGTGCGTCCATGTGTGTGTGTGAGTGTGGAGCTCACCTACAGTTTCCATATCAAGGTCAATCTGTGTTGAACCTAGCCGTGTAGGCTGGAGTAATGTTAGTATAATACTGTTGATCTAGGAATTAAAAACCTCCGGTTAGTGCAACAGTAAAGTAGTTCAGACTCAAATATCATCCCACATTAACAGTCCTGACAAAAAATGAACAAAGATGGATTAAAGCAGAAATCTGGCTTTTCAATATCTAACAATAAACTTCTTCTTCCTCTTCTCCTCCCAACCCCCACTTCAACGCGTGCTCCATGATCCTGGTGAGTCCGTGCCTGCTTCAGCAGCGAGGGGCTATAATTAGCCAGGTAGATCTCGTGCTCTAACAACGAATAAGCGAGAGAAAGCCCTGTTTTTACACCCGCTGGCGATGGAGTTGGCTGTAGAGCAGGAGCAGCAGCAGGAGCAGCAGCAGCCGCGGATAATTAGACTGCGCATGCAGGAATGATTCTTGGTAAGAGGTTACACAAAAGCTCACAAGAGGACGTTTGTCTCCTCTCTAGAGGTGCCTGGGCTAGAGGTGGAGAAGAAGACAAAGGCAGGGGCAGGGGAGCAAGAGAAGGCTTTGATGCCAAAGAAACAGATTAATAAAAATTAGTCAGTGTTATTTTTAGGACAATCTAAAAAAGGCAATAGCAGAATATATAAGCTTAGTCAGATTGAAGGAAGAGCATCTGTGAACATCAATATTTAAGATTCTTAATTGGGCTGAGATCTGAACTCTGATTGGATCATTTTAAGACATGAATATGCTGTTTTCTGCACCACTCAATAATACTGTAGCTCTGGCTGTATGCTTAGGGTCCAGCAGGAAGGTGCATCTCAACCTTTAAAATTTTTCTTCTACAATATTTCTGGATTTCCTTTTCCCCTGCCCAGTTTCCAAGCATCCCACAACATTATGCTCCCACCACCTTGTTTCACTTTAGGAATGATGTGTTCAGAGTGGTGTGCAATGTTAGCTTTCTGACACACACACAATGTTCACTTATGCCACAAAGACCACAGACCCTCTTCCTACATGTCTGGCTGCAGCTGGAGTAATGGTTTTATCTGTAGCAGAATTTGAAAGCCAGATTTTTTTCCTCATACACAACTTTGTTTCGTCTGTCAAATAAAATCACGACAACAGACATTAATGTGGCTATCTGATAAAGTATATTTGCTATGCCATTGTATATATTGTCTATCTCTATCTATCTGCTGAAGGTAAGATAGTACACATCTGCAGTGAGAATGCCCTCCAGTTGCAATGTCCCTCCCCAGACGCCCGCTGACATGTCTGCAGCGGTCAGCAGGATACAAACACTCTAATGCACCAGTCCAGTGAGCAAACAAACAAACAAACCGTGATAATTGCTGTGATTAGGAGATAAGCGTCGGGCAGAAAACCACTCTTTATGGTGGCAGCACCCCCTAGTGACCTTTTTTTAGCAGAGGCAGCACAGCCACAGCAGCCATATTGTAGATGTGAGTGACTAGTAGCATGTACATCCAAAGGACAGGTCAGAGGAATGTGAAGAGCATCTGTGGACGATGGCTACCAAAGGCACATTCGAAACCTATTTTCACAGTAAAGTGGTATGATCAACAGAATGATTAGCAGAAGGTGATATATTCTTCTGTGGAGGGGGGTCACAAAGTTCTGTGTGGGCGTTTTTCACCTCCTCCTGAAACCTTTTCTATAAATCACGTCTGTTCTTTGTGAAGTCTCTTGGCTTGGATTTTTAGCACACCTCCTACAATTCTCTGTTTTGTATACTAATTAATTTCGCTGCTGTGAAAACACACACTTCTTATTTTATAACCCATTGTTTAATAGCTCCACATACATTCAGATTGTGCAACTGTGGACACAGCGCGGCATTGATGTGCACAGATCGATGTCAGAAGATTTAGCATTTCATTTACATAGATTGTCAAGGTTTTTGCAGAAAATAGGTGTAAATGTATTATTCAGTACGACATTTACACTATAATAAAACCTGTTTAACATGCTCTTCTTTTTGTGAATAGAAAACTGTTTTGTTTGTAATGTAAGTGTATTATTTCTATGCATATTATATCATGGATCCAAAGCATAGTTTATTCCTTTTTTGGTTGTTTATACATTTATAAAGATAAGAAAATAAAATTTCCTTTAGAATATCTTTTTACAACTTTTCTACTGACTCTGAAAATTGTTACCTTGAATTTCACTTCACTCCATAACAACTTCCACACCAGAGTGTTTTTAAATTAGCTAGACCACGCAGCATGCAGCTGTTATATATTCACTAAAAAAAAAATATTTATTTCTTTTCCAACCCATATGTTTCTTTCCCACCCACACCAAATTTAACAAAGAACTGTTCCACTGTTCCATAGTCACAATCTTCATTTAAAATTACTGCAGAGAGGAAGAAAAATGGGTGAAATATGTAAATGTTTCACAGAAATGTTAGAGCCAGTAAAACTGGTTCAGTCATAGACAGAAAGCTGAAATGTGTTAAAAGGAAAATCAATGCTTGGACTACAGTGTAAGCTCCTCTGGGTGAGGCAGCACAAAAAGCCACAGAAGAAGAGAAAAAGAGCCCAATTATGCACACAAGAAGAAACACACATATGACATGACATTATATGCAAATCATGGAGCAGTTTTTTTCTACATATTCCTAACATTGGGTCACTGCAATTCTGCTGCATCTTATTGGTTGAAAGGTATCTCATGTTTGAGCTCATGTGACCTCCATCTCCACCCCTTGAGGCCCTAAACTCCACAGCGACATACACACACACACACACGCCCTGCTTCACTGCAGCTCACCAGCTCTCAGGCAATGAAATGTACATCACACCTCCGATCTGAGGGAATCTCACCCAAATCCTTTCCTTGAATTATTGAAGAGGACCCGAGCCAGCTCGACTCTGATTATCCTCCGATCAATATTCCTCGACCTCGCCTCCTATAACATCAAATGCCTCCGACGATCGATCGAGCCAATCAGGGGGAGCTGCTGCAGCTGGAAACGCAGAGTGTATTGTTCTGGGCTGTTTACACTGACACAACTTGGCGGGTATAACAGGCATGTTTATGCTGGGAAAAAAAAAAAAAGGCAGCGATTGCTGATTGAACGAGATGCTTCTGTGTGAGTTTTTGTTGTCCGCACCGCAGATAACACCTGTTTGTATTATAACGGCTTAATGGAGATATAAAGGGAGGCGGTTTGTTACAGTGGAAGGCAGATTTGCTCAATAATTTACAAAGTGAGAGGATTTATGAAACCAATAAATGCAAAAGGAATTAAATGACAAAAGTAGGAAAGAAAAATAGGTGTAGGAATCTGATCCCGGAGCAAATGTGTTTTGTTGCAGCTGCACAGTTTAAATATGCGTCTTAGAAACAGAAAAACAGAAATAAGAAAAAACAACAAAGTAAGGCAAAAAATAAATCTGCAAACAGTAAGTGAGAAATATGTTGGTCCAATCAGAGTTAAGTGGAAACAACACTGCTAAATAAACATCACTCTGTATATTTCAAGGCCAGGAAAGTTCTTTTGTGATTCACAAGGGAGATCATCGTGCTTTACAGGATTATAAGGAAGAAAGGTGGGAAAATCACAACAGTGAAATGAGTGCAAGCTGGAGAGAACAAAACATTAGAATGCTAATTTATAACAGATGAAGTGCTGTGAAAAAGTATTTGCAGATCATCTAACAATTTAATTAGCTTAATCTATTGGAAGTCAAATCATTCGTATCAATTAATTTGGAGAGGAAGATATAAAGTCATAAGGCTTTGGGAACCACAGTGAAAGACATTATCCACGGATGTAGAAACATGGATCAGTGGGGAAGATTCCCAGGAGCCGACCAACATCAACGATTCACTTAGGAGATCACAGAAAATAACAACAAAACAGAACAATAGCTAAACTACTGGAGGCTTCACTTTCTTCACTCTTTCCTCAGTTTTTATGATTCGACAACAGGAAAATGTAAAAAGACTGAGCATAAACTGTATCCGTGGAGCATAGGGTTTTACACCAGTACAATGTGAAGTCCACTTTTGAACGGGAGTGGCTCTCCACTGTTGAGCAATGATTGCTTCCTGGAGACGTGGACTGTGTTGAAGTTTACATTTTACTCAATTGCTAATGTTTGACTGTGACGTTTGTAATGTGCCAGTTCTACAGGAAATTGCCTGCGCTGTAAACAACCATCATCCACCGCAAAGAGAGAAGTGGCGATCTGAACGAGGCAATGTTGATTAAATATCTGGCCGACATGGACTGAAGAGCTTCATTTGTTTCCTCCACTGATATTGCTAAAACTACAGGCAGACTACAGTTTTAAGACAGTGCAGGAACTCATCGTTCACAACTTCTCCTTCTGTTTGGTGATTGGCCGGGTCAAAAATCGACTTCAGACAATCCAAGTCAAAAGGAGAAACCCCATCCTGTGCTGGAAGAGGAATTGGACAGGAAGGCAATGACTCTACTATCTCTGCTGCGGATACAACAAGAATGTTCATTTTGAAAACAGCCATGAAAAGCCTTTGACATCAAGGTCAAAGGAAGACATTATACATTTGAAGCCCATGAGTGTAACAAATTTCCTGTAGAGCATCTTGGGAGTAATTTATTTAACTAAACAATCTCTTGTGATTGACTGGGGATTTTTTGTGCAGTATTCTCAAATTGTACAGCGTCTTCCTCAAGTGTTTCTGCTAGCAGCTGTGTTTGTTGTGTGACAGAGACATTTGCAAGTTCAAATGCTCAAGAAAACTCCATGTTGAACACCAACCTGAGTCGATTAATTTCTCCGCCCTTTTGAAAGCACACGAGTGTAAGGGAGTTGTAACGATTTTTTTTTTCAATTAAAGGTAAATCTGCACCTCTCAACCTTTCAACAATGAGCTGAATGAACACAAACACACGCCTGCAGCCCTGCTATTATACGACGAGACACACAAACACACCAGCAGCTGCACTGAGGCCTGAACAATGATTGCAGACAGGCGCTGCCTGTTATTTAGGGAAAAAAGAAAAAGGTACCGTTGATATGTTATTGTTGCTTCACTACTGTCAGCGTGCATGCGTTTTCTCTTTAAGACATTTTATACACATTGGCACTCCTTCATAGTTTCTGCCGATTTCAGACTGGACCTTGCTGCGTGTTGAAACATGAGAGTTGTACGTTGTACCTTTAAGGTAAGAGCGTTCGCATACAAATACCGACACTGAGTCCAGCAGACATAGATCTGCTGCTATGTCTTCCTGCGCAGCAGGAAGGATGTATCAGCAGGGGCCAGATGATGGCACTCTTCTCTCTGCACCAGCCTGTCCCCCCCTCCTTTCTCCCGCTGCCGTGCGTGCATGATGCAGCTGGCCTCATTTTAATGATTTAAATCACTTGAGGTCCACCGCCACACGTTTCAGAGGCTTGACTGAATTTATCCTTGTTGATAGAGATCAGCGCCCTCAGCCCCGGACGTTGCCAGACTACAGTGTAGGGAGAGACCTATTCGACTGACATGATTGGATACAGCTCTCCGCTCTGATTTTACTTTTGATCCTGCTGCTCCAGCTTTGGCCCCGGGGACTGATGAGTGGAATGGAGTGGTACCGATAGAGCAAAATGCCTTTTTTTATCTTGTTGGTCATCCTTTTTTTTACAGAAGCAGGTCGAGACTCAGCTGTGGTGAAATGTAGACTCATGTTCTGTTATGTAAATATGAGGGAATTTTATGCTGTGAGTCCCACACATGCACATGTGGAAAATGGTCATGCTGAAGCCCAAACTAATAACTCAGATTACAGGATGCAATCACAAATAAAACTTGAGGTAACTGTGAAGCCTCGTGTTTGGATTATTTCTGCATTTAATGTGGGCAGAGGCATACTTACAGGGTTATAGGTGATCCTCTTCAGCAGGGAGATGGAGGAGGATGAGGAGGATTCAAGAGTTACCTCTATAGGTTCAGGCTCTTACAGGATCAAACATTCCCAATCCTGCAGGTCATCATCAGAATACCACGTCTACTCCATGCACCCCACTCCTCGCTGAAAACTCCCCCACATCCCAGCGTATATGTGACCAACCCCATGGATTTTCTCAGAGGGCCTCTCCACGTGATTGGGCATGTTCAGTAAATTCCCTGCTGTTGACCTGCAGCCTGACGTACTATTGATTTGCAGGACGACAGTGTGTGTATGTGGTGTGTATTTTGCACAGCCCTGTGGGTGGGGTGGGTGGGTACGAAGAGGTTAGCGGCCCGGAGAAAGAGGGCACTGTGGAGCGTCAAGGTCATCTGAAGGACGTGGGCGAGAGCAGGCGAGTCAGAGCGGACAGCCGCAGCTCGCCTGACGGATGGCCGCGCCACCCAGAGAGAGAAAGAGAGAGAGAGAGGGGCGGGGAGGGAGAGCGGAAAATAGCTCAGCTCATAAAAAATCCAACACATAAATAACACAGACAGGAAGTAACCGTGCAGAGGTAGAGTTCATTACGACGAGCGAACACAAATTTGTGTCATCTCAGATCGTTTGGGTCCAACAGATGAGGAAGCACTTTCTGATAAGGCCACAGTGACGTTATATAAGAAGCTTGTGATGAGACACATAGCAGCATTACATGGTATTACTGCCATCCAAATCCCCTCACTATTGATTAGATTGGAATATTTTATATCCTAACATTTGTTTTTTTATAAACTGTGAGTCTACGCAGTAGTAGATGGTTCAGGTCAATTTGGCATTCGAGTTTTAAACCTACATGAGACATTTTGACGTCAAAACATTTTTGAAGCGTCTGAATGTTGGCATTTTTTTTGACAACAACACAAGAATAAGTAGTTCATACTGTAAAAAGATCAGATAATGGAAACAAGTTCCAAGTTTCCTTTAAAAACAAAACTGTCCCGGATCTTTGTCTGGATGGTATCACAGCGTGTACTAATTACATGTTTTGACAGTAACTGACCTTTTTACCACAAAGTGTTGCAGCACCACAAAAGCCTCAGTTCTCACTGCTACATTAAGCAAAACACAAATTTATTTGCTTGTGTTGGCGTCAAAGGAAATACATCCTTTGCCATTTCAAAGACATTTTATTTAATCTAAACCCAAGCAAAACATTTCACCCCAATCCGCTTAAATCATTGCATATACATTTGTTTTAGTGGCCGACTATTTTATGAATTGTTGGGAATGAATAGTCATAAAAATGCAAAAACAAATAGTATACTGTTTTCTTAAGAGTTTGTAATATACCTTAAAACAACAAGTGAATTCAGAACCCTCATTAGATTCATTTTAAAATAGGAAATTCTACCAACTTTATTCAAAATATTCTGGAGGAGCATTTTTATACTTTTTAACGTAACATCGTCTGCAAAACTCTTTTGCCAAAATATGTGAATAAATCAGCCTGGTGATCCAACATGCTTTTCCAATGTTTCCCAGGTATGGGAGTTTTTATTTTTATTTTGCCTCCCCTCTATATTGTTCCCAGCCTTGTTTTTCACATTATCATCTGTCATGGGAAATTTGACCTACGTTGTGTAATTAAGCGATCGATAGCTCTGTAATAGTGAAGGATGTGCCGGGGCCAGAAGGCCAGCCACCATGACCGATTGAGACCTGCCGTCTTGGATGTGTGGATGGAAGTTGTGTCCTCTGTGGGCTCAGAGGCAGAAAAATGAGTTGAAACCCAACAGAAAGTCCTGAAAGTGGAGGAAACGCCTGGGAACAACAGAGTCCATCTGCTGAAAGTTATGAAACTCTGGCAATTATAACACTCCGTGTGAGATATATTTTCAATTTAACCACTTCAATGACTTACTGCTTTTTCATTAAAAAGGTTTTTAATCGGAAACTCTGTTCACTCAATCATTTTTTGCTTCTTTCAGAGGATATACAAGTGAAAGCTCGGTGCCTTTATGGTAAGGGTTATATGAGCAACAAAACATAATAAAAGATTCATTTTTAAACTGACCACAAAAATTGTCCCTGATTTTTATTTTTCAATTTAAAACCCACAAGTTTCCAGCTTTAGTTCAACTAATTAAATTATTCTCATGCTAAATATTTACAAACTTTTAATTTTGCAGATCAATCAAATTGTTGTCTGCAACTTATTTGCTCCTTTGCAGAGAGGGAGAAAAATATTTGCATTTCCTAGGGTTCAGCTGCATTAAATACAAAAATAACGTTGAAAAGCCAGCTGATCATGTGGTCCCCAAAATGCCAGCAGTCATTTCTCATCTCTGATCACAGCAATTAAAACTGCCAAGGAGTTAAAACAAAACAAATCAAAATTTTTGTTGAGGTTTCTATAGTAACCTGTATAATTATGGTAATTAGACTATTGTGAGAAATCCATTATGTCCACACAAAGTAAATATCTGAAGTGACCTCCATCCTTCTTGGCTTGAATGTGTAGAGACAACCTTGTTCTTGACATTAAAAGCAAATTGGAAACTTCGAAGCCCTTCAGGCGTAATGACATTTATTAAAATATACAACTGAAAGTCTCTTGTCTTTTTTTTTATCCAGTCGACTTGAAGAACTTGAAAACTAACAGTTATTATAAATATCACAATTTGCATCTCCATATCATTGTGTTTTGAACCATTTTGAACTAAAAGTTAATTTGATTAAAACAAACAAACAAAAAAATCACAAAAGTAAGCATCATAACCAAACTTTAGGAAACCTGGAAAGTATTTATTGCTTCACGTTTTTATATTACATCCTTATTCCAAATTGTATATTACAAATACCCCCATCATGACAATGTGGAAAAAAGTTTTTCAGTGTTTTACAAGTGTATTAAAAATAGAAAATCAAGAAATCACATTGATATAATTAATCACAGCCTTTGCCATGAAGTTTAAAATTAAATGTGATAAAAAACTAATTTGTCTCAAGATATAGCAACAGATTGAATGGAGAACACTCTGAACATTCATTTTCATCTCCCAGATTCTCAGTTCGGTTTAGGCCCGAACTTTGACTGGATCATTTTAATATGTGTTTATGTAAACCATTGGACTTTAGTTCTGGATGCACGTTTCCTCCAACTCAATCTAAATTCTTTTACAGACTCTGAGATGCTGTCTAGGGTCAGTCAGTAAGTATCCCAGCACAAGAACAGCGATTCACAGCTGAATGACATTCAATTAGTTCCAATACAATAAGAAATAAACTACATACAGGAGAAACATTTGAGGACAAAATATTCTCCTGACCTGCTCAGACTCTTGTTCTTTCACTCACGATTCAAATGCCCAGAACTTATATGAGAGCTGGAACACTAACAAACTGGTGAATGAAGAGGTTTGCTTTTTGGTTCTGCTCTCTCTTCTCCACATCAGACCGGATCGTCACCCTTATTCCTGCAGACGAGGCCCCAATCCGTCTGTTCATATCCCTTTCTATCCTATCATCATCTGTTAACAAGACACCAAGACTCCTCCTACCTAGAGGGAGCTGACTCTCATTCAGGTCGCTTCACACTAGGCTATGAATTGTTCCAGTCCATGTAAAGGGTCATCACCTAAAGACACAAACACAATCACATCATCTGCAAAAAACAAAAATGAGACCTGAAGGCTTTTAAACAACAGATGCTGCTCTCTGTGACTGCAGCCTGAGATCCTGTCCATGAACACAACAGTCAGGATTTGGGACAGACAAAACTCATACTAAACGGAAGAATAGAAAGAAGTACTAATTCTTTCTTGTGTCCCTAATTTATATCTTCTATAAACGGTTTTCCTTTAATATTTTAGGGCATTTATATCGCTGTGGTCAGCTGTATCGTTTATGTGCCTTATGAATAATGTTTCTTTGATTTTGATTTGATGTTGACCATGTTCTGCTACCTAATGAAGTATGTTGACCTGACTTGGTAGGCAGTATGAAAAAACCTTGATCAGAATATCCTTAATAAATTGCACAACCTGACAGAAAATTAAGAAAATTGAAAGTTAATGCATTTAGTTGAGTGGCTTGAGTACATTCACCTCAGTTTTACTTGTCATTACATTTTATATTCTCACTTTGTTTCTTTGGGATGTCAACCCCACCTTGATTCAAACACCTTTCACCCTCCGACCTCACCTCAAATCAACGCAAAGCTTTAATGTTAGAGGAGGTTAGCATCTCTTTTAAAGATTTATGCCACATCTCTAGAAACCAGGCATTCAGATAAAACGTCAGAGGTCAACAGTAAAGTGTCAGGGTGAGGCGCCGCCTGTCACACTCGGCCAGTAGTTGGTGACCCCGAGGGTTAGATACCATCACTGGCAGGTCACCGGGTTCTTGGCTGCGTGATACCAGAGGTCTTTGCATGCAGCTGTGCAAAATGACTCCCTATGAGACATGAACTACAGCTGCTGTGAGACAGGAAAACAAGGCCAATGTGCAAAGATTATCTTCTAACTTTCCAAAGTCCAAGTCCAGCGGTGATGTGTGGCTGACCAGACAGAACGCAAGGCTGTTACAGCCTTCATTTTCTAATTCTTTACCGTGGATTCTTCACTTTCACTACTTATAGCATCGATCCTCCTTCATCATACATCTTCCATGTAAATTGTCCACACCATCTTTTAAATTGATCGAGCTGCATGATAAAATAAATGTAAGCAGAGCAACAGTGAGGTCATTGATCTGTGTAGTGATAGATGAAAGGCATTTATCAGCTTGGAGTACCCGTGATAATTAATTGATATTGATTAAAACCAGGCTGTAAAGCGAAATGACAGTCCAACGCTCTCAGTGCTCTTGTCTTTGCCACCTCCTCCAATTTTTTATTCTTCTCTTTCGGGTTTTCACAAGAAAATCCATAAATGCAGATATCTTGTATAATTGAGGGCGATAATTATAATTCACTCTCTGTGTTTTATTCACATTTAAATTGATAAGTTTGTGCTGAAAATATTTCATGACCTCTCAGCACATTTGATTGCACATCGAGAGTCGGAACTGGCAGCTGCTGATTTAAATTACACATGTGAAGAGGCAGGATGAGGACTTGTCTTCTCGCTCCATCGAGAAATTTGCGCAATTTAAATAGCAAATCCTTAAGTTCAATTTTTGATGTTTCCACCGTTGCTGTTAAGAGGGGCATCCACTTGCACTTTATGTTAAAATGGTGATTTCACTGTGGATAATGCTCTCCCCTATTGTCTGCTGTGGCACAGCTCTAACAAGTCCCTCTACTGATGGCAAGGCAGAATTTGCAAAAGCAGTTGTAAGTGTCATTTAAGTTGAGGGAATAATGTAACTCCTGAAGTAATAAGGGCTTCCTTTTAGTGCAGGACATGGGGTGAGCTGAATATTATATCACTACTGTGCTATTTTGTATTCTGCGAGGCAATTTGCTTCATTTGTCAAACATTTGGTCATATAGCACTTACTGCTAGTTTTGGCTAAACTAGGAGGAATACATTTAACTTTAACAAAGTTGTGCTATTCTTTTAGATTTATTTTTTCTTCTTGTCTCCCAGTCCCACAGATGTGTAATTGTCTCAATTCTCCAGAGCTAACTCTAACTTTAAAATGCAGGCCTGATCTTTGTTAATCTCGTGGAAATGGTCACACCTCTTAGTTATATTTATTTCTCTAGCAAATATCAAGAACCTTAAACCTTGCTCTTGCTGACCCTTGTTGCGCAGCAATCACACTCTGCAAAGCCCCCTGTAATTACCAGCACCGTTTACTATTCATCAGCAGACGGAATGGAAATGCCTGTGAGCATAATGGATTTCTATGTCGTGCTCTAAGCAAAGTGTGGGCAGTGGGAAGTTAAATTTCATGGAGAGAAGGAAAAGAATACATGCTAAAACAAAACAAAAAAATTGCAGTAATAATTAAGAAAAATAATATATCATTTATGCTGTTTTCTATCTTTTCATTTACAATAGGTGTAGCGGTAGACAGCTGTGGGACTAAACACAATTATTTCTAGCATTGATGGTGTTAGCTTAGCAAGCTAGCATTGATGCATTGTTCCAAACTGAACTTGCTCCTAGGTTTTAAAACTTCTACATTCAAGATTAAATAAAAACCTTTATTTTTCTGCAGTGCGCACTCAGGTCTTGTTCTGACTATTTCAGCAAGTCGCGCTGCATCACCTCCACCAGAAGCTGACTGTTTACTTTGGGATGCTGCACAATGCATTTTGTATTAATCCATAATTTATAATTCAGTGATTATTCACATGCCTGTCTGTCTCAACTTGATGTCATTTATTTCTTTTTTTAATTATTATTTCTACATGTTTAGCTTTTATTAATTAGTAGTTGGACAGGGAGAAGGGGAAGATCAATGGATCAATTCAATAAATTATTAACAATAGAGTTTTAATTATGTTTGGCTGAAAAGCAAAACTTTTTGTTATGTTTCACGTGAATCGGTTCTGGTTTGACTTAGCTTCTGTCTACAACGATTTTTTGATAAAGTCAACTTTAGTCTTGGCTGCTTTCTGACTAGCCATTAGCTTCAACCTCTGGAGCCACTAATTGAAGTTTGTAGTTTTTTACAACCTCTATTAGTGAAGGAACAAACAGGATAGTATGCAGTAATCAGGAGTGTAAAATTCATGAGATGGAAGTCTTAAATTCTTTGTCAGGCTAAGTACACATTTAGGAGCTAAACCTAAAGCTTAAACAGGCAGAAATATTCCAATCAATCTCGTCACACATAGCCTCAAATACTTCATAGTTATTCAAAGTCACTCAGATATAAATAAATCAAAAATATTTACCTTTGGGTTATCAAGAGATCATCTTTTCATCATCTTTTTAAATCTGATACATTACATATTTATTTAAAGAACAATCACTTGTTTAAATACGGTATAGTTTAAAAATGATTTTTAAATATAACCATACAGATTACAGATGGCCATTTGGAAATATAAGGCATAAACCTGGTGCATAGGTACAGATGCCAATGAAAAACACTGATGTGGGGTAAACAGAAGAGAAGATGAAACTAAGCAGTGATGATGGGATAGAGACAGTAGAGCAGAGCGATGACATATCTTCATTTCTGTGCTAAAATTTTTCCTCTTTTCTCTCCCACATTCAGAATATGTTCCCTGCATCTATTATTCTACGCACCAAACCAACTTCCCTTTTTATTTCCTAACTGCACGGCTTCTTATCACGCTGGAAGTCTATGCTGCGCTGGCGAGGCGCTCTTCTTTGACTTACCGGCAGCAACAACAGCAGCCGATAAATACCTCCGTTTGCTTCTTCGCTCCTTTTCATCCTTCACCGTTTTCCAGCTTTGATTCGAGCTCCTGCGGTGACCAAATACATATGAACGCAACAGCACAGCGTGGCGGGCTGCGCTGCTAAATATACACTGTTTCACTCATCTTGTGTTATATTTTTAATGGCTTCCATGCACTTGTGCCTCACAGTCTCCCTAGGCCAGATTGTTTCTCTTGCCCTTCTTGCCTCTGCAGCTCTTATTCCTGTCGCCTCAAGGCATTCACAGGCCTGCCGAAAGAAATCAACCCCGCATCACTGGAGACAAGCAGACACAGCCCCTCACCCCCACCATCAGCGCCGAAATAAACTGCACACCTTCCTTCTGTATTGTTCGCCCATGAGTGTTGCTTTTAGGTGAGCGGGCTGCTTCCCTTTAGCTCTCGTGGTAACTTCATGGATTATTCAAAATCAGCGTAGCTCAGACTTTGAGAGCAGAAATAACTGAAATTTTGCTAAAGTTGCTACGTTCACCTGGGAGGAAAAGCAGAGCGCATCACAGGCACAAACAGAAATGGATTTGGTGCAGCGCGTTTTTGTCTGCGGCGACCCATGCAGGGCTCCATTACATAAAGCTCTATAGAGCTGTTCCAAAATGGCTGCCTTTGTGTTTCTTCCTGGTGGCAAAGAGCTGGACATACACTGGGCAAATATAAATTGAGATAGAGTGTTAGCTCCAATAGAAGGGTGCAATCAGGGTGTGTCCTCGTGGCTCTGCTGCTTGTTTCAGGAAAGCTACAATTCTCAGAGCTGAAGAGGATACAGGAAAGAGACGAAGATAAGAAGATGGGTTAGAGTGAGGATCAGTGCGTGAAAATGGGAGGAATCCTGGATGTGATGCTGCATTTCAGCAATGCAGCTGGGAAGGTGGCTGCAGGATGTGCATTGCTTTTCATTATGCTTCCTCGATCTGCCATTGATTTTGCTCCAGCCTGGAGTCTCTGTATTATTTGAATGTTAAGATGTCAGCGCTGGTAACCAGCAGCTCCATTAAAGGCAGGCAGGCAGGCAGGGAGGCTGCAGCCGGAGGAGCCCAAGCAGGAGGATGAATTATTAAGGAGAGAATGAGGTGGTGGGACATTTCCACCGTCGCCCTAGTGAATGTCATCCCGCTCAGTCGGGAGATGCGCAGGCACAGGCTGGCTTGACAAAAATCGACAGTGACTTTCACCTCCCCCACCCGGAACCGGTTTGATCCTGATTGCAGACACTGCAGCTGGCAATTTCCAGAATAATCTGCGGCTCCAGCCCTGAGCACCCGCCCGCCCGCCTGCATGCCCTGCCCCCGACGGATCCGCTGGCTCTTTCCGCCCCCAGCAGCCTCGTGCCCCGGCATCCTCCACGGCCCTGCGGCAGCGTCGATAATATGGACGGGAGGAGTAACCCGCGATTTGCTGAATCAGAGGATCTCACCTCCCCTGTGCAGGTGAACATGTAGATGAGCTGGACCGAGGGAGGATACCTGCAAGCTAATGGCTGCTTAAAAAGTCAATAAAGATACAACAATTGTCAGATGACTTATGTTGTTTTTCAGATCCGGATAATGAGTTCGCTAGGGCCAGACATATACAATAAACTTGAAAAAAAAAAAAGAAGAAGTAAAGCCTATTAGTAAATTAGGATACGCGAAGCACACTATGCGTATGCTAATAGGTGAACATGACAGAAATACATTAACATTTTTTTATTAATCCACATGTATGGGTAGTTTTTCCATTGCGGTAGCATGATCTCATACTGACATATCTTGAATTTTAATTTGAGTGCATTTATTCAATCAAGAATATGTTGACATAGAAATGAATCAAACCAAATGAAGATTGGATATGTTTCTCTTTTTAATGGATCATTTCAATGACTCAGTTATTCAATGGCTTGTTATTTGTTCCTTTGGCCTTTAGAAGTCAACCCGGCCCACAGCATCACGGATCCTCCAGCATAAAATACAAAAGGTGCGTTTTGACACTATGTAGCAGTTGTTTACTAATGTGCTTGTCTAAAAGTAAAATGTTTATATCATCTGATCAGATAACTGCAGCTTAAGTTCCCTATAAATTTAAACTCAACATTTTTTAATATATATTAGGACATAAAATACTTCTGCCTTGTATGTCTACCTCCAAGAAGTTGGCATGCAGCATCAAACGTTACAGAGATGTAGTGACCCCCAAGATGCCACTTTTTACAGCTCCATGATGAACTCCCCTGGAACGTTTCTGCGTACAGACACCATGTTCTTCCTGCGTGTATCTGAGTTTTCTCTATGTACTTCGATTTCCTTCCTGAGTTCAAATACCTGCATGTCAGGTTATGTGTGACATCGCTGATTTGTGTGTGTTGGCGTTGACCTTATGATGGATTGACCTTTACAGGAAGTAACGGCTACAGAAAATGGCTTTTACGAAGTCTGCAGTCTAACACAGTTACATAACCACAAGTAAGAGTAGAGTTTACATACACATTTTGTGGTTTTATAATTTAAGAGCCACACATTAAAACTCAAGCAAGAATTATTGGATTGCCTTAGAGCCACAGTTCAGCTCTACTGTGTTGTAGTTTGTCTTCTGTCTTTGCCTCAAAGTTTTGAAACATTTCTGACCAGTTAAAATTCCTGAGTGATTCAAATTAGCGAAGGGTAACATTATTTTTTTCTTCACCTGGTTCAAAATATTAACATATTTATACTAAAGATGTAGCTGTGGCATCCTACAACTTTTATTAGCAATGAATACCTTTATCACATTATAGTTCAAATTGTAGGAAGTTACTGTAAAATATTGTTTTTGTCAAATAAGACACTAAAATCAGAAGTACTGTAGTCCTCCAGTTTCCTACTGTTGGTCTATCATTTTTAAAAAAGTTATGATTGTTTTCATAGTTTATGTTGTTTGGATTTATGACTCATTAGTGGCACATGTCTCGTGTCACCAGAAGCAGGAGTACACAGAGCTGTATGCTGCTCTCTGCTGATGACTGTTTGAGCTCTATGAAGGGATGCAAATTAGAATCATTCTGGACTTGTGAATATCTTGCCCTTTACTCCCGAATCTCCTCCTGGTGAAATTATATCCAGATTGAATCATTCTCAACATTGTGTTGACATTATTTGTGTCAGTGAGGCTACTTTATCCTCTAAGGGGCATCGCAAAAATGTTCATACCACACTAACCTTTTCATATTTTGACACAAAGAGGAGAGCATAGTTTTGAGGTATTAGAAATAGGAAATCTTTCTCCTATAACTTTTTCGGGCTACCTTTCCATAAGATCCAGATTTGTAGAAAGGACAACTACTGAGAAATTCCCCCAAGCTAACCTGTGGCTCTCTGTAGCTCTTCCAGAATGATCACGATCTTCTTGGAATCATGTTTTCCTCACCTCCAAAACTGCAACCCTGACCTGTCAGCTATGTGACCTTTGTTCACTAATGTTCTCTTAAAAAAAAAATGCACCCCTGGGTTTAACCCTAACCCTACCCTATTATATTATTTGTGGATATCAGAGTAAAGGGGGTCTAACAGCAATGCAGGTTATACTTTTCATAGTATTGAAGTCAAAAGATCTGATTTCCTTTTCCTTCCACTCTATAACTGCATCACTTTTTCCTGGTCTACACCATGAAGTACCAATAACATGCATTGAAGTTTGTCATTTTAATGTGACAATAGGTGAAATGGCTAAGTCGGTACTTTTGCAAATTGCATAATTTTGCTCTAAGGTTTACAAGTGAGGAGGACACTGACCCCTCGCAGCCATCGACCATACCAGTTCATGGTCTGCCTTCCCAGCTCTTAGACTTCATCCTGGAAGTTGTATTAGTCTGTAGGAACTGTCAAACGTATATACGTCCTGAGAGTAAACACAGCTCCCTGCACACATGCTGGGTGTCAGGCCTTCAGAAAACTCACTGAGTTGTGCTGTCATGGAGGAGGTTCCTCTTCAGCGTGACTGGGGTAAAGCAGTTGCTCCATGGTACCTGTTTTGATTGCTCCTGGGAGGTTTAATGTCATCTCTCCAGCACGTCTCAGTTTGTCACCCATGCATCACATCAAGTCAGCTCTGTGCTGCATCAAGTCAAACATTTAATCCCCCTGATTTCACATTGTGGTTCGGTTTTTGTTTTTCTAATTTAGGTGATGCGTGTCTATGAATATTTAACATTCAAACTAATCCAATTAGTATCATTAAATCTCTGCAGTCCCAGTGTACAGTAGAGTAACGTAAGAAGTGCTCGACAATCTCTGTCACAATGAATATGTCATACAGTAAGTTGCTAAAGTAAATAAAGGGAGCGGTGCCAGTTTTATATGAAGAACTATGTTCTTTTTAGCAACAGCAAGTGGATCAATCATGAACCTGAGTGCGGATCCAGCAGCCGTCTAAGACAAGCTTTGTCACTCAGTGCCGGTAACCTAGGAAGCTGAGCTGTCCTCCCACTCACAGACCGCCTGGAAGAAAAATAATTGTCCCTTCAAATGGTTTTTCCTCTCTCACTTATGCTATTATTACAGCTCTTCATCACTAAAGCTCATAGCCTAATCCTTAATACATAGATTTAACTGATATCTAACAACATTTTGTGTCTAGTTTTGCAATAATTATCAAGGCACTGAATTCAAAAGATAAATATTCTTATTAACGGCAAAAGCATAGTCTCATATATTATTTTATATATGTGTTTATCAATGTAAATTTTGGCAGACATGTATTCGTGTGCTGTTTGAGTTATCATTTAATAATGAAAAGAATATGGCACAACAATCCCAAAGAAAAACATAAGTTCAAATCTTTGTTTTCTAACTTTACTCTTCATTATAACATTTTCTCTGACCTTCTTGTTTTGTAAAGTATTTTGAAAACATATTTTCTCCCAGTTCCCAGTTCTACACATAAAATCCCATTAAAATATATTGAAAGTCTTAAAGTAACAAAATATGCAGACATTTAGAGTTATGAATAATTTTGCAAGGCACAGCCATCTCCTAATCTTGCCCATAAGAGCAATAATAATTAGGGCACTTTTAATTCAAATAGGATTTCAACAAGCCTGCCTGCATGAGGACTATGCATAATGAAAAGAACAGAGAAGGTAGCAAAATAAGCTCCAAAGACTTTGGTCTCAATTCCAACCATTTGCTTTGTGTTAAATTTTTACCAAGTATAGTATCCAAAACTAAAATTTAACCCATGTTCGGCTTCAAACATCTTTATTAAATGCAAATGCAACAAGATGTATAACTAATTAAATGAGCAAACAGAAAAATACAGCAGGATCCATTTAAAACATCATGTGTTTTTCAAACAAAAACCATCTCAATGCAAGCAGAATCTCAGCATTATTTACTTAAATGCATAAGCTTGGATTAAACAGACTAAAATGATTTTACATTAAATATTTACACAGCTTTACTCAAGGTTTTGGAAGCAGGAGAATGATTCAGCTCCCATCATTCCCTTATTTATTCATGCTCTTGTTAATGGCTGTATGGTTTTAATAATGGAGTGAAACTATGGAACAACGCTTGCACTTCTTGTCCAGAAGTCGAACTATAACCTCCCGTCTGACTCGGTGACTGAGCATTTCGATGTTGAGCCGTCTACGGACGAGTGGCTATTTTCCTCCAGAAGCGGAGAATCATTTTCTCTCCATTCCACATGCCAGGACTTGGCATAGATGAGCACGATAAGATGGAAATTGGTTCAGGGCTAATGTAAAGGGAGGGTTGCCTTACTTGGAGTAACATGCACAGCAATTAACCAGGAGAGAGATGAGTGTGCTTTGTCTTTTTGGATGTGAGCTGGAGCGACTCAACCAGCTGCAACATTATCATGATAATATGAGAAGTACAGCAGGACCAGGAGAGCAAGACTGTAAGACCACAGAGCATTTTAGTAAATCTTTCACTGACATTACTCGCATAAAGGGCCTTTTCATGTGATATAAACTTCAGTTTATGAATTACTGTATGATGTTCTTCTGCAGGTGCGCCTCAATATACCAAGAGAAAATCATGGAAAAGTTGATTCATTTCAGTAATTCAGTTTAAAAACTGAAATTCATATATTACATAGATCCATTATACACAGAGTGATCTTTCATTTCTGTTGTAAGACTTTTAACTAAATCAGGAAATTTAAATATTACATCCAATGAAAAGTGCTGATGTATATTGTAATAAAGTATTATTCATGTGAATTAGCTAAAAAGAGGGAGATATTCCATGCTGCTTTAGGTTTTCATCGGTTCACTGCTTTTTATTAAGTCCATAGTCAGTGCACTTATCTACCAGAAAACTTTTGGGGATTTGAGGCTTCCCTCTGATGGCAGGCTTTTTGCAGATTTTATTTTGAGCAGGACTTTGGCACCAGCCCACACTGCAAAAAGTACCACTACCCAGTTTAATGACTGTGGTATAAGTGACTGGCCAGAAAACAGTCAGTCCACAAACAGTCTATGGTATATTGCCAGATGAGACATCTTCAGACATAAAGATCCCAGACCCAACATTGCAGATCAGCTAAAGGTCATTAGCTAAGCAACCTGAGCTTCCTGAACACCTTAGCAGTGGACCACATTCACACAGTAATTCATACAAAAGAAGCCCCAACAGAGTGCTGTTTGTGGATATAACTTTCAGCAGCATATTTTTGTTTTAGAAATCGTCCTCCTCCCCATCTCCATCTATAAGTTTGTCTGACTAACCAAGCATGCTTACAAAAACTCCTCAGCTTTAATGAAATTTAGAGGAATCAATTGGCTTCTTGTACGACTACCAAGCGCGTGTTCACGTGCTTATTTTGTGTCCGTTGGTTTATTTTGTAGCGTTTGTTCTGAAGGGTAATTGGCAGCGGTCCTGGCAGGGCAACCCTTCAACTGCGCGGCCCGTCGCTGAAGGAGGTTCCCTGTTACCGCTTTAACTGCATGCCTGGGTGGCAGTCGGTCAGAAATCCCAGTGAGGTTTCAATTTCTCAAAGCACACAATAAAATATAACGTGTCAGGGAGGGAAGCGAAACAATTTACAGTGATTAAAACCACTTATCTAATTTCCTCTTCTGGTACTCTTCATCAAACAAGTGGTGTTGCCTCTAACTTTTGTAACATCTCTGGTGGATCGACTGCACTGAGGCCATATAACTATGGCTATTCAGCAAGGGAGCCATGTCTGAAACACGGTGTCTCTTTCACAACGGGGGCTGAGCACCACCATGACAGTCAATAAAACACCAACCCATTCCTGGAAGGCAAGTGAAGGTCAGCTGAAACTCAGAGGCACAACCTATGACAAAGATGTGAATTCAGAATCGAGTAATGGAAAGAGTGATATACAAACCAGTTGCTCATTTAACACTGATCACTAATGTTTTTACTTGATGTAACATTAAAATGTTCTTCAAGTGTGACCAAAATAAATCTGCTTCTACTTTTAAATGCTGTGAAGTCATCAAACGCTGCATAAATAGCAAACTAAACTCAGTTATTTGTACAGGACATTATTTTCACTTTGGCCATTTGGATTCCCTCTGAGCTTAACGCAGCGGTAACTTAAACAAAAACGTTAAAATGAGGAAGGATTAAAATCAAATATAAGGCGAAACTGTGTCCCTCAAGTGGCAGTGTGTGTACACAAGCTTTGTAATTTAGTTCTAGTAAATTTACAATTTGGTTAGTCCAATTGCTCTCAGGGTGTGCTGGAATGCTGCCAGCCCACTGCTTTGCGTGCACATATGTGTGGGGGTGTGTGTGTGTGTGTGTGTGTGTGCAAACTCATTGCCTCTACTTCCACTGCTCTGAGCCCACTCTTCCTAATCCTCCCCCTTGCTTGTCACAATGACACACCACAACCTTCAAGCCCAAGGTTTCAGCTCACTAGTCTCACTCTGCTCGCAACATGACAGCATCATATCAGTCCTTTCTGCAACTCAGCGGCCTTCCCTGCTTCCAGTGTGACAGCAAGGTGCATGCCTCCCCCCTCCAAAAAAAAAAAACCCATTGTGTCTGCAGCTTCCACAGTGATGTGATTGTGGCTCTGTCGTGTGTGTGTGTGTGGGGGGGGGTGTGTGTGTGCACAGAGCTGTGGTGGCGAACTAACCGAGATGGATGGAGCAGTGCTTGGCTTAGGTAATCAGCTGGAATGCTGGCACATGCAGCACAACACCTGCTGCTGAGAGGAGTAGCCAGAGCTAATTGCGGGAGAGTGATGGGGGTCTATAGCCACTGCAAACTCCGCAGACAGCTCAGCCTAATGCAATTAGCCGCCATGTTCTCCTGCAGCAATATTGCATTATGGGTTTTTTTACATTTAATTTAGCTGGCGCAAAATGAAACGGTATCAGAGAAAAGAGATAATGAGAGCAAACTGATATTGAAATCTGCCCAGTGTTGGGAGGCTAATAATGAGACAATGAAACACAGTAGCTGACAACATGGTGGGCTGTAGTAAAACATCTTAATAGAATCATTAGGAGGATGCTTCTTTGTGTTACTGCTCCGAGCCGAGAAGACTGCAGTGGATCCCTGACTTGCAGTTCAATTCTAAACTACAGTAGAAAATGACTGGAAACTGAATTTCTTTTCTGTTTTTTATGAGCATTTTTTATTTTTTTTGCCTACCATGCAATAACACCACAATATTTCTTGCCTGGAAGGGAAACACATACATCCTCCTCTCCAACGAGACTCCCAGATTACTCTGGCAGATTTCAAACTGTTCCCGTTCAGAACAGATGAATTGTCCTTTCAGCAAATTACACTGAAAACCTCTAAAGGGAGGCGTATGGAAGGCATCTTGAATCAGATGCTCCAACTAACTCAACTGCCAAGGAGTTGCATCCTTTTGATGCAAAGGAACTGTGGTCCTATTTTGCATTTCCAGCCCTCCTGTGGAGTCGGCCCATTTCAGCCACTTGAATCACGTTGTTTTCTGCCCTGATTCATGTTCCGTAACCGTAGGTGAGAGTTTGAATATAGACAGACCATTTGATCAAAAGCTCTGCTTTTTGGCTCATCACTTTGTTCTCCTTGACAGACAGGCTGTGTGGTGTTTTGGCACCAGAGTGACGATGTCAAAGTACCACTGAAGGAGCAGCTGCAGAGGAAGACATGAGGCAATGACTCAGGGAGCAGCATCACATGAAGACTTCTGGAGAGCTACAGCGGCAATCGACTCCAGCAGGGTAAAATGTTTTAGAAAGAACTATACTTAATATTAAGCATTCTCCAAAAGCACACAGTCTGGATGACACTCCCATTAATCAATTTGCGTCGTCAACACGTTTTTTTGGGGGGTTTTTTGTGGTAAAGTAAGTGTAAGCTATTTCCATAAGATCAACGATTTCTGTGTGTTTGCTTTAGGTTGACACTCTAAACTGTATGTTTGAGACTCTTACCATGAAGAAGGGAAGGAAGTAGCCTTGAGTTTCCCTTTGGAGTCTCTTGCCTTTGGGTACTTTTTAGAGGAGAGACAAGACAAACTACAAATGATTTGTAGGGAAGATGAGAGTAACACAACTGGCTAGCCGCTAAATTGTTAGCCTCATCCATTATAATCAAAAGGGGTATTCAATTTTTCAGAAGTCGGAGCCAATTTAATCGTCTCTAGATCCAAATGTAAAATACTTTGACAAGTAAAGCATTAAGTGAACACATAAAACCTTTATTCCGTTAATGAAAAATTTAACTGGAACCTTTACAATGCCTTTTCAGCATTAGGGTCACTTTAGACTCACACTAAGATAAAAACATGTCAACTAATTAAACTTGGATTAGATTAGATTATTCAATAATTATGCTCACTAGTCTCCTAGAAGAATCATTTCACTTCTAACCATCAGCCAATTGTATTTGAAAAAAGAAATGCTAATGCTTGGTAAAGGAGTTTGGTTTTTGCCTGCTTTTTGAGCCTGCATTAAATATCACATTGAAGAGAATTTGCTGCTTGAGGATGTGATAGTCAGGCCTATTAGAGAAAGCCTCCTCCAGGCTTCAAACATCATGTTCTACTAAAGCAGTGCAGCTAGAAAAGCTGCTGCAGTGTGACTTTGCTCCTCTCCCGTGCTTTGATTCATTATTCAGCACCAGAGAAGTCATCCTGCATTCCCACAGCAGCGCGGAGAAACATGCAAACACAGACCTGCTCTCAGCCCCGCAGAGAGCAAATGCAAGGGCACAAATCTGAAAAACAATTGTGAAAAAGAAATGAAACACACACACACGCAGACAATCTAGCTTCATGCTGCACATTTAAGGCATCAGGAAAATAACCAAGAGACATGATGAAAAGTGCATGCGCACGCACACACACAAATAAAAACACTGCCTCCTTCTGCCTGCCCAGACGGCCTGCACGCTACGAGAAAATGTTTTTATTCCTAATGACTCCGTAATGACAGCGACTTATGTCCTTACCATAGTTGATTTGTTTCCTGGGTTTTAAGAGTAGATTATTTCCATGGTACAGACTTAACGTAAGCTGTTCAGAAACCACAAGCACTGCACTTCAGTCCCGGTTTGGGATTTTAGCCAGGTCTAATCAGATTAAAGCACTGTTACTCCCCCTGCTCTTCACCCCTCTCCACCCTTCTTTTTATTTTTTTCATACAGCATGCCACAGTGCTCTTTCCGTCCTGCTGCATGAGCCAGAAGACGGGAGCCAAAAGCAAATTGCTTTTAGTAGAAGCTGACAAGTAGTTGTGTAGAGAAAATAAAAGGTTGTTTGGAGCAGATTAATTCTCCTCCACAGGAGAGGGTGGCTGCGAGGCTGCTGTATGCTGTCGCACATTAGAGATGAGGGGAATATTCTCAGTCAGGAGGTGATCCATGTTGTAGACTTAGTGAATAAGCTACCTATATCCTTTTAGTGGCTGTTGTGGTTGACTTTGAGCTTCTCAGGTTTGAAAGATCCTCATCCCTCATAAGAATGGCCAAGTAAAACAAAACGGCGCTGAACGGATTCCAAACCAACTCCTAGAGCGAAGTCTCTGGGAGTTCTGGATGTTCTTATCCAAACTCATATCAGTTTCCTTTCCTGCAAACTCTGTTGAGCAAATATAATTTCAGCCATATTCAATTCTTATTAGCTTTGTAGTTGCATTAGAAATTGAAGAGAAACGTCTTTGGAATTATATTTCTAGTGCGTGATAACACATCTCGCCTATGCGCTTCTGTTCCTGTGGTTGATGGGAGAGAAGTCCCGACTTCTGACCTGTGAAGGGTTCTTTCTGGCCTGACCTGGATCCTTCAGCACAAATTAAACGAACAATGAAAAGCGCCGTGCTGAATGATGGTTCCACGCGCCTTTGTGCCTCTGTTACAAAACCACTTCTGAAAGGGCAGCCTGGATGACACACTCTGTAGAAATCGATCACATTTACTCAAGCCCCTGGGCCGTCCAAAAAGCTGGATTTAGAGCAAAAATAAATAAATAAACTGCTGAAAAAAGAAGAAAGAAAAAGAAGCAAAATCCCTTTTGCATTTGAAAACAGAATGGAACAGAAATGAATGCGGGCGGGGTGCGTAGAAACACCTCGGTTCAGGGCTGCTTTCCAGACCCTGGCGTGCACTCATGCGGCAAATTTCATCAGCAGTGGCTCTATTGATTTTTAAACCTTGGAAATATAAGACCAGGGAAGTCGGCCATGGAGATATCCATGGATGTTTGGGTTAGTTATCTGCGCCTCTCCCTTGTCTCTGCCGTTTTCCAGGGAGCATGAGCAAGCCGATGCTCTCTGAATTGCTTGACAATGCTTGGCTAACCCAGGGCTGAGCTTCATGGACAAGCTACCAGACTGAAAAGATAGACATTGAATCAGACACTGGAGAGAGTCAATACCTCTTCTGTGTATGTTGAGGACAGAAACCCAGCTAAGCTCATGCTAACTCCACTGCTAAACCTTATAGCTTACCTCAAAGGCACAGCTTGGATTTTTAAAATAACATTGTTATTGGCAGTAACTGTGCCTCATTTGTAGGAGAAAGATTCAGTATTTCTGTGAGTGTACAAAATAGAAATGAAAGGCAATGAAAAATATTCATATCTCTGGGACTACAAGACCTGGAAAAGCCCATTAATGTCCCATCTTTAATCCCCTTGGACAGCTGACAGCCTGATACACAATCCAAAGGTTTACTCCTTTTTGAGTAGAATGACAGAGCCAGTAGAACTCGCCATCATTGGATTGGACAACCATTTGCAGAGAAAATATCCCCACACCATTACAACACCAGCATCCTGAATCATTGATGCAGGGCAGGGTGGATCCGTTCATTGTGTGGTTTATGCCAAATTGGGACTTTGATCTAAACATCAAGACTGCTGCCAATGTTTTCCAGCTATGTTGTCTAATTTTGGTGGTGTTTAAAATCACAGCCTTAGTTTTCTTCTTGCTCAATGCACAACCCATCCACTCCATGGTGGAATGTGTCATGAATTCACAGATGGTTTTCCACATGCCATCATTGGAAAGAGCTGCAATTTGAGATTCTGCTCACTTTGTTATTCAGTGTAGTTTCTAATTGGACCTAAAAACAGGCAAAAATAAAGAGACACAGTTCGGCACAAAGATATCAGGTAATGGAACAAGGAATTTGCAATGACAATCACATACAAATGCACAAAGAACAGAACACAAAAATAAACTAAGTAACTAAACTAAATAATATGACAACATATTTCTGACAATAATGAACACAGGAAAATTTATTGAATGGGCAAGATTTTTCAAACATAAATAAAAAGCAAGGAAGTAATCAGAAATCAAAAAACCAAACATCCACTAATCCTGACAGTTTCATCATGTCAACTTGTTCTGCCCATTCACATCTGACAAAACCAAAGCCAAACAATGGAGCTTCTCTTATTTCAAAGAGATGTTGCAGATGAGACATGCAGACAAACCCATATGGTACTACCAACACCACTCGACGTTCAAAGTCACTTGAATTTCCTTCCGCATTGTCCTATTTAGTTCTGGATCTAGTCTGGCTTGGGCCTAACAAGCCCTATACTTGCAACCTAAGTCCAGTACACAGAACCCCATTTACCTTTCAAAATGATTTTCAGGTGATTTGGGCGTCAAAAACTTACTTACACCTTTAAAGACAGAGATTTAAAATAAAAAGCCAAAAAAAAATCCTCTAAATTTTATATGAGGATTACCATAATTAAATCTCTCACTGTATTCTCAAACACAAAAGGAGAAACTTTGCCCAGGAAGGTATTCAAGCAAGAATGGCTGGCACTAGCAGGGTAGATGACTTATTATTCACCTATGTAGAGTTGTGTCTCAAGGATATAGAGTTGTTAGTTAAAATCAGTGATTGCTGCTCTGACAATTTGTTGGCTTTTCTACAAACTCACAATATGACATCTTCCCACTACTGGTAAGGGACCCATTGCCCAATAATAGCATCAAAGAACATCACAAACAACCAAACTATAATTTCAAACACGTTCGTGTTAAATCATATTAGTCTGTGACTAATAGAGGGAGGGAAAGGCTCACAAACCAAGGCTGAGCAGCTTCTAGCTCTCCTGTGTATTTCCAGGCTAATAGCATGTCCTGGTGTTCAAAAGCCTTAAGGCCCTATTTCTGTGACAGGCCCGTCACCTGCTAACGTCCCACAACCATTAAATTGCAGAGGGAGACAAATGTGGCAGCTGAGTCGCTCTGCACAGTTTGGATTGCTTTGCAGCTGTTTTTGGGTGCTTCCCAGTTGTCTGTGAGGCTCGGTAGTGAGGATGTTGCGGGCGGGTGTCAGGCAGTTCTGTTCGTCATGATAGCAATGAGAACCGCATTCGAGTCACTGCTTGGAAACAGATCATCAGATAAATAACAGTTACAGTCCCCTTCTGCGGCGGATGCTGCTTTTCTTCCAACATTAAAGAAATTAACGACCTCTGGGCAGCTCCCTCAAGGTTTCCTTGGGGTCAAGGTTGAGCAAAAGCGGTGTCCGGTTATATTGTTTTGACTTTCATACACGCCCCCATCCATCTGCGTGGCTCTGACCTTGCTTTCCATCACAAATGCATCGAGAGCAACGAGTCAAGGAGCGATATGAGCGATGGCGCCCCTGCAAACATGGCGAAGTGATTTCCTATCAGACCTCCACGTGTCGAGGTTATCTGTATGACAAAGCAACTTTCTCCTTTTTGCATTTTCATGAGTCAACCGGCAAGAGTTGGATGAAAGAGAAGTGTAGCGGTTGGTGACCTCAGGGTCAGAGGGCAGAGGGCTCCAGCTGGTCGCACTGCCTGCTTCCTTGACTGATTCTCCATCCTCTCCATTGTGTTCAACGTGTGGCTATTGTTCTGCTGCTGCATTAAAATGCATACATTCCTGTCAGCCATTTCATTGCTAGTTGACCTTATTAGCTAAGGTGAATGCATAAAACATGAAGTTTTAGGATCATTAACTGTATCAGATTCGCTTAAAGAGAAGATGCTTGACAGGGAAAATAGCTGCTCTATATCTGTGGCGACCGTCGCCGTTTCCAGTGAAATCATTGAAACATACAGATCCTTTGTGATGAGCAGATACATCCACACAACCCAGTGTTTTAGTGCAACCTACCAGGCAATGAATGCGTATGATATTTGTCTTGCACTATAAAATCGTCCTATTGTAGGTGCTAGCCACCCCGCCCCCCACTCTGCCGTCCTTATTTTCCTTCCCTGCATGCTTCTCGCACAGAAACACCGACCATCTGCAGCGAGAGAGAGGAAGAGAGGCGAAGAAAGGTGAGAAGGGAGGCGAGAAGAGGTGCTGATACTTGGTAATTGAGGGGCAACCCTGTCACAGTTGACCCAGAGGAGGCTGAGGATAAAATGCATTCCATTTTCCCTTCGCTGTCCTGGGACTGACAGCTTGCTGAGTCGTGGTTCTGATGGACCTGACTGAGGGCCGACACCCTCTGCTTACAGCCCTTTCAGCCACTTCATGCATGAGTTCTCTGCAAAAATATTGCTTCACGTGATTTACTTCTCCCGAAAAGGTTGCAATTGGATTAGACGTAAAATGCCTTGCAAAGCATTCATGCCCCTTGAACTCTGCCACAGTTTTGTCCAGGCACAAGAATGTATTTTCTTGAGATTTTAATTTACATTTTACAACTCTGGAAAAAAATTAAGAGACCACTGCAAAATTATGAGTTTCGCTGATTTTTACTGACAAGATGTCTCTGAAATTCCAAACGAAATTTTTTTTATTTATTTAACAAAATAACAAAAAAGATGCAGTGCTTTCAGACCTAAAATAATGCGAAGAAAACAAGTTCATATTCATTTAGAAACAACAATACTGATGTTTTAACTCAGGAAGAGTTCAGAAATCAGTATTTGGTGGAATAACCAGGAGGTTTTCAATGGAGTTCAGTGCAGTGGGCTCTTCATTTTTTCCAGAGCTGTAATTGTGAAAGAGACTTCAAAGATGCATGTTTTTTTATTTGTTTTTTATAAATAAAAATCTTTAGTGTGGTCTGCATATTTATTTAGCCCCTGTTTAATTTAGTGCCCATAAATAAAACCCAGTGCAACCAATCACCTTCTGTAGTCGCCTAAATACTAAAATGAGTCCGTGTGTCACGTCATTTCAGATTAAATTCATTTGTTCTGTGAAAGCCTTAAAGGTTTCTTATAAAAACAATAGTAGACAAACAACATTCCCTAAAATCTGAATAAAACATGTTAAGGTTTGTGATTTTGACAAAGTGTGGAAAAGTTCAAAGCATTTACCTCATAAGTCATTGTATAGCCAATCTGTTTTTCCATTTCAGATGTCTTATCTCAATATGGTAACGATGCTCTCCTGCATCTCCACTAAAAACAAAGCCCTCATCATTCGAAGCGCATCTTCCTAAAAACTGGGGCTGATGTTGCTGTGGATAAAGAGCGTATATTTTTAGACCTCCGAATCGCTGCCCCTTTGTGTTCTAACTGATTTGTTCTAATGTGGAAGCCTAATCCAGCAAAATCAGATTATGCATGTATTAAATTACTTAAAATTGCAATATTCTTAATACCACATTTGCAGTCGAAATGCAGTGGAAGCAGCTTACGAATCGTAAAACCTCCAAAAGTGTTTTTTTTCCCTCTGCGAGTAAAAACGAACCATGTAAACAATGTTTCCAGAAAAGAGATTGTTCCACTGATGAGGATTGTATTTGTGAGACAGGACAAAGAAAAGACTCACCAAACAGCTGGCATAGCACTGTGTTTGTGTTTATGTGTGTGTGATTGTGGGGGTGTGCGTGTATGTGTGTGTGTGTGTTGATTGATTGTACAGCCTGACCCAAACAGTTGCACTAAAATGATTTTTTAACTTATGTTACTGTACTGAATCAATATAATAAAACTTTGCCACTTTCAGTGGGTTCTGTACTGAAACTGATTTCTGTGTTTCATCAAAACTCTCCAGTGAATTACAGCAAAAATGAGAACATGAACAGGGAGGGAGGAACAATTCAGCTGAGTTACAGCTTTACAGCCAGAAGCAAAATAGACTGGATTGAAGAAAGCCAGACACACAATAAGATTGTTGGCAGCTCTTGAAAAAATTTATATAAAGCTTTGAAATAATTTCATCTGCTATTGTAACCTCATAATCCTATGCTGAAATATGCATTATGAATCCAAACATTATCTAAATGCACTTATCCAGAGAATAGTTTTTAACTAGTTGTAGAATTGCTGCTTGAAAATGTAAAATTAGCTACGGGACTCAAACTGTATATTTGATTGGATGAGACCAGGATTGAGCTTTTCCACCTCAAAAATCCAAGATGGCTGGAGGTAAATATGTAGTAAAGCACAAATTTCTTTTTGAAAAATCAAAAACAGAATATAGAAATGAAAAATCTAAAACCTGACTGGTGTCCAGGACACTCAAAAAACACAAGAGTCTCCTAATGAACTAGTTGTTCCCTTCTGTATGCCTGACCCACTGAGTGTCCTCTCAATGACAATATGGCCGCCCCCAATAGCTGCAGCTATGATGAAACAATGCACCCATCTGCCCTTCAAACCAACCCGGCGGCGTGAGGCCGACCTGTGTTTGTGTCCATCCACACTTGTGTGTGTCCCATCTGCCCTTTTAACCAGCCACGCAGCATGCAGCTGACCTCTGACCCTTTGGATTATGGTTCCACCATGTGCCAGTGAGCAGGGGAATGAGACTAACCCATGAGCGGCTGTATATTAATGACGAGATCTAGCAATCAACACGCACATGCACAAATGAAACACTGCAACTGCACCAATGAGTTCATTGTATTTTGTGACTGGGTTTGCAGGTTCGAACAGTAAAGAGCTTCTTGGTTTACATGCATGTTCAACATCGTTTCCACATGCTGTCGGTTTGTTTATACAAGTGAGAGATCTAATGCTCCTCTGAGGACAAGCACACATCTTGAGCTCTGACACAACCAATCATGGCAAAGCCAGCATGATCGCCTTGGCAACTCTTTGTCACTGCATAGTTTATCCACCATCTCCACCAATCAGGTGGGCTCCTCCTAGGCTCCTCCCACAGGTGTTGGGGAGGCTGTGCCAGCCATTGCTGCAGAGGCTGCTGCATGAGCAGATGCTCTAATCAGGATCCAGAGAGGAGAGGATCACTAATCCCAGATTATGGCTCTCTGGGATTAAGACATGCTGATGCACAGGTTTGCACTCACCTCCAATCCCCGCAGCCCTCAATCTGGCGCCCTGCTCCCATTTTCAAACCATGGCCAGAGGAATCCATCAGTCATATCTCTGCTAGGGGCCCAAATGGCTAGAATGAGGCCTCGCTAAGTGTTGGTTTGTTGAGCTGAACGATCTAGGGCGCACCTGCCATCTGGCTTTCCATGCCTCTTTAGTATCTGGTGTTTTAGTGCAGATAAACTGAATGCTTCCTCGTGTCCTGGTGGTGTGTAGATATGATGTGAGCGGAAATGAGAGATTCTGCCAATCTCAGAGAGCACAAGTGGCAGCGGTAAAAAGGAAGAAGGTAAATAAAGCAAAGCAGACCTTCCCCCCACCGAGAAGTGTGCAGAAATGCGTCAAACCGCAGGAAAAAAGCAAACATTTCAAACCAAAATAACGCTAACTTCTTAAACCCCACTGATAAACTCCTCAGTGAAGATGAAATGCTTTAATTAAATCTCCTCTGACGACATTTCTCAAACACCCTTCAAATAAAAAAAAAACATTTAAGCAAATGAATGAAACTTAACAGCATGAAAAAGTGAAAGTATTCATACCACCCGAGCTTCTTCACTTTTTGTTACATTACAGCCACAAACTGCAGTGCATTTCATTATGATTTTATACATGAAAAGCCCCTCTGAGTCAATACGCTCTAAACATTCAAGCAATAGTCTTTCAGCTGGAAGATTTTGAGGTGTGCACATGCACATTGAATTTTCTGGTACTGAATACTCTCCAAATTCTTAATCTCTGTCAGATTGGAAGGAAAGCTTCAAAGTACTTGAAGCTTTTCAAGACTTGTCAGAAACTCTACATTGAAGAGCTAGACTTTGATTAGGTGCTAGTTTTCAACTGCTTTTGGAAAATCGCAAACCAATCTCATGTTTTTTTTTCCAACAGTGGCTTTCTTCCTACCATTCTTTCATAAGAAATATTTGCGAAAATTACATTGATTTTAGTATTTCTTTCGACTGAAGCCTTGTAGGAACTTCATGCAGTTTGAAATGTAACCATACATATGTATTCATTACCAATAAAAGTTGGTAATGTTTATATGTTTATTTTAAGCATCTCCAATAATCTGCTTTGGCAAATAATGAATAGAGTTGTTCAGAAATTATCAGAAAATTATTAGGATCATATAATAGGAATAATCATAAAGCACAAAAAATATCTGAAATCAAAATATTAAGAAATTAGCTCACCACAAGTCCAAAGAATGCCCTTAATGCTTCCGGTGCCTGGACCAATCAAAATGCTGAAAGGAAGCAGCAGCCAGCCAATCAGTGACCATCTCTTATGTCCATGCAAAATGTCAATGGACAATCCAGAAATTGTGGTTTTCAAGATTTGTTATTGAAAAAATGTTTTACCTTGTCATTTCTGCAAGGTAAGAGAGGAAGGAGGACAGTCAACATGTCTGACAATTTTAAGTTTTATGTCGGACATTATTAAAATATGTTGGAAATGCCAAACTGTGTGACATGGTTTCACGAAAACTTCATAAGGGCCTAATTTTGGAGGGCACAACCAATGGTTATCCTATTGACAGGCTTGCCTACCAAAACTGTGGATCTCTAAAAGTTTCTTCACAGATAACTCGGGTTTCTTTGCTGCTTTTCTAGTTAACATTCATATTGTCACTTTAGGAAATCCGCCATGTGGCAGATGTGCAGTTCTGCCATTTTCTTTCCATTTTCAGATGACGGATTGATCAGTGCTCTGGGAGACGTTCAAAATGGGAGACGTGACAAAACGTTAAAAAGTTGATTGGCCATGATAATTTTTGCAAAGCACGAACCTTTAAAGGATTGTCATCCATCCTAGTTGTTAGATTATCAACATTTTAGGTGCTAACTGTCCTGTGATTTGCTGGGTACCTTTTAACAAGTGCAACCATTGCTTGCACATGCCAGAAAAATTAAGCAGGGAGCAAATAAAATTATGATTGGTGATGATAAATCTGCAATGTGTGTGTGCTATTCCAAAAAACAGACAACCTATGAATAATGCATGCCTGCCTGCTGTGGGCTATAGATTAAGTGTGAATATTCATTAATTTGCTTGCCCTTTGGGGGGGGGGTGTGCTGGGGGTTGCAAATTCACACAAAGACATGCTGGCAGCTGAGTTATATGGGTAACTGTGAATGGCACTGGGCGTTTCTTCATAAATACAGGAGCTGTGTGTAAACTGAAGGACATTATTAACTCTCATAAGAAGTTTTAACAGGGTTTTTCTAAAGTAGCGACACCCTCCCTCCTCCCTTCCTGCTCCCACCTCTTAAGTGCTAAGTCACTGAAGCAGGGAAAGCCCATTAGTGTAAAGAAGGTGGGGGGCAGGCAGGAGTTTGAGTGATTAAACTGATTGGATGTAGCAGCACTAGGTTGCTTAGGTCAGGCCTAATCAGCTTCAGAATAAAGGCGAAGATCCTTAATGAATAAAAGAGAAAAAGGCACATCCGGTGTAAACAGGTGTCATGCCCTGCACAAAAATAACACCCGAGCAACAACAGTGTAGATAATGAGTGAACATGATCCACAGCTGCAAAAAATAAAATAACTAATGTTAAGGTCTTCTAAGGTTATTTCTGTGTGGGCTTTTAGCTAAAACCACAAATAAGAGCCCAAATGAGCTCCTCAAGCCCGATCCCTAGTTGAGAATAACAAAAAGTCTGAGCAGGGCGAATTAATTTTGTTTCAGGGAGTGGGGGATTGTATGCACATTTATCCACCCTATATGGAGGATCCTGTCAGGTAAAACTTTCCTTGCAGCATGAACTGGCAAAAAGAAAAGGAGGAATTGGGCTGAGATAAATGACTCATTAACCCCAAATTGATCACAAGCAGCACACTTGTGTGGACGTTCCAGTCATTAATATTTCAACGTAATTATTTGTGCGTGCGTTGAGTCCACGGTCCTAATTTGCACATCTCCCCATGTGATGTACGAGTTATTGTACTGGACAAGATCTGAGCAGTTATTTTTCCCTCCTCTGCAATTTTTCTTTTCCTCCCCTCCTTTAATGCCTTGCATGTTAGTCTGTATAATAAAACTATTTGTTGTTGGCATCATTTCATATAATGGGACGTACAGAGGACACACTGTGTCTCATGCTTTTGCATTCACTTTTTTTTCTACTTTTAGACATTTTGTACAATCAAAACTTCAGTGTATTTAATTGATAATGTATGTGACAGACCATCACAAACTTTGAATTTCATTTTTTTTACTAATTTAAAACTTAAAATTGTGGCGTAAATATCTATTCAGCCCCATTTGACATTTCCCTGAATCAAATCCAGTGCAGTCATTTGCCTTTAAATTAATCTAGCTATTAGTATAACCCACCTGAGTGTAAATTAATTGGGAAACACTTTATTTGACGGGGTGAGAATAAGACTGTCATGACACTGTCATAAGCATGACATAACACCTGTCATGAACATGAGTAAGTCCACATGAATATTTTGACTGTTGTCAAAGTGTCATTCGGTAAATCATGACACTTTTAATACAAAGTTGACACAAATGTCTTCGTTATGACAAGTTGTCATTAACATAATGTCATTTATATGTCATAATAGTAGTCACAATAATGTCATTAAGTGTTATTACACTGTTAAACAAAAACAGTAACACAACAGTAATTAATATTTCCCCTACCTGAAACAAAGCGAAAAAGTAAGGCCAACAATAAAGATTTCATTAAGCTTTATTACACTGTCAAATGATTTAGCAACAGTCATTAATAACTCCTTTTACATCAAGTGGGACAATTAGCACCAGTTATGAAGAAGTCATTAAGTGTTATTACAGTGGCATCATTTTATCTCTTACCTCAAGTAAAGTGAAACTAGTAGCAACAATTATAAAGATGTCATTCAGTATTATTACAGTGTAAAATGCCGTGCTGACAGAGTCACTGATATTAAGTCTTACCTCAAAGGAAGTGGAACACACTGAACTATTTATAACAACCATCATAGCTGGTTTTATTCCTTTGTACATTGGAATAAAACAAAAGATTACTTGTTCTTCAAACAGAAGGTTTAACTTCTGGTCAGTATATTGTAACTCTGGAAGACTGCAGTCAAAGATGATTCTGCAAAGTCTCAAGGGCGCTGAATACAAATGCAGTTATGCATGTCTGGGTTTTTATTTGAAAAAAAAAAAACAACCAAAAAAACTTTTCTTTCAGTTCACAGTTATGCACTGGTTTGCCTTTGTCTGTCGCATTCAATTCCAGCAAAATATATTAATTTGTGGCGATAACATGAACATTTGTGGAAAAGTTCAAAGACTATGAATATTCCTTGGAATATGGTGTAAATTGTAATATTCTGCTCAGTGCTCGGAGCAGGAACAGCAATGGCATCAGCAAGACAAGTGCTATCTGAATCAGTAGTCTGTCAACAAGCCAAACTAAGTTTAGATTGCCGCTACGAGATGACTGCATACTCACAACCCTGCACAATAACATCAACTGTGACCACTCATGTACATAACGTCCTCAAAAGCATGCAGGCTGTCTGAAAGGCTATCAGTCACCAATCTGCCCAACGTCTCAGCAGCAACACCTTGGACTGGAAAACGGCGAGGATGCGTCATCGTCCGAGCCGGTGAAGAGGACCTCTAAAAGGTTTGTGTATGAGTGAAGAGAAAAAAGGCGGGGTGACATTTTAAAAGCCTCGTCTGACACTCAGGGAAATTGGCCTAACTTCTTCCACGCAATTGGACCAGTGCATCAAATTGCATTAGTGATGCACATGTTTTTCGCCAGAAAACAAAGTCAGAATGTTGCTGCCATATGCAGCAGAGTCAGAGCTCAGAGGGTGTTCCTCCAGAAAAACTGGTTTCCTGCTGAAGAAAGCCCATTAATTAATAGAAGCCTAATTATTATTTTTTTGACTTTTTTAAAATTTTACCTCCAGAGTCTGAAACTTTTAACCCCAAGAGGCTTGTGACGATTCTAAAGAGATTCAAGAGTTTGCTCACAACATTTCATTCCAAAGAAAAATGCTTCTTTTTGAATAAAATGGCAATAATAATAATGATTCACACTCCAACATCACAGCAATGGGAAAATAATTGCACTAGTTTTTGGTCATACATGAATATTCAAAACTCCTCCCATTAAAAATCTGCTGTGAGAAAATAATTAGGAGTTTATTAGCATTTGTTTATTTGTTCATGCATGAAAACGCCTAATGAGAATATAACTACAAGCTCTCGACTCTGGGGAGGTAAATCCTGAGTGTTGAGATTGCCTCTTGTCTTTGGAAAGCTCCTTCAGAAAATGCTGCGTTACTGGAGAAAATGGAAATGCAAAACAACAACAACAACAAAAATCATGTGAACAGCTAAATTAGCAGAGCCCGTCTCATGTGGCATCCTGTCTCCTGCACCAACCTCGACTGGCAGAATTTGGCCTCCAAGCATTGAAACGTAAAGAGGAAAATACCAACTCGTGGTAATTATAACACACACAGTGACTTGACATTTGGGGCACCGAGTAGAGAGGCGAGATAGTTGGCCTTATCAGGAGCCATAATGAAAGGTCAATGGCCTCCTCAGTGTTTACTTCCAATCATGTGTTTGGAAGAAGCTTCTTTAGTCTCTATTGAGATAGAGACGGTCTGGGTCAGAGATAACGGCATCGCTAGCTGCTGCTGAACTAGCATGAATACATCGTTAGCCAAAGACGTGAGACGGCCGATCTGTAGGTTGAAAATCTTGATTTAATGTAGCCGTTTAGCTAAAACAAAAATTAAACAGAAAGTTTGACAGCAAACAAACAAACAAGATCGCTATTCCTCGACTTCATCTCTAAATTCAATCTGCTTTAGTGGAACTATCATTTCTTCTTCTCCTGTTGCTGCTTATGTCTTTTGGGTTCCGTTTCAGTCAGAGGAAAAGAAAAAAAGGCTGCACCCATAAATAGGTCAGAGAGCGTTTCCACCCCCCAATGGTTTCAGGCCCAACTTTGCAAATTGAACATAATTAAGGCCCAAGGCAAAGGTTGCACTTTCCTTGAATCAGCATGAGGAGCAGTGCAGAAGGTATCCTGCTGCAAGAAGAAACTCACTGCAATGCATGTTGAGTACAGCATGCTGCTTGTACGCAAAGGATCTGCGGAGGAGGATGAAGGCTGGAGGATAGCTGCCATTACAGAGCTGAGAATACATAAAAACCTGTCATATGTTTGATACAACAGTGTAGCTTAGTATTTTTCTGACATTTGGCTTTAGCGTGCGTCAGAAAAGATAAACCCTGAGCTGACTGATAAAATGCAATGCCTTCCAAACAAATTATTACACCGTGATGATTTTAAGAGCCACATACTCCAATGTACTCTGTTAAAAAATTAAAGGAACACCTTGAAAACAGATCAGATCTGGAAGACAAAAAAAATAATAATGATATTAGGACTAAGCACTGGGGAGGTTAAGGAACAAAAAGCTCCCACATACAAATATGAACCTGCATAGTTTAAAGACACCAAAATGTCTTTAAACTATGCGAGTTATGTTGAAAACAAACATATGAAAAATTTTTGAATTTTATGTAGAAGAGTATTTTATGTCTTTCATTTAACATAAAATATTTTAGTCGCAACTGCTTGTGCTCATCCGTGATGACGTCAAAGGAGGCTTCTTAGGTCACCACAGATGATGTTCTGGGGGACTTCCTCCCACATCTGGACTACAACAATACTAAGGTGGTATAAGTTGGACCAAAGTATTACATCCTAGAGGATACATGCAAAGGCAAATTCAAATACTCCACTTATTCTATTTATCTCTTTATTTTATTTCTTATATTGTTGCATCTTTGGAGTATCTATATGGACGTGGCTCATTGGTGCTCAGATGTTTGATCTGATGAACATCCAAGTGGATTAAAATGTTAACATATCCTATGTAAATAAGTGTGTGGGCTTCATTCTTTTTAATATTCAAAAATGTTGAAAATTGTGTATCATTTCATTTCCTCCTGACAATTATGGACTACTTTTTTGCTGGCCTGACATTAAAGCCCATTAAAATATAGGTTTGTGCAAGGCAAAATATGGAAAATGTCAAGAGGTATTAATACTCTTTTTTTTAGAAAGCTAAACCAGCTCACTCCATGTCTCTATAGGGAATAAAAACATTAACTGAATCTTACCTTTAGATGAACTTGGTAGACGTTCTTAAAATCACTAAGATTTAAGAACGTCTAGGAGAACAGGTAGAGCTAGAACTGATGCTTTACATGGCATCGGTCTCTAAACCTCTCTAAAAGTCTCATCAATAAATCAGCCTGGATTGTCATCCATCTAGAGACACACCCATAATAGCTGCATCTTCATACATGAGTTTTATGTCATCTTTTACTGTGGCTGTGGTCTGCTTATGGGCTCCTAAAGTTTGATAAAAATAGCCTATAAAACCAAACCTGACACAACAGATGGCTTGTAACTCAATGCCATGCGGCAAATAATTTGTGGAAACTACCTGGGAGGAGGCGGGAGGGGGGAGGACACACATCACCAACACAGGCAAACTTTGATGAACCAACTTTTATAAAAACCCAGTGGAGACAATAAAAATGACCAGTAGCACCTTTTGTTTTGTTTTCTTGCCATTGTTTCAATGAAGAAGTAATTATTCAAGGTATAAACTCTTACAGTTTTGATAAGAAGGTTTATATCTGCAAAATTATACCATAGTCATTTCAGACGCTGCGTTGTGAATCTGGAAACTTAGGTGCAAGGACGGTCACTCTTTAACTACTCTTTGATTATTTAGCAATTTTACTATTAGTTTTTGTTTTTTAGATATGCCCAATAATGTCAGCATACATTTAAACATTGTTTATACTCTACCTGGCTAATTCTATTTTATACACAATAATATGAGGTGCCTCTTCATATTGGTGAGCTAGGAATTGCTATAAACAACTTTTATTGTACAGCCCTAACCACTATGCTACTACTACTTTCAAAACTGTTGTTCTGTCATTGTGAATCCATTTAGCTTCTTGTTACTCTTCACAGTGGCATTCTGAATAATGACCCGAGAGCCAAGCTTGGAAACCAACTATCATTAGTGTCTCAGCATCCACTGCGAGGCTGTGACAACAGCTTCACCTCTGTCGTTGGTGGTGGGGAGCGTCAATGCCTAGTCAAGCAGAACTACACGCGGACAGGACAGGCCTAGATGGTGGTAAGGTATTCAGCGACATTGTCAGGCTGCACAGGTGAAAGCGAGAGTATATTAACGGTCAGCATTGTTTCACACTACAGAACATATCCAGGTTTTACTAATGAGGCCTCATGGAGAGTGAGGACTCCCTGCAGGAGCTCCACATGGGGCTTTCTCTTTTGCCACTTATTTCAAACATTATTCTCCTAGCAGGCGTTACCATTAGTTTTTACTGGATGTCCACACATTCTCCATAACTAAATGTTTTTCTGTAATCCTACATGATGGCACACTTCCTGAATAAAATGTAAATGCTAGTAGTAGGTCATATTTTACCCTTTGTGAAAACATATCTGGCCAGGTCTTAAATGGATGAGCAGCAGCATCACACCAGGCTCTCCCAACACATCCATCCTCCATCAAAGTTCCCCGGCTTGGCCATACGCCATATGGCCGCAGATTTACCACGGCGACACGGCCAGGAGGCTCTAATTCAAGCCCTCATCATAATGTCAAGGAATGCCAGGCGATGTGAGGAGGAGCAGAGATAGAGAGCGGTGATGCAGAGGCATTGTTCCGTCAGCCCAGCAGGCTCAGCGGGCCTAAACAGCCCCTCGTAAAACTAATGCCGGAAAATCACAACCTTGGGGGTTTGATTCTCTGCGGGGCTTTTATTAATATGCTGGTCTTTTTTTTTTTTCTTCATGTGTCACGTGTGCTCAGATTAACACACAAACACATCAGGGAAAACATTCAGTGCACATTCTGGTAAGAATTACATGCTTCTCTGAGCACTAAGACATGCCCTCAGACAAAAAATAAATAAAAGACATGCCCCCATACAGTAAATCCTCAGCAACAAGAGAGACAAAAAAAAGCTGCAAAAATATTCAGCAGCTCACTTTTTAAAAAGAGAAAGCCCGAGCCGATCCCATCTCCCATGCTTTGGATGGTATATCTCAATGTGCTGTGCAGGCATTTTTGCCATCTCAGGTCTCAACATATGGCGTCTCCTCCTCCACACCCTCTACATTGTACTGTATCCCCTCCCCCCCATCCAGCCTCGCCGTGCCCCTTGGGGGAAGATGGAGAAACCGCAGAGAAATTAATTGAAATCTAAACCGCGGTGCAGGATTAACTAAGTAGGCGAATTCCAGTTGTCACATAATCAGGGCTAGTGTACTATTTGACTTTCATCAAACGGGGGGCTTTCTGAAACAGCGACTGAGGATGATGACAAGGAAAAACGAGCCAGCTGCTGTGTCCCTCCACCTCTCTACCATCCCCCTCCTCCTCCTCCTCCTCAGCATCTCTCTATACATCCTCACGTATAAATTTGGGATGCTTCCAATGAGCTGTTGGTGTACACAGAGGTAGCAGCAGGGGTAAAAAAAAAAAAATTGCAAATTGCTGCTGAAGAGAGCGATAACTGATGTCAACCAACAGATTTGTCTTTAACATCACCTCTAAAGGAAGCGTTTTATCACTCTAAAGTGGCTTTACCTGTGGGGAATTTGCAGTTTCTTCCATGTGCATTTAAACACCAACATTTTGCAATCTATAATGTAACTGTTGCATTTGCTGCGCAAGCATTTGAGTGATTCGCTTTCATTTTTCCAACGACCATAAAAGCATCGAGTTACTGCGTTTCCTTCGAAGACAGAAGAGGATGAAATGTTGAAGCAAAGTGGGTCAAACAGCGCGCCGCTCTGATGAAGCATGACTTGCTGCGAAAAAATAGAAAAAAAAATGAAAGCATGCCAGAAGATTTTTTCCTCCGCTTTGAGATGATGTAGATAGGGTCACTCAAGGCATCATTCAGCAAAGGCACTTGATCTATTTCGAATGTCGAAAATGTCCTTAGTTGAATTTCTCTGGATTATATATGATGTGTGTTCAGATGCTGCCAAAGCAGTGCAGGAAAATATAAATGCTGCTTCTTCGAATGAAGGTGAAGATTTTTAAATTTGCCTGGTAAAACGAGCCTGAATTTAGAGATCTAAAAACTGAGTCCATGACATTTTTATTCTGTACAATTCAACTGGGAAATGTCAGCTTTCTTTGCATGAAGTCCATCAGGATCCCAAATTTTGACCTCAAGCTGTCAGATTTTTTAATTGTGTTCACGTATTTTTGAATATATTAGCAACTAGTGTATGTCTAAGATAGCAGTAAATTTGGAGATAAACATCATTCTAGCAGCGCGTGCTGACAGATACCCTGCTGATAAGATAGCTTGGCTCCTGCCTAGCGAGGTCGACCTCAGCCTGTTTGCTCCCAGTGTCAGTCACCACCTGCCACACCACTGCTGCATCTTTGCCTCAACTCCACTTCTGCACCTCTCTTTCTATTTCACATTTAGAAATGCGACTCTAAAGCTGGATGTGTTTGAAGGAGACAAAATATTAAAAATAGGGGAGATGCTTTTTTTTAGGGATTTTCAAGCTTGCTAAAGCTCCATTGGTTTGAGTTTCTGAGAGAAGAGAGCAATGAAAGCTAAAAATAAACGTTAACAGACGCCCGCACACACACTGACAGACACAGTTAGCACAAATTCAGACACCTAAAAAGAGCTGTGTGGCGAAAGCGTGCCGAGAGGAATACCTGGACAGATGGCAGGCAGTCATCCCGTTGGACCTGCCATCAGATCTCCGCCTGAGAGGAAGAGCAGAACAGAAACAGCCTCATCTGCTCTCCACACACAAACACACACAGTATGTCTTTCTATCTTTATTGGGACATTACATCGACTTCCACTCATTTCTATGGCCTAATCCTTTCCCTAAATCTATCCATCAGTACATGCCTAATCGTAACCTAACCCTTAAGCCCAAATTTGTTTTTTTCATATATGGCTTTGGTTAACCATAAAGACAAGTTGATTCACAACATAGTATTTGTTGGAAATATGGGCTTTACAAGGTGAGAAATGCCAAAACATACACACACTCACAAATATAATATGGTTACACATCATTTTGGATTATGCTTCAAATGCTGGTAAAGCAGTGCAAAAAAAACAACTTAAATATATCTGCTACTGCAGCTCAGAACAACCTTTAATACAAGTATGTTTATTTGTAAGTGTAAAAATCTCATTTTAAAAAATTGTTATAAAAACATAACCCATAGCTCAGTTTTCAGTATAGGTCTGGATATTTGATATGTTAGAATGTCTTTTTGTCTTATGACATATTTTTGTGCTTATTTGGTCAGATTTTATTATTATGCATGAAATTTTGTGATTTGAAAGGAGCCATCAGTTTTATTCAAAATTTGGTAACTTACATTCATAGTAATTGAGTTTGATGACTATATCTAGTGGAAATCTAATATTTTAGTAAAACAATTATTGCATAATAAAAAGTACAAGTATTTTTAACACGGAAATGATGTTTCATGACCCTAATTGGCATTTATAGGAAGATTTTTGACTCAAAATCAAAGCAGATTAAAGGAAAGTTGAGTAGGAGGAAAATGTGTGCAGAAAGAATTAGTTTTTCATTATTGTGTAAAAGATTTTTTACTGTGCAAGCAATAAAATTGAGTTTTTAATTCACTATGAGACATAATGATCAACAAAAACCAGGAAATAGACACTTGAAATATATCACTGTTTTCAGTAAAGCTAGATGAGTTTCATTTGCTTAGTTGACGTTCGAATGTGGCAAAGTTTGCTTATACTTCAGGCTAGACTGGCTATCAATCATGAAAATCAATGGGTTTGTAAAAAAGCAGAAATCTTCCAAGCCAGTATAGGGACTATTTATTTTTGCATTTCCTGTATGTTAAAATTAAAGCTTTAATTTTTTCTAATATCTAAATCATGCTACCACATATACAAGATACGTTTTTACACATCTTTACTGGTAGTACAAATAAAATGTGGTCAGTGTATATATTGTTATAACAAACAAAATACTCAGAGATTTTTAATTAAGATGCTTTTTTTCTTTCAGTCCCGTGTTGCTGTGTCACAAGGTGTGTGTGTGTGTGTGTGTTTGTGCCTGGTAAAATCCCTGTGACTTCGCTTCTGTCCATTACGGAGAAGAGCGATAGACAGAGAGGCTAACAGACCACTGAAACCCACCACTCCAGCCTAAATCACATTTCAAAGGATAGAGGAGTCTATTATAGGAAATTAGAACGGCCTTGGATCTCAACAAGCCTATCCTTCAATTTTATTGAGTCTTCTCAGTAGCCCTCGGTGGATTGTGCGCACTTGTCAATAGCAATTCGTCTACATTTGTTGTGTTGACAAACAGTGCCAAGCGTGTATGAGCAGCTCGTAAAAAAAAAAAAAAAGTGTGCGTGTGCATAAATGCGTGCAGACACGATCAGGTTAGATTTGTCTCCTTGATGGGAATTTTCTGGATTCTGGCAAGAAATTCCCTGCAGTCACTGGAGTAAATACATTTCAGACCTTTAGTGAACTGTTGCAGAAGATATGAGTCTGTGCCATTGAACTGACTGCAGCAGACTGCATGTGCATTTTAAGCCTGTGGTTGCCAAGAAGGCAATAAGATTGTACATTTAGATCCAATGGTAGTTTATGATCTACGGAATGTGGCTCAATGCCCAGGGAGCCATTTTTTCTGTGGGCGGTGCAAGAACTTCAAAAAAAATGTGGACTGGAATTATAACTCTTGCTTCTTGGCTACCAGTTCTCCGTGTTATGCCAAACAAAAGCACCTTGACTGAGTAATGCCCAAGTTTGTATTCAAAATGAAGAACTCGATTGAAAACTAAAGTTCTATTTCACTGTTTTTAAAGCCACCTGACTTGCATGCAATCATGTCTAGCTAAATGTCAAAAGCTACCTGGGGTGTTAAAGCTTAAATCAAATGGTCTACTCTGAACAGAGATTTTAAAAACAGTTTGAAAACTAAAGCTCCACCAGAAAGTATTCACACCCCATAACTTTTTGTTTTGCTACATTACAGAATTATACCAGAGTGTGCAAATTTTCTGTCAATTTTTGTTTGCATCAGGGATTTGCAAATGATTGAATATCAAAAATATAAACAATGATTTTTCATTTATTTTATTTAAAGAGAAGTCTCCGATAAGAAAATAATTTGAGGGTTACCATTTTATTTTTAATTCTAGACCAGGTCTTCTCGTTTGATTCCCAGAATCAGAACCAAATATGGAGAAGCAGCATTTGGTTTTTATGCTCCACTAATCTGGAATAAACTTCCAGAAGACTACAAAGATGCTGAAACACTGAGCTCCTTCTTTAGATGTTTCGAAAGTCTGGAGTTCACTTCAAGTATATTCCAATTGATTAAACAAAACGCAGCTCATCAATCAGCCCTTTGGTGCAGTGAGTGGACAGCCCTCTCAAATTCTGCCAAAATTTACTTTAAAGATTGTGAAATCAGGAGAAATTAAATTAAATTAATTAATTTTATGTCTGAGCGAAAACTCATGCTGCTCATGCTCATCAGCTGGCTACTGTGAAGCATGGTGGTCGCAGCATCATGCTGTGGAGTGACTTTCTGTCGAAGAAAGTGGTGCACTACAGTACACTGCAGAGGGTGAGATTAATCCTCTAGCACAACAATGACTCAAAGCAGATCATTAGTGGACCTCCATAAATTAAAGCAGGTGGTAAAACCGCAATTTATTGACTGGTGTTCACAATTCTTAAGTGAAAGCAGATTCTTAAAAACATAGTATTTAGGCAGGGGCTCACCCAGGACATCTTTCATGCTACTCAGAACATCTACATAGCAAGATTTCACTCGCTAGCACTAAAAACGTCCCCCATGATAATTCCTCCTTCATATTTCTGTCCCTGCCCCCACATCCACACAGAGCGTCGCACTGCTCAGATTCTCTGTGTGTCTTGTGTCAGATCAATAATGCAACCGTAAATTTCATTTAAATAAACATTAGTGGCCTACTTAATTAATGAAACCTCATCTGCAATTTGTCAGTGTCAGAAGTGGTAACCCCTTTGATGTTGGTATGAATATTCCTTTTCAGAAAATGAAGCACTCGCACGATTAGCTCCCATTGTGCCGTTAGCCTCTTCCTGGCTTTTCGCAGCTCTGCCTGGATCTGCACGCGGCTTATCAAGAGTACACAGCATCGACAGATTAAAATCATTTACTGAGCTGGGAGGACAATGGGAGGATGTAAAATGATGAAAAATAGTGGGGCTGAATATCTAATGAATCTAATCTACATACAGGCAATCGGACCAAATGCCGCAGCAATTTCAGGGCCCATACATCAAATAGTACACGACATTAACACTGAATCAGTTTCAGAGAGGTTCACACCCATGAGCCATAATACTTGATAACCAGCAGGGTTATGAGAGATAAATAAAAATGAGAAATATAAAACAAACCATCATAATGTGAGATGAGTCTCTGACCCGTCCTTGTCAGTGCGCAAGAAGCAGCTGCTCATGACCCACTTTCACTCGGATACATAATTCAGCGGTGAGCTACACGACTTCCACGCCACCATAAAAATATTCATCAAAACGAGCGAGCAAATCTTCTTTAGCAGACTCGCTAACAATCCAGCATCAGCTGGGGGAACAAGTCATAAAAAGCCTCCCTGACCTAAATAAGTCAAGTTTATCAACTCGCTGCATGATTTACCGAGTTTAAAACATTCAACCAGGACTCATTAATGATTAAATTAAAAATCAGACTGACAGCAGTTCAGCACACTTGGAAAAGAGGTGCAATAATGCCCGAGAAAGATCGCCTGACAGTCAAAATATGTTGGTATGAAAGAATAAAGATCAAAACAGCAACAGAAAATAGCCTGAACCGGAAAGATCTGCTAAAATTGTGTAGCTTTATCCAATATTTACAAAGCTTGAAAACACAATAATGAAAGGAATAAGAAATGTACATTCTGCAAACCACTGCAGAATGCTGCAATTATAAAATACAACAGCACAAAGCAAACAAAAAATATTCCACGTACATTGTAACCTTTTTCACATAAAGTGGTGCATAATTGTGAAGTGTAATGAAAATGATGTATGGTTTAAAAATGTTTTACATATTAAAATCTGGCAGTCATGGCATTGTATTTATATTCACCCCCTTTTACTCTGACAACATCAAATATTTTGAAGTATGGCGAATCGCCTCCCGAACTCAGAAATCGCAGGCAGCGTTATAAAAACATTTACAAACACTAAAGGCAGAGATTAATGATATGTGTAAAAAAGTTACCAGTCTTCCAAGGAGTGGACACCCCAAAAAAGCCCCACAAGATCAGACTTGTGGGGCTGATCTTGTAGTTTCCCTCAGCTTTTTTCCCTTTAAAGCTGAGGGAAACTAATAAAACAAGAATCACACCTCAGACACTAAAGTTACTTAAATTAAAGCAACAGAACCAGACAAAATACTTTCTTTGAAAGGGAGCTAAGTCTCTTTTCTCTAAACTAAAGTAAAACATCCCCTAAGTTAATCAACCACAAGACTTGGACCGATCACAATGTTGGGTGAAATTAATACAAATACCCCAAAACAACTTCTAAGGATGGTGGAAGATGGTGTGCTTAATGGGATACTTGTCTTTATGAGATGTTGCTGATGATTCACTAATATTTGTCAAAAATGTTGTCTTTTCTTTTTAAAGACACATTTTGGTGGAAAGCATAAAAATAAGCGATTGCAACAACTTTGCATTTCCCCCATGCAATGATTGTACAGCCTCAGGTTGGACTTGTAGATGTAGGTCTTACAAATATATATATATATATAATCATTCAACAACCCTAAATGCTACTGATTGACATTATTCAGGCTGTTTATGACTTAAATCCGTCAAACCTGAGCCTTAACTGTACTGGTCAGACATGCAGAAAAATTACAGAGATGAGGAGTTGAACCCTAGACACTACACGCGCAAGACTGCTTCATTCATGTATTGTAAAAAAACTGGGTTATAGTATTAACAGTCAAGCTGATTAAAGTTCAAGGTGTGAAGGAGACTGGATAAAAAAAAGGAGGAACTCACTCCCCATCCCTCTTTGGGACACCTGAAATAGGCCAGAGGCTGGCTTCCTCCTATCAGAGGAGTCCTGGGATGCCTGAGAGACTGCAGGGAAAAGGGGACAGGGAGGAGGTGTTGGGGTGGGGGATTCAGCTGGGCCTTAAGTGTGCTATCATAGGCACCTCTTGTGCCTGCCTGCTTTATTTGCAGTAGTCAGGTTAATGAGTCCACCAGCCCACTTGATGTTGAGAGGCCCACCACAAAGAGCTGCCTCATTAGAGCTAGCCTGGCATGCTGCTCTGAGACAAAGCGACATTCATGCCACTGAATGCCTTTATGCTGCTCAATGCTGCCAGCCTGTGAGGGCCAGCGCCATGGCATGCCCCCCCCTTTCTTCCCCCTATCCTGCACGCGTTCTGGCACCTGGCCAGTCACACCACGACCCTGAGACTGAGCAGACTGCACGGGTGCAGGCTGCTGCTTTAGTCTGAGGAGCGTTCGGGAAGTAAGCAGAGATCACATGCAAGGAAAACGTTCAACTGAATTGTCTCCAAACTCTTCTCTGCTTTGTCTCCGTTTTTACCCTTTCCTTTACATCCAAGTCCTACCTAAACCCTTTTTAGTTCCTGAGCCATCCGTCAAATTACACACACAAAAAAAGCTCCTGAAATTGTTATTCTAAATATATTTTCAACTCATCTTGAAATCACAATCGCTACCCTCACTGCATCTAATTAGTGTGACATAATGACTGAAGTGCAGTTAGAGAGTCGTGACAGGAGCGCAGTTTCTGTCTGTGATACAAGTCGCTTTATCAGCCCAGGTGCAGGTATGACCTACTTAATGAGAGCTGTAACAAGGTAATTCAAATGTCACGGCTACGTGTAATTTCATGGTTTGTAGCTGGGGGTGGCAAACTCCGTTTCAGTAAGACATTGAGCGTAACAACCAAATAAAGTAATGAAACGTGTCTACGTTGAACTGAAAGATAAGAGCACGCTTTTAAATAAAATCACCCTGAAATGGCAGAGAAACAGCAGACATCATAACGATACTGTATACGTTTCAGGTATCTAATAAAACTGGCCTGACCACAGAGTGCCTTGCTAAAGAATTTACATCCTTTAAATTTTTTCCCCATTTTGTCCTGTCACAACCCCAAACGTCAAAGTTTTTTGTATTTTATTTAAGTGATAGGCCAGCATAGAGTAGTGTGAAATTATGAGCTGGATGGCAATTGACAAACATTATTTACAGGTTTGCATTTTCATTCAAACCTCAGTACTTTAATACCCATAAATAAAATCCATTGCAACCAGTTGCCTTTGGAGCTTTCTAATTAGTACAATTCCAGTTTTACTATCAGAGGTTAGCTAGATAATATAAGTAAACAAAGAGCATTATGAAGACCAAGATATACAGGAGACAGGTTAGGGAGAAAGATAAAGTAGAATTAAACAATGTTTCAAGCTATGAAAAATTCACCTAACTATGTTCAATCCATGACCTGGCAAAGTTAAAAATTTGCCAAAAAACTGCAAGCCCACTAAAGCTAATGGGCTGGACAAGGAGCAATAATCAGGAAAGCAGCAAAGGCCAAGTAACTCTGAAGAAGCTGTAGAGACCTAGAGCTATGGCGGGGGCCCCCCTGCGGAAGTAGATCAACCGCTGACAAACAGTGGTGGGACTCAATGCATTACCCGAGACATTTATTTTACCTCGTCAGCCAGCACTGAGGCAAATACAACAAGCAAGAAAATTCTCCAATGAGTCCTACGTTAGATATATTTAGATTTATAAGGTTATTTGCACAACAGAGAAATCAATGTTAAAAGCCCAACGTCGACTTGGGCTTTTAACGTTGGGCTAACGTTAAAAGCCCAACGTTAGCCCAAACTAACGTTGCCAGAGGGAAAATGAGGGGCACAAAGTCTCACTGAATGTGAAAGTGAACGCTATGTCGGATGTACAAAATGGGCGAGTAATGGCTTAAATGATAGAGGCTTGTGAAAACCTGCCTTCAGGAAAATGCTTAAAAATAAACATTAGCATAAAAATATACTAAAATGTAAGTACCGCATTTACCATAGCGCATGTTTTCAAGCTCACCATAGAGCTACCATTGGAATTTACACATATAAAATCAAGCATAACTACATAAACTTATTGACAGATTTGACTATAAGTGTTGTTATGACAAAAGATGTTTACCTCCAGTTACCTTCATACAGACGAACTTGGGACAGTTGCCGTTGATCAGAGTGTCATTCAACTGGACGTGAGGTCGGCTGCAGGCCTTGATCCACTTCTTGCATTATTCCAGACTCCATTAGTTTTGAAAACCTAATAAATTGTATTCCGTCCTCCGTACACGCTCTGAGTAACAGCTGTGAAATGTTCCCTACTGGCAACATTTGAACATGATTTCAAATCTCTATGACCGCAGCATGTTAGCGCTTACAAACCCCGACAATGTTAACGGAAGTGAAGCTCCTCCAGATAAGGGGCGTGCACTTCCTGACAAATAGCGACCGCCGATTGGTCAGTTGCTGACAAACCCGCTATAATGATTGACAGGTGGTGTCGTCAATTATGTTGAGAGGACAACTATCAGATAAAGTATCTCTATAAATCTGATCCTTATTAAAGTACGGTAAAGTAAAAAGAAACAAGTCGCTTGTTGTGTAACAATAGGTTTTGTTTAGCAATACATTTTTTTATCCATGGCAAAAGCAGATAAAATGAACTCTGATTCTGGTATTAACAAAATTGCTGATTTAAATCAAAATCACCAAGTTGGGGTTACACCGTATTACCAGGAAACAATAGCCAAATAGATTCCAGTCTCAGTTAATTATGCCTGCAACGCAGGTACAATGCATGTACTGTGTTAAACATGGTTTATCACATACAATTACAATAAAATTCAGTTGCGGATTTGTGACAAAATGTAAAACATGTTCAGTAGTAGTGATTTGTCTTGTTTAATTTATTCTACCTGGCAGTTTTGTAGCTTTGACTAGTTGTCCCTTCAAAGAACAGTACTCGGCATGGACAATCGTGCATCAAACATCTTACTCTACAAGATGTATTCAGATCTCACATAAAAATTAAGATTTTTTTTTTAGGTTTCCACAATCCCTGCTTCCAACTAGAGATGATGCATAGTTTTATAAAGTAATGTAAAGTGAAGTAACCTATGCTCCACAGCTGTTGTGATGGAGCAGATTAGGCAATATATATATAAAAAAAAGAAAAACCAAATCTCTCCTGGCTTCAGATCAGAAGTCAAATATTTTCTGCATAGGCAATATGCTGTCTCCACCACACTATTTATAGCAGCAGGCAGAAACAGCTGAGCTGACTGCAGTGATGTCACTGGCGCTGATGGAATGCTTTGTTCCTTGGCGCGTGCGCATGCCACCTGCGTGTGTGCGAGCTGCAGCGAAGGACCAGGATGCAGGAGCCAAAATGGCTAACAATACATACACATACAAATACATTATATATATATATATATATATATATATATATATATATATATATATATATATATATATATATATATATATATATATATATATATATATATATATATATATATATATATATAGTGTGTGTGTTTGTGTTTATAAAAGCATCCCTATCACTGAAAGCCAGGTTTCTAATAAGCGCCGTAACCTTATGAAAGCATCCAGGCCTCAGTCGAGGGTGTCCGTGTTAATACCACGGAGGGAATCAGTATTTGTGGATGCCATTTGAAACTCGGAGCAGTAAAATAACATCACGCTGCAGCTGAAAGCAGGAAAACAACTCCTGTACGGTCTGAAGCGCTTAATGGTTCCGAGCTCCCCCCCTCTCAGCATTCAGCCGTGGCGTTCAAGAAGCACCATACCCACGTATATATTTTTAGTAAGCCTTTGGGCTTCTTTCAGTGTCCCTAAAAGAGCATGGTTGCCCGGCAACCGTTATTGTTGCCATGGAGATTCATGTGTTGGCAGCTGCTGCAATCAGCATCAACTCGAGGCTGCACGTTCCCATTCCGATAGTCAGGCAGGCGATGAGGAAGGCAGTGAGGACACACAGCCAGAGAGAGACAGAGAGAGAGAGGTTAGTAATCAGTGTGAAACATACATTCATCCGTTATCCCGCTGCAATAATACAATTACATCAAGAAGAAATTTATGGCAGTGCTTTGGTGAGATGATTACACTGCAGACAGAGGAATAAAACTCCATCTTGGAGCCTAACTGAACTCCTAGTTTCACCGAAAGCAATGGGACGATGCTGGCTTGCTACCGACACAAGCAAGAAAAAACAACAAATATTTAAAAAAAATTTTTACATTCCAGACTGCTGCTGAAATGTGAAGTGGATTCAACTTGTTAGCAAGAACAAGTGATACAGTTTACCCTCTTCCAACCTCTATGTGAATATACATCTGTGTCCAAAGGAACAGTTGTAAACCCTGTTGAGAGTAAAAATACATTGAATTCATAATAGTTGTTATTTCCTCTTTGGGTATTCCCCTCTTTCTTTTTTCTTTTCAGCTCCACCGTCGTTTCACTGTTGACATCACAGACCAATGTGGGGATAAAGAGGCAGAGAAAAACAATAACAGACCCATTGACCCCGATTTCACAAGTCTTGGGGGTATAAGAGAGGGGGAAAAAATAGTCCACTTACAATGCTGGAACAGACCTGCTGATTGGGCGTCAATGGGTTCTCTATTAGAGGGAACAGGGAAAGTGCAGCTCCAGGTCCTGACTCCGGTCCGGTCCTGAGCGTACACACTACTACAGCCCACACAGATCTACATCTGTTCTCTGAAACCTCTAAAATTGTGTCAGAGAGACAGCTGGAGATGTAATAAATTAGAATTTTATTTAATCAACTAATAAATAATTGTATTTAGAATTACAGCATGTAGTGGTATATTTGAATTACTTTATTTCTCTTAATTGTGTTTATAGCAAATAGAAATTGCAACTATGTTAATATTGCATACAAATAAGTTGTTTATATGGAAAAAGTAAGTGTTGCACATTTTATACTGGGTTGGGGTTCCTTTTGCATAAATTACTTCAGCAAACTGCCTGAGACGCTGGTATTGCTCATCTTCTTCTTAACAATACTCCATAGAGTTCTGTGAGGCTTAGGTGAGGACAGTTTGCTAGATTATTAGGAACAGTGATATCATGCCTATGGCTATGACAGGTATTACATCCTACTGATGAATAAAATCAGCACCTCTATAACGTTTTTTAGCTTCGTGACAACACAAAGTCACACAGGACAAGCAATCAAACACAAAGTTACACTACGGGCAATTTAGAGAGACCTAAGAGTCATTGTCTGCGGGAGGAAGCCGGAGTACCCAGAGAGAACCCACATATACACATGGAGAACATGGAAGCTGCAAACTCCATGCAGAAAAACCTCAGACCGGGATTCAAACCCAGGGCCCTCAAGGCAGCGCTGCTCCACTGTGCAGTCCTATTTTGAAAATCAAATTTAAATGTATTCTGTTCTGAAAAGAGGACATTGAAGTAGTATTGCTTCTTCTTAACCCAGATATGGGATGTTGATTCAGGTTCATGAATCAAACAGTTGTAGATCATGTCTTAACTTTGCTTTACAATCTTCTCATGCTCATGGTTAACCTTGTAACTTGTGCATAGGACTAGGTGATAAAACAATAATGATATCTTTGTCACGATAGACACATGATCAGCATCAACTGATTTGGTTTGATCAATATCAATCAAATCTGATCCAGAACTGCACAGCATTCTGGAGGTTTGTAGGCAGAGGAAAAGGCTTTAACCACTCAACCTCGGCCCACATAGGAAAGCTTCGTGCAATCAACTAACTCACTCACTCTTTGGTTACCTAGCAACACCTTAAGTAACATGGGGGAGCAGTTTCATGTTGCCGCCATCGTCCCCAGGCGTACTTCACTCCTCAGAGGTTTGTACGAGCAATGCGGACTCAAAGCAGACATCTGCACAAAAGAACATTTCTAGAACGTCAAAAGCAGATGTGCTGTGCACTGGAACAGGAAACTGCAAGATGTTCACATCAAACTGTTTTGTGTGTGACACCACGCTGACAACGTTGAGAGTCAGCTCAACCAGTCGCTCAATCACGATGCATACTGTGATTGAACCTCTCTGTGCAGTACTGATAAGTGTGCAGTGGCGCCCTGGTATAAGAGAAACAGCGCTAGGTTTCTATTAAAATTATGGCAATCACATCTGCCGGTATTTTACCGTAAATTAGAGACTTTTTTTTAAGTGTACTTTAAAAATATGGTGGTGGAGTGAAGGAAGGAAATGTACTACAGGTCTAGAGAACATTGTGGATGAGCAACCAGCTTTTTTAGCAGACTCTTTGTGGTGTCAGTGACAGACTGTTAAGGTAACAGTTTTCTCCATGACTGTGTGGGCAATAATTCACCTATAAAACAAAATTTCTCAGTCAATCATACTTTCTTTATTGGTCTCATGCAATATGCAAATTTTCTGAGAAACTGTATTTTGGATTTTAAAGATAATTACTAAAATGAACAGAAATAATTTGTATATTTGTATATATGTAATATGGGTTTCTCTTTTTGAAGTAAATTGCTGAAATGAATGACCTCTTCTGTGTTACTGTAATTTATTGAGAGGCATCTGTATGTAGATCGGATGCTGCTCTGAGCACTCTTTAAAATAACTGTGACCAAGAAAGATGAAGCAGGAGCGCTCTAATAAAAGCCATTAGAAGTGAATGATTTCCTGGGAGACGAGCACCTGTGTCCAAAATGAATTCACTTGTTTAATTAGATTGCATTTTACGGGCATACAGGTCAGATAAAAAAAAAACCTTTGTTGCATATATTGCTGTAAACACAGCTCTTCCTGAAACAAATCGAGACAAGGCAGCACATTTTGGATTAACATTAAAGTCTGTGTTCACAATGACCCTTCCACCAGTGACTTCACTAAAACAAGCTCATAGTTAATGGTTCAATAAATTTTCCTTCCTTTACAGCTTTAATTGCCTCCACGCAGCAGAAACGTATCTTTAGGAGTTGGACGTGAGGATCCCCTAGCATAAGCATGAGAATAGAGGCTCACCTCGCTTTCTGTGGATGCTGCCGGCTGACATTTAACATCACAGAGAGAGGGGAGGCGGAGAGCCCGGTGCCCTACATGCACATTTGACCCCCTGCTAATGTCAGAGGGGGAAGGTCCCAAACACACTCATCTGTACTTCACTCACACAGAGCACTACCAGAGTACAAAGTATCTATCTCTGAAATTGCAGAGGCTTTACTAACTTCATAATGTTTATTTAGAGAGAGGTATAATTTAATTCAAGACCGCTACAGTGCAGGTAACTGATGGCAAAGGTTTGCGCTGAGCTTTATCAGCAGAGTCTTTTGCCTCTGATTCCCAACCAAAATGTGTTGCTTTAAAAAAAGAAGTCAAATATCTATAGTTATCCTTAAGTTTATCATGCTTTAAAAGGCCAGTTATTTCCTATCTGGGGAATTGTACCAATGTCTTCATCATATACTTTTTTTTTTTTTGGAGGACGTTACAAACACGGCCAGCAGGCCTGCAACCCAGTGCAGCTGACCTAATTCTGCTCGCACGCAATCATGAAATAACAACTGCTCTTTGGAGTCTGGTGCTAGCTCGGGGAACGAACCGTCCCTGCTCGGGTGGAGCGTGTGGGCAAACCTCACCATCAGGATTTCGTAAGAAGTAGAAGAAATAAAAAAGAGAAGAAATCACATTCTGAGGTCACATTCTGAAATACAAAAGCAGGCATTTAAATGTGGTGTCTGTTTCTAGCACGTTTACATGCATTTATCTTCCTATCCAAAAAATCTATTTCCTTCATTTATTGACACATGCATACCCGCACACACATCCCCCCCCCCCCACACATATATATATTTCATATTCATATTCATATTCATATATATATGCCTCAATGTGTATAGTCAGAGCGCTGTAATGCTATAGGAGCTAGCATGTGGGATGTCTGTTGCTGGGTGGGGGAGGCCTTTGCTGTACGACCCCAAACATAAGGAGGGAGTGAAAAAAAGCTCATTTCTCCCCGGCAGCTTATAGAGCTGCAGAGCGCACATCAACCATTGTCTGCCTGCACAGTTTTTTTTATGTGCATCCTTCTGCTACAGGCTGCACTATTATTTGTTTCGTCGCAAAGACTCCCAGACAGATCCACATCGACGCTTAATTGTGTATTTAAATGCGCACGAGCAAAAAATATTTTTTTTCTTGTCGTCAATTTTAATCTTAAATAGAAACGTGTAGAAAAATAGAGTATTTTTTGGGTAACGTGATCAAGCTGAATAACGAGGCCTTTAGAAAAGAAAAAATGATAGTCCTGGTCGGAGACGCTTCAGCGCCGCTTTCACCGGAGAGAAAGCGGCGCATATTCAGCGCTGCCTCCGTGACGCTTATTGCCTGCGCTGTAATAGTCTTTAAAAATATATATAAACATAAATAAACTGTCTTCTTTTCTGTCCTTTGTGGTGGAGGACGAACTGTCTCTTTGCGACAGAAATCTTGCTCCGGGGAAACATGCAGCGAGTATCCAGGAGAAGCGCAAATCAAATCCAAAACCGGTATGTTTCCAGTAGTGGCTCCAACTTTTCCAAACTTCTCTGCCCAAATGATGGAATGTGCTACTGCAGCCGGTGGTCATTTCTAACTCATTCCCTCCCTTTTACGCCCCTCTTCTCTCTCATAGCTTTTTTTTTTTTTTTTTTTTCTCCAGCAAAGAGGGCTCGGTCTCTGGCTCTTGATTAATAAATGTTTATGTTTTGAAGTGCAGCACAAAAGCGGGGTTGGCCTGTGACCCCTGGTAGCCCCGACCTTACGCGGAGTTCATTGTGAGGCGCTGGGAACGGAGACCCTGGGGCCACTAACCCCCCCCGCTCCCACCACGCACGCACACACACGCGCGCGCGTACACTCGCACACGCACACACGCACTCTTGTAGCCATTCATGTGCGCACCGCTGCTTGTCGCCCAGCAGCTTCCATTGTTTCAGTGGGAACAATGGCCGCAGCTCCCCTCCTCCTATCCCGCCATCTCTCTCTCTCTTTCTGCAAGTGAAAACGCAGCTTTCAAACTTCCCTCTATGTGCAGCCTGACGCAAGCCCGGGCACAGTTTCCCCCGTACCCTTCAAAATAAAGAAGAAGAAAGAAATGTTGACAAAACGTTAACACTCTTAGTGGTGTGATCGCTCATGTTGCATCACACGCAAAGGTTGCATCACTGCATAGTGGATTCTTTCAAAGTCCATCAGTGAAGCAGAGTGAAACTGGAGGACAGAGAGCTGGATGCTGACGCAAAACCTGCATGTTCATTTTAAATGCACAATTTGAACAAGTTAGAAGAACAAGTAACTCACCAGCAGTGCTTTACCTTGGCTGCACTGCTGGTGAGGTTACTCAGATGACATCATGAATGGTCCATGGGCTGGACTGGATCTTTGGCTGGTGGTCACTCAGTGTAGGAAGTAAAGGGGAGGATGAAAATACTGCAATCAATTACTGCTTCTGTCTTGAATGCACAAGCACGAATGTGTTCCAAATACATACTGCAAATTGTTGCCTTTACTAGCAAAACAGGTTGAAGCCATTTCTGCACATAGAAAATATATTTACCTAACAGACAGATAGATAGATAGATAGATAGATAGATAGATAGATAGATAGATAGATAGATAGATAGATAGATAGATAGATAGATAGATAGATAGATAGATAGATAGATAGATAGATAGATAGATAGATTTGTGTAAGGAAACTCAGCTGATTTGGATTTGCAGCATTTACTCTTCCTAGACGAACAGAAGGAAAAGTAGATAATCGCTGTCGTTGATTTTACAGGAATTCCTTATACCAAGTATGCATGTAGCGACAGTGGAGAGGAAAAATTCCCATTTAACAGAAAGAAACCTCCAGCAGAACCTGGCACTACAAGTGGCCATCTGCCACGACGGACTGGGGTTTTGAGGAGAACCGATGTCAGAGTCATTTCTATGTTAATGAAAAGTAAAAAAGTTAATAGCAGAAGAGGGACGCATTTAATTGTTGGCAGCATTATCTCAGCTTATGCCCTCCTCTAGGAAGGCATCACAGCCAAAACAGAACACCAGACCAGCTGTAGCTTCTGTGGAAAAAAAAATACTGAGAGAAAGCATAAAATTAACTGGTGCAATAACAGCAAATAATACAAATTGGAAAGTAGTGGCAGAAGAACTGGGGGTGGGGGGCTGTGGTCAGTTTGTCCCCCAGCAGCCTAAGCCTAAAGAACCATAACTACGCAGACAGGTCGGGATAACTTTACCCCTTTAATGGGGATGAGAGAGGACTGAATTGCCCCACACTGGATTGGGTGAGGGGCTGCCCAGTGGCACAGCTGGTAGAGCAGCAAGAAGGTTCTGGGTTTGATTCCCGGCCCTGGTCTTTCTGCATGGAGTTTGCATGTTCTCCCTGGGCATGCGTTCTCTCCGGGTACTCTGGCTTCCTACCACAGTCCAAAAACATGACTGTCAGGTTAATTGGCCTCTCTAAATTGCCCCTAGGGGTGAGTGTATATCTGCATGTGTGTTTGTCCTGTCTGTCTCTGTGTTGCCCTGCAACAGACTGGTGACCTGTCCAGGGTGTACCCCACCTCTCGCCCGAAACGATAGCTGGAGATAGGCACCAGCAACCCTCCCGACCCGAGTAAGGGACAAGGGTAGATGGATGGATGGATTGGGTGGTGCATCCTACCTCCCTCTACTCACCCCCTTGACTGGCAAACATCTGTTATAACAATATGTTTTATAAAAATTAACATTTTAATTTTCAGTTTAACACCTCAGAGAGCACAGGTCAATCTCTCATCTAAAAGTGCAGAGTATGGCACAGAAACATGTAAGTTGACTTGGTCATTCACCTAAACTGACACAATAATTAAAGTGAATGTTCACTAGAGAAACAGCCAAGAGGCTTGTGGTATTTCTGGAGAAGCTGCAGAGATAGAGCACTTACGTGAAAGAATCTGTGCCACAAAAGTCCAATTTTCTGTTTGCCACAATCCGTGTAGGAGACAAAGCATATGACATGGGAAACAAGGTGCTAGAGTCAGATGATGGCCAAATGTAACTTTGGCCAACATAAACACACATATGCCAACCACAAAAAATAATCGTATTGTTGGTGAAAAGGAAGAGAGAGCAAAATTCATACAAAGTATTGAGGCGGGAGGGTTGAAAACAAATGTATTCCACACTTTTGAGATTAGTTGTACAAAAGTTTTTACAACTATGTTTCTTTGTTTCTTCCACTTCAGAATTAGTCGTATTACAATCCCAGTAAAACACACTGAGGCTTGTTGTTGTAATATCAAGATGTGAGGGGAAAAAAAGTGGTTCTAACAATTTTGCAAAACACTGTTTGTGAACCCAATAAAGATTTTGCTCAGCTCAGATAGTTATTGAATCCAGTAAGCATGATACCAAGCTAAATACAGGACCCAATGCCAGCTGGGAACCTAATGAAGATTGTAGCTGTACATCATATTAGAATTCAGAAAATCAGTTGTCAAGAGTTGTCCTGCACCAGTTCTATCCAGGCATTTCAGATGAGATAATTGTCAATCTGTAACATGCAAATGATGGATTGGATGATGCAAAAACACATTATAAAACCAGGTTGAAATTATGGTTCAAAACATGCAAATATCCCATGAAACTCACTAAATACTGGACTTGTAGAGCATTGCGAAAATACATTAAATTCCTCAGGGCTCAAAACGCAAAAACTGCAAAAACTGAGAATCAGTGCAGCATGCATGAGGATTCTTATCTAAAGCAAGTTAATAATCACATAAAAACACCAAATGTTTTTTAAGAGCAATTAAGTCCGAAAACACATCAAATATTGCAGGGAAAACTGAAAACTTGTCCTGCATGCATTGATATTTTAAAGCAAAAAAGGGCAAATAATCCCCCAAAAAAGACTAAATACAGGACTTACACAGCACGCATTTCAGTGTATAAACGCGTGAGCGATACGCGCTTTGCGTGTGGGAAGCAAAGGAGAGAGAGAGATTTAACTCATTGTAATGCACACAACGACCTGCCCTCTTTTGGAAAAAAAAAAAAGAAGCGAGGAGCGAGAAAGCGCAGCCATGCTTTGCAGGGGCTACAGCGTCGCTCTCATTGGTAGTAAGAGCCTCCTCGCCAAACGGAGTGTGTGCTTTGCTGCACCGACATAAACCGGGATTTTAAGGCTCCGCGATGAAACCGTGAAGTAACCACGGTAACCCCGAAAATCAAACGAGAAACCCAACAGGACGCGGATACATATGAGCTCATTGTGCTGGGATCCACCATATGGCTCGGACCGCTTCATGGTGAGTATCTCACTGGTTTGCGTTAATCAATTATTTATGAGTCAATTCGCGTTTTGTGGTCTTTAAATGTCCCCTTATTTATCTGCGAACTGAAAGAAACAGATGTTATCTGGAGATGTTTCGAGACATAACGGTGCTGTGTCCTCTCCGCTGCATGTTGCACTTGCCATTGTTATTGCGGGCTCTCGGGAATGAAACGGTTCATGTGCAATAAAAAGAAGAAGAAGAAGAAGAAGAAAAAATAATCGCTAGAACGCGTGCAAACCGGCTCAGGCTGCAACCTGCTCATCATTTCATGCCGACAATTGCATAATCTATCAGAAGGGCTAAAAGAGGACAGTGTGTTTCTGAGCTGCAGCGCGGCGCTTCAGGACAATAGGGTTGTTTTTTTCTTTTTTTTTAACCCCCTTCTTTGATTTCCCCTTTGGTGGTCAGAGACCCAAAAATCCAGAGCAGGGATAACCGATATGATTCGCCCTGGATGGGGTCGTTTCTCAGAGTGACAACCGGTGATTTCCTTTGTTTCTGTATCCATCTCCTCTCCGTAACAACGAGTGTATTCAATGCAATTAACATATGTGCTATGCCTGCGCCTCTTTATTCTCAGTTCTGTGAATTTTTACCCTTCAGTTGGAATAAAATGAGCTTTTTCCCGGCTCAGATGCGTTCAGGTTCTTAAGCATATACAGTCAACACTGACTTCAATGGAATTTGGTTGGTGTTTAATGCGAATTTCAGCGTATGGTGTTAGATACGAACAGGATGCGGGTCTTTATAATATTCACTAAATCTGACAGCTAATAGAACCTTTGCATTGCAATTTTCTCGTTCTATGTCCTCCTGATAACAGATGGGAAACAGTGCTAAGGTTTTACTAAATGTCACTGATTGCACAGCTCGTCACATCAAAGCCAAAATGCAGCATTCGCTCCCCTCCAGCATCCCTCCCTCCATCACTGTATGGGAGGGAGTGCACGGACGTGTGCGTGTGCGCATGCTCAAACGATCCTGTATTAGTGTGAGCGTTGCTTCACAAGTGTTCCCATTTCTTTTCTTTTTTTTTTTTTTTTTTTTTTTTCTCCGATAGTGCAATGTTGCATAACTGTTCGCAGCCCAGCGCCAGATTTAAGACTTCGCAGCACACACTGAGCCTGACCGATCCGACATATTCTCACATGAACTGGGATAGTCGGAGAAAAATGCCCCTTCTGGTTTCAAGGACGCAGGTTAGGCGATGAAGAGGGGACTCTGGGTAATATAGAGAAACATCTGTTTGCCTAGTGACGTCACCAACTGCCCTCCTCTCCCCCCTCTCTCCGCCCGTCATCCCAATCCTCTTGTGCTGAAGGCAGATTCCTCATTTGTTTGGCTGGAGCATCGTTAATCCCAAAGTCAGATTGGGGGGTGAGAGTGGAGGGAGGAGGAGGAGGGGGGGGGGTACCGGACGTGGAGACGATCAGTCCCATTTAGCAGGTGTCAGTGCGCACGGTTCGGTCTCTGCGTCTCCGTTGATTTGCACGTAAAGAAGAAAAAAAAAAAGCGAAGTTGAGGATTCCGCAGTTGCTGCTCCATTTTGAGATTTGTGGCACTTTCTAAGAATATGCAGGAATATGCAGAAATGCGAATTCTTTGAACGTTTTTTTTTTTTTTACTTTTCCTGTTTCTAAGTTGTGAATGTGGAATACTTGCACTTCATTTTTGAGGCTCATGGCGCATTTTGTTTGTTTTTTCTTCACCCTCATAGGTTACATTATGGAATAATGGAGGACATCTATGCTGTCTGCTGCTTTGGACACTACATACGGAGTCCTTTGCTCATCTGCAAAAGCTGCCTGGGACGGTTAATCGTTTTTCCTCAAAGCTGTCTTATTTGCCTTGTAACCTCACCTACGTAGGTAAATGCATGAAAATAGGCAGACCTATGCTAAAAGAAGAAGAAGCAGAAGAAAAAAGAGCTTTTCGGTGCGCAGGCCAGGGCGGCTGCAGAATAATAAGGTTGCAGGCGCAATAAGAGGTTTCTTCCAGTTATCTTTGTTTTTCCTGAAACAGAGTGACAGCACTCGTATGTTTCTGTGCAAACCTCTCAAAGCGGGTTGCGTCTCTCCGTGTTCACAGCGGACCTTGATTTAATGTCTTACAATTAAGGCACGCGGTGAATGCCAAGAGATGATCCTCCTCTCTTCGAAAAGACATCACGGACATTATGAAATCACTGAACTGTATTTTTTTTAAGTTTATAATTCATGTACTGCCTATGTTTTTTAACAATAAAGTGATTGCATATGAGGAAGTTCTGGTTCCATCTGAGCATGCATGCTCCTAGTGTGTGGTTGTGTGTGTGCGTGTGTGTGTGTCCAATAGAGCAATAGGAGCTTTCCGTCCCTACACAGTCTGCCAGGAGCGCTGTCCACCTTCTGTGGTGCTGAAATCTGCAGTCTTTTGTTTCACTCGCCTGCAGCCGGCGTGGAAGCGGAAATCGTGCAGTGCGGGATTCAGACTGCGCAAAGTCTACACATTGGCATTCGTTCGCATGTAACCTTCAGTGCTTTGTTTTATTTGAGCAAATCAGATTAACAAAATGCGCAAAAACGGAGACAGCAGGGTGAACACATTCTAGCTCAAATTTATGAAATAATGCACCAGAATTTACAAAGTAAATTTAAATGCTGGTCGGTTCCTTTTCTTAGCAATGTAATTATTTTTACATAATATCTCCCTAAAATTCAAGCGCATCAAAGCAGTAATAAACCCGCTGTGTACATACAGGGTGCATACTTGAGCAGAGCTGCTTAAGACCAATGTCACATTAAATTAATATCAAAAGGTCGGAAAATGTGGCCCCGACTAAATTTTCTACCACATCAGGCGGCTAGCAGAGAGCTAAATATCACCCGGAGGAAAAATAATTCTGCATGAATTCGAGGACCTGATTTGAAAAGTAGCGAAGACCTGCCTTAAAATTAATCTAATTTGTTAATAGTTCCGATTCGGAGAGCTTTGACAGCATCAAATAATTTCAGGAGTCTGTGAATTTGTGTCATCTGAAAAATGACTGGAGGATGGATGGATGAGCCATCCATTCATTCATTTTTAAGAAGCTGTTTTCTCAAAATGTGTTCAAAACAAGCACTCAGTACACTTTAAATTTAAAATAACTTCCCACTGAATAAATAGGCTGGCAGAAATGTTGTGACAAAGAAACCGTATGTTGTTGTGTCTCTGTAGGAAGCCATAACCATCATCTGCATCGTTTCTTTTTAAACGGCAGTTGTTAGGAGCCAAAAAGAGCGCCTCCTATGTTTGCCATATCATGATTATTACACCTAGCCCCGTGTCGCAAACACGATTCAAATCCAAACTCAACAGCAAGACAGTCTGGCCTCTGCTGATAGCAAGAAAAAAAATCTGTAAGTTGAATGAAATCCATAAAGCTGCCATCGAGCATGTTCATGGATGTGCTGCTCCCCCTGGAGAGCCGTCTGGATCCATCTCCTGTCTTCTCAAGGAGCCTCTCCTGCCCTCTTGTGGTAGAAATCAGAAATACTATCAAACATTCATACGAACTCAGTTTTTATTGATATATATATCACAACAAATGTCACCTTGAGACACTTTACAAGTCAAAAATAACTAACTAATATCATATTTTACAGAAACATATAGTTAAATTAAAAGTCCTACATTTAATATTTTATATGGCATTTAAATAATAATAGTAATTTTTATTTATTTAGTTTAAAATTTTAGTTGATTGTTGAGTGCTCTATGCAGCTTTTTATGTTTTAATTTGTGCAGAAACACTTTAAGATTGCATAAAAAATAAAAAAATCTAAAATCTGACCAACAGTGCAACCTGGTTTAAGAGCATGTCTGTTTTTCCTCAGGAGAACTGAATAGTTTGAATAGTTCAATTCAATTTTCATGTCATTGTATAATAAACAGCAAATGAATAAAATACAAAATAATCACAGTAATATAAATGACCTAATCATAGCAGAAGTTCTGAATTTTCCCATCTGTCTACAGAAAGCTCTGGCTCTCCTGCTTTAGATGTGGCACCGTTCACATGATGGCAGCAGTTTAAAACCTTCATGAGGAAAATGTAAAGAGTCTCTCAGCATGTTCACCCTTCCTGCAGTGGCTCTGAGGCAGACTCCCTCCCTATGCCCTGCAGAGGACCTCTTATCTGTTATTTTGCAGCTAGAGCAGCACGCAGAGATTATGTCAGTGCAATCTCAACCACACCTCTGTAGAATGTGGTGAAGAGCTACAAGCATTGTTTGTTTCCTCAGATAAGGATACGATGAAGTGGCTGGTTCTCTGTCCAGGTAAGATCATCAGAGATCTTTGCTCTGAGGTTTAATGCCACCCGCTCTCGGTCTCCGTTGCAACGTAATCCAAACAAAAGATGAAGAAAATCAGCTGAATGAATTATTGGAAATCATACGATAATCACTTGACCTGCCACAATAACATTAAACGTGATCAGCTTTCTTGTCTTTGCTGAATCGCCACAGGATAATGCTGCCACCACCATGTTTCACAGTGACCCCCTACAATGCTTGTTTCAAACTCCAGGACATCGATAGCTTCCTTTATCATTGTGCAGGACTAAACATTTTCCAATCAACATCCATCCATCCATCCATCCTGAGTTGTGAATCATTGAAGCTCTGGCCCTGGGTCTCTTGACTCTTTTTTTTCTGATCAATACTCTCCTTACCCTGAGGTGTTGTGTTTGCTGCAAAGTTCTCCACAACTTTATTGCTGACTTTTCATTCCAGTTGCTGTTCATTGGTCTCCACCATTGTTCACAATGTTCTTTAAAAACCTCCTTGGCCTTCAGAGAACATTTATACTGAGAATAAATTAAACAGCTGCTAATACACTGTGTTTGTATTCTGACCTTTTTTTATTGTTTATTTTTATTATATTTTTATTTTTTTATTGTTTATTGTTTATTTTTGCAAGACCTACATTGCAAGGCATGTAGGTCTTGCAATTTTCCATTCTCCAAAATACAGACTCAATCTGTACTCAGTTAGAATATCAGACCTAAAACGTGTAATCCACAATCAATATGGGTGGTCAAAAAAGAAAGCAATGGCCAAAAATCCAAAAATCACAAGATTAAAGAGAAGGTCTGGACAGACAGAAGCCGAGACAAACCAGCAAAGACGGGACAAAACCTGAAGGCTTAAATACGAGACAGGCGATCATTCTGATGTTTTAAGAATGTTTGGAAACTTAGAAACAAAATGGAAACAGAACTTTCCAAAAATCATTTGAATTCCTATTAATCTTGACATCCATCAGTTTTTAACTTTGGCTCATTTCTCAAATATCTCATATTGTTCTCATGCTTTATTTTCCTCCATGTTTTTAAAGGATCATAATTTGTGCACAAAATTCTTTGGCAAACGCAGTTGTGTCTCTGGTGGGTGACTCACAGGAGGCAAAAAGCAGCGCCTTTTTTCTTGCCCACATGGTTCCTGTTTCACAATATGTAGCTGCCAAGGCGTCAAACAAGGATGAGGAAAAAATCTGCGGCATATTCACAATGGTTTCAATTGACAGGGGTCAGTCGTAATCAGTGCTAAAGGTACCTTGCATGTGTGTGCAGAAACATGCCATGGTAACAAGCCGCGTACCTTGTTAGGAGGTGGAGACAGATTTTGTCCTTTAATGCATTTCACCGAGCATCTACAAATGGCTTCTTGGGGAGAGTAATTGCAAAATTGGCTCTTAGCGTACCGGTGGGATATGTGAGGCTACGAAGAATGTTTAAAGAGTTGGTCGCATTGAATGAGCGCACTGTGGGGATCGCAGGGCTACGGAGAACATCTGCGACACCTGCGGAGTTCAGGTGAGACTGATGTGGAATTAAAATGATGGACCTGTCCAAGTCCTGATTTTGAGTGACACCCTTAAATGAAGTCAAGTTCAGCCAATTGGCTGCAGAATTCACCTAATTAGAATTAAAGGTCCATCTTTTGTAGTAAAAACAACTATTCTGTCAGGCATAGGAAGGTTTTTATAAAACATTTGGGGAACATACTTCATCACAAAGACCAAGTAACACAACAGACAGATCAGGGACAGAGTATGGGGGAGGTTTAAAGCATGACTGAATCATCAAGCAGCATGTCAAACTCTGAACATCTCATAAAAGCGCTGTTAGATTCATCTGAAAACTGAGACTTTTCAGTAGTTTGCACTACTGTAAACCTTCCAAGACATTTCCATCAGCCCAGGCTGGCAAAGAAGATACATAATCATCCACCTGGACATGCCGATCTCCTCAGTGGAGCATGTTGGTGGCAGCATTATGGTGTGGGGATGCTTTTCGTCAGTAGGGACAAAGATGTCAGTCAGAGTTGATGAGAAAATGGATGAAAATATGGGGAAAACAAATGGGAAGAAAACTCAGTAGCAGCTGTGTAACACTGAAGGCTGCAGCATAAGCAGCCCAACAACCCTCAACCTATAGTACAAGAGAAGACTTATTTTCTTTCCACATCACTATTGTGAACTCTTTGGATATTTTCTATCACACACAATCTCAATAAAAAACAAAAAGGGATGTGGTTAAAACATTATAAAATTTGAAATGGGTTTAAATTGCTTTGCAAGGCACTGTAAATATGAAGAGTGTGTTGCAAAACAAAAACAGGACTACTGTAGTTTTCTATAGGAGACATTTTTCTTTATGTTGTGTAATGGTGGATTTAGAGTTTCCAGCCATTTGGGAAAAGATTTGTTAACTTTTTAACATCACAATGCTTAAGATATTACAGCTTTGCTCTCTGCAAGAAAACTGAATAATGTGTTTAACTCTGAGGCCTCACAGCAGAATAAAATCTGTTTTTGACATTTCACATGCAAGCCCATCTTTCTATGAGTAGATGTTAGCAGTACACCTCCAATTTAAACAAGAAAATCTGCAACATCTGGTATAGGAAATACAACTTTTTTTTGTTGTTCACATTACTTTTATTTAATTGCAAACAGTATAGATCCAAGACATTTTATTTGCCTGGTTACCTGGGTTGCTGTTGTGGCTCAGGGATGCCAATGTGGAGGGAGTCACTCTAGCTTCTCCATCACATACCAAGTTGTCCTTTGGCAACACTGCCCCCTTTCTGCAACTTCAACAAAGAAAAAGTGTGACTGGAATAAATAAAGTGCTCCAAATGGCGAGTGTGACTAGGAAAGGGCTGCAGTGCATGCACCCAAGTTTTGTCATGTTACGACCACAAACTTTAATGTACTTTAGTGGGATTTTATGTTAGTATAAAAATCTACAGTGAAAGGAAATCAAATGGTTCCCAAATTCTTTCACAAATACAAGTATGAAAAGTGCACTTGCATTCAGCATACCAACTTTATGAGAAAAGTCTCTTTGCCATGAAGAACCTGAAATAATGTCAAACAGCTCAATCTCAGTCAGATAGGATTGCTTGGTGGATGTCAATTTTCCAAACATGGGCAGAATCATGTGAAGGCAACACTGTAGGTAAATCATTACTAAATTTTTAGTAACACATATGTAATAAGTAAGAATATATATATTCAATTTGCTTTGAATAATAAAAGTTAAGTCTTTTTTGTTATTTTGAACTTAATCCAATCTCCTATTTCTGTTTCTTTAACAAATCAGTGTTTTGAGAAAGCAGTTTACCAAAACTCCACGAGTTTGTTATTTTTTTGCTGCTTTAAGCAACAACTCAGCTGCAAACATGCTTTTTTTTTTAAATCTCTCTCTCTCTCTCTCTCTCTCTCTATATATATATATATATATATATATATATATACATATATGTATATTTTATCATTTGTGGCTCAGAAAGAAGGTTTCTCTTCTGCTTAGTCAGCTTATTTTAAATATATAAATTGGGTAAATAAATAAATATTTCTTTCCTTTTTTATCCCCTTCTCCTGTGATATTTTTAGCTGCTTTTTGCACTGATGGAAGCACCACGAGGTGTGCGCTCAATAAAAGATCATCGCTCTTCTTTAACAGATGTGATTTATGGTTTCATCCAGAAGATGGCAGAATAAGCACAATTAATTTCCATTGAGCGGCATTAAAAACAACTGGCAACTGACTTTAAATAAATAAATAAAATTAAAAACTGATTATGAATAAAGAAAATTATATCATTGACACTTCTTCTTAAAAGTGAAAGTCAAAAATATTGTTTTTTAGAAAACAACTGAACAGCAAAGAAGAAAGAAATTCGCCAGTAATTCAGTCTAATTTAAAGCGACATTAAATAGTCTTTCTTTTCTGAACAAATAGATCATCAGAGAAAAACAGTTTTGTGTTTGGCTTCGATCCGTTAAATAACTACATTTTTTTATGATATGGATTATAATTTTAAGGCAGGCAATGGTGCCTGAAAACAGTTTTAAAGTCTTGACTAGATGCACACTCGCAGGATGCGCTGGTGCGCACGCTGTAGTGTTTGTCCCAGTTTAAACCGCGTTAATTAAAACGTTAACCTGATTGGGTGGAGAGTGAGGCGGAGGGAGGCCGTCTCAGCCCCAATAGGCGAATCCTTTTTAATAACCCGCCTCGAGATAATGATGTAAAAAGACTGAAGCGTCTTGTGCGTAACGAGGATGATGGTGGTGATCCGCTGAAGGTGAATCCAACACAGATACAGAAAGAGAGAGAGAGAGAGAGAGAGTGACACTTTTTACACAAGTCTCTTCTTCATCACCGCACCTCAGCTGACAAGAGAAGCCCCAAACTTCGCCGCTGACGCGCAAACAGAGGGAGAAACTCACTGAGAGGTGTCAGGAGTTCCCGGAACCCACCAGGCCATGGACCGGAGGATGAACCTGAACGGCGGCGCGGCAGGGGACATTTTTCACAAAACTCTCAGCGCCGTGTCCGGCAAAAAGATGGACCCGTTCAGAGCGTCTGCCGGCATGGAGCTGCCGCCCAGAGACCGCCAGTCTCCAATTAGCTGCTTTGACCAAGTCGATCCTGACCCGATCCAGCCCGGTGGACTGGCTGGCAGCAGAGGGGGCACTCTGGGTCTGCCGACCGGATCTTTGTGCGTCAAGTATGGAGAGAGCGCCAACAGGACCTCGGCGGCGGAAAGCAGCGGCGGAGAGCAAAGCCCCGACGACGACAGCGACGGGCGGTGCGACATGGTCCTCCTGACCGACGTGCGGACAGCAGCGGGGGGGAAAGCCGAAGGAGGAGGTAAGAAAACCAAAGAGCAGAAAATGCTGCGGCTCAACATCAACGCCAGGGAGAGACGGCGGATGCACGACCTGAACGACGCGCTGGATGAGCTCCGGGCGGTCATCCCCTACGCGCACAGCCCGTCGGTACGCAAACTCTCCAAAATCGCCACCCTGCTGCTCGCCAAGAACTACATCCTCATGCAGGCGCAGGCGCTGGAGGAGATGAGGAGGCTGGTGGCGTACCTTAACCAAGGTCAGGCCATCTCCGCGGCTTCCATACCGGCCACCACCGCGCTGGCAGCTCCTCCACCCGGTCTGGGCGCGTACGAGCAACCGCCCGGATACCCGTTCCCTACCGGGGTGGCTGCGCCCTCCTGCCCGGACAAATGCGCCCTTTTCAACAACGCCGCGTCCAGCCTCTGCAAACAGTGCACTGACAAGCCTTAAAACTGACCACAGAGACTACAAAGAAGCACACAAGGAGAAAAACCTGACAGAAGATCGAGTAGAGACAAAAATGAACATTTTTATAATATTTACTAAAAGCAAAGTAAAGATTTACTTTTTTTCAGTTAGTTTTTTTTCTGTTCGAACAACACTTGATTGTGTACATAAATCATCTTTAAAGTGCTGGTGTGAATGAAGGCCGAACAGAAGCTGAATTAAAGGCCTGTTGCTCTGTGATGGACCCACTGTGGAGATTTCTGGGTGACCTGACAACCTGCGAGACTTTTTTTTATCCGGAGTGCAACAGCACCGACCTCACTGCTGCTTTTTCATGCGTTTACTTTGACTACTAAATCAAAGGCCCAGAATGTTTCGCACGAGGAGAGTTAAATAAAACAATAGAAAACAAGTGAAACACTCGGTTAGGTACTTATTTAGTCGCGAAAGCTTTACTTTCAACTCAGCGAATAAAAAAAAATCGGAAAAAGTAGAGAAGCATACATTTAAGTCAACAATGTGGTTTTATGTGTCTTTTGTAATTTATTAATTTGGGATATTTATGGTATTTATGCTTGCATTGCACATTGTCGTCTAAGTCGATGTGTTTCCTGCATTTTTTTCATGATTTTCGTTCTGATGAATCGCGCTGTCAGGTCAAGGATTTGGTTTACTGTAGATATTTTGGTTGTTATAAGATCAAAGGGGGCCGTTTGTATGTATTTGAGTGTGGAAAAGCTTTATTAAAATATTTTGAACAACAGAAAAATAAATATCTGGTTATTTATCCAAGGCAGTCGGTGCAAGTTGAGTCAGAGAAGGGTGCTTTTAAATGTTTGAAATGTTGTGCGCATTGACGTGTCATAGTTCACGGTTTAATCGTTTCATTTGAATTCAGTTCAGTTCGCAACAAATTCCACCTTAATGCACCTAAGACAAAACGCTTGAATTCATATTGAGCCCCAGATGAATCGACATATTCCATCAATCACAAACCGAACAGACAAATTCAGATTTTAGCGCGTTTGTTACACATCCAGGGTGTTTCTGTGCGTAAAGAATCTCCAATTTCTCAAGTTTCTTGGCTCTCATCAGGTGTCAATAATTTTCCACTCCATCAAAACTGCTTCCTTTTTTTCTTCACCGAGCTCTGATTTGCGCCAAATCCTTGGAGAGAATACCAGAAGTGATGGTTGAAAACAGATCAATCATTCTTAAAAAGGCAGATCCGATTACAGTTAAATTAATAACATTAGATCGACTTGCATTACGATGCGTAAGAGAATGTTAATGGGGAAAAAAAACAGGTGATGAGAGTTGTCGCTGTAATACCTGCCTGCAGATAATCAAACTCCTCCTTTAAGCGCGATTACACCCTCACGATGTGATTAAGACATGTAATTACACCGCTGTTCAATCATTGTCGCAGTTTTGCGTCTTTAATGAGATCGCAGCTGCAGTCGCAGCGACTTTGGCCCTTTGGCCCTCCTTTTATTTCAAAGGCCAAACGACACAATATTTCCCTAAAGTGCTGATTATAAACATTATGGGAATTATTTTAATAAGAATCATTAAACAGTTTAAATCAGGTTTTTTTTAAAAAAAAGAAGAATATCAGACAGTTAATCGTTTCTTATAAAAAAAATAACTAAATGGAAAGAATTATCCAGCAGATCCACTGCTCTGTTTTCAGCAAAAATGATCAATCAACCTACTCAGGACGTCAGTATTGTACAGCTGATTTACTGTAAACACAAAAAGCTTGTTTTGGCTGCTCCACTTCCATTACCGAGGATGCCATGAAAAGCTACAGAAGCACAATGTGAACTGATTCTGCTGTAGTTACTGAGAGTATAGTGAAAGCACTAACTGTGAAAGTTCACGTACTGTACTTTGTTTTAACACAGAAGAACTGTTGGCGAACACAGTAGTTTTTCCGTGAACAAAACAAAAGTTGTTTATAACACAGTGATATCTAAGTGATATTTATGTTTGAAGTATGATTTCTGAAGATTTGTCTTATCTGCTGTGGGAACAAAAGTCAATTTGCAACCTATAAGGAAAGGAGCACCAAAAAAAAGACATATTTTACACTCCCTTTCTTTGGATTTCATGATTTGTTCTTAAGTATGATGTTTATTTAGTTTTTGTAAAACCATAATTGTGTTTTTAGTTTAAACATATATTGGATAATTTATAGCTTTGTAGTCCGCAGGATTTCTTTTAAATGTTAAAACCTTTTTGCTCATAATAATCTCTTTTCTACAAACATAAAATATTGAAGTTTGACTCCTTCAATAGGTTCACTTGAAGCTATTATACTTTATGTCATTTTTAAAAGCAGATTCTTTTTTGTTTAATGCTGATAATGTTTTGTTGAATTTTGACTGGGTATTTTACCGACATAGGAGATGCATCCTGGGGCACATGCCTCAATTTTAAGCGTATGCTTAAAATGTCAGTACATTCCACGATATGTTTTTAGTTTCTCTGACTTTACTATTATGTGTATGCATTCAAGTAAAAGGAAAATGTTTTTTTTTTTTTTTTTTTACACCACAGGCAGCAATTCTCCCAAATTCCAGTTAAAAATCAAATAACTTTTGAGCATTTCCTTCCAAGAAATGACAAATAGTCCAGAAAGTGTTTTTAGAAGTCAAATGATGTAAAAAAAAATGTAAAAGAAATATATTTATGTAAATTTTCTATTTTTCACTTTTAAAACAATCCAGTGCAAAAGTTCTCAAAAATCAATACTTGGTGAAATCATCCTGGTTTCCTGTTACAGCTTTGATGGGTGTTGCTTCGTCCGTCCATCCGTCCATCCATCCATCCATCCATCCATCCATCCATCCATCCATCCATCCATCCATCCATCCATCCATCCATCCATCCATCCATCCATCCATCCATCCATCCATCCATCCATCCATCCATCCATCCTTTTCTTCTTCATCTCTGTAATTAAAACATTATTGGCATTACAGCAATCGAATAACTCTGATAATTCCTGACCAGCTTTTGGATGCTTCCACTGAACCTTTGAGTGCTTGTCATTGATGAACTCCAAAATCTCTGAGGTGAGAAGATCTCTTTGCCATCCTTGTGGAGGGAGCAACGGATTAAGATAATCTTTTTCTCCCTCCACAGATTCTCCATCAGATTCATGTTGACATTACTTCTGGTGAAGGAAAACATCTTCGTAAAGTTACTTAAGACTTGCATGAACAAATTCAGTTGTATGAACAATTTTGGAGATTGTGGACAGGAAACACGATAAGATTTTCTCCTTTGTTGTAATTTTTTCAGTTTTAAAAATTTATGAAGCGTTGGTGTAAAATGAATAGTCATTTTTAATATCCTAAGCAGAGCTGAAAAGCAAAACCAATGTCATGAAGGCATTCTGTCGAAGCAGAAAATGCAGTTTCGGATCTAGATAAGTGTTTGATGCCTCCAATCCCCACCGGACGGTTCTTTGGTCAAGAGTGGAAGCAACACCTGTTGCAAGACTTCATCAAGATGTTTATTATGTTTCATTTTTTTCCCTCCTGCTGTGTAGAAACTGAGACTTCACAAAAACCATTAATTATGCAATATGCATTAATGCACAAATGAGTAAAGCATTTAACCCATACTAATACTCGCATTAGGCCACAGAGAGGAAATTCCCCAGGGGTGAGAAAGAGCCATATGTGTGGAGAAACAAACCCCCTTTACCAGCACAACAAAATATGGGCAAAGTTAGAGTCTAAAAGTCTGAGATTCGGTATCAAACTACGAGTTACATAGCCAGTGCTTCGGATGTCCACATGATGACCCCTGACATGTTGTTAAGAGGCGGACTTGAGAAACTAAAATTAAAGACGCTTTAGTTTTATTTCATAGCAACCAGAAGAAAAACATTGCTTTAAATCACAAGCCTATTAAAGATGGATCCGTAATAAAGGCTTCTAAAACCAGAAGCCAAGACTCATGGATAGAAATAGAAGATAAAATAAACCACCCACTTAATAAACAAGAAAACATCCAATTTACCATATCACACTCCAGCAGGGCGTCCCCTTCATAACAGGGCTGCCATATATGCTAAGGATGATGAACATTAAAGTCAAAATATACATAAACAGGCTGAATTGAATATCATATCAGTAACAAGCGAAACCACGCCAGCGGACTCATCCGCGCTGTTTCATACAGTAGATATATGTGCTGCACAGGCTGAGGTACCAAATCAACCTATGGGTGATAATTCATTGTTGTCAGGACACTCGTTGCATGGCATAATGTTGCCTTGTTGTTGTGCACACACAAAGCTTGCTAATAAATCTGCAGCTGAGGGGGTTAAACTAAAACAGCCGCCTTTTTTTATGGAGTTAGACCTCCATTTTTCTTTGCAATTTTAGGAAGGTTGGGGCACAAACCTCTTCTGTTATTATGGAGAGATTTGCTTCTAAACTGGATCTTTGGAGTATTTTGATGTATTTAGCCGGTCTATAATTGAGACTCCACTGGTAAATATTTCTCACATCACAATTACTGGGCAAAGAAAAACCTAACAGCAGCCACAATATTGCCAAATGTAAACTTCAGTAGTTTTACATGTGCAGATTCAAATGATTCAAACCCAATAATGTAAGAAGTGTAGGAGTTAAAAAAAAAAAAAAGCAAATCATAAAGTAGTACTATGATAATTGATAGCAGCTCTTTCTGCAAGCTGGCCTGTTTTTCAACCCACAGAGTGGAATATTTTACTTGGTTTTATGTATTAACAAAAACCATATCAGCAATTTGTACTGATTGTATTTATTGGTTAATTATTTTGATATATTTTGCAAAAAATATACTGATCTACAAAATACACATTCAGGCCAACTTCCCTAAAAAAATCAATGGCACATTCTGCCCATATATAAGCCCAGATGCACCAGTCAGGCTCGTTTGGGCTGAGTTGACCACTTTTGACTTTGACCAATTGAGATTTTTTATTTTTTTTTTTTAAAAAGGACTTTAACACACATACAAAGGTATTTCAGGGCTATCCTCACTTTTGCAAAACTTCTGTCTGTAATTTTCATTAGCTTTTTTTTTGTTAAACTAATAAAACTAATAAAAACTGCATTATGCATTTTATGCAGCAGAAAAGGCAGCAGTTTAAACTACGGTGCTTTTTGCGATTATTGGGGTTGATTTTCAGAATTTTACATCCTATCGTCAATCAGAGCTGACAGAATGAAAACTGGGCATTTCTCATCCCGAGGCAATTGAGGTGAATCCCTATTTATGGTGTTTTCCTTTCTGACACTTGCGCTCCTAATTCTTCACACCAGATCTATTTTTTTAATCTCACTAAAGATCCAATAAGCATATGGTGGTTTGCTTGGCACAGAAACGTCTAACAGAGGACAATAAATGACGTAATAAAGTGTGATTATCTTCTCATCTAGAGTCTTACCATTGAGGAACATCTCTAATATTCCAGATGCTGCCATATTAATCAGATTAGAAAACCCAATCCCCTAATCCCTGTTTACCGATGGCTCTGTTTTTGTGCCGTAATCTGATGTTCTTTTATTCCCCTCTGATTAAACTTTGTGGACAAAGCGGAAAATGAAGCATCACAGGTTGTTTACTCCACAAAAAAAGTAAAAATAAACAATTTGCCATAGAGCTGAGCAAACAAAAACAGGTGCAATGACATCAAATGTTGTTATTTTGCCAAAGAACAAATCTTTTATAAATGAGGAGGGAAAATTTCTCTGATTTTTTTTGTTTGTAGGACTGATGCTGATTAGAGCGTTTGAGATTTTACTATTGTTTTGATCCATCACATTCATTAGCACACCCACCTGGTGGAGGTTTGTGAGAAAACTTAAAATAAATTAAGATTTTATTAAAGTGGCATAAACTCATGCTGAAAAATAAGACACAGTCCTCTAACACTGAGTTTTGGAGATTTGCAGAGATTTGCATGGATTTGAGATAAACCTGTTTTCCTCCAGCCTTGTTTGTCAAAGTTCCAGTTGTGTTAAACTGTTTAATTATGGCTCTGACTGTAGACATGGCCAAGTTTAGGTGTGCAGATACAGGTGCATTTTAAAAATTTAGCATAGCGTTTCATTTGTAGCTCATGAAACTCATTCAGTACAAACTTAGTGATTTGTTTATTTTGATGAATACAGTCTATTTGGTTAGAATAAAACAAATTATTACTGCAGACGGTTGACTTGACAGTTGTCAAGCAGACATTTGATGCCACTCTTTAAGAATCAAATAAGAGATTTGCTAAAGAAGCTGACCATTTGCAGAATAAATAGTATATGTATATATAAATGCTAATAAGCAAAAATAAAAAACGGTAACAAAACTTTTGTTGAGAATATTGTAAAGCAAAACCTATTCTTTTTTTTGCTTTTTTTAAACTTTATTTTAAACAAAACCTATTGACAAAGTTGTTTCTTGACTAAATGTCAGTGCCTTAATTAACTGCCATGTTCTGTGGTCTTTCCCATTTTGAATAATATCGACGAGATACAAGCCTTTGTGTTACATCTTATTTAAAATCCAAAATGAAAGTCTTGGATTGCTATTAAAACCCGGTCAAATCTTACATTGGCTTTGTAAGAATTTTGTGGTGCTGATCAGTGATTTTGTTAAAAAGTGACATTTTCTTTCTAGTGAACGAAGGCTCAAATTAAAGTTTTGATTTTTAAAGCACTTTCTGAGGAAGATTAACAAATACATGAATAATAAATTTATTTATAGACTTTTTACCAGAGAGGCCAACAAACACGGAGGCTTCTGTGTCCTCAAAACCTCAAGACTAAAAAGTAACAGTATGTACAAAGGCTGTAAAGTGGCTAAGACAGCTGTGATCTTTCCATTTGTGTGACCTTAACAATCGGATAATGTACTATAGTGTTTTATTAGAGTAGATATGACCAAGCAGCCATACTGCATCATAAGAACAGGCAGAAGCAGCAAGAAGCTCAATGCCATAACTATAAAAAGGAAGTAAAACCACACCGTGATTGGATCTCTGTGAACGTTTTTGTGTGTTTGAGTCTGTGCTCCAACGTGGATCACTCGTCCCGATCAAATGCAGATCCTGACCCTCTCAAGGTTCATTAGAGTCAAGGCGATGTGGATTTCATCTGCTCTCCGTGATATTCATTAACTCTGGCTTCCACATTAAAATAAAGACTTGAGGATGACACAGTAACAGCGAGAATTACTCACCGCTCAGTTCACCACACTCACACATGTTGTCTCCTTTGTTTCTTTCAAACACACACTGCAGCGTTCAAGAAGACATCATCTAATACGGTCTCAGATTTTATGTTTTGATAAAGACAATATTAAAAATATCTTGTTCAGACAGCAGCTCATCACCCGATTGCTACATTCTGAATATTAAAATGTATTGATAAATGTGAACAAAAGCCTTAAAGACTAGCAGAGTCATGAGAGCAACTTAAACATTTCTAGGGAATTCATAAGAATCTGCATGTTGGATTTGAGTTCATGATATAAAAAAGTATAATCCTCGTCACTGTATTGAAAATCTGTCACGTTACTGGAGCATGAAACCCTGGCGTTAGTGCAACACTTGCTTGGCTGATCTTCCTGATGTACGGAGCGCCTACTCGAGGGTTTGGCGTATCTGTCTGAGCGGAGGTCTTTAACAACCATGAATGCCAAAGCATGGGGGGGTGGGAGGGAGGCAGGGCAGGCCAAGCGTAACTGCGACGGCCCGATGTCCTTGGCTCCTCGGCGGCCTTCACCTCGCACTCCCTGCACAGTGAATTTTATGGCTAATTTCCGGCAATTTATCCTGGCACTTTCAGAAGAGACATTCCTGCGGGAATAATGTGCATAATTTGCATAAATCATCCTGATAGAATGCATATCAGCATGCTATCCCCTCCACCCCCCATCTTTCTTTTTTTTTTTTTTGGCTGATGCTCCAGCGTTTACTTTGTAATCAAAACTGACTTCTTCCTACCCACAAATACATGAGAGTCAGAAGAAAAGGCTTCTGAGTTTAAATGAGTAATTAAGAAAGAATGAAATCCATGAAAAGTCAGATTTCTGCTTCTCAAGTGTTACATCTAAATCGTGAAAAACACAAACACAAATCAGTGCAGTTATTTCATCTGAAATGAACTCCTTTGGTTTGTTAACCATTTTAAATACATCCCTGTTGTGGGTTAGACAGCAGCAAGGAGTTAAAAACAGACTCAGACCTGTTTCTTTACAAACAATAATCCAAGTAGAAGAGACGGGACTCAATATAACACCCATTTGCGCTTCTTGTGATGTAAAATGATGCCCACTAAAAATTTACATTTCATTTTAGAATGCTTTCTTTAAACTGATAAGCTGTGTTAACACTGTTTTAATTGACCAAGTAGGTTCTGTAAGAAAAGAACAAGCCACCGTAGAATTTTAGACGATGTTTAGTGTCAGTTATTAAACCAATTGAAATTTTAGGCAAATAATTTATAAGGCTAATTTGAACAAAATAAGTTAATTAAATTTTGAAAAAAGTACTCCCTAAACATGCAGTTCAGAACTGAACTGAAGGTGTTTGTTCCTGTTAGACTCTCCGTCCTAAACCTTTTTCCCACACAACACACGAGACTCACGATCTGGAAAATGACAATTTGAAGGATGAATGGATGTTTTTACAGTCTGATATTCTGACTAATACTATATTTTGAATTAACCTATCATCTTTCCAGAAGTAAAGAAATGTTTCCATTATAGAACAAGAACATAGTTTGTATCTAGCTTTTGCTGACTAGTGCTAATGCTAAGCTAAGCTAGCTAGCAGGTTGAACTTCTCAATCACAAACCAGTTGTTGCAAATAAGTGACACATTTTAACTGTTGGCTAAGAAACATTCACACACCATCTTGTTAGACTTGATTTACTAAGTTTATATTTAGCTTGAGCTAGTTTAGCAACATCGCTAATGCTATGGCCATTAGCAATATCTAACTAAGCTAAGATTATCTACCTTGCAGTAGCTCTTTTGCAAAATTATTTACCTTCTCGTTATACTTTGCAAGTTTTCGGACAATTGTTGTAATTGTTTTTTCAAAAAGCTGCTGACAACAAATCTACTGATTTTAACCAGTATTACTGGATTGATGAAAACGTGTTGTTCTTGCTCTGTCTTAACAAGCAACAGCTGCTGTTGTGGGAGGTAAATACGAAATTGTCATTAGCCACAAATAAATCATTGCACAAAAATAAAAACATTTAATTTCTATCTTTTGTTTTTGGTAATGAAGACAAATCTTTTACTTCCTGCCTTCCTTCAGTTGCTGGTAGCACTGTGGTCAGCATGAAGGCCCTGGGTTTGAGTCCCACAGATAGATTACTTAGGAATCTACATGTAAACAGTAAATTGTCAATCTGATTAATATAACTTTTTCGTAGAAATTCAATATAAACAACTTCAATGTAGTTACTAGGGTCTGATAAATTATTAACTAATTCCCTGAAGTTTACATGGCACTTTCTCATATATTAAAAAGTTTAAAACTATTTCAGTAACGTCCATTCGCTGACGAAAAAAAGCCCAAGCCAAACTGTTCATCATGCAGATGTTTTCTAACAAATTTGACTGACAAATGTTATGAGCTGTGCCTGAAGTACAATTGAACATAAACCAGACTAGATCGAACATGATTAATTAGAATAATTAAATTTATATAATCTTAGAAAATTTTGTTCACTGAGTAAATTTTAATAACTGATTGGAATTTAACAATTGTATTTAAGCACCTTTTAGCAAGTAAAAAAATCATGATCTGTACTAAGCAACACTTTGATTCAACCAAAAGTAAAATGTGTGCAGGATGTTATGACAATTTTATTGGGTGACTTTTAACAACAGGGCATAGGACAATAAAAAGGAGAGGTTTTGGATTTCACTGCATGGAGAGACAAAAGACATGTAGGCCAATGGGCATGCAATGCAACACAGCCTGCAAGCTGCAGAAAAGAGGAGGTGGGTCAGCTAATCAGAGCAGACACACAGACAAAACAGAGCTGCATGGGAAAAGCGGAGCACACTATGCATGCACACAGTTTTGTGACTGATGAAATGAGAAGAAACGTGTGTGTGTGTGCTCTGAACATCCAAAGTACCAGCTTCAACCCAGAGAGTCTCAAAATCAAAGACTGAATCGCTGGTGACAACAGGACAGTCGTCTGCTGGCTGGACGTTAATCACAATAATACAGGGCAGGCCAATCATGACTCACTGATCAACTGCTTAATGACACGCCCGCCGTGGCCACTGTAACCAGCCTGCTGCTGAGGGATTCACACACCAGGACTGGCTCGGATGTGTGTGTGGGGGGTGGATGGTGGTTATGAGGCTGGTGCACAGCCATCCAGACAATAATTACTCGATGACTGTGGTCACATTAGGGATCAGTCAAAGAAGATTAATTTCGACTGATAGCATTGGTCCCTCCTAAATGCAGATTTTCTTAATAAGAGTGAAATTGTGTCCCTGAGATAGTTGCAGACTGTGAGGTCAGCTATAAGGGGTTAAATCATCCAATTACTTATCTGGAGTGACAATGTCTTCTTCTTCTTCTTCTTTTTTACACGAATCACTCTGTACCACAAATTTCACACACAAATGTGTTTCTGCAAGTCCTCTGGTCTGGTGTGTGTCTGTGTGTTTTGCGTGCACAAGCACAAATGATGCTGTGTGTTTGTACGTGGTACGGGTGGGCCTTTCGGTAAATACCCAGAGACCACAAGAATTACCCAGAGCAGAGAGGACAGCATCTGTTTGTGTGCTTGTGCCGAGCAAACAAGGCAATTTAGAGAACACCAAGGGAGCTGCTAATAAACACAACCTTATTCCCCGTTCTTCCTGCACCTGGCTCTGACTACTGCAGCACCGCAGTGGGGAAGCCTGCCTGTCTTGTACGTTTCTGCAACTGTCCGTCTGTGTGATAGAGGTTGATAGTGGACAAACAAAAAAACAAAAAACAAAGCATGCATTAGAATAATGCAGCTCTGCTTTTTCTGTCCATTATAGAATAGAACCTGGTCACTGGTACAGAAGAAGTATTTTATTTAAGAGAAAAAAAAACTGATTGCTGATAGGGACCACTTGAAAATAATTTTATTTTTTATTTTTCTGGTCTCTGGGCACACCATAAATGCAAACAGGCTATGCTGACAGCAACAATCTTCTGTGCTGATGTTGTTACTGAAAAAAAAGACTGAAATGTAACTATTTTCAGTATTGAGTCATTTAGAATTACAATCAGGGGAAACTCAAAAAGATTTATCATAATATCATTTGAATATCTGTTTATGCTGCAAAATGATAAACATGCTAATTTGACATTTAGTAGCAGGTGCTGATTAACTGCAGAGAAACTATTACCTTTTATCCCTGTCTGTGTGGAATTGCCCCTGGTCCTACAATAAATAATGAATGATTGTTTAAAAAGCCTTTTGAGGCTCCTGTATAGATAAAATAAATAGTGATTGATATAAGAATTTAACACAGCAGCAACCGCAGCTTTTTCCTCTTACATCAGAAATAACTCTTCTTCTTCATTTATGCTTTTGTTCTGTTTCCCATAACTTCATTTTAGTTTTAAAATATATTGTCAAGATAGTTCTGTTTTTATAAGTAGCAAATAAAAAAAGTTATTTTTAACTGTGTATTAGAGACAAACCAGCTTTTTTCTGCACCAGCTGTTCAGAACTTTAAAATATCGGTGATCTGAAATTGTCCATCTTCTACCGCTTATCGGATAAGCGGTAGAAGATGGATGGATGGATGGATGAAATTGTCCATCTCTGTTTTTAGTATTGGTGAGTAAAACTGCTTATTTAATTAAAAAGCGTCATTCATGCACTTAGGTGAAACATTATTTCAATGTCACACCATATATTCTCCAAGCTTATCTTTAAATTCATGCAGTCTTTTTTTTTGGGAGGTGGGGGGTTGTTTTCTGTGACTCTGCTCTAATGAGACCTGCAGCTTTGCCCGCCTCCACCGCTGACTGTGATATGTAGCCAATGTGACACCCAGTGAAACCACGCATCAGACCAGACACAAAATGGCCGTCCAGTGCCAAACCCTGCCTTGGCTTTCACTTCACATCACACCACAGCGCCTGGCTGGAGAGCAAAAGCTTTACATGGCATTTAAAGGAAAAACTAAGGGGCCTTCTGTCTCTGTTTGTCCCTGACAGGTAACAGCACTCAAATTACCGTCACCTATATCTATATTGAAACTATTATATTTTGTAAACGTGCTCAAAGCCCGTAATTTACGTGTAAAATCCACTCATTTATCCACTTTGTCCTTCCAATAGGAGCACTTCAAGGTCTCCTCACCCCTCATGTCACAAACCTGGCAGCCTGGCAGCCGCCGCCGAGCCGTCGTTTGTAAGCGCCTTTGAGCCTTCGAGCCAAGCACATCATGAAATGAAAGGGGAGAAAATAAGTGCAAAGGGGGGATTAATCTGAGTTATAACATTGATTAGATTTCCAGAAATATAATTAAAAGATGTTAAGACATGGGCCGAGCCAAGGATCAGTGGCCACTAATGAGGACCAAAAGGCATCTGTAATCTGTGCTGTAATGAGAGCAGCTTCAGTGTAAAGTTTGCTGGGAGACGAGTGGGGAGGACAAAGAGATGTGGGAGAGGAGCAATCCTCCTGTGAAACCAATCGTTTGCTGTCACTGCGACCACTTACAGAGCGAATTTAGAGTCTTAAAGTTAAAAAAAGACGAGCTAAAGCAATTACAATTATATTAAGAGGTGGCCTTGATAGTACAAATACTTCATTGAGGCATGTGAAAGGGTGAAGGTGATGTATCATCAAGTTGTTTTATGAGAGAACTGTTGAGGAGGAAATCGCACTTTCCTTGACGAGGTTCTAGTCGTGGAGCGATCTGATGTAGTATCGGCAAAAGACCTAATACTGAAGTCAGTCTTGGATCACAGATCCATCCAACGACTCGGATTCCACGAGCCTGTGTTTCTGTAGGTCTGATTTTGTCTAAACTGACATCTAAACAATAACAATATATAAACAGTAATCTTATAAACTGAATCTAAACAGAGATTTCAAGATAATTCTGTTATTATGAGCTGATTTAACAAATTAAAAGAGATTCACTAAGCTGCCAGTGAACAGCATTACTTTCTTTTGCAGTTAAGGCAGAAAATACAAGAAACTTGACTATTTGGACATTATCTTTGATTGTTAATGCAATAAAAAAAAGGAGAAAACCACAAACTAAAGCCATCAAAAATAGTTTAAGGACATTGTTCAGCCGTCAGGAAAATATCTGTTTCCAATAGAAATGATGTTGTAATCCTAAGTGATCTGAAACCGTACATGTTTAGTGTGAACTGATCACAGTGAGAAAAAAGATCATGTGTTTTTCTACAGTGAGTGTAAAAAACTGGTTTCAACTTTGTCTTAACTTCTACAATACTACTACCAGAAAATGGAAGTAAAATGAAATCAAATGCTGAAGTAAAGTCATTCTGAAGCGATCGGTGTTGTGAGATACTCGTTAGAATTGACGCTGAACAGAACCTGAGGAGGGGGAAAGAAAATGGCAGAGTAATACAAAGCAGACGGCTAAGGAGTGAGCTGAAATTAGAGAGGATGTTACTTATTCAGTGGATCCTTGTTATTAGCAAATGAGTCTCACTGACAGGTGCACCACGCTCATTTACAAATGACAACATATCACCATAATCAGCCCGCTAATTCATCCCAAATAATGAGTTGTGGTAAAAACAGGCTGGTAAATACTTGAGGGGAAGATCACCCTAATGGGGCTCACATGTCACGCTGTTTACAGCTTCTGGTTCGCAGCATCTTGGAGGGAGTTCGAACAAACATAGTTTTATTAAAGGTGTCTTGACACGACTGAAGTTTAACCATGACTGCATTTAGGGCTGTTGTAAAAGAATATTTTAGGAATCGAGTACTTTGTAGAAAATTTTTACGATTATCTGAGGAATCGGATCTCTCTCTCTCTCTCTCTCTCTAACCGTGACGACGCGATTCCAATGCCAAAAAATCAGTGGTACTCCAACCATCGCACCGCAAAGTTCAATAATCCTTATTTCTAACCCAAATCCCGACAAAATGCTGCACAATTCAACACCATGCTGCTAACACTTCACAACAACTCAGAGGCGGAAGTAAAAGCGCTGCCCACCACAAATAATGATCCGGGGGAACACGGTGCGCTACTGTTATGTGCTTCGGGCACATTCTAATTATTTGTTTATTTTTCCCGATTGCTTTGTGTATAATCTTTAGTTGAATTATCTTTTGTTAATAGATTATGGCGTTTGTGGTCATTTATTTAGGTAATTAGTTGCGTTAATTGGTGGGCTGTGGTCCGTCTATAAATAGGCTGGGTCTAAGAGTCTAGGGAGCCGCCTTCCATCCGCCCAGCTCCACCCGAGTTGCGTGTTGACGCAGGGTGCGTCAACTCGCCAGTCCTTGTAGGCCGCATCCTCCAGCCTACCATGCGGTAGTTTTGGTTAGCTGTTGTCGGTTGTTTTCGTTGTGATTTTGGCCTGGTGGGACCGATTGTCCTGTTTTCGATTTTTCTTTTGTATTAGATCTTTTATTGTGTAGTTCCGGTACTAGCAGGGGCTTCGACGGCCCTGTATAGGGTTGGCCCCCTGTTGTACCGTTTTGTTCTTTTTGATCGGCTCACCAGGTCCACCTTTCCGTTAATACTTTTGGGGTTTTGTTTTATTTGTTTGTTTTTGGGACACGGGAACTGAAGGACATTTAATTCTCATTCTTTCTCCACAGAGAGGTAAAACAGAACAATTAAATCATGAGATTTAAAGAATAAAACAATTATCTTTTGAACCTTCATTGTCTCGTGTCCTTAAATATGTTGGGTCCTTGGTGGCCATAACAGCTACTTAATAAAAAATAATTTTACGAAGCTTTGAGGCAGATACATTTTCCTCGAGGGATTTCAATAATCGAGGTACTCGAATCATTCGAGGAATCATTTCAGCCCTAAGTTATATAAGAAAAAAAGAGATCATGTTGAAATGTATGCAGATATGCTCATAATAACAGTGTCTGATTAGCATTAATGTGAGCTCAGCTGCGTTGCTTAGTGCTGAAGATCAGAGCTTGTCGGCTTAACGACATCTGTAGGTGTTTCTACAAATTACAAATTCAGACAGATTGAATAAAAAAGCATCCTACGCTTCTTGGATTTTTATTTGGAAGGAACTTGTAAATTATGTTTTTTTTTCTTCCATTTTACTATAAAAAGTGTTGGTCTGTCACATTAAATCTTAACCAAATACACTGAAGTTTGTGGTTGAAAAGTGACAAAATTTGCTGAACGTTAAAAGAGTCTTAATATTTTGCAAGGTGTTGTATTTTGAGGATCATGTATAACAACCACAGATCATCACTTTATGACCAAGCTGGTGGTCATGTCTGCCTGCCAGATCCTAGAGTTAGTTTGACGCAGAACACCTTCAAAATTCAACAAATTTTAAGAATAATCTGGCACTGGAAGTTACACCGTGTAGAAACTACAAGGGAACCAGCTTGGATTTTTGCAAAGCCATTTCATATTTCATTTAGAAATGTTTTTAAGCATTGCAAGCTTATAAAATGTAACACAAAAAGTCTCCTTTTAGTCTTAGATAAACATAGTCATAAAGTCTCCAGGCAGCCTTCCTTACTGGCGATGACACCCGGCAGCAAGAGGCAGCATTTGTAAATGTGTTTAACCAAGCTTAGTGCCTAATATCCAGCCCGCCTTATGGTGCAGAAAAAAAAATTACAGCAGCAGTATGACAATGCTGATAGCCTATAAAACCATGTCGTTTAATACCCCCACTCTCTCCTCCCTCTGTGTGCTCCACCCACCATTAAGCCAATTCATCACCTCTTAAGAGAAGGCCATAAGACAGATCCAGTCTATCAGTCACTCTGCTCAGAATGTGGTTGCTGCTCTGATGACAGAGGATGTGAACAGTGAAGCCATGCAAACAGCGATTTTAGAGAGCAACAAAAAACTTAGTTTTGGAAAGATATTTGAATTTGTTCAGACGGAGAATGAATGAATTTTCTCTGTCATTATGACTCAGTTGTTTGAGATATCACTTCTCTAATGACCTCATGGCGGAGGGCCGCACATTTGCATTTTTTGTCCCTGCTCCTATAATGAAAAAAGGGTCAAGTGTGGCATATTTCACCAAGCCTGTCAAATTCACTCACACCCCTTTGCAAAGCCTTCAGAAACTTCATCCCAAAGCCTCCCACTCTCAGGGTCTGGCTTTAAAATCGACTGTGACAAAATTAGCAAACCATGACTGTTTGGACACTTTCCCAATACAGTAGCTTTTCTTTCTTTTTCTTTTTCTTCCCGAAATGCAATCAAGCTCCCGAACATCAAACACGAAGTCTCCTTGAAAGTTGTTCGGTCCCGAGGGTGCCAGAGTGGCTATAGATTTATGTAATCGCAAGCTTGTTAGGGAGATTTCTCCAGTTTATTGACAGTGATGTGCGCTGGGATTTGGCAGATCTGACACGTGGGAAGCACAGTTCTGCGGCACCACCTCACAAAAGCAATTAGAGATCTATATTCCCAGACAGGTCTGGACTTGTTCTGCGGTGGAAAGGTCCGTACTCTTTAGAGCTTTTATTAACATGACATGCATGTCTCAAAGATTGTCTGCGGATGACACTGAATGGGGTCATCAGCGAATGGGTGCAACAATTGCTTAAATTGTGGTTTTTGAACAACATCAGAATGTATTTTCCAACTGAGTTCTTATAGGGGGCTGATTGTCAAAGAAAGTATTTTTCCCCCATTCAGGTGATAACTAAGCCGCATTTATAACACACAAGGCTGCAGGAAACACAGTAGAGTGGTTAATTAGAAAAGATTTGATACGGGCTGGACAAGCTCAGGATTAAGCACTGTACGTCAACTGGCTAAAGTAATTAGTTCAGTCTATTAATTACTGTAATCACCCATGATCATGTTAGCCTTTGGTTGAACATGTTTCATGGATGTAAAGAGGTTGTGCAGACAGTGTTACCAGGGGATATCGTCAATGCTGGGAGCTAATTATGCTGCACATAAAGGATAAAGATTGTTTTATATTCAGTAATTTGAGCTTAACGCCTGCTTGTTTGAACTGATAGTGCTGCTGTATATTCAGTGCCTTGATAAATCATTAACAGCCTCTGAGTTTTTTCAAAATTGGCGACATTATAACAATAAACGTCTGAGTCATTTCATATTTTCATATTTTTTTCAAATAAAAATGGTTGTGTATATGTTTTCAGCTCTCCTGAGTCAGCGCTTGACTTGTTCTTCTTTAAAAATAGATGAAACTCAGCCTGACTGGAAGTCAAACTGGGAGGTGTAAATTTGTCTGGATCTCTCTACTTTTGCAGCCTCTAACAGATTTTGTTCCATATTTGTCCTGCAATGTCTCTCCTGAAGAAAGCATCCTCACAGTATGATGCTGCCACTGCCAGTTTTCACTGTGGCGATGGTGTTTTCAAGCAGTATTTTGCATGTAGCCCAAAAATTATTTTGAGCTCATTGAGACCAGACCAGGTATTTCCATTCTCTACATAGGCTGTTTTTAATATCGTTTTTAAAGGTGAGGGCTATCATGTACATTAAACTTTTTTTTGCTTTATATCACGTTATGTTATTTCCAAAAATCATACCTGGAGTGTTGCTTTGATTCGTGTATGCTCCTCCAGACTAGCGGCAGCAGCAACGTTAACAGTTGTAGTACACCTCATTTCAGAAGTATGGATAAAAGCTTGCATCATATTCCTTCCACGTTATATTTTTCAAAACATTAATCTCACATTTCAAGAGATATAAATATTTCTGCCACTGTATCTGTGTGTAGCTACATGCTAGAGCTGCTGTTGGCTGGTCCAATCTTTCTTTCACAAGCTTGCAATACACACCAATGTCTTTTTGAAAATGGGATCAACATTAATCATAAGAAATGTGCTGCATTGGTTGAAAAATATTAGAAAATCTCCAAAGGTGTATCCAACAAACATTCTGTTTCTTGTTGCATTTAGAGACTATAAAAAGTGAGAATTGTCTGTTTTTGTGCATTTTACCAAGAAATAAATACTATTTTCTGCACCTTGAGATTACCATTCAGAGGTGATAAAGTAAATCTGTCCAGCCTGATTGATTGATAACCAATTAACTAAAGGATTGAATACACAACAAATATAATTACAAATGCAATTCATTGTTTTCTTTGTGACCAAAATCGCTCACATATTCTAACTTTTTTTTGGATTTTTTGTTTTGTAGGAACCTTTACATCCCCCCTTTGTGAGCTGTGATGAAATAAGGCTGGGGCCTGAAGAGATAGAAGCGGGGTAAACAAGGCGGCCCTGCTCCCCGACTGTGAAGGTGACACGGAGGCGCTACACGCAGAACAAGCCCTTTTGATTAATCACAGGATATTTACTAGCTCAGATCTAATCAAGGACCACAGGATCACAGAGCTACATCATACACGGCCCAGAAATTTACGCAGCAGAGTTAACCTGTCACCTGCCACTGTCCTTTCCTTACATCTATAAACACTGGCCTGGTGCTGCACACACCACGGGTAGGCGCTCTGTAAATGGCGCTGAAAGTGATTGTTTTATTTCAGCAGCAACAATATAACCTGCAGTCAGATAGTCAACACATGTCGCTTGACATAAAACCTTATGGCAGCAGGGAGAAAGAGCCATTTATCTCAAGGTGGTCATGGTAATGGGACACGGGGACGTGAGCTGCTTTACCTCTAAGTAAACTACAGCGCTACGTGGAGCATCATCATCATCCTCATCCGCCTGTGGCTGTGGGATTGTAATGCTGCAAGGCCTAATCCGTGATTACAAGCACAAAGGGATTGTGAGATTGTGATCTCTGACAGCTTAAGACTTCTTGACAATAAGGTTTTTTTCCAACTTTCAGTGAATGAACCATGCCACTTTAGGAGGCTATTATGTTCGTTAAAAGAGCTGCATATATTTTCAGGATGGGAAACATGACTTAGTATTAAAAAGTTATTGAAAAGAACTCCATGAGTCCAGCCATCTTATGACTGCTCTTGTTTAATTTTTATATAAAAGGATCAAATGACAATGTGCAGTAATAAAGGAAGAAATAAGATTTATTAAAAATCTGGCCTTTGCTGGAAGAAGCCATGTTTTCTGTTTAGAACAAGGCATCTACAAGACGTAAGAACTATAAGGACAAAAATGCTGTGATCAAATGAGATTATAGTTACAATTTTTATTTTGCATGCAAAAAAAAAACTGGTGGAAAACTATCACAGCACATTACCATGAACGTATGATCTCCTGGTGGTGTCAGCACAGTGCAAAGTTTAACGTGTGTTAACAGGACGCTATTACTTTCAGATATTGCTGCCAATCAAAATAATTATATTTAATTTATAAAGAGCAGTAACCCTCGACTGTATGAAATGGGAAAAGACATAACCTTTAGTGTGACCTGGGTCCTGTCCTTTGCTATTAGCATTTTGTTCAAAGACACAACTGCAGAGTAAAGGATGTGCTGCAGCCCCGTCGCGTTCAGGAAAGTGTTGGAGTGTGGCTTGTGCCATTGTGTTGCCTGGAAAATGTCACTCTGTAGGGGGGGAGAGTCTCAGTTTGACCAGGTTTACGGAAAAACACTGACAGAGAAAAAAATTCAGATAATTCATGTTTTTTCCCCCCCAGGAAGATGAGGCTATATTGCATCTCTCCCGCATTTACAGATCCAATAAATTATAAGCAATCTGAGATTTATGAGTAATAGATCGCTTCGTGGTCTTCAGCCACAATCTCACCACTTGAGCCTCTTACTAAATGTCTATGAGATGAGAGCGTTTTTGTCAGCCTCTCTGTCTCGCTCTCTGTCTCTGTCCCGATATTTCCTCAGAGTGACGAGACACATTTGAAGCCTGGGAGGGAGAGTCACTTCTGTGTCACATCCCTTTAGCCCGACCTCCCTGACAATTGCCAACACAAGAGCTTTCCCACTAAAAATTTATCACATTTGCCTTTTTAATGGTGTCCCTCATCCCTCTGCCAAGAATTCACAATGATCTCGCAGCGGTTGTGTCCCTAGTTGCTCGGTTTCTCATAAAGAGATGTGAAGGAGTGAATAAATACTTACACGACCCTTCGGTTTTCTCTCTTTATAGTCACCGCTGCAGTTTTCAGAGCCGGGCTCCACTGGAAACACTCAAAGCTTAGCAGGTGTAAGTTTTTTTTTACTTGTTATGGACTCAACTTAAATATGAAAGGTCGAAATAGTACATTTTAGTTTGAAAAAAATCAATAAAAGCTAAATAAAATAAAAGTAGGACAATGGATTTTTATAAATTTCAAAGGCTTTTCATAAATTTCAAATTTATGATGTGTGATTTAATAAAACTATGAATATTTTCATTGTCAAAAATCAACTTTTGCAGCAAAGTGAAGTAGGAGATCTTGGTTATTTAATGGATAATGATGAGTTCCTAGATAAAAGCTTGAAACACGCACCATGAATTGATCCAGAATGGTGGACTGTGTTTTCAAGCTAAAAACCAGAGCAAACTGAGATACTTCAGTCTGGTTTGGCCTCCCTGATATCCATTATTTAAAAAAACACAATGTGTTTTTTTCTGTCAAAAAAGAATAAATATTTGATTTATCCTAAAATCCATTTTGGTTTCATAAGACACCTTGGGATTATGTTCACCTGTACTGAAGAATATTATCTAAGGGTCCAACCGTGGATGGATGGTTGGACTGTGCAAATATTTGAGAATAAAAGAAGTTTAAATCATGTTGGAGTCATTTTAGTATTTAGATAACCTAGTGTACAGGATGTACTTGAATGCACCATGAAAGAGAACTTGCAGTGTCAGTACACCCCTTATGTTTCACTATGGAGATGAGTTGTTAAAAATGTTTATTCCATACATATAGAGACTAAAAAGTTACATTTTTGTTGTATCTAACAAGAGTTTGCTTTGTTCTTTTCATTGTTTGTGGCAAACTACAAGTATTTGCTTGCATAAAGGACTAATACTTGTCTTGTTGGCAGATTCTCCCACCTGAGTTGTGGATTTCTGCAGCTACTCCTGAGTTATGAAGGGCATCATTGCTGCTTTTCCAAAAGATACCACAGTTGTATATTAAAATCTACAATCATCTGAAAGCCATTTCCAATTCATCTGAAGGAAAAAAATAATTGAAAAACTGAATCAGTTGACATCTTATTGTCTCAGTAAAAACAAGCCTTGGCTGGCATCAAATATTCAGACAGACCCATGATTCCTTGTGAGTGAGACTGCCTGTAAAAATGACGGAAAAACAAAATACCCACAGAAAAACAATGTTCAGAGGACATTCTGTCAGATTCCTCTCTTTTTTACAAATTTTATCGCTGAGCTGTTGTGGCATAAATGCCTTAAAACACTTTGACATAACCGTGCCGCGTCCAGAGACCCCTGGTCCTGAATAATGAATCTGCAGTATGTCCCGAACAGCTGTCTACATGCAAAATGCTTTTTAAGGCTTTCTTAAAATGTCATTTTCAGGAAGCTGCTTAATTTAAGTATAATTCACCTGGTTCTCACCTGGCAACCATTAATCCAATGGCTCATTTTCAAAATTTAGAAAAGCTGCTGCCGCTTATAAGACAGAAGAGACAAGGTCCAGACCATCCTTGATTCATGCTCTGCTGTCTTCATATTTAATTCAGAGGTTGTGTATTTCTTTATGATTGCAACATCTGTTTGGTCCCAGTGCCAGCTCCCTCTGTCAGCCACCCTCTGTTCAATAATTCCTGTCCTGACCCCTAAGAGCCCCGGACATCACAGCACCGGCTGCTGCTCAAACTTCCCTGGGACTAGACACAAAGGGACAGGTGCTCACATGCGACTAAATCATTCTGCTCACATACTTGGTTCACCTACACTGTTCAGATCCACGACTTTGTTGTGTTAGAGAAAGAATCCATCCATCCATTTTCTTCCACTTATCCGGGGTAAGAAGGGAGGCCCAGACTTCCCTCTCCCCAGCCACTTCTTCCAGCTCCTCCGGGGGAATCCCAAGGTGCTTCCAGGCCAGTTGAGAAACATAGACCTCCAGCGTGTCTTGGGTCTTCCTTGAGGTCTCCCGGATGACTGAGCTTCTCACCCTATCTCTAAGAGAGAGCCCAGCCACCCTACGGAGGAAACCCATTTCGGCAGCTTGTATCTGGGAACTCGTTCTTTCATAGATCGGGGTAGGAACGTAGATCGACTGGTAAATCAAGAGCTTCGCTTTTCACTCAGGTCTCTCTTCACCACGACGTACCGGTACAGCCCCGCTTAACTGCAGACACTACAACAATCCGCCTGTCGATCTCCCGCTCCCTTCTTCCCTCATTCGTGAACAAGATCCCGAGATACTTAAACTCCTCCAGGACACCCCCCTGCACTCTACCCTTTTCCGGTTCAAGACCACGGCCTCGGATTTGGAGACACTGATCCTCATCCTGGCAAACATATTATACTCAATCTTTAAGTAAAGGCATCCCGGACGAATAGAAAAGTGGAACTGTAACAAACTAAATAAATATAGTCAAAGCAGCCCTCGATTCGTCTGGGCTACATATTTTTGAAAAAAGAGCACAGCAGACAGATCTTGGGAGTTCAGCAGTCATAAGTTGTGATCTTTGCACACTCACTGGGAAACTGTATTACAATCGCTTTGAAGGAGGTCTGTAACATTCAAAGATATTTCATAAATAAGGCACGACTGAACAGCTGTGGCATCTTCTTGGCTGTTTCAGTTTGTAAAAGGAGCAATGGGATTTGTGCTTGTTTTTATGTATGTCTCAGAACATAAACCATTTAAAACCCTAAAACGTAACTTTGGTTGAAGGAGTTACTCATGTTTAAATATAAAATCTATTTTGTCAAAGTGAACAAAAAAAAATGCTTTATTTTAATCTAGTATGATTAAAATAAATGGCATCCCAGATGAATAAAAAAGTGCAACTGTAACAAAAGTTGACCCTGGAAGTCCTGTCTTGCTAGTGGGGATACATTTATACCCTATTTTCATGTTTGGGGCCTGGTTGCTGCAATGGAAACAGCTCAATGTCCTCAGAAAAGTGTGCAGTTTTTGAGCTTAAAATGAACCTTTAAAAATCAGATTTTGTGTATTATAAGACTAATTAACTTCCAGCAGATTCATTGTATGCCAACGATTATATACTGATCTAAACTGATCAGAGTGTTTTGTCTGGTTTTCATAGTCAGACACTGAAGGTGGCGGTATCTGTGACAGATGCTACCCACCGACCTCATAAACATGGCGGAGGGGCCAGATGTTTGGACGACCTCACAACCTTGGTACCAGCTGATGTGGCAGTGATGGAGATGGGTTCTGGCAGACAAAACAGATCCAGTGACATCTAAGGTTCCCATTTTTCCCACTTTTTCTGTGTTGGTCTTTACCCCCTCCTCCACACAGGGCAATCCTGGAAGGCAGGGAAAGATGGAGGATGGAGAAGGAGAAACATGTAAATACAAAAGAGAGAAAGAGGCAGAGAGAGAGAACTGGTCAGTGGTGCTGACGGTTGTCACAGATGTTGAGTTCAGCACAAAACTCTGCCAGAAGCCATCATGTCAGAGCTAAGTTCGCCAAACGAACAAGAACAACTCCAGGCCCTGCCACTTTATATCTTGCTCAAAGTTCAACAGCTGTTTCTTGAACGAATGCAGATGCAAAATAATGATAATAATGATTACTTACAGCTCCTGCTTAGACGTAAATACTCCTTCGAGACCACACCCAGCGCACATGGGTTCTCATTAGGTCTTTACTGCTGCAGCTCTTTTGGTAGACCTAATTTTAGAGGCAGAAGGTGGTTTTTGGCAGTCACAGTCATGGAGAGAAAACAAAGAGTTGTTATTTCTTATTTGCACAATTAACTACTTAATCATCCAACTGGTTTTAAATCATACACATTTAATAATTCTTTAGTTTTGAATGGGTAGCTAAAGCGAGTTAGACAGTTGTCAAAAATATGCAAAGCCTCTTTGTAACATGCATCTATAGTGTTGGAGTTGCTTCAACATCATTTCTTCTCAAATCAACGCTTGTGCTTGTCGATTCTGGCATGTGAAATTTGTAACATTTTGACTGGGCGCATCTTGGCTCCGAGCATCTTCACTCAGCTCAGAGAAAGTCTTTGTGCCAAGGCCGCAGCCTGTGGCGGTTTTCCGATTGACAGATGAGTATGTCAACATAATTGTGTGTGTGCGTGTGTGTGTGTGTATGATGAAACAATAGGTTTGATAAAGTGTGAACTACACTATTTTGGACTAAAATGCCTAGTCGTTCTGTAACTAATCACAAAGCTTATCAGATAAAATGAACACACAAGCGTTACTTTATCATACAAACCCACATGAATTTGGTGAAGATACTTGATGAAAGAGCAAACACGTCCGAGAATTAGAAATAAACTTGCCAAACAGCCACAAAAAATATTGAATAGGGAGGGGAACTGCGACATGAAGATCTATATCTATCCATCCTGTCTTCAGGCCTGTTGGCAAAGGGCAGCTCAGCTGTAGCAGACAGATTGTGTGAACAGCAGACTATGAACATCTCTCCACAGGCCATACCAAGGTGTCTAATCCAGGAAACACTGTGAACACACGCCCTTTGGGCTCCCGCAGTGCATCACATAGCCTAGATCAGTGGACCGCTGCAACTAGCTTCCGTCTCAAGTTTGTTTATTCCTTCGGCCACAGAATCTAAACCTTTAGAGGAGGAGACGTGCGACAGCGTGATAATACTCGTTTCCTTTGTTTCCTTTGAGTATCAGTTTTTGATGACTAGATGTGAGATTAAAATAAGATTTTTAATCAAATGATTTTGCAGTAGATTATCTATCTTTAATTAACTTTACATGTATTATAATACTACAAAAAATATAAAAAAATTCTCCTTTTCCTGTATTTTTTGGAAAATGCTACGCTTTGAGATATGTCATAAAGTTTGATGTTAAAATCAAATGAGTGAGATATAACAAGAAATGATTACTTTTTGTAGCTCTGATGTTTTCTTCTTCTGCTCTCCATGTACACATTGACCTTTATTTCCTTTCTCCGTTTTTCCTTTCATTGAATGCATATGTTAGCGCTTCTGTGTTTACATACGTTTTCTTGACGGAGATATTGAAAAAGGAACTGGTGCCATTAACTTCATGCACTCTTAGGATTACATAGATTAAATCTTTTCTTAAACAATGCTTTGTTTTTCTCCCCATAAAAAGTTCTCCAGGTTACGTTCTTCTTCTGTGTTTCTTTGATATGTAAAGTCATTTATGAATTTCCATTTTTGACCATTTTGTCAATATGAACCAATTGCAACCTTTAAATGTTTTTATAATATATCAGACTATCATAATGGGATGAACTCATTGATAATGCCCTGGCACATTTCGGCACTTTACCTGGAGAAATGTTGCCATCTCACTAAACCAGTGGGTCTGCTATCCAGCACCTGTCATAACAGCTGAGTGTCACCAACATCAGAAAGCGTTGCAAGATGACAGCAACCAATGTTGGCAAAGATAAAGCCTCGGGAAGGGAGGAAAACAGGATAGATCTAAATTTCATTCTCCAGAGTATATCAAAGTGACTCCTGTCAGCATTGCATCAAGGCAGAGAAATAGGAACTGTTCACTTTTACAGCTGAGAGTCGTTCAGCGGAAAGGGGGGATATGTAGAGGGCCTGTCAGGTGAGCATTATAAATTAGATTGGGTGAAAAACAGGAAAAGAGATAAGAATAAAAAGGGCTTTGTGAACTGTCACTAGTTCAGATTAATGATGGAAGAGTAAAAATAAGGTTGTATCAGAGGGTGAAGCTGAAGTGGGACTTTTAAGAAAACAAGATTTATGTATGTAAAGCTACTGGTGCAAATCAAGTTAGTCGAATTTATTTTTATAGCACATTTCAGCAACAAAGAAAAAGAAGCATTACATTATAGTGGCAGAGAAATAATGAAAAGCTGTAATCCAGAATGGAGTGAATTTATTCTCCAACTCTAAGCAAATTACTTTTTAGCCTTGATTTAAAGGAGGTCAGCTTTTCAGCAGTTTTGCAGTTTTCTAGAAGTTTGTTCCAAGTTTAAGTTTAAGTTAATACATTTTAAGAAAAATACATTGTCTTAAAAAATATTTTGGCAGTGCTATCAAAGGCCAGTGGCAAACTAATTTGAATGTTTGCATAAAAAATAATTCTAACTTTATTAACTTTAGGCGCAGAATATTTACCCATGCTATTTCTGTGGTGGAAAAATTAAGTGCAGAAGGAAAAACCCAGATCAGCACTCAACATAAAACAACATTGACAGTTACCATGGGGCAGGCCTTTTTACCTAAGCAGCCTGAATAACAACTGAGTGTTTTTGCTACAGTACAGTGCTACAGCATACAGGAATACTGGTGCACAGATGACAAATATTAGATGCTTACGGCTTTGAAAAAAATCAAGGCAAGACAAATCTTTTTTTGTCCCTGGGCCAAACCCTGCACTGCTCTGTGGGCCATTTCTGATTTCTGCACTAGCTGGTGTAACGCAACCAGCCATGCATTAGCATTGGCCCTGCAGTTAGAGCAGACTCTTAGGATCCTGTCACCCAAACTTATCATACACTCCTACGCTAACATACACACACAGCCAGACGTGCAGGCAAACACTGAAATATGGCTTGCTGGCTGCAGCATATTCTATTTTCAGAAGTCCTATCTTAGTTTCCTCTAATATCTGAAGCAAACAAATCTACTCACAGTAGAAAGCTGACCTCTGCTCTTCTGGCTAGAATTTGCACCACTTCACAGTTTTTCATGTTGGGGTTTTCTACATAACAAAATTTTAAAAAGGACATAACTCAAAATTTTTAAAGTGAAATTATTTGAAAGATAGAAATAGCTAATATGTTTCTCACAGTTACAATTTCTCTCACAATCTTTGTTTAGGCTGAAGCTGAAAGATAGTCAGAGAAAGTCCAGGACTAAAAACCTATTTATGCTATTTTATGAACACTTACACCTGCGCTTACATCAGGCAGATTTTTAGATCATTTTTTGCAAAGACTACGTGATAAAAAAAAAGGGGTAGGAGGTTTTGCAATCTCTTTTGAAAGATATTTTGAACAAAGCATACAGCTTTTTCCGCTAAGACTAGTATAAAAAAATTAAAGCAGTGGGGAAAGCAAAAGAACAAAACAAAAAAAAAACACAGCTGTTAAATGCATACTAACTTATTTTTATAGTTTACTTTGCCCTAATTTTCTATTAGTTATTTTTTTATTTTTACCTCTGCTCACTTGTGTCAAGTGGGGATGATAACGAATGTAACATCATTGATAAAATAGTGCTTGTCTAAGCTGTTATGTTTAATTTTTGCACTTTTAAGGAGAGAAATAACTTTCTGTGATCTTGATGTCTCTCCAATTACCTTTTAACTTCAGCCACCAGGTCCAACTAAATTAAACTTTTTTTTAATGCCAAATTAAACATCTTTATTTTGGCATCAAAAGAAAGATGCCAAAATAGTTACCAGCTGTAGTTGGTCCAGGAAGCTGAAGCTAAAATTTTCTCAAAGCGGACTTTGTCTTAGACTAGATTATTTTAAGGTAATTTTGTCTTCCCCTCTGTCTCAGACCACCAGTTAGCTTCAGTCTACGTAATCTATATTTATAGTGAGGGAACCAATGGAGTTATCTGCTGGAGGTAAGATAATAAATACATATAACCTTTTAGTCGAACTCCACTTCAAACATCCAGATCTAGCCCTTCATTCTCCCTGCCAAAGCTGGCTCATGAACAGGGGCTCAAGCCAGCACACAAAGTTCAACAACTGTGAAGAAGGAACTATTAAAAAGGACACACAAAGCAGTGACCTTGACTGACAAGTGCTCTTCATTCTGGCCATAAACAGCAGCGGGCCCTGATAAGTGTTCAGCGATGCAGGGAGTAATGACCTATCCGTCAGCAGTGGTCGGGCCGTGTGAGCTAGTATAAATGGAACATACATAATGTACAGCAATAATACCAGCACACTCCCAGCCTAATGTATTATCATTATTCTTGAAGACCAGGACCTTTTTTTTTTCTTTTTTTCCCCCCACTTCCTGTAACGCCGTACAATGTGACTCAACAAGGAGGGTAAATGTCTTCGGGCCACTATAATTTCATTTTAATCTCTGTTCCATATTATAATTTTCATGGTCAGAAATACGCCGGGCAGCGATGGCACGTTTCTCTCAAAGGCTAAACAGAACACAGACCATAACCAGAGATTTTATGTGAGGGTATAACAGCCCGCTCACAGGCACCAGGTCAATTTATGATAAGACAGAGAGAGCTGTAAATTTACATGTGATGGCCCTCATCTCAAACAACATCATTGTGTTCCCAACTAGCCTCTGATTATGAAGCTGGTTCTGCTTAAACAGAGCCAGAATATGTCTGGAATTATGCTGGTTCCTCTGGAGTTACACCGTCACAATACCACGTAAAAATACAAAATGAAATCTAGCATGTGGGAAAAGACGACACAATACCAACACATTTTTAAGTTACATTTCAGGACCTTGCAACAGTATTCGTACCCAGTGAACGTTTTCATAATTTGTCATATTACAAATACAAACATTGATGTATTTTTATGTCGATTTCCTGCAAAAGTAGTGAATAACTGTAAAGTGGAAGAAAAAAATTATAAAAAATTTTCAGCATTTTTGTTTTAGCGCCAACATAAATGACAGCTACACCTGCAGGCGTTTTGACATATTTCTGTAAGAGCTTTGCACATCTACAGATTAAAATTTTGCCAGTTCTTTCTCAGGTTTTTTTGTAATTTGTAGCAGGTTTTCCTGCAGGGTCTGGTGTGTTTAATATAATGTGCAGTTTGAAAACTCAAGATAAAATGTCATTTTCAGCATCAAAGTCCAAGCATGAATCCAAATCCTCAAAATAGAGACTAAACCAGAGGACAAAGTTTAGAAATCGAGAAGTAAATCTGCAAGAAATATGATGAGATGTTAACATTAACAGAGAACTTTTCCATGGAAGACTGGACAAAATGGAGCGAGCTATGAGACTCCTTTATAAAAGAATGCTGAAATTAATGCAAAAAATATTTTTTTCAGTGTTAGTTCAAGAGTGTTTTATTTCTTAGATTTCTTTCTACAACAGATTTGTCATTAGGTGGGAAACCTCAACTTATCGGGTGCCAAAAAGCAAAAATATAGAAAAAATACATACATTTCTGAGATGCATGTTAAATATCATTCATCAAACTAACTTTAATCAAGTGTTGGTTTATTTAAATTAAATGTTACAGATTGGGGAAAAAACTCTGAAATGGCAATTCGTAGTTTTAACAATTTGAGCAGTTAAGCCTTAACAAACAGAAGATTTAGCACTTAAACCTGAGCACCACTTTAATGTGGACCATGAGTTAAATGAGGTTTTGCCACATTGAGGCGCATTTAACAGAAACAGATTTTTTAACTTAATTTTCTGTTCCGTTGCAGAACTTTGACTCATGTGATTCTGTTGTTGCATACTTCCCTCATATCTCAAGGCTTAAAACATTCATGCAATAAATATGAACTCCCAAAATACAACCAGTGATGGCTTATTTAGTCTTGTCCCTGTACTAGTTGTGCTGCGAGTTATCGTGTAACGGCATTAATTAACAGGCGTCTCTGAAGCCTCCCACTCACATATTGCATCAAAGTCACAGCCAGTGTCCATGTCCACAAACTCAACTCTGTCAAATCAAGAATATGATATATGGATATCATAGAGAGATATTTAAAATAACATCTTCACGCTTGCAAAAATAAGAGTAAAGATTTTAAATTAGAACTTTATCACAAGCAGTTTTAATGAAAAACAGCAGCACTGAGGCAGCCTTCAGGCTCAATTAGGGTGAAAACTGCATACATTTGTGCACCATCCCACAAAGGTATCCCTCCATAGTTGAGTAAAAATGAGGAATGCCTCCAAAGCGTGGACAGCAATCTCTCCTCTGGAGGTCAAATCTAACTTGGCAGGTTAGTGTCTGTGGAGATTGACAGCCTGGAGAAATACGACTGCCAGGCGCTCACAATGCACAGTGACAGTGAACACCTCCCAGGAAAAAGGCTGGTTACCAAGCCTTATAGAGCGACTGTCAGAGGGCGCCCACCGTCAGAGCTGCTGCCGACTCCGCGCTGACAGACTCTGTCAACCCGTCTCTATCATATCGAAGTCATCTCAGTCATGTAAACACCAGCTTGTCTGAGAAGTGGACAGATCTGAGTGGTACGCGTCTCAATCTGAGGCATTTCCAGGCAACAAATTTCATTAAAACTCTTTTTCTTTGGTGTTTATATTTTTTAAGGCTATGAAATGAGGGACTGAAACAGAATGATGATTTATTTTTTATTTACAGTAAAGAAAATAAATTAGATCAGCAAAAATAAATATTTCATAAATATGTAATTTCATGCACTTGCTATTTGATGTTGATTTAACTAAAAAAATCAATACGTTTTCAGTGTTATTCAGTTATTATGTTTTTAAAATATGTATTCACCTGAATACATCTAAAGAAGTACATTATTTGCTTTTGAATTTAAAAAACTCACTTAAAGAGAACTTTCCTAACTACATGAAATAGACAAAAAGATCTTAAAAAAATTTAAGAAATTTCAAATGGACATCCAGTAGTTTAGAAAGGGTATAAATTCTGTTGTATTAGGTTTTTTAAAGCAAACCTTCAGATGCATATTCCTAAAGAAATGTTACAATACAATGCTGTTTACTGTGATGCTGTGTGTAAAAATAAAGTACAGCACACCACTAATTGCATGAAATATGTTATCTTACAGGCTTGTGCTGTCTGCGTTTCATAAACAAAGGCTGACAGATCATGCCCTCAACCAGTGACCCTGCTGTGAGCATATGCACTAATGCAAGGTCACACTGGAGACTGGCCACATGAGGGGAAAACAGCCATCCAATTTGCCTCGTGAACCCAGTAGACACAAACTCCTAATGCAGTCATCGTGCCCTACAATAAAATGTCAGTTTGTTTAAAAGGAGCCTTTTCCCCCATTAGCAGCTCCAATAAAGAGCTCTTGTGCTGAACAGAGGATTCCCTTTTATGTGTGGGAGAGGATAAAAAAATGATAAGAGGATATCATTGCCAAAAATCTGTTGCATACTCAGTTTTGAGGAGGCTTTGTTGGCTCCCACAGGGCTCAGCTGTGTGCAAAAGCGTGGCAGCCTTTGATTTTCATGATGACAGGTGGCCATATTTAAATCAGAGATCCAGTTAATACCAGCTATAAACCACGGAGGCTGGTATTCAGTCGGATCTGCAAGTATTTTGACAGAGATACAATTTCTTTAAGTGTGAGTCTGTACACCACTGTGAATATAAAATTAAGATGCAAATGATTGCTCCTAGAAATTTCTAACACGTTTTTTAAAGTTGTTTAAATCCAACCAAACATAAAAATAGTAATTGAGATTAAAAAAAAATTATGTTACACTTTGAGTTTAGTATTGTTTTGCAATCGGATTATATTTTAAAAGGCTTCAGTTTTTATAGTAACATTTATAACTGTAACTGTTTGACAAGTTATGTTGTTTCTATGTTATCAAGCTTAACCTCAGAAAACAGAGTTTTTAGCTTGTACCTGCTTTAGTCAAATATTTTTTACTTTATTCTTTTAGTTCGTCAACCAGCAAGTGATCATGAGGCTCAGCTCAAATCCACATCTTCTGTTCTCGAGTGTCGATGACCTGCAACTTATGGTTTCATCCCTGTTCCAAGGTGCCTCAATCAAGTGATTGGTTATTGTTTGCAATACTTGCTGAGATGCTAAGGAGCTAATTCAGTCTTTTGGCAGAGATGCAGCCAAAAGTAGCAGAATAATGGCACTCAAGGGCTAGAATTACAGACTCCTAGGTAAAAAATAGAAGGAAAAGTCATATTTTCACATTTATGGTCCAAAAAAATGTCTTCCTTCTATAGAGTTCTTCTTTTTAATTAAACGAACTAGATCCTCCAATGTGTTTTATATAGGCCAAAATTACCTTGATTCAATACAAAAAGCAGTTTTGAAATTATAATGTCATTTATAAATGACATTATAATTCATATTCCCTTTCTAAAAGGGAATATGAATGTCCAAAAACCAACCAATTCAAATTAAACGTGTTTACCACATTTTTGTTTTGGTTCACGACCACAAGCCTGATTAAAGCCTTCGGTTCACACCACCCTCATGTTTTTAAAACACTAAATAAACTTTGAAAAAATGTTATTCAATTCACAAAACTAAAATTATTTTTGCACAATAATACTCAAATGAGAATGGCAAGGTAACTTTATGTAAAATGTCTGTAAAAAAAAAAAAGTCTTTGTAGGACGAGTAACATTTAAACTTGTTTGTCAATTAAATGTAAAATCTGATTGATATTTTGAATCAATAGATTATCAAGAAAGACCAGCAACACACGTCTGAATGGTTGTTTTTATCATTAATCACATTTTTTCACTAGTGAAGAGTCTTATTGAGCGCGGAAAAAGCTGGGTTTACATTTTGCAGTTCTTATATAATCAAAAGGCCTAACTCGAAGAACCACTTAAATTAGGTTATACTTTTAGGTCAAATGTAAAATGCCTACTTATCTATATAAACATACCACGTCATTATTAATTAAATGATTAAGCTAAATTGTAAAAGTTTGTGAAAACCTTTTACTTATTTTTACATGAGGTACCAGAGAAGAAAATCACAACTTCCTCTTAACATGACCATCAGTCAAAGTGCCAAATCACATGTGCAAAATAGAAGCACTTCATTAAAAAAAAGTAACCTTTAATGAGTAGATTGGAAATCAATAAAAATGGGATAAAATTGATACTTGCTTCATCATGAGCACCATTTGATGAGCATTTGTAGGTGGCAGCAAGCTAAAACAGGAAGCCAGCAGAGGTTTCTTCGGGTTTTGTGGGTAAAAGACGTCGTCGTGTTCTCCCCTCATCCTCTGCTTGCCCTTTGTCATGCATCCTCACCTCCAGAGCTGTCACTGAGTTGTCAGAACCAATCAAAGGATGCCATGCTGTCTGCCAGCCATGTACCAGTTTGGACAGGATGACATCAAATTTCTGGTGCTACGTGTCAAGGACCATATGAAAACAGATGTCCTCATTACTGCCTCATCCCACTGCAGAAGAGATGATCTGTACTGAACTTTTCATTATTAGAAAAAAAAAAAGAATCATCTCAATGTTTTTCTTTATGGTTTTATCTTTAACCCTGCAGCATGTCTTAAAGAAACCAGTCGTTTTGGAAGTCAGCCATATAATCCGCATTTTAGTAAAATAGCACCATTAAGGTCCAATAAGCAAAGTCAGCAAGCTAGAATCTGATCCATGTCCGTGCACGGTGCTGTAAAACAGCGACATGTCAAAGCTCAGTGTTATCCATATATGAAGCCCCGTGAGATCCAGCATGACAAAAGTAACTTTATTGAATGGGACAGATCGCCGCTTGTCTGACTGACTTAATCTGTTTGATTGAGCAACGGGACGCCTTCGGCTTCGCAAGTCCTTCAAAGGCCGCAGATTCTGCAAGTGTGAAAAAAAGAGGGAGGGGAAAAAGGCAAGAGGAAAAAAATAATCTCCTAACACCCCTTCCTCTCCATATGATATCCACACAGAGTGCCGTAGCAATCAGAGGATTTGTGCTACAATTTAAATTCAAATTATGAATCGAAGGTGCAGAAAAGTAGATAAAATTAAAAAAAACTTGAGGATGTAGAGGTTCTGTTGAAGTAACACAGAGTTCAGCTTGAAAAACTACTAAACTTTCGTCCTACACCAAAAAATGCACCTTCTATCAGCAAACCCTGCATTCATTTGCTCATGCTTGGCCGTCTTATTAACGGGGGATCTAACTTTCCTCCCCGCCCCCTTTTCACTCGCCTGTCCAAACACAAAGCAGACCTCAGCCATCATTGTGCTTGATCTGAATTTTATTTGGAGCTCCATATGCTTCCACAGGCCCACTCTTAAAAGGCTGGTGTTGATGCTCAGCCCCTCTTGGCCTATTGAGCATTAAAAAGAGGCTCCGTTCTGGCACCACACCGCCTATTGTCGGCTTTCACAGTGGACAGACAAAAGTGGGAGATCATGAATGAGTGCCTGAGAGTCTATTAAAGGTTTTTCAAACAACTTAAACAAGAATCCTGGTCTGATGAAAAGCAAAGTACATTTTCTTTTGCTGTATTTCTATTCACTTTTGGTGCTATAATGAATGATTATTTGTAAATGGGAAACAGGGAGCTAAATGGCAAATGTTATGATGTCTTTGACAAAAAAAAGTTGACCACACAAAACTACATAAATGTTCCACATCTCTGCCCTCTCTGAACAATTTTCCCCACTTAAAATACCCCAAATTCTGTCTCTCATTCTCCAGGTTCCCCCGTTAGTGGCAATTTGTCCACATCAGAGAGTCGTCATGCCTAACGAGATCTGACTTGTGACACACAGATGGGGAGGGGCTGGGCACGGGCGGCGGCACTGCTGGGTGCTCAGATGCCCGGGGGCTACAGAAAAACGCTGGGCTCAGACTGCCGTGTGAGAGGACACAACTGCTTTCTGCTAAACTCTGCTTTACCACCATGAGCTCTACCAGCCTAAACCATTACAAAGAAAAGATTCAAAAGGATCACTGAAAGACGTCCCGATTTGTACCCTGCAATAGACCTGGTTGTTTACACATAAATCAGATCAATCTAGAACTTCAAATGTGTTCAGGTTCAGAAAGAGTCTGGTCTAAAAGTAGTCTCAGCCTAGACGTAGAAACAGAAATGATGAAGGACCAGAAAAATGTCTGTTAATCAGGCATAAACTAAAATACAGCTTATTTAATCTGGTATCATGATACTTTATTCTAAAGTCATAAAGTCTAGTGGTAAATATAACGACGTATTTATCGGGACAGTACTGTAGAGACGAATTAAATCATGCATTTGGATCTAAGATGTTTCTTAACATCTCATCTATGGACAAAAAAATAAAACTTTTTCTGTTTCATCAGAGAACATATTAAATATGATTTCACAAAAAACACAGCCGATGTTTAGTATAAGTAATAAAGTCCAACCAGAGGTGACAAGGCAATGAAGTACTTGAATCTATAGCTTGATTTGTACTTAATTTTTTTTTAACAATAGCACGATTGGTACAAATTGTAATGTAGAGGTTCTGCGTTCCCAGTTATTAACACTTTTTATTTTTGTCAATCTCGGCTAAAACGGGTCCATGTTTTCACTAATGGACAGCAAAGAGTCATCAGATGACTTAATCTACTCAACAGGAAGTAGCTCTACAACTACTTCCCTCAGTTCTTCAAAATAAGTGTCTTAAACATGCATATAAGGTAGCAATAGGTTGAACTTTCTTATGTATCAACTTATTCTTTCTGGGCCACTGTGTGGGTATCTCCAGCAGTGATCAGGTGAGAGGTCATCAGTCTATCAGAGGGCAACACAGAGAGACAGGGGTCAAACAGTGGCACACATATTCACACATTAGGTCAACTTAGGGAGATCAATAAACATAACAGTTACGTTTCAGGATTGTTTTTGGAAGGAAGCTTTGGTACCCGGAGAAAACCGACGCATTCACAAGGTGAACTTGCAAACTCTTTGCAGATCTTTTTCCTGTAAGGCAACAGTGCTTCCAACTGTGCAGCTTTACTATATCCGAATTCATGGTGAGACTTTCCATTTATTCACAGACACATATGCTACTTGATAACGCTTTGTGAGACAGACCTTCCCTTGACAGGACATTTTTAATGTTTTGATTGGACTGTGTTATATTGTTAATACATGGGGTGGAAGGACTGAGGTAGTAACCACTGTAATTATTCACTTGGTAAAATACAATTAAAACAAACTGCTTAGCAAATATCACTTTTGGCTCACATTTTTCCATAATTTTTGTAATGAATCTGCGATGTTTTGTAAGTTAAACTCGCCACTAATGTTTTTTATAACAGATCCAATATCCACAGGACGTTGACTTTAGTAGATAATTGTTTCTTAACTTAGTTTTTTCAATAATTCCTCTTTATTGAAGTAATTTATATGTCTTTTAAAGTTTGTCCTTCAATTATTCACCTTTGTGCATGGTGGTCTACTGTCACGTTATATATGGACATGCATTGCCTGTTTTAAACCCCCACACACTCTGTACTCTTAAAATCACAGCGTGTCGTTTCCGGTCAAGCGCGTCAGCCCGGCCAATATGTGAAATTAGGTCAGGCTGGCCATATAGGGGATAACAGTCACTCTCAATTTCAAATAAAAAGTTAAATCCTATCAGAGTGGAAAGGGAAAGTACATTTCAATTAGAAAAAGAAAATAGTGGACTGAAATTGTGTACTGTTACACCAAGTGTAATAACCTGTTATTAAAATCAGGATGGATTCACCAAAAATTGAGACTTTGGTTCTGCTTTTCTCAAAATAGACATTTAACAAAGAGGAAGACAAAGTTGATTTAGAGCAAATAGGAATGGTATCGATCTATTAAGTGTCCATAAGAGAGAAACAGCCTGGGGGAAGAAACTGAATATGTGGCAACTGATTTTTGCAAATAGCGCTTTTGTAGTGTAGAGCTGACCTAAGGGTAAAAGTCTAAACGGTTTGTGTCCAGGATGTGTGGTTTCTGCAAAGATACTCAACTTCAGGTAATTTCTGTCCAGAGAGCCATTTCTTTATTGGGTTTTGCTTGATGTATATCTGCATAATCCACAGAATAAAAGTGACTTATAGTTTATGTCCTTTAAGAACAATAACTTTGATTCTATTTAGATTGATTCTATTCTGAAATCCAGCATTAGTTTTTAGAAATTTTGCTCCGTCTTCACAGGACGAAATGAGATGCTAGAGATCGAAGTGATCAGATGTTTTTTGCTGAATAATCTTGCATACGTTTAATCTCTTGTTTCTTTAAAATTAAATTAAAATACTTTACTCTGGAGACTTAAAAACACAACTACTTATTCCAGTCCTTTTAACAGTTCCAGCTATGATTCTGTGTCTTTGCTCTCATGCGTTTTGTTTTTTTCTTGCTTTCAGTGAGTCCTGCAGCATCCTCGGCCCTGCTGGTTGCTCTCACCTCTCTCTTGTGGCCCTCTGGCTCTCATCCTTGGCTCTGGCTCCTGACAACCTCACCCACTGAGCTACAGATTGGCCGGCACACAATGCCCCAGATCCTCATTCACCAACACAATGCACTCCCTGGCCATGCACCTTCCTCTCCTCCTTACTGTCCTCACCACATCCTCTCTGTCCATTTCCCCATTTTCTTGTCCTTCTTATTCATTTCATTTGTTCAGATAATTTCTTGTTCCTCCCTCCAAGTCGAAGTCTTTTGCTCTGATTGTGTCTTCCTGGCAACTTGGTGACTGGTGGTGCAACAACAGAAACCATCTCCTGCCTTGTTCGGTTGCAGGGCTGCATGAGCAGGACGAGCCAGAGCTCACAAAGCCTCTACCGAGAGAAACAATGGTTGTGTGCTCCATCATTCAAACCAAGGGACACTCCGACAGCTGCCTCCGCCACGCTCACACTGACAAACGGCCAGAAAAACAGATGGTTTGTGCATTCATGACCAGTTTAGTGGAAGCCCAGGAGTCACCCTCCATTCAAAGGGGAGGGTTTGTGTCAGCCATTCCATGATAAAGCTTTTCAGTCTGGTAGAAAATTAGAAATGCATTTTAAAATTGTCCCTTAATTATCGAGGTCATCCCGAGCCCCGTGGAGGAGGAAAGAGTCTGGGCTCTGGCTTTGTGACACATGACTGATCTGAGAAGATGGGCTGCCTCATTTCACTTTTTAAATCCTGCCAACGCATTAACATACGTTTGTCAGTTGCTTCTAAAAAGCAGAGGCATTGAATTTCTGAGGCCAATGTAATCAACTCATCTTCTGATCAGCACTGGCACTGGAAGAGAAAACTTTACCAAAACAGAGTCATGAACACACATTGACTTATAAACACACTCCTCCAAATTTATCCCACTTTTCGCATTATAATCTAAAACTTATATTTTATTAGGTTTTTTAAAAGAAAGCCATGTTTAAACTGATACCCCAAATAAAATAAAATCCACACACCAGACTGCTCAGGAATATATTTGTAGAGATGTTTAAAGATTTGTATGGTTATAAAACAATATCTCAGGTTTTAAACATCTCTTACAGCTGTTCGATATTTCATCTGATTCTGAAAAAAGTACAGAACAAATGGAAACCCATCAAGAAATGTTGTCTACCTGAACCAACAAGCCAGGAAAGAAGAGCGTTGATCAGAGGAGTAGCCTGTGACCCATTGTAACCCATTGTAACCCATTGTAACCCTTCGTAACGAGAATCAGTTGACAGCAATCAATATAGACCTACACAAATAAGGCTTCAAGATCAGAACAAACCATCACAAGTCCTATTTAAAATGTCCACATCTTTAGGACTCAGCAAATACCTGTGAGAAGGGGCTCTAATCAGATTAGGTATTTAAATGTTAAAAAGTAACGGCCTCCCATCACCTTGAACACACCACGGTGGTGGTTGTGTCATGCTGTGGAGATGCTTTTTTTCAACAGGGACGGAAAATCTGCTCAAAGTTCATAGGGAGATAATTGGGGTTCAGCACAGGGAAATCCTGGAAGAAACCAAATTAGAGGCTACAAACAATTGAGACTGAGATGGAGGTCAAAGTTCAAACCTATCCAACAGAAAATCTGTAGTAAGACTTACTTGAAAATTACAGTTCATAAACACTCTATCCAAATTTTGAAAAGAAGATCAGGCAAAAATATCAATGCTGTCAGCAGGTCGTTCCTTTCAGATTTGCATTTAAAAACATGCACATAAACCCTACTCTGTACTGGTTATGCCAAAAAAATGCATTGACATTTGTAGTCGTAGTTTCACAAAATGTTAAAAGCTTCAGAGGATATGAATACGTTTGCTAGGCACCATTTACTGAGGCTAAATGCAGATCAAAATAAATCCTTGTTCATTTCAACACTTGAAACCTGCAAACTATAGTCTGATCTTTCTGATCTTCTGTTACTTACAGTAAAACAGCAGCATCTGCATACTTACAGCAGAATGTTAAACATCTTTTGTCTTTCTATTCCAAATATACAACAAATGCATGGTTAATGGCTAGCTTTAATCTTTTATCATAAAAAGGTTTAGAAATCCCACAAGTCAAAATAAAGGATAAAAATGCTTAATATTTTTGTTTCATGCCCCTTGTTATTCTATAAACTCTAAGCAGGCAATGTCACAAGACGTAAACAGGTATATGAGTCGACCACAATAATGGTGCATGTCATGTCATTAAAAAGAGCTTAGCGATTGCTACGACTCAGTGTGGCGTGAACCATACTGGTCTTCTGAGCATCATCATCAAGCTGCTGGCAACACATCCCAAAAAAGTCATTTCCAATTGTAAGAGGAAGCTTTCACCAAGTTGCACTGTATCATAAGCAACACTATTTACACAAATTAGTAAAAGTGCCAGCCAAAGTGACACTGACTGAACTTTGTTTTTCCATAATAAATTAGTTGCGAGTCTCGTGGCGCCCGAGAGACAGGGCCTAACGGCTGAGCAGATATAAATTAAAGATAATGCCAAGCCACTGCACGTCTGTCTCTGCCTGGAAACCATCTGGACGTTCAATATTACATCTTTGTCTACACTTTTCACACTGATCGGGATCACAGTTTTTTTATTTTTTGTTGTTTTTGAAGGGCCTTCGTGACGCATCACACCCAGATGTGGTTGCTGACTGAACACATTTGTCGAAGGATCACTCTCGCTCTCTTTAGCCGTCACATTGTGACCCTGAATTGTCACAGAGAAAATGCACAGCTGCAGGAAGAGATCCCAAATGCACCAAAAAGGCCCAAATCAGAATCTTGTATTAAATATTAAAGAAATCGATGTCATCGTTTAAAAATGATAGAAATTAACATAAAGCAGACAAGTCTGGTATATAAAAAAAAGCACAAGAATATCTTAAGCAGTTTGTGATCTAACATGTTGTGATCCTATTAATAATCATGGTGGCTCAGCATCATTGCATCGGACTGGTGGAGTCAAATTAACATAATTATTGCCGTGATTAGCATAATATCTGCACTAGTTTGTCTGTGTTACTTACTGTAACATACAGCACAGCAGAGACACCCAACAGCATGTTACACACTGCAGATAATGGCAAACCAAGCCCTCTTACTGACCTGCAGGAGACCCACACCGCTTGCAGAACATAAACAAGAATGTGCACGGCTCCTCTGTGCAGACACACACATCATCTCATGAAGCCGCTTCTGATTTGTTCCCACTTAAGCACTGCCCTCCTCTGACTGTCTGAGGTAGTGCAGCAGAGAAGTGACTCGTAAGGCATCACTTTTTTTTTACAACAAAATAACTTCCAGGTTAAGTTTACTGCTTGCCCATAGGGTGTATTAGACCGATGACAAGACCTCTCTCCATTCTAGCTTTTTTTTTTTCAGTACCATTTGTTGTTGCGCTGCACCCCTTTGGCACCAGACAGGAATCACTTCCTCAGAATATGATGTGGGAGGCGTTCAAAGATAGACACTGACAGAAATGTGCATCTGTTGCCAAAAGCACTGGCACTGCAATGACACAAGTGATGACTCTAAGATGGATGTGATTTGATAAAAAAAAAAGTGATAAATGGGTGAATTTGGGCAAGAAATAGCAACTGGATTAAAAATAAAAGCACTAACGAGAAAGCAGTGTAAGCAACTTGGAAAATAAGTCAAATAATGTTGCTATGATACAAACAAAATTATTTTTCAACTATAAAACTGTAAAAACAAGAAGAAAAAAAGTACATCTTTGCTGCCAGGTTGGCCTTTTGGTAAAGTTTTTATTTGCGTTGTTGTAATTTTAAGCTCAACCATCTGGTTACATGATGAAAATCAGCCTCGTTTTCATCCAAATCTTTCCTTAAGAAAAGAACAAACTGCTCCTCAGCACTTAAAGGGATAGCTCACAATTTCTGAAAGGAGGTTCTGCTTAAAAATGTTAAATGCAGTCTGTCATGACCACTATCAAAACTGTTTTTGTTTTGTTTTTTTATTTCAAAAAACAATAAGACAATAAAAATATTTTCATCTTATCTCCAGAATATTTGTCAAGGTTTTCAGAGAAATATCTATTCATTTAAATAACAGTTAGAGCAGCATTCCACAAGGATGTAATCTTTTTTGATTTGTGACCTCTGTTAAATTGTTCTGCAAAACATCTCAACTTCATGCAGATGATGCACTTATACACACCGATAACAGAGCAGACTGCTAGCATACAACATACTAGAAAATGTATGCTTAATACCCAGGAGTGGCTCATTCAGGGTCACCAATGGCTGGATTTTAAATGCAATGCTTTACATTCTGAGAGTATGTTTCACACAGGAAGACCACTGGTGATGCACCACCTCCTACTTCCATTGCCTGTGCAAATAATGATCAGGCTCTCTGCCAAGACCAAAGACAGTAGAAATACATTTTATTATTGGTCCTTTATGGACCAGTCATTATCTTCAGCCTGCTGGTCCAACCAATCTGTTGTGTTTATTCTAAATGGAGACTCCAAGCGAGTTATTGATGGTGGGTAAACTACTGAATGCGTGTAACCTTACACCAGAACCTCAGTTCAGACACCATAAACTATCTCTACTAAGCAGAACATAATTATTAAACTCCCTGGAGGGTCTAATCAGCATTCGTGAGTGTCATCAGCACTAAGTATGATATACATACACTACAAAGCCTGTCAAGGTGATTTCTCACTGCTCACCATGGCCGTCCCACTTTCACAGATTTAGACACACACATACACACACAAAATTAATATCCACAAGTGAATCTGTGACCTGCAGAAGGCAGCCCCGACCTACCATCCCACAGCTTCTGGATGGATACACCCCCTGAGCACATTGCTCTGCTTGTCCTCCCTCAATCTCACACCCCTGAACACTGAGCAAGGACAAAACCTTAATGAGAAGAATGAGATGAGTCACTACTGCTATATCTGCTATAAATAATCAGTATTCTGATTATTTCATCAAATAAATCCATTACAAGTGGAGCTTAAATGTGTTTGTATTCCTCCTTTCTTACCATCTAAACAAAGTAAGTTATATAAAATCCTATTTGGTTATGGATTGTATGACACAAGATGTTAGGATATTTAAATGTTCCAAGTTTTCTCACAATAAGGAAATGTGTCTAGCATCGTGTAGTCTAATTTCTGACAGAGTAGCAGATCCAAACCATTTGTAAGCACTGCACTGTGGAAGGCTAATTGTTTACTCCTAACGATGCTAACGTTAGCATCTGCCACCGAGCTAATTGCTAATGTCAACAAACCTCACCTAGATAAAGACAGAAATTTGACCGTATAGTTTTTTCACAACACTCCTTTATATAGCATGACAAGAATATTAAAGTGTAAAGACAATAAACACAAACCTCAATCATTCACGTCGTCTGCTGGAATCTGTTTTTTTTCTGCACATGTTTGCTTTGCTTCAAGAGGACGCAGGATTGGACAGAAGCTGGACGAAAGTAAATGAGGACACTCAAGGCCACAGGAACAATCACGGACCTTGTCTGTACAGTCACCAAATGGCTACTGCTTGGTTAGCTGTGAGCTCCATTTTGGGACCTTTGGTTCCCACATTTAATTAAAAATCCATTATCACCTCTCAGCGTTGCGAGCAGCACTTTAGCCCATAGTATTCCGATCTGAATTCCTAATTGGTCCTAAATGGCTAAATAGCCTTCTAATGCAATCAGTCTTTGAGTTTTCCAAAAGGAAGAGAGAAAAATATTCAAATAGTTTTAATTCATGTTAAAAACTAATCCTTCCCTTTGCAAAATGAAAAAAAAAACAAACAAAACATTTAACTTCTAGAGAATACCAACCCACACTGCAAAGGCAGACATTGTGGCAGACCTTGCAGGCAAACTGTTTAGATGACAAATTAAAATTCAAAAGGTGATGCTGCCAAAGTACCTTGAGCAGATGCACATGGGCACGCCCTGATTGGCTGAATGAGTGAAGGAACAAACGGAGAGAATGGCTGCAACAAGAAAGACTGAGGTGAAAACAAATGTTTCATCTAAAGTAAAGACACCAGAAAGAAAAGGTGAAGTCCCCTTCACATCCCAGCACCACTCTCCTTTCATCATTACCTCGATCAGTGCGGCCAGGCTCCAGCTCCCCTGGCAGAAACTAAGTGGCTTGCTGGCATATGGTGTAACCTCCATTTGAGTGCTAAAAGCTGGATATTGTTTTTGTGGAGCAGATGTTGGCGGGCCTGGCAAACGGCACAGCTGACTGGGCGACACAGCTGGGAACGGTGTGTGTGTGTGACCCACATACAGGGGGAGCGATTGTCAACTGAGAGCAACAACCTTAATGGAGAATGACAAAACATAGCGCAACGCTAGTTCCTTCATTGTCTCTACAAGCTGTGAACTCATCAATAAAGACTGTTTTAGGTGTTATAGCTTGTGTTGTTCTGCTTTATCCTATGTTGCAATGAGTGGCATTTCCTGATTTGAGCAATGAGGCACACCACCCAGGGAGTCACCAATTTAGGGGGCAGTATAAACATTAAATGGAAAAACAAGGTTACGCCAGTTGTCCTCTGAATGTGTTTTGTATTACCTGTTTGATTTTCCAGTAAGGGGGACAAGAGTAGATAGATAGCTAGATAGATATCTAGCTATCTATCTATATCTATAGCTAGATATCTATAGAACCACTCTATCTATCTATCTATCTAGATAGAGTGGTTCTATCTATCTGTGGTTGTTCATAGTGACCCTGTGATGTATAAGGATCTGATTTTAATCTAATATTTTGTTCTTAAAATACCAAATCCGTGTTAGAGAGCCTCTTTGATCCGATTTATAGAACGATGAGGCTTTATTCCCAATGACTACTTTAATTTGCTGAGGTTTATTGGAGCTAATAACAGCAGGACTGACATGATCTCCAGTCCTGTGACTGCGCCTCTCGAAAATAATAAACCTTCATGTTTTAAATTGGAATTAAATGAGCTTTCGTGACTAAATTTGAGCTAATGAAAACGAACTGAGGACATTTAAGAGTCTTGACTGATTTTTCTAAACCCAGAAGTGTCCTGATGCCAAAAGTGGACAAATGAAGATTATGCTGAGATTATAATAAGGATGCCAAAGCCATTATCCAGTCTACTTTGACAAATGTTGTGCCTCTCTGTGAGCAGATGGGACCAAGAGTTTGGGTGGGGAAACAGGCAGAGTATCCTTCACCCAGTTGGCGAGAAAACACAGGGATAAATGGCAAGCCAAGGCTCTGTCCAGAATTACCAAAATTACATGTAAGTTTATGTGCAAATATTTGTAACAATCCATGCTTGATTAAAACTTAGATTGGAATAGAACAAATATGAATAAAGTGTAATTACCCACAGACTAAATTTGTGACATGCTAAAACAGTGTGTTTTAATTAAAAAGACACCACTAACTTCTTGATAAATTCTCTAATACCCCACTTATACCTTAACATTTGACACTTGGGCTCCTTCATAATGAGAGTGATAAATGCCATATGTTGTGGGCTGAGGCAAAACAAACTGACCAGAGGTTGCTGCGATTGCTGTGTCCCCTTGTGACCAAGGATTAGAGAGGCCTGTCACACAGCAGGGTCATATGGAGCCCAGACACCACTTAAAAAGTCATTTAGTGAATTAAGATGTCCCCTGTTAGCCTCCAATCAGGAGAAACAAATAAACATAAACAGCATTTTATAATAATCAATGAAAAATACTCAGCAAAAGCTCTTAATCTGTTTGTTTTTAAGTTGTTCTCTACCACTAATGTTTCTAAGTGTGAACATTTTTTCATCTTTTATCAAAGACTGTTTTAGTTCTGAAAAAGAAGAGACATCTTCAAGAAAGAAAAGAAGAATTTAAGTTGCCTTCTGCTTAAATATCCAAGGACTTTCATGCACCAGATGACTGAGATCCAAAAATAATTGGAGGCCTTGGACGTTTTTATCCACAATGTTTTACAAATACTTGAACATTTTGTCTTACTACAACCACCAACACAAACCAACAAAAGAAGGTAGAAATGAATCTGGTTTTAACTTTTAGTAAATAACATTTTGAAAAGTGTGGTTTACATTTGTATGAAACTTCCTGGAGGAGAAATAAGTTTTTGAAAGTCATGTTAAAAATCTGCAGCTGCAACTTTGCTTGGCTTTTAAAATTAAAAGAAAGTGCCAAATGTTTTGGGCTCCCAGGACTTTCTGATTCCAGTATGAGATCATCTATAACCTATAAAATGATGGCCAGGTGTCACATCTGGCTAACACAATAAAAATACTTTTGGCTTGTCCGCTGTGGATGTGAATCCTTTAATTTATTGTACATAACTTTAAAGGATGCTTTAAAGGCGTTAGATCACAGCTTCACCTCACAAACACAAAATTCTGTGCAGGTTACAGCGATTAAATCCAGGTTACTGAACACTGCCTGTCTGTGCAGCTTCTGGAAGGACAGATTGAATAATGCCGCTTTGACAGAAGTTATGAATACTGATCAGACCTCATCACTGACAGCCCTCTGATCGACGCTCAGGGCCTCTGGGACTGAGCAAATGATTTGACAGGAAGATATGAAGAGCTGCTACTGAAGAGGACGGGGTGGGTAAGAACCACAAAGTAAGATAGTTGTACATTTTGTGTTTCGTGACGATTGAATATTCTAAAAAATATGTGTGAAGATTTAGATTAAGAACCAAAATATTTGATTGTTCTAAAAATAATTTTAATAACTTTCCAGTTTGTTATTAAACTAATAAAGACCCAAAACAAATTTAACAGCCAACATCAAGCAAAATTATGTGTGAGCATAATTAAAGAAAAAAACATGTTGAATCTTCAACAAAAAAATTCAGGTTTATAATTTTATTTTATGTTTTAAAATACATTTTGTTAAATCCTATAGAATTATATTTCCTCAAGTTTATGTTTTTGTCTTTCATTCATAAAATACATGAAACTGATGCCTTTTCTGGTTCTGGTTTTATGAAAAGTAAAACATATGACTGCAAGCGCCTAGAAAAAACACAGAAGCACAAATAAAGATTTGATTTAATAAGAAGACTAAAGTTAGTTGAAAGATGACACAAGTTCACTTTTCCATCCATAGATGAGAGTAAGAAAGTAGATCGACCTGTAAATTGAAGGCTTGGTCTTTCTGCTCTGCTCTCTTTACCACAACGCAACTTAGTTGTTGCTCTGCAGATTGTTTGTTTTTGTCAACTAACACTTTTCATGCTTGCCACTCTATTACCTTCCATACTGTCTTCGAATGTGATCCAGAAGTTTTCTCCACAGGTTCTGTGTCAGCTGATGCACGGTGGCAGCTCGTTGTGCTGAGAATGACAGTCTGATTCCTGAGCCTGTGCATGAGTCAGTGCCACCCTTCCATCTCTGCAGCAGGCCTCAGCCCTCATGCCTCGTATCAGCCTGACTTTGATGGACACGTGCTCCAGCTGTGCTTGGCAGGACGGTCTTTTTCAGAAACTCAACCAAATGGCAACCACAGCGATTGGATCGACACACTCCGTTGCCCCCAGACCATGTCTAACAAAATCATAGACATGCTCTCATTTGCTCAAACATTCAGTTGATGGTTCATAATGCAGTTTGGCAAGACACAAGAGCTGCAAGATATCTGTACCTAAAAGCTTGAGATGGGTTTACATTATTTAGTTGACACTGATGGTGAAATTAGAAAACTGTATCAAACTAAACTAAATGTTGATTTTACACAATTTAATAATTATTTATCATTGCACTTGAATCACCTGAGTTCTCAGGTCAAAACTGCCAACATGTCATTCACGGTGCTAATACTCTCCACCGTCTTTATTCAGCATGGGGGTACACTTGACTGAAGCAAGGTCTACTCCTTCTCCAGCAGACAAAGGGAGTCCAGCGCTGCGTCTATGTCAGTCTGCTCATCCCATTATATCCACTCTGCTGCTCCCAGTCGTCAGCTATGACGAGTCTTCACCTGAGTTGACAGGTGACTGTCCCGAGGCAACGCGGCACCCAACAGGGAAGCCTTAACCTGCCAACTTTCTGTCAGCCCCCCAAAACCAGCTCTGTCATGTCATCTCCCCACGCCAATCACGGTGACACATCAAGTTTGTGTCAGGAAACAGTGTTGGAGATTACAATCTAATACAACACTGCCCCGGGCAAGCGGGAGGATTGGGCCGTCATTATAAGACAGAGATGATTGTGTAAATGTTGCAGAGTCACAGAAAAATAACGATTTAAATGGAATGTTTTAGCTACGGGCCAAAATCTTGTAATATGATTGCTTGTGGAGTATGAATTGCCCAGGAGATGGTAGCGATATGAAAATAGATAGTCCGGAGAAGTAAATTATGCATAATGTAAATTCAGTAAAGCATTGCAATTCAGTCAAAGTTATAAGAAAGAGAACGTACATATAGTTTAGTTAAACCTAAGCTGGTGGGGATTTTTTCCCCATAAGTAGTACAAAAAATAGTTTACTGCTGTAATTTATGCAAGGTAGTAACATCTAGTGGAACAAACGGAAAATTGCAATTAAACAAACTTTAATGCCTCGCTTGCCTATAGCCAAAATCTACTACGACTCTCAAAAAAGTGGAAAAGCCCATTCCACTTTAAAACATCACGTTTTAATCAAATAATACTGTTGTTGAAACCAAAAGTTCAGCTTTGAAAGGTTCCAGTTCCAGAGTGAATATTAATTGAAGCCAAACAGGAAGAAGTTTTGCTAAATCAGCCAGTTGCTTCCCTTGTTTGCTCCCTCAATCATTCCCACAATAATACACCCTGAAAGAAAAGGAGATAAACTAAAATAACAAAGATAAATGCAGGGAACTCAAAAACAGTTCATGTAAAACTGTCAAAATTCACTCAAATTTTGAGAAAACAAAAAACTCTCAAGCAAACAACTTAAGATTCTGCAAATAAATGCATCCTTACTCTTTTTTTAAATTCCAAAAACATATATATAAGTATTTGTTTTGCTTTATATATAACTAGATGAAAACTCATTTGTGCATTGGTAGAGATTATAGTGGCATAGCACAGCAGTCACAGATTTTTTAATGTTTATAGAGCGAGAAGCAGCCGGTGCCATATGGCTAACCATCACAATAATAAATCAATTTCAAACGACCCATCTTAATTTTTCTGTGACTTTTTTTTTCATTCAGCTGATTAGGGATAGTTACTGTGGCATTCTCAGTTGAAGAGTAGCGTGTAGGTAAAGCTAGAAGAGATTCAACCTGCTGTTGCAACATGATACAGGACTAATATGAAAACATTCCCAATCAGCTGACTGATTTCCTCATATGTAAATGAGTAACCTTTAGCAGGGCGCTGGGTGGCAGAGGTGGCAGATGGGCAGTAGCCATATTGGGGTGAAGGGTGACTAGAATAAATATCACATGTTTTGAACCTGAGCTAGTTTAGCATCACAAATCCAAGTGACAAAGTAGCGCACCTCCATGTTGAGAGCGAAGCAAGAAACAACTCCTGTGTAGGAAGATTTTGGTGGATCAATACTTTAAGATTTATGTGCACATAGATAAAGATTCCAGGAATAACAAAGATTTTTCTCAGGTGGATCCTGGAGAAGTGAACAAAATAGTAACAAATTATCATTTCAACTTCATGTAGGGCAATTCTCAATAGCAGTATCTTATTTGCTGTGCAGGTAACCGCCACCACTATAGTGCATCATTTCTAACTCCACTAAAACGATAAACTAATAATCATGCATGTCTCATCTGAACTACTTTATTTGAGAGCTAATGTGCTCTGCAAGAGGAGGTGGACCAGCCTTTTCTGCAAAATGTCCAGAAAAAAAAAAAAACAGTTACCATAGAAATTCAGCTTTTATTTTCTGCTCTTTTGCATAAAACAGTGTGAAAAAATCTCACTTTTTTTTCCTTTTTTAACTCAAGTACAAAGTCTTTTAAAATAAATATGGCAAACGAGACTTAGACACTTCAAATTAAGTAAAAATATGAACTTCTAACTTAGAGAAACTAACTTAAAAACCAAAGAAATACCAAAAACACTGCATTTTCCTGCCTGGGATTAATATGACAGTGGCTTCCTCAATAACACAAAAGTGAGTGATTAGTATTATCACTCAAATTGTAATTTGGTAGTTAATTAAACTGACCTTGGTTGCTATTACTGCATCTGTAAATGGGCACCCAGAGTGCAGTTCTGACTCTCGGCCGTCTGTGAAGACCTTTGTCGTCCGTGCCCGCTGCAGGATTAAGTCACCCCAGTGACAAAATCAAATTAAGCAGCTGCCACTACCTACCTGCAGCTCAGAACCGAAAATGATCAACTTATGAGCAGCAGGGGAGCAGAGATGTAGCCCTGTCTCCTTCCTCCTCCTTGGTTTAAGGCTTTTCTAATGATTAGTTTTATGACTTTTTTATTAGGAAAAGCGAGACATTATGAATGAACTACATGAAATCTTTGTTAACACCCAATAATAGCGGATAAAAAACTGTGACAAACCATTTGAAAAGCAACTGAGTGTGTTTAGCAATTACATTTTCAGTTGTGAGAGTGGAAAATTGTTTGTTGCGCTATAATGTAGATTTAAGCATGTGAAACTGAGAATTTAACAAAAACCCAGGCAACTGAGATCTCTGGAGGGGGACATTCTTGGAGAAATGAGATGAGGTCAGTGAAGTGGGAAATGTAAAATTTCATTTATAAACTTAATGTAATCCTCTGGATGATACACAGAAAGATGTCACACACAAGGACATGACTTTCTATTACTAAAATAATATTTGAAATGCTACAATTTGTACATATCCTTTCTCAGTACATGTTTACACAGGAGGATGAAATCACTTTCAACTTCTATATCTTGTGTAAATAATCATCAACTTCTGTGTCATTAAGCACCCATTGTGACAATGGTTCAAAGGTTCATAAAATAAAATAAACTGTGATTTTTTAAAAATTATTTTTAGAAAAGGTACCATAGTTTTTTTAAAAGATTTTCTTGGCTCTAGAGGCCTTTATTTAACAGTGAATAGACAGAAAAGTGGGAAATGAGAGAGGGGGAAGATATGCGGCAAAGGCCACCAGGCCAGGAATCGAACCTGGGACGGCTGCGTCGAGGACTAAGGCCTCCGTATGTGGGTTGTGCTAAACCCCTGCACCACCACAGCACCCCAGGTACCATAGTTTTAAGATGTCAGCAGTCCAACATGTTTGCAGGCTTCCTCTGGGTCTTATTTTTGGACACTAACCTGAAATTATACTAAAGGAAAACATCACAAGGAGTTTTTTTTATCAAACAATAAGTTTGATTGTCCAATTATGTCAATGAGATCATTTTGGACTGAAACTGAAGGAGTTTTAAAAGGAGGACCAGCTACACACTTATGAATGATTGCCACAAATTGGCAGAAATGGGTTAAAAAGGTTAAGTATTTTCAGTAGGCAAAGATGGAAATATGATATTAATAAAACCTCTGTATTGCCTTCTGCATACAGACTGAATCAAAGTGAAAGTTTTTGGATTATTACGACTGTGAGCCAGGGGGATCTGTTCATCCTCTGGACCACAACTTGTCTGTCTTTTTCCCAGCTCCAACAAACTGAGTCAGTCTTGTGACATGGGCGCCCATTTATCTGCTTTGCGAACTCTGTCAGGTAATAAACCGTGTCTCCAGAGAGTATTTAGCCTGATAGGAAAAGCTGATTGGGACAAAAGGCCCCTGAATCTCATTTCTGCTCCCAGAGTGTCAGGTCACTTCTGAGGTAAACATACTCCAGCGACAAAGTTTGGATACTATCATGGCAACAGTTTCTAAATAAATGCTTGAGAAAGAAAATGAGGCACAGTGGAAGATATGATGATGAACAGCAGTAAGGGATTGTGATTGCAGGTAAATGCATGTGGGCAATTTTTGCTCAACATAAAAAGTGATAAACTTACAGCCAAACATTTAAGATTATGTAGATTATGACACAAACCTGATGAAAGCTCATGAAGACGCTGTCTTGTTTGACTTTGTTTGCTTGAGCCTGAGAGAAACAGAGAGGGGAAAGCAGCATGGTCAGAGCAGGCGGCAGCTGTATCCACAGATGCTCATGTAAAAACATCCGTATTCACATGTTCCCCTCCACTTGTTTGTTTTCTGGTAATTTAGCCCTTCAGCACAAGAAAAAAAAAGAAAAAGGAAAATGCCGCTTTGTTTTCATACTAACAAGGCAATTAGCAATCATTACAAATTTACACACTGGGCTGGCTTACAGGCAGATAACGGCAATGATTAACCAATGTATTTCATATTCTATTTATGCATGTGCCTTTTAAACACAAACATTATTTAGACACCAATGAGATGCAGGAAAGATAAAAATCTTTAGCTGTAACTAAATACATAGACACTTTGCTATGACAGGTTCTTACATTACTGTTTCTAAACTCATTAGTTCAAGTGACCAGAGATGCAACAGCTGCGTAAAACCCATCATATAACTGTACAGTTCCAGTAAACATTTCCTTTCTTTGCAGACACACAACAGATGAGGGATCTTCTACATTTTTGTCACCATGTTCATGGTAGCCAGCTCCATGTGGCCTCATTTCATATGCAGATTCATCTGGCTCGGAGCAGCAGTGGCCCTTGCTGCAGAGTGCCCCTGATCGTCCCCAGGGTCAGGCCCTCTGTTTAATGTCCCCATGGGCCAACCTCCCTCTTTGCAACCGTTTTACCTGCTTCAGCTCATATGAGCAACTATGGTTGCCATATGTGAGGCCACAGGAAAGCAGATGCTGTTTCTCCATTTGTGAAATCAAGATTTTGGAAAGCACACAGCATTTTGATGGTCCAAGTGAAATGACTAAGAGAGTGCAAAGGGGAGAGTCACATCCATTTGGTGCTAACACTGCAAGTTCTGATCAAAACTGTGAGGATGTTGTTCTGACTAATCTGGAGCAAGGATGTAGTTTTGTACATGTGCGAACATAGTTACTTATCCATGTAAGACTTCCAAGACAGTCGGTGCACTCATGTCTGAGTGTGAGCAGTTCCTGCTGATACTTACAGACAATACGGGGTGAGTGTGTGTCATGAAAGGAAAAGCCTGAATGAAATGACAGACTCTCTTGCCATTCCTCGCAGTCGTCCATCTCTCACTGTCCTCAAACGTCCACCATCACCCAGAGCAGCCGGAGAAGCTATGACAAGCCTGACACCCATCAGTCATGCACTCAGAGACAGGATGGGGAGGACCGCAGCAGTCACTTTTCCACATGTTACAGCAGAGTTCCTCTGCATAAATCCAAAGTCACAGCGCCCTGCAGAAGTATTCACACCCATTTTGTCAAGTTTCAACATCAGACTTAAAGGTCATACTATCATTTCCTCTGCTCTGTGAAGGCCTCCGAAGCTAAAGACCATGAACAAACAGGATCATGAACATGAAGGCGAGTTAAAGATTAGAAATTTAAACCAAGTTTAGGTTATAAAACAATATCCCCTTTTAGAGCACTGTTCAATCAATAATCTGAAAATGGAAAGAGTGTTGGACAGCTGTAACTTACTAAAATCACTTAAATCTACAGGCCAAGCCAGCAAGTTTTGGAGCGATCCTGGAATAACACCTACTAGATGAAGTTTGACGCATTTTGAAAAATAAAATGGCTGATTGCAGAGAAAGTTGGTCCACCAAAGTAGTGGCTCAGGGTGGTTACACACTTTTCTGTTTTTTGTTCTTCTGAGAATTTTGAGAAGTTTTTTAATTGTCTTTTTGCTTTATAATTGGACTCTTGTTTGCGACATATGTAAGGCTTCAGTTAGCTTACCGGAAATGACCTGCATTGTAAACAACCATCCCGCACTCCGAAGAGAGACGAACCAACCAAGCTGAACAAGTTAAAAGTTAATTTAATATTTGAAAAAATGGTCAACACTTGTGATGTTTTCATTTCCTTCACTTCCTCCGCTACCATTGCTAAAACTACTACAATCCTAAAACAGAAAAGAAAATCATGGTCGTTTACAACTTTTCCTTCTGTTTGCTGATTGGCTCAGTAAAACATTCTACTGGAGATATCCCCTTCAATGGGAGAAAACGCAGACGGAGCAGTGAAACGAGATTTGAATCAAGAGGAATGCATAGGAAGGCAATGGCCATGCTACTCCATGATGGTTAACTACCCAGCATCTAAATATATTGAAGTTTGTGGCTGCAAAGTGACAAAATGTGAAATATTTTGCAAAGCACAGTGAACCACTGTTTTCCACTCAGATCTTATTTTTAAGGAACTTCAATATAACATTAGCTGTTTTATTTTACATATTTTTCAACAGTCAAAAAACAATAGGCCATCAAGTTTTACGTCGCTGAATGTTTTGATGTGGATGACATTAACACCACAATTAAAGTTGTGCTGACTTGAAGTTTGAAAGGTTAGATTTCCCACAATTATGTGTCAAAGCATTGAACGACTTGCAGCCGCCCACTCCCTCCTGGCGACAAATTTCATTACCAAACCTGATGTATACAGCAAACGCAGCCACAGTTCAAATGGAGGACATAAATTTCAGCCTGTGGGGTACAGCAGTCACATTACAACCAATCAACTTTGCTCTCCCTGTACCCGTCATCCATTCACATGAGTGAGGGGAGATGAAAGGAATATACAGTGTGATGTGTTATTTCTAATCAGCATAAATTACCAGCATACATCAGGTGAGGCTCAAATTAAAATCCTCATCTGACAAAGCAAGGGGAAATGTGCAACTTCAATCATGGCTCTGTTGATTTAATGCAGTCACAGGAGCCCCCAAAGAAAAAGAGTCCACCCAGTGGCCCTGATGCAGATTTTTCCATTAAAAAGGGAGGGTCACATGATGAGGGTCAGCCGAGAAGATACACGGTCCTTGGATTGAAAAGAAAAGTCTTTGCATAGATTGGTAAATGCAGACATTATGGATTCTGTGAGGGACATTGTGTCAGTATAAAACCTTTATCATGATTCACAATGATAAAGGTTTTATCATTTTTAAAAGAATTTTATAAAAGAAAATTAGTATTTTTCTGAAAAGTAGAGTGCTTGGATTTTATTTATTTTATATAAAGGATGTTATTTTAAAACATCAGGAAGTGTGCTTTAGAGAATCATGATATTAACATGTTTTTCTGTGTATCACCATAAAAAAAAAAACCCCACTGTTTAGGGTAAATTGACTGAATTTATATCTCTGTTTTTCAGTCATACTGATCACTCAAAGGGCTTTATTCTCCCAATCACACTCATAAATTGAGCATTTATTCACTGATACACAGATTGGTAGGTAACTTGGGATAAAGGGCACATTGGTATGTGACAGGAGGAAGCTAGAATTGAACCTACAACCTTCTTATTGCAAAAACCCACTGAGTTTTGGTTTTCAATCATTTCCTTGTACTTTTGGTCTTGCCATATCGTGCTCATGTCTCTGTGACCATTTTATTTTCTAGTTAGACTTTCCCATATACGTTCATTCCACTGTACTTTGTTTTTTACTTTACTCTTTTGTTCTTTGTGAATTCGGACTTAGTTTCTTTCACTAAATGTTGTTCCTTTCCCTTTGATTTGTGTTTATTCACCTTCCTCCAACCCGCCCTTTTGCTAACTTTCTAATCAGCGGCTCCCAGTCACCAGATTTCCTCACCTGCATCTATTATTGTTTGGAAAAGATTAATCAACATCATTTAAGGAAGGTGTATACTATCTGTAGTGTATACACTAGACAAGTCGTATTTGTGCTTTGTATGGCATGATTGATTAATTGCCACTTGGCAATTTGGAAGTGGTTATTCTTCCTTTGTATAAAACACCAGTGATACAAGCAGTAAAACAGAATATGTGTTGATTTTGGTCACACTGGACTTGTATTCTGAGTTAAATCAAATTTGCATGTAAAAATCAATGGATGACATCGCTTTCCACACTTTTCTTGAAAAAGAGGCCCATCTTATCTTCTTCCCCCCAAATTTAGTGCCTGATCCGCTGCCAGCAAGAACTCAGTCACAACTTCCTAATCATCTGATTATCCGATCAGCTGTCCATCTGCTCAATCTGCTGCCAAAAGAAGGACAAATGTCCAGCCTTGATAGTTACTAGATAGAATGATATTGCTTCTTCTTCCCCTCAATCTGGCTATTACAGATCCTGTCCTAACTGGTTTTAATTTGTAATGACATCATATCCTGTTAGTCTTTCACTATAGATACATTGACACACAGCAGCCTTTTTTCCACCAAATTAGCAGCCCTTTTTTGTTGCAGCATCATGATCTCACACTGGCTTATTTTTTAAATCCAAAATGAGGTCAAAAACAGACACCTTTAATAAACTGGAACATGCTGAAAAACCAGTGCTGCGGACCGCAGTAAAGTCAGTTTTACATGACCTTGAACTGAGAGGAAGCTGTCCAAGAAACAAACACCATCTAGCATGAATAAGGTTTATGGCTTCCTACATTAATTAATCAATTGTCCTCTAAAGAAAAATATCATGGCTGGAGGAGACAAAGATCGAGCTGTTTGGCCATTATATAAGAAGCGTGTTTGAATGGGACACAATGATGTTTTTAAACCTCAGATCACTGAAGGGCATAGTAGAGGTACCATTATACTGAGGTTGTTTAGGTGCTAATGGAAGTGTTGCATTGCAAAAGTGGGATCACTTTAAATCAACGACCGGTTCAAACATGAACATAATTAGGTGTTTTATAATGGTATTATAAAAATGCTGAAAGCCACCAGATCTTTTTTTGACAGCTGAACTCATGAAACTGATTGATATAATCAATCTAATTATTAATAAAAGTGCACATATTTAACATTTGTATAATGTTGAAAAGTGGATGACCGAGAGTTCTTGGAAACGTCCAATTAAAACATGCAGGTAAAGGAAGACAAGGGGACATCAAATTATTCAAATAAGTGCAGCAATTACCTAAGTGAGAGCTAAAGGGCTGCAATGAATGAGAGGACAGCGATTTTTTTCCTGAAAGTACTTGTGATCACTTATTTTGAAGACGGTCAAGAGGCTGAATTCAGATGTTGAGTGTGAAATAAAAGAGCTTGCAGCCAAATTTACAATGTCAAGGATGTTTACTGTAGGAAGAATGTAAAGAGACACATTGTGGCATTTGTGTTTGGCATGTTCCTTGGACTTATGTTTGAGTTTCATACACATGAATTCTACTTAGGGAACCTCAGAACATCATTAGCTACTCTAGATTTATGAGTATCGGAGTAAATGGGGGTACAAATGCAAGGCGCTTTGGAAAGCAGACAACCTTTTTATGGCATTTTACAATCACACACTACCCCATCTTAATCTATTCCATAAAGAAAATACACTACAACTGGGCATGTAATTCAGCAAAATGTGTAAAATGTTCAAGCATTTGAAAACTTCTGCATGATCAGATCAGGAAATCCACTTCCTATCTTTTGCAAATAAAAAATAATACTATTTATGAACCTTGCAATATCGAGTTTAGAGACGAGAAACAAATGCAATGAGGACAATCTTGGAACTGGCTCTCGGTGCCTAGATTAGTTTTATTGAACAGATGGCATTTCAATTTTGAACTTTTGCACTGGTGCAAAAAAAAGCTTGGAGAGTCAGGCTGTTTTTCTCACATCACTGACAGAAGCTGCGCATCAGATGAAGGGGATGTGTGAAATAGCGTTCCCAAGCATTTGTGTCTCCATGCTCAGGACACAAACACTCAGACAGAGACGGTGCGGAGGCTGGACCATGCTGCTCTATCAGATGTTAAATGAAAAAATCCGTCAAAGGCAGGGAAATCAAGACAAACTTTCCTCGAATGCTGCTGCCGTTTCATTGTCATACATTGTACTATTGAAGGGATATGCTGTTGTATGCAGAATGTGCTGTGGTTTGTGAGGTTGTATGTAATTATGTAAATGTGTAATGAAATAAACAAAGAGAGCCAAATCATTGGGGTTCCTGTCACATCAAAAACTGATAACCAGTCGCTGATTTAATGTCTTTCCTCCACCATCCGCTGATATTGCCCCACATTAGCAGCATCATGTTCTCAATTTTCCCCCAGCAGCATTGCCCGTCCTGGCAGCCAGCTTGCCCACGCAGGCACGAGTCGAGAGGACAACTGGAGAAAGATCACAGTTCAGGCGCAGTCAGATGGAAAATATGGAAATCAGGCGGCGGATGGACGGGCCGCTGTGTGTTCCCCCTGTTTCAGCAAGCTGCCACAGTTTGACTGACAAACTGACTTTTTGAGGGTCCTGTGCCCATTCCAGTCAGAGTTTATTGAAGGTGATTTTGATCTCCTCCATGAGGCCACAGCAGTGGTGCCGCCATCTGTCACCTTGATTGCATGGCGGCCTCTCTGGGGGGAGCGCCATGGCTCCTGATCGTTTACAGATTGTGCTGCTTTCGCCTCCATAAGGGCCACATGCACAGGGCCAGATGGTGAGCATACACGCTTATTATGAGTCTTTATCTCTGTGCAGGAAGGAGTGGAACCATTAGGCCTCCCTCAGGATCTCCGCTCCTCTCTACAGCCATGCTGTTCTTCCACAAATACAGTCCTCTTCCTCAGCTGTCACTGGCCCGCGACAATACGCGCACACGCGCAAGCAAATGCATAACACACAGGACCACTTGTCAAAGAAAGCAAACATAGATCTACTCAGGACACGTGAGAGCCGTGTTAATCCGACAGCACACACAAAAACAGACACCTGTTTAAAATGCTAAATAAAGGGAGTACATGACATGTAGTGCGGCGGTGGAAGGGTGAGCGTTGGCCTCATGACACATGTGACATGTAGGACTCTTGACATATGCTGGGAATGTCACACCTCTACGTGTAACATTATGGCATCCTGCTGGATCATCGGACACTGAAGCTGGGGTCAGGTGTGACTAAAGACACATCAGTGTATGTCAGGAAACCAGGAAGTATGGGTGTCGCGTGATGGCCGAGATCTTACGTCAGTGTCACTGACATGTTGACAATTTCATTTAGACACATGCAAAAGGCTGTGCAAGCCAGTTCTGTTCCAAGAGTTTCAAGTCAAGCTGTGTGACCTCATGGTTAGCTGTGATATTAATGCATGATACAATACAAAATAAAAAAGAGGGTGTCTTGAAACTTTCCTCAATTTCAGAAACCTACATACATTTGCTTAGTATTTAGTGGAATTACTTTTTGACTTGTGTTCATTGTCAGTCCACCGGCTTCTGGCCATAGTTTGCTACAATTTGAGCCCATCACCTGTGGCAAAACTGGTGTTACTGGGTCACTTTTGTAGGTGAATTAGTAATACAAATCTAAGCTTTGGTCACAAATTTTAAATAGGATTGAGATGATAGCTTTGTGATGTGCCTTCCAAGCTTTATTACTTCAGAGCAATGTTTTAGAGTTGAGCTACTTTAGAGTCATTGTTCATTTAAAATATCCATTTGTGTCCTAGCTTTACCTTCCTGTCTGATGTCTTCAGCTGCCTTTTCAATTTTCCACACACTGTTTCCAGCTCATATTTTAAGAAGTGCACCAGTTCCTCTTGCAGCAAATAGCTACAACATGATGCTGCCACCACTATATTTCACTATTGGAACTGTGTTTCCAGGCTTATAAGCATTCTAATTTTTCCTTCAACTGCAATAATGGTCATTAGGCCAAACAATTGCCCTTAGTTTCATCAGACCACAGGATATGTCTCCAAATTTGAAGGTATTTATCCCTGTGAGTATTTGGAAACTGCAATACTCCAAAAGAAACACTACTTTTTTGGAGCAGTGGCTTCTTCTTCACTGCGTGGCCTTTTGGTCTGTGTTATTGCAGAATGTAAAGGTTCTTCTGTTGATTTGCACACTTCCAACCAAAACTCGTTCATCTCTGGTATACAGAATTCGTCTCCTTCCTGAGCGGTAGGATGATTGAACATGTCTATACTTGCATATAATTGTTTCAACAGATGAATGCCACACCTTCAAGCATCTGAAAATTATTCCCAAGAATGAACCAGACTCCAGAATTCTCTTTCTTTCTTTTCACATTCCAGTCATGTCAAACAAGACGTGACAGGAAGCTGGAAATGAACCAACAACCTATAGAAATCCATCTGTGTGTAAACTTCTGCTATTCAAGACATCAATAAATAAATCTATGGTGTATTCTGTACCATGTCTTTCCATTCTTTATGGAAGGCTACCTGATGTATTATTTCTGTTGGGCAATGAAGCAAATCCATAATCTTCCACTCTTCCATGTCTATATCTCTAAATTGTCATCAGACACTGAGCGCACTTTGCTGTGCAACAGTGTTAGAGTGCACAAATGTCCATTCATGTGTGACTGTGATTCACAAAGATCAGGCCTGGTATGAGACTCTGGCAGGAGGCTGCTGTCCGAATCCCTGACATATGTACAGCATGACCAGGAGGGTAAGAAGTATGTTCAGGATTTAAAAGTGACATGTGTGACGTCAACATGCATTTGTTATGCTCCTGTGGAGGCCCAAAGTTCATATACTTTAACGGCATCCACTGTTTAGTAAACTAGGGGAGTTTACTGTTACATGATTTAATCAATGTCTTAATGGGCATTACTAACATCTTCTAATTTCAATTGCTCCAAGATAACAAAAAGCATTTTAGTGCACAATGTGGCATTAAAGGCTTAACTGCTCACAGATTAGTTTCATTTCTCTCACTTACATCTAATCCAGTGTTTGAAATGCCTCAGCAAAGATCCACCATCCAAGCGAAAACATGATCCAATGTGAACTCTGCTCCATGAAAAGCTTCCAAAGTCTTCACAGATGCAAACTAAAATAAATATTATTCCTTTGTGCGAGAACTAACATTTTGTTAACTAGTTGTTTGTTTATTAAACAGGGACAGACATTAACCGCACGCTCCATTGTCCTTTGCTGTCCCTGATTTTCTTCCCTCAGGCGATACGGCAGCGTGTTGCACTTTTAGGACAACAGCCGGCTTTCTGTGAGGGTAAGCCCCCTCGTCAGTCTCCGACACGCTGCACAAACTGACATACTGTTTGCCAGCCTATGGTCATATTTTTGCTCCGAGCGAAGCCGAAACGCTCTGCGTCCGCAGACTGCACCATGACTTTGGCCAGGCACAGGAACAGAAACCTTAAGAGATGTTATAAGTACAATCCCTGATTCATCATCTGGTTTATTTGATAGTGCAATCCAAAATTTAACGGTTGGTTTAATGACACCTGGACAATATTTAAACACGCTCCATCAATATTCAGTAACGTTGAGATCAGGCTCTTTCCAGAAGCTTGATGCTAGCCTGCTTTATTCTTTTCAAAACCAGTTTTGCTAAGTTTTACACCATTATCTTGTTTGTGTTTAAGTTCCAATCATTTCACCCAAGCCGTGATGCTCAGATGAAAGTAAATTTGTCAGCTTATCCAAAGTCATGTTCCAAACCACCAAGGCTCAATCCAATCCTAAACCAGACGACACTGAGACACCAAAGTGACTTTCACATCAACATGAACTGAGAGGTTAGCAACAAGGAATAAGTGTCTCCTTTAAGATCAACACTCATTTTAAATTCATACCTATGTGGACAATGTTTTTCTAGAAAAACATTTATCGTCTGAGGTAACCAAGCCTGAGCTCTTTGGCTCTAAAGAGAAGAAATATGTTGGGAATGGTTGAGATAAAGCCTTAAACTTAGTAACATTCTAAAAACTATCAAACATAGTGGGGAATTTGAAGGACAAGCTCCAAATTCTTCAATGTAACCTCATATATTGCCTTGCATGAAATTAAGTCATTAACCAGGATATGATGCACAAAAATAAATATGCCTGAACAGGGTCTGTATACTTTGTATATCTACATTGCATTCTGAAAAGCTTCCATTTAATGACAGGTGGTGATGATGGGTATATGCAAAATGTTTGACCACAGCTGTAACACATTGGTTTATCTTATTGCATTTATTACAAAATATGGCAAAACATAAGCTGCATAGTTGCAAAAAGCTTATAAGAGAAATGTGTATCTGATCATCAAAGAAGGTCAACTGAGCCTTTTAGGGTTGCTGGGCTGTTCTAAGCAGCACCTGAACAGGACCCAAGTGCAGACCAGTCGGGTATAGTTGTGAAATGCCACAAGCAGTTAACCCTTGCCGTCCTATCACCCGCTGATGGTTTTAACCCAGGAAACAGGAGTTAAATTAACCTCTGCGAGCTGCGACTCAACACAGCCTGCAGCATGCCAGCAAAGTCCAACTGAGCTTTTTGTCAATGACCGCCTGGTCCCCCGAAGCAAGGGACACAGGGTGTCACTCCCAAAAGACAGAATTTTCTTTGAATTTTTCTGAATATAACGGTTCAGCAGAAGGTTTAGCACCCAGATTTTTAAAAAATGGTTTGATTTGGTAAAAGAACAGACCAGTGTTGTTGGACTAGTCCCAATGAACTGGAAAACCCCTGGAGTATATGAGGAGCAGGCTGCCAGCACATCCACGCCTGAGTGTTTTGCCAGTTTTGGTACTCCGAGTCCTCCTGAGCTAGACTCATTGTCTTTAACTTTCCAATCAAATGTGAGCCTGACTTGAAAACTATACTTTTCACATTTAGTCAGGTTGTCTGTTTCTAATGCTAACTTTTGTTTGACAATCAGTTTGGTTTGAAAGAGTAATATTGTTAGTAAGAGTACTACTTTGAGGGGTGAACATGCACTTGGATTCAGTGGAAACAAACTTCCTCAGTATTGAAATAAGTTGGTAAATGAAGGTTCTCATTCAAGATCCAATCATTCTGTCCATAGCAATTGCTATTTGGACATATTAATTGGACTCTTCAGTATGCTTTGATGATTAACATCATAAAACTTGTAAAGAAGCAGCAGCAGTCACCCAGGTAAAGGTAACTGCAGCAGCATTTGGTTGAAGAGCTTTTAGACACAAACGTCAATTTCAGATAGCGAAAGATCCAGTCATTTTTTAAAAATGATGCTACTCAAATTTACTGCCTGTGCTTTGTAGAGGATTTGGCGGCAAAACGACTATGTAACTGAAGAATCTTTTTTAGACTCCAGTGAAGACATACCATTGGAGAACAGCAGATATGAGTTGCTTAGAGAAAGCTTCCTCTTGTTTGCGTTGGCATTGGCTCAGGGAGCAAATCCACACATACACACAAATTCAGTACGCACACTTGCTCTCAGCCTTTTTCACCCCTCTGCATCAATCTGTTCCCAAGCTGTTCCCACATTTTGGTGAAATTCCCAGGCTTATTCCTTGGCAGACAGGGACACTGGGGCTGATTACTTTAGCATGAACCCACCAAGACTGCCCAGTCTGCCTGCTCAAAAATAAAAATGCAGCAACCTTGAGCTTTTTAAAGCAATCTAAATGTTATGAATGCAAAATCAGAAAGTACAACCTCGTTTAATTTTAGCATTAACACTTAAACACTATCGTTTTCATGCTTTACTTTGATGCAGAAAGGCAAATTCAGACCTCACTGAGCAACAGAAATTCAAAATCTGATCTGGCACCAAATCAAATGCATATTTTCCCCCCATCTTTATGTCTCATAAATTACAGTTCTGGTGTGCTGCGCAAATATTACCAAGCTGTAAGACAGCTGTGCCCCATTAAAATGTGTTATGGTTGCTGATTTCCTACAGCACATGGTCATCCCGCCAAATCTACGGCTAGTAATTAGAGGAGATGAAATGTTTAATTGTGCCTTAATTTTGATAAAATTTGACTGTCATCCATCCTATAATCAGGCATTATGCTTGCAAATCAACTTGAGCAGATGTAGGCAGGGAGACATGTGCTGACCTGACAGACATGTCTAGATGTCACAGCCACACTCAGACTGCCTAGACCCCTGGAAACAGGTTGGTGCATTAATACTGATTAGCAAACTGAGAGGTTCTAATGATTTACAATCACAGATAAAAAGACTGTTTGCTAGTCAACAGTCCTAGTTAACACTCTGTGCAAACTAATGTTGAAAAATGTCTTGCAAGACATTTTGTAACAATTTTATTAGATTTTATGACAAACGAATGTATGATTTTGAAATACAAGGAAAAAAAATATTTCTTATAAAAAGTAATCTGAAAAGTGTGGGGTACATTTCTAGTCAACCCCACTATTCAGGATATTTCTATAGTTAGTGGCACCTTTTCATCAACTTTAACGAGCTGACCCTTTCCTGCTGAAGAAAAGACTCCCCACAGCATGATGCTGCCACCACCATGCCACATTTAATCTTTTTTTTTTAATAAAAGAAATTGTGCCTCATTTGTCTACTTCACAATTCTGCATCATCTTATGTTGGTTTGTCCCATAAAATTCCATATTCAGAAAATCGGTTTGTAAATGAAAATGAAAGTGGTTTGAATAATTTTCCAAGGCGCAGATATGGGGAGTGCTAATAATCTGATTACTTCGCAGCTTTGCGAACAGCCGCTGTCCAACAAGAGTGGCGCATGCGGGTGATCTTGTCAGGACAACAGGAAGGAAGTATTCTCTGACAGATGGATGACAGGAGTACAGGAGTGGGAGAAGGTCAAGATGGGAAAGACACACAAAGCCTTCCTCGCTGACGGCCAGAGAGCGTGTGATTTCTCAGGGTGCTAAAACGCGCAGCTCTGCCAAAGCACGACACAGGCAAACTGACAAGGGCCGCTTGTGGGGATGAAAGGACTCAAGATGACGCGGAGGAGAGGAGCCATGATAATGACATAATGAAACAAAAGGCTGGAGAGTTGGGTCAATATCCGACTGCTCTCAAAAACACTAAGAAAGAGCGTGTTTTTTTTATGAAAGAGTCAACCTGTGAAGGAAATTTGCATATTTATGATCAACCAGAGAGTCCGCCCCCTCCCCTCGAGACATTAGGGGTGATTATTGTCATCTCAGAGCAAGTCAGTTTCCCCCAACATCACAGCATAAAACATATCATTACAAAGGGCCACGACAAGAAATGAGACGCAGGGCAGGGCTCCTGGAGCAGCCCATCCTAATCACAGCGGCCAACTGTCACCCCCGTCCATATCGGCTCGTCTGCCACAGCTTTAAGCGGCAAGAGTGGAAGGATTTCACTGCAAACGTCTGAGTGGATCTGCAGTGGTAGGACATCCTGCCTAACATGTGGCACCCACGATAATTACGGCAGAATTAACACAGGCGGGTTTATAGCCCTTCTGCCGCCGGGAGACGGTTGCCAGATAGACACAGGCCTCATGTTTGAGCAGCCGTACTCGGGTCCAGACGCCCACCCGTCTCCAACACTTCTCACAGCAACAACTGTTCTGCAGGAGAGGACCACTTTCAGCAGAGCTGCCTGTCACAAGCCCTCTCATCCTCGCTGCAAAGGCTGCATAAATCGAGGAAAATGGCAGACTACGCAGTGAGAGGAGCCAAATGATTATTGTTAGTGGTAGACTTATTCTCTAAATCTCAACCACCTGCTTCATAGAGGTCAATCCCTGACACCACTGCCATCTCAATAGTGGCCATTTTGCTTTTACATATGGAATAAGTTAGGAGTTATTAACTACATTAACAGAACATGTTGCTTTAAACCAGTGATGTCCAAACTTTTACCATGTTGACTAAAAACATTGTGTTATTATTTTATCTTGGGATGGAAAAATTGTTTACTTTATACTTTTCACAACAATAGGAATATTGTTTATTGTCCCACGGTGGTGACATTGAGGTGTCACAGCAGCAAAGTGACAGGGAATTGATGCATGTTGTTTCACACAAAGATACAAAAAGTATAAATAAACAAACAAACAAGAAGAGGATCTGAGTCATTTTTCTATAAAAGTGCTTCATTTTGTCAAATCTAATTAAAGGGTGCTTTGGGCGAAAGCTGCTCTGTTATGCTCACTTAAAGTGAGAGCAAAAAACATGGTTAATCACAGATAATGTGGTTGTCTTGTATGTATTTTTTACCTTTTAGGATAATTTCACTTTGTAAGTGAAAATATTAACATTAATTTAAAGCAGTCCATCACTGGTTTAAACTTACTAAAGAATTAACTCATGCAGTAACTTTAATGGAATCAGATCTTCTTGTCTACAAACAAAGGAGTTTGTTTTGTAGATTACAGAATAAACTCTTGTATACATGGTGAGTGAATCGGGTATCTAGACCCTCTAAAGGCTTTGAGTTCCCCGTCTATATCTATGAAGTGCCACAAGGGATGGGACATCAATAAAAAAGAGGCAGCCACCCTCTTGTCCTTGATTTCCTTTTTTTGTTGTTGTTCCAGGATTAAAGAAGAACATTTGCATTTTGAAATGCCATGATCAAAAACAATTACCCTCCTCCATCTGTATTTTTCTCATAGCAAATGAAGCGGATTACAAGCTTTGTGGAGCACTGGTTTCTTCCCTGCCTCTTCTCGCCGACAATATTTGAAGTTTCCTGCAGTAACTTCATTAGCTGTATTTTGTCCAGAATTAGTGGAGCGTGCTGAAAATTGCTAATGACAGATGTTTCTCCACACTGTCACACTCCTTGTATCATTTGATTTGGAAAGCAGCATACGGTGTTCTGCTCCATCAGTATGTCACAGACTGTCTGCAAACAGCTGGTCATAACTCAGTTCAGTGAAAACCATTACTTTCCAATGAGGAGCTGGACGGGTTCCAAATTGGGGTTCTGGCATGGCCTCGGCGGCACCCGTGACGCACTGCAGCCCTGCATATCGCAGGTATACATGAAGGAGTGGCAAAGAGGGTTTCTGTGAGCGCGCTGTCTGCTCTGAACATAACAGGGTCCCTTAGAGATGGGTAATATGAGAGCAGCCAAAGGGGATGAAACACAGATGAAATTTAAGATGCAGAGAGCCTTATATTTACACCTGTTACACATTTTGGTTTGCTATCACTACAAACTTCAGTGAATTTTACTTGGGCTGCATGTGAAAGACCAACACAAAGAAGCAGAGGATTGGCTGGGATTAGATTTTTGCAAAAACACAACATCTTGCCAAGTATTTTGCTCCAGTTTTTAGTGAACACGTCTTAGTACAATTGAAATAAGACAAAACTAACTCACAAGTAACTTATCAGCAAGAAAAACAAGCTTGTTTTGAGCAAATATTAATATTGATGAAACAATATTAGTTCCACTGGCACATTATTTCCCTTATAACATGGAAAAAATTTCTTGTTATGGGTGAAATAAGCCTGGACTTTAATTAGGCCATTCAACCACATTAGTATGTTTTGATCTTAACCATTCTGTTGTATTTTCGGCTTTATGTTTTAGGTTGTGTTGTTTCTCTCTCAACCAGTATCAACCTTCATCTTCCCATTAACCCTGACCAGCTTCCCAGTCCATTTAGCAAAAGAATCACCTCAGTCTGATGCTGCCATCACACTAAAAGTAATGTACAGTCTTCCTAAAATATCATCTTCTACATATGTCAAAACATTTGACTTGGTCTTATCTGACCAGAGCTCTGATAAGGTCAGAGTTTGCTGGAAAAGTCTTGAAACTTGTGGCTGAAGATGCATTAAATAATACAAATAATTAATTAATAAATGGATTTTGCTTTAAAGCCTGTTCCATATCATTGCTGTTGGGGAAATAGCTCCATATTGAATCATTCTTGACTCTTCATCCTGAGGCGTCAATGACACATTTGCAATGAAAGCATTCAAAAGAGCGTGCAACTTTTACCAAGCATCATTATATTACACTTCGTAGCAACATGAGGCTTTTTTTTACTTGCCAAAGGCAGCAATATATGTTGTTCTACAAGATTGAATGTTTCAGACTATTTTGAGTAAATATGCTGATGATTATTCATCATGGTGAAACAATTTTCCATCTTAAGGCTTAAAATGAAATTCTTTCTAAACCATATGGGACGTTTCCCTTTGCTTACTGTAAATCTCATTTCTTTCATCTTAAAGGTACAGCAGCCTTTAAATTTGGTACTTTTAGGGGTTTTTTTTACAGAAATCAAAAATGCAGAAATTGTAAAACATAAATTTTATGCAGTTAATGTAAAAACTAATGTAAAGTTGCAGTATAATTTTAATTTTTTATTGAGATTTTTTTTTTTTGTGAGGCTAAAATCTCTGGCCAGTAAGTGCAGACAGTGTGCCAGGACATCTCACAGCTCAGCTGCTGCCTGCATTCAGCAGAAGTGTCATTGACACCTCGCTCCATCTCTAAAGATAAGGCAGCTATGACGTTCAGTGTTCCCAGGCTCTGTGTGTGTTAGTCATTATTGGGTCCAAGTGGTAAAAAGCTCTGCAGCATATTAGCATGCTGACAGCATATGGCAAAATAATCAAAAATCATTCATATTAGATTCAACGTCCTCTTTTTCAAAAGATTGTATTGTTAAAAAATGTGTCTTAAATTGTTTCAAAAGGTCCATTAGTGATTCTCTCACTTTTTGCATTTAGTTATATTTCAGTCATAAAATTCAATTTTTCTATCTATTATTTTTATTGTCATTTGTTTCATAAAGCAATAGAGATCCAAAATGACAATAGCTTAGTATTATTTACTAATAAAAATCTGATGGGATGCAATTCCTTCCTCCTCAATACTTTATAGAAATGATCTTTCTTTTGCTGAAATTACTCCTCCAAACATTACAACTGAAAATTCAGCCAGTGCTTTGGTTCTATTTTTAGGATTGTTGCATGTAAATGTCTTCTGCAGCCTCAACCAGGTTTTCTTCCAAGATTGACCTGCTTCTTGGTCCCATTAAATCTTACAAGTGCCACAGTCTCTGCAAAAAAGAAGTATGCCCACAGCATGGTACTACAAACAGTTACCATGAGTCTAAATTATCTCACTGAAAATGCCGTCTTTGCCTTTTAGTTTACGTGGACCGTCATACGCTGGTGGATTTACAGTTGCCCCACAACTAACCAACAACACAGAGAAGACATATTTACAGTATCGGCCAACATCAGGTTGTTTTGTGTCTTCTGCTGATGAACAAACTGACCAGCAAGGAGAAGAATTGAAATAACAAAGACAAATGTGTTATGAATGCCGTCCTTCTCGGTCCCTGTGGGTTGAATGGGAAGCTTGTCCTCTCAATCACTTTAACAAGGCTGATCCCAGTCAGAGCCGAGATGGCTCAGGGATGAGGATGTCCTCGTTCCAGTTTGCACAAAGTGATTCTGCTTATACACTGGAGTCCTTCTATTCCTGCCTAATAAACTGCATACAGACCATTTAAGGAAACAATATCATGCCAATTTAAGGTCCAAGCTTTGAGGTATTGATGATTTATTTAAAAAGGCATTGCAGTTCTGAGTCAGAGAAACTGCCAAGAGGCTGATGGTAACTCTGGAGGAGCTGCAAAGATCCAGAGCTCAGGTCAAAAAGTCTGTTGATATGTCAATTTAACAACAATCCCAATAACTACTTTGTAATTCTTTGTATTGAATATATTCATGTATTTAATCTAAACCTAAACCTGAAATTTGGTGATTACGGATGCTCCTTTTGTATGTGAAGCTTAAATCTTTCTCCTATTAAAAGAGAAACATTATAAGTGGAAAAATCAAGACTCACTTTTAAGTAAGAAATAATTCACATTAAAGATCTGGGTAATGATTTATTTGAAGGGGTGTGCATAAGACTGACAAAACAGTGACATAAGCGTTGTATAACACCTGTCATGAAAACTTTACTCTTTTAATTTACTTTTTATGCACATTTTGATAGAACTGTGCATTAAAAGCATAATTATTGACCAAATAAAGCAAAGCTTACACTTCTAATGGAGTTTTATTGCAATTTTTAGTGCAACTTTGCATTAAAAGTTTCATTATTTACTGAATGACACTTCATAACAGTCCTAAACATTCATGAACACCCCTTCATTTGTCATGTTTATGACAGTGTCATGTCAGTCTTATGCACACCCCTTCAAATAAAGTGTGGCCAAGTTTTGTCGACTAAAATGTGAATTGGTTGTCAGCTAGATAAGCAATTTTCTAGTTGTTTCATGAGTTCTTCAAATTTTTAACCCACAAGAAACAAAAAGCTGCTGTGTTCCCTCTTTACCTGCAGTATGTTATCGGATTATCAGCAGCATCGAGAGGAATATTGTCCACGATGCTGCAAAGTTGTCTCTGCAAGGTTAGACTCGTTTATTTTTCACATCCATGTTGCTTTCTCTGCAGAACAGTGAAGCGGCGCTATTTAGTCATGACCATTATTTGTGCTTTCATGGTCACATAAGCAGTGAGTGCACTTCACAATGCTTGGGATGTCCCTGCTTTTAATGGGATGTTTTCTTTTTAAGTGAGCTGTAAAGAGGCATGTCTAATGGAGTCCTACCTCACATTCTTCTCATTGTGGTGCAACGATGCGGTCGGCCTCTCGTGCTTTATACAGTAGTTGTCAAATTAAGGCAAAAGTGACAGCATTAATACCTTTAACACAACTAATTGCTGTTAATAAATGAGATATCTTACCGTTTTTCTTCGCTGATCGTTGTCTTCCATCCCCTGACCCAAAACTGACAATTATGTTAATTACATCTGATGAGGTTAGGTGACACAAATTTACATTTAACTATTTTACAGTGAGAGGAAGAGGATGTCGCACCCTGTGAGTCATCAGCTCAGTCAGCACTAATGACTCTAATGCTTCCTTGATTTTAGTGTTTCACACAAATCCAAGAGAGGCTCAAGCCAAAAAATAAGACTGGAGAAAATTATGCAAAAAGGACAAGATGATGATGTTTTACCATATAATAAGTTTACAGAGCCTAAATAAAACAAGACTGTAATGTGTCATAACTCCTACAGGAGAAAATAAATAATGTATCCATAGGTATTTAAATGTGCCACTTTTGATTCTATTAATGCACAATTCATTATGAAATATAAGATCATTTTTGACATTTTGAATGTCAAAAAATGTCCTTTTGATTATTTTGTAGTTCCTTTCTCCCCACCCACTGACACTGATTGATAAAGCATAGAAATAAATTCATGATTTGCTTCACCAAATTACTACAACTGATTCAAAAGTTATTAAAATTTTTTTGGGGGATAAAAATAAACAAAGTAAATATTTTTTAAATGTATTTTAATATTTATTTTATTTTAATTATATATTTACCTATATTTCCACACACACTCACATTTAAGTGATTCTGTGAATAATTCAGATACTTTATCACATAATTACATTTATAATTGATATATATAAATACACTACTAAATCCCCATTTATTTACTGTGGATTTTCAAACTTTGATTGAACTATAAAAAACTTATTTATTGAATCGAAGCATCTTTGTTACTTGATACTATGATATCTCCTTAATATATTGTGTTTTTTTATATTGGAAAAATTTAATACGGTGAAAATTAAAACGAGTCTCATAGTTTTTATATAAATGGAGATTTTTCAAATAACATTTCCTGCTTTATTCTGCCCATCTTGACCTTTAATACGTGTCTGTTGAAGTCTGTTGAAGTGTTTCAATGAACAGCATCTCTCAGCTCAACCCAGCATGCACTGAAGCTCCACTTAGATTTCTTCTAGAATCCCCTTCCAAACAAAAACTCACATTTATCTCCATAATTGGTGGCAGCATTTAGGTGGATAAAGTGGTTATTACTGCATTCCTTCGTTCACTTCTTCCTCTCCACTGCTCATTTCATCCTCTCTCTATTTATTTTTTTATTTTTTTTATGAAACTGTTGAGCTGATAAGTTCAATGCAGAGGCACGTATGCACTCTGGAAAGGTAATCTAGCAGCCAGTTGAGCCATGACAAATAGGGACAGCTGGCCTAATTGAATCATTTGAGCTAAGACAGCTCAACTTGGTTATCCCCTCTGCAGCCCGCGCTGATATTAGTGCTGGAATCATTAGCCATGAAATCATGTCTGCTCTCTTCGACTGCATCTTTTATGACATGACAGCCAGCCCGGCTTGTCTCTTTCGCTCTTGCACCGAGAGGAGCCGTTCATCATAAACAGGCAGAGGAGAAGGCAACCAGGGCTGAGTAGGATGCCTTTTTGTCTATTTCTGGGTGCTTGTGCTTATTAGGCTGTTTCGCCAGATGACAAGAGCAGTGCATTGTAGTTAACAGCAGAGCCTGAGTGCAAGCAAATGATATTTTCCTCTCGGTCGGATTCAGAATATTGCTTTAACAGTGTTTCCCAACCCTGGTCTTACAGGTTTTAGAGGTTTCCCCGATTTAATGTGCCTGATTCAACTGATTGCAGTTCAGCAAACGCCTGTTAATAAGTCATTGATTGAAATCAGCTGGGCTGAAGCAAGGAAATATCTAAACCATGCAGGCCAGTGTGCCTTGAGGACCAGGGTTGGGAAACGCTGCTTTAGAAAATATTGTCTTTCTTTTTCAGTAAACCCTTTTTATTCCTTTTCTGTCAGCCTTTAATGAGGCACAGCTACATCGATTGAGGCCATTTAAGAATAATGCAATCAGGTGAGCATGATGAGTTCCGGTGGAGGAAAACAGGGGTGCCACATGTTCTGAGAGCCCTCTGGTGACACAGCCTGTTTTCTGTGCTTCTCGCTGCAGGTGCTCACAAAGCATTCTGGGCAACGTTAGAGATGAGTGGGAGAGAAAAACCACAACAAGGAGAACAAGGGAGCAAATATGTATGGAACAAATGGGAAATTATTCAGTTATTTGAATTTTATATGGATTTAATGTGATAGAGCAATGGCTTCTTATAGCATTTGTTGCAATGAGATCAAATGTGAAAAAAGTTCACTGGTACAGTGAGATTATCCCCTCAGTGGAAGGTCCTTGTGCTCCACCTAATAATGGACATCCATTCCAGAGAGATCATGCCTGGTTTAATGGAGCTCATACTGGGGATACTGTGCAATGTTCAGGCCCATTTCCTTTTGACTCGCATTGCAAAGGGGGTGGCATGACCCCAATGAGACGCCTGCTTTCCCCAGGTGGCAGTGAGCGATGCTCTTCTGCAGAGGAGGAGCAGGAGACCAAGGAGACCCCTCTTCACCGGGTTGGGTTGAGATGAAGAAATAGACATATGGGCTTACCAAATCTCAGCAGCACCCTTCTGCCCCCTCAGCATCTCCTGCCCACTTTCAAGAAAATTTTGACATAGGCAATTATTGAGCGTTAGGAAATGACAGGTCTATTCTAGGTTTCAAGCAGGCCTGCAGAGTGGAAGCGGACTGACGATTACCACTCCAGTCAAGCCAGTCCACCGAACTAACTGAGCTGTGTTTTCTTCCCCTCAGGGCTTTTCAGATGAGGTTCCTTCCCCTCCCTCTCTAGATGTTTACACATCATTAAGGTCTCTCTATCTCATCTCTACTCCATGTAGTCCATGGTGAAGCAAACAACAGAAAGAAAACGGTGCCACAGAGGAGACAGCAGGAATTGATAAAATACTTGTCTTTGTGTTGATCAGCTTGTATGCTGCTAAAATGTTCTTGAGATAAACTGTGATTGTTTATCTCTATAATTGTAATTTTAAATCATTTTATTTTGCAATTAGGAGCCATTGTGCCACATACCGCAAATATCTCTACCGAGAAATCTTTCACGAATGAAAGTCTGAAAAATGCGGCCTGTATTTGTATTTCGGTGAGGTCTATTACCCCTAAATGAAATCCAGCCCATCTAAATGCCTTCATAAGTCACATAATTAACAAATAGAGCCCATCTGTGGGCAATTTAATCTATGTATGAATCCAGCTGTTCTGTGAAGGCCACAGAGCTTTGTTAGAGCACATTAGCGGGCAAATAGTTTGAAGACCAGGCAGATGGGTCAGGGATAAACTGGTGGAAATGTTTAAAGCAGTGACAGGTTCTAAAAGAATATTTTAAGCTTTGAATGTATCACAGAGCAATGTTTAATATGCCAAAATGACAAGGGTATTACACAATGCAAGCTTCAAGACATGGCCGGCTGCAGACAGACCTTTCAGACCCATCGTAGCTCTGGAGATGGGAGAATCTGCCTAAAAGACAACCAGCAGTCATGTACTCCACAAATCTCTCTTTAATCAAACTCCTAAGTACAATGACCACACAATCCTCAAGTAGAGTGATGCAGTTTCTTCAACAGATACAGGACAAATTGTAAGAGTTCAAAACAGAAATAAAAACTGTTGGAGGCTACACAAGACTTGAGATTGGGGCAGAAGGTCATGGTCAAGCAAGACAACTACCCAAAACATGTGTTTAGTGTCACAATCCGATTGTTAAGAGCAAAACATTTCCATGTGTTTGAATTAACCTCCCCATCCAATCTGATTGACATGCAATTATTCAGCCAGTAAAATCTAAACATTTTACATCTCCAGAAATGTAAAACTGGATGAGACATTTTCCAGAAGAAGTGCTCCCCTGTATGCAATGAAAGCTGGCTCTAAAGTATCATCAACACTATTTATATTTTTATAGGTAAATGCATTTTGAAGGCATCTTCTTTTACTTCACTACTTTGTGTACGTCACAAAATTTCAAGAGTTATACATACTTTAGCAAGATATTGTATTTTGTGTGTACCTTTTTAGAAAATTATGAATTTTATGTTTTAATTCCAATAACCTGGACTTCACACTAAAGTACTCAGGCTTTCTGCGGGTTTTGCTGAGTTTTTCTTTAGACTTTGTCTATTTGAAATGAAAGTGTGTCTCCTTAAAAAGAAGCTGAAGCATTTTAAAAGAAATGTGAAAATCTGACTTCTGAAAGGAAAAAGTGGCAGCAGGAAACTGTGTTGTGTGTCAGACACGTTAGACAACACTGGTAATGAAGCATTGGCAGAAAGCGATAATTATTTTAATTAATGATAATGATTTTAATGATTCAACATTTTGGCTAATTGATTATGATTGATTGCACATTACCAAACAAGGAAAGTGAATCAGGGAGGTAATCAGGGAGATGACAGCACGGGTCAACACTACAGCGTGACGGAACATACACTAAACATGCTAATCAGACCCAGAGAGACGAAGAGAGGGAGCAGCAGAGACAGGCAGATGGAGGCAGGGTGGATGAGTGGAGCAGGAAAGTGGATTAAATGAACTTAAAGATAAAAATGCCAGACAACAGGAAACATTTGGAAAACTTTCTTTGTCGGTTATTTGCGTGTCTGTGCAGGATTTTAGGTGCTCTTCAAAAGTTGAAGTACCTCAATGTCGGGAAGGAGGTCCTCCATCTACTGCTTCCTCATCATATCATACAGGACTGACCTCTGACCCAGACAGTGATTAACATTGAGGCTGGAGTTCCTCTTCTCCATCTCCTCTTCCTGTACTTGTCACAAGGATTTTATCACTTCTCGGGCTCCCCACTCCACCTCCATCATCAGCTCCTATTGTCTAAACCTTTAAACCTCTCTTATAGCCAGTGGAGTCTGTAACATGCAAATTTCATGCAGAGGTGGTGCCTGGCATGGTGGAGTGTCCTGGCCTTTGAACTTATACCCCCACCCCCACACAGTTTTCTGTCCATGGGTGGACAGGGTTTGAGTTTAATTAATGAAATGTATGATAATGTGATTTCTTTAATAGAATGACAAAGTCTAATGGTGTTTTGTGATTATGATTAATATGGCTCTCTGGTGGGAGAGAACATCAGCCAGCCGCTAAATGAGGACCTCAGCTCCCTCAGTTCCAGTGCTGGACACATTTCAGCTTCGCCTTGCATCTCTTGGCTCAGACAGTGCAGAGCATCTTGCAGCTCAGTACTTTCTAAAGACAGTTTGTGATTTTGGACAGTACCTGTTCTGATAACTCACAATCATGGATCAGTGCAATGGTATTTTAAGAGAGAGATTCCTCCTATTGGATGTGTGAGACTGGTTCATTAAGTAGAGCAATGTGTCCTGTTGAGTTTTTATCCTGTTTTATCACCTTCACTTCTTGCTGTTTTTTCTTGGTTATATTAGCTTCCTGCAGGTGTTTTTTTTTCCTGCCTATTTGTCTCACCTGCACTGAATTGGCACTTGCATGTCACATTAATAATCCATCCATCCGTCGTCCTGCTTACCTACTATGAGGTCACTGAAGAAAACCAGGCCTCTTTTTCCACTGTCACTCTTTGCATCCCATTCTGGTTGACCCTTCGGCCCTGGAGATGTTTTTCAGTGAAACCCTAACATTTTTGTTATGTAAGCGATCAGATTGTCTTACACCAACACTTTTTAAACCAGATCTCAGAGTTAAGGTTTTCGGGAACAACCTCCGCGCACGTGTGAGGAACTTTTCAGGTATGAAAGCAGACATACACAGAACGCACAGCTACAGGATTTGCTCAACACATGCAGAAAGTAAAAAAAACATGGCTGGTAGCATGGTACTTAATCTTTTCAGTTTGTTATGTCAAACTTTGTTTTATTTCAGTCGATCAAGAAAGCAATCAATTTTAGCTTTAAAGCAAAATTATTTCAGAAAATAAAGGGTATTTCTGAACTGGGTTTGAACCATCAAGGTAGCCAGAGAGCCCTTGAAAAGTCTTTTGTATTCCTGTAGCCCCTGAATTCCTCTCATGGCCAAAGCTAGCCTTCTGTAGCCACAAAAGCTGCTGTCTTTCTGTGATACCTGTGAGCAGGTAGGAGTCCCCTGCCCCAGTTACCTTCACCATTACAGCCAGTGTCTACTGTTAACTACATTTGTTTGATTTAAAATATAACAAAAGAGCAAAATCCAAACAAATCTGTCATTTTTTCCTGGCACAGTTTGTGTGTTCTCTGCTGAAAAACTTAAGCGCTAGCTTTACAACTAAGGAGTATCTTTACCAGGTAATTAGACGTTCTAGATCAAAACACTTGTCTCCTGACACTTTAAATCATCACCTGCCTGAAGGTTCCTTGAAGGACTCATGTGCAGCGATTGTCTGGAGAAACAGTAGGCCTAAAGGAAGCGATTCACCACAATCGTTTGTCACACTGATATTTGGTAAATGTGATAATTAATACTGTAATTTCGCTAAACCCACTCGGTGAGGTCCGTAATTAAAACTGATGTACCTACTTAGCGCACCAAGCATCACAGGTGGGCCCAAATTAATCTGCAAATAGAGCTAAATTGCCTGTGCTTAGTGTTTTCGTCAACATCCCTCACTTTGGGGGGAAGAATCGGTAATTAATTCTGATATAACAAAGCCATAAATTTGAGGTTAAACGCAGCCTTGACAACAGACGCGATGACAGCAAGAGACCTCATCTAGATCCCAGATGGGATCCAAGAGTCCGCTTTCTCCCAAGAACTTGGCTGAGACTTCTTTTGACAACTGTTAGCTACAGTAAACACAAGAGCAGACATTCGGAGGCAGAATCTCTTCTACTTCCCTGTTCAAGTCTTTTGGGGGACATTTACATAAATTGAATTGAAAGCCACCTTTGGGGATGCAGGATAAAAACTGAAATGATTACATCCGGATGGAAGCCAAGTGAATGAGTCCGTTTTTAATTTCGGCATGCAGGAAGTAAAGTTGCATTCATACAGTGGTGCAGTTACAGGTTTTTCTGCACTACCTCAACAATAAGCCAAAGGTTCTTTTACTAAAACATCCTGTTGCTTCTTTACTGTTTTAGTAAAGAAGCAAATCACTCTTAAAGTTGTTTTTTTTTTTCAGATTTACTAAAAAAAGTTCCCTTTTTTATTCAAAAGTTTGTCCAGCTGAAACAAGATGATTGCAGTTCAAGTGGATCATTTGGATTTGATAGGAGAAAATGGAGAACAAAATGTATTTCAGATTAGTTTTATTTTGGGGAGGTAAATTACGGAGTAGTCATTGTTATGATCTGAAAAGGTATCAAATGATTAACAAAAGCATGTAACATGCATCAGAGTTAATTAGAAAATTTGGGCCTGATTTCTTTTCCTTTCGTCTATCAGTTTGCAAAAGGTTACAAAAATACTTCTTTTGCTTTGGGTCTCTGGTGCATCACAGTAGGGACTCTTATGCACAAATGGAGAGAGCAGAGATTTACAGAAGTTCCCGAAAAATTCCAGAGCAGCATCTGAAACACGACAGGCCTAATTTTTATCATTTAAAATAAGAGTTTATGATTTAGACATTAAAGAGGCTGGGGATAAACTGCTTCCATTGGCTGAGTCTCATGGACCATTAAGTTTGGATCCTTAGCAGACAATCCTGAAGGAGAATCAGTTTGTGACTTCAATCTTAACCACACGTGGACGATGTAAAAGGACAATAATCTGAAACACAACGGCAACTCTGCATGGATACAAAAATAAACAAAGGTTTTGGACTGGACTAGTCAAAGTCTGGACTTAAATTTAATCCAATCAGAGAATAATGTTAAACAAAACCTCCAGTGTGACTCTTATAGAATAACCCTGCAAAAGAAAAAACGGTAGAAATTTTCTTCACAATGAAATAAAAGTGCCAGTTTTGCAAATACTTGATGAATCTTGTTGCTATCCAAGATGGCAGAAGTTATTAGGTTTAGGAGGCAATTACTTTTCACATAATGCCAAGCAAGTGTAGATAGATTTTTCCTTCAATAAATACTTATCGGATATTCCGAAATATAATTTTCAAACATTAAAATGTTTCATGTTTGATTACATGAAACATTTTAATTTGGCAAAAAAAAAAAATACTGTATAACTGTTTTTAGTTTTGCAAATTACCCAAATAAAATACAAATAAAACTATAAGAGAACAGCAGAAAGACAATACAAAGTTAAACTAAACTGAAAAACTCTCACGATCAGAGATTTCCTCTGTTTGTTTTGGACAGAGCAAAAAGTGGCTCCTGGTGTATTGTTGAGGGAAAACGCTGGATTAAACTAAACGACAGTCAAATCAAAGAAATAATCACATATTTATGAATATTTAATGTAGTCATGGCAAATAAGGCGAGTAATTAGGACTTTGCATGATTTTGTAAATTGTTATTTCATGTTAATGAAGGATCTTCAGCTTTTTCCAAATGAATAATTCATAAAAGAAGTCCAGAAAGTTTTTTGTGTGTGTGTATGTGTGTGTGGAACGAATCAGGAAGTTTTTTGTTGATCAGACGTGCACACGTGTGCAGAGATGCACGACTGCACAGCTTTGTTTCACTTCTCATTGCTTTTGTTCAGCTTGATCCTCGACACTTCTGGAAATGGCAACATTTTTTATGTACAAGGCAGCCGGCTCTGAGTAGTTTTGGAAGAAGAGGTGATACTGGCATCACGCACGAGCGCCTGTTCATGGCCATTTTTGCTCAACAAGTATCCAAAGAGGAATAGTTTATAAATTCAAAAAAAGGGGACGATAAACTGGTGAGATGGAAGACAAATGTGCCACTGGCTGTCAAACGTTTCCGGAGCGCCAGGATTTTGTTAGTGATCAGTGGACAGAGGAGATCCTGGCTGACTCGAGGGGGGGATATAGGGGGATCTCCTTCTAAAGGGGTTAATGTGAAGGCGGGGGGAGAGGATGTGGGTGGGGCAGGAAGGGCAGCGAGTCAGAAAACAAGAGCAAAACAAATCTGTGATCTGGAACTCTGAGAGCAGCCACTCAGGAGGGATTAATGAGAAGTAGGAGGCTGTGAAATTATGTGGCCTTTGAGTGGGGAGAATGGCCCTACCGGAGCGTGGCCCTGAAATGAGGTGAGACAAACTTCACCTGATCCACAATTAATGGCATCATGCGGATGGGTGACACTGAGGAAGGAGGAGGGGGAAGAAACGCACAGTTCACTTTGTGAAAATTATTACCCCTCGAAAAGAAGCAGCCATTGGAAACCGGGGGTTTAGCAAGGAGGGGAAAGGATTTTACACATTTTTTTGTATTTTCCCCCCAAAAATGTACACAATGACGAAAGCGTGGAAAGATTTAGGCGAAACGAGGGCAGAAGATAGTTTTAAGACAAATAACAGAATGGAAAAATATAAATAAGGAGCAAAGGAGTGAGAGACAGAAGGGGGGGAAATGAGGTAGAGTTGATTGCACACAGGGTGAAGAGCAATAACAGGAGCCCGAATGATTAAGTGGTGTTAGGGACCAGGAACACTTGTTTGCAAGGACAATCTTTGTGTGCTTTTGTTGTCTGCCGGCCGCCTTTATCTTTGTGTAATTCTCCGTCTGATGAAATGTGTTTAAAGAGATGAATTGGGATCGGAGGAGCCGTCCTGACATGATTATGAGGGATTCATCTGCAGCCATCTGCCACCGTTATGAAGAGAGGGATGGGGGGGAGGCTTGTGGAGAGATAGAAAGGGAGGGAGGGAAGTGCAGACCTTCTGTTCGGGAGCCTTGCCACAGAACCACCATTACACAAGCCTCTGGCTTCCAGTTTATCATGGAGACTTCCTTTATCCTTGTATGTGAAGGTAAGCAAAAACAGGAAGTCCTCCATTTGTCAGTAGAGCACATTAAACCATAAGCTTTAATTTAGGGAGGCTTTGTAGGTCCTTATATGAAATGTTGCCTTTTTGTCATATTGAATATTATAGCTGGTACTCAGCCTGCAACATGGCAGTCAAAAGGGCCCTGCAGAGGACAGTGAGGGGAGCTGAGTTTAATAATATTGCCTTTATGATTGCTATTATCACTGTTTAATTATAAAATTAAATATCCTTCTATAATCATATTTAATATTGACTTGTTAGACAAAAAGATCCTTTTAGAGCTTGGATAATTAATGTTAACATGATTCATTGTAAAACCAAACATTGGTTCTCCCCAAAAAAACTTACAGAAAGACCAGGCCAAGAAAATGTTTTAAAAAATTACATCTATTTATTGGGTTTTACATTTTTGCCTTGGTTAAAGAAGATGATTCTGTTCATACAAAATGTCTTTGTATGAACTGAACATGATTTGCTGGGGGGTGGGGCAGTGGTTTGGCCAGCAGTTTTGCAGGAGGGGTCATGGCCATCCCTGACCTCCCCTTTGAGGCGCCATTGAAAATGAGTCTTGCTTCTTTATCTTGTCATATTGTGGCAGACCACGAGAGGGCTTGATTTAAAATATGTTTATTGCTCTTGCCATCTCCGTTGTTCTCAGCTGAATAACAGTGATGTTATTCTGTTATACTATTCCACAATTCTGCATATCACTAGATCGATAATGTAGCATAATAGCACATTGGGTCCAGTTGCTAAATGGCAGAGAAGAGAGCTTTGAAGGGAACTGTGATTATTAGCTTTATGGTTATAATTACCTCAGAAGAATCAAATAGTGTTTCTTTTTTCATATTGCATATCATCTTATAATGTTCTGCAGCTGGTATTCCAGCTGCAACACAGAAAACAAAAGGGCCCTGCAGAGGGCAGTGGGGGAGTAGATATTATTAGCATGATAATTAGCATTATGGTTGCTAACCCTTAAATCATATATTTTGCAGCTACTACACCAACTGCAACATGATTAGACAAAAGGCCAGTGCACTGCTAAAGCTATTTTATTTCTGTAAAATCAAATGTGTTTTATTCTCCACTGGTAAGGTGAGCTGAGAGGGAGCCGTCAATACGATGAACTGATGTATTCTACATCATCTATTTATCTAAAGGTTTCACTAATATGCTATCCATCCAAGAGAAGTGCTGCGTTGTTTGTTTTGCAGTATGTAATAAGCAGTGAAACATGAAATTGATTTGAGTCGATATTTTCCAGGTACTACTTGTATTAACTATGTTCCACTGTGATGAAAATAGCACCTTCAGACTCAGTCCTGTTCACACACCAGTTGGAGAAGAGGGCACAGCAGATGGGTCCGTTGCTCATCACAATGTCCACTTGTTCTAAAGGGGGAAGCGGGGGCCTCAGACAGCATGTCTTAAGTTGTGTAATCGGCTCCTAGTGTCACAAATAAAAATCACGCGCTTGCTTTTTTTTTCTCAGGTTGTTTTTTTTCCATCCTGTTTAAACTGAGACATTTTCTGGCACCACTGAATGTAAAAAAAAATTGCATTTCACAGACCAATGTGGTGTCAAGAGAAAATAAATCACTTTTTCTTACAAAGTGTTGCTGCTTTAACAGCATCTGGCTCCCAGTTTGTCAGAATTGTCTTTGTGAATTGACAGCTGTTCTGATTTTTTTTTTCCCTCTCCCAGAAAAATCAAGTAGTTCTCCTGTGTTTTAACAAAGCAGCCTCATTTCATTCTCTCCCACTTTACAACTCAACCATCTCTTCATATTACAGGTCAGCGCTGCGGTGCTTAATTATGTGCCGGCTGCTTGGGGGCCTCTAATAACCTGTCATTGAGGGGAATTTGAATGTCACACCATTTTGTTGGGCCCTAATGGCAGCAGGCAGATCCACTGATGAGCCGTTTTGGGACAATTACAGAGGATATTCAAATTACAGATCCTGGGTGTGTGGCGCAGCCTTGATAGAGGCTTGGTCCGAACCCAGTACATGCATTAACACATGCACGTCCACACTTGTTGTATCTTGACCCTCCAATCCGCTTCCTTTGACACACATAGATGCTGTCGCCCCCCACCCCCGTCCTCAATGCTGCAGCTCAAACTGTTTCACTGTAGCCTGAAAGCTTTTATTATCCATCTAATCCAGCGATGTCATCAAGCCGGGAAGATATGCATATCATGAATTATTTTGACACTGGGACCTTTTAATTTTCACCGGCAATATTTCATCCCACCAATCATCGCCTGGAGTGGTTGTCGCCAGGCGGACATAGTGGTGTCATAGGACGAGACCCCCCCTTCCTTCCATCACTGCCACAGAGAGGATCCAAATCATCCGGGGGACTGTAATGAGTTAGGGCCACAATTGTGTGAGTGTGTGTGCATCTCATCAAGGCCCCATGCAAACTGCAGGAGGCAATGCACAATACGAGGAATGACGTTATGATAAAGGCTCAAATACTTTGACATAATTTTAAAAAGGAAGACAGCCAAACTCATAAAAAAAATTTATCATAACCCACGAGTTCTTACATGATTTCAATAGCTTCATGTAAAAAGGATAAACTTTTAAATTCTGGTATAAGACCACCAAAGGTTTTTGTGGCCAAAATATGTTTAAATGAGTTTTAATTTAATTTACTGAAATGCTTGAATTGTTTGGCGATATTCTAACTTATTGCACTCCATTTGTACTTACTGCTAAGGTTAAGGCTGTCTACCTGTAAACGCAGAGGCCTGGCATTCCCTCACCGCTGCCTGCGGTGTGAATGTGCAGAGTGCTCTGTGTAACTCACCCAGCTCCCAGTAGAGCGGGTATTATGTGAGCAAATTGGATGCTCAAACAGTCAGTCCGTGACCTTCCCTCATCCTGGATGTTGACCCCCGTATAAAGAGAGACATTACATCTCGTTACACAACAACACGGCCCCGGCGCCTTGCCGCAGATAAAGAAAAATGTCTCAATTAAATCTTCACCGGGGCCCCTCCGTCGAAGAGTTATCACCGCTCCGGCAGGGCTGATCGCTTACACTCACACATCCTCAAAAGTTATTTGACATAAATTGCAGGAGTCACATCATTTCCTGCCACAGTCTGAGCGGGATTTACGGCTGATCCCATTGACTGGGAGCTGAACCTTCAATAAAACTCCTCAGGAGACTCACCTTATCTCCTCTGCATCGGGGCCCCATCTTCCCCGAGTGCAGATTAAACATGCAAATACACGCAGGTGGGAGGGTGATACTGAAAACACGTTCATGCACATGGAGCTTTCTGAATGCAAGTGGCCTGATATGGGGTGGAGGCATGAGGCTGATTGAGTTTTATCAGCAGGAGGAAGAGTGAAAAGGAGGCTCTGCATCGCTGCTTATCTGAGGCTCAGAGAGAAGGGAAATTATATGAAGCTTTTATTTGAAAATAAGAGGCAAGGGCTGCATGTGAACATCGCTAGAAATCTTTAAGAGAGCGTGAAGGACTGAAACAATCAAAATACTGAGAACATTAAGGACTGAAACATTGTGATTGCGAACAAAGTCAGAAAATGGCTACTAGTTAATGGAGTTTGAACCCAACATGTTAAAAACCTACAGCCAAGCATTGGCCGTCCAGCCACAAACGAGTTCTTCATTATGTGAGATAAGCTGCTGTCTTTCTGTCACTCTCTAGTGGTGGAGTGCAGAAAATAAATTTCAGAAAAGGGTTTACTGAGTACACTGGTTCATTTATGCTTCATGCTAATAAATACCTTCAGGATTCTGAAGGTATTATCACTGGCACTGCTATATGTAAAGTCTCCCAATACATTAACCTTTTATTGCATATACTGAACATTCACATTTATTTTGAATGTAAAAGGTGGCCAAGTTCTTAATTTTTGTTTGAACTTCCTAATAAAAAAAAAAAAACACCCTTCTGGAAGTCCAGAGAGGTCAGAACTGAAACTAAACAAACATCCAGATGATGCAGAAACTGAGTAAAGGCCTTCTCCACAGCTTGGCACAGGATTTCATTAGAGCCTCGGCATCAGCAGCATCAGGGGCTCCAGGGCTTCCAGCTGGACTTGGCGCCTACCTCTGCCTGCCTACCAGCACCTCGGCTGTGTGGTGTATGTGGTGTGTATGGTGTGTGCGTGTGAGGTGCAAGGGGAGTGGTAGGCAGGCCACAGGATTGCCCCGAGGCACCGCGATTATGCACCAGCAAACAAAACTGAATTTTCTCTCCTCTCTCTCTATGCATGGGGAACGCTCGCCACCCCCAGCAGTCTGATTTGAGACGAAGAGGAGGACTGGATGGCAGCGATGTGAGGTCAAAGTACGCCAAACAAACAAAAAAGATCAACAGCGACAACAGAAATTAAAAGCCGGCACCATTTCTCTTATTTCAATGTTAATCGTTGTTCGCATTAACAGTGTACAGGAATCTACAGCTTTTAAAATCTGCACAGGTTATATTACATCTGCCAAGTTTGTACACAAGAGGTTACATTTTTGAGGATTTTGTCAGAGGCTCTGTCTCGATATTACTGCTGAGGCAAATGACAAAACAAGAAAAAAGAGAAATCAGGTTTCAAGTATTTTTTTGCAAAATGAGCTGAAATACTAAAAACAAACATGCAACAAAGATTAACTGCAACATGGACAAATAAAGAAGAGAGTAATACTGCTGACATATGCACGTCCCGCTGACGTTAGTCTGCGAGGTGTTGTTGACCAATGATGACATTAAACAGAAAAAATTATTGCTTTTCAAAACACGGCCACCACCGGTTATGCTTTTCTCTGCCGTTTTCTCGGTTTGAACCCAACCAAACGTGACGTCTCCGTACCATGAAAGACTGAAAGTGGCCCGGTCAGCACTGGATGTAATAACTGTTAATGACACAAGTCAGAATAATTAAACCTGAGGTGAAATTCAGGAGATTAAAAAGAAACATCAGCTGCTACGAGCTCTTGTCTTAAATTGTGACCTATAATAAAAGCCAGAATTATTCAAACTAAAAGAAAAAAAGATCCTTCACATCAGGGAATGAGGCACCATTTACAAAATATACATCTCCTCCACAGCGTTTGTGTGAGTCCTTCGAATGTGTGAGTGTGCTCCAACATGATCGCTGCTTTAAGGACACTGCTGGCTAAGCTATCATGACAATACTGGGAAAAAATGGCCGAGGAATTCCAGGAAACACGGGGAAATATTTAACAAGCAGGCGGCTTCATCATGCAGAGCTGAGGTGTTACTGACAGAAGATCACAGCCCAGGTTGACGTGAAGGCTGAGAGCAGAGGTAGCATCATCAATGAAGGACCGCTAACAGAGGAGCTCACCTTAGAGAGGTGACCTGCATAAGGTTACCTTGGATGGATTTAAATTTTCTAAAGCAATCAAACACATTAAAAGGGCGTAAAGAGTGGCATCTAAATCCATGAAAAATCATCCAAAAGTTCAGTTATTTCAGTAATTCAATTTAGAAAGTGAAATACATTGTGTAGCATCTGGATTCATCACACAAAGGGTGAAATATTTTGAGCTTTCATTTCTGTTCATTTTGACGATTATGGCGTACAGGTAGTAAAAACACAAAATTCAGATTATCCAACAATTTTTATAGCACATAGGAGCAATAAAGCATTAATTTTGATGCAGACATTAAATGCTACAATCAAAAGCAGGTGAATTCTGTAGTGGGAATTTAATGCGACTAAAAAAAAAAATCAAAAGAAAGGCTGAAACCTGAATTCATTAGTTGGGACTTGACCATTTCATAGTTATAAAGAACCACTGTAGAAGATCCAAAAAGCTACATGTGGGTTGCAAACCCTTTGACCTAAAATAGTTGACCTAGCAGCTGTCCAGACAGACAACCGTTCTCAATAAGCTGGTCTTGTACAGAGAGCATGTTACTGGAAAGTTGAGAGGAAGGAAAACAGATTGCAGGGACAACCACTGTCTGGAGAGGATTGTGAAGTAAAGCCCATTCCTTACATTTGAAGATTTATAAGGTTTGGACTGAAGTGGAGTCAGAACTTTACACAGAGACATATCCAGGACTTGAGCTTCGACTGGCAGTCAGTGATGTCATGTGCTCGTGTTGATCCTCTGTGTTTCAAGAAGTCCAAAGTCAGCACAGACATCTACCAGCAAATATTACAGCAACTCAAGTTTCTACTGCTAAGTTTTATTACGTTAATTTAATTTTAAAGCAGAAATTTCATGCTGTAATTCGCACAAGAATGAGCCATGACCAAACTGAGAGACTGACATTTCTGTTTTAAAAGCATTTTTTTTTTATTAATCTAACGTAATATTTTAATTCTCCACAGAACTGAATTTTGAGTTTTCATTAGCTGTAAGCCAGAGTCATGGAAGCTAACAGAAACAAATGTTTGAAATCCAGCCGTGTGAAATGAAGCTTCACTTTTTAAACTGAATTACTTCATTAAATTAACTCACAGATGACATGTGGATGTATTAGATGCCCTGCACCAACCAGCCAAAACACTCATAAGCTGTGGTTTAAAAATCACAATTCAGTCTAACAAAGGCCTGGGAGCCGGCGGCTGAGTGAGCAGCGGTTTCTGCTGGTATTTACTTTTTTCTGTGAACTAACAGCGTTTGCTCTGAGCTCTCAAATCATTTGAATAAAGTATGAATAAATAATTACAACTAACTCTCCAAAACCATACAAATTATTTGTGGACGTAGGCAACGGGCGAGATTGGCACGTAGCTGAAAAGAACAAACAAAGCGTGACAGAAGATGTGACAAAGGGCCAAATGAAGAAATATTGGAATAGATGGAAGGAAATGAAGAACTGAACTCATGCATAAGAAGAGATGAAACTGAAACTCCAATTCATCTACTAGTTCAACATAGCATTACTCGTTTCCAGGAAGCTATTTGGTTCTGTTGGATGTAGAGTCCTTTGGCTACGTCCTCTAGATATCTGCAGTTAGTTTATAGTTGTGAACAAACAGCCTTGTTGTGGGATTTGTAGCCTAATACTTGCACATGTTAAAGTTATTGCATGTTCCAACTGGCAGTCCAGCACATGTGCTGTTGAGAGGGGGGACCTAAAACTAGTGACGCAGGTTGAAAACTGACACTGTGCTGAGTGAGACGCGGGAAGCTGTCACCAGTAGAATGAACGTGTCAGGAAGTTGGCGGCCGTGCTGAGCCAGCCCAGGCCGTCTGTGACCGACCCCACCCGCGTGACGGCCTTGTCCTGCTCCTGCGATGGACTCTCGTCCTCAGGTAGGTAGTCTGGGATGTCTGTGTTCTCCTCCACCAGCACCGACGCGTCCTCCTGGAATGGTATCATGAGCTGCAGCAAAGGCAGAGAGCGAAAGGCACAGAATGCGGAGAGTGATTTGTTTACAGTAATCGACGCAACTTATCTAAAAGAAATATCAGCTCAAGTAAACAACTGATAGCTTAATAGGGTCGCAGTGAAGCCAAGAATCCTCAACTGTATTTACAAGACGTGACTGAGGTTTGACTGACCCCTGCTGGCCACATGATGCATTGTTACAAATCTTCCCTCTGTGTGTTTAAACTGCAGGAACCAAATCAGTTCACCAGAACATTATGTCATCACTTAGAATTTTAATTTCAGTGCGGACAATATTAATACCAGAAAGGACAAGTCACAGAGCAGGGTGGAAGCCCACAAGTGGCAATATTTTCCAGCAGTATTACCACCTGCCTCATGATTTTCATGAAGCAAAAAATATCATGGTAGAGATCTACCGCAGAAAACAGCCCTGCTACTGATATAATAGTATTTATTCTTGTCCTTTAGCCAAAGATGTATTTCGACTGATCCACTGAATGTTCTACAACATTTTCTACTCAGGGAATCATTTCCCCAAAATCCGTTTTTATCCTTTCCGCTGTGAAGTGTAAAAATCAAGATGCTTATGTACACAGAAAACACCTCATATTGATGCAGCAAACAGGGGGAAACTACAACAGAAACCTCCTGAATGCAATTAAAAACAGTTTTTCCAGTTCGCGGAAATAAGATTCCTGTGGTGGAAAAGAAACTCAAGTGTGAAGGTTTTATTGTTGAGAGTGTGCAAAACATTTCCTAAAGGATGAACGTTCGCAGAATTGTTTCTGCCTAAAGTTCAATAGGTTCTACAGTCAAGATATTCTTTTTAAATTGCGGAACTTTTTTTGTTTTGTTTGCAAACAACTTTTAAACTCTGTCACTGATGTTAAATACCACAGAGCTGCTTCTCTCACTCATAAACCCACACTTTGGAGTGTCAATAATCCCAGTTAATTTAAAATAAATTGTTCAGAGTGACTTCACTTTGTCTTTAAACTGTGATCGCTATGAAACCATCACAGATTAATTTTGTATTTGTCTAATTTCACTGTTATGCCTCATCCTGAACTCTGATCACCGAATGTGAAGCAGCAATTCTTCTGCTCTCTACAGTGTTGTGATACAAATGCACAAAATAAACTATATAATAACTGTAAAATAAAAAAAAGAAACAAAAAAACTACAAAACATAATTTAATCTAATTCCCATAAGACAATAAGCTCACATCCTGATGGAGAGATGTGACAAATCATGTCAGCATGAATAAGTTTGAGCCAAGAGCAGTGAACTACATCTCCTGTCCACAGATACACACCACATCCAACACACTGACCTATCATCTGACTTCCTCTGTGGGGGGGAAACTTTATGTAAAGCAGTTTGAGTAAACAGTGCAACTTCCCAGCTGTCCTTACCTCTCCACCGTCCTCTGTCTTCACCACCTGCTGTGCCTTCATTACTTTGGTGGAGTTAATTGCTGTTCCCAATGCCTGAGAGAAGACAATCAATGTCATAAAATTAATCTATCCAGTGATATTACGCAGAGAATCATTTTTTTTCAGCCCGCATAAATCAAGGGTAAACTCGAGTAGTTATCCATTTCAAAGGGAATACCTCAGCTTTAAGGTCGGAGCGAATACGGACAACGCATCGCTTCACGGCCATCTGGAAGGTGAAACTGATGACTCCTCGTATCTTTAACAGAGCCTCCTCACACAGGCTCCTTCGAGTCTGACGAGAGAAAGGACGCAGATAAAGAGAAGAGTTCACGTCCCAAAGGCACTCAAAACAATCATTTTGTTTGCATGATCTGTTAAATGTGGAAACAGCTTTCAACTGCTGCACAAACATTGACCATGGAGAGTTTGGAGCCTCCGTAGCGTTGTGTGTTAGTGCAGCCCACCAGAGGCCGTCTGTCTGCGGTAATGTAATCTGGCTCGGTGCAGGATTCCTGCTGAGCAACATTCAGGTTCAATCTCAGCATCCTGCTGTTCAATGGCTGACATTTACAACATGGGCCCTTAACCTCTTTATAAGCTGCGCAGACGCATCTAAGATGATGTGGCATATCTGTGATTATGACAGCAGCAAACATGTTGATCTGAAGGGGATATTAGCACATCAACCGACACTGTGTGTGGGGGTGTCGACTTGACAGGGGCAGGGTAAAGTCTTGACGCGTCATGTGAACACTTACAGAGTCGTCCAGTCCGTCGATGTGCAAAACTACAGTTTTGGCCCTCTTGTTGTTGGAGCCGAGGAAGAAGTGGGCTTTACGGCGGCAGGAGGCAGCGGCTGCCTCGGCCTGCTCAGCCTCTTCTTTGCCAGCTGACTGCAGAATCTCATATATCTCAGACGCCAGCAGTTTGGTCTCCCCGGGGGATGTACTCCTTCAAGGTCAGAGAGAACAAAAGAAAAACGATTAGAAACATAGTCGTGTGAAAATGAAGTGAAATGATCGACGTCGATCAACTGAATGGAGGTATGGATCTATAAATATAAGAGCCAGGCTAAGATTTATTTTTTTATTACTAAAGTCATAATAAAGTCACTATGACTTTATTTTTTGCAAAAATAAAGATAGAAAATAAAGATAGTTACTTTGCTCTCAGTAACATGAGAGCAAAGTCTTAATATCACCAGAATAAAGTTGTAATATTAGGAAAATGAATTGTATGAGAACTCCAACTTAAAAAAAAAATTTTTCTGATTATATTATGACTATTCACTTGTAATGAAACAAACATTCTTGTTGCCAAATCCTAACACTCTGTCATGAAACTCACAGAAGGGATGATTGAAATAAAAGCCACATTTTGAAAATATTTCCTGTCGTTTGTAATTTCATTTTTAGAAAATGAAGCAAGAAAAAAATTTATTAAAATTGGAAATAGAATTTGGTATAAAAAAATGTTGATCTTGTTTTTAAGCCATACTGCTCAGCCCTAGTTTGTTTTTTGTTTTTTTAACAAATCCAGATTACAGGATTCAACCAGGCATCTAAAATTGTAAGGCAAACATTTTATTAAGTTATTTGGAATTTTGCTGAACTTGTCCTTAATCCATCCCATTAAATACATCCTTTAAATAAAGCTGTCGTTATGTCTTTCAACTGACCAGACTACACTTCCCATTTAACAACAAACAACTGGCCATCATTTGTATTGTTTAATTTTTATTGGTTGTTTTTAGAATTTAAATTTAAAAATAATTAAATTCATCTCCACATCAGGTAAAAGTAAGAAACATGTATGTTGACTGCGTGCGCAGGCAGCGTTTTACATTACTGCCACTCTACAGTAACTCAGCTTTAATAACACTCAGCCTGCGATGACAAGTAAAAACCAACATTGTGTCCAGAAATATTGCAGAAACTGTCCAAGCAAAAGAAAAACAGAAAAAAAAAATCTAAGGATTATAAAACAAAGTGCACCATAAGCATGCATTTCTGACATGCTGAAGACAGAGACTTACTTCTGCATGACATTCTGCAAGCTCAGCATCATGCCCAGCTCGCCCTTCAGCTTCTCTCTGTTGGCCCGACATTCTGCCAGGTAGCGCACAGCCTGCAAGGGAGAGGGCAGCTTTTATCTGTCTACTGCTAAACGTCACAGAGAAGCGTTTTAAAAGAGGCACCCATGGACAGCTGCACTTCCACTACCAAACATCTGATTTTGTGTTCGTAATTAATATGTGTCTTGCATCAAACCACCTAAATACGTAGTAGCAATAACATGTGGCAGTGAATTAAAATGCGAGAATGAGACGAAGCCTGGACTATATTTGCATCACAACAGGCAGCAGCACAAAAAGAGGATGTTTTTGTTCCAGAAATAACCTTACAGCTGCAACTAAAATCTGCTTCTGTGCTGTAAAGGTGGGAAGGAACAAAAAAAATTATTAAACCACTTTAAGAGCAAATGAATGAATATACTTTATTTATACCAGAGAGAAATACACATATTTTAGAAACCACTAGAAAACATAGTTAGGAGGACACATTTTGTGTAACACCATTTATGTTGCTATTTTGTTAATATAAATCTGAACAAGCTCCGTCTTTGCATAATGACAGAAAAAGACTTTATAGGTTTCAGGTAATGCTTACCAACAATGCAGAGTAGACAACCTGTGGGTTCGGATGGTCGAAAAAAAGGATGAGCCCCGGCAGGCAACCCTGGTCCTCAACTATGGCTCTTCGATTCAGGGGGTCCGCAGCGAGATCTCTCAGCTGGTTTACCACAGTCAGTGCATCCACCTCCGCACTCATGGTGCCTCCGGCTTTGATGGCACGCGCATCAAACCAACCTGTTCTCTTTACTGGAAAAAGAAAATGGGATAAAAATTTGGAACTCGACTTTGTGAAATTAAGGTGAACGGAAAATCAGATTTTTCTTGTGCCAATTATCATGTTATGAATTGTCAAAGCTGAAGTCCTGCAAACAGTCAGATAACTTTTTAACTTTAGAAAAGTTAAAAAGGCCTATTACATGCAAAAACATGATAATAGAAGTTTTTTTTAAATGATATAATTTTACAACAAAATTCAGCTCAGGTGTATCAATTTTCTACTAATTATTCAGATATTTCTACAACTTAGTTGGATTAAAACAGTGATAACTTTTTTTTACCAACATTATTTTTATTGCTTTATAACAGTAAAACAGTGATAACTTGAGTATGATTTGAGTATGAATGCAACAAACTTGTTTTAATTAAGGTCTCATAGTTGACAGTGATTATTGTCACTGTCGACAAACCAAACACTGAACTTAAAGGAATTATCTGTGGATCTTTAAGGGACGCTTACATAAAAGCATAAAACAGGAAAAGGATTAGAACTAAGGGTAACAAAAGTATGTGGTTTCCATTATTTGTAAAAAAAAAAAAAAAAAAAAAGAAGTTTGGAACCATTTCTACATCTGGATAGAGTAAGAGGACTGAAACCAAATACACGCCACTTATAGAAACACAATAAAAATATATTGCATAAAAATAAACCTGTATGTAATTTGTGTTATCAAATATACGTGAACACAAAGCTAATACAGGTCATAACTCGTGCTTTGTTCTACATGACATGAAATATACTATAATAATTCAATATTAACTAAATATGTTGTGTTATACTTTCGTATTAAATTCAATTACACATTAAATTAGAGTTAACAACCACCTAAAATATGTTAAATATACTTAGCTTGTTGCTTAAAATCTACAGACAGGTGTCTTGATAGGATTTCTATGCGCCCTAATCGTTGTGATATTACACCAGCTGACAGGACATAGATTGATTTTATTGACACACCCTAAGAAAACCGCAGCTTTAATATGCAACAAAATATATTCCTGTATGTGTTTGGAGGAATAATCCAAAAATAAATCCGTTCACGACAGCACATTAAGGCTTACGTATTAAAGGGTTTGTAACAATGAACGTAAAGGCTCGTTTTTTATGTCCCCAGGCTCACCTTAAATAACGCCCTGTGGTACACAGCCGATTCAGCAGCGGCTAGGCTAAGCTAACAATCCGTACTCCAAAGCTAGCTTTATGTCAGTTGGTCATGAAAGTCCCAAGTCAAATCCGCGTCGACTCAGCCACTACGAATACAAAATTGACAGCTGAACCAATAGCTATGTCACGAAACTACCTAAAATAAATAGTAACAAAAACAATTTCACCACCCCTTGGCCTGTGTCCCCTATCTTCCCCTGCGCTCCTTTAGCTAGCAGCTGTGCACAGTGTTTGGGTTTTGAAGCACACCGACAGGGTGCAGCTGTTTTGTTATCAAGGACATTCCAGTGCCACCGATGGGATGTCAGTAATTTTAAGTGTAATTTCTCCACCGGGATGTGCGGGCATATAAAACAAACGTTGAAAGCTTCCCTGAAATCTGATTGGACGGGGAAACCTGATTGACTGTACAGTGAACGTGCATGAAGTACGAAACGTCATAACGTTAGCCATATTGTGAGTGGCATTTTAACTTTAGGAAAAAGTTTTGCTAATATTTTATGTGGGTGATTTTTATATTGAGTCGCTACTATATATAAAGCGACTAAAAATAAAATATTATATATAATATATTTAGTAGTCTCCAGCTTTATATTGAATAAAGCTGGAGATACTCCATGGATCCAAACGTATATGGCTGACCCGAACATAACCAAATGACGAAGACATAGGCGGTGCTTTTCATTTCAGCTGCCACTGATCAACTTCTGCTTTATGCTTTTTTTCCCACTTACTACTACTTACCTCCAAATGTTAAACAGGTAAGCCCCACAAATTACACAGTCACAAAGTTTAAAGAACCTAATGCCACACAAAATATGGAAGTAATGTAGTAATCTGTCCATCTCACAATAGAGTAGGAGGATGGGCTAGTACTGATTGGTGAAATGCTTCGTCACTCAACACAAACAACCAATCGGTGCTCTGTAAATCCAACAATCCAATTGGTTAAGAACGTAATCCTAAAGTTCTTCCCACATTATTTATCCCTGTGTACTACATGCTCGGCGTCCTGTTTGGAAGGTTCCTAAACTAGCGATAGCGGCTTTCAGTAAGTTTGACTTTTGTGCAGCTGATTTTCAGCTACATATATAGCGGTAAAATCAAATAGTTAATAACACTTCCACATTTAACTTAATTAAGATTTAAGCTTAAATCCTGAGAAGCTTAAAGTTTGGATTAACCAAGAACCGTTGCTATCGTTAGCATTAGTTAGCATTGTGACCCGCTAATCAAAGGTCTGGGAAATCCAGCTAACAAAAGAATAATGCCATTAAAAGTATGATCACCTGCTGTCGTCCACTTTACACAGGGGTATTTTTGTTGATTTTAAAGTGGCCAAATATCGAAACAAACGTCGGTCTGAAAGGTAACTTACACTATGTAGCTTTGCCCTCTTTATTTCCACGGATACAGTTATGGATCGACAAGGTTACATTGGGAGCATTTCATAAGTTCTAAGAAATGAGAAAATTGAGACACGAACACAAGCATTGCTAACAGAAGTATGTTTGCTGTACTTTCTTTGTAAGACTCTTTTTTTCGTTTCAAAGTTTTACGACTTGCACCACTTCTTGGAAGGATTCATAAAGAAATGCTTTTACTTTAATAATAACATTGGAGGACAAAACCAACAGCATAGCAAGGGTTAGCATAGAGTATATTGCATAAAGCATTTTCAGTTTGTTTATTTTGTTTTTTCTCTCTCTCTTTCTCTTCCAGCTCCTCTTTTCGGGCTGATCTGGAGACATGTTTCCTATAGGTTTTTGAAACTGATGAACAGAAATGAGTAAAGAACATTCAAAGATTGAAATGGATCTGGTGGGTGATTGTTTTATTGTTTTTTATTATTATTTTTTAGTGTCGTACAATACGTGAAATTTCAATATCAAGAGTCTTAACATCTCAGTTGCTGAGACCTGATCTTGGTCAAAGATTTGGAAGCAAGATTAAATTCATATTGTCATCAATAAACTTTGTTTAAAAAAACCTGCTTATCAGAATACATTAGCATAGTATTTCCTTCAAATTTATTTATTATAGAAATTGCCTCTGGCTTTAACAGCAGAGATGCAATATTCAAACTTTGATTAATTTTGCACTTGAGTAATGACTTTTATTTATCTTCTCATTGCTAAAACTGAGATCTTCTGTGGTGTTGTTAATGTGTAGTGATTGTGATTATAGAAGAGAATAGTGGTGGGAAAAATTTGAAGCCAATCAATATCGTCATTGTTTCAATGAACATGTAAAGTGTCCTCTGATATCTGATTGGTGGAAATAGTTAACTTGTGTCCCCTAAGTAAACAGGAGTCCCTGTAACAGACATGTTAATACATGCTTGTCTTTTATTTTCCCCTTGCAGGCTTTTGGTTCAGGAAAGCCTTATGGTTCTTCCAGAAGCTTGGTAAGGAGAATCGCGTCCAGTCTTCCCATTAAGCCATGCCCCCGGGTTCATTTTCAGGTACGATGCAACGGCCTTTTTATTTTTATCCAAATCTAACATTTCTGTGGGGATTTGAAGTTCTTTCAAGTTGTTAATGGCTACTGCAGCCATGTTTTTCCATCCATTTTTCCAAACTAATGTCAAATCCGTGTACCAACAAAGCTCACGCCCTCTTCAGTGTTTGTTTTTTTTTTCTTCTTCTTCTTTGGCTGTTTTCACTTATGAACCATAAACAGAGAGCGTCACTGAACTCATGATCACACAGGATTTTACCAAGGACTGTTTGGATACAAGACTTTGGAGATTTGATTGACATCTGATTTCCTTTCATTTCTGCTTTTTCTCTTTTCAAAACTGTGCCCTTTCTTCTTTTTCTCTTCTTTCTGCAGCTGCCCTCCCTTTCTCTAAGGAATGCAGTCTGTCTGCTTTAGGTCAGTCTTGCTCAGCAACCGTCAACAACCTTGAGCTTATTAAAGACGCACTGAGTCACTAATGCATGAAGTCAGGCTGTAGACTTTCTTTTACACTTTCTCTCTTTAACCATATATATGAGACTGAATAGCACATATTAACATTTGGTTTGTGGCCTTTGTGTTGGAGTTGCATTGATTTCCAAATACTTTATTTTGTTTTCATTTCCATTTGATCCAACCTTGGTTGTATGGATGCTGAGAAGTTTTCCCCCAGTGTTAAATGGTTTTTCCTCATCCCTGCAGCTTTACCCATACTCTGAGGAGGCTGGAGTTCTCACCAGAGCCAAGAGGCAGACCAACCCGATCGCCTCTCTCGCTGACGTCGCCTGGATCGAAGGGGATGAAGAGGATGATGGATTTGGCAGATCCAGGTGAAAGCACTGAACAAAAAGTCTTCCTATGTGTCAGGTCGGAGCTTCCTGAAGACCCTTTGAAACACACAAAGAAGAGAGAGAGACAAGTGATTAAATTATCCTCATATGAGGAGAGCAAAGGTGGAGAGAACCAGCAGTTACAATCCCCAAACTCACGCTGAGGTTCTCATCCCCCGCTATTCCTCTTTTATCCCCCAGTTGCAAAGTATGCAAATTCACTCAGGAAGGGAGAAACAATCATAGGATTGTAAATCGTTCCAATACAATGACACCCCCCCCCCTCCCCCCAGTCTTCCCAAGCATTTGGCCTTTATCTATTTAATCCCATCAGGCATGTTTGCAGTTTGTCTCCAAGGGTCTGGCTTCTTCTTCGTTTATTCTACCCGTTTTACGTTGTCTGCAAACACATTCCTTTCACAGCACAAGTTGGAGACAAAAGAATTCTATAGACTATAGAGACAATGATTGAATATATATAATAAATGTAAAAAATATTATTCACAACCTAACACTGTTAGCACATTCCCAGATACATGTAGGGAAACATGGAAGAACGCTGCTCATTTTAGAAAACGCAGAGCACACCATCCCTGAAGTGGAACACGGTAGTGGCAGTGTCATGCTGTGCAGATCTGGAGCAGGGACAGGAAAACTCATCATTTGTGAAGACAGATGGAGATAAATACAAGCTGATCCTGGAAGAAAACTTCAAAGCTGAAAAAGACTTGCAGGCGCTGTTGTAGTGAAAGTGCTGTGAAAAACCAGTTATCATTTTTCCTCTACTTCCGAGTGTGCACCGCTTCACGTTGGTCCATCTCACACAAGTCTAACAAAGTGCATCCTAATTTGTGACAAAATGTGAAAAACAAACTTCTCTAAAAAGAAGTTTGTGAAGCTCTGTATTTAAGCGTTGAAACGTTCCTGACCTGCGGTCTGGTTGGAGCAGGGCAGGAATCCCACCGGGCTTCATGTTTCGGGCCCAGCAGCCTCGTCCTCAGAGGAAACGGGTCGCCCGCCGGCGCTCCCTGCCAAGTCTGCACGAGGACGCGCCTGACCCGCATGGACCAACTGCTGCAAACGACGAGGCGATCCAGAAGATCAGCGCGCTGGAGACTGAACTTGCCAAACTCAGAGCGCAGATAGCTCAGATCGTCTTGGCTCAGGAAAAGACGGCGCAGTCGGGTAGAATATTTATTTCTGGCCAATCTAATCATTTGTCTTCTACTCTAATTCACTGTTGTTTCCACTAGATGGCAGCAGACCTCTACATGACTTAAAACTTTCATTCTTTCCTTCCCTTTCACTCCAGCTGTTGGGGTTCCTCCACCTTCTGGCAGCGTTCCTCCTCCTCCACCACCACCACCACCTCCTCCTGCACCAGCACTTCACCGAACGTTTTCTGCCATCGAGCTGATAAAAGAGAGAAGGGGGAAGAAGAAAGATGAGCAGACGGCTGTGGATTCAAAGCCAGCAGAAATCCCCAGCATGCTGGACATCTTGAAGGACATAGACAAAGTTAAGCTGCGGTCGGTCAAAAGGTTCGTCTCACACCTTCAGGCTCGGTTTTGATGCACTGAGTGTTTTATTCATTGATTGAATTTATTTTTTGTGACTTTTTATAGTCGCTTAGAGAAAGTTGAATACAAAACAATGTCCAACGAGCCGGCCGACCCTGTTGGTCTCATTGCCGAAGCTCTCAAACGCAAGTTCGCCCATCGGTTTCGAAAAAACAGCGGGCAAGAAGGAAGCGACAGAGAAGACGTGAAGGTCGAAGACCCAGAAGCTAACCCTCAAAGTGAAACCCCTCTGGTAACACGGATTAATTTATCCATAAATTTCCAACTAGACGGTCCGGAAGAGGATTGGTGCCACTGGGAAGAGAGAACATAAGTAAATAAAATGACTCAGAATTCTGACTTTCATTCACAGAATTGGCTTTTTTCCCCCCAAATTTATGGCTTCATCTAACATTAAACTCAGAATTATAACTCTATTAATCTGTCAAAACTCCAAATAACCAAACACGCTTAGGTGGATCATGTTGTTAGCAAATGAGAATAATTACATAATTCTTTTCCTTGCTGTAGGATTTGTAAACCTGAACTTTAACCACACTGAAAGTCAGTCCCAAATTTAGGACAGATTTGAATTTTAACACTAGATTTGTCTGATTATGTGTAAACAATTCTTAGGGGGAGAGAGAGTCAGAATTTTTATATTTCTTTCAGTGGCTCTGAGCCTCTTCTGTCAAAAGGTGAACATTTTGAAGCTTTGCAGATGAGTAGATTCCTGATCTGTCTTGTCTCATCGTCAGTTTGGGCAGCACATGCTGAAACCAACTGGAAGGAAAAAGCTGCTTTGACCAGAGGAACCTGAACTGCTCATCCAGAGAATCTGTAGCTTCTCTCTGCTGACCTGGCTGGACCGATTTTTAAATCATCTCAGAATCCACAGTTATGGATTTTCCTTTTGTTGTTGTTTTGCACTTTTATAACTTATACCAGCTTTATATTTTAAACCATGATTTCCATGTGAACACAAACACTAGACTATTATTATTATTATTAACCTTATTTTGTAATTATTTGTTTTAACTTGTTGCACATGGAAGACGAGTGAAGCTGGAGAAGCTAATTTAACATGAAGGGAGAAAAAAAGCACTTTCAGACATTTGGTGCAGTATTGTTGAAAAACATGTGTAAATTGTAGCCTAATTTGTTTGGAAGGAGGTTATTTATATCGCAGTTCAAGTAGAAGCTGTGGTTTTGTTTTTAGCAGTGATGCAACGGATTAGTCCATTATTCCTCTCAAGGTACTCGACTAAATGTGGATTGATATTTGAAATAATTTTATCTTCTGTGTCAGGTTCACCAGTTCCAGTAAAATGTGTTTTAGTTTATAGAAATAGTTTTATTATCTTCTAAAAGCCAAAGACATTCCACAGATGTCCTGCAGGATCCTGCATTTTGTTCCCGTTTTATTAAACTGTAAGGAAAGTTAATATCTCTTTAAAATTGCTGCTATAGTTGCATGAGCAGTGTTCAGTAATGGTTAAAGAAAACAATCTTATGTTATGATTCCTGCTGTTTAAGCTCATGTTTTGAGCCATTATAAGTCTACTATCATTTCAATTCATAGCTGCTTATTTATAAGGGAAGGTGGAGAAGTTGTCAGTAATGTTTTTATTGTTGGTTTTTGCAGAAGAATTCTCTTAAGAAACTGTAAATCATTTTAATAAAAGTTGGTCTCTCTTGATATTTTGGTCGATTCAACATTCTTTGCAAATGTTTGAAACTGTTCAATGGAAATAATTTCTTGGTCAAAGAGGACTAATGAATAATTACTATTTTCTGTGTAGATAATTTCACATACCGGGCGTTGGAAAAGCTGCTACGCTTTTTATATATTTGGTGTTTGCAACCTCAATTTGATGGATTTTAAAGCTGAAATTTAAGTTTGTAGAAGTGGCATTAAAGTGATCAGGGAATCTCTAAATGTGGAGAAAAGCGACCCATTGGATTCCCTCACTTCATCCAATCTGGCTGAGCTTCAGCTATTTATAATACCATTTGTACAAATGCAACAATAAGTGATGTGATTACTTGGTAATAAGTACCTACAACTATTGAATTGAACATAAGTGAAAAGCTGTGCCAATAAAAACGATAGAGAAATGTTGCATCAGACACAGGACCCAGGTAGTTTGAGGTTTACCTTGTTTACATTTTTAATTTAAGCATTTTTGTCAAGGTACAATCACATTAAAATTATATTTCAAAGCCGAAAGCAAGTTGCAAAGGTTATCTTAATCTGTAAGATCTTAACTAACCTTGGTAAAATATCTTTGTTCTCTTGACACTCCTGGTCTGGAAGAAACTGCAGAATGATGAAAATGAGAGAATGAATGCTTCTAAATCAAAACCAAGAGTCTTTGAGGTCGATTCCATAACATAAAACTAATAATTTGGACTGCTTTTAATCTTAATAAAATTTTTATCACTTTATTTTCATGGTTTTATTGTGTTTAACTTTGATTTTTGTACATGCATGCCTTTCTTGGCCAAATTTCCCTCAAAGGGAGTTTTCTAGTCTGGGATCTTGCTGCATAAATAAAGGTTACATAACAAAACAGCTCAAGTCAGAGGAAAGGGAGAACAAAAAACAAAGTTGGTTTAAAAAAAAAACCCGGAGGGGTCTCTAAGTACCTCTGTGAGGTAGAAGTATTAAACTGAATACTCATGGAAAATTCAACAACAGGATTTATTATTCAAATCGTAACTGCAACAGGCATGTATCAAAAAGGTCAATACAGCAAAGCCTTTACAAAAATCTGGCTCGACAATGAAGTCTTCCCAAAAATGGCTGTCACAACAAATTGTAAACAGTTGTATCAACAGTCTTACAGCACTTTACAGCAAAATACAAATCAGCTAAAGTAAGAAAAGCACCTGTTATTGTTCCAAACGTTTCAACACAAACAACCTGTGCCACTGTACAGAATCAAAACGGACAAACCCAAACAAACAAAAAGGAATGGAATGTTTTTGATTCACTCGACTGGTTCTGTATTTGTACAAAAAGGAAGGAGAAAAAAAGAGAAAAAGCTGGAGTAGTTCCTCACAACAGAAAAAGAGGCAAAGGGGGTCGGACAGTGCATTCAGAAACAAGCACACCATGCACTTGATGGGAACAGGAGTTGGTTTGGTCACTTAGCATAGTTTGTGCATAGTTATAAGGCATCAGTCGAGCAGTCCGTCAGGTTTCATGTGGCCGTGAGAGACATTCTGCGCCGAGGGAGTCTCCTTGGGTTTATCCACACCAACAGGGGAAAGAAAAAACAAAAAGAACAACCCTGCATCGTCTGTAGCCACCTCCGTCTCCCCCCCTCATTCCTTGGATAAAATAAAAGACAGGTAAGAGCCCTGAGCGAGTGCAGTTGCATGGAGTGGCGATCCGGGTGAGATCTGGGAGAGTCTGACCCCTCTCCGGTCGGCGGCGGAGGGGGGAAACTGGGACGATGCAGAAACACGGTCGGCGCCTCGCTTCACCAGGAGAGGGTCAGGGAGACGACGTGCAGGAACACACGCTAGCACAGGTGGAGTTAATATGGCATCTGGTTTGTTTTGAATAAAGTTCAGCTCATGGCTTCAACAGTGGGACGACAGTTCAATCGAGTGGTTCGCTTCTTTTCGCATGCCTGTGCTTCGAAGGCAAACTGTGGAGCCGACGGGAGTCGCTTCAGTTCAAAAGGAAAAAGAAACAATACAACATGGAGATGCGTAAACAGTCTTCTCAGAGGCAGCAGAAGGACTGGGCTTGTCACATTTCTTTCTTTTTCTCTCTCTTTTTTTGTACATAAGGAAGAATCTTCAGTACAAATGCAACGCGGAAAACTGAAAAAGTCTCAGGAGGGTCTCCGAACACTCCAGTTGTCCGTCAGAATTTTTTTTTTAATTTTTTTACATTTTTGTTTTGAAATGGCACTTCAAAAATACCAAAAAAAAAAGAAATTAAGTTTTCAGTTTATACTGTTTCAACGTTCCGCGACAACAACAAAAGTGGCATATTTAGTCGTTAATGCCTCAAATACAGTCCCCAAATAAATAAAACAAAGCAAATAAGAGAAAATACAGCAGTTGCCAAATGAGGTATCTATGTATTGCTCTATGCAAAAAAAATTTTTTTAATTAAATAAATTAAATAAAAAGAAAAATCAGTGGTTTATTGTGATGGGAGGCCAAAGCAACATATCAACAAGGTGTTCAAATTAGGCCGGGCCAGCGGTGGGAGCCCCACTTGCCCTCAGTGTGTGGATGAGGCCCGGGGGTCAGGAGTCAGGAGGTCGAGGTGAAAGGGAGAACAAGGAGTGTCAGGATTCTCTGCTTCCCTGAGGTATTTCTTTGGAGAGGCTTCCTCCTGCGTCGGCGCCGGCCGCGCTCGGCTCTGTCTCCTCGGAGACGGCGGTTCGCTCCGGCTGCAGGCCGCCCCAGCTGGCCTTGTTCAGCCCCATGTGACCCAACATGGTCTGAGACAGGCGCGTGTCCGAGAACCGGGCCCACTCTCCGAACAGCGGCTCTGCCACGTACGTCATGAAGCCTGGAGGTGACAGATCAGCAGAGCCTTCAGCTCGGACATTTACGGCTCCCCGTCAAGATGTTTATATGCACTCATCATCAGAATGGAGGCCATTAACATTAGGCTTTTACAGATGCATTTGACCTCTCACCTCAGGAGAGCTGGATGGATTTGAGCAGGTCTTTATTTTATGGGTTAATTATTTTAAATTTACTGTGGATTTTCTCTAATCAACACAAGCATATAAATAATATGCTTCCAATGTTTCAGTTAGACAGTTCAGACAGAAAGATGCTGAAATATACAGTTAGAATTATGCTAGACGTTTGGAGGCGTCTGCAAAAAGCTTCTTTGCACCTTGCTAAAGCACATTTACCAAATATCCGTAGGTATGGATGCAAATCTTTGAGTCTGTTATAATTTTGACTAAACAGCCATAAGAAAAAATTCCCAAATTTAAGTTCTGATAAAGAACTGATGCAAAATGCATCAAGATCCCCAAAGTAATATGACATGCTGGTGCCACATTCTAAGGGGTTAGGTTATCTGTTAGGTTGCTGGAGAACAACCAATTTTTCTCACTTTCTTCTTCTACTGCTTTCCAATTTGCGTATTTGCTGCTCTCTCTCCACTGAGGCTACATCTAGTCTGGCATTCTGTTTGTCCAACGCCTACCTGGCCGGGGCAGGGGGGGCATCGGCTGAGATAATGCTGCCAACAGATAAACATTTTCCCTCTCCTGACATAAAATTAATGTAAAATGCCTTAAAATGACATTTGTTGTGGATTGACATGATATAAATTAAACTTAATTGAATTAAATATCACTGGTAGCTAACCACCCTTACCGATCTGGATGTTGCCGACGGTGTTCGTCTCTCTGTCACAGAGCGGGCTGACTTGAAGTTTGTGTTTCTTCTCGATGTCGCCTGCATGAGTCAAGGAGCAAAACAAAGTCAGATCATTTGTGTGTGAACAGTTTTCGATAGTTGGGACAAAATAAAGCATGCAACAGATACCCTGTTCAAAGAACTCCTCCGTCACTTTCTCGCTCCACTGTTTGCTCAGCTCCCAGGGTCTGCAGGGGTTACAGATGTCTGCACACTTCAGGGCCATCTGCACAGGAAACGGAGAGAAAAACGGGGTAAGAACTCGCCCGTCTGCTGACACGCTGAGGTCCGACGCTGTCGGTCCGATATTCTGTCGGACCACGCTGAGGTCCGACAGAAAATCATGGTGTGTGTGTCTGTGTGTGCATCCAACCTGCAGGACGAAGTGACGATGGCTGGCGTTGCTCAAGCACAGGCTTTCCTGGTCCAGGTGGGTGCGGAACCTGGACAGATAGTCATTCTGTCTGCTGATGTCCGTAGCCAGGATTAAAGAGCCCAGTTCCCTCTCCATGTTCATGCTGTGGTTAAAGAGATGAATGCGCGCTCAGACTCATCTTAGCGCTACAGCCAAGAGGCCTGAATATTTGTTGCCTAGGTTACCTGTCCTCAGGCGGCAGGTGAGAGAACAGTCCGGTCTCTCTGAGCAGACCCACTGCCGACTTCCAGTGGTGGTTTTCCAGAACCGAGGTATTCTGTTTAATCAAGAAAAAAAATGGAAAATTGCAAACATTTTAGTTCCCATTTTTTCCCACGGCAACTAAGGCGGGTTAGTTTGTAACATTTATGGCATCTTACTCTATAGAGTGTGGCTAAATAGTGGTCAGTCTTAATGAGGAAGGGCTGGTTGACCCCAGGATGGTCCAGGTCATGTGTGGCAGCCGCAAGAAGTCCCAGCAGGATGTCGTACGACGTTAGCGACTTTGACAGCTGATGGGACAACAGAAACATCTTTATTTTAACGTGTTTTCCTTAACAAATAAATCGTGAAAGGCTTCAACCGCTCGCCTCACCATGGGCTCCTGCAGGTAGCAGTACATGGCTTGTGTCACATCTGCAGCATGAACGGAGTTGTGATATGGGTTGTTGTTGTGGTAGTCTTCCTGCACCAGGACCAGAAACCTCCAAAGCCTGACTATGTCCAGCTGGAAGAGGTCCACCAGGCCGTAGTGGTTGAGCAGGTGGAGGGTCAGGGTGATCAGGCTGTTCCCTGTGCAGGAAGAGGGAAGCACTGTTAGATCCTGGTTTTTGTGAGCAGTCAGTCTTTATTTGATTAACTGCTAGATTTAATGTCTCTGCAAGTAATTCCCCTCTTACTTCTTTGGAAATACTTGTGGTATTTTAGATTTTTTTTAAAATTTTTTATTCATGTCCAAAACTGAAATATGGGACATTCTTTCAATGCTTTGTTTAGATTTTTTAAATTGCAAAGTAGAAGAAAGTCAAATTGTGAAAAGTTAGGCTTTTCTATTCTGTTACTCTTAGCCAATATTCATCATGTTTAGAGTTGTTATCCTGCATCTTTTAGACCAGCGTCTAACAAAGAAATTCAGTTTCCATTGGTAACAAATTACCTTATAAAAATAGTTAAAGATGTATTATTTTTTTGTTTTTCATGTTCAATCTGGGACTTTTATCATATATAGAAGTTAACCTTAAAACAAGATTAATTGATAAACAATTCTAGATTTTTATTTTTAATTGCTCTGCTAGCCTTTTCAGACAGATATCCACTAGGTGGCAGCATTGACAGTGGTTTGGGTGCAGAACTTTTAGCGCCAACACGTCTTAAATAGCCTCTTTACTTTCATGCAGCCTCACATCGTCTACTCACCATTTGTCAGCTTGTCAAAGAGGAAAATGTCAAAATTCCAGTTGCCAACTTTTTCCAACATGCACTGAAAGACAAGGAAGAGATGCTGGAATTAAATACTTCTTCATGTTGTATTGAGTTCTTCTATGAACGGTGGGCATCGTACTCTAGCCTGTCCGCTGTAGTCTTCGTCGAGGATGTGGAGGGGGATCTGCTGGGGGATTCCCCGCAGCAGGCGGGACGAGTGCAGGTATCTCTGGAAGCTGAGCAGCCTGTGGACCCTCTTTTCATTACCAGAGTCAGCCGGCGAGGATCCGCAGCTCAGCCGCGCTGCACACAGAAATATTATTCAAACGATGCAACATATGAATGAAACTGTTGGTGTGTCCCCCCCACCCCCAACCCTCCAGAAGTTCATTAGGCTTGGAGAAGCATATGGCTGGGCACGGCCTCGGTGGGGATCCGACACCAACACAGCAATATCCAAACAGTCGCTGCTGACACAGCCGCCTACTCGCAAGCCTTTCGTCTGGGATCACACAGCAGACATGCTTTGTCAGTGGTCTCTCTCTTTTCATGCACACACAAACACACACTGTGCGAAGGCAAAGGGTCTGTACAAACTGCGGCTGTGTTCCGGAAATACGTCAGCGGGAGGTGGGATTACTTTGGGGTCAAAATGTCAACAGGAGGAAAAAACTATCTATTTGAAAAAGGTTTGACAAAAATTCTTGATCACATTAAGCAAAGACACGCCTAACTAAGACTTCCAGAAGAGGAACCAACTGTTTTATGACGCCTCTGGTTATCAGAGGCTGGCATGTTCAGTCAATATGCCATAACAGACCTAATGCTGGGTAATGCTTGAATGACCAGTTGAAAGGCTTGGATCATTTAAAGCGACACGCACGACATTGAAGACATATAGGTCGGCTTGAAGTTTATATACACCAATCTAATTTCAATGATATTGTTAAAATGAGTTTGAATTTATTGTTTCTAATCCAACTATGGTCAAAATTAAGTATAGTGGCTTCAATATAGACGTTCACCAAACCAATGTTTGGTTAACCACATGCTTTTTATAGAAATTAACAGGCTGCAGGCATTGTTCTGGCTCTGAATTAGACCAATCCTCTTGGCAGGAATAGTAGAGCTAATTTATGCAGATTAATTTCCAGGCGGAGAACCGGCTTTTATGTGTAGCGTATACATTTTCTAAACAACTGAGGACGAGGTTTTAAGAGAAACCAAATGTTAACCTGCTTAATAAATGCCCAATGTTAGCCTAATGTGTGTTTAGGATTATTTTTCTTCTAGAAAAATCCTACAATGTCCAAGTTTCACCCATCAGACCAAAACTATTACCTTAGAAGAAGAGGAATTATACTGCAACTAACAATTATTTTAGGAATCGATTATTCTATCGATTGAGCTGACATTTTTTTTTAAATGACATATTCTGCATTTATTTTATTTGACCAGCAGAACTTTTTTAAAGTAATACTAGAAACATGTTAAAAGGTGCAAATAAACAAATAATTCAGTTTATTTTTTAAGTAAAAAAATAAACATTTTACTGCCTAAAATGCAATAACAGCATTCCTTTAGTGAGCAAAGGATACATCTTCAGCTAAATACTTACTTCTAACATCAACATGTGAAAAACACAACCCGTTTCCACTTATCAATAGAGTGTAAGGCCGATCTCTTGATTATTTTTTTTGGATTAACCAATTAATAATTAGTTAGCAGAAGGTGGTCATTTTCATCTTAAATGCAAAATGTGTATGTCTCTAGATAACTATTTCAGCCCAAGTTTTGACGTCAAACCGGCTATGAACTGAAAACAACTCGATCATCAGCGTCATCCTCCACAGTCAATCAAAATTTTAATCACTGCGGACTGAGAGTAGCACCTCCTCCACAACCAAAACCTCAAAGCTTGACTGACGTTTCTGGAGAAAAGTTATTTGACTAAATAAAAAAAGACTGCTTAATGACAAGAATGTCTAGAGAAGTCAAGGTGACATTTTAAAACCTAAGAAAATTACACCACCTGCAAGGCATGGCGGAAATAGCATCATGCTGAGTGGACACAGGGAGGAGGACAAACTCCTTCCCCTCCAATCAGAAGCTTAAGGAACTTGGACACAGTTGGGTGTTTCAATTGAACTAATGGTGCTGAGTACGTCAATGCTGGTTTTGTAATAAAGCAGAGGACAACATGAGTCTTCTGGTGTGACCCAGACCTGTATGTATATATCTGACCTTGTGTGGATCACAGAACGTCAATAATTCATTAAAACCTGTACACAAATTATTTTCACAAAAAGCACTGAAGTTCATCGAGCATTAGTAATTCTGCCTCACAATGTTTAAATGTATCATCAAAAATCTAAATAATTATGGCATCCATGGTGACGATGAGTGTATGCAAACGTTTGACCGGTCCTATATGGTTTAGCTGCTTAAATGCATGGGAAACATAGTTTATATGTGTTCAGCCATGGGTTTGCATCTAGTGGGAAAGATTTCAAGACACTGGACTGGGGTCCATACTCACTGTGAAGAGTTCGGAAGTCTATGCAAAGGTACGGGTGGGAGCTTCGGCGTTCCGGTTCAAATCCAACCTGACTTCTTACTCTCACATCTCCTAGAAGAAATTAACACTCATTTCCTCAAGATTTGTACCGTGCAAAAATTAAATAAAAGCATCATTTAAAAAAAAAAAAAAAAAGACTACTTAGAAGTTATTTTTCAAAGACTGATCTGATTTGCATGATTTTTTTCCTCTTTTTTTTTTTAAGTGCCATGAGGACGGGCTTTACCACATGATGATGTACGGAGCAGGAGAACAAACCAAGTGCACCTTAAATTTAAACGACAAAAATCAGTGGGATGCTAAACCTTTTTAGTGCCATTTAAAAGAGCTTCTGAAGGAAAGGCAAACTAAATGATCCTGGGTTTCTGGCAACATCCAAAGAAAAGCTCATAATTGTTAAATAACCACTAATAAGGATTGTTGAATTTTGCGGTGCGATGGTTGGAGAACGACAACGTTTGTGGCGTCGGAATCGTGTCATGACGGTTTTGGAGAGAACGGTAGGAATGTCAGAGAGCGAGAGGTCCGATTCCTCAGATAATCATAAAAAGATTCTATAGAGTACTCGATTACTAAAAGATTCTTTTACAACAGCCCTAGTTGCATTGTGCCAGAATAAACTTGACTCCATTTTGTGACAGTTTGTTTTTCCTTTTTGAAGAGTGGCAAGAAAAACTGTGGGACGCACTGTAGTTGTGTGTACATAGCAAATTTTTAATAGTCACACTTGTTGTTTTAATTTAGAGATTAGAAGGGATGTAAGAAAGCAGATAACATCTTTGACATTATGCTGAACTAGGCTGAAGTCCAGGGCTGCGATAATGTGTTTCATGATAAAGTTGAAATTATCTCCTAGATGGTGTTTTTTTAAAACTGCACTCCACACAAAATTATTAATCTGTAAGCTTTGTTATTCTGCAGATGTTTGCATTCAAATGTCTACTGAATGTATTAACAAAAAGAAAAAAAATGTGTGAATAACTTATTTTGAAGTTTGACAAATTGTTTGGGGGAAATGCAAATAATTTGTTAAAATGTTGCCTTACGGTTCTTGTCAGAAAATACAGTTGTCCTTTACTTTGGAGATTTGACAGAAAACCCTCCGAATGAGAAGAAGAATTTTAATATCCATTTATTTTAATAACTATAACCAGGTCCATAACTAATATGGTAAAACCCATCACAATGGCATTCTCATAAAACAAGCAGAAGCTGTGGTTTCAGAAAGTACGATTTGACCCAGGCCTAGCGTGTGCTATTCATATGCAGGAGCAGTCGCACACAAACGCACACTCCCATGTCCCAGAAGAGGAAGCAGACAGAAGTGAACAGCTGAGCATGCAGTGCCGTATCAGGACAGTCTGCTCTACTATTAGTACCCAGAGCCACCGAGGGCGATCTAGCGTCGAACTACGACTGGTTTTAGTAGCCAGGGAGAGGAGCGGGTTCCAAAGCTGGACCCCATGGACGGATCAGCATGTAGACTGCAGTCAGGAGCGAGATTATAGTGAGGTGACAGAACGATGCTGTGATGCTGATGCAGCAAAATGCCACAGTGTGATTCCAGGCAAGGCTCTACAGAGCCTCTCAAAAGTATCCATGCCCCTAAACCTTCCCACATTTTGTCAAGATAAAAAAAGAAACAACCAATTGAAGTTTTGTGTGATAGACCAACACAAAGAAGCACATTCTTGCAAATAAGTGCAAGGAAAATTATTTTACAATGTACGGCATGTACTGTTGATGCGATGCAAGTGCTTTGAGGTATATCTCTTCCAGCTTTACTCATTCTGAGACGGAATTGACTCAATTATTTGCAAAATAGCTCAGATTCAGTCAGATGGCATAGCACTTATACTTGAAACTTATTGCTCGCACTGAGCAATAAGTTTCAAGTCCTGCTTCGAATTGGGGATAAGATCAAGTTTGAATGCATTCGAATTCCGTCAAATGTCAATACTCAATTACATAAATGGCCTGTAAGCTAATTTTGAGAAAGCCAGGGGGCAAACTTTCAATAAGGATATGAGGTCAGGTATACCACATCCTGTGCCCTCTGTGCCAAAGTAACAGTGAGTTGGAAAGGAGCTACATCATATGTAAGCTCAGTAAAACAGAGAGGAAATATGCCAAAATTAGAAAAATATGAGGAACTGTACAAGACGTTTCAACCAGAGCCTGCAGCAGTAGGCTAGCAGAGCATCAAGCTAGTGCTGTCAAATCTTTGCCTTAGCTCCGAGTCGCTAACTTTTACTGTAGAGGATCTGCGGCTCCCGAGACTCGTTAAGAATCAGGGCTTTTACACTCTGGAGCTATCTTTGGCTTTAATATCCCACTTAAGGGTTTGTCACTGCTTTGCAATCTACGTGGAAAAACTGACCAACTTCCTTGTTGCTGCAGCAGAAAACATTCCCTGGGCCTGATGGTGCTAACCCCCATGTTTCACCATGGGGATGGTGCACAATGAGCAGTGTGTGTGTACTGGTGTGTGTTGGTCTATCACAAGAAACCCCAATAAAAACATTGATGTTTGTGGTTGCGACTAATTGTGGATATAGCTTAAGGGGTATTTCTTTTTACAAGGCTCTGTACATGGAAGTTAACTGATCAAGGAGCTAAATATTAAAATGTTATGTTTCCAGCATGGCACGTCAGATTGTATCGAAATTAAAGAGCAAAGTTGCACGCATGTGAATCCACAACCAGCACGTTACTTACTTGCAAACAGCTGTTTGAACACTACACAAGCTCCTATCAAAATATCAAAAACTAAGAATTACAATTCAAGGCATAACAATGCTTCACAATTTGTTGAGAAGGACTTTGATCTGGGCAATAAAAGAAAGAAACTATGGATAACTAAAAACACAAGAGTGCATGCATTCCTGGGCACCGAGTGTGTGCTTGTATGTATAAACATCTGTCACATGTGCAGATACATGTGCTTCGGGTCAACACCGAGTGTGTGTGTGAGATTAGTGTGTTTTTGAGAGTCACAGAGTCCATGTTTCCCCCAATGGTGCATTAGTGCTGGTACTTTGGGGTGGATGTAGGTCAAGTCATTATAACTGATGTGGCAAAAGCTCTGAGTGCTGCTATTTGAAAGCACATCAGCATTAAGTTAGCCGACTAACGCTGGGCACAGGCAAACACCAGTCTGCATTAGCGTGCTTCTCCTGCTCACACTCGGCTTAATCTAAAAAAATAAAAAATCCTGCAGACAGAGATGCTTTATGCCAATGACGTAGGAGACTGCCGTCATACTTGGCCCAGGAAAATGATTAAAAAGCTCCTTCAGTCAGAGTAGCTGTTTCGTGCATGAATTATGATAGACTCACTAGGATTAAGTGGATTAAATCATTTACAGGAATGATTTTTATTTCATTTCTTTTTTAAATAATATTTTCAAAGAGTTTTTCACATGTCCACTCAGGTGGTCAACATTTACTTAGACTTTGAAATCTAAATTGACATCTGGGATATTTTATACTGAGTGAGCAAAAAACAAGCCCAAATCTAAGGTTCTTTAAGGAAAACTTGACCTCGTCTCTGACTCCTGAGCTCTCTACGCTTCTCTTTCTCATTCTTCTCTTATTTGGCGTTTTGTTGCTCAACAGTGTATTTTAACAATGTAAATTCCCCACAAAAACAACAGTAACACTGCTGAGCGTCATCAGTGAACTCAATGGAGGTATACAAATCTAGGGTGCACACCCCAGCCCTATTTGGTCAGCTTTAATCAAACACCAGTTTGTTTGTCTGGAAAGTTCGGTTCGGTTTGATCTACAAACCTAAGTCTCGGTTCGGTTGAAGTGAACTTTGAGGCGGCTCTAATGCACATGTGGAAATGTACTGAAGAAACAGTTGTGAAATCGTTGCTTTTTAGGTTTTTGAAAAAGTGATCAATGATAGGGGAAATGTTAAAATCAAGTTTTGGTCAAATGAATCAAAGACAGGGCACATAATTGATAAACTTTTAACCTAACATGGATTGATTTGGACAGAGAGGGGAAGCTGCAGTATCCAGAAAAAACTACAAAGACCAGAGAAATGCCTCGGTCAAAGAGCTTCCAGGTTAAAGATTGTGTAAGGGTCTCTTCCTATTAAAGGGCTGGTGAGAAATTCACATAATATTCAACATTTATAAAAGACTACTGGCAGGGTATATTTGAAGAAGCATACCTTGCCAGTATGTGCAGCTACACTGGTCGGCTAGAAGGCGGCAGAGTAAGGAGTAATGCACTACAAGCCAGTGAAGTGGCTTTAATGGATGTTCACACACACACACACACACACACACGCCAACAGCTTTTCAATAGCCATCTACTGTAGTGACCACTGTGTTGTACAAGGAAGTAGTTAAATCATGATGGAGCCGGAGGAAAATAAAAGCATAAAAGTATATGGATCTTATAATTAAATAAAAAGGTTAAACAGTTTTCAGTTTATTGTTTCCCGGTAAGATCCTTTTACAGTTTGAACTTCACAGGTCAGCATTTGAGCATCTCTACTCCAACATTCCCTTGCTTTCAGTCAAAAAAGTGTTTGTACAAAGTGTCAGAAACTGCCTTTACACTCCCACATCAACGACAAATAGACAGCCCATAGTGGTATAACCAGCCTCTAATCACATCCATCCCCAATAACCGTATTGATTAGGAAGCAGCTGCTGATCCAGCTCCTTCCGAGACGCATTTCGCTCCATCTGACTGGCAGATCTATCAGTCCTCCATCCTCTCTTCCATTTTCTAAACTGCTTACTCTGTTTGGAGTCACTCAGAGCAAATGGATGGTGCTACACACATACAGTATGTACACAAAGGCATGTGGAAAAACACTAAACACCCCAGCTACACTTACTCTGGTTCGGACAGAAAGTCTGCACTTTAAATCTGATAAAACCCAAAAGACTCCCAGCATTGCAAACCAAACTTGGTGTGGCTGAGATAAAAACAAAAGCAGGAATCAAGTTATTTAAAATATAAACTGTATAAACTGCGATTAGTCATTGAGACTACACAACGACCATGAGGAACTGAACATTTCTAACATCTGCAGTGTGTCCATGTGTGTGTCTGAGGGTGAGGACAGGAAAACACTTACCGAGCATACGAATGTACAGCGCTGTCTGATCAGAGCTGTCATATGAGATGGCCCCTCGTCTCTGCAAAGAAAGAGATGTAATCAATGGCAGTTTGTGATAAAAACATAATACTTTGCATGTTTTCTCTATTAGAAATGACTTTATGACCCTATCTGAAAAGGGTCAGATCCAGTCTGACAATGGTGCCACATTGTTGCTTTTTGAGATATTTCAGCCTACTTCATGTTGTCAGACAGCTTCTATTAAAGTGACCTCTAGCCTTGTGGCCAGCGAAACTACTTTATTGCTGTTAATTTGTAAATTAAAGTAAAAATAGCATAACCTTAAAACCAACTTGTTTTTACTCAAGTTATCTTTCACGTTTACATTTTTAATGATTTGAAATTATTTAAAATGTTGAAAAAACAATAAATATGAAGCACTTTTTCACAGAACGATGGACAAATACAGGCATCATTTTCAGAGCTGAATGTTCTTAGCATCTGCTCCGTATGCTCCTAATCTGTGTGCAGATGAGTGTGTGTATACATCACTGCTACACTGATAAACATGTTCCTGCTTCATATCACCAGCCTGATACGGAGCTGCTATCAGTCATGCGAAAAACACATGTGCAATGGGGAAACGCACACACACGAATAAATGCGACCACAAACATGCAGCGTTGTACAAGAAGGTAGTTATAAACAACGGTCCCAATTGGACCCCACCCAGCTGGCTTGGATTTACTTCCCTTTGAAAGCCTGTCAAAAAGCTCTGCTGTAAATGCACAGATGGTAACGTGTAGATTTAAAAAAAATAAACAACTAACTGTTCCCTTTTCTGACGTCAGCTGGTGATGCAAGATAGTCAGGAAAATTAGCCTCTGGCTACAATTTTGTATATTTACATTGTAAATGTTCCTCAACACACATGCCATTCCTGTTTTAATATAAACGACACTCTAATAGTTGAATGCATCCAAGCTCATTTACATTGAGTCAACACTAATAACCAATAGGACATTAAATAGTTTTAATAACTTAAACATTATTATTATCCACTGAGTGTGTCCAAAAGTTATGCTAATTGTTAGCTAGTATGAAATATATTTCATAGCTAGTCTAAATCTACCATAGCTTTAGACTTTTTTAGCACATTTGTCCCAATCCAGTTCATGGCCCAGATATTGTGTTTTCCAAACAAAGTCAGGCAGTCAGGGTTAGCCAGGCTAAATATACCTTTACTATGACACAGACAGTGAAAAAGTCTGTAGTAGTTGTTGCAACTTTCTTGTAGTGTTGCATGATCTGCTCTGTGTGCTGGGAGCTGAAACATTCTTCCAGGACTTACGGAGATAGGGTGAGGAAATCTGTCGCTAACTTCTCTGCTGATCCCACACATCCTGGACACAAGTTGTTCAGACCTTTACCTGAGAGTTGGTGCTGCTTGAAAAAACCAGTCCCAACACCTCACAGAGCACTAAGCTAATCTGCATTTACATTTGCAATATTCTGGCCCGTCTTGGGAGACACGATTGAGTGAACATATGAAACCAAAGTCAAATTCCTTGTTTTTGCACAAAACGTGCAAAATAAAATAGGTTCTGAAAATGTAATATTATAATATATATATATATATATATATATATATATATATATATATATAAATATATATATATATATATATATATATATATATATATATATATATATATATATATATATATATATATATATTTTCACAAAGTATTTAATTTTTTTCTGTGGGATTTGTCTGCAGTTGAATTACTGGACATGAAGTGAAATGCAACACAACCAGACCTCTTCAAATGGAAGAGTACACAGCGAGTCTTCTGCAAACTAATCCAGATGAAAATAAAGTCAGAAAGACACGAGTTAACTGACAACTGCAGCTGTGTGGTGAGTCTTATCTTTGGAAACAAGCGATTAAGACTATACGGGTTTTAGGTGACATAGGTTTCTTTACCTCACTAACCTCAATGGCATCTTATTAAGACCGAGATGCAGAAACTGCTGGTGAGAAAATTTCTCTTTACCTTTTAAAGAAAAAAAAAAAAAAACACACTGGCTAAATGCAGAGCCATGGGGCATTTTACCCTGAACACATTTTTAAAATCACACAAAATGCTACATTTACAAGCATGGAAATGGAAGCTTGTGTTCTACGTTTTTAGTCTAATTTCATTTAGATAATTCAGACAGTTTACAAAGATTTTTGTCTTTTTTTCCACAACTGCCAAGGGAAATGCATACAATGGTATAAAGTTTCTCTGTTCATTTTAAATGCCCATGTTTGATATTGCTGTATTTTCTTAGTTAAACATTAAAAAACAAACCAAAGAACCATCAACATTTTTTGGTTGTATCTCAATTTTTGAAATTAACATTGAAACTGAATCTCATTGCCACGGTTCACAACTAAAACTCCAGGTTTGTTTGATTTTCTGTCAAACAACAGACAGATACCAGCTAAAATAAAGCGATGGCAGTTCAACTAGAAATGCTGAATCTGTGTTATGGACTTTATAAATGTGCAGGAAATGTTTTGATGATGTACATCATTGCTTCATGCAAAAGGAAACAAGTTATCCTCTTCATGTAGCAGCTTAAAGCTACTAGGTGGCTAGTAAAGGTCATTTAACTTTTGGTTAGAGGTAATATGCCTTCAGAATAGTCTTCTTGGCTTAAGTTGTTTCCAGCTTTGCATCAGAATGGCTGCTTGTACTTGTTTACAAAACAAGTTATAATATGAGGCATTCTGCTCAATAGGGGTTTGTTGTTTAGCATTAATGACAGATGAACTGATAAAACCTCCCTCACAATAACAGTTTCCACCATATATACTATGCTCTGAACTTTTAAAGAACATAATTTAAGCTGGTAGTGAGAGTAGTAGTTATGGTAATAACATTTATACTGAAGGTAAACTGACAACTGTAATAGATTTTTGCACGATAATCATAATATTTCCATCTTGAAAATGCAGATATCTTGCCGTTTCGCCTTTTCAGCAAGCTAAAACCAATATAAAGCCAACGTCTCACTCTAGTAATTAAAGGTTAACTGTATGGCAAGCTGTTTAAAATCTGCCCCCTTTTGTGCTAAATGCACCGTTGTGTCTTTTCATAATAAGCTAAAATTTGTTATTAAAAAACTTGATCTTTTAATCATATTTCCCTCCTTTACTCTTTATCTAAACCAGTATCTAGAGCCAGCTGGTCCTTCCAGGCCAGAGGCATCTGCAGCAGGAGAGTCACAATCAGAGTGGGAGCAGTGGCTGGCTTCACTGCTCTAAATGTATATTTGCTCTGTCGACAACCAGCTGCTTGGAGCTGCACTGAGGTGTTGGCTCACCTCATTTTGCACTCTGCATATGCTGGCACCCTTCCAGGCCACCACTTTGCTCGTATTTCTGGGGCGTCCCTTGTATACAGTTAAGAGGAATGACATGTTTAATGAATGGCTGAGTTAATGAATGGTTGAGTGAACGAGAGTCTAACTCGACACGCAGCTCTTAGAAAAGGTCTGCTAACTTCAAAACAAAGTTGCTAAAAGCAAAATAAAAGTAACTTGTAAGTTTAAAAAAAAGCAATAAAACCTGACAGCACAGTGACATCTTGTTCATTCTGTTTACTATGATAATTTGAAGACAACTGTCTGGTCAAACCTCAAACACAGACAAACACAAATAATCCTGCTCGTATGCTCATGACATCATATCCTTGGGCTTAACTATGGATCCACTTCACACACACACACCTAACAGCGATGAGCTCAAGACAGCAGCCAATCCAAAGCTAATATTTTACCAGCTAGCAAACACCTCGAGTCAGGGTGTACAAAGCTGTATTTTAGTGTCAACAAGACTCTGTATTTACACACAGAGCAAGTGTTTAGTTTTGGCATTATATATTGTGTGCATGTATGCATGGGTTCGTGTGTGCATGAGTGCAAGGAGGCGGTAAATGTAAAGTGTGGGAACTATATGATGCAGTCTCCAGGGGTTAGAGTTGAGAGAGATCTGTGTGGAAAACCAAACATTGTTCAGATTTTGAACAGAAACAAAAGTCTAAACAATGAGTGTGTGGAGTTAAAGTGTAACGAACAGATTTATGTCCTGAACAAACAGGAAAGTTTAGTTTTACTGTCAAAGAGGCAGAAAGCAGACACCCCTTTTTCCCGCCCATCACGCTGTCTGGGTTCAGCAGGAAATAGTGCTGATTTGTAGGAGCAGCGCATTCGAGCGGAAGGTTTCATGTTGGTCAGCTAAAGACAAAGGAAACTTCTTCACAGCTCCTATTTGGGGCCCACTGCTCTGCACATTTCAGCTAAAATTAAGTGCAGAGTATGACATGTTTACACCAAGTGACACAGCAGACACATTTAACACGGAGGTCAAAGTGTTCTGAGTCATCAGAATCAAGAATAACATTTCACATTCAAAGGCTTGTGATGAAGTCCTTAAAATGAATTTCTAATTTAAATAAAGTGCAAATAGCCACAAATGTATAGGGCTACAGCTTTTTATCAGGCATGCCCTCATTGTAAAAAAAATACTGCAAAAATTGAATACAAAAATGTCTAAATTGAACAATTAATTTTTAAAAAATATTCTAACATACTGATTTTTACAGTTATATTGCAATCAATACATATTCTATTTTAATTTGATAAATATAAACACAGAAATGTAGCTTACATATTAAATTTGCTAGAAGTTTTCAAATTCACATTGAAACATTGCTCTACGGGTGTATCAGTCAAAATATGAACTGAAAGTTCATTAATTTGTTAATAAAACACAAAATGAAACTCCTTAGTTATTCAAAACTTTTGCTTCTACTGGTTTTGATAATTGTAGCTTAATGTTAATAAAAACCCACAATTCACTTCTTCAGAATAATAAAGTATAACATGGGACCAAAACCAAAATCAGAAATGTTATGTCATTGCATGTCAACCATGCAATCATAAGTAAGACTGCTAATGCCCTCTACAAGAAAGGTAAGACGCAAAAATGTCTCAGCTATAGAAACCGGCTGTAGAAACTGCCAACTATAGAAACTGCCATACACAAGCATATTATTGGAAAGGTTAGTGGAAGGAAAAAGTGTGGCATAAACAACATAGAAAGCCTTAAACTCAGCCTTAAACTAGAATTGTGAAGCAAAGAGTTTGTTGTAGATTCAGTAAACTTCCCTTTCAGAAAATCCTGTTGATCTGTACATTTTTATTACATCTTATGATCGAAGAGAAAGTACCCAGAAAAGATCAGAAGTTTGAAGTAAAACAAAAAAGAAAGAAAAAAAAAAGTTTTTCAAAAGAAATGTACACTTTACACAGCTCGTACCTGGAAAAGCCATCCATGGCCAACATCAGATATTGAATGTTTTGACTATGAATCATCTAGCATGTTTTAATTTCATAACCGCTTTCTCTAAAAGCTCAATCTTCATCCTCTGGCTTGTTTTAGGAGGAAATATGGGTGGCACAGTCCCTATATCTCAGAGTTTGATCAGTGACGCTAACTGGAGTGTCATAGCAAAGCTAATCTGCCCGGTGATCACAGGCTGAAAAACAAAAACAGGCGGAGGCTTTCTGTTAACTTTCATTTCATCACAACCTTTGTTAGTCAAAGAGCAAAAAAAAAAAAGACAGGGCTTGACTCACTGAAGAAAGAGAAGGTTAAAAATATTTTTTAAAAATTAGCACTGGTTTTATTACCCTTGGTTGGAGAAAGAGTCAAATGAAAGACTAGCAGAGAGCAACACAAAATAAAAGTGGCTGGCAAAATAAATAAATACATGTGGATGCTGTTGCTGGGTGATGACCACTCAAAGCTGGCCATTTCCAGTTTCAGTGAGGTTTTTAAAAATAAAGTCACAAGAATGATGAAGGAAGCCATTTTAAAATGAAAGTGTTTTCTACAGAGGCATAGTTAAAGCTCCAGCGCAATTCCACTTACACAATTTCATTACTATTTTCTAAATGCATTAAGACTAAAATACTAAAAAAAGAAAATGTTTTACTACTGAATACTATAAAAGAAAAAAAAATTAAAACAAACTTAGTGAGACATTTTTGAAGTTGGAATAAGTAAGACTAGAAAACTGGAATTTAAACAAGAAAAATTTGTTAAAAATATTATATAATTTTAGTAAGATTAACATTTCCAGGCACCCTAGCCAGAATCCAAACATGAATCTGACAGAAATCTGCAGAGCGAGCTAAGGATAATAATACTCATACATAATACCAGTGTATACACGCAGAAAGCTAAACAAATACAAAAAGCTGCATCACTGCTTATATTTGAAATCCCAAGTAATGAACATATACTATAAAAGGTAAGACTGAGGTCAAACTAACTACACACATGGTATTTCAAACTGTAATTTCAAACACTGAAGCCCAGTTGTTATAAAATAACCACCAGGAAATCAGCGCATCTGTTTATTTGAAGCGAGTGTGAGCGTTTACAGACAACACGGGAAAACAAAAAACTAAATAGTTACAGATCTGCGTTTAATACTTCCTGTTATGGTCGTCAGGTTCAGCATTTTTGACACGTCAAACCTCCCTGGTGTATTTATTACGTAGAGTTAAATCAGCTTTATGTTGTTTTAAGAAAATGGCATCAAATGCTGACTCTGACCTAAAGAAATGCAAAGCCTGTCCATCTCACTTCTACATTGGAAAAGTATTTATATGCAATCAAATGACTCATGTTTACAGTTCATAGATGTCACTACAGCTGTGCTCCATTGCTTTAAAAATGTCATGTGATCTCATCACAGGTCTGGGGGGTTTTTTCTCCACTTTCCCTCAGAATTTCAGTGAAACTGCAAATCTCCACAGCTGCAGAGTAGAAAACAGTCTGTAATATCAACAATGTTCTCATGAGAGAAGAAGACTGACTTCAGGCCGGACCTGCATGAACATGCGGCTATGGGAGCTGAAATGTGTCCTGCATACATCCGTAAGCAGGAACAAGCATGTCAGTTTGGGCTTTTGAGTGCATTTTCCCTTGCAGTCCTCCGTGTTCTCCACATTTGATTCGCCTGGCCCCCAAAGTTGCACTTAGCTGGTGTTCGCCCGCAGCACTTTGAGCACAAACTAAACACCATTTTGTTTGGAGTGGGCTGCGAACGTAACAGTCTGCTCATTGTGCTCTGCAATTCCATGTAAGCTCGTTTACATACGTCTCCGCTCCTTATCTCGGCTTAGTCCAACAGCCTGAGGTCAGAGCACTCGGGTTTCTGAGGTCAGGACCTAGTGTCAAAATTCCTGATAGAGTAAGCAGCCCAGGGCTTCAGTCTCTGTCATTTTCTGAACCCTATAGTCCCAGAGATAGTAGAAAAAAGGAACAAAAGGTTCATGTATATGAACTCAAATTGACCTTGCAGGCATGTGGTGAGATTTTAACAGTTTTATTTCAGAAGAAAAAACAGACCGGAGGATTTTAAACTAAATGGAAGAATAAAAGCGTGGAGCTTAGCATTCTGTTTGATCTCCTGTTTCAGTCCACCGCCTTTCAAATGATATCAGAGCCATACAGCTTCCTTGTGTTAAAGACAGGTGTAAAACATGCTTTTATTGTGTTAATACACATGGGGTGTAACCCAGGGTAGAGTGACTACAGCCAGTCAGCGGAGGCTAAGCAAATGAGCCCCAGCAGTAACCTCATAAACCGACATATCACAAACAAAGGAAAACACACACACATGCAAATCCCCCCTCCGAGATAAAAGCAACAGACTCGATGCCGTTTCATAAACTAAACGTTTCCTGGCGCAGAGCTTTGCTGTGTGGGACAGCACATTCCAGCAACCGAGTGCTAAGCCATAAACACGGGCAGACTTGGAGAGAGGGAGAATGACTCCGCCTGTGTTTGAGCTTCAACAGCTACATGCACAGGAAGTCCTCCATGGAGTCTACCTGGTGGAGGAGTGGTTTATGAGCGCCGCGATCAGTGTGACACACTTCAGCTGCTGTGAATTTTAAGAGCAGGCTGCTGGACTGATGACGGGGGATTGACCCTCGATATCTCAGCAAACCAAGTGACAATAACAAAGCTGCACACTCGTAAGGCAACTTATGATTTTTTTATTTTTTTACTGGCAGGGAAAGTGCCATAAAATAATTCAGGCCTCTTTATACTTTACGCAGAGCGCTCCAACTGCTCTTTGTGTACTTGGGCTTTTAGCGTTGCTGTATGAAACAAGCAGAGTAAAGAGGCGGTGCTTCAGATTCTCTCCGGCCGTCTAACACTGTGCAGGAATTTCATTCATTTAAATGCCATCTCTTGACTCTAATTGCCACTCAGGGTCAACTAATTGCCCCACTTTTTTAACCTTCAGAGCAAACAAAACCATGGTTCTCAGTGTTGGTGAAAGCTGCAACGATAGGACTTATCAATAAACATAATCAAGTACACTGGAGAAATATGGGTAATATTTACATCTGTGCTATATTATTATACACAATACATACACTTTACTAGTAGGGTTCACAACCCTCTAATGGCTGAGGTTATCTCTACTGTTTGTGACCGTTTCCACCACATTTTATCCTTCCATAAACTTTTCGTTAACTTGCACTCTGAATAGCAAGCCTATATAGCTAAGATCTTTTTGGCTTACCCGTCTTGTGGAGAAGGTCAGCAGAGCGCTTCATTATCGCATAAAGCACATTTCATTTTTGTTTTAAAAATCTTTTCTTATTAGTGTTGCATTTAATCTAGTGAATTTTGATCAGTAATAAACACTTCAAATGTATCACTGTGTGGGCATTTAATCTGTAAAGGTTTGATTTTATGAAGTAAATTACTGAAATAAATCAAATTTTCAATTATATCTTAATTTAATACATATGTTAGGGCATTAATTATGTGGCTACAAGCAATTTTGTGATAATGTGTCTCACTGGAGCTGTTTGTGTAAAGTTGTTGCTTTTACCCAAGAAATGTGAAACCTTTTCTAAGTCACATGTTAATGTTTCAGCTATTCAACAAAATTATATTTTATCAGTTTGGACTACACTAAGAATCATAAATCTAAAAGTGGCATGCAACTTTTGATACATTGTGATAAATGCAAATTATTTATAGAGCCAATGACTGAAGGGATGTAAAAAAAAATAAAAATAACGTTAACGGTTCAAAATCATACCAATAATTTTTGGGTTGCTTTTTCTTAAAGCTGCAAAAAATGTAAAGATGTGCATTATACATTAGTCAGGCTGAGTAGTTTGTGTGTGTCTGAAAGTGTGTCAATGTGTAAAACCACTTTTTCCATGGTTGATTGCGCTCGATGTTGCAGCACAAAAACATCACGGTCACGTGACGTCAGCCCCTCCCCTCCTCACAGAAAGAGATGAGCGTAATGTGAATCATGAAAAGTGTCTCAGGGAAGACAGGATGTTGTCCATTTACCACAAAATAAACATTCTGAAAAGCCCTCCAGCGCAACTCCAGGTAATTTCTGCAAGTCAGGTTTAAAACTTATGTTGTGGTGCAGCGGGGGTTAAAAGTTTGTGAAAGTTTGTGAAAGATTGTGAAACGCCCGGCTTAAGAGTCTGAGCAGCTCCTCTAACATTCTTACCACATCCTGAAACGACGTCAATCTGATGGCAGTTTGAATCAACAAAGTAACTCCCAGAAGAAGAAACCACTGCCTTGTGCTCCCTTATCAAATCTGTGCAAAGACGCATCTACACTGCATAGAACAAACACACCCATCTCTCACCCTCATGCACAAGCTTATCGTCTGCCTAAGCATCTCAAATTTGAAGGGGGGTTATCTGCAATCAGATGACAAAACAATCTTGACGGCCTGTCTGACAGTGACGTAACAGACTGAGTAGATCACAGTGTACAGCCTGAGCTGCTTTCCTCCCATTATCACCCAAAACAACGTGACAACACAGAACAAATCAATGCTATTTGTTTACCAGTGTTTCCACCAGAATTGTTGGTATGTGGATGTGAATGAATGCAGCTATGGAAAACCAGGAGCCAAAATGTCGTTTCATCAAGTTGTTGGATTCATATTTTACAATTTTGTCTTGCAAAAGTACTCGTTTAGCTTAAGCTTTTAACGTTTGGCCATGAATTTATTTGCATTTTATATGAGAGTAACTATAAGCAGCATATCTGTGAATACTACAGTGGCCTCCTGGTATTCCTGGAAGTTAGAGACCACAGCCACTAATGAAAAACTAAAAATCCACAGATATTTGAGAGTCCCTCTAAAAATGCTTATAAACTGTCTATTTTAATAGGTCAAACACCAAATACAGCTTAATATTTATTAATTCGCCCAGTGGAAACCACCTTAGCTCTACCGCAGAAGTTAGCATCTACAGTTTCTTTATCTTTGCTCTTAGGGGTTCAGCCAATCAGCACCAAGGAAAATGAAAGGCACTCCTGGATTGGCTGCCTTGCAAACAGCAGCCAGTAGCATGTAAAATAGCAGCTAGGTATTGCAGCTTCCACAAACTGCATTTTCTTTCAACTATTTTAGCAAAAATATTGTGCAAAGACAAATTGAGCACAAATAACTTGGAACTAAATTCCACAGAAAATACACAAATTGAATTTTTCTTTCTTCAGCTGAAAAGATCGTAATTCACCCAGGCAGACTGCCGTAAAAAAGGAGGATATGGGTCGCAAATGGGAAGAAAACAAATTTGGATTTGGGTCGCCTGCTGTGTGAGCGTTACCTAAGCACTTGTTATACTTGTATTTGTAAAAATAAAAATAGCACACTTTGTTCTTTCACAAAATGACTTGATACTTTGAGTGCATAGGCAACATAAAATCCAAAAAAATAATACACTCAAGTTTTTTGGTTACATTTTGAAAAAAACTTGCAAAAAGTTAAACGGTTCTGAATACTTTTCCAAGTCACTGTCGGTAAAAATGTGTGCAGCAATGCCAAGCAGAGCATAGGCATCAGTGTTTCATAGTTTATATGAGAACCACATGACGTGTTCCTGCATCTTTCTCCCTGCATGCTACTTCTAGACTTTCCAATTTGCACCAATTTAATTAGTCGCTGGCCTGTGTTTACCTGTCGCTTTTCTTCAAAGAAAGAACATTTCAGGGGAACCAGCTGCCCTAAATGCATTCCAGCACTTTATCTTCTAACAATTCAGGACTCTAACATGTGTCACACGCATACAAAGACAACAGAAGAAGAAAATCCATTCATTGACAAAGGTTTTTTTCCCCCCTTTGACCAAATCATAAGCATTCCACAGCCACTAAGGGAGATATCCTTCTGAGACAGAGTTGTGTCTTCAACCCAACTCTTTTGTCCACTGTTTACAAGAGGAAATGTCTTCATCTGCGAGGGAAGAGGCAGCAGGAGGGGGCCTGGGGGGTTGAGGAGGAAGAAAGAGAGGGAGCTTGTGAGTGAGCGGAACAAGATAGCCAGAGAAAGAAAAGAGACTGAGACTCCGGCCATCTGTGAATGTGGAAGCGAGCCAAACCACTGCCCACAGAGCACAGGCACATGCCTAACTGCCTCTTTCTGCCATGGCAGTCCTGCCCTGCTTCCACAAACAACAAGCTTGTTGAACCACACACAAAAACACAGCAGCCACCAAGGACAAACGCACCCTTATGGTCATAAATAAGGCCTAAACATAATATTTGTGGAAGTGTAATTGCTCTGTAGCAACGGCTGAATGACACCGCCGCATGCATACATGCAGGTTCACCCATTTTTGTCAATGTTTGCAAGAGGAGAGGTGAAGCATTTCAGCTGCAGGTCTTAATGTTTCTAATTTAGTTTTTTTTTTATGGCAAAAAAAAAAGAAGGTAAAATGCCAAAACTGCAACAAGAACGGCCTAGAAAGGGAAAAAAAAAACTTCCAATGTAGCTCATAGTGGAAGGATAATGTTACAACTTGTGTTTGTTAGCAGCACAGAAATCGAACCACAAAGTCAACTCAGAGGTGTTGCCACCTTTCCAAGGAACTCTCCCCGGTTTTGGCCCAAGATCCAAGTTCAAGAATCACCGTGAAAAAAATCGATTTAAGGTCTTATAATTGCTGGAGGCAGAGTGTTGCGACAGAGCAAAGGGAGAATTTTACTGCATTGACTGAAACTATTTCACCAGAAACGCTTTAAGACCAACATCTTTTTTTTTTAAAGGGGTAAAGGGAATCTACAGTTACAAGCTAAATGTCTGACATTAACATAAATGCATGCAAAACAGCTTAAGAACATTAACTGGCCTCTTCACTTGCATGTTGTTTAAATTCTCCCAGAGATAAAACCATTTAGCTTTTAGCAGTCTCTAAAGGTTATTCTATGATAAAAGGTGTTAAATTAAAGTTCTCCAAGTTCAAAAAATAAAATCTGGGTACACCAAGGAAAAGCAAGAACCAGAAATCCTACAAAGTGTCTGAAGGTGTTAAAATGTTCTTAAATAAGAGAGAAGTTTACCCAATGCAGGTTTGTGCAAACAAAGCATACCAGTGCGGTTGTCTCGTTTGGCTCAGTTACAGTTTAGATTATAAAGCACACCAGTGGAAATCTACATAACAGAATCAGATGTTAACGTTAAAAAGGAGTGTTACACTGAATCTAATCTCAAGATTCTGGGAAATAAATCAAATCTATTGAATTTATCATAAAGTTGTTCCATGTGACGTCCAAAATGGAAACCGTTTTCAATTCGCGGAAACTCAATTTCTTACTCCTGAATGCATCTTCACTACCATCTCCTGAAACCAATTCTTTAAGATGAGATGGGTTTGTGGGAAAAGCAAAACTCACACCAAGAGTTAAAGAGTTTTCAGTGTGGTAGATGTTAAATTAATAGACTTTCTTTGAAACGGAAAGCAGCTACAGCTCAATTACTGGTTTTGAGGAAGAAATGGTAAATAAAGTCAGACATTTTATGCTGCCAACCTTCCTGCACAAAAGAGACTGCAGCTGGTAGCCATCAGAATTGCTTATATTTTGTGAAAGCTACACTTTGGCTGATAATCCTTTGAAACATAGAAGGAAATTTTGAAAACCAAGTAGCCTGTAGCTGAAAGACTCAGCGACGTACAGAACAGTCCATCACTGTGCAGATAAATATCTAGCATTGCTAAAATGTATCCTGTAGTGACTGCTTTCTCTAACAGAGTTTGTGTTTACAGGCTGAATTTAGTCATTCCTGACTAAACTTAGTTCTAGTGTAATGTTGCTTGGTTTCTTTCTGAGCCATATTGTCAGATATTATGATGTTAATTTGTCATCTGGTCAGTATTTAGGGACTGTGTGGCATTATTACCATTAGTCAGATAGAGATGCAGTTTTTCTCATATTATCACCCTCCTAAAGTAATGGCCTAACTCATTGTTTTTTTACAAAGAAATGAAATAAATCACTTTTGACGAAAATGACTCGGGCCATTATTTTAGGAAGACGGCGATATGATGTACCATGACTTGTTTTTTGCATAATTGTTCATATATTTCACAAACAGTTTTTACACTTAGCAACCAAATTGTTCCTTAACTAAACTGGTTAAAAATTCCTTCTACTTTTGGATTGTGTGGAAGGACAACTGGTTGCAGCAGCATGAACATAAATAATTTCACAATAGTTATGAATATTGAAAAATACAGATAGACTATATTTAAGATAAGCCCTACTTCGATAAAAGGCTACAAGCTTTTTCATATAAAGTTATTGTCCAGGTAAAAATCTAATTATGTGCATACAGATACTCTGTCAATGGAGCTTTTTCCTTGAGCAAATATATGAAATATCAAAGTATGGTGTCATCTGCATAAAGGTGCAAGTCAGGTACTGACATGGTCTTTTAACAGTTTTTTTTCATAATTGAAACTAAAATATGATGGCTGAACTGTTCTAAAAGTGCTCTTAACACCAACTTTTAAGACATTTCACAAAATCAGTCGGCAGATGTCATTAGAGACGTGAATACACGCGTCATTTCTCAACACCATACATTGGGTCTTGACAGATCTGCCTGTGAGCATGAATGAAAAGATCATCAATAGGATCTGCTGCACATAATTTAAGTGGACATCCATCTAAAATGGTCACAAGTACACAATTGAGCTTTGCACAAAAGCTAGTAGTCAGACAAAACTTGCAATGCAATTGTAAGAAAACCAACAAAATCAAGAAAATCCTCAGGAACAAGTATTAAAAAAAAAGGTAAAAGCATATAAATACCTGATGACTTGTCTCTAAAGCATCTTTCCTGAGCACACAGGGAATACCTAGCACCCTTTATTCTTCTACACAAAGAACTAATGGGTGTAACATCAAAGACAAACACTTCAAATGACTCATACAAGCTAATGCAAGGAAGACATCATAAAAGGCAGAAATCTGACCTTACAACTTGAAGATGGTTGTTTCTGCCTACACTTTTTATCTTTACTCACACAGCAGGTAAAATAAATAGAGGCGTGCAAACCAAAGAGGGATATTTTCAATACGCTACAAGAAAAAAGGAAGTTCACGTCTTACTCGAAAATTTATGCTACGTCAATGTGTCAGTGTATGATAACATAAATAACAGAGTGGCACGTTCCTTCTGATAAATCCCAGGAGGAAACTCGATCATAGTGTTAGAGCCCGCTGAAAGAGGGGCCTTTTATCTGAGGTCAACATGCACAAATACAAAGTTAGGAGACAGCATCTTGTCTGTTGTAAAAGGCCCACTGATAAGAGCATATCAGTTGCATTCTGTGCAACTGAATGCTCATTTTATGTGTGTGTCTGTGTGAATTAGTACCAGCACTAGAATACAAAGGCTCCAAGAGGTTATGCCTTCAAAAATGTTAATTATTCATCACACCATTCCTTTTTAATTAACTGCCAAATACTTGAAATTGTTAAGCTACAATTTGATATTTTTGATCTTGTTTTTCACAGCTTTTACTGCCTAAACTTTTACATTTAACACCCATTTAGTGTACGGATTAGTGGTAAGTTGCAGGCTACACAACTTGTCAAAGTCAATTTAATGTTCTAGTAGGAACACACAAACTTTTGTGTGTGCACTAACATGACTGTATAGTTGTCATAGCAGATATTTAGATTAACTGTGACGCCTGTTATGGATCCGCAGCGCCAAATCATTACCTGAAGGCTTTAATATAAACATTCAACAATATTAGCATTTGATTAAATCGCTTTTTTGCAACAATATTTTCTTTTTAACAAGATTCTGGCATACTTTTGGACATATACATGGCCTCTCTTCTGTAGGCAGACTAACTAGAGCTTATTAGATTCAACCGACAGACTCTGTTTTTATGCATTAACCAAACGTTTGAGATTTGATTTGGGTAAGGCTCCTTGAAAAAGCTTAATATTTATGATACCTGATCTGCCCACTGATGTGTTTGGGATGAACACACCCAGTCATGTCCACTTTTCAAGCACCTATCTGTGGTGACACCAACTCTCTGGCAGTGAAACAGACCTTCAGCATGATGCTGCCACCACCATGCTTCACAGGTAGAATGTGTCTGAAAGCTTCCCATCTGAATACTAAAAAATTGGATTCAGCTAAATGTCCATATAAGGATAGAGATATTTATTAATGAATTAGTGTGTGTAGAAACCTCTAACAACCACCTGCACGATTCCTGCAAATTATTAATGCACTTGTTGTGAAATTCCTCCTTCCAGACTAGTGTATGCCTTACTATTAAAGTAATATATATATATATATTATTTTTTATTTTTTTTTTTACCTGTGACAGCTGTCTTGGATCAGGAGCCCCGAAAAGGGAAGAGCTGGAGCTGAAACTAATGGCCCCCCTCCGGCTGAGGACATGCTTGGGAACCGGCCTGTCTAGAGGCAAAACCGGCAGCTGATAACATACTTCCATTGAACAGTCAGGGCTGGTTCCGGATCAAAAATATAAAAGAAAAAAAATATAAAACATGCAATGCAAAAAAAAGAGAGAGAGAGAGAGAGAGAACGAGATAGATGACTGATGAATTGGAAAAAATTTCAAAAAAGGCGAAAGGAAATAGTTTTCAGTATGAAAACGATCTGACACGAAGCTGTGAAGTGTTTCTGTTCATTATGAGCGACTCAAAACTTGTCCAGATCGTCTTCATCGATGCTGCGTCTCGTCTACCTCCGCCGTTTCACATCCCTCGGTGTCATTCTGTGAGAAACTATTCATGCCGTCGCTGTTGCGTTCGCCCCTTTCTTTCTCATTTTGCTCAAATCCGGGCCCACGGACGACGAGACCTTCTTGCCATTTTCTGGGTCTTTATGAAATCGCTTCCTCATTTTTCAAAGCAGAGCAAAAACGTCCGCTCGCCCGGGCTCCGTGGCGTCCCCGCGGATCCGCATATCGCAAACCCCGAAACGAAAACAAAAGGCACGACCGCTTCCAGAAAATATCATCAACATATCATTTTCTGGTGCCAACACCGGCGGGCGAAGGAGAACAGCGGCAGCTCCGGGAATGGGGGGGGGATCCTGACGGCGGCCGCGGTCGTGAAGGACTCCTCTCTCATTCAGGACTCGGCCGTTAGTGATATATTCAACATGTAGGGGCTTTTCCGCCTTTTTTCTGGAGCTGCATGATGAAGGAGCTGTTGTCTAATTCACCGCCGGTTGTAAAACACAAAGTGTCTGGCTCGGAGAGAGGGGAACCCCGACGTTCCTCTCATTCACCGCCGCTCTCCGCTGGGGTCCGCAGCGACTTGAATGGCACAAACATAAACGCGTAAAACAAACAAAAAAAAAGAACAAAAAATAACCTAAAGAGAGCTTAATTCTCTACAACTACCTATCGTCCTAAAAATTACCCTACTGTGTGGTTTTAAAGCGCACAACACCTGCCAGAGATGGTGCTGTTCGAGCGAGCACCCCAAAAAACGCCCCCATCTACCGTTAGCCAATACCGTGAAGGCAGTGTTTGTAAAACAAACGGTGATTGGATAATGCTTTCAGGGCTGTATGCAACGACACATGTGAGTGGCTACGGAGCCAGGGCGAACCCTAGAATTATATGAGCAGTCATTTGCAGACGGCGTGGACTTTCTCAAGGGTATTCCTCCACAACGGGGCTTGCCCTGCAGCGTCCACATTATTGCCTGTGATTACCTTTCTCTCATGAGTCATACTACTTGGGAGCTGAAATACAGCTCAGCAAACGTTTCAAATTGTTGCATCTCTGTTAAGCTATGGCAATTTTGCTGCATTTGTGTGGTGACTAAAAATGTCAAATTTAACCATAGAGACACATTTAAAGGGAAGATTATCATCAAAAAGTTCTCTACCTTTTCAGTAAATAAAAACTCACATATTACATACATTAATTCCACATAGAGTGAAACATTTCAAGCCTTGATATTTTGAAATTGTAATAATTATGGCTTACAGAAAACAAATACCTCAAATTCACTGTCTCTGAAAATATTAATATAACATAGGATACATTTTAAAAAGGATATCTTAAACTGAAATGTCAGGTTTCTTAAAAGCATATTCATTTCTATGCACTTAATGCGCTCCTTTTGCAAAATTATTGGTTTAAGGCAGCATGCCATGGAGTCTTTCAGTCTGTGGTTCTACTGAGATGGGAACAAAGCCCAGATTTTCTTTATGGTGTCCCTCGGGTCACCTGCACTGTTAGATCTGGTGTTTCTTTCTCTTCTTCTCCAATATCTTGTAGGTTCTGTGTGGGGTTTTTGTAAGGCGAGTTTGCTGGCCAATCAAGCTCGGTAACACAATGGTCATTGAGAAGAGTGGACTGAGGCCACAGTCAACGCATGAAGAGCTGCAATGCTGAACCAGAGACGTCAGAAGCTTCTTATCTGGCTTGAGGAGAAAACAAACTGGCCTGTTGCTCAGTGATCCAAAGTGCTCTTTCCAGACGAAAATAAAGTTTGCATTTAATTGGGAAATCTATGTAGTCTGGAGAAAGAGTGGTGAGGCACATAATTCATGTTGTTTGAAGTCCTGTGTGAAGTTTCCACAGTCAGTGATGATTTGGGTGCCGTGTCATCTACTGGAGTCTGCAGTCAAAGCAGCCGTCTACTTGCACATTTTACAGCACTAAATGCTTTCCTCTGTAGACAAAATTCATGGAGGGGTTGATTTAACTTTCCAGCAGGACTTGGCACCTTCGAACACTGCCAAATGTACTGAATGCTGAGTACTATTTTAATAGTACTCATATATGGGTATAATTTTTTTTACCTACCTATACTTTCTACAGGCACCCTTATGATTTATCTATTTATCTGTTTTACCAGAGAAATAGATGCCTTCCTGTACTATCCAAGTGTCACCAGTATTGCATTAGTCATGCAGAATATGACCATTTTCATTCAAGGTTTCTCCTGCCATATCCATGTGTTGGGGGACAATGAGTGCACCATGGCAACAGCCATCCAGGGCCAATGTCAGCACAAGAATAAGCCTCATGCTCCCTATTTCCATGGCCCTGAACATGGCTGTCGGCCATCATCCTCCCAAATGAACTGCACTCCATATTTAAGGGAAAGTAATGTAAAATAATTTATTTGCCCATTCTTGCATGATTATATTTCTATAGTATCTTGTCCTTACAACATCCACCAACACTTACTTCTACAATAAAGTTTTTTGGGGTTTTTTGAGACAAAACATGTGTATTGTTAAAAATGAATGTTTTGTCAAACAAATTATCCTAATTTAAAAAAAAATAATAAAAAAGATAAATAAATTTGAGTAAAATACTACATTTACTCAAATACTTGAATATGCTCATCGTTTTCCTTCCTTTGGAGCTAACAGTTGGGTAAAATGTATGAAAAGTTGGTGTATTTCAATAAACCTAGGCTAAAATTATGTTTCTGGAACATCCTCAGCTACTCTAAACGTCTATGAACCATGTCTAAAAGCCAAGTATGATCTAGAAATCAGACAATTTATGTGAAGTCCAAGACTTGGCTGGCGGCTGCAGAAATGTTTGGTTTCTCTGCAACTTGCTGAGGAACATTTATGCAAATATTATGATGATTAGAAATATTTGTAGATTTGAGAAAATCCAGCTAAAAATTTGGAGTTGAGAAACAATATTTTTATTAAATTTTTTTTTAAAGTTGCAAAATAAAGTTCCTGCAAAACCTTATTTTGCAGGAACCTTATTAGCAAAATAAGGGTTCCTGCAAAATAAGGTTTCTGCAGGAACCTTATTAGCAAAATAAGGTTCCTGCAGTGGAAAAAGAGAGGATTACGCACATCTTTAAAGCTCAGAATTGCATGACATTTATGCTGATCATCAACTGTAACTTTTTTTTCATTAAAAAGAAGATTTTCAATTTCTAAACATTGACCTCTGAAAACATTTTCTCATGAGAAAAGAAAGTTTCTATTTGTATTAGATGAATAAACAGTACAACAATAAAACAACACATATGAACGTAACAAAGGATTCAGCATGCCTAACTATTTATTTACTGTATACCCTGTAAAAGTGGAATAATCTTGAATTGTTTAAATGGAAAAAATATTGAAAAGGAACACTCTTAGTTACCAAGCAGAGATCAGGGGTTTTCACTCAGACAGCACTTTATAAATTCTTTTAAGATGGAGAATAACAAGCAGTGTTTGTTCAGACTGTCTGTTTTAACTAGACAGAGAGTCACTACCTTCTTGAGTTTTCTCACAGGGAGTCTGGGAACCGGCCTTTCTGGCTCCTATCAGCAGCAGTGTAACTCTTAGGATGTTGAAAAGACCTTCAAAACCTTGAAAATAGAGGACCACTTCGTTCTTATCTCTAAACCCTCCCTAAGTTCCAGCAGAGTGAAAATACAGTAAACACTTCTTTTCAGGTTATACAAACAGTTAAGAAGAAGCTCAAAATTCCTGGAAATATCATGAAATCCTTAAGTCTATTGTTAACAACAAGCCTAATCTGAAGTTGCACATTCAGATATTTGTTGTATCCTGCTACTGAGAATCTGCAATCCGGTTGTTGCCTGGCGACAGGTTTAATCAGCATTACGCCATCTGGGTGTGTGCACACAGCAGTGTATATTTTACACCATCTACATCAAGTTCTCATGGGGAAAATTATTTAGGAAGCAGTTGAATTAATTAATTTACCCTACAATCTGTTTTGCCATTCACAGTAGTGCAAACACACATAACATGCCCAGGGAAACACATTTGCAGCAGGTATGATGAACTCTTGAGTAATGGTCTCCAGAGCTTAAGTACAGGTGAGCTGCTAATTTCCTTCACAGGTTCAGTATCTGCTTGCGCTACTCCTCAGTGCAATCCTCACGCTGACTCTACTTCTGCTTATAAGTAATTGATTAATTGTTCACAAAATTAAAGTTCTCCCTAAATTACAATATTTTTCATGAAGAAGCATATTTATGTGTGCACATTGATATGCCCAATATTTGTTATTTAAACCAAGTCACATCATTTTTTGGAGTCTATTTTTGCATTATTGTCAGGTTTTATTTGAAGCAAAAAAGAAGAAACAGAATACATGGTTAGTATTTGCTTTCAGAGCCATCTTGTGGAGTAAAGGTGCAGTTACAGTGTCATGCTAATATTCATTTTGGGACACATCAAGGTCATGAAGTCACTCATCATTGAATGGCTCTCTTAGCATTACTAATAATTTTTACATTTTTATTTGACGTGTGCCTCAAATTACTGTTGCTACCATTTTTAGTACTCTGTACATCCCATAGAAATGATTGAAAGCAGACTTTGACTTTGACTAGATCTTAATTTTGACAAGCAACCCCTCAGCATGATTCTGCCAGCACCATATGTCAACTTGGCGAGGTTGTATTTTGTGGCAAGCAAGCAGTTGGGATTTCCTAAAACTGTTTTTAAATGATAGCTTTGTTCTTTCCACTCCTCAATTAAGGACAGATTAGCTACGTGCATGACTTATAGTAGTGTCAGCCTCTGAGGATACCAACCACCTGTAAAGTTGGATCTGATCCGTAGAGCTGCTTTCTCCTTTGAGTAGACCTACCTGTATTCTTTCATGGTTCTCCTTCAGACCTCATTTTTCCTTACCCAACAGCATTTTGCTTGCTCTCCGATGTGTGCCTGCACCCAAGTTTGGAGTAATACATTGGGGGACCTCAACGAGCTCCATGCAGTCTTCAACCAGGACTCCCCTCACGAAGTAAGATTAACCAACCTATTTCAACCCCAACCTGTGGATGACAAACAAAAAAACCGGGACAATAAAACTGCCATAAAGTCAGTATAGAGTTGTGGCCCTGCTTGAAAAAGCTTGCTCTTTTTCTGCCACTAGATGGCATCATTTTTCCATGTTAAAACCCTATCAGGTTTTATGTATGTTTGACCTGCCTAATAATTTTGATTTTCTTCAAAACCAGAAGTTTATTTTTTGAACCACTCTTAATTGAGATTTATCTTACAAATTTTCTAATTAATTTTGCTTTACTGCAGCTATCTGATCATCTGGAACTGTTCTTTGTTAGGAAAAGGAAACAACACTTCCTACCAGCATCCTGATTTTCTGCAGTGTGCTGCAGTTAAAAGTATTGAAATACAGCATTTCAGCTGCATTTGGGCCCTGGTTCAAAAACACTTTATTAATCCCAAAGGGAAATTAAATAAAATTAAATTCAAGGTCTGTTTCAAAGTTTCTGCAGAAACGAAGCTCTACACATAAAAAAATCTGGAAAGTTTCACGTGGGTGAAAATACTAAATAAAATTCAGTATATCCATTTGCTTTCAGAGGTAAATGGAGTCCACATGTGTGTAATTTAATTTTACTGTAGTTGTTCTGTGAACTGCAGCCATCCTGTTAACTGTACCTTCAGCCTATTGGAAGCAAATATCGAGCTGCACAGTGATAAAATCCCTCTATCACTTTCCTGTGAAGTAAAAGAACGAACATCTTGTGATTTAAATGAAATTAGGTTTAAGAAGATCTGCTGAGTGCATCTTAGTTTTCTCCCAGGAGTTGCACTGGTGTCCCTTAAAGCAGAATGACGTCTTTTTTTGCGTCATCTCATGGGCGATGATGTTACGTAAACTCCCATGTAGGAGTTCAACATTGTTAAAGTCAAGTTTTTATATGTTAAATATGATGTTGGCTATCTAACATAACTCAGGGCTCATGTATTATTCATAGTACAACTAAATCTGCATATCCATCTGTAGTTAAGCAGAATTCAATCTGAGAAAGTCTGCTGGGTTCTCACACCACTCTGGAAAACAGAACTGCTGGATTTCCACTTTGCTGTTAGAAAAGTGTGATGTTTTCTCAATCTACTTTATTGTAATATGTGTTTGAAACTAGCATTCTCAACGTTTCTTTTTTGATTGGTATTTTGCTTTTATTGTTGTTCTAGCCACTCAATTTCTTTATGTTGAAATGTTTTAAATATGAACATGAAACTATTCAATATAAAAAATTTGATCCAGATCTAAAAAATTTATAAATCTAATTCTATATTGTATAAGATCTCTGTGTATGAGTTTATATATATAGAAAAAAAAGTACAAAGTGGGTGTCAAACAAAAATGTTGGCACCTTGAAACATGTTGCAAATCTGCAACTAAGAAGAATAAGAACAAAAGATGTTGATACATATGAATAAAGTGGAATGATTTCCGGTGTCTGTTTACTTGGTAATAATAAATTTGAGTGTAAAAAGAAAGAAGACCTCTCTTTGCACCTAGGATGAAGATCTGCACACAATACAGTAAAACAAGGAGTTGTGGACCTGTGACAGAAGTTTCTCTCATGGCCTGAAACATCGAGAGAAAAATGTGAAAAACATGCAGAAATGGAAAAACATTACCAAACTATGGATAAATTAGATTAATCCCTGCTAATTAACCTGAATTATTTGATGAAGTCACACAACTTTAAAGATAAAGAAAATCAGTAACTTTTAAAGGTATTCAAACACATGCTGCTACATCATGACTGTAAAAAGAAAGGGTGTTTAAATAGCTTCAAAATTGAATGATAGCAAAAATGTGAAAGCTGTGAGTGTGACATAGATTTGTATTCAGCTCAGTTTATTCTGATACCCCCCAAAATTCAATTATTTCCATAACTCATCTAGATTGTCCACCTTTGTGTTCAGGGAAGACTTCAGAGGTTTGTCTGATAATTTTAGAGAACATTATGTAGACCAAAAAACATAGTTTAGGAGTAAGGTGTGGAAAAGTTTAAAACAAGATTAGATTTTAAAACAATATCCAAAGCTTTATTCCCACACAACTCTGTTAAAGCTATTATTCGAAGATGCAAAAGTACAAGTTTATATAAGGTGGCTGTCCACTTCAACATTAATCAGAACATCAGAAAGTAACTCCATGGTGAATCTGGAGGAGAAGCAGATATAGTTCAGGTGGGATAATCTGTTTACATGAGAACAAGCAGTCATGTGCTTCACTCGTTGAGCTTTTATGGAAGAGTGGCAAGAATAAATTTATTGTTGAAGACAGCATAAGTTCTGTTTATAGTTTATTGCAAGCAAAGTGTCTCTGTTAACCTAGAGGGAGGAAGGTACTCCTATTAAATGTGACCACATTTAACTTTTTAAAGTGGTACGTATGAAGGGAAACGAACATCTCACGTCACCCTGAACACATCATCCGTAATGTGAAGCAAGGAATCCTGGACGAAAGCCTGTTAGAGTCTCCAGAGGACTTAAAAGTGGGGCGGAGGATCATCTCTCAGCAGGACAGTGAACCTAACCACTAATTTTGTACAAGTTACACACAAGTGGATTCTACTTATTCATTTTGAAGGGAATTTAATTTTGGGGTATCCAAATAAAAAAGGCTAAATACAACTGGTTCAAGCATAAGATATGCATAGGTTTAAGCCGGCTCCCATCCTATCATCTGTAATATCTGGGAAGAACATATAGAGATTGATTATAATTCAAAACCAATTTCCAGAATCAAAACTGAGCTTCTGCAAATTCGGACAGAAAGATCCTGTTTCTCTCTGTCTCATGTACAAAGACTTTTTAAATTGCTTGCCATCTGACTTCCTCTTAACTGAAATATTCATACAAGAGAACAGATGGCACCCTTTGCTTTTGCTTCCTTTTCTCGTCCTGTGTACACTTTTATGTTGTGAGTGAGCTTCTTGTGCGCCGCTACACGTGTGTAACTTCTACTCGTGTACCTTGGAAGTGCCTGCAGACCCTTTTGCTATGCATCCTTAAATTACCGCTGAGCAAGGAGTTTCACACTGCGCTCTTTAAAGCGGGATCTTTCAGCTTCAAAGGCAGCAGTGTCTGGCTTTTATATTAGCCTTTCATCTTTTAAAGAAATCTCCATACTGCTCTTAATTTGTCAATCTTTATTGGAGTTTTGCCAGCCGGCGCTGCAATATTATGAGTCAGTCAGTAATGGCTTTAGAATTATGAATTCACTTTAGTCACACAAACACAACCAGAACATCTCCCTAATTGATCTCATCTGAATTCACTTTTAGGCGTCAGCCAAATGGTGAGGACCGGAGCAGTCCTCGCTCGTTAATGAATACGTAATCAGACCAGTTCAGGCTTTTTAAAGATTAATGATTAAAACTGAATAAACTGGCATTCCCACAGCTTCACAAAAATAACACAAAAAGAAACTTAATGTGTAATCGTGCATCATAAGAGAAGCACTCAAACTGAAGAGTTTGAAGATAGGTTTTTTTTAAAAAAAAACAACATTTCAATAGATTTACAGATCAGACGAGGCAGTGCTAGCTTTTATATGCTCAAGAGCTGCATGTAAAAGTGGTGGCTTTTCTGTGTTTCTGTCTTTTCCCACTTTTAAGGCATTAACTGGGTACATGCTTGGAGCTGTGGTTCCACACCTGCATTCTGGTGTCCCTGGATGAATTCATGAAAACAAAGGGAAAAAAATTAGAGGGAGAGAGAGAGAGGGGGGGAGAAAAAAAACATTCATTATTTTCAACAACATCTGTCTAAAATAGTTAAACATGATTCACTGACTCTGATGCGTCTGTGTGAAAAGCACTGCATGCATTTCCATGCGGCCTTACTATAAAGGGAACAGAGGTGCAACATGCAGATGTCATATTATATTAGTCAGAGGAAAATGGCATATTAGGTATGCACCGATGGGTACAAAACAGGTTAATAAAATCAGCCTTTCATGTACGGTGATTAACCTTTGATATAAAAAATGTTAAAAACAATATCTGACAGGAATTGTTGAACAAAGGTTAACAAAAGAAATAGCCAAAAACGCTTAAAATATGTCATTGTTTCCAAACTTTAGGTGTTTATTTCTGAGTATATATCATGGGGAAACAACAAACTGAAATATATCTAAAATATGTTCCTCATCATGCAAAACTAATGCATCCACAGAAGCAAGAATTTCAGGATATGTATCTACTTGCTTTGCAGACCTTTTGAAATTATTGCAATTTTTTCCATATAAAAAAGCTTAGATTTAATCATGTAGATCAAAGAGGATCAGTAAACATACATAATTAAAATTATCAAGAATTTGTCATAAATTCTCAAATGGATTTAGCTCAGAACTATAATTAGGCAACTATAACACCTGATTTGGTTTGATCTACACAGATTCACTGTAGCTCTGATATAAAGATATACGTCAGTCGCTAAAAGATGTATTACTTTATGTACATTTACAATTCTGAACATGTGTCTACACAGAGTACTTAATAGGTGACAGAGAAATAACAAATAACAATAAGCAAACTACAAAAAACCTCCAAACAACTGTGATGCAGGCTACTGTCCTCTCCACACTGGTAATTATCACCACTGAGTCATCCATCAAATAATGATAGTGTTTGTTGTCGGCACAAGCAGCAAGCAAATCAGACAAAAACTTTCGTTAAATTAGATTTTCGTAGGGGTGCTTACATCATTTGTCTGTTAACATGCTGATCAACAATGCAGAACATGTTGCATCCCCTCACTGGGATGAGCCATGCTGTAATTATCCAGGCTAATGTTTGCAATAAAAGTTGGTTTGGAGATTAAAAATGTTTACTTTCGATCCCTTACTAAAAGCTGCGGGGTTGAAGTGTTGTGTATTATTATTGCATCCTTTATTTAAAAGGATTTGCATTGAGAAACCGGCTGGTTTGAGTGACAGATATTGCGTGAAGACACCCTGTTATTTACAGGATGAGAGAAGGTTTTAAAATAAGATTCCCGTTTTGGCTCTAAAAGGAAAACATTTTTGATGGAGATATTTTACATGTTCTTCCGGGCTGCCTCAACAGTGAGCTAAATGTGACAAAATAATAGGAAGTCATATATACGATAGAAAAGTTGTGTTAATTGTTTAGATGAGTAAAATTCTAGCCATAATGGGACATGGCGGACTAGGAAATCTGTCTTTTAGAAATCTCATCCTTAAGAAAGAGTCAACTTACTCTGCAGGAAATACATACTGGAATTTATTAGTATGGCCTATTGTTGGGGTTCTTTGAAATAAACCATGAATTTTCTTACAACACTCTGCTAAAACATTGGTATTAAAGTAAATAAAATAAAGTTTTGCTCCACAGTAAACAGAAAACATCAAATACGCTAATCTTGGTTTGTAAAATGTTGACAAATACATACCGTAGCATTTTAAATGAATGTTACGTTTTGTAGGAAAAGAAAGCCCTCTCCTTCGAGCCGGATTCGAACCAGCGACCTAAGGATTCCCGTGAAACCACTACAGTCCTCCGCTCTACCAACTGAGCTATCGAAGGGAGATACTTAGATCTGAAAATATCAGAATATTGGAAGTAGAAAACGGTGGTCCCAGTGTTCTGTGTAGTTTCTGAGTTCTGTTAGCTTTATCGCTCTTATTATAATACAACATTTCAAAGAGATAATTGCGGACTTTCGAGTTGAAATTTTCAGTTCGCTTTTGCTAACCAGTCTTCAGTGTCGCTAACATAAGTTAGCATAAGCTAATTCGCTGTCTTAATTCTTCACGAATCCCGCGGACATCTAACACAGTTCCTTTAAGGATTGCTGTCAGGAAAATTTTCACATTTAAACTGCTCGAAATGCCTTTTTGATTATTTTATTCATGAAGGAAAACAGCTATAGCTAGCTTTTGCTGCTTTGTCAACCGCTGCATTGTAAATAAAGATTTGTTTCTTTAAATGGAAGACCTCGCATAGTATGTGAGAGGGAGCGGAATCGATTCTGAAGGTTTTTCTTTATTACCTAAATTCTATGTTCACGGCAACTTGAAATGTAAGAATAACAACTAAGACACATTTTACACTTTAACTGGATGCTTAATTTAAATTGCCAACATTTAGATAATCTTTACCTAGAGAAAGACCGGTCATGTCGTTCCTTAAATGTTCCATGCTGTAAGAAATGTTTTAATCCAGATTTTTATTTTTACTCTAAAAAATATTTTAAATGTGCTGACTTATTTCACAGTTTAAATAGCTTTTTGTAACAGTTGTATCAATTTAACCTCCCTTTTCACTTGTTCAGAATTCATATTGTGAAAACATGTAATTTAGCATCCGTCTCTTTTGACATTGACTGAACCAAGCATAGAAAAACAACAAATATAACCCTAAATATCAGCAGTGGGAATTACTTTTACTATTTTCTTTGCTGCAACCTCTCCTCCTTATTTTGATATATAATGTTTTTGTGAATCATGTAGTATAAATCTGCTGATCCCTCCTGTTGTTTACTCTGAGATTTGCAGCTACTTCATCTGAATTAATCTTTTTTCTGAAAAACCTGTTTCTCCAACACTAAAGATCATCTTGTGTGACCTCAATTTTCTCTGTTTATTTATATGCTTCAATATTCGCAACCAAAGTTTTTGTTGAAGCATAATAAGGATATATGGAGATTAAATCTTGATTTATGAGTTTAGAGATTGGGCAAAGTTATCATTCTATAGTGAAGACAGTTAACTTCAACATCATTTTGTCACCCTCTATCGGGCGTGTTTGGAAGCTGTTAGACAGCTGTTGAATACTGACCAGCTCTGTTTCAAATATGGGCAAGGTAAAAATGGCAAGGCGAACTAAAAAAAGAACTGACACCAACTGGGTTGGACTGAACACCCTCTTCTCCTGACCGTGTGACTCAGCGTCTGACCGTGTTTTTCTTTGTTGCGCAAACCTTTCCTAAAGCTGTGGTTTGATTGCGTTTAGGTGCAGTTTAAAATTGTTTCCCCAAAGCAAGCGTCATGGACAACTTGGAGAAGCAGCTGATATGTCCCATATGCTTGGAAATGTTTACAAAGCCTGTGGTCATCCTACCCTGCCAGCACAACCTGTGCAGAAAATGTGCTAATGATGTTTTTCAGGTAAGCAAACAAATAAAATCAACTTATTTTGCTTTAAATTGGGCTAAAAGACAACTACAGAGCATTGTTATTTATGTCTACCATTTGAATATTAATATTTTAAAGTTCTTTCCTAAAAATGTTAAGATATTAACAGCTGAACAAGTTAGTGTCTAAATGACAAATGAACTGCCAATTTAGAAACACTTAAATATTTATATCCTTTGCTGGAACATTATCAATGCAATAAATTAAAAGTACAAGTTCTTTAAAATGGATGCAAAGTAGTTTGCATTTACGCTTCTCTAAGTGTAAGAATGAATTAGTAGTTTTACACAGCATAGATTCCACCTTGGTATTGCTTTCCTGTTAATGTCCTAGATTAACAATTCATAACTGTTTATTGAAGGGATCTATTTATCCATCGCAGCCCTGTTAAGACACTAAAAATAAATTCTGAAATGCTTTTGCTTCCAGGCTGCAAACCCATATCTCCCAACCAGAAGTGGTTCGCTGACGTCTGGAGGCCGTTTCCGATGCCCGTCCTGCAGACACGAGGTGGTTCTGGACAGGCATGGTGTCTACGGCCTGCAGAGAAACCTGCTGGTTGAGAATATTATTGATATGTTCAAGCAGGAGTCAAGTAGGTGAGCCCAAGCAGATACAGGGTCTTGCAAACCTGTTGTCATGCAACTACCACAAATGTGAATGTACTTTATTGTGATTTTATGATAGTTTGCACTTTAAATAAATGGAAAAAGTTTCATTGTTTCTACTTTAAAACACTATATATGCTAAAACTGTGTATTCATCTTCAACCACCTTTACTTTTGAACCTCTAAGTAAAAATCAGTCCAACCAATTCCCTTCTAAAGTCAATTCACTTATAAATAAATTACACAGAAGTTTAACTGAATCACAGAATAACTACAGCTGCTCTGTGAGTGACTAGCTGTATTTCCATCAACTTTTATTTTTTGAAGAATCGCATTAGAAAAGGTTGATGGAAACAACAAAATTAAAAAAACTTTCCATTTTTTGGTTTGTGCTAGTTTGCATTCTCTACATCTTGTTTATTACATGTATATCGTCAAACTCTGCTGATATCATGCTCTGCCTGGCTGATTCACTCCAAACCAGTAGATTAAAACAGGCCTAATTTGCATTTTTCTTTCTTTTCTGATTTGCAACATTTCAAAAGTTTGCTTATAATTTGCTACTGAAAGCCAAAAGATTTATTTGGCATAAAACATACAAAACCCTAACTCGTAGATTCCAGATGTTTCACTTAAGACAATGTAAAGAGATTGCGACCTAGTTTTAGAAAATCAAATCATTGATCCTTTTCTGGTATCAGAAGAATGAGCTTTCTTATTACATACTTTAATTCATAGTGAGTAGAAATCCTATCCCATCCACTCCTGTGCACTGATCAGCATCCAGCTATATTGATTACCTTGTTCACATTGCATGCGTTAATGGGAAAAAAAAGTGGCTGACGGCTCGTCGATAATCTGCCAAGGTGTGTAACAGTGACATTATCAAAGCAACGTCACATGTCACATCAGTATGCAGTGAAATGACAGAAAGGTGTTGCTGTTTTCCTCACGCCTCAACAGCAGCAGCAGGCCAACACAGGAGAGGAAGGAAGAAACGCCCATGTGCGACGTTCACGAGGACGAAAAGATCAACATTTACTGTGTAACCCACGGCGTGCCCACATGTTCGATGTGTAAGGTGTTCGGAGCCCACAAAGACTGCGAGGTGGCGCCCCTCGGTACTGTCTACGAGACAAAGAGGGTGAGAGGTTTTAGATGATGGTCTTCCTTCATCACAGTAACTGTTAGGAATACAGTTGAAGCCAGAAATGTACACACATGCTATGAAGTTACATAAAATATTTAGAGGATATTTATGACTTTCTTCAAAGTCTGAAGATTACATCGCCTCAATATTTGCTAAAATTACCTGTATTTCTTGTGTGAAAGTAATACAGAACTGGTTTAACCGAGTCAGATTTGTGAACCACGTTGCTCTGGGCACACCTGGTCGCTCCAAAAACATTAACTTTGCTGTTCTAGGTTACTTTCTAACTAATTTGGAGCAATATTTAGAGCCACTCTCCATTTTGAGGACTCATTTGCTCACAGGTTTGACTGAGACAATGACGAATCTTCAATATTTCCAAAGAATTACTTTTCAGGGGTTCGGATTTTATCAATAATGAACCAGACTTCTGAAGGTTCATGGTTCATACCTAGACTGGTTTCTTTTGACTTTTTCATGATGTTACATACAGGGTAGGAGACTCACAGGTGTGCCTCCATTTAACATCTTTGGCTTTAGCAAATTACTTAAAGGCATACTAACCCTATTTTATATACAAGAGTCATTTTATGACACGTTTATCAGCATCTGGTTTCAAGTGTCCCTGATTTCAGTCGACAATCCCTCCCGTCTTGCTTTTGTGTCCAGTCCGAGCTGAGTGACGGGATAGCCATGATGGTTGGGAACAACGACAGGATCCAAGGCATCATTAGCCAGCTCGATGAAGCCTGTCGTGTCATAGAGGTCAGTGTTGAGCGACGGCAGTGTCCAGCTGCTCACAGTGGGCTTCAACCTGTGCATGCACTAACCCACCTGTAGAGACTTACAAACTGGTGTAATGTGCCCTTGTCAATGGCACTCTTTTCGCTTTTTTCAGCATGGCTCTGTGGGGTTTACACAAAAGGAAAGAGAGGAAAATTGATATTTTCAGTGCCACTGTGTTCTGTTCCCTCCCTCCATTCATTCATTTTGTTTTTTTTCCCCTTGCCTCAAACACCTGATTTCTGGTCTGCCCCTGTTGCATGGACAACAAAACAAGCAGGGTAATAGACGGGGAGGAGGACAGGCAGCTTTCCTTTGGTTTATATGTCACAGTCAGATTTAGCTCAGAGAAAACTGGACTGATTCCAGTTCCCCATGTGTCATCTTTAGCATTCAGATAAAGATGAATGCTTTATCTGAGGCACTAAATGGCACTGAAAAGACAGCAAGTCTTTCAGTGCGATTAGTTTTGTAACTAATCGCACTGCTTAAACTCTTCCACATTTTGCCATAAGAGAAGCAGCCTTCATTATGTTTTACTGGGATTTTATGTAATAAACCATTGTAAACTTCTGGTTAAGCTAATAAAAATCTGAAATGCATGATGTGCATTTGTATTCAGCCCATTTCACTCTAATATTATGAAGTCAAAGCCAGTAGAGCCTATTACTTTCAGGTTGTTGGCAACTATGAATCAATACAAAGAGTGGTAGTCTTCCATTCATAAACTTGTCAGCTTAAATTTCAGTTTTCTTGTCTGCAACTTGTTGATGTGCCCCTTGGCAAGGCTCTTAACCTCAAATTGCCTTTTACTCTGCAGATTTGGCTGTATTAAAAAGTGCTTTGAGGGGTTAGTCTGAGTGCAAAAGCACAGTCAGAATCCATTCCGCTTACCATTCAGAAATCACTCGATGAGGACAAAAGAGTCCACCTGTTAATAATTTGTTATTTGTACAAGTACATACATTCCTTAAAGGCTTTAGATATATGTTAGAAAACACTAGTGAACGTGTCACTGAGTAATGTTCAATCCATCATCCAAGAATAGAAAGAGCATTACGCAATGACTACCTTTCCAAGACATGGAGAAATTCAAAGTTGTGTCATTAAATACATGTTATTAGGAATACAACATGTAAAAAATATATAAAATAAGGCATAAAATTATGTATTTTAGTCAGAAATTAAAACATTTAATGAGCCAAATGTGTTCATAATGGTAAAAGTTCTGCAGTTTATCCAAAAAAACAAAGTTTGTTTGTATCAGTGGCTTTAAGCGATCGCGTTTGTTTCTAAATTTGTTTGAAACAAAAACATGAAACAACAAAGCTGTGCATTATTTGTGTTACATGCACAGTAAAGATTATGTTATATGTACTAATCCTAGTTTGTTGTAAAGAAGTTCACTGTGACTAAATAGTTGCCTGGAGCAGTTTTTAATAGAACTAGTACTTTAGATCAAAATGACGATTTTCAGCAAGACAGTATCCAAATAAATAAGAGTTTATTAAAATAAAATTATCAACAAACTCACTCAGGTAGTAACATCAAAATTACTGCGAAAAAGATAAAGGAAATTAATAAACTCTTAAAAGGTCCAAACTAACATGACATAATCTACAGGAAGCAACATTTTAGTGTTAAAAAAAATTCAAAAATAAATAAGTAAAACATTAATGTTGGACAAACTTTAACAGGGTTGAAAGAGAATGAATACTTTTCCAAGAAAATGTAAATTAAAAAAAAAATAAAAAATTAATATTTAAAATAAACCTAGCTGCAAGTGTCTTTGATTTTCAATATTTAAAGCTGTTTTCTCCCACAAATTACATTTGCATACACTCACTCAGCTAACCTGAATTATTAATGTGGATTGAATTTCCCATCTTTCCCAGTCATGCTCCTATATCTCTTTTTTTTCTCCCCTGTCTGCCTCTCCCAACCCCAGGAGAACGGTCGGAGGCAGAAGACGAAGGTGTGTGAGAGGTTTGACCACCTCTACTCCATGCTGGAGGAGAAGAAGAGGCAGATGAGTCAGAAAGTGACGGCCGAGCAGGAAGAGAAGATGAATTACATCCAGGGCCTCACAAAGAAGTACGGAGACCATCTTGAGGAGAGCTGCAAGATTGTGGAGAGGGGGATTCAGACTATGGAGGAGACAGAAATGGCTCTTTTCCTTCAGGTCAGAACAATAAGTTGTCTTTAAACTTCGCCAGCTTAAAATGAACTCTGCCTTTGTCATCTAACAATGTGAAGTTTTGTCTCTTCCAGAATGTAAGGGATCTCCTTAAGAAGTGAGTACTTGTTTACATCCATATTGTATTGTGTGCTCCTGTGGTTTTAGAACTTTTTCATTGATTTTCTCATGAATGATTCACCACATCCACATCTGCTCTTGCAGCCAAATGCGGCTAATTCACACCTTCTCTCTGATGTGAAAAATAATTCTGCGAAATGTTGCAAATCACTATCTGGAGCTGAGGCGTCCTGAAATAATGTGCAGAAAATCGCAGATGTATAAATACACTTCGAGACATGTTACTTTGAGTGTTTGACGCTGGAATCTAGTCAATGGGTGCTATTTTAAATAACTGCCCTCAGAATCGAAGATGCAGCCAGTACAGCACACTTGGACAAAGTTGAGCGCGGCTATGAGAAAATGGATCACTACAAAGTCGACTTCAGAAGAGAACGCAAGGCTCTCAGCAGCCTCGACTTCATCCAAGGTGAAGGGATGTCGATTATTTATGAGGTGCATCTTTTTTCTCTCTACTCACCTGCATTTTGTCTGAATGCTGTTCACTTTGTTTTCACAGACGATGACGACGAGAATGAAGAAGAAGGGGACGGAGAGACGGGAGAAGGTGCACGGACTGTTTCTGGAGGGGCTGCGGTTTCAGCCCCCCCTGCACAGCCCAATGCCCCCCAGCAAATAAACCCCTCTCTGAGCCCAGCCAGGAGCACTCCTTCCACCTAACTGGTACAAAACATCCATCTTAACAAGCAGCTGGAGAGCTGCTGCTGCTGCTTAATGTTGATTTCTGATCAGTTGTGATAGGGTGAATAAATGCAAGAGAAATTTTAGATCTGTAAGAAAGGAAACGTCTGATTTGACGCTAAAGGAAGAAGATAATCAGAAAAATCAGTCTTATTTCTTTGCATCATATTTATATATTTTAATTCCTCTGTTCAGCTCGTTTTTGATAGTTGTGTTGCTATTGGCAAAGTCCAGATACATTTTTAAAGCCGCTGACCTTTAACAACTCACTGTTAAAGTACGTAATTAGACGCAAGAAGAAAATTGGTTCTCTCTCTTTTTTGCTCCTTCCATGTTGTTTTTATGGCAGATATAACTTTATGTGGGCAGCAGAAAAGTGAAGAAAAATATTACTGTGACATTTCAGTATTTTACTACCCATTTATAAAATTTTTTGTCACACAGCACATGATGTTTTCCTATATTTAATGTCATTTTGCCATTTTGTTATACATATATTGTGAGATTAAAATGTATTCAACACTTTACTACTGACACTGTACTTCACATTTCTCCTTGTAACATTTACATGTGCATCTAATTATATTAGAATATACTTTCGTAATTCACTTCAAAACAAATTTGCAGTCATTACACACAGAGTATTTCAAATTTTGATCATTGTAGCTTTCAGCAAAAAAATAAATAATACAAAAAACAATCTTTCTTAAGACCAAAAGAGAAAATTATTACATATATAGAATTGAGGATATGGACTGCTGAAAAATGAGGCTGTTCAGAGTTTTGCTTCCGAAGAAATTCATGGGAAACTGAGTGAAAGGGAAAAAGTGTGGAAGAAAAAGTTGCATAAGCAACAAGAATAACTGCAGTTTTAACTGTGAAGAAAAGCCTCTACTCAGACTCACTTGTGATATGAGCTGCAGCTGTTGCAACTTATTTCCCCCCAAAAAAGAAATCAAGGTCCAAGAATTTGATGGAACAGTAAAGCGGCACAAAATCTAAATTGCTTGAGGTTCAGTGTGGCACTTTCACAATCAGGGATGATTTGGTGTGCTGATGGTGTTTGTCAACTGCATCTCAAAATCTGACATTTTTTTGAGTTCATGTTTTCCTCTGCTGATAAGCTATATGTAGATGCTGATTTAATTTTCCAGCAGGATTTGGAACCTGCAGGTACCAGCTGGCTCACCTGACCTTCACCCCAGTTCAAGCTAATGCAGACACAACCAGATATTGATGGTTTATAATGTACAGCACATGGGTTTGCTTTCAGCAGGCCAAAGTTTATTTGTTAAAAATCCTTCTTTTGTTCCAATTTTGACATTTTCGAATTTTAAGAGAAACTAAACTTTGGGTCTTATCAGCTGTTAGCTTCGATATACAATTTAGCAAAACTAAACACTTTTTATATTTCACTCTTCATAATAAGTTTAACTTTTTGAATTTCAATATTAAAATAATTTTTCCGTGATGTTCTGATTTACTGAGGAACGCTTGCATTTCTTATTTGATTGATTTTTGTCTATCGCTGTTGTTCAGCTGGAGTTTCTGTCTGAATTCTCTTGTTTCCCGCCTCAAAGCCAGTTCAAGGGATTATACAGCCGTCCAGCTTGTGCTCAGGCTCTTCATGGTCTCACCTTGACACAGCTTCACTTCTGAGATAGTCCATCACTGAATCCCATCTAATCACTGCACAGCGTCATTCAGTGAGTTGGATCCTTTACAAATGGGCCCAGTGCAGCAATAGGGGCTCTTAGGAGATGAGTCACTCAGTGCACTGAACTAGATTAGTGTACCCTGCCTCTTTAAGGTCAGAGATCAACACAGAGGCACACACATTGTACTTAGCATTCATTAGTGGTACATATCTGAGCTAAGGCTGCTTCTTGATGGCATAATGAGAAGTGCCTCTTGAGGTTGCAGAGGGAATTGCTCTACTATTTCCACCTGCAGGAGCTCCCACACATCTGAAAATTGTTGCTTTTTGTTTGTGTTTTGGTTTTATTATTTAATCTTATAATTTGGTTTTATCATTCACATGTCTAAAATCTTGAAAATAGATTTGACTCCCATATTTGTTTGGAGCTTCAGTTTACTCCTGCAAGGATATTGACAGAGAAGTGTAAGCTTTGCATTTGTTTATTTTTTATTTAAAAATATAAATTTAAGACGTGTCGTTACACAACAGAAAAAAAAGTGTCTGGTTGCACGTAAGTTTATTAACAAACATAAATATCATAAATACAGCGGTTCATAATCTAAAACAAAATACAAATTTATGTTTGAACGAAAAGAAAAGTGCGTCTTCTGAAACTCTACGAATTCGACACCAACATCAAAATGGCAAGGTATAACCGGACCAGTCCAGCCCGTTTACGCTCCATCATTTTTAGGTTAAAGCTATAAATTATAGAGTGATAAAGCAGCACTATATTGCACACAGCACGTTTTTGTGCTAATAAATGCAGAACAAAAAATACAAAATAAAAGATAAACAGAGGGAACTGAGATCTTTGGCGGGCTGGAGAGATGGTTTCATTTCCCAAACAGCTCCATCATCCTTCTGTTGTTCTGCGCCTGCTGGGCCAGCTGTTCCGCCTTCGACATCTCCATCATCTCCCGCAGCAGGTGGAAGGTCAGGTCCAGGGATATCGGTGGGTCTTCGGACCTCCTCCCCCTCTCCATCGACTCGTCCCCGCGGTCGGCGAAGCCACCTATGAGCGCTCTGATGTTGCCAACTTTCCCCTGCAATAGGCGCCGCGTCAGCTGGAGCTGCTGCGCTCTGTTGAAGATGGATGGGGATCCGCCAGGATAGTACAAGGATGGGAAAGAGTTAGAGTCCCCGTTTCCCAGCCGGATGAAGTACTCCTCTCCGAGGCGCTCCAGTATGGGACCAGACTGCTGCTGCTGCTGCTCCTGCTGCTGCCGCTGCTGCTGTTCGGAGTTTAGGCTTTGGAGAGCAGGGATGCGCAGGGGACCGCCTGGGCTCTCAATAGCCCGACATTCGTAGCGCGGTAAGAAGGCAACGAGCAGAATAACGGTGGTGCCGAATAAATTGAGCTTCATGTCAGGATTTCAGCTGGAAATCTGGGAAGAGGGGAAAGAAGAAAAAAAGACGCTTAGGATTCATGTTTGCTGCGTAAAGAGACAATTACGCACGGAAAACACACCGGAAAACAGTAATTGGTGTTCCAATTAACGCATCAATCACTTTTGAATAAATTCTATCTAAATAATCCCAACTTTTCATGTTAGAGTAAATAAAAATGATCAAATATTTTTTTTAAATCTGTGCGTTACCTCGATGGATTTGTTAAGATTTTCTACTGAGGTGTTAAAAATTCAAAAAGAAATAAACAATATCAGCAGTAATGAGTGAATAGACAACTATCTTTGTTTCAAATGAGAATATAAAACATGTCAAGTTAAGTATTAAGCAGAAAAAACTCAGAAGAATTTCCTTACCTTCAGTACAGGTAGTCCAGAAGTCTATAGCCGCGTAGGTTGCCAGGTATAGTTGGCGAGATGCCGCCCTCCTTCACTTCTCCAAAGAGACAAGTATATAGTTACTTAAAGGGAGAAGAGATGCTGAATGGACTTATATATAGCCGCGGTCACTACAAGCGCGTTGCTGCGAGCCCCAGATTGATTCTGCGCGTCCTCGCAGGGGTTGAACGTGAATGGACGCCTCTGACAAAGTGCTTTAGTTCGGATGGGATGAGTCATACGTGAGCATGCGCGCGCGCGCACAAACATCTACCTCCCCCCTCTGCGCCTGAAGATCAGGCCTAAATAGGTGCCACACCTACAGGCATTTTTCACTGGAAAGGGTTAGTTGGAAATTCTAAGAGCACTTTGATTAGAAGTATTGGATCGATAGAAGCTCTAAATTGGGTGTTGTTTTTGTTTTGTTTTTTAATAACTATCTAATTAATTCAATGTTTAGTTACCTAGTTGCTGCTTTTCATAACTGAACATTTTTGCATGTATAGAAGTATTTTGAAAACGAACACCTGCTATATAACAGGTGCATTCAAATTGAGTTATTTCTGCTTGTTGCACTAAAATAATGACTCTAAAGCAGTTCCTCAATTGACCTGAGCTGCAATTAATGAATGTGCATTTGCAAACACCTCAGGCTCACAGAGAGACATTGGCTCCAGTGATTCATTGCTGCTGCACATATGTACGTCACCACCTCTCCACCTTACTGACTCGGCCACCTTGTTTTAGAGGGGGGCCCTGCCACCAAAACTCACTTTCAAGATGCAGAGCTTCGTCTTGAATGTTAAATAAGTGTTGCTGTTTCATTCTTCTTCCCGATTATGTTGCAATACCTCTGCTGATTCTACCCGATTGCTAATGGGTAAGTGTGCGGCTTCGAAAGAGAGTTGGAAAAAGTTGGCACTTTTTCACCTCAGCAAAAAGTAATCCTCTTAGTAAGTCACCTTAACAATGTGATGTTACTTTTCCCATTATTCCTAAAGAATAACCCAGACATTTTGATCAGGAAAATTATGTTCCAGACATATATGCACGGCTTAAAGTGAGTCAATGGATTCTGTGCTTTCAAGGAGAAGCAGCCAATCTGTGACAAAATTGTGGAGGAAATCAGATTTTTTTTTTCGTACGTGTTAGATTTTTATATGGCAGATCAACACAAAGTTGCATAATTTTGCAAATCAGGCCTTTATGAAGTGTCAGTAAGAGTTAGGAGACCCATTTACAGTTTACTGCTAATTCATTGAACATGCAGTACAGAACACTCTGCTTGGCTCCACACTGACAATGCAAATCACCTGGAACTCTAACTTTAACAGCTAAACATGGTGGTGGCAGCATTATGCTGTGGAGAAGGTTAGACTTGATGGGAAAACTGAAATAGGCTTAATACAAAGCAGAGCTGGATGAAAACCTGTTAGAGGCTTCAGATTAAAGTTTGTTTATTGATTTGAATGGCATAGTCAAAGGGGTCTTCAGTGTTGCTGTCAGCTTATGCAAGAACTGATTGTACAGAAATAATTCTGTACAATCCGCCATTTTCTGTTTAGCAGTGCATCTTGTTGCTCTGTTTCATTGACGCCATTCCAAAATTAGAAATATCACATCCTTAAACCTGAATTGAATTTGCAATTTTACAATTGCAAAATGGGCTTGCAATTGTAATAACACTTTTCCTTCCTGGGTTTGTGATCATTTCTGCCCCATAGGAGCAATGATCGTCACCTGCGTGGCTTTGTTTACAGATTACAGTCTGCTTGCAAAAAAAAAAAAAGCACAATGTGAAAGTAAACTGCACAAAATAAAAAAAAATAAAGTCCGTTTTCAGTTGAGACCAAAAAAGTGGACCAAAACCCTGGCCCACTTTGGACAAGACTTTAATTTTTACTGATGTTTTTTCTCCAATCTGACTGAGCATGAGCTGTTTTAAAAGGAGGAAAGTGCATAAATGTCAGTCTCTAATTGTGCAACGCTGGTAAAAAAACATCAACTATGAGATTTGACTGTACAAAATATTTACTGGCAGGGGTTGAATTCATATTCACTCTATATTTTTCAACCTTTCCTCCCAGCAAGCATGTACTAACGTAACTAATAATAATCTCCTGGCAGATTTACTGGGACTTTAACTCCTTATGATATCCTAAAAGTTTCCTGATCGTTAATAATGTTTCTCTTTATGAAGTGAGACATTTGGAATTGTTTAGAAATTGGCTTTCAGTGCTTCAGAGATTGACGGCAAACAAACTTGCTGGTGTAATGTCATTCCTGTTGTTCCTCCTTGTTAGACTTGTTTACTCAGACCTCTGTGCTTCAGTCCGGCAAATAGCCAAAACTGTTGCTTTTATATAAAATTGTTTTTCATACAGTGTTGTCACTTTGTCAATCTATATGCTCAGGGGGTTGTTGTCAAGTCCTATCAGGAAAAAAGCACATGTTCCCTGACATAAATAAAACACCAGCAGATGAGGGAAGGGCTGCTTGTGGACATCTCATGTCACCTCATTTTCAAATCACTGTCCATGGACCGATCACTGCGACAAAAATCCTCTCCTGTGCCGGAAACTCAGGATTAAATTTTTATCCCTTAGTTTCCTCTATTAGAGGGAGACTCTTAAATGATTGTGTTAGAAAAATGCTTTAGTGATTCCTGGGAGGAATCCTGGGAAATAGGGATGTTTTTGTTGGGTTTTTTTTAATCAAATTTATTCCTAACATTTACAGGCAGCAACAAAATATTTGATTGGGTTTAATCAAATTTATAAAGGAAAATCTCCAAATTTAGTTTCCCAAAGCAGCTGATTTATTAATCGGTCATTTGCCTTTCTGTGTCTGATTTAACGAAAGAACAAGTGTTTTTCACTTTGAAAGCATTCCCTATTGAATTCAGCCGTGTTTTACTGAATATTTTCAACGCTGTGCTCGACTTTTTCTAACAAAACTTTAATTAAGCAGCCCCTCTTCATGCTGAAGTGCATATGGTGACTGTGACAGCGGAGTTGAGGCTCGACACAACCTGACCTAAGACCTTTAGCTCAGGTGTCCCTCTGGTTTATAGGCCAGTCATATAACCTTTAGCAAAACACTTGATCTTTTTTACTACAAAAAAACACATGGAGCATTTTCAAAAAATAGGATTTATTGTTATAAACCTGGTTATAAACCAAACCCCTAACCTGTCATATCCAAACAGCTTGTGACTAATTGAATTCATTTTAAACTTCTGTCTTTCTAGTTAAGAAGAAACGGACAGCAGTGCCAATGAACTAATCACTGATGGTAAAAAATTGAAACAGTCTCATAATCTGTCGATAAAGACATTAATTGATTAATATAAAGATGAGGTTTTGACCTTTCCAGGATGTTTAGCACAACATTCAGTGAGCAGACGTGGTTTCCTATAATCTTCAAAACAAACAAAAATCTGAGGAAAATTAACAATTTACTAAAAATGTAATTAAACGAAATCACACGCCATGCTAGTCTATATTTACTCGTTCCTAGTTGACCAAATTAGAGAAAATACATTGATAGAGAAGGTTAAACAAAGCAAAGTAAGCTTGGGAGTGAGGAAAAGGAAGAGGCTCAATCATTGAGAAATCACCCTGACGTACTGAGTGAACAGTAAAAAGTTAGTGCCTACCTAACTTGTGGTAGGCATTATCTTGCAAGTGATTATTTTCTAGGAACCACTTGCATTCCTGATTTATGGTTCTTCCTCCTCAGTCAATCTTTGTTCAGCTCCCAGTGTGTTTCTATCTGAACAGAGCTCACTTCTAAAGCAGGAAACCTGCTGGAAAACAGTAAATATGTTTTTCTTTACTCTTACAGGAATACAAAACAAACTCTTTAAAGGAGCCTCATCCCAAAATTAGATTAAGATTAAATATGATTGTCCCCACATAATAATCAGTGAAAATATGCTAGTTGATGCTTTATGAATTAGATTAATGATTTTCATATTGATTGATTGTTGTCTGTGTTAAATAGTCTTTGTGATACTTCTATAAATAAATTCTAATTCAGACAAATATCATCTTCTTTAAACAATGATAATTATAATATAACAAAAAGACATTAAGACATCCTCAAGACTGACTTTGATGGGTTATTAGACTGAGATTTTCTTTAACATAATATATCGTCACAGAGCTTAATAGTGCAAAGAGGATTTGAAACTAAATAGTTCTGCAGCAGCGGGTTTTATTTTGTTCCTCTTGTACATTTGACACAGCTCAGCAGTTTGTGCACATCCCTTATCAGAACCAGAACTATCCATAGCAAGTCAATATTACTGCAGGCCATCCAGCTTCTAACAGTTTATCATGTAGGTCAGATGTCTGAGGTTTACTTGACATTTTGTCAAGAATACCAATTGTCCATCCAGTTGTACAAAGGTTGTAAAAGTAAAATAATGCCTGGAAAAACAATACTTGTTTCCACTTAAAACCACAGTTTATGGTCTAATTATAAGCTTTTGAATTATTTCACATAAATACCCAGAGGAGGCAATAAGCTAAAAAAAAAAAACAAACATGTTTTTTGAAAATGTAAGGAGTGCGGGAATGGTTTCATTTTAGAATCTAAGTGAAAGTTATTTAAAACTAAACATCAATCTTCAATTTAAATAAAAGGGATATAAAAAACCCATTGTAAGCCAGTCCTCTCATTCTCATTTTTCAGAGCCATTTTTAAAATAAAAACCAAACCAAGCTAATGCCTTTTGTCTTTACTTTACCATTTTGCTACATGTGTTTTGGTGTTTTCCACCTTCCAGCTCCCAAAAAGACAACAATAATTTTTTTTAAAAGCCTTAAACTGGTGGTTTTTATTTATAAAGGTTGCAGTACTTTTAAGACCATATGTGTCGGTTTTATAAAAGGTTACTGAAAAAGGATTAAATGTTGTAGTCTTTCAGGACCAATTTTATTGTGTACAAAGCAAGGATGGTATCTGTGGTAAATGTGGTCGCTTTAACGAGGGAACATGTTGCACAGGGAAACAGTGTATCCTCGTCATGTTCTAGGTAATTTCCTCGACAAGAGGTATACAGGTATTAGATACAGGTACATCTTAAGAAAATTACCTCAGAGTTAAAGTAACAGATTTCAAGTCTTCTGTTTCAATCATTTTGCCTGGCAGCCAAATTCAGTCTTCAAGAACAATATGCAAGATAAATTATAGATTATTTACACAGAAATGTGATGGTAAAGCCTATAAAATCATGGGAAAGACTCAAGACAGACAAAGTCATTGTTTGTTATGAGAGCTGTCTATGTTAAACGAATGTTGAGTGGATGGAAAAACTGTCTGAAAGAGGTAAAAAATTCACAGCTATAAGAGAATTTCTCTGCAAAGCTTATTTAGAAATTCCTTGTATTAAGACACTTCTGAACACCATCAGAAACATCAGAGGAGTAAACAGACAGGACAGGTCCAAAATTATGTTTTTAGATGAATATGAATTTAGCATTCCAGTTGAAGTCTGCAGGAAGCGTGGAGAGACGCAGAATCTTTGCAGCTAAAGTAGGACGTTTCCACAGTTAATGGAGCACTGAGTTATCAGCACGGCCAAAGTTTAGAGTGCTTCATGCTTTCTTCTGTTAACAACTTTAATGACAACCTGAAAACCTGATTTTAATTTCCATCAAGAGCCAGAGTCTGCCTGCACTGATAAAAGCACCAACCCGTATTAATAACCGTGGAACACCCAGTTTGTCACCGAGCATCATGAAGAGGACAATGAGAAACATCAGACCTAATGACGCACACGAGATGCAGGCTGGACGTCCTGAACACCTCCTGAAACAAGCAAGGCATCAGCTCCCGCACATCTTATCAAGCTACTTTACAAGTTTCACCTTTTAAATGAAATTATTGAATTCATCTTTGATGATATTCAAATGTGTTGTGGTCATATTCAATAACGTAGAAAAACATTGAAAAGTTTGTTTTACGTTTGCAGCTCAAGTCCCTCAGTGAAATATGGATTAACGACACACAGAATGATGCTTTTGGGCATTTATTAATTTTATTCATGAGGATTTTCTGCTTGCAACTAATGAAAACACAACATTTGTGATTATTACACCAGACCAACAAAGCAAGCATTTTTCTGAACATAAATGTTTAATAAATATGTTTAAGATGTGCTTAAAGACTCATAAAGATCCATATTCTAATTTATGTATTGTACATTTTTGATTCACAAATTATAGTTATGATGATTTTTTATTAAGAAAAATTGAAAATACAGAATTTATTTCAACCTCATCATGAAAAACTGGTTATTTTTATCCAATAGTAATTTCATCACTCAAAGATGGGTCAATTTTCAAACTAAAGTTTTATTTTTTTCTTGTTCTGTACTGCTGTAATGCAGCCTAATCCTGTTAAATCAGATTTGCATGTTCACAGTTCTGTGTGCTGGATCTTTAATGAACTCCATTTTGCTCTAATAAAGGGATAGAATGTGAACATTTTGCTCACCGTGTGCAAAAGTCTTTTTCCTTTGCTATATTTTCCTTGCTTAATATCCTTTTAAACGGCATTCTTATGAATAAAAAAAAATCACCATATGTTCCATGCATGATTTAATTAGAAATATATCATAACTTCTACAAAAAATAAACAGGGCAAGTCAGTGAGATGTCTTATGTTTTTTTTTTTATTGGTTTGGAGGTGGAAAAAAAATTCAGTCTACATAGAAATCTAGGCCAAAGCCATTCTACCAAGATTGTAACCTAGTCTTCTTCTTTATAAAAACCATCACTGTATAATTGTGGATGCCTAAATAGCCTTCATGTCTCCCCCTCTTTATATCATTATCCTTATTCATAGTGAATAATTCAATCAAATGTATCCAACCATAAAAGAGGAAGAAAGAAAGGAAAAACTTTTGTCCTCCTTTCAAAATTAAAGAAAAAATATATTTATCGACACGGACAGAACCATGCGGTTCAAAATGACAGAAAATTGCCAGAGAACAAGAAATCTTTTCAAACAACTTTGTTCTAAACTTAGCTTTCTCCGAGCATCGGTGACCTCAGAGACGTTGGCTTGCCTTCAACACGCCGATCCTCGTTCACGTAATAGACGTGTGAAGGCTGTAATGACTGAGTGGGTTTTCTCCTGTCTTTGTGAATGTTTGTCACACTGATCTGTCTTACAGCAATCTGCGGCCGCTCAGAAGGAGAAGTTACGTAAGGCCAAACAACATCAGCAGACAAGACATGACTGTGTCTGCAATTAGTACTTTTCTTTAGTCAAATTTAAGTTTCTATGGCAATGGGGGCATTTTTAAGATTCACTTATTCTTGGTAAATAGAGGATTTATGTAATTCTACCAAGTGTAAGAGGGAAATCTTAACATAATGTTACAGTAGTGGTTTAACACTTTTTAAGTTACATTAGCATGAAAAGCCCATAACTTGGGTGAACTTTTCTCATTTAAGCAGAGATGGTCATAAAACTGACATACTTTGCCCTGGCAGCATTATAGAGCAGAGAGTAATAGTGGTCAGCATCCATTATTCTGTAGCTTTATTATAAATAAAAATAACAGACTCTCTGCTTTGTTTTATATTAAAGTGTGTGTTAGCGCTATAGCACAGCTAGCTTATGCAGAAAGCTAGGAAAGTCACAACTTATTACTGTCATGAGACTTTATAAATCTATTAATTGTTAATGACTTGTGACTGGTCTTAGCTGCATGCACATAGCAAATAATTATTATAGTCGTATTCAGTAGTCTTTCACGATACTACTAAGTGGCTTTGATGTCAGTAATTTTTAGCTGCCATTTTAAATATTTTATAGAAGTATTGTTTTGTGTTTAAAGAGGAAGCTAAGAAATAAGAAGTATAAGAAAACATTTCTATTCCCTCCCAGTGTGGATTAAACCATATATTCTTTTGCAGTTAGGTTTCTGGTTTAGATGGAATCATACGTTGAAAAACGCACTTATCTCACAAAACACAGGCTAGTTTGGTCAAAACATTAAAAAATGAGAACGACCGGCTCAGTTTTCAATGACAAAAAGAGTCAAAGTAATCCTTATAACCTTAGGAATTGACTGAAAGTTTGCATGCTTCTCATTCAATGTGTGTGCATGAGCAGAAGGGTTCGCTTTCACGTTTTTATGTCATGTGCACCAAACATTAAGACCTCTAAGACGATCTCGGTGGGCATTTGCCTCATCGCCTTTTAAATTAATGCATGTCCATCACAGTGTAAGACAGGATGCAGCCCAGTGAAGATGCAGTGGCCTCTGCAATCACTGTGATGGATTAGATATACTCTGGTTTTTGTATTTTTACAATAGCATAATGAGGATAAAACCACGGAGCAGTGGATTAGGTTGAAAGTCATTTTTTGAGAGCTGAAGTGCAGATAATACAGTCTTTATTTTGCCGTTTATGACATTAGAGGGTAATTGGGATGGCGCCTGTCCAATGAAGAGACTGGAGAGGCTGTACATAACTAACCTCCTCATCTGTGCATGTTTCAATCATGAGTAAAGCGAATGACTCACACTTTGCCAGCTTTTCTTGGTGTATTTATCTGGTTGAGATCAGATGATGGGTGAGAGTCTTCTATTGTAAGCTGAGAAGTATATTTCTCTTCTATAATTGCTTGTGTAGGTGTCATTCTTCCCGCTTTGGTTTGTCTCTGATCCTACATAAGGTGCTAGCAGGCACTGATCGCACAACAGCAGTGGGCCCCAAATCAAAGATGAGAAGATTGCACTTGACAAGCAGCAGTCTGAGGCGGATCTCTCCCCCCCCATTCTTTTACAGAAACCAAGCAAAGCGCCATCAAAACCCTAAAATACTGTACAGGAATTATTGCAAAGAAAACATGATTTACAGCGCAATCAAAATGTGCTTTAAATAATCTTGTGCAACAGATATGTTTTTTATAAACATACTTATGTGCTGAGAGCATTAAGTGTGTCAGAGCATCATTGTTGGAGCGCACCTTGTTCTTTGTGATTAATTCAATTGAGTGGCTGTAATTTAAAAGCTTTGAGGGCTCGGCGTCAATCTACTGAACCTGCTGAATAAAACTAATGTAATGAATCAATCATCAGAGATACACACATTCATCTAAGGGTTAATCTGTCAAAACGTTAAGCGACAGGTTAAGCTCTCCAGGGGATCGGAGGTGTGATTCGAGGCAGAAAAGACACAGAAAGACATAAAGCTGGTGCAAGAAGTTTATCAGGGGAGGGGATTGGCTGACTGAGGAGTGACATCGTTTACTGGGATGAGCAGATGCAACTATCACATATAGGTGATGTGCCAGGAGCTCCAGCGTCCTTCACTTCCCCCCTTCACCCACCTTCATCAAGCAGTGATGAAAGGTCATCCAAGCATTTAGCGGCACAGCACATCTGATGTGTTTGTAGCACCAGTAACGTAGACAGAAGGCACAACCTGATGTCGTCAGGAGGCAGAAACGAGCGAAACGAGACCAATTTAAATGAAACGGGCATTTTAAGCAACTATTTATAAGCATTCTTAACAGCAGATGTTTGAAATTTTGGCATCATAAGGGTCAAATTAGTCATCTGCCTTTTAGGGAACACATTTCCACTTTTACACAATTCCCAGTACGGTACCCTTAAACATTTTCCAATGTGGAAAATAAGTTTATATGTTACAAAAGGCATAAATCTGTTGAAAGTAATTTTTTTTCTATCCATGAACCCATTTGCAGTTAACTAAGAACAATCTGCTCCCCTCTATTTCCAGCCTTTATGCACTTCTTGTTTATTGTTCACTCCACAAGTCTGGTCTTTAAAGAAGAGGGCTTTTAGAAGAGGAAAGGCATTACTGAACGAAAGCCCAGAAGTCCTGTTAATAGATTTCCTCAAGCATAGCATAGCAAAGATGTGGAAGAAGGCATTCTTGTTAAGTGAGAGGTAAACTGAACTTTTGCAAAAATGTAAAAAAAAAAAAAAAAAAAAAAACTAATCACTCTGAAAATTCACCTCTGTTCAGTGAAACATGGTGGTGGCAGCATCATGCTGAAAGGAAAAGAAAGGTTTTCAGACCCATCCCATATTGCAAAGAAACATGGGTAAAAACATCAGTCTCTGCTTGTGTAAAGGTATTATTAGAGACGTGCAACACATTTTTGCGGCTCCTGTTAGTGCATACTTTCCCTTTGACTGCACATTTATAGCACGAGCTTCTTTGTGGTGGTCTGTGGTTTAACTCCCAATTAAATACACTGGATTTTGCAATGTGAATTTTATTTTATTTTTTTATTAAATAGGCATGAATCATTTTGAAACCTCTTGTAACATGAAATGGCAAAGCTCTTCCATCACTCTACAAATAAAATGCATCCGCGTGAATAAGTGTTTTTGGAGAGCGGTTGCTTTTTAAACTGAGAAATACTGTTACTAAGCAGAAAAAAATATAATTTCAAAATGCGTAAAATAAAATAATAAATTGACATGAAAGCGATGCGAGCATAAGTAACGGTCTTTGGCTTAATGAAGCTCTTCTCTCCACATCCTGTCTCCACTTCGTCACTCATCTCTGCTTCAGCTGCGTTTGCAGATGCAGTGACGTCACGCTGGTGATGTTTTTCTGCATACATTGGCTCTTCTGCAGCCCTTTGCTCCACAGGCTGCATCTTTCTGCTAAGTCGGTCTATTTTTCTATCTACTCCCCCTACTTTTGGCTTTTCTTGGTCGGGTTTTGCACTTTCGAATCTTATGTTGAATAAGTTAAGTAACTACGAATCTCTTCATTTAACAGTTTCACTTAGTTTGCAAACACTGACCTCTGTGTGAGACATAAGCTGCTTAGTGCATCCTGCCTCAACATCTAAATCTGCTTTTTGTTGTAAGATCCAAACTCTACAACATTCCTAATCTCTGAAAATGCCTCTCCAGTTTCTCTGCAGCAAGTTTTCTTTAATATTTTCCAAAAATAAATTCTCTCATCAGTAAATCTTTAAGTTTCCTAACTTTTTCAGGACATTTTCTATTAATATTGAAGTTGCAAAGTAAAGTAAGTTTTGTTGCCACTTTTTCCATTTTAATGGCAATTTTTTTACACTTGTGTGAGTTCTCCTGACAGGCAGAGATGTCATTTGCCTTATTAGTTCTTTTGAAAATAAAAATGGAAACGATATATGTCAGGTGGGCTAAAGGTTGCCTCTGTTGTCTCGCCCTGTTGAGACAGCAATTTATATTACTTTTCATGAGTCCCAGCAATTAAAATTACAGTGCTGCTCTCAAAAATCTCACTAAGTGCTCGGCTATGGGAGATTTTATTTTCTCGTGCTAGATCCTCTGAAAAAAAAAAAACATTAATTTAATATTGGACCATTATATTAGAGTGCCTGCATTTTAGCTAATTATTGTTCCGACTTACTAATGCTTGGTTAATTATATTTTAAAACTTCTTACATATATACATATGTGTTTTTACAAAATTATTGTTTTAATTGTTAGTTAAATTGGACAAGGTGTAGCATGCAAATATTCAGTGATCAACAGTAGAAGTTTTTATTCAAGCATTTAAAAAAAACCCAACAACTTATAATTTGATTACTGAGCTGTTCCCTGACCAGCGTTTTGTAATTAGATTGTTTTGCTCCCCTCTCAGTCCCTCCTGATGTGTTCGGCTCACTGGGCTGAACACATCACTCCCACACAGGCGACGGTCCACTCAGATGGGCTTCCCCAAGCTCCTTGACCCCTTTCAGCATCACAGAGCATGAATTTCATTACCTGCACTTATGTAAATGTTAATTAGTTGAGGGAATTGGAAACTGGCATCACACCGATCTTTTATTCCTCAACAAGCTGGAAGTCATCATCCCCTTGTGATTTTCAAGTTTTGCAAACCGCACAAGAGTTGGGAGGTTATTTTTAAAGAGGAAAGAGACCTCTTTATTGTAATTCTCGCTGAAAAGTGCATCCCAACAATGCATTACATTTTAGTCGTGTTTAGTTTATTTCATTAAATATACAATGCCTTTGGAAAAAGTACATTGCTGGATCCTTCTCACATTTTATCATTCACAACCACAAAGCTTACTTAAATTCTACTGCAATTGTATGTAGCATAGCAACACAAAGTGGTTCAAAATTTCAGTGTAGAAAAAATAGATATTTTGTTTTAACCTTAAATAAAACAAAAGGAAAAATTGAAATTTATGGTGTGGATGAATGTTCTGCCTTTTTTTTTTTGCTCTAATACCCTTAAATTGCAATCAGTTTGCTTTCATCTGCCTAATCTGATTAATAAAGAGTGCATTTTGTATGAAATTTAATCTCAATATAAACATATAATTGAGTTATTTTTGCAAAGATAAATTGGTCTAACTTTCACACTGTAGATGTGAAAAACATTTCCTCAAAGTCTTTTTCCTACAGGTGTGTTGAAATGTTTTTTTTTTTTTGTTTTTTTTTTAGATATTGACTTTGGTGGGCTGAATGCAAAAGCTTTTCGATTTTTATTTAGAAAATTGTTTCAAAATCACGTTGTTGTTTTTTTTACTTTTGCTGTGGTACTTTGTGTTGGTCTATAACCCAAAATACAGAAAAAGAGAATAAAAGACTGCAAATAATACTACAACTAAAGATGTAATTCCCATCATGAGTTGCACAAAAGTTAGTTTTGTAGGATTTAAAGCAGTAGGAATTGATAAAACATAGCAACATTCCAAACAAGCAACACAATCAATTTTATTTGTTATACAAAACATTTAAAAGGTACATCTGAAGTAAATTCAGCACTCGACATCCCCTAAAGGGAAATTGGGGATTTTATTATAACTGCTTTCATCCTCTTCCTTTTGCATTGAAAATAATAGCCAAGTAGCTTTTTAGAGCATATTGTAAGAGCCAGCCATCTATAACAAAATCAGTGTGAATTTTGCATGACTAAATGCACCACTGGTGCAGAAAAATGTGTTCACGTAAGCCGCCATCCAGATCGTTATTTACACAGAACTCGTTAGCATTGCTAAAGAATCCCAGAGTTAAAATATCTCGTCCCATAAAACAGAAATATTCAAACCCTCCCTACCCACCCTGGATAATTTTTAGATCAATATTTTTCCTCCTTCTTGTACAAAGATCTCTTTCTCTGCAAGGGCTTTAACAGCGCCTTCAAAAACACAAACAAATCAATGCAGCACAAGCAGGAAGCCCTAACATCGACACGCTACGGTTGGTTGAGCAGTCTGGGTTTAAAGGTTATCCCAAAACAACTGCTGCTCATGTTTCCTTTGACACCATTTACCAGTTCCAGTCAGTCATTTTGACAAAGTCTTACAGATGTATTCACAACCCCTGGAACTGGGTCACATTTCGGCACGTTACAACCTCAGATCTCAGACTTGGGATTCTAAGTGATTTTAGTTCATGATTGTGAAGCGGACCAACATGGTTTTCAAAATTAGTACAAATCTGAAAAGTGTGGCATGCTTTTGTACTTACCTCTTGAGGGTCAACGTTGCTTAGAGTAAAAGGACAAAAAGGAGTGTCTTTACTCGCTTTTGGATTCTTTGCTGCCAAAAACAGACTATTTGCTTGATTTTATATATTTAATTTTAATAATACTTTTGACTTGACATTTGGCAAAAGTGACCAAAAGCTTGGACACCGAATTGTTCCACTTCATCTCTATGCAAATGTTTAGGAAGATGAATGTCAGCACCAGCTCAAAGTCCTCTGCAGCCTCTAGCAAGTTTCCATCCAAGACTGGAGAATAGCATTCCCACAGCATCATGCTGCCACCACCAAGTTTCAGTTAGAGGATAGTGTGTTCCGGCCCATAAATGGTGTCTTGATTGTTGGCCCAAAAGCTGAATTTGTGGTTTCATCTGTCCAGATCTTGCGACTCTTCAACAAAAAAAGGGGCCAGATTTTTCTGTTTCTTATATCATCCCACACTATAGTTTTTCTTTGTGTCCGTTTATCTCCTAAAATCCAAATAGAACACGTAAAAGTTTGCCGTCACACAGTAAACATTTTAAGTGATATGAATACTTTTGCGAGGTGATCTGCCTGACTGAGCTTTGCAGCATAATAAACAAACAGCCGCAGGGTGGACAGTGTTCACTTCCAAACAGTGCAGAGGGAGCAGGAGCCTAACCAACCACACGTAGACTGAAGCCTGAGGTGTTTCACACGACTGCATCAGGAAGCTGCTTTGTTGCGCTCCTTCTCCCTGGCTGCCTGCAACAAAATGTTAAGAATCATAAAATGATCCGCTGCAAGTTTCAAATCATGTGAATCTGACTCGTCTTTTTTTTTTATTGAAGCAGCCGTGGGTTTTCGCTCCACAGAACTCTCTGCCGAGAGAGAAAAATGAAACAGAAGTGCAAATTATCTGCGCTCTGGAGAGATTCCCCCCCAAAATAACTCGAAGAATTAACACAACCTATTTGACTTTTGCTTTATTTGTTGAAAAGTTTGTTTAAAGTAAACCTTAGAGGAACCACCGACTAGATTGTCGGTGCAATCAAAGTCAGGCTTTGTGACTTTTCCTCTCTTCTTGCTGGTGGATCCGAAATGGGAGCAGAACAGCAGGAGAGGCGCCTTCTGAAACGTCACGTCTTACCTGCAGCCGGAGCACACGCGCACAGAATGAGACCCAATAAAAACCGACTCAAGCTCTTTTTGAGATGCTGTATCAGTTTGAAATTGTGTTATCCGCTGGAAGAAAAGCTGCCTTTGAAGGGAAAAGGGGGTGATGAAAATTTGCTTTGCACGCCGAGATCCAAAGCTGCAAAAGAAAGGTCTGTTATTGACAGCCACTGACCGGAGGGCCGCTCTTGAGCTTCTTACGCCTGGTTTCTCTTCTTTGTCCACAGCTTTGGAAATGCTCCCCGAAAGGCCTCCCTCCTATACATCGGGTCTTTGAGTGTAAGAAGGTCACAACCTGCATTTCGCATGAGAATAACTTACAGAGGCGCAGGATCCGCTCAGCGATTTCACACCAGTCAGCATTCGAGGCCGACGACCATTTATCTTTAATGGTTTTCTCTACTAATGCATCTTATTCATGCAAGTCACTTGCTATTGTGATTTGTTTGACACCTGGTAGGTGCCTCACACTGCGAAGAGCAAAGCATAAATCGCAATTTTAACAGCAGAGAAGTTTAAACTTAAAGTCCCGCTGGGATTCAAAGGGACATTGAGTGTTTTTCACCTGAATTCTTTTATAAGGCTCTAGTGCACTCTAGGGAACAAGTGAGGAGATGAGATCTGCACATCAAAGCAGCCACTCTCAGACCCGAGGGCTCCATGAGATAAATGTGACCCATATTATTTATACCGTAGGATCGTCCCCTATGAGATCAAGACGCAGTTCGGCCTCTGTCGAGCCACAGAAGTGAGGATAAGTGGGAGGAACGCTGCTCGCGATTATAAGCTGCTGCGGGGAGTCAAGGCAACCGGGCAAGCGGCGCGTGAGCAACATTTAATCAGAAACATTTTATGGAGAACAAAGCAAATAGTCTGTCTGTCACTTTGAGGGAGGCGTGAAGAAGAGTTTAGGTCTTCCTCATTGCAATTCCGACGGAATCGATTCATGATCCGATTCCGTCATGAATCGGATCTTCCCGGGACGCTTGGCATGCCGGTGACACCAATGCGCTGCGAGGAATGTGTGACAGTGGCCCTGAGGGTGAGTGGAGCGAGGTGACTCCTGCCCTTTAGCTAATGAGCAGCTTTCGTTCAGCCCCGTTGACTGATCTGTGAGTTATTCTGCTGAATGGCAGGGGAACAAAGTTACTTCCCCCTCATGGATCTCTTGGATATCTATTCAGGGTGCGTGAAGTGCTCCACATCAGATGGAACACTTCAGTGAATGCAAAAGCATTTCCTGCTCGAAACGTAGAAAGACGGCAAGTGTAATAGAGTGTAATCAGCTAAGCTATTTTCTCATTTGAGTGATGGGAAATAAATATATACATATATATATTTATATTTATATTTACAGTACTGTGCATCCTTTTACTGCAATCAGCTGCAAGTCTTCTGGGATCTGTCTCTTCTAGCTCAAGCTCAGTCAGTCTGGTTGGAGATCATCTGTGAATTTCAATTTTTTAGTTTTGCCACAGATTCCAAGCGAGGTTTAGGTCTGGAGTTTGAGTTTTCCAACAGACTTTGTTCCTCACATCTCCAAATTTTAACATTTAAAGTACTTCTGGGTTATAAAAATTGTAACTAGTTGCAAATTAAACAATGCACAACTAAATTTATTGTATAGCTTTTATTTTTACCTGTTCAACAAGTAATGAATACTTTTCAAAGTTCAATAGACAAGTACATATATATATATTAAGATTTTTGTATGACCTTTTTTAAGGATTCCCTGCAGCAATTAGTAGTTTAATTGATGCTGGTAGTTTAATTGATGTTAGTAGTTTAATTGATGTCTACAGAGTCTAAAAGCGCTCAGTGATTAAACTTGTCACAGATAGCTGATGGAAGCTGCTTTGTTTAAATTAAATGTCGTCACGAGCTCTGATTGGCTCCCAATAAGCTTCAGGTGAAAAAAATAGCCTAATACTAAATAAATCCTTAAGCACATGATGTTGTTTCCCATCTCTTGAATATTCTTTAAAGGGAATCCCACATCCTTCCTGAAGGGACATTTCACTTATGGGATTAGTGACTCTCCACTTTCATTAAGCTGCTGGTTGGTCTCATTACGCACCAATGTGCATCTACAGACTAATTAACAGCAGATCAATTAGATGCTCCTCGCACAAGGGGCCCAGTGCTCAGACAAACCAGCCCTCATTATTGGAGGCTTCAAAGAGGATTTCTCAGGATCTACCGGAGGGACCGGATGACACATCAGCCTGCAGGTTTGGCGAAAGTTTGAGAGTTTCCCTGTTCTTCTTGTCTTTCTCTCTCTGTGGGCTCATGGAGGGCAGATGATTGTATAAGGAAGACAAATATTTATTTTGAGTAAAATCCTAACAGGATCATATGCTATTTATGCATGTCCTGATGCATCTGTTGTAAATGTACCAGTATTTCAGAAAACCAAGACACCATCGGTCATCAGCTGGTTGTGCGATGGTCTGCGGACACGTTGCCTCTCCAGAACCTGGATGACTTGGCATAATTGATTGAACCATTGAATCCTGCTCTCTATCAGGAAATCCTAAAGATGAATGTCCAGCCGTCAGCTCATGACCTCAAACTGATGCAAACCTTGGTTTTGCAGAAGGACAAGAATTCAAAGCACACAGGAAGTCCACAAAGTGAACATTTTGGAGTGGTGTAGTCAAAGCTTGGGCCTAAATCCAATTGAAGTGTTGTGGTGAAACCCTAAAGCATGCAGACAATGCTTAAAAACCCTCCAGTGTGGATGAATTACCATAATTATCTGAAGAAAATAGGACAACATTCCTCCTTACGGATGCAAAAGACTCACTGCAACTGTTGCAGACACCAATAGTTAGGCTTACTTTTGTTTCCAGGCTGGGTTGGAGAACTTTTTCCTCTCAATAAATCAAATTATCATTTGAAAGCTTTTTTAAATTATGCTGGTCAATCAGAATTTCTTTGATCTGTAACATATAAGTGACAACAAAAGATTTAGGTCTAACCTGGTATTATTATTATCATTATTTTCTTTGTGTTTGCACTATTTAAATGCTGAAGCACTAAGATGATGTCTTTATTTGTGTCCTGTATGTTCCTGTACTTTGATAATGTCTGCACATCATTTTTTTTCCAGGTTCCGGAGCTGTGATAAACTTTATAACCGGATTGCTGTAGGTGTCGTTATGAGAGATTAAATTCCCTGAATTATTAATATCCCCACCCCCTACTACACATCTTGCATTGCGCATGGGTTTCTCCCAAAGATCCGGCGTCATAATGACTCTATTTTTATCCTCGTCTTCTCTAATTTGGAGGAGGACGGGCAGTGACGTGGGGTGGAAGGGCTGGGAGGGAGGGCTCTGCTCTGCAACAATTGGTCTGCATGTCGACTGGTGGCTCGGAGACGTCGATGTTATTATTTTGGGCTCCGATAATCACATTCATCGCCACTCTTGCCATGTGAATGCTAACACTTTGCCGGACACAGAGATAAGGTCACTACTGATGTTCGGCTTGGAGATGCGAAGAGGAAAAGCGTAATTAGTGGCCCAAGCCTGGGGTGTGATTAAATGAGGTCTATAAGGTCCTCAGTGACGCGGACACATACCGTCTGAAATCACCCAATTTAAACATGGTCCTCTTGTTAGCTGGCCACCCTCGTCTGGTGCTGTCATCTCTCTCTGGCTTTTTTATCCAGCGTGAATTCAGCTAAGCAGGATTAGTTCTCTCTCGTAGGAACGTATGCACGGCAATACCCCGGATGAAGTTTTGTGTGAGCCATGACCGTAGAGTGAAGATGCTCTCCAGAGCTTTAGAGGATAAGGCTCAGAACCAGCCCCTTTTTATGATAGGAGCTTTCAGCAAGCAAGCAAAATGCAACTGTTAGATTAGTTGGATTCAGCGTGAGGAGTTCAAAGCTAAGTCCTTTGTATCGTTATTTACATAAAAATAGATCATTTTCAATGCACAATTTTCAGTGCAGTAAAAGAAAGATGATAGTGTCTTGCGAAAGCGCTCACATCACCAGTTACGACTGTAAGCCTCAATGTAGTTTAATGCTACTTTATGTTATATAACATAAAAAAGGAGTATAGCTTTCTAAAGTGGAAGGAAAATGATACATCTTTCAAAACCATTCACAGAAATCTGAGAAGTGCATGTCCATATGTAGCCTTGTAGTCTTAAATTGTAGAGCCACTTTGTGCTTCTGCTTTCAGGGTTTGTTTCTATCAGGCTTGCAGATCTCAAGATCCATTCTGATTTGCAAAACTGCTCTTCCAGAGTCAGACTGGATTGAGTTTGCCAAAGGTTGTCAATTGTATTCAGATTTTTCTTACATTTCTTAAACCAAATGATTCAGTTGCAGGTGAACCTCCACCCCAGCCCCAAGTCTTCTGCAGTTTTCCATAACAGTCCTATCTGACCTCCTTTCATTCCTTCCATTAACTCTGACCAGTTAATAGAAGAGATGCATCCCTACATCATAATGTTACATGTTCATGGTGATGACTTTGTTTTCCATACAGATCAGGGAGTTCATTTTTGGTCTACTTTGACCAGAGCTCTTTCTATTTGTCTGCAGCGCATCATCTATGATTTGTGGTAAAATTTGTGACACACTGCAAACTGAACTTCTTTCTTTCACATTTGTGAAATGTGTCCTGCATTCTGGACCTTGGCTGCTGCTCTGATTCATTATCTACAGTTTTGGATGGACAACCTTGTCCTGTATGTTTAGATACTCTTTCCATTTTCAGATGATGGGTTGAAAGTGTCCAAAACATGGGAAACCCTGGTTCAAACTTCTTAACTTGACATATCTGCTGTTTTCCTTGTTCACATGTTGTGGTTATTCACTAATGTTCTCTAATAAACCTCCAAGGCCTTCACAGAACAGCATGTACTGTATGTGGACACTATTTACTAATTAGGTGACATCTGAACACAGTTAGTTGAATGGAAAAAACAAAAATAAAGAGACTGAAAGGAGAAAGGAAACCTGAACAATAAACAGAAATGCTCGTTTAATGAAGCGAATCCAAAACACAACAATCAGAATCACTGAACCAACACAAGGAGTAAACTAAAATTCTGGCAAGAAGTAAAAAAAAAAACATTAAAGAAATGATCAAAGGAGAAAATAACTCCTTTGACAACATGACGTTTTAACAAAAGATCATGACAAAAATGTGGAAAAATTAAAAGTGCAAGCATAGTTTTGCAAGGCTGTGAAGTTGTCAAATTTTAATACTGAGCGGTAGAAAAGGAAAATCCTTGTTGTGTGTGGCAAGTAAAGCATGGAAAGAGTTTTAGCGAGTAAGTGCTTCATTATCCTTTACTGTAAAATTGAAGTTTGCTTGCAAGTAAATGTACTTTTTCCTTTTCCACCCACTATAATAATAATTGGGAACATATCTTATGACTGTGGGAGCTTTGGGAACCTTGCATGGTTGATATTTGTCAGGCTGCTCGAAAGCATCGTCTTCACTGACACAGGATGTTCGTTTTAGTTTTGGTATGCTTTTATTTTGAAGGCCACCGAATAAAGTTTATTTTGCTGAATATTTAATGTGCCTGATTGACTGACAACCTGTCCAGGATGCACACAGGTAGTGATGAGTACCTGTGTACAGAGCAGAATCAGGAAAACGGAGACAAAACAAGATCTGGCTCTCAGTGGGCTGACAGGAGGCCAGGACAGACGGAGGAATGAGGAGGATCTGGCATGCTGCACGTGAAAAGCAGAATAATTACCAAAGTAATGAATGACAAACACAGGGCAGGTGTAATGGCTAGCAAGCAAGGACCTGCAGCACAGAGGGAGGGGAGCAAAAGACAAAACTAACAGAAAGCAAAGCTGGGACCAGATTAAGGAATCAAGAGAAGAACAGAAAACGGAAGCACTCGTCATGAATAATGATTACACGAAAACCTACAGTAGTTCAACGTCTTTGCCCTGTTTTTGACAACTCTCAGGTAGATAATCGTTAGAGGCTGCAGAGCTGAAAGGCACATTCATCTTATTATGTATTTTCCCCTTCAGTAGTCTTTTTTTCTGGATTTTAAATGTAATTTTCCTGTTCTTAAAGAAGTTAGCATCTTTTAAAAATGTTTAGCCTCAGCCAAATTCATTCATTTTCCTCCTTTAGTTCTTGTCTGGGGGTTCAAGTTTTGCTTTTCTTGTCTCGTCTGTCACTTCCATGTGTTCACAGCTCAAAAACAGCACCTGTGATATTTAAATAAACTCTGACTACACAATTATAAAAGGAGAAGGCACTCACACATCTAAAAATATATCCCTCCATGCAGCGAAAGGATAACCTGAAGCAAGTGAAATCTAGGAAATGGGACTTGATCGTTATCATCCGTCTCCTTTGTGAAAGACTCTCTGCCGTGCAGCAGAATGACTGAGATATAAATAAAGACGGTAAGCGGCTTTGCACGTTTATGGTTTTTATGAATGAATACAACTGGTGAATGGTTCACCAAGCAGGGACAAACCCCTAACAGGATCAGTGGTTTGCTAAATTCAGAGGGCTGCAGAGCCTGTTCCAACTGGACCTTGTGGCACATTACATCAAAAACATCCACAGATAAAACATTTAATTTTTCCACTTTCAAGTAATGTCGTTGATTTAGTTTTGGAGCTACAATGCCTGCTGTTTGCAAACAAAATGTGAGTGGTACAGTTACCGGCAGATAACAGGATTCCCATTTTTCATGGGGGAAAAAATAAAAGAAATGCAGCCATGCAAAAACTAGCTTGAGGCTTGAAACTTTCTTCCCCTTCCAAAAGTTGACCTGTTAGCATCAAAGAGGAGCTGAGAGCGCCGCAGGCCCACACACAGAGGAGCAAAATAATCTCATCAGCACCATCCTGGCATAAATCAGACATGATTAGCTGCTGACAGTTTGCTTGTGTATTTTTAGTTGTTCCCTTATTACATAAAATTGTTTGACCTACTTGGCTTGAGGACAGAGAAAGTATTTTTATGCATTTTGTCAAGAAGAATACATTTCTGTCTCCTATCTTATTGTAAGTTATATTTTAGTTCATGTGTCGCAGATGCATAACGATTGCATAAAAGGAAAGTTTTTTTGGACTTTTGAAAGCGTTGTGGGGAAAATGTTTGTAAAACTAGAATTAAAGGCCCTGTAGAACTGCAATTTAGCAGCAACACTTGGCAGCAGGAGGAAATTTGCTGTACTTCACTGTCTGCCCGTCTGTCTGACAATATTTTAATTGAGTGGAGGCAAGGATCAGAGCAGGTATGTGGGAGTGATGGGTGGGACGTACTCCTCATAAGCTGCTACTTTCAAATTATACCACAATTTTAATGTTAGACAAAAATAACAAGCAATTATTAGTTATTAGGTTTAGGGTTCAATTACTTTTTCACATCAGGTCAGGTTGTGTTGAATAGCTTTGCCCCTTTGTAAATAAAATTAGCCTTTCTTCTGGATATACAGTTTGTCTTTGTCTGGTAATCATCACATTTACTAAATATTCAAGACTAAAGAAAGCGACCAGGGTAAATAAAATGGTTAAGAAGGCAAATGTTTTTTAACAGCACTTTAGATGTATTTCCAGCCAGCCAGTTTTGTTGTCTTTGTGATGGAGACCAAGGTTTCCATCCATTATTGATTATTGATATTATATTTAGTTTATTTACAAGCCATATATTTTGATTCTGTTCTTTATTTCAGTTATATTATGACATTTGAACATTTTCTTTCAGGCAGAGGGACTGGCCATCCTTCCTGTAGGGGGAGATTGTGGGGAAAATGTCAGTTTGTTTCTAATTGGTTTCATTTGAGTTGTTAATTGTTTGGGTACTTACCTTTGCTGGGTGTGTCTCCTCAGCCAGATGGAGCAGCAAAGGGAGACAAGTGCTCCAGGTGCTGTTAAAAAGCTCCTGGAGCATACCATTAAAATTGAGAAGGGTAATGCTTTGAAGAGTTATCATAAGTTAAAGTATTCTTTGATTGACTTTAGATTAGTTTAGTTCTAATGATTTGCATGTATGTAAATATTTGTTGGTACCATTTATTGTTTTGTTAGGTTTGTGTAAATAATGTTTTCTTGTTTGTTCTATTTTGATCACCCCTTTATTTAGGATGAGTATGGACCTGGCCTCAGGTATAAATGCCAGCCTTTTTGGCACACACGGGTTTGGGTGTCGGTTCAAATGTAACCTTCAGTTTTTTAAAATAAATTCATGTGGACTGTATTCGGCTGCCTTGTTTCCTTCCCTGAGCGTAGGGCCTCCGCCGGTCAAAAGTGACAGTCTTCCTGCCTCTGCTTCCTGTTTCCATACCACTCAGTGTCCCATCGAGAACAGAGTTTAGTTGGCTGACAGTTGAGGTCAGTGCCTTTATTGATCTGACCGTTGGGACAGAAATATCATTTGGCAAAGAGCAGCACCTCACAGATACCTGCTGCTTCCACTCTGACAGATCAGAGAATGAACTTGATCATCCGCTTCGAAGGATGATCAAGCCATTGTAAACAATGGCTTCTCCTTTCATTTAAATCTCAAAAAGATGGCTAAAATGTAATCCTACATCCCTCGTTGTGAGCAAGTGTCGCCTAGTCTTGTGAAGCCAGGAGACGGCAGGGGTAATGTCTGCAGATGAGCAAGAAACAGAGCTGCGGTCTCCTGGAAGCGCCGCCCTTCTCCGTCCAGTTCAGTCCAACCCCCAAAAACCTGGCCGGCTGCCTGGACCCGGCATGACATGGAGAGTCCTTGAGATATCATTCCAACAACATTATGTCCAAGTGTGTGTGTGGGTGTGTAGGAGAGAGGGGGTCTGACCATGCAAGCAGAAGCGTTGCGTATGTGTTTGTGCGAGGGTGAGCTGAAGTGGCTCCATGCTGGACGCTGGACGCAGGAAGAGCTCGGTCAAGCTTGGTGATGTGGGAAGTTGCAGAGGTCGTCCCTCAGTATGGTAATCTGCAGCACAGTGGAGGCTTTTTTACATTGATGTCATCACTTACACCTTATGATCATTTGAGTCACGGTCTCCACCAAGCTGCAGTAGGTCACAATTTTCTCAAAAAAAAAAAAGATGAGTATATGATTAATAAAGCTTTTATCCTCCCTCCTCCTCACTTTTCTCTTGAGGTCCTTTAAGGCCTTGCTCATTACATAAAGTGTAAAGTTAGTATAGAAAGTGTGTGATAATTTGAAGCTGGATTCATGTGATTTCTTTGTCTTTCAAACTCATCAATGCAAATTTGTACCTCTTAAACATTTCCACTTTCACATCCAACAACTTCAAAGTTATTATTAGGATTTTATGAGACAGACGTACATAAAGCAGAGCCTATTGTTAAATGAAAAGAAACTTAAAGATTGACCAACGAGCCCAATCAGGAATCAAGGGGGTAGATTAAAATGTTCAGAACAGAAAATACAACCAAATGAATTAAAATACCCTAAATAACAAGGGAAATAAACTTGCACAAAGTGGTTAAGTAAAGGCACTCAAAAAGCTTGGTTAATAGGTATACTGTGGAAATGGTTATGGGTAATTTCACATTGGCCCATAAGACTGTATATAATCCTAAAGGAATTCCTAAAGTGAGTAAGTTGCTTTCCCAGAGTTGTTACGATAAAATTATCACACAAAAAACAGATTTCAGCATTTCTAAAAGAAAACAGTTCTTGAAAAGGCAATGATTGATGAATAGCAGTCTTGTAAAAAGAATCACTCCAATAAATCCACAAAATGTGAGGCATCAGAAACAAAAATGAGTCCATGTTTGTCCAGATATTTACCAGTTCTTATCCAGAACACTCAGAGGTTTCTTAGGATCTTTGCAGCTGCTCCAGCTCCTTGGGTGTCTTGGCTTCTTCTTTGATTAATGTTCTCCAGTTTAGGTGGACAATCATCTTGAGGTTGATTGTATCGATACTTATTCAAATTACTCTGTCAGGATAAGTACTGAATTTAAAGTTTTTTTCCAAACCTGGACTAGTAAGGCTATGAAAACGTTTTTGTATATCCAGACTTTACTCCATAGGAATCTGTCAATCTTGCAGTAACTTCAAGCTTTTGACAAGGCGAAGCGTGTTGTGGTGATTGAATATATTCATCAGTGCAGACTGAGCATCTGCATAGATTATCAAGAGATAAAGTAACCTGATCATCAGGTCAGTGATGCGATTTTTGAGTAGAATGTTAACCAAATAATGTGTCATGGTAACTCTCAGAATCTTACAGTGTTTTTATGGTAAGAAAACATTGTAAGATAAAGGATAGGTAGGTGATTCCTACCTGTCCGATAGGTAGGAGAAACCTATAGTATGGCTCAAATGGCCATCCTATAGGTTGGCCTTTTGGCTCCTACCTTTTATGGAGATCAAATTACATGGGCAACTTTATCAAAACCATGAAAAGACTAGAATATCGCTTACTTAATGCTACACTATGCAAATCATCTGTCAAACTCAGACATCTACAGTATAACCTTTACAATCCAAAGAGCCATTTTTTTAGGTTCCATATTTGTATCCTGACCACAGTCAAAATATCTGCCATAAATTCATAATAAAAATATGCCTTTATTGTTGTGAACTAAAAACATTTATTCAACCTTTGGGTATTCTTGTTTAGAATATGAAAGATTAAGATCCTGTATTTGGCTATCTTTATGACATTCTGTGCTCTAAGGATGAAAACCCTTTTTTCAGTTTTTCTAAAGCTCCCAACCAAAACTCAACTTTGTCCAATTCAAATAAATAAATATGGTTGGGTAAAAAGGCTTATGATTGACCTATAAAAGGGTTGGTCCAAACCCAAACCTTTCGGCTCTAACTATGTCATGTGGTGGCATGGTATTGAGCTGATTAGGCTCTCAGGATTTCCACAACTCAACGCGCTGCCTGAAGACATCCTGTGAAGATGATGCGCTGCTGCTGCTGCTCTGCAAAAGTGCTGTACCACCTCCTGTGTTTGCCGTCATTGTGTCACCAAAGTAGATTTTCGCACCTAATAATAGGACAGCTTTTTCTTCCTCTCTGTTTTATCTTGTTCTTGTTCTTTTTTATTTATTGTGCTGTTTAAATAAAATAATTTTGCGGGTTAATAATCTTCAGACAAAATGAATGACAAATTGAATGTCTATCTTTGAAGATGTTACAAAAATATGGATTGTATTTTTACAAAAATAGTCTAGACTGGGTTTAAATTCAGAATCTTGTGGTCTAAATTGATTGTTTTCTACTCTTACAACTAGAAAAAATTGATTTTTAAATCTTGCTATGGGCAACAACTGTAAGCTTTCTAACAACATGCCGATGTTTTGTCATTACAAGCGTTGCTGCTGTATAATTTACTCCCTGCTTCCCAAAGGAGCCAAAACAACCAATTATCTTTAACATAATTAAGATTTGGTCCCCGTTTGAAAACAATACAGTACAGAGCAAGCCTCAGTCCACACATCAATCTTAGACAATGACTTTCTCCAAACTAATGCTTTTTTTTTTTTTTTTCTCGACGATTCTATTTTCCTTTCCTTTTCATCCCTTTCAGCTTAACAGCTTTTGGGAGTTGTCATCTCAAATCACTACTTCAGTGACATCCACAGTCTGATGTGCTACTCCTCCATATGTTGCCAGTGCTTCAAAAAGCTCCTTGCGTCAACAGACAAAGCCATGAGAATATAAATGAACTTACACTAGGCAGTGCAGTGGTAAGTATTTTGAAAAGGCTGGTTATAAATGTAGGAATTAGTTATTTTATGTTTATCGTTCCACTACAATTAGCAACATGGTTTATATCAACATTGAGTTTAAGCCCTATTTTGAAATAAATAGTCACCTTGCAGATGTAATGATACCTGTTTAATTCTGGAAATTATGTGTTGAAGATGATGTGAAGAAGTAATACTTCTATATTTTTGGGTTTTTCATATAGGCCCAAATGTTTATCTCTAATTTATTTGACCAGAGCAACTTCTTTCATGTGTTCAGTGTATCTTATACAGGATAAGGGCTGAACTTTACAGTGATTCTGATCTCCAGTCCTCAGGTGTCCCGCATCTTTTAGATGTGAATCTGCTTCAACACACTCAAATTTAAAAATTAGGTTATTTGCAACCCCATATTAACTTTTCTTCTTCCATTCTTTATTTTTTTATTTCCTCCGATCTTAAGCGAATAAAGACTGGACTTCCTATATATATTTACACTGAACTCTTGTATTTATGTTTAAATGTGCTCAGCTGGACAGAGAACTCTGAACACTTGGTTAAACACTGCCACCTTGTGGCCATAACAGGAACACCGTCCGTCCACACATGAACCGGAAATAAATGCTCGTGTTTTTTCCTGCTCCACACGTGTTCCACTGTGAGCCGACCAACATGGCTGCGTGTAGTGTGGAGGAGCTGCTGGCCAAAGCTGAACAGGAGGAGGCCGAGAAGCTGAAGAGCATCTCCGTCCAGAAGGAGCTGGACCTGGAGTTTGACGTCGGGAACCTCTTGGCTTGCGACAAAAACCGCATCGAGTCCCGGGACTTCAGGGAGAAGAAGAGAGACGACTTCCTCCGAGCCTTAGCCCGGGACAACACTCAGCTTCTCATCAACGAGATATGGAAACTACCCACGGAGAGGGTCGAAGAGGTTATCGTGGCCAAACTACCGGAGCAGACCACCCGGCTGCCCAGAGAGAAGCCCCCGCCGAAGCCCAAAGCCCCGACCAAGTGGGAGCAGTTTGCCAAGCTGAAAGGCATACAGAAGAAGAAGAAGACTAATTTGGTTTGGGATGAAACAGCCAAGGAGTGGAGGAGGCGCTGGGGCTACAAGCGATCCAACGATGACACCAAGGACTGGCTGATCGAGGTCCCGGAAACCGCGGACCCTAACGAGGACCAGTTCGCCAAACGGAACAAGGCCAAGAAGGAGCGGGTGGCCAAGAACGAGTTGAACCGCCTCAGAAACATCGCCAGAGCGCAGAAAATTAAAACCCCCGGAGTGGGACTGCTGCCCAAAGCCCAGCAGTCCAAAGACGAGCTGGTCAAAGCCGTGAGCGTGGCCAAGACCTCCACAGCGTCCGTGGGGAGGTTCCAGGACCGCCTGCCCAAAGAGAAACCCCCCAAGAACTCCGGCAAAAAGAGGAAGTTCGAGCCCCTGATCGGGGACTTCTCCAGTGAGAAGCAGAAACAGCTGGAGCTGCTGAAGATCATGGGCAGCAAGACCCCCAAGCTGGACATCACCAAGGCGGTGAACACGCAGATGAGGGAGGAGGACAGAGAGGAGGCTGCGGCTCGGCGGAGGAAGGGCGCTGGGGGGAAGGGGCGCCAGGGCAACCCGGCGGGGAGAGGCAAGGGGAAGGGGAAGGGGCCGAAAGGAAAAGGAGGAAAAGCTGGAGGAGGAAAGAGAAGAGGAAAACCAGGGAAGCACTGAGGACTTTGATTGCCTGCTTCATCTGGAGTTATACTGGACGTTTAAGCAGCAGAATGAACTGATTTACTGATGTATATGAATAAATCTGCAATCTTGGACACTTGTTGACAAAACATGTTATCTGAATATAATTCTGTTTATAAACATACTAAAAAATATTGCAGATTCAATTCATATGGACTATTTGTTTTCTTCAGAATATGCTCAAAACATTGCAGAGGCTTGATGTGAAAACTTTTGTAATATAATAATATTGCAGCTAAATAATTGGATTTATTCCTTTCAGGTGTTTGGTTTATTTAGAGAAAGATAACTGTCCCATGTTGCAAAAGAGGAGACTACTGTCATAACTGAGTCTTGATTAAACGAACGTTTGTGATATTGATCCGTGTCACTTTGAAAATACACTTCAAACTGCAGAACCAATCAGTCAATACAGATGAATTATTCAAGTCTCCATACTGTTAACATGCAGAATTAAACCGTGATGTCACCACTGATTAAATATTTATAATATTAATCTTAACTAGTGGTAGTTCTGCCAAAAAAAAAAGAGAGAAATTGTAGTTTTTATGATTATTGCACGTAAATAATCAGTATACGAGATTTTGTAATGTGCCAATTTACATTTTTTTATGCATTTCTGTTTTTAAGATCAAAAGTTGAACAGACCAAAAGCACAGATTTTCTTCCTGCCTGACCTGTTCTCCTTTAATAATCTGAAGTTTACTACTTTCTGTAGTCTGTCCTGGTTTGTATGTAGCAGACACCAAGAACTGATTAAATGATCAGTTTAATTAATATTGTAAATCACTTTAAAATAACTATTCAATATTGCAGTAAATTATTGGATTTCTGCTTTTTTATTCAATAGGTACAGAATTTATTAGCATCACGGCTACAAGGATTAATGCAAAAAAAAAAAATAAGGTGAAATGTTAAATAATTTATTACAAATAATCATACAAATAATTTGCACAAAACAATACAATTTAACCCAATTAAACCAAAAGAAAAGTACTAACAAATTCAAGATTCTTAAGTGCAAATTAAATTACAAAGAGTTCAAACAAGTCAAACAAAAATAACCAAACAACCCAAAAGGGGGAAAAATAAAACACACAAAGGGAGCGCCCAGCCTACCAAACAAGCTTCTAGTTTAGCAAATCAAACGCAGTCAAAACTGATTAGCAGCAAGACCGAAGACAAAAAGGTCAATGGTGGGGAACAGCTTAACAAAACCTCCTGCTACTAGGTGACCCACTGGAGGAATATTCCTGGATCCTTTTATATTGTGCAGGTGGGCCTGATCAGTGTCTGATTGGCTGACATCACTGCTGGTCCAATAGGGCCGCAGCTCTCCTGCAGCCAATCAGGTAGATGTTCTTCCACAATCTGAACCTGCACAGCATCAAGAGGCCAGGGGCCGTCACACCTATTAAAATATACCTTTTGATTCCGGTTCTAATGAGAACACTGCTACACATCAAAGACATAAATAATTATTACCAAATTTAAAATAAATGTCTTACCCATGTAAACCAACTAATGGAATATGAAAGGTATTTTACTTGATTAATATGGTAAAACTAGTATTTTGAAATAAACAAGTTAAAATAAAATATTCCTAAAATTTGTATTATTTAACATTTCCAACCAGAGCATGAAAAATCAATTTTTGGAGTGCCATCTAGTGGTGATCGGTGGCTCCTGCAATGAGTTGCAGTAAACGTGTCCTGTCATAAATGTGACTTTTATGACTTTTATGAACAATTATCTAAAACATAATGCAGTCTAAAGGATTCTGTGTTGGTTTGAAATCTGTGTCAAGCTCCTTTCAGGCCTGGAAAACAAAGCCAGCAAAACAAAGCCCACCAAAAATGAAAGAACCAGACAGGGTCCAAAAACAGCAGAGCTCTGAATATTTTTATATATGCACCACTTCAAAATAAATAAATAAATAAATAAAAACACTTTCTTACAGTTTCACAGCAAGACATGAGTTCGACCTTTCTCAATCATCAGCAGCTGAGAGAATGGTCTAATTAAGCGGAGGAGACAGTATTTACTCAGAAAATATACATGTGTACTAGAAAGACATTAACATAATTACAATTAACTTTAATAAATTCAAAACAAAAACACAATCCCTGCTCAAACAAAATCCAAAACATCTCCCCTTCCCTCTCAAACAATGCAGATTCATCCTGGTTCTCTCCTCCATCCATCCAGCCATCCTGGTTCTCTCATGAGGTCTTATGAGTTAGTTTGTAACCATTTTGTCTATGTAATATCACTTATTTGTTGGTTCTTTAGCTCATATTGAACAGGATCATGAATATTATAACATGGTTTTAAGTAAATTAAATTGAGATAAGGTTCAGGTTCTCTACTGTGTTGTGTTCAGACTCCTAAAGATTACAATTGCAGCCAAATGTAGTTTTACTTTAAATGCACATCCTGCTTTTTAAAACGTTGAAACCTTTCTCTAATTTCCCTGACATTTCCCATTTCTCTGTCGGTACATCAGATAAAATCCTAATGAAACACAGGAGAGCTTGTGGTTGTATTGTGACACAAGCTCAGCTCAGCTCACCACATTTAATGTAAAATTAACTGAGCTTTACAAAGTACCAAAGTTTAAATGATTAAACTGCTTTCTTTTTCCTGGAAGTGATCATCATCAGGGAGATTTTTCCTATAAAAGGCTTAGCTGTGGTTTTATTTAAAGGCTTGGCTTCAGGTTTAAATCTTGGATTCGGAACATCATCCTGAATTAAGAGCAGTGAGTAAAGTGAGTGACAGCTCACGAAGCCAGGATTTGTACTTTCAGCATTTACATAAACCAAAAAGCAACCCTTGAATGAGAGCAAGTGCTGAAGTTCTTTTTAGGTTGGAGGCGCCTTTACTTCACGTATGATCGTCAGACGGAGTAACTGCTCCAGTGTGTGATTGATGGATGGTTTTTAATCGCTGACACAAGCACAGGGAGGGAGGTGGAGGGTTTCCATCACCATCTGTTGAGCAGCCCATCATCAAGCAGCCGCTGCTCTTTGTTCCTGCTCAGCCATGCCACAGGAAAGCGGGACGCTGTCGATAACTCTCAGTCAGTCGAACTCTGATTTGATTAAATGATTCATGATTGGTCTCTGCTCTGCACCTGCAACGTGACTCTCAAAGAGAACCAAATCCCTAAAGCATAAAAGATCATTAAAACCTTCTGGATAGGATCTGCTGCCCTATATCACTGAGTTCCTTACTTCTTCCTTCTTTTCTTCATTCTTTCTTTCCTTCCGTCCATCTTTGCATCTTTCTTTCCATTGTCATTTTCCTTTCTTCCTTCCTTTCTTCCTTCCTGCTTTCTATCTTCCATTCTTTCCTATCTTTTCATCCATCCTTGTTCACTTTCATCTTTCCTTTCTCTTTCTCACTTCCTTCTCTGTCTCCCCTTTCTTACCCTTGAGTTTTGTGTCCTTCCTGGTGCCTTTCTTTCTTCCTTTCTTTCTTTCTTTTTTTTTTTTTTTCCTTCTGGTGTAGTTTCTGATGAACATTCAAAGCCTGTTCACTGTAGAACTTTATCTAATACATTCATTTAAAACTTGTTATATTTAAAAATGGACCTAAAGGAATTAGAACTCTAGAAAAAAAAAGAAATACCTTGGTAAGGCTTTAATTGTGCTCTGCATATTTCAGTGAAACTCACTGCTGGAAAAGAAGGAAGGAAGGAAGCTCAAGGCGGTGCTGCAGTGGATTAGTCAGCTGCATTTATTTAGAGAGCAGGCGCTTCAGCCAGGGTCAGATCTGCAAGATGCAGCACATCTACATGCAGAGCAACGAACACTTTGAGGTGTTCACCACCGTCCTTGCTCCACAAGGTGAGTGGAAGCACATCTGCACTGAAGTTTGGTTTATCGTGACGTTATTTACTGATCTATTATTATTAGATCAGTCAGCTCTGTGATTTCTCTTCTGGTTGACTTGATAAACTGAACGATGCAGCTGCAGGGATGCCTCCACACCTGCACTGCTGTGATTTTTGTAATACATTATTGATTAAACTAATGTTCTTTTTTCTTTTTTTGCTGATTCATCTTGACTCTCACTTGACTACAGGGAGATATAGATACAAAGCTGAAGCTGAAAAGGCAAGTTTATGTTTTTCTTCACACAAACAGCCTAAATTAAAATGATTGCATGATGATTCAATCAACATCTCTGCATCACACTGTCGTAACCCCAGATTGAAGGTTTCTATTTTACTGTGCAGCAGTTAATCTCTGAGCTTTGACTCTTAATCCTCTCCATTCACATGGTCCTGCCTGTAGACCTGCACGCATTAACGTTACTATCACTCCCCGACCACTTTCAGCAGCGAAACTTGATGTTTTATTTATTTGGCGAAAAAATCCAGCATTTTCTCTCCTGTTTAAAAGCTTAGTCCTCTCTGTGTCCTCTAGATGGTGGTGGTGCGTAGCTACAGACCCCACTGGCCAGACGAGCTGGCCCTGTCTCCAGGTGACGTCATCCTGGTTCTGTCCAAGCACGAGGAGGGGAGGTGGTTCGGGCGGCTGCAGCAGGGCCAGTGGGGCTACTTCCCCGCCACATGCGTGATGGAGCTGAGCCAGGTTGGCGGATGTGTTCAGCAATGCTGCAAAAGAAAGCGGCTCATGCTGCACACCTCTTGAACCACTTTACATTTTGTGAAGTTATAGCTACAAACTGGTAGTTATCCCCCCTGAGCATATACTTTATAAGCTATTCGATGTAATTAGAGCTGCAGAACATTTTGAGATTTGTCTCCACCGACTTCCAGCGCCACAGGTTGAAATATGTGACCAGTGTTCATGATAAAATAGATCAAGTTTAATCAGATTGAATACTGTGTGAGCACGGATTTTTAAGCCTTACTTCAACTGTCTTTATGTCTGGACTTTGACTGGACCATTCTAATACTATTCTTGAATATGCTTTGATACAGACAGGGTGCCAAACATTTTTAGAGGCAATACACCTGAATCAAATGAATGACTCCTTACTAGTCCATTGTAGAGCTCAATGAGAGCTGGTGAAGGAATGCAAACATTTGATTCAGGTTTGTTGGAGCAAAGATAGCATGTAAAATTTGCAGGATGGCAGCTCTCGAGGACAGTAGACGAGATAAAAGTCCTGTTTTATTCCTCTGTCACCTACGTTAGGCTGCTTTTCCACATATAATCCTGATAAAATTGACTAAAATATCTTTCCCTGTGAAATGAGAAAATTGTAAAAAGTTCCAAATGCGGATGCTTTTGTGAGAATCTGTTGCTGTTTGACTGAACAACATGTGTCCAATCTTCAGAGCAAAACAAAACAGAGTTTGAACTCAAGCAAAGATTTCTGTGGGGTCTTTAAAAAATCAAGATACATCTAAATATGCTTAAATTTGTCATTCTGCGTTTCTTTTCAGACTAATCTGCCAACTAAATGCTTGCAGAGAAGTTCGTCTCTGAGAGCCAACACCGAACGCTGCAGGTATGGGATGAAAGAATAAACTGCGTAAACAATTTCACGCATCCCCCACTTTCAGCCAGTCCGCATATTGTACTTCACGCTCCGCATCCAGCAGATGTTCCCCACATCCCCCCATGTCCAGATCTGATGCCGCTGCTCTTCTCCCAGCGCCCCTGAACAGGTGGCCCCTCTCTCCTCTCATTAGATAACAAAGCGCCATGATTGCCACGCCTCCCAAACACACACACAACACACACATACATGCACAGAAGCCAATCTCCTCTTATTGGAGGAGTGAGAGGGAAATGTTTGAGTGTGGGGGTCATTTTTCTTCTTCGAACCTTATTTTTAGTCATTGACATCAATGTACTAAAGGATGAGTAAAAGCTGCTCTGCGCAAACTCCTGCAAATCCAGACTCAAGTCCTCTGCTTGGCTTCTTGTAACCTCTTGTCTGCTAGCAGCTTAATTTAGGTCACAGGGAATAAACAGGGCCTTTGTATTTGTTATTTCCTCTTTGTCCCTCAGTGGACACATTCTGCAGGCGCCGAGGAGGGGGAGCAGCAGAGGAGGCCTGGATGTGAGCCAGGTTAAGCACGATGGTCCCTTCCCAGTGTGGAGGCCCCAAAATCCTCCGCATGAGCCCGTGGCCTCCCAGCCTCAGCTACACAGATCTCCAAGTTTGCTCCACAGGATCTTGTCCAAGTGCCGGAAAAAGAGTGAATGCCAAGGAGCCACCAATGGGGCCTTCGAGAGTGACTAAGGAGAGACCTTTCTGTGTCCATGGTAACTGAGAGGAGTTGACTTTGTAGGCGGTGTTTTTAAGATTAGGTGGGTTTCAGAAACTTTTTTTGTTTTAAAAAAGGTCTGAACCTCTTGCCTGAAGTCATCTGCTTTTGTCTTTGCTATATCTCAACAAGCAAGAAGCTGTTGTCACGCTGCACTTTGTACACCATGGTGAACGTTGTGCACAAAGCAGTAACCAAGACAAGAGAAGTCCACTTGGCTACACTAAAATATTCATTCCCCTGTTTCTACCAGTTGTGCACCTCTAGAAAAGGAAATAAATGAAAACTGCACTAAGGACATGGACCATTATTACACACAAATTTGCTTTGATCGAAACCAAGGCTGCTCTATAACTGAGGATAACGTGTCGCTGAATATTGTTTATCAATTGAGAGTAATCCACAATTTTCAGAGTTTTTTTCCTTGCCTGTCCTTGGGGAATGCTGCCTGTAAGTAAGCTTATTTTCTCTGGTAGTAAAATGTTTCATGTACTGTTTATTTATACACACACACACATATATATATGACCCATAAATGAACTAACATGGCTTATTTTGTTTCTATTTACTGATTTGTGCCAGTTGAGTCTGTAGACTGAGCAGAGATTTTCTGATATATTTTTTTTACAATGTAACTGCCCTTACAAAAAAATCCCATGAAATCACATGTGACTTTTACATGTGATCACATGTGGTTCACACCACTTTTTACATATGTGAATGATGTGACTTTGTGACCCACATGTGGAAAATGGGAATCACGTGAATTTCATGGGATTTGTTTGTAAGAGTGTAATTACAGTGGCAGCAATTAAATGTTTTAGTTAAATGTTTGTTTGAGAAATGTATACCCGTCATGCCATGGTTTGTATGCATGCACATATGCTCTTTGCTTATGACATAAGCCATTATGAGGACAATAAAAACATATAACCTCGCCCAGGTTCAATCTTCACACAACATTTCTGCTCATTTTGCTTCACTGTGAACCTCCATTTTCTTTGCGATGAAAAATAAAAGCCAGAAGCAAAGGAAAGTGTGAGCTGCTTTTGCCGAAAGCCTTGCCAGACGAGCAGGAATGGTGCCCGTTGTCCCGGCAACACAAAAGCAGCTCTCAGAGGCTGCTGCATGTCTTCTTCTATGGTGCTTCTCAGAAAGGCCCTGCGGCTGTTGATCGCACCACCTTTCAGTGGACACAAACTGCAAACTCAACCCCAGCCTTGGCCTTGACATCCAGGCAGGAAACTCCTCCACCCTCCCCTCTGCATTGTTGTTTGATCTTCTCTGTTGTATAATCTTTTGTTGTAGGAGGCTGTGGGAGGCAGCCACTCTGAGGACACAGTGGGGAGGCATATTTTGCACAGGAAAGGGTGTAAAAGTTGCAAGGAGAGACGACTCCTCTGGTCACCTGAAGTCAGTCTGAGGGGATTTCTGTGACTTTTACGTAGCAATGAGAAAATCTCGTAACGCCTTGCAAAAGAAGTCATACTCCTTGATTTCTTTCACATTTTGTCTACAAAACACAAACCTCAGGATGGTGTGTAATTACTAAGTGGAGGGAGATATTTCATTTCCTGTCAAATCTTGTTAAAATCTGAAAAGTGTAGCTTGCATTTATATGCCTCTCCCTGCCCCTCAGTCAGTATATTGGAGCTTTGCTGAAGTTACAGCTGCAGATCTTTTTACGGGGGAGGGGAGGGAATGCCTCAGCCACTTTTAGACTGTTTTCCTTTGGAAATAGGTCCAGCTCGGTCAGATTAGATGGGCTTAGCTTGGTTTGAACACCAGTTTTCAGGTCTTCACACACGCTGCTACAGAACATGCTCTGATCTGAACCAGTTTATGATAGATGTGGTGCAGGAAGGTGAACCTTTGCCTCAGTTCCAAGTCTCTTTCTGCTCCTAACAGAGTTTCCTTCTGAGATAGTTTCATCTGTACTTACATTAAAACAGAAAATAGTTCTAACGTTGCCAAAACTGCACTTCAAAGCTGTTTTTGGAGATGTATGCAGCGTTTGTTTTCCACCATGCATGCTGGTTTGCATGTAGACCAAAAATTCAAATATGGTTCCATCAGACCGGAGCACCTTCTTCCACTTTTGCTGAGTCCTATGTGGTTTGTGACAGCATGCAAACAGAACTTCAACCTAATCTCTGATGTAACTAATTACTATTAACTGATCAGCTGATTTCTGAAGGCCACTGGATACAAAAGCATGTCACACACCTAAAATAAAATCCATAGAATTTTTCAGTTACCTTATAGAATAAACTTCTGCCCGGATCTTTCTCACAGGGACTAACACGACTGGAGCAGTGGGAAACAGTGACCTAATTTGGTCTGCAAACACCACAGTCCAATTTGAAAACATACACTTTGGAGGGGCTGTGGAGTCTCCCGCCTAAAAGGCCGTCCTCTCCCCGCTGCGTTGTGTTGGGTGTCTACTGGGGGAAGGAGCGGAGGAGGGGGAACGGGTTGCCTGCCAGATGACTGTGCTGTCATCCTTATAATGGGCTCCCATCTGCTGTCTCGCACACACATAAAGCCAGTGTGTTCATGGGAGTTTGTGCACATGCCTACAAGTGTGTGGGGAATATCCTTCTAAGGCTTTCTGTCATTTCCTCAGTGCAAAAAGCATTTCTAAATTTAATAAAAAAAAAAAAGAGGCTAAGGAGTCATTCACTGAGCAAGATTTCAGTCGTATCGAATGATTCCCTAAAAATAAATCCACCTGTGATTCAGATTAATGTAAAAATGCTTCCCTTTTTTAAAACAAGGCGCTATTAAACAGGTACGAAACCAGTCAGCCATCTACTGCCGGTTATAGATGTTGACTGCTTATAAGTGTTTAATCAAACCTAAAGAACTCTGAATTATCTCAGTCTGACTTTGTGTAAAACCTGAGGTTGAAGGATTGCTGTTAGGTCCAAGGAGGTGCCTGTGTGTCGATTGTTTACATGAACGCGTGCTGCTGCTCCTGCAGCTCAGAACAGGTTGGCATGTTGTTTGGCTCACGCTGTTCATGGAAGGAAGAGGAGGGGGGTGACTGAGTGAATGGGCCTGTAAAACCAACAGCCTAAAGGACAAAGGACCCTGGGGGCATTAAGTCATGGGTGAGTGGGCCCCTTTAGGGCCAGCAGCTGACCCCGTGGAGAGGCGTCTTGTTCTGGTGGAGGGGGCTCGTGTCGCTGGACCTTCAGGCCAAGATGACAACATGCCCAAACATATATTCTCTCTGAAGAGAGCGTCATCTTTAACCACTTTATTTATGCTCAAACCCAGTTTCCCCTGAAATAGACTTTCAAGAGAACAATACTTGAGTAAATCATGAAAGGAGTTTCACAGTTTCAAATCTCTCTTCTCTTGCTTTTGGCAAAAGCTCAGGATGTTTTCCACCCCTGCTGTGACCATGTCAGAAAACCCTAAAGGATCAGAACAAATCTTTATTACAAGAGGAACCGCTGAGGAATTTGGACTTGGCAGAGAAAGAAAGGCACAAAAAGTGATGCAACAAGATGCATTTATTTCTCACAAATAAAGTACAAGGTTACAAAAGAGAGCTGGCAGGACATCTAAGGTAACTTGGTTATGACAGTTACTCAAATTGCTACATTAAACAGCACGTTTTATAAATGCGATTCATCCAGCATCTTGTGTTTATTGCTCATGCAGAACTACAGTAGTAAACAGAGCTGCTAGCATCTTGTGCTTGAACTTAATTCCCTCGACAACTAGAATTTGTATTTGTCAAGAACTGTCAACTTCAGAACAAATGAACTTGGATTTAATGGATGTAATGCACAACAACGAGTCAAACCGACCCGCAGGAACAGGTCACACAACTATAAACAGATTAGACACATATAAGTATAAATCACTTATACAGATGTTAGTCTACCGTCTGTACCAAAGTCTCCTGATCTTTCCTCTTGATCTCTCTGACAAGATTTCCTTCTTATTCTCACTCAGAGGTCTAAATGGAGGATAATCCAGATTAGAGGCAATGCTAGATCCACTAAACGCTGACAATACAAGATTCAAGCTGTAGTGCAGATTATAGGAAGTTTCAGTAAGATTACAAATAATCCCGAGTCAGGCTACTAAAGTGGAAGACAAGCCGTTCAGCACTTATTAAATGTAGTTGGATTTTACTGTATTGCTCTTACTTACAATCCAGAGTGTATAAAGTGCAGGATCTGTAGTTGTCATTTAGGGGTTTCACAACTGAAATGCTGGTTCGAAAAAACAATATGCATGATGATGCTTCAGCCAACTGAGCTCAGATCAGTCCCAGCAGCGCTTTTTTCCTCATTAAAATGACTTTTAATTGAAAAAAATGTTTTAAATTTAAAAAATGTTAATTTGAAATCGGATCTGGTACATAGAAGATCCAGAGATTTTATTTTTAAGCCATATTTCCCAATATTGGTTACTGATAATAGTTTTCACCATAATTGACTTTCGAAGCAAATGCAACCCAGCATGAAACATAAATAACAATTACAGATCAGCAAAAAAAACCCCCCCAAAAAACAAACAAACAAACAAACTAAAAGAAAAAAAACAAGAGTGTGGAAGTAAGGATTTGTTCAGGGAATGTCAGCATCATACAAGCCGTCACCGGCTGCTCTACTCAGAACCATCTGCCTACAAAAACAGCTTATTGCAATTTTTTTTTTTTTTGTGTAGTTAAAGTACATACACACTTCTGCAGCCAAACAGGAGAAACAAAAGGTGAAAAATCAAGCAGCAGATTCTTCATGTCAGCATTCATCACAAACTAACCCGCACACCCAAACAAAGAGCTACATCATGATAATTAACAAAGAAAAGTTTAAATTTATACATATAAAAAGTGCAGTTTGTCTATGATTAGATTTCAGAGATAGAGTCCTGCTACCTAATTGCAAAACACATTTGATTTAAAGGGGGGGGAAATAATACTATCTAAATGTTACAAAGTCATGCAAACATCTACAAAATGATTATTTTCTAAGATCTTGCCAAATTATTTCATAGAGGTTTAAAGTCAGGGGCAGTGCATGTCATTTTTACATTGGTGATATTAAACTGAATGGCAGCCTGGTCCTGTTTTTTTTCTTTCTTTTTTTAAAAGAGAAAAGATAATAAAATTCTTCAATAGTTTCTCTTAAAGTTTTCCTTTTCAAAGAAATAAATAAATTAGAAGACATTAAATAAATAAAAATCTACAGCCTTCACATAAAAACGCGGTCCTTCTCAGCCAAATGTTTGACGTTTGTGATGTGAAACCGAGGTAGCATCAGCCGTCACAATGAAACATCTGACAAAGGGGATTTTGTTTTATTTATTTAAACAGTGACATGCTTAGAGCAAATATGATTTTAGGCTGTTATTGTCAGCAAACTAAAAAAATAAAAGAAGAAAAAAAAAAGCGAAAACTTCATGGTGTCCAATTTATATTAACATCTAAGTTTCAGAAGTCAGAAAATAAATAAAATAATTAGAGATAAACAATAAAAGGTACCCTTCCACGTTTGAGGTTCTTTCACATGTACATTGCAATGAAATACATTCAACTGATGTCTCCACGGACTCCAGGGTCTCGGATTGGAAACTCTGTGTTGTAAGACAGATACCATCTCAAGTGCTATCCAGTTTGCCCTTTCAAAATAAGATAAAAATAAAAATAAAACTGAAGAAACACACTGCTCCTTTTTCAGCAGCAAAAATCCTCTCAGTAGTGCAATTTTGACTGACAGTTTCTCATTTTCTTCCTCGAAACCTCACGCCAGCTTGGACCAGCATCTCAAATGATTGCTATTACAAAAACACACAGCTGCATTTTGTTGTTTTAGCTTAAAATAAAGGGAATTTTATTATTGGGCGTCTTGTTAAAAACCTGTAGTGTGATTTTAAAGTTCATGTTAAGCCAGTAAAAAGCTAGAGATGTAGTATGTGCGTGATTTTGATCAAATAACAGCAATCAGACTAGGTTAGGAAAATAAGCTGAGCGAGATACATCATGACACGAATTTCCTGGCATTTAAAATTACATATTAAGAGTATATCACTCAGAAGCAGCCGCCGCTAGTAATCCAGACGATATTTTATGTAGTTTCTACTTTAGGCAAAGATGTAGGTAAGTAAAAAAGAATAGGTGACCTAGAAATGTGTTATAAACTGTACCGGTGGTCAGGGCCTCGGCAGTGTTGATCTGTGTCACTAGATAGTCTCCTTCAGGACTCAGCGGACAGTTTCAGGTGCTGCACGAATGTAGTGCTGCTTGGGAGCGGAGGACGGCTTTATAGGACGAGAGCCCTCGAGGTAGAGCCGGATGGTGGGTAAGGGGTCAGGTACTGTCGAGCCTGTTCGGTCATAATGAGCTGGTCCTCTGTCTTCCCATAAACCACTGCTTCCCATTCGCTCACCTGCAGCGAAGGGGGACCGGTGGTTAGTTTGGCCATCAGCAATCGGTTTCTGTGCTCCACTAATCAGGAAATGCATACTATGCAACCTGGAACACTTTTCCACCAGAACCTGCAATGTTTGTCAGTTTACATAAATACTGGTGGAGTCCGATCTGTATTACGTTGAAAAGCCGTCACTTCTTCTAGTAATGAAGTTAGAACAGGTTTTTTCTTTTACAGCGGTTACATTTTATAATTTACGTGAAGCGAGAACAACCCTACATGTGAATGCAAAATCTGTTTTTGTTAATGATGCACAAACCTTATTTGAATTAATAAAATACATGTAAAACCAGCTGATATTATTGGTTTAAATCCATAAAAATGGCTTCGATTGTATTGTTTAGACCACTTATTGCACAGATTACTAAGGTTAGTTGATTTTATCAATGTACTTAAATGCAAGCAGTGCAATTTACAGCTACACACGGAACGGGAAGATGCAGGGAATATTCAAAAGAAAACTGCATCGTTCAAGCAGGTTGGTTTGGCATACCTGTGCAGGAGATGATTTTGGTTCTTTGTGAGAGGAGGAAACGTTTTTCACTTCAGGTCTGGAGAAGCAGTAGGTCTGACTACGGACTCCTAATAAAGACTTGTCTTTCTCAGAGGCAGACTGCCTGCCCTCCTCATCCTCAGTGATCTTGGTGACCAGTGAAGAGCTTGCCATCAGACTTTCTTCTGAAATCTGGAGAATGATGAGAGGTAAGCGTTGTTGAAAACAGGGTTTCTCTCAGGGGTTTTGAAAGAGAACCGTCTCAGCCCTCCTTACAGTCCTCTGTACTACATGTAAGTATTTTTGAAATGACTTTCTAAGGCTTGGCAGAAATCCTACATAATAGCAGCAAACCGTGGAGTTTTGGTTACCGAAGTGCTACAAGATGTTTGGTGTAAGAGTAGAGAATCAAACTAAAGGGTGAAATGGACGCAGGTGATTTGCTCACAGGTTCGGAGGTGAAAGAAGAAGTCAGACTGACTCACCTGTGCTTTGTTGAGCTGCTCTTGGAAGACGTCAAGGCTGTCTTCACCCCAAGGGTCCAGTACAAGAGACTTGCGCACTTTTCTCGCTGGACCATCCATCTAAATGTATAAGTCCAACAATAATTTATCATTTTTTCTTTATCAGAGAACATAAATCAGCCATATCAAACATTTTTTATAACAAACAAAACAGCTAAAGATGTCGAAGTCTGACATACGTTATGTTTCCACGCTCTGTGGTCTGACTGGAAGTCTGTTTTGTTGAAGATGTCTCTTCCTGTCTCCTGCTTCAGGACCTCTAGGATGTCCTCTTCTAGGAACGCCAGAGGCTGTGGCTACAAAACACAGCAAGAAGAAGAATATAAATGACAGCCCTTGGAGAGTAAAATAACAATCAGCCTTATGATCAGTGCCTCACCTCCATCCTCAACGGGCCGTGCATTTTCTCCTGGGCAGCCAAAGCTTTTTTAAATGGGGTTGGAGTCCTTGGAGTTGCTACTGCAGCATTTTTAACTAATTTAGGGGTCCTGGAACTAAAACAAAAAGGTGTCACTCTAATATTTTGTCCTGAAGTAATGACATTTTGAAATGTATTCGTCACACTTTATTTACCCATCGTTTTCTTTCTGCTGTTTGGGTGTGTTTTCCTTGAGGAGAGGCGAATTGAGGAGGCATCTTTGACCGCACACCGGAGTTGAGGTCAAGGCGGGATCCTCCAGGTTCAGATGCTCCGCCGCTGATATGTTGCAGAGCTGACATGACAGACAAGGCATTTAAAACAAAAGCCTAAAGCAACATCTCTGTAATAACTGTAAGAGGACATAAAGGCAGTAAGACAAACATCTTACTGCTGACATGGTGCATGACTGTGACTTTGTGGGTGTCTTCTTGGGAGAGTTTGACATGTTTTCCAAGAACGAAGAGCAAGTCCTGTCACACAGAGGCTGCCTTCTGTCTCTCCTTTTCTTCCTCCCGCTGGAGTCCTTGCCGGGTTTCAGAGAGTTGATGGATGTCTGGGAGGCGACGGCGACCAAGCCAAACGGCGGGCAGTTCCCATCGTGGCCTGGGATGGCGCTGTGATTGTTGACGGTGTAGCCGATCGGTTCATAAACTGTCCTCTCCTGCAACACATTGGTGAAGCCTGCGTGGTTGTGCCTGGGTGGCGTCGCTGCATTTGACACATCAAAATCGTTCCACGTTCCAGGCTCCTGCTGGGAGGAAGGAATATTCTGTAAGTAAATCCATTAGAGATAATCATAATTATTCTGTTTTTGCTTTTGTAACTCACTGAATCGAGTAGCTCCATGGTTTCTGCAAACTCTGGAATGGTCTGAAGGCTGGAGAGCACAGCGCTAGCCTCTGCGGTCAGGAACTTGCTTGGAGAGACTTGAGGGGGTGGCGCTGGGATGTCTGGCCCTCTCCAGGACCCCCTCTCCGCCTGCTCCTCCAGGCTGCTGCTGCTGGTGGTCATCGAGTCTTCAGACAGACTGTCTGACCAGGCCGGGTACGGCTCCACACTCTGAAGGCCAGGAAAAAACAGGAAAAGCCGTGACAAAGATTTCATGTTGCAGAATAAAGGCACTAGCAAAAGATTTAAATCGCAAAAGCGTGAATCATTGTCCACAACATACTGCAAAAGTATCCATACCACTTGAACTATTTTTTATTTTCCTTTTTCTTGATTTTTTTTTACATGTGTTTATACACATAGATCTGAAAAGTGTGGCATGTATTTGTATTCAGGCTGCCGGTGCCAATACTGTTCAGGACAACATTTTGCTGCATTGCAAGTCTTTTGGAAATGCTTCTTCCAGTTCTCTAGAAAGAGAAATTTGACCTAAGTTTTGTTTTCTTTTAGATCTTTCAGGAATTTGACTGAGTCATTGTAAAACCTGGTGCTGCTGGTGTTGTCCAGCTGAAAGGTGGAAGTCCAGCCCCGTCTCAAACTTTTCTAACAAGCTGCCTTTCAGGATTGTCCTGCATTTATCTCCACCCAATAATCCTCCAATCAACTCTAACTGCTTCCCCATGGCATGATGCTGCCTCCACCGTGCTTCCATGGGGATGATATGTTCAGGGTCAGGTGCAGCGTTACTTTTCTGGAAGCAATATTTCCTCTTGGATTGCATTTAGAGGTGTCATATACGTGTCACTTTTACAATTTTTTTGTGTAAAATTTCTTGAAGAAATATTAATTCCACTTCACAAATCTATGCTACTTTGTGTTGATCTGTCACATGAAATCTGATTTTTGTCAAGGGGTTTGGATACTTTTGTGCACATAAATGCTATAAATAGACGGAGAGGTTCAGTTTTGACAGTAGAGACAGGCTAAAGGGGCATAAAAACAAGTGTTTGACTGATGAGGGGAGGATGGAGCAGCTTCACGGATACAACCGAAGTGAGGTGACTACCAAGCACATCTTCAGCCTAATCCACAGGAAAATATGAAATGGAATATGTTTTAATATAGCAGGACTACAGGCACGCATAAATGTGCTCAAATCTTGTGATATACACAGAAAAAAAGCTCATTCAGGAATGTCAACCACTAGAGAGGTGATTTGACAGACAACATAAAAATGATCAAGTTTTATATTTCATTGTTCATCAAATTCTTTATTATTTTAAAATGAGCTTTTCTTCAGCGTATGGCAGCTGCAAACCCACACAGGATGCTAGCTAAGTCTGCTAAAACACACACATTTGAGTGTGTTCTTACACGTGAACCTCTGCACTGCACGTGTCGCTGGACTTCGCTCTCTGCTGACATAAGCAGCAGCTCAAGCTCCTTAATTCTCTGTTCTCTGTCAGGATCATCCAGGCAGGATGGCTGCAGTGTACGAACATCAGGGAGGAGAGTTCGACAAGAAGAGAGGAAGGGGAAAGAGTTAAAAGAGTTAAGATAATCAGAGAAAAGGGACAAAACATAACAAATTCACAAACATTGATTATTCAGGGTTAGGTGAGAAAAAAAAAAACGGGACATTCAAGTGTTTGATTGGCTTGATTTGTCCAAAGTTAGCAAACAACAAGCAAGTGTAACAATAAAGGTAAGAAAATAAAGAGAAATGTTTTTTTATGCACATTAACTTAAACACAAAGACTCACTGATACAAAGCTGGAGTTTTCAGGAAGGCCGTTTATAATGTGTCCGCTGGCAGGATCGTAGGAAAAACTCCCCACCTGCAACACACAGCACCAAGCTGAAAGGAGCTCGAATTAAAGACTTCAGATGAGTTGTGAAGTGGAGACTGAAATGGACCTGGCTGGAAGACGCCACAGGCAGAGGACTGCGACCGCAATGCTGGGCCTCCGTTGGAGTCAGAGGACCGGATCTGCTGTTACGTCTTTTCCCGTTTCCAGAGGAGGTGAAAGTCTTGCAGCCGTCCTGCAGGTAGCCCTCGTGCTCCACTTTCCTCCTCATGGTGGAATTCCAGTGGTTCTTGATGGAGTTGTCTGTACTGTGAGGGAAATGACTGACGGCATTAAACATCCAGATGCTGGCTAGAAGAAGGAACATGTTGTATTTGAGGCAACATTACCGGCCAGGGAGCAGCTTCGAAATCTCTGCCCAGCGGTTGCCGAGCCGCTTGTGGGCTTCATAGATGATCCGATCCTCCTCCTGCGTCCACGACGACTTCTTCACCTCTGGGTTCAGGTGGTTGTGCCAACGCTCGCGGCACTGTTTTCCAATCCTCCCTTGCAGGTGCTTTGCGATCACTGACCAGCGCTTTGGGCCGTACTTGTGCACCAGGTCAATCACCTGCACAAATACCCAAAACAGGAAACATGGAGACATTTCATAGAAAAATATAGAAAATGCAAAGAAACTGTATATTCCTATGCAGCAGAATTCTCATGCTCAAAAGAATGAGAGTTATTCAGGTTGAATGTAGCTGCAGCCCGTTCTGTCAGAACTAAGCAATGCTGTGATGTCAAAGTTGGCAGGCTAAGTTTAAGCAACAGCTCCGATTAGATGTAGCTCGTTTGTAATGTTTGGACTCAGTCAGGTATGATTCATGATTCATGACCAGTTTTAGCAACAGTAATTTGCAAAGTGATGCAAAAAGGTGATAAAGCAAGCGAGCATCGAACGACACATGTATTAATTTCAAGGGGTTTTATGTGATTGACCTGCATTAACGTTTGGTTCTAAGACTGTCGCGAAAAGTAATTAATCAATTGATCACATGATAAATTAAAATGAGCTCGATAATTTCCCTTCTGATGATGATTGATATTTATTTAAGGGCAATTTTGTTTCATTTACATAATCAATTTTATGTATAGGTTGTGTGCCGTTCTTGTGTCCTTTATGTTTATTATTTTGTTTGCTCTGTTTTATTTTGGATATTTAAAATGCCTTCCAGCTCCACTAAGTTTATTTGTCTTTGAGAGGGTGAACTTATGCCATTACCATGATATTACTTGAAAATAGCCTCAAAACAATTATATTGTTTATCGCAATCATTTTTGGGAACTGTTTAACATGTGCAGAGCGTAGTTAGCCTGAAGGTAAATAACAGATTGCACATTGTGGTATTTGTGTTTGTGCTGTGTTCTTTCACACCCTTCCTCTTTCTCCCATATAATCTCCAGCAACTCCCAGTTCTACTTACCTTTTGATCCTCTTCTTTTGTCCAGGGTCCTTTTACCAGCTCTGGGTTGAGGACCTTCTGCCAGCGGTGCTGACACTGACCATCTGTCCTCCCCTGTGGCAGCAGACGCAGAAAGTTCAAAACCAGCTCATCATTCTGAACCAGCTGCTAAACTGTAACTCACTGCGACTTTCCAGCCACACTGTGTACTAATGCAATTGGTAAATGACTTTGACAGCCAAAGAGTGAATAAAATGTTGTTCTGCGATAATACTTACTGGAAAGAAGGTAGCTATTGATTTCCAGGATTCGGTTCCATGCTGCTCCACAAGTTTTTTAAGTTTTTCATCCTTAAAAAAAACATTAGAAGAAAGACAAAAAATTAAATACTGAATATGTTTTTGCCTCTTACAGTTTTCTTTTGACTTTTTTTCCTCTTTCACTCAATGTTTTAGATTCTTTTAAACAAATTTTAATATTAGACAGAGCATATATTCAGACCTGCCACTTTAAAAGAACCAGTTTATTTTCCCGTTGGCCCAGATCAGGTGCAAATATAATACAATACAAGAATGCAGTCCTGTTTAGCATGTTTAACTAGAAATGTTTGTTTTCCTCCCGGGTTTGTGCTCTGCCACACGCCACCATTTCTGTCCAATGGAAGCAAAGATCGTTACCTGCTTGGCTTTATTTAAAAATTGCAAAAAAGCACAATATGAAATCAAACAGTTTGAATACAACAAGAGATAATTTGATTACATTTTAAAAAATGCAAGTGATTTTGTTCATTTACGGGGGAAAAAAGTTATTCAAACCGATCTGCCTGTTCCCATGTGAAAAAGTAATTGATAATAAAACTCTAACAACACTATGGAGGGATTTGGTCCCATGTTTCTTTAGAGAACTGTTTTATTTCAACGATGGTGAATGGTACATTACAGCATCTGGATGCCATTTTTCCCATTCTCTCTCTTTCTTATAGTTGAATCACAAACATTGACCATAACTGTAGCAAATGAGATGTGCATAGCTTCATATGTTGTTCTGGATTATTTTATGACATCCTGGATGAACCACTCATGGAAAGGTTGAGTGCTGCTCCAATATTTGTCCATCTGTGGGAAACGTCTCTCTGTGGTTTGCTGGAGACTCAGACCTGTAGAGTTGACTTTGGTATCCTGATAGATGTGAAAGACTTTGTTTCTCATCTGCTCTTAAGCCTTTCGTTGGAGCTTTTTACAATCTTATATATTATTTCATGTTGTCAAAGAGGCTATATATCTTAATCAAATGGGTCAGGCAGTAATTGAAATCAGCAAATTTGTTTACTAACTGTTAATTAATGATTTAACAAGAGGGTAATTACTTGTTCCACACAGTCAGGTTGGTTTTGATTTCAAAACTCCACTTGATATTTACTCTTAATATTTTTGCCCATAATTGAAATCTGTTAGATGACCAGAAACATACAAAAAAGAAAAAACCTATAAGCAGACTAACACTAACTCCATTTTTGAAGCATGCCACAATTTGCCACAGGTCACTATGCAAACATTAAGAAGTCAGTTTCAATTTCAGCCTCTTCTCAAGCCACGCCCTACATGCAAACGTCCATCATCCTCTTACCTCATCTCGGGACCATTTCACTTTACATAGCAGCTTTTTGTCTTTGCTCTTCTCTTTACTCTCTGGGTCTGTGGAGTGGAGCTCTTCATCCTCATCAAGGCTAGAAATACTACAATAATAAAACAGAAAGATTGTAAAACGAAGACAATCGTTTTACAGAAATAAAATAAAAATGAAATAAAAATGACATATAAAAATCCCATATAACCGGCCAGATCTCTCCTGTTTTTCTCTCTTTTTGCTTTTCTTTGGGGCTCCCAAGTTCTAATTCTGATAGAGTTTGATTTAGTGAAGCATGATACAGAGGAAAAAAAGTCCCACAGTTTCGCACAATGTGTTAATCCGATTTCCAATGAGGCTGGAGGTTATTACTGAACAGGCAGGAGGTTATAAAGTGGTAGAAAATAACATTATCTCATGCAAACAGTTTTTCAATCAGAGTGGGTGAGTGAGTGGGTGTGTTGATGGAGGCACGATGAAAGGTGCAGTTGTTCAAAAAGCAACAAAACCAAACACAACCTGGCTCCTAAACCACAGTAGCCATTTGTCAAACCATCCGATTATTCACAATGTATTCACTTGACAGTGTTTTCTTTGCTTTTAATAATCCAAAACAGATTAAATATTTTTATTTATCTAGTTTATTTTTTGGCTTTAACTATATTGAACATTTGAATTTATAAACAAATCCAGCTGTTACTTTTTACGTGCCTTCATTCATTGTTGAAATAACCACAAATGTTGTGTACAATTAAACACAAGTCTAGTTTTAGCTTTCTCATCATATTTTCAAAGTAACAAACTGTTATGATTAATATTGGCAAGTTAACTGGGATAACAGCAGACCAAATACTAGAGAGATTATTTTGGCAATGAGTTTTCAAATTGTTCAATTTTCAGAGTCTCTAATCAGAATATTTTATTACTAGTCAAGTTTTAGAATAGATTATTCCTTTTGTTTTAATTTGATTATGCATTTATTTATTTTAACATAACTCCCAGGACTTTATCCATTTTTCAACAAGGTCTGCTTTGAATTCTTGTTTGATTACCTTATTCTTATTAATTTATATATGTGGAATTATTAACTATATATTTATTATTTCTATCAGCATTAATTGCACAAAAATTTAACAAGAAATTGACACCAGAAGTTTGGATGACAACAGTTTAATAACTTGTATTTTTATTTTTAGTGTATCATATTAAACATTCTACAGAAATACAGTATGAATTCATGGTATTATTCAGAAGGTTCATGACTTCAACACAACACGAAGTTAAAGATTTTATGAGTTGGAAGAAAACCTTATTGTGTGGACTGACTTGTGACTGATTAACCTGCAGATATCCTGCAACATATGGCAAATGGTAAGCATTTATAAATTACTATCAAAAGTGCTCTGATTACCACAGTTATTATGACTTGGCTAGTTATTGTTGTGTTGATACAAGAGTACCTAAAATATGCCTTTGTGACAAATAGGTTATTACATAACTATTACTAGTGCTCTTTATCACTAGCCATTTTATGGCGCTAAGTCAAAAGAAGGTCCTTCCTTCCAGGTGTACTTATATAATTAGCTTTTTATCAATTTCTGCTTGTAGATATATTTGTTTACTATAATTTATGTATGTATTACAAATTTTAACTAGTGCTACGGCTGTTTACTAGCTATTTATTGCACTCTAAACCTTCTATGTGCAGGTGCAGTTGATAAGTTGACGCCCTCTCCTGCAGGACAATGACATGAAACCCGTCTACGGCAGATGGCAGGCGAACCAAACAGTGGCATGGCTCTATTATGGAAACTGATGGCACCTACCTGCGTGTTTTCGCGTTGTCCATGACAGCGGGTGGGACGGTTAAACCTCTTCAAAGACAGACCTGTGTTTGGCAACGCTCTCAAACCCCGCAGTAATAACTGTCTATCCATAGAAATCACTTTCAGTCATCAGTGAGAGGTTGTTGCATTCAGTTGGTAGAGTATGGCTAGCCAGCGAGCTAATTCGAGGCGATGTTACATCAAATTTGCAGGGTAACAAAAAGCGCTGTTCACCTTCGATAACATCGTTGCTATGAAAAATGCGTCACTCTATTTTCTTCTGGTTCTTGTCGCTTAAAATGCGACGCCGCAACGTAAAGAGCTAGCCTGCAGACGGAGGACCGAGCAGGGCTTTCCTCGCTTTCATTCAGAGATGTTTCTAGCAGAGTATCTCCTCCGTCTGTACCTCTGTAGCGTTATAATTTTTGTCCATCCCGCCGATTCTCGCGCCCAGCCCTCTGTGCAGGCGGCCTCACCGCTGATTGGACAAAGTCGCCCAACGTTCTAAAGTAATATGTCACTGTTGTGGAGGCGCTCATCGCTCATTGGCCGGATCCTCCACAGGCTTTTCTTTCATTGGTTGAGGATTTGAAGAGGCGGGTGTTCAATTACAGCACTGTACTGTCAACTTCTACAGCAGAATGGACCTTTTCATTAAGAGGGTGGGGGCTGAAAGTGGGGTGGGCAGGGGCCCTTTTCAGGGAACAGAGAGTGTGTGTCAGGGCAAGGGTTTCTAGTAGCAAGTTTTTACTATGGTTGATGCATCTCTGTAAAGTATAATATAATCGAAAAATTAATTTACTGATCTCTAGAAGTGAAACTTTTGAATTGATTCAGTATACTGATTTACCTATTTCAGTTTAGTTCTGTGGAGTCTACTCAAAATTGCCATGTCTCATTTAGAAATCTGACAATAAAAAAACACACATTTAAAAATATAATTAACCCTAAATTCTAAACAAAATATGATTGTGTTGATGCATTGATTGTACATACTTTAGATAAAGATCAACACTAGTCTGACAAAAATTCTGAGTTGGTAAAAAAAAAGTTACCTCTGGATTTCAGGGATCAATTTTCTAATACTTAATAGCCAATGTTGCACTGTTTTGCGTAAAACAGTGCAAAATGTCAGTGTTTTGCAACAGTTGCCATTAAAACATTTTGCTAGCAATGCAGCCATGTTGGATTTTTATGTCAGGGTTGGTGAAAAATATCAGTCTTTTCAACTCACAATTACAGTGGCCAGCTAACTAAGTTCATTTTCCCAAATTTGAACTTGGTCATTTCAGCTTCTGAGTAAAATGGAACACATAATTCCACCTGACCCTTCAAACAAGAATTAATTATTTACTAATGCATTGGTAATCAACTGTCTGTCAGTTGGGTGGTGCTTGGAAACGTGATATTTACTGAGGTGGTACATGTTATAAAAAAGTTTGAGAACCATTAGTCCCTCAATGAATGTACTGCGTTGTCACTCTTGCAACTTGTGTTTTGCTGCCATCGTGTGGACACATGCGTAGAGTTTAGACATTCTGGATGTTCGTTTCCTGACGACAATTTTCTAACTAAAGCACTTCACCTGTTGCTGTTTTTATTTTGTTCACATGCTAACAGTTTTATAAACAATATAAATAATTTTAAAAATATATAACGTATCTAATGTAATTGAACAACCACAAAAAGTCAGCAGAACAGTTTGCATGGGAATTGATTTTGTGTTGCAGTGGGCCTACAAAAAATTATATTGCAAGCCATGTTCAAATGAAATGAACTATTTCATATAAATATGAAATAATACTTATCCTACAACACATGCTGTGCTGCCTGTAGGTGACACTATTGGTTCCTACAAAACCTCTGCCAAAGTTGCGCTTCTTAGAAGTGGAGAGCGGAAATTAACTAACCTGTGAGCAGAAAATAAAACTTCAAGTAATTTCCCTCCATATAACGCAATCTAAAAAAGTACGAAAGTAAGAAACATGAAGAAGTAAGTCGATCTGCAAAAGTTATTTGTGACTGAAATCTTATTTCACAAAATAATACGTGAGACAATATATTTTTTTAGCAGAAATGAAGAAACAGCTCTCTCAAATTTTCTGTCACACTGGACCCTCAAGGAGCACTCGTCCTTCCCCCCTTCAGCCCACTGTGAGTCAATTTGTGTTTAACAAATGATCTGATGGGACGCTGGAAAAGAATGTTGATGTGAAAAAAAGCTTACCTATCATCAAAACTATTCAAACCTAAAATATAATTTCAATACAAACTGTTGCAGCAAGTACAGACTTTCCAAATGCTAATGTCAGGGTCCACAGTGCACATTTCTATGTATATACTTCTTTCAAAGAGGTTACATGACTCATTCGGGGTTCCTGAAGCAGAAAGCTGAATGGGTACCAAAACACTTTGCACCATCTGATGAGTACCTAAGTAACAAATTAAAAACAATAAATATCGTTGCTGTTGAGCTCATATGTCTATTTATTCAATAATTCAGCACCAAAAAAAAGTCTTTTTTTTGTAAATTTAGCTTCTTTTGTCGATATTTAGTTTTTGGTTAAAAAACAATTATTTGCGATTAATAATAAAGTTAACTCGTTTTAAATTTTAAATCAAATCCCACCACTAGTTTTTAGTGGTTATACCTGTCTAAGTTTGTACGTAAATTTCTTGAAGCAGGAATATATTTTAACGTAGATATTTAAATATGTAAAATGCACAAAAGTAATTCGATTAAAAAAAAACTGATTTTATTTTGAAAAACCTCACCGGATGTAGAGTAGTAGTGGTGGGTTGTCGCTGCGCGCTCTCGTGACTAATTTCATTGGAACTTTCTGCTGCAGGAAAAGCCCGATGTTTCCTGCTTCTCTCGTTTGTGAGGCGTTCATGGACAGCCACCAAAACACACCTTTGGTTTAAGAGTCCTTCGAGGAGCTCTAGCTTCACGTCTCACGGACAAATGTCACCTGTTCGGACATTTTAAAGGCTTCAGTTCGAAACATCACCATTGAAAAAAAAAGAGGAGAAACGGACGCAGCATCAAAATACTGTAAGGTACGTGATGTTCACGTTCAACAGTTACCTTGCTCTAGTTTTCAGAGCCTAGTTTCGGCTAACTGTTTGAGGTAACAGTGTTTACTGCAACTTTATGCAATCCTACAGCTTCGAAATATTACATTACATGACAAAACTGAGTATCTTAACGGGCTCAAACAATGTAAAAGCGGTTGAATTAGCTGATTTTCCGTTGTCACGGAGGGCTTGACAATCCTCCGTGGATCATGTGAGATTTTTTTCTGAATGGGTTGTTATACACACGAAAGCTTTCTCCAGCCTGTTGAATCTCTCATCCACTGCATGTCTTCATTTTCTCTGTCTGTCTTTCTCTCTCTGTGTGTGGTCAGCTCCTCCCTTCACTAGCTCCTTTCCCTCCCCTGATCTCTGCTAGAGAGACTTTTTCCTCTAATACACGTGATACGTGTTTAGATTTAAAAATAAGCACCCGGAACACGTAAGAGGTACTAAGACCCTGCCAAACGAGTCTCCTATAGTAAAGCTGGAGTAGCTGATTGCTGTACAAATGTGCCACATCCTCTGACTGTGCAGATTATTTTTTTAGATGTATAAACTAGCAACACAGTTCCCTACTAAGAATGTTGATGCAGCTGTGTCAGCCTTGTAAAACTATTCACAGCCCTTTTGTTTACTTTTTAACCACAAACCACAATATTCTACATTTGGAAATTACCTTGCAGACCTACACAACAGTTCGTTCAAGCTCAGGTGGATGAATGACTCCTGTGAACATCCATAATTTGCCTGTATTTAGCTTTATCAATTTTCCCTTCCCTGATGTGCCCATCATCACATTTAAGAAATTTGCCTCTTTATTTTTCAAGTACTTATGGATCCTCACTGCTTTTTCCTTGATTTTAACAGGTGGTTGCAAAACAGGAAGAGCTGCCACAATTTAAATTGACTGATGCATGTTGTGGTCTAATTAGAGAAAAAATAATTCAACACTCCAAGCAGACATTTAAAATTGCCCCTAGAAAAATATTCATCTGACCCAGTTCTATCAGTAAATAAAATCAATAAGCCACAATGAAAAAGAAAGAAATGTGGGTATGAGTATTAATCCATCTCAGAAGTATTTCAACCCAAATGTTGAGATGCAAAAAATACAAAAAACAAACTTTAAGGTTTTTAAAGAAATCAGTATGTTTGAATCTGTTTTTTATAAATCCTATTTGTAGATTTATTAACTATATTGTAATTAGATAAAAAAAAGATGCATAATGTAATTCCATATGCCCATTAACAGATGCACTTGTACAAATACAACTACTTACTAATACACCCCACACTTTGCCATATTTGTTTTGTTAGTTTTTATTTGTCAAATTAATAAAATTCCAGTAACAAACATGGTAGTTTGTGGTTGAAACCTCACAGATGGGATGAAAAGTTCAAGGCATATGAATAATTTTGCACACTGTTAAATAATTACAAACTAGCTGTGTTGAGGAGAAGTTAAATTATCTCCCTGGAACCTGATTTCTGTTTTGGATTTTTGATCGCTGGTGCACAAAGCAAGCCGTCGTCACCGGATGCAGCCTGTTGGTATTTACGTGTCGTCCGAGTCGTAACATCAGGTTCAGGATCAGCATTAATGGAGAGCACAGCTGCTTGCATCACGGTTGACCAAGTTTGTGCCAGGCAAGCCGCCCAGCTGCACTTCCTCTAACAGAGATCTGTCTCTGCTGCATTTGAATTAGATTCCAACATGAGAACGTGGTAATTATTGCCATCCATTAAGCACAAAGGCTTCTAATCAAACTACTTGGATTTGGATTTTTGTCGACGACATTTTGATGAATGAAAACGTTAAGCGGTGATCGTTTGTTTATTTTCTGAAATAAGTTTTCATCCTGCTCATGCAACAGGTTCCTCCCTCAATTCTGCTCAGCTTGCACGCTCACGGCTTTTGTTTACCCGGAGCCACATGCCTCGCCGAGCATTCATGTCAGGCCTCCCACCCTACTGTCTCTTCAGCTTCGGTTTAGTGGCTCAAATTCTTCGACATGTGTGAGACAGAAAATACCTTTAACGTCCCTGCCGGGTATTCACTGGTGCTATTTCTGATTCGCTGTTGTAGTCGAGCCTCTGTTGAGCCTGTCACCACAACTTATCTGTGCTGAGGTTGAAGAAATGTGGCTCAACCAACCTGATCTGTTTGCTTTTTGTCGTCATTTTCCGTCAAAGGATTTATTTGTGCCAACGAATTAGATTTCTATAAGTTACACAAGGAACAATTACAGGTTATCCGCGATAGTAGTAGGATTTGTGGAATGTTAAAAAGTGGGTCTTACTCATGTGTTCAGAGCCATTTCACCACGAAAATAGGAGCAGATGTGAAACCTTATTTTTTGATTTATTTTTTTGGGGGGTACCAGCCTCTGTTGCATAAACTTAAAGGGTTTCATAACAGAAAACAGCCTCGGCTTGTTCACCTTATCTGAATTATTTGAAGGGAAAGATACTTTGAATATCAAAGTATCTTTGATATTCAAAGTATATACACAAATGTGAGTCAAAGTGAAACTAAAAGGCAGGATTTACCAGTTCTGGATGAAGAGGCTGGGATCGTTTAAAGACATTTACCTTCGGGATGTGTTCAGGAGCGTTCTGAGAGCGCGAGAGAGAGAACGTAAACACAAAGACTTTCCGTGTGTTCTGAGTAATCAGCAGGGATGGGGTTTTTTCTTGGACAAAAACTACTAAACAAACTGGGGCTGACCTCACTGACACCAAACAATGGACAAGTCAGAGCCGTGGACAAAAGGCTTTGTTTCGTCGTAGACGTTATATAACTCAGAGGATGTTCTTCTCTGGGTAGGTTGCACAGTGCTAAGAGTCTACAGTACGGCTGAAATCTAATTAGACATGTTCTGTCATTATGCACCGCTGCTTTTCCTCCTGAGTGTTCATTTCTTTCTGGAGGCTAATTATTCACACCTCTGCAGATTTAGGTTAGTTAGAAGTAATATAAGTGTTTTGCATCGGCTCATCCCGAGTCGAATCTGATGATGAATCCTCCTTTACGCTGTTTTAGCATTTTTAGAAAGACGCCCGTCTCAGTGAAACAAGACGGGAAAGATACTTTGAATATCACACATCTTGTTTGGGGGCCTTACTGTATGTATTCAGGATTCAAAGTTTATTACACCTCCACAAAGAGCTGTACAGTTCATGGTAAATGTATTTATGCACTTCACATTTTATGTCAGGAACAAACCTAAACATTCCTGCCATAACTGCTGAGTCATGTTAAAATTAGGTCTAAATTTGAAGTATAAATAACTACTCCTGTTCATCTCCACAGTATGATCCTGCCATTAACATGCTTAACAGAGGGGAGAATATGTTCGGCCTTCACAGATCGGTGCGTTTTTAACTGCAGTTTCTGTTTAATAAATACATGGCTACTAATCTCAGTCAGTTGCACAGAATTTTATTTTACTGGAATCACGCTGAAAGGGGTGGTAGCGTGAAACAATGTGGAAAAGTTCAAGGGTTGTAAGGGTTTAACAGGGCATTGTAATTAACAGATGAGTATGTCAGAGACTGCATGTGTGAGAGGCGTGTGGGCGACAGAGTAGGAAGAGTGAATGACAGCGGAGGGAGGTTTTCAGAAATGGACTCTAACCTCTTTGCAACATGCAAAGAGGAAAACAAAATAAAGTACAATTATACATTAGCAGTGAAAACGTGGAGGGAATTATATGCTTGAACTGAAGAAGGAGTAGGTTAGACATTTGTCTACCATAACGAGCTCAGCGACTCATTTGTTCCCACCAGTTTGGGCTCATGTTGTTGTTCTTTGAGAAACTGAATGGACTGCTGGCCCAGGCCGTTTCTAATACGGGCTAAACTTTAAGCAAACAGTAGATACATCACATTTTTAACAACTGAAAGACTGAAAATGCTCACAATCTGACCTTAAAATGTCTCAAACATCTCTAACATAATTTCTAAAGATTTTCACTGTATATAATGAAATGGATTGGCTTTAGTTGTGGTAAATTCAATTCAATTACACACACATTCCAAAAATAGTACAACAAGCTCATTTATTATCATTATTATTATTAATCAAATTAGCTCAAAGAGTTTCTGTCTAAAGAAAGCCAGCAGATTGCTTTGAGTCATTGACCTTTGAGCAGGCAAAAACTCAGAGCCCCTATTTGACTAACAGGAAAAGAAATGCATAAATGAGACAGTCATTTAAAAAAAGATTACTGAGATAACCTAAAGATTAGTAAAAATGCAGGAGTTTTATTGCGATTATCTTTAAAAATCTCTCAAACATCAGCAGTATACCAAAACCATTAAAAAAAACATTACATTCAGTTTATTTTTATGGGAATTTTTATGTGGCTCACACATTACAAAGTAGAGCATAACTGTAAAGTGAAGACAGCTGCAATGGAATATCCAGTCCAGACTTAAATCCAACTCAGTCAGTGGCAAGACTAGAAAACTGCTGTTTACAAATGTTCACAGTTTTGCAAAACCACTGTGGAAAAATTTTAGTTTCTAGATGAGCAAAGCTGGAAACTTGAATGAAAGATGCCGACGTTTGTAATTTTAAAGGTACAAAATGTTGAATGTTGTGTTTTTTTTTCTTTTAATTCTGTACATAAGGGATCTTTTGCTGTTTTAAAAAATCTAAACACAGTGCAAATATGTACATGTGTAGGAGACCTTCCTAACAACAGCAGCAGCTGATGACCGAATGATGAATCGAACTGATTTCAGTTTTCAAAGCCTTCTTTAGACCAATTGCTGCATTTGGGACTCAATAGACACAACATGTTGACATGTTTAGAGATCAGATGAGCACCAGTTTCACTTCCAGTGGTCTATTCTCTTTTCTTCTATGCAGCAAAGTCTCAGCATGAGGCTTGACCACTTGCACACTTGAAGTCTTACCCAGGAGAGCTCATTACTTTACAACTCAGTGCCGCCGAACGCTGACAAGACCCCAAGATGGAGGAGCAGTCCAGTTTCCCTAATGTCAGCATTCCCTGCCACAATGAGCAAAGGGACAAGAAGAAGCGCTACACAGTGCGTTGTTTTCATTCATGTTTTTTATTGGAAATGTCAAAGTGGATCTTTGAGGTTTAGGTTCTCACAGTTCTGAAGCAAAAACACGATCAAACTGCTTTTCCGTTTTTTTGCTTTTTTTCCAGGTTTACAAAGTGATTGTGTCTGTTGGAAGACATGAGTGGTTTGTCTTCAGGCGATACGCAGAGTTTGATAAACTATATAACACAGTGAGTTCAATTTTCTCCACAAATAAATGTGCTATTTAGCAAATTTGAGTCTTTGATTGAATTGTTTTGCATTTATTGATAATAGCAGCGATGCTAACTGTAGACTTCTTACTTCACGTTTTCCGTTCCGACTCAGTTAAGAAAACAGTTTCCATCTATGAACTTGAAAATACCAGCAAAAAGGATATTTGGGGACAATTTTGACCCGGGTGAGTGAGTGCTAATAAATGTAAGCTCCAATAATAATAATCAAATGGATATATTTTGCCTGTATTTTGTTGTTTCTGTTCAAACATGCCTCCTACTTACAGAATTCATCAAGCAAAGAAGAGCGGGGCTGCATGAGTTCATCAAGCGGATTGTCTCAAATCCTCAGCTTTCCAGCCAGTAAGTGCTGCAGATATATGGGAGGAAAAAGTAATTTGATGACAACATTTTTTTTTATGGTAGATTTATTGTGATGTGGAGAGATGGAGTGCCAGGTAAAACTCCAGATCAAACCTAAAATGGAGTTTTACAACTACAGATTCTCCTGACCTTAATTTGAAATTCATGTAAAGTACAAATAGTTTCTTCTCTGCCAATTTGGACCAGACAGAACACTTGTGAAACAATAGCTACACCTGTGGATGAAAATGCTCAATCTTTTTTATTGCAGTCAGGATGATCATTAGAAAGGAAGTGGATCAACTCAGCTTAGCTGGAACTCCTTCTTCCTGTCTTTAAAATGCCTTTAATTTTCCTTTACAGATCACATAATTTTTACTTTTGAATGGATTTTCTTTTTTTGTTCATGTTTTCTATTAACATTTATTAAAATGTTAGTTTTTTTAATGAAAATGAAAATAAAAATGTTTGCAATCTTGTTTACCAATTAGGAAGCATCTTCTTGGTTTCCTGCTATTTTTTGCTAATATTTATGGCACTAATTTAATGTGCAAATTAGTTTCTATCATTGGATTGGATTTTTGCTTGACATAATCTCTGCTCATTTAAAATTAATCTACAGTCTAATCAAAAGCAATATTTCTTTTCTCCTGTATACAACTTAAAAGATAACTTTTTTCATTTGAACTCTGATATAAAACTCATTGAACCACATTTAGTATTAAAGTATTATTATTCAATTTTGCTTTGCTTGGAGTCTCTTAGCTGATGTTTTATTCATTTCTTTGTTCCAAATTAAACATGACAGTCCGGATGTAAGGAGCTTTCTTCTAATGGACAGGAAGCACCAACTTTCAGATGCCTCTGAGGATGAGGATGATAAAGTAAGTGAAGGCTCATGTGAACAGACGTATGAAATATTTGCTTCTAAAACATCCTGGTTAGCCTGATAGAATCTCATCATGTTTGTTTAAAGCGTGTGGCTTCTGCCACAGCTCTGCTCCTCGGTTAGTTATGTCCTGGTAGTTAATGTAGATAATGTTTGTCTGGTGTTTAACAGAACAGCTCTACCTCCAGAAACATTAACCTGGGACCCTCTGGAAACCCACAGTAAGTGTCCTTCTTTGGGAGATTTTTGTGTGAAACATTTGTTCCCTTTAGTCCTTCATGAAGTGGTGACAAACATAAATGTTGGATCTTTGTCTTTCAGGGCGAAGCCTACAGACTTTGACTTTTTAAAAGTTATAGGAAAGGGAAGTTTTGGAAAGGTAGGAGAACCCTGCAATACTGGCACATATGCATTCCTTTCAAAAGTGTTAATACACTTTAAACGTTTTTACATTTTGTCACATTGAAACCAAAAAACTTCAGTGAAACGTGCCCTACTATTATATATTGAACCTCCTTTAAAATCTAGGAATGTGTATTGCCTGAAGAGGTACCTAACTAATTCGTAAATGTTAAATTGTGTTTGTGTATTAAAGCCTCTTTTAGTCTGATGCCTCTAAGTATAATCCAGTGCTAAATATGCCTCTCATTATTCAGAGTTAGTGAACAGAGGAACCTCTGAAGGCGATAGGTTGAATTGGAGTTTATTTAGAAGTATCAGAGTTAAGGGGGCTGAATGAAAAAGCATGCCACACTTTTTAGGTTTGTGTTTTCTAAAAATATGTCCAAAAACTGTTTTCTTTCACTTCACTACTAATGCTTTGTTTTGGACTACTTTATGATCCCAATAAAATACCCTGAAATGTTAGACAATATTTTAGTAATATTTTGAGGCATCTATGTGTTAAAGTTTATTAAAATGAAAATTGTTTCAGTTTTGTGCTGAGGAACAACTAAGTTTTAGTTCTGCATCTGTTGGCCTTTCCATTCAGGAAGTGAGAATCAGTTTGGGAATTACTATGGTTACTTCTGACTGCAACGTCTAACTTGCTTTGTTTCCTTGCAACACAGGTTTTCCTTGCAAAACGGAGACATGATGGAAAATATTATGCAGTCAAAGTCTTACAGAAAAAAGTCATTCTCAACAGAAAAGAGGTAACTTTTCAAAACAGCGACGATCATATGAGCGTGTTGGTGTTGCTGTGTTGTAACCCTCCCTCTGAATTATTCTTCCAATCAGCAAAAACACATCATGGCAGAGCGCAACGTGCTGCTGAAGAATGTGAAGCACCCCTTTCTGGTCGGGCTTCACTATTCCTTCCAGACCACAGACAAGTTGTACTTCGTCTTGGATTTCGTCAATGGAGGAGAAGTGAGTTGTTTCAGTTAGGAGGGAATGAGGCGCGCGCACAAGACTGACTCACATGATTCAGCTGTGGAATGAAGTAATACAGGATAGAAGCACTGAGCAGCTTTGACTGGAATAACCTTGGAGCGGTTATTTTCTGGTTCAAACACCGGCATGTTTGACATTCTTCGCAGAAATTACGGCATTACTCAAAACATGACTTTTGAGTGTGACTTCCTCTGGAGATCTTTGTCAAGTGTGATTCGCAGTCTTTTTTAAGTTGCGATTTGTGACTGTGAGAATGACTAATGGCAGCCTGCGTCTCTGTGAACCTGCCTCTTTGTGCATGCACACAATCTTTTCAGATGTTGTGTTAAATCACTGTATTTTCCATCTGAATTTTAAAAAAAACCTGTATGTTGCTGTGTACCCTGGAAAATTCACTGGAACGTTCTCGTTTCAGCTTTTCTTTCATCTTCAAAGAGAACGGACATTTCCAGAATCCAGAGCAAAGTTCTACATTGCTGAAATGGCGAGTGCTCTCGGATATCTGCATTCTCTCTACATTGTTTACAGGTATGCCGAACCAGGCTTTGCTTAGGGTTAAGATTTTTGTGACATATTTTATAAATGTACTAAAACAATATTGTCAGTTGACTTGTTCAATTGTTTTGTTGTGAGTTTATGTGAAAGACCAACGCAAGTTAGTGCATAACTGAAGAGGAGAAGATATGAAATGGGATTTTCTAATGAAATTATGAAAGGTCTAGCATGCAATGGCATTTAGTCCCTATTATTTGTATGCTTCTAAATAAAATCTAGTCAACCAGTTGACTGTCAGTGTAAATACAGCTGTTCTGTGATGCTTTAGAGCTTTTTCAGCAGGACAACGAGCCTAAACATACAGCCAGGGTACAATAGAATGGGTTTTATATCAAAATGCATCCATGTTGTTCAGTTTAGACCTAATTTAATTGAGAATTTCCTGGAAGGCCTAAATATTGATGATATGAACTGTTTTAATGTTGACAGGTGACCTATATCTATTAACATATTTTGTGCATCGTTATTTTCTATGTAGCACAAGAGATTTAGACTGGTTAGTCTATATCTTCTTATTTCTCTTCTGATCTCACAACGAAGGCATTTTAATAAAAAAATAACACTCCCTTTATTGTTATCTCAACTCAAAAAGATGCAAGATCAACTCATGTGGAGTTAACAGCCTGACCTGATTTAGTGCCTAAGCAGAAGACAATTAGTGCTCAGTGTTTTTCGAGTCCATATTCGACCAAGCTCGATCTAAAAATATTTACATTTCAAGCAGATATTTGACTTCTAATAAGTATTATTCCTTTTTTTATTATTATTATCTTTCCTCCAGAGACTTAAAGCCAGAAAATATCCTGCTTGACCATGAGGTGAGTGTTCATGTTTTCATTTTTCATAATTTTTCATTTATGCCATGCATGTGCTCAATTCTGTTTCGTTCTGTTGGACTTTTTTTTTTTAACGTGCTCAGAGTTTGTACTCCAGTCTTCTAGGAATTTGTGCACCCTTGTAATTTCCAGCTGGAGGTGATGCATGTGATTGGATTAGGTCTTACTGTGTCCTGCGAGGAAATGGTGAATGGGACTGATGAGGTTGCATTCCTGGCAACAATAGAGACCTCAGTGTGTGGGGATAACGAGGTGCTTGTTTGGCACGTTATCTAAAAATGTCCATGTCTTATCTTTGAAGGGACATATCGTGCTGACTGACTTTGGATTGTGCAAGGAGGGCATTTCCCAGACAGACACCACCTCTACATTTTGTGGAACTCCTGAGGTAGCGTGAATGTTTGCTACATTTGCTGCAACCTTTTCAGAAGCTTTGAGTTAAACACAAAAGAATGATTTGCTTAAGTTGCTTTTTACAGGGAAAACAAATGGTATTCGCACAAACAATGTCAACTAAAACAAAATATCAAATTAAATGTCATATTTTTGTTTTTTTTTCTTCTCTTCAGTATTTGGCACCAGAAGTCCTGAGGAAGCAGCCGTACGATAACACTGTGGATTGGTGGTGTCTGGGATCTGTGCTGTATGAAATGCTCTTTGGTTTAGTGAGTTTCTCTTCAGTTGTTTTGGTCATTCAAACGTGAAAATTTATGTTCACGGTCTTGACAAACTGTTGAATCATCACAATGAGTCAGGCATGCTAACGCTGTTCATTTTTTCATGCTCTAGCCTCCATTTTACAGCAGGGACACACATGAGATGTATGACAACATTCTCCACAAACCGCTAGCAATGCGCCCTGGAGCTTCCAGCACAGCCTGGTCTCTCCTTCAGGGTCTGCTGGAGAAAGATCGCACACACAGACTGGGCTCCAGAGACGACTTTGTGAGTGTTAATGCACATTTTCTTTTTACTTAAACTTTTTCAGATCTTCATCCTACTACCACAAATGTCAATATATGATATTGCATTGTGTGGTGTGGTATTCTATGTGAACGACCAACACAAAGTGGTGTATAAATATTTTTAAAAAAGCTTGTTTTTCCACAAATAAAAACCTACAAAGTAGGACATGCCATTGCATTCAGCTTCCTTAAATCTGACACCTCTAGAATCCAGACAGAATCCAGGGCAACCAACTACCTTCAGAAAATGCCTAGACAGGAACTACTAAGCAAGTCAGAGGTTAACTTGGGGAAAAGCTAAAGCAGATTTTGTTTATATTACTATCATAAGCTGTTAACACAAGTTAACCTACCAACACATGATGACCCTTCATCGTAACTGACAGGCCCAATAGAAACGTTGACGTTTGTTGCTGCAATGAAACAAAACCTACAAAGCAATTCAAGGGGGTATGAATGGCCAGATTTTTGTTTTAGTTCTTATCTCCCTCTGCTGGCTTATCTGGGAACAGAGTTTCTGCACATTTTGGAAAAGTATGGAATTTGATTAAAGTTTTCCACAGAGTATAGAAAAAAAGTAGAGTATGGCAACATTTCTATTTATTCTCCTGTTGTCTAAAATCTGTCCTTCCATCCTTTTTTCAACCATCCATCCAAATGCTTGCCTTCCTTTTTTGTTCCTTTGTTTTCTTTTTTCAGCCCTACATTCCTTCCTCTGTTCTCATCTTCCATCTGTCCTTCTGTTCCTTCTGTTTCTTAAGTCCTTGCATCTTTCCATCCATCGTCTGTCCCTTATAAATCTTCCTACGTATAGAAAAAAGAGGCAGATCTGCAAATGTGAGTTTGGAAAAGTATGAAATGTCAACCTAACAAATTTGTAGGAAGTCATGATCTGGTTTATGTCTTTTTTTTCAGAATGAGATCAAAACCCACAGTTTCTTCTTATCAATAAACTGGAAGGATCTTGAAGAAAAAAAAATTCCACCTCCATTTACACCTAATGTGGTAAATATATTATTTACATTTGCCTTGACTGTCTTGTCAATTTTATAGGAAACTTGGCAATTTATGTTGTTTTCAATATAGAAGTAATCAATTTCATGTGCTTAGTTTAAATTATTTGAGCAAAAAATCCAGTTACTATGCTCATGCAGTGTTGTATAATTAATAAAGCAGCATATCTTACATTTTAAGGGACATATTTTTCCATCATTGCATTGTGTTTTATGATGTAATTTAACGTTTTACTTACCACAATTTTTAAAATGTAATTTAACATTTCTGAGACACATTTCCTGTTGTCTATCGATCACTGTATTTATTGTTTGAGACATGGATTTCTGAATATTTGACAGACTGTTCAGCGATATTCAAACTTGATCGATTCAGAAGATGTCTCCATCTGCTGGACTAAAGAAACTCATTTACAGAGTGTTCAGCGAATGCAAACTTTATGCCTTCTGAAGGGCTTCCTCCATCGCCCGCCTTTCCCGATGCTCATTCCAGTGAACACATGCCTGGGCCTCCATTTGCCTTTAGACAATTAGTAACATCTTTGGTTCTTTTTGCTAAAGGATAAAGTTGAACAAAGGTTTTTTTCTGTAGACAAGTTCCAAAAGCAACCAACAGAGAATCTGCACTTAAAAACTGATTTTGATAGGAGGAAAGTCTTTATATTTTACCAGTTTTGTATTTATATAAATATATATAACAGATGCTATATTTTAGAATTCAGCTAATGTCCTCGCTTGGTAATGTGATTTCAGGTCTTTTCTAAAAATGAGCCTTAAAATTATCCCTGAAATAAAATCAATAAGCAGGCGTTTGAAAACTTGAACAGTTCACTGTACTTACAAAGAAAGATCCTATAGAGTTTGTCCATATTCTTATAAAATAATAAACAAATGCTTGTTGTATGTAGGTTCTACTCGGATAACGAGAGGATTATAAGCATTTTGGTTCATTTGTCATACTAGTTCAGTTGCCTAACATTTTTTTTTCTTTTATACTGGAATGTTTTTTTGTTTTTTTTTATTTTCTTCAGCACATCTGTTCATATAATTAGAAATTCACAATACTTGTCTTCAGCTGACCTGTACTTCTGCAGTAATGATTAAAAAAACCAAAGGCAAAAGTTACATTGTGTGTTTATTAGTATTTTTAGCTGTTGGTGAAATATTATTTAGTGTATGTTTTTATGCAAATGTGACTGAAAATAAGACAAGGTTGTTAAAAAAAATTGTGAAAAGGAAACAAAAATATTGATACTGAGTTGAGAGAAGTCACATTTGGGATTTCTCAGGGTGCCAACCAGGAGTCCCTCCTATTTAATATCTGCCTGCTCCCACCAGCTCAGATTACAACAAATGCTAATATAAGTAGCTATGCAGGGGACACACAACTCTTCATTAGTGCCACCAGGGGCTATCAACCTATTCAAGCAATGAGTACAACCAAGAGTACAAGCATTTCAAACAAGTCAGTTAAAAATGGTACAATTATATCATAATCAACATAAATATCTAGTAGGCTATACTGGCCAAAATATTGTTTTTATTTATTTTCCAATATTTTTCTGTTTACATCACTAAACTCAATATGATTCTCATAATTATTATTGATATTTAGGTTAATTTCTGAAGAGGAAGCTAGGACAAGCTTGCATATTTGTGACCCCAGGTGGGTCCCCGACCCCAACTTTGGACTCAGTGGAAGCTGCGAATCGGAAGCTAACTTCGTCGCCGTGTTGAACAAACATTTTATCTGGATTTTCTTTTTATATTTTAAACAAATGGCTGACATTTTATCATTGAAAGAATCAGTTCTGGTTTATTTAGACAGAAGTGGTGGTCTTCAAAAACTTGCGGACGACTGCAGGCCTCTAAACGGTAATAATTTAGCTGTAGGCTACATGAAGCTATTTGACGTTGCTAACTAACTTTTTGTCTTCGTCACCAGACCCCCAGCAGACCGAGGCAGTCTACAGGTTCAGGGTTCTTGTAAATCCTTCAGATTTAATAGAAATGGATCCTAGACTGGGGGACTGTGTTCTACATGATCCCCTCAGAGCGACCGGTCTGTTTCAGTCAGTAAGTGAAAACTTCAACATGACCTAGCTAACGTGAGATTAAACCCGCGCAGTCAGGCTAACTTTACCTTTTTCTTCCTTCATTCAGGTGTGTTTTTTGGCTATTAAAACACTTTCACTTACTGACAAAATACATACAGCGAGTCAGGTATGAAGACAATTATGTCTCATTAAAAAACAAATTTTACAAAATTTTTTATTTTTTTATTCAGTATGTTTTTAAATCATTATAAAATGTAAGTTAAAATAAGTTTTTGAAATTTTATTTGACATGCCTATGTTTCTCATTGGCTGATTTGATACCATCCTTCTATTTGTCGATGGTTCCGACAAATAGAAGGAACCATCCAGCATTCATGCTAAATGTAATGAATAATGAATACAATTAATAATAAAAATATTGTAGCGAACAGGGTTCTGAGCTTTTGGTGTATCATATAAAATCCTAATTAAATAAACAGAAACTCTTGAATTTAAGGTAACTAAACATGTGAATGTCCAAGGGATATCAACATTTTAACAAAGTGCTGTAATTAAAGTAAAAGTGCTTAAGTCAGACTTTTTTTCTTGTTACTTTCATTCGAGGTGAATGTTTCTCTGAATTTTACACATCTTCCTCCATTCCCTGAGTACACGTTGGATCTTAGTGGTTTTCACCAAGTGTATGGTCCGATGAGGCCCGTCTCCATGGAGGGGGCAGTCATTGCCATAACGAGGGTCGCCAAATACACCCAGGGGGCAAGATTCCTCTGTACTGATGATGACTGCCCTGGCTCTGCAGGTAAACTTCACAAAGGAATTATGAACACATGCATCTGTGCATCTTTGTACTATTTAGTACTTTTAAAAGTTTTAGCCCACTTTATTTATATTTGGATCCAAATTTGCCAGATTTCCTCATCTTTATTTTTAATCAAGGATTCGTAAACCGTTCCTATCTTGTTATGTTTCCTATGATGTTTTATGGTTTTCTAATGAGTATAAAAAAAACTACAAATGCCAAAACTAAGCCTATCTTGTTTACATGTAATACCCAAAGAACCAGTTTAATGTCAGTATGAACAGATTAGATCAGCAGAAAGTTTTAATCAGTTGTCTTTGGCAATAGAGTCCAAGAAATAATTATTTGTTGGCTGACTCTCAAGCTTCTCCGAGCTGTACAAACCGGCCATAAATTTTGTATTGATGGTGAAGCACTCCTAACTAACAGTGTTAATACACTGTTAGTTTGGATTCATTGTCTGTGTGCTTTCTTTTAAAGGGTTCCACCACATCCGAGTCCACGCACCTGGGGCCACTGAATCAGCCACGGTGAGAAATGACTTCAGCTGCATGATCTGCAACTCCCAGCTGAAGGAGGATGTGAAGTTTAGAGTGTTAGGAGGTGAGACACTTTCTTACCAGAGTCAGACGATTTATAGAATATGTGTTGTGTGTACATTTTTGATTTAATTGTTTTTTTGGAAACAGACAAACAGCTTGTGGAGCTGATCCATGTTGAAGCGTTGGATGTTCTGAGAGGCCGACAGCAGAGCTCTTTCAGATACCAATCTGTCACTCTGTTTCTCAGAGGTAAGTTTTTGGCGACCCTGCTGTTTTGTGAACAATGGATGCATGTCTTTACAAAAGTATCCACGCCCCTGAACCTTTCTACCTTTCATAGTGTTGTTGCCACAGAGAAGGTTTTTCTTTTATTTTGTGTGATAGGCCAATAGCAAAAAAGCATATTATGTCCTGGACATAAATTTGAAGAATGTGATTCTCATTTGTCAAAGCAATCAGAATTATATCAAGTCAAGCAGATTTTAGCCAATCAAATTATGTTTGTTTGCTAGCTGTTAAGAGATACAGGTCTGGCCCAGCCCATTGGACTAGTGTCCTATAATCAAAGGACCATAATTTGAATGTCAAAAAGCTGCTCAGCTCCATCTCTATGTATAAGATGTTAGCTAAAAAACTAGATGAAATCATTCTGCAGCACAATAGTAGAAAGAGTGAGTTTATGTAAATAGGTTTTTGTGCCGCTAACTGCCCCATGCTGTGATATTAAGTGTTTCTGCCCCTTCTAATAACATCGTCCTGCCAGAACCCGTTAGAGCTCAGCAGATCTCAGCAGCAGAATTAACATATTCTGTTGACCCAGTCATGTGGAGGAACCCAATGCAGGCGGTTCCTGTTACTAAACATATATGTTAATAAGTGCAAGGAACACTCATTAGCTAGCCATGCTGGTCCCTCACAGAGAAATCTTTGTCCTGAGCGAATCACTTTGTTTAATGGAAACCCTGTTGAGTGTTATTGCTTTGTTTTCACTCTCCTCACACAGATGAACTGTGCCACTCAATGACAATCGGTCGACTCTACAGGGTAGTCGGCATCCCCGCGCTTGTGCATCAGTGGCCGAGCATTACCTGGAGTGTGGAGGCAAACAGTGTTCAGCCGTGGGAGCCACAATGTAAGGCAGAAAGAATTTCAAAATTAACCCAGAGTTAAATCTCAGAACCAGAGATAATAGAGACATAATAAGAGAAATCTTCACACATGTTGAGCAGGATTAACATAAATCTGCTGAACTTTTTGTCATGATTCAAACAGAGGAAGGCAGCAACTATGTTTAACATGAATTTCTTCTGCCTTATTTTGTGTTTTATTTTTGTCTTTGAATTTCAGAATTGGCATAAAATGTTATATTTTTTTCAGTCTGTTTGTGTTCATTTTTTATATGGCAACTTTTTACTTATACTTGTGTAAAACTACAGTTATGCTACTCTGCCCACCTCTGTGTATAACCCCAACCTTCCACAAAATGTTACGTTTTTCAAACTGTTCTTTGTTCCTTATTGTTTGTACTCGTGGTTTTCTTCCTGCTGCTCTTCCATGAAGGCCTAAGTGGTGGAGTTGATGTTTATAGTTCTTGAGTTGACAGGTTATCCAACCTCAGCTGCTGACAGGATGCCAACAAGTTTAAGGCGGTATGAGTATCACACTGTTTCTCTATGTTGGTCATATGCCACAGCTCTGCCTCCAGGCTGCCATAAAGTGTCCCCCAGATTCCTGGCGCTGTCCGAGTGCGTGGCTTCTTCTCCCTGGAGGTTCCCTGCCATCGTCGCTCACTGCTTTGGGCTGGACCTGACTCCTCCTGGCTTGTACAACACACTTAAACTGTGTCTGCTGCTCAGCTTGGTGCAGACCATAACGGATGCAAACGATCACAGTTTGGATCTCCTGGTGGTCACAGCTGACACACTCGTATTAGACAGGTACAACAATGTTGACAAGCAACCGTAACTACATCTAATGTAAACAAAGCTTGACTCCAATGACCCTCCCCTCCTCTTTGTGCTAGACTAATGACATACAGTCTGAGTCTGGCGTGTCGCGGGGTCAGGCATCAGGCCTCCGCTGAGATGTTTGCCTCTCTGTCCCGAGACGAACACGGAGCAGGAACCGCCAACATCCACGCTGGCTCTGCACTACTCGCCTCTGGGGGCATTTGCATGCTGGGAGATCTTGGCTTTTACAGAAAGGACAAACTGGACTACATACAGTCAGGTTTGCTCCCTGCTCCTGGTTTGATAAGAGCAGCATTTTTGGATGAAGGTTTAGGAGTGCGTGTGTTTATTTTGTCAGTTCTGGAGAGCCGCTCTGTGTCTGTGTTCATCCCTGGGAAGAAGTACGGAGAGGAAGCTGACCAGCAGCTTTCCTTTCCAGTCCAGTGCAACTTCTGGGCTCTCACAGACTCCTCTCAGCGGTCTGGGAGGGCAGACTCAGCTGTACTGGGAACTGCAGTGAGTGCTGTCACAACATAATGTCATGCAACAAGATGTCTGGACAACATCATTTCTTTAGAGTTTTACTGCATTCAGAGGTTATTTCTGTGACATGATGGCACAAAAGGAAACTTGAGCAGCTTAGTTATCTTAAAGAGTGAAGACTGGAAAAATATGGAAACCGCATTTATCATTTTCTAGGTCCAAGTATAGAGAAAATTTTGTGTTTCAAGACCTTATTTCTTCTATTAAATGAAAGGCAAAACTCAATTTCTAAAAAATCACTAGATTTTTTTTATATAAAAAGGCCATTTCCCATCTAAAGAACTATATATTAAGAGTTTTATTGCAGATCTGTGATTCTTACCTTGGGTTTTGCATAAATTCTCCCCCAATATCTGAAAAAAAAATTTTTTTTTCTTACAAACAGAATAAAAATATTATGATCAATGTTCTTTAGATACTAATTAGTCCATGTTAATGTATAAATGTATACATTTATCGCTTTTAAATCTAAAAGCTATCATATCACTTTTATTAAACTTATAAATAAAAAGCTGACTTGTTTCATAATTTGTAGAACATGCAAATGATAGAAAATGACTATTGTAAGCTTTTACATATAATGCTTTTTATTATAACGCTTTAAAAAAAATCTGAAAATTTGAGTCTGAGGAAAAGTACTCTTAAAAAGTCTGAAAAATAAAGACGTGAAGAAATAAACAAAATGCACAAATTTCAGAAATAGCTTTAAGTTTAAGATATAATTTCTTTGCTTGTGGATAAATTGTTGGTGATATTTACGTTTTGACAACAGCATTGTTAAGATCTGATTCCGTTTCATTTTTATTGCGAGCAGGAAATGGGTCCTGTGCAAGCCCAGCTAGCAGAAACCTTTGGCCTCGTCATTCAGTGTGGAGACAGGGTGGGAGAGCGGGGCGTAGTCGCCCAGGCTGTCCACACCCTCCAGCAGGCTGTGCAGCCTGGAAGTCACCCTCATCCATCTTGCTGGGAGTTTTCCACTCAAGACTACCAGGAGGTTTACAAACAAGTTCTTTTTGTTCATTTATTGTTTATTTCATTTTTATTTTCTAAGCATTTGGTTTTTCAGCTGGTGGCTCATTCTCGTGGCTTGCAAGTGGAGCTCAGCCCTGAAGCAAAGAAACTGATCCATGGTTACTACATGGCGAGCCGTCGAGCTCGCACTCAGAGTCAAGGAGTCAAGATTTCTTTGGCCTCCATCAAACTGCTGTAAGCACTCTCCTGCAAAATACCAGGCCTTGTTTTACTCTCTTGATGTCACATTTTTCGCCAAGTAACGATGCTTTCCAGTGTAATTTTGCCACCATCCACTAGATGGCACCCAAGTTGAAACTTTTGCTCCTTCATTTTTCACTGGATTATGACAACTGTTTACAAATCTCTTCCACTGTGGTGACACTTTTATGTGGAGCTAAAACTTATGAAAACAAATCTTTTTTCAGTAAGTAAAAGGAGAAGCAAGCCACACTCCTAATCTGAACATATTTGTTGCTCACACCCTCTACCAGCTTTGATTCATTAATTTAAATCCTAAACTATACACTTTTAATTTTAAAACGTCACCAGGCATATATGATGTCATTTAGCAGGTCTCATTCCTTCCTGTTGTTTGGTCACAGGATCTCTTTGGCCGAGGCTCACTGCAAGCTGTGCCTCAGGAATAAAGTACTGGAGGAAGACGCAGTGATCGCTGTGCTGCTGTGTGAAAACTCAGTCACTCTCAAGCATGGTAGTAGTTTTTTTTATTAGCTCCTCTAAAGTTAGCAAATTTGCAGTTTCATGTTTACACCATCATGTAGGTATAAATTATAAAAGTTGATGTATCAGATTCAATGCACACACACTGTTTATTTCTGTTCATTTATATGATCACAGCTAAAAATGAATAAATTATGACAAAAATACTGATAAAGGTATTACATAAACGGATATGTTGGGATACAGTTGTACCCAAAACCCTGGATACATCTTTGTGTGGTGGCTCATGAAGATCAGTCACCATGGTAACGCCCTTAAGGCTTCAGATTTCCCTGTAGCTTGTGCACCTTTTTTTTCATAATTTGTTTAAATTTTTACCAATAGAGGAAAGCGTTTTTGCAAAAGTAGAATGTCTCCTGTGTGCTTCTGAGAGCTGAGTCAGCGGGCACAGAGACAGAAATAGATGGATGTTTTTTTTTATTCTGAATTCTGACTAGAAAGAGGCAAATTACTGAGCCTTGAAAACATCTAGAGCTTTCCCGGAGAGACCACCTTGAGGTTGGGTCCAGTAAACATGCAGAGATTCTTGGTCCACTGAGCTAAGGACCGGTCCGATTAACTGAGAGGTGACAGGATGTTTTATCAGTATGTCTTCAGATATCAAAACCCGTTTGGCCTTACTCTGGTGAACTTGTTTTTTTTTCTTAACAATCCTCAAAGTTAAGCCAGCTATTTAGAAATTATTTACAAAAATCTAATTTACATTTCCAGAGACCATTGGGTGCCATTAAATCTTTTCATCAGCTAAAGCCTGAATCTTTATTCTCCGAAATGCCTTTAAATATCATTTACTGTATGTTTATCTTTGCAGTTGATAACATTGGTTTAATTACTAGTCATTTATTTTGACTAAATGCAACTTCATTTACTCCACTAATATATATTTTTATGTTTGATAAGACTTCAATCCTTTCAATGAAGTCTCCCTGAAAATAATCACCCTTCAGATGGACTTTTTAAAGATTTGAGACAAAAATATTTTGAGTCTGATGACTTATTGCACCATTATTGTACATTTAGTCTTTCTCCTGTACTGGTGTCTCCTCCAGGGGCCTCTGCCCTTGTTATCCCCCCTGATGCAGTTTTTCCTTGTGACTTGGGAGATGAGGATGGTGTGCAAAGGAGAGAGGCCGTTCTGGACGAGCTCCACCAGAATATCTTACGCTTTGTCTACGCATTCGCACCAGGAGCCAACGCGTATATTACAGAGGAGTAACAGCTCTCAAAATATTCAGTAAGGTAGGAAGAAAAAGCAACACAATTCAAAGTCACACATACTGCAGCAATTTAGAAAGATTATTATTTATAACAAAAAAGTGTTAAAAGACAAAAAAAGCATTTTAGAAATAGAAATACACTTTGCAGTAGCAAAGTGAAAAGCAAATAGAAAGCATGCTTTTTCACACAAAGTATAAAATGAGAATTAACATGAACAGATTTGAGTCACATATCAATTTAACAGCAGCCTTAAATTAAACTTACACAGAACTGTAATACACTATATTGCCAAAACTATTGGCTCACCTGTCTTGACTCACATATGAGTTTAAGTTACATCCCACTCCTAATCCATAGGATTCAATGACAGTTCACTCTTTGCAGCTAGAACACCTTCAACTTTTCTTGGAAGGCTGTCCACAAGGTTTATGAGGATTTCTGACCATTACTCCTGAAGCACATTTGGACGAGAAGGCCTGGCTCTCAGTCTCTGCTCTAATTTTATCGGGTTGAGGTCAGCACTCTGTGCAGGCCAGTCAAGTTCATCCACACTTCACTGGCCTGCACAGTCAACTGTGCAGGCCATGTCTTTATGGACTGTCATGTTGGAAGTGGAAGGGGCCTGCTCCAAACTGTTCCCACAAAGTTGGGAGCAGGGAATTGTTCAAAACGTCTCGGTATGCTGAAGAATTCAGAGTTCCTTTCACTGGAACTAAGTTTGGAGGTCTATAGTGATTGACTGCAGAAAGTTGACGACCTCTTTGCACTTTGTGCTTCAGCATCTGCTGACCCCGCTCCGTCAGTTTAGGTGGCAGAGTTGTTGTCACTCCCAAACACCTTCATGTTCTTATAACACAGCTGACAGTTGACTGTGTAACATGTAGGAGCGAGGAAATGTCACGACAGGATTTGTTGCACCGGTGGCATCCTGTCACAGTTCCACGCTGGAATTCACTGAGCTCCTGAGAGCGACCCATTCTTTCACAGATGTACTTTCACTCAACTGGTTCCAGACACCTGCGAAAAATAATCAGAAGATTTGTTAAAAATGAAAGCAATCAGTTAAGTAAAGGTAAGAACAGTTCCAGTTCAGTTTGTCACATTGTCACCATTTTATTGTCTGATGGGTAAACGGCGAAAAGGTGAATTCATCACTGTTCCAGTTGTGAATTATACTACTTTTTAAACTTTTCCTACTTTACAGAGCAGACCTCAACATTTCTGACCTGATTACAATGCTTTAGAAGTTAAGCACAATTTGTTTTTTTAATTATAATAAACTAAATAAGATTACTCACCTCAATCTGGAAGCAGATAAATGGCTGCGTCTCTGATCACGAACGTGACAAATCTGAATTATTGGGGGAAAATTAAACAGTAATTATCTTTCTTTTTAAATGGAAATGCACCCTAATCAGAAATGGCTTTTTATTATGCTGGCATTTCAGTTTGTCACATTATCACCATCTTATTGTCTGATGGGTAAACGGCGAAAGGTGAACTCATCATTACAACTTGAAATATAAACCTGCCGGATTGATATAATACTGACTTACCAGCATTTAGTGATTTTCTTAAACGAAAAAGCCGCATCCAATCACCTGCAAAATTTAGAGAATATTTGAAAAATGAAGAAACAAAATTATTTGTCTTTTTCCAAACACTGTAGAAAGACTACAGGTGAATCTGAGGCTGTGGCTGGAAATTCAGTTGTCACCATCTCACCACTCTAATGTCTGATGGGTAAACGGCGAAAAGGTGAATTCATCACTGTTCCAGTTGTGAATTATACTACTTTTTAAATCTTTCCTACTTTACAAAACAGGCTTCAATATTTCTGACTTCATTACAATGCTTTAAAAGTTAACATCGTATATTGAATTAATATTTGTGTAATTATCAAAGGAAATTACATAAGATTACTCACGTCAATCTGGAAGCAGATAAATGGCTGCATCTCTGATCACCAACATGACAAATCTGAATTATCGGGGGGGAAATTGAACAGCAATTATCTTTCTTTATAAATGGAAATGCACCCTCATCAGAAATGGCTTTTTATTATGCTGGCATTTCAGTTTGTCACATTATCACCATCTTATTGTCTGATGGGTAAACGGCAAAAGGTGAACTCATCACTGCAGCAGCAGTAGTCAGGACAGCAATAGGGAGCTGTTATAAACTCACCTTATGGCCACATGGTGAAACTGACACAGGATCTGAAATAACACCAGAATGGAGAAGGTTAGTGGACAAAGTTTGCCATGATGCGCCCGACTTATCCTTGTCGGGCGCATCATGTGCTCAGATGAATGAAATCTACTGAATGAGGAGACACTATAGTGAAGATAGATGACTGATCACCTGAAGGTCAGAGGGTGCAGCCGGCCACAGCTTGGGAGCACAGCTAACATGGCTAATCTGAGGACAGGTTCAACAGCAGGTCATAACCTTTAAAATGACCTTACCTCCTCTGCTATGACTTTCTGACCAGTGGATCTCTGCTCTAATTAAGATATGGGCAACAGGGGACATGTTTCCTCCTTTCAGGTGTCGAAAAGGATGATTTATTGGTGTCCTTCAGGGAAAGCCCTAGTTCTCTTATCAGGACGCATGGACACGCAGGGAGGGAGAAGTGTGCAACTTCTTAATGCTGCAGGCGACCTCTTTGCACTATATTTTGTTTTTCCAACAAAAATATTCACACTTGACTTAATTTTAATGTGCAGGATTATCTGATCCAAAATAGCATTTTTGTTTAAGTCCACATTCACGTCTAACACAAACCACGTGGACTTTGCAATCCAGACTTATATGTTTACAAAGAAGTATAAATCGTAGCGGATTACTGAAATCATCAAAGCTATCACATTTTTGTTTTAGATGCAAACAAGAAAATCAACTTTTTACGTGTAAAGAAACGTAAAAAGCAAAGCGAAAAACGACACTGCGGTCCCTCAACCACGTGGGTGACGTGCTATCCTTGCTAACTGCACACTCAGGAGCTAACAGCCGCATAAGAAACGACACCCGTTACCACATTTGAAACAGCAAAAGGCAGGCACACGCATGAACTCACTTCTGCTTACCCAAACGGATCAGTATTAGTACGAATAAACGGCGGTCTGCTGGTAGGAACGCGTTGGTTAAGTTTCTCGGCGCTGAGTGGGACTTCTTCCGCTCTGTCAGTTCCTTCCTGCGCGTCAGAGCTGCGCACTGCACCGAGACGCACAGCGGAAGGTTCCGCCACGGACTGTTAACGCTAAGCATTTTAAACCACTATAATAATACATAAAATACAGCTGCATTTCATATCTGGCACCAATGAGTTGTCAAGCAAGTAAACCCAGTTGTATATTGAGACGGCAAAAACATGTATTCCTGTCATTTTAGCTTAACTTTGTATACATCTAAAGACATCATTATGCAAAAAACGGAATTAAACAATGAAACGTGTATGCTTAAAAATATACATTGACATCGTCATAGTCGATTTTTGCATCAAAATGTGCCGTAAGAATAATAATAATAACAATAATAATTAATAATAACAATAAATTAACAAATAAAATTCAGACATTTAGTGCAATTATCTCCAAAATTATGGTTTCCAAAATTTTTAAATTGCGACTTCAGAACAAATATACTACATTTTTTAAATTAATTAATACATTTTGTTTGTTAATGTATTAAACTCCAGCATAATTATTTATCTCAATATCAAGTTATTGTTCAAGTGATTTTATTAACAGTTTTTCCTCTTCATACCTTAGGTGTTTAAAGCGATTCAAATGTAGATGTACAGGATAAAATGGTTTTATTTTACACTTCCTTTAACCTATTAATTACTGATGCTACTTGAAACATTTTTATACTTACCTGAGGATGGCAGAATATATTTTCTGACATATCGCCAAAGCCATTTTATACTAAATTAAATAATGTAATGCCTATGCTGTAAAAAGAGCATTAGTAAAACAAGACAGATTAATCGCACAAACATAATAAATCATGGATCAAATTAGTCAACTGCTTTTCTTAAATTCTTCGAAGTCTTTTCTTCTTGCATTCTTTTGTAATTTATTCACAAAAACACATTTACAACCATGCATGCAAAAAGAAGAAACATGAGATAAAGAGCCTCCATTGTCGGCCCTCTGACAGACCACTTCACATGACAGATGCTAAGTTATTCACACATGCATTTAGTGCAAATGTCTCAAGTCAAAGTGCACGCTCAAGCATGACGGGCTCCACGGAATTTCTGCAGAGATCAGACACGGGACATGCGTGGAGCTGCATGGTGCACACATAAACTAACAAGAAAATACATGCTTATTTTGTTCAACAGTTATATACAGTAAAATTCACGCAATATATTAATTTACATCGTCTTCGAGCTGCAGTGGAAGGACAGTTTTTTTTTTGTTTTTGTTTTTTCTATTTTGAGCTCATGCAAATTTCACGTCGTTTTCATGGCTACTTTTCATGTAGGCCTATTGAGAGGAGGAGGACGACGGGCCTTGGTTCTCTGAGTCGGAAGGATTGTTCAGGAACTGTCCAGATGCTCCGACGTACAATCTGGATCGCATTGGCCATTTCTGGAAAAGCAATTTTAACCTACTATAAGTTTAAGTTTTAACAAAAAATAATAATAACAACCGATATAAAACTGTTCAGCAATTTGACAAAAAAAATCAGAGTTATGTATTCCAGCTTTATGATGATGATGATTAATAACACTGACCTTTACAGGGTGCAGGTATCCTTCACCTTTCAGTGAGTGTAACGCTTCTGTTTGTTTTGTGCTCTCTCCTTCATCTGCGCCTTCCTCCTGCAGTGTTCGAGTCAAATGGGCAATATAGGTGGTGGCTAGTATCAACACGTCGAGTTTGGACAGCTTAGTATCCGGCGGCACTGACGGTAAAGTCCTCTGGAGCTCCAAGAACGCGTTCCTCAGCGTCTGCACCCGGCTCCTCTCCCGCGCCGCGTTGGCCGCCGCCGGGCGTCCTCTGCCGCCGAGCGCGCCTGTCTGCAGCGCCCTGGGCCGGTGGAGCTCACCGCGACGACGGCCGTCGGGGCTGGGGCTGGAGCTGGGACTGGACACAGGGCTGTCATCCACGTCCACCACCGAGCTGGAGCAATTACCACCGTCCATTTGGAGCGCCTCACTTCCAACCATATGGATATTACAAATCTGTAGATTTAATAGTAGACAAATAATAGTATTTATTGATGCAAGACACAACTTGGTTTATTTATTGTGACTATTTATTATTCCTTACAACTGTTAAGTTGAGATTCTGCAATAAACTAACTTAAAATGGAGTTTACATTGCTCGGATTTTGTTTGTGCAAATATTAAACAGCTTTACAGACTTCCAAATATTCTCTGATTACTTTTTGATCCCTTTCCAGCATGATTGTTTATACCATATAACTGTATGTCTGTAGGTGGATTTTACCTCTGGTATTTATCCAAAGCGCTTTTTTGATAAACGTCATGAATACAGTCCGAAATGGCCTTCCGATTGCGCAGTCCTTTCTCAAGCTGTATCCTCAAAATGCGCGCATCCAGCTCCTCACCTGAGTGCGTAAAAGTCTCTGGAGCTCCTAATTTATTGGAAACACGCGGCACAAGTTCTCTCCGGCGTAATTAATCACTCTGCCCATAGCCTACAGCACTCCCTCACAGCGGAGAAGCCTGCTCTTCGCTGGACTTTTTTCTGTCTGGGGGTCTAGTTTTCACCGCCAGAGGCAGGGTTCTCCTTTGCTTTTAACTCGGACGGCCGTAACCTTCTGTAATTGGCTGCGAACTTGACGCTGTGGTTTATTTGCGGCGGGGGGAGCCTATCAAAAAGTTACATCGAGAAGAAATTTAGACCGCCATTCCAACGACAAAAAAAAAAAAAAAAAATCTTAGTCAGATTTAAATGCAAATAAATTGCTTTTTGCAACTGTTCAGGAAAACAAACATAATAAGTGTAAGATGATACAAAATAAAGCTGCTTTTTTGACGAATTGCCAGGCTGTCTTGAGTTGCAAGCTCATTGGAACGACTAATAAATAAAGTCCGGCGCTGCAATCAACAGGCGGGCCTTTAGGAAATTCTTGCAAGACTCATAAATTAATCACTCTGATTTCCAGGGCTCCAAACGGAGATGTCGGCGAATTAATGAAAGGAATTATTCATATTATGTATATTCTCAGACTGGCCTCAATAAACATTGTTTTTATAAGGATGGGGTAACAGCGCTGCTCCGGGCCACTAATTATGAGTTGGACTTTTAAAAGGTTAAGTAAGCTTGTTCCCCTAATTACCCCGCATCTTACAGGGGTTACCCGGCCACGTGGCTCCTAAAACGCCGTTCAGATGACAATAAATACATCCTCATTGTTTCAGATCATTCATCAGACTTGTTTGAATAGAAGCATGTGTTGTTAGCTTAGGACTTGTAATAATAGGGCAGGCGGATCATTTAGATTGTGCCACATTTCATCCAATGGTTCACTCATTTAACCAAAAGCATTTTGAAGAGAGAGATAAAAAAAAATACACGTGACACAAGGAACAGCAGGAGTTGCAAATGATTTATTTGTACAGAAATTAAAAATCTAGAAGAAGAAGAACTGCTGTTTTACTCATTACTCTTTCCCAGGTCGTTAATTCTGTCAGCTGGTGAAATCAAATCTTTAAAGGATATGCCATGAATTCCAACCACTGCAACAACAGAATATCTGGCTTAAAGATGAAAGGTGTTTCGACAAAACAGGGCCGCACTGTGTTGAAATCTGAAGACAGTAGGAATTCTCAGGACTTCAGACTGATGACCTCAGAAAATGGACTGATAGGCTGACTTTGAATGGGCATAATGGACCGAAGAGGCTCCTCTGGCTCCCGGCTGCGCATGTCGGAGGGCCGGTAGATCCGAAGAGGAAGTGAACTCTGACGTGACTCTGACTCTGTGAACCCAAAGTCTTCTGCAACACAAACAAGCTCACATAACTCTGGAGAAATTCTGATGTTTTCTGAACACATGCAGGATAACCAAAGTAATGATGACTCAGAGGGTCAAACATGCAACTTTCATTAGTGGTTTCTCTGTTTTCTGAATTATAAAGAACGTGAACATTGCGGATTAGGGAGATAGTTTTCGATTGCAGCAACAAAACCAAAAAATTACATCAAAAACTGACAAAAAAAATTAGACTGATCTACACCTACATCACAGATAAGTAAACAATAGTAACTGACTCATTAGGATAAGAAGGGACTCACTTGTGGGAGGACGATCAACCACGGCCCAAGACAACATTGGATCCTTGTTTTTTCTCTTTTTGCTTTCTCTTGCCGCTTTCCAGTTAACAAGGAATTGCCTGTTTATCTCGTTAATGTCTCTACCATCCAGAGTGCCTGTATAAACAAATGCATAATTGAAAAAGAAAGCATTTACTGTTTTTGTATGTATGCTTTTTTATATATATTAAAACAGCTAGAGTAAAGCATTTAAGTGTATTTCTGTTGCTCAAGAGGACATTTAATAACATTTACCAAGTTTTTGGCACGCAACTATAAGGCGATCTCTGTACTTTCGTTGTTTACACACAGGATTTCCACTCAGATCCAATATGAGCAGCTTAGACCAGAGCTCGAACACGTCCTCCAACTCCTTCAAAACAGAAAAATATTAAATTAAGGTGCTGTGTTTTAATCACTCCTGATTCAAATGGGAATATCAGCGTCTTTACTGTGATGCCTGGAAACTAAAGAGGAAATCATTTCAACTTTATTATGAACAAATGAATTCTTGCCTGCAATACGATGGCAAATCAGAGACAAACACATGATTAAGTGCCAAAGAAGTGGTAAAAGTGAAGGTTAGTGTGAGGTACAAGGGGCAATAGAAAAAGGCATAAACAACACATCAGTCTGTTTTAATAAACAGTGTCGCCGGTGTCATGTAACTCCAAGTTTTCTCCTGGGGGCGATGCGAGGCTGGCTCCTCCAGCGACTTGCCTGCAGTTGTATGTTTATCTAAAGGCACATTAATCCAAGCCTGGAAATATGAATACTCTCTGGACACGCTCTGATTGTTCATTGCCTTCCTGTCTTGGCCAAAGCGCTTCCACTTTTCCAGCCTGAGCTGCAATCAGTTCAGAGGGGACCCCTTGAGCACCGTGCGCTCCCTGGTTTTGATAAATGATCGTGTCAGGGCCGTCACTCAGAAGGTCCTCACTGAAGAGGAGCCCAGCGCCAAATTGCCCCCCAGCGCGGGGGCGTGTGGAGCAACTCAGGCTGGAGACTCACTGAGCTTGATGGGCCAGTTATGAACCTGCGTTTGACCAGCACTTCGATTCCTCTGAACTCTCTGCCCTGCGCGCGGCTAACAGCCTCCGAAGAGGCTCCCCATTTGTCACCCTGGCTGACTGGCTGTCATAATCTATTTTAAAAATCCATAATGTTTCCTCAGGATTTTCACCAAATGTTGCAGAAAAAGAAATTGATCCTTTAGAGAGCTGTCTTTGCAGGATCAATAGAGGGAGACGGGTTGCATAAATTATAGGAAATATTTGCTGAGAGTGACATGTACACTAGGATTACCTACGTCAATGGTCAAAAACAGGAACTTATTTGCATTAAAGAAGAATAAGTCAGTTATAAATCGCTTTCAAAGTGCTGTCAGAATTATGGAGTTTTTAATCAACCTCTTTGGTTTGCAAATCAATTCAAGGTTTCACCGCATTAGACAAATCTTCATTAAGTGATATTCTCTGAGTTCAGGATATCAAACACTGGATCTTTGGGTTGGGAAGAAAAAAAACCCAGCCTTTCAAGGAAAGAGAGAAACTTGTGCTTGTTAAAAGCTGTCAGTGAGAAAAGTCTCCGGGGAGCAGCTCGCTGATTTGCTGCATAATTTTGATCCTTTGCGAGTCGAGCAGACTGGGAACCTCTGGTAGGGTTTTTGCAGGATTTGGTTCCCTACATCCCAGCTCTCCATATCATTTCACACATCACTGCAGAAAGCTGCTGAGCAATAACAGAGTCAACTTCATCAGCTAATGAATGTGATTTTAATATACCTCGTCTGCATACGATCCTATCATGTCATGCAAAGGATTTACACCCCGACGTGCTGCAGGGATTTTATGTAACAGTCGGCGAAGAAAAACAAAATGAGGAGGTAACTTGACCTCTTGAATCAGCTGTGTTGGCAGAGACTCATTAAAATTAGGATTAATTTGGGACGTTCCCATGTTATGAGTAAATACAAGATAATCGCTTGTTGGAATGACCTGGTCAAATCCAATTTCTAATCTGAGTCTATGTTTTCCATTCAATTTGGTTTACCTGGAGGTATTTTGTAAAGAAGATTGAGCAAAAATATCTGTTAAGACGTAAAAAAAAAGAAGTCATAAATCATGAATTTTTCTTCCACTTTACATTCTCGCCTCTCTCAGTTTTGATCTATCAGATAATGTCCCAATAGCTGAGGTGACAGAATGAGACAAAGTTAGGACTTAAACAAGCAAAGACTTACGCCAATGTGAAGCAATTTGTTCTTAGCAGCAGAAAAATGTTCAAGTTCCAGCAGCACCGACAGGTCTTTGATGTCCTCAATGTTGTTGTTATTAATATTCAGCACACAAAGAGATTCCTGTGCAAAGAATTCATGTCAGTGGGGAGAGAGCAGTTCATATTACTGTTACATCAAAACACGTTTGAAGTCAAATCATCCTACAGTTCTACATAAGACAGAAAGAATAAAACAGCAAATTGAAACTGACATGCAATTAAAGCTTTTCTTAAAAGAAACACATTGGAGGGTTATTGTGTGTGTTGGAAAATCACATAGATTCGTGACAATAAGTTTTCTGAAGCATCTAGATTTGTTGCCATTTATATATCGGAACTACTGCTGGTGCTAAATATACATTTCTGTCTCAGCTTTTTGAGTTTGCAGAGACTCACAGTTATTTATTCATCTAAACAACCAGGAGTAACAGAAGCCTCTTTGGTATCGATGTTAAAAAATGACATTCATTAAAAATGGAGCAAACTTTGTGGCTGTTTTTGCACTGCACAATCACTCTTGCAGGTCATACAGCAAGAGCGATGATACTCATAGGGTCAAAGAGCAACTGGTCCCCTGGCTCCAGCTGTTGATTCTCCAAATGAAGCTCTTTGAGTCCGCGGAGCTCCTCCAAACCTTCCACCACTGAGATTCTGTTCCTACTCAGATACCTGGAAAAATAATATAAGCAGAAAAATCACCTATACACCTTCAAGCTCAAACTGAGAACACAAAGCAGAATGTAAATCCATTAAAAGTGTCTGCGCTCACAGTTTGGAGAGTTTCCTCAGGTTGGAGAGATTATCCATATGAGTGATGCTGTTGTTCTGCAGATACAGATGGGTGAGGTTGGAGGCAAAGTCCAGGCTGCAAATCTTTGTTAGGCGATTCTCAAACAAGTAAAGCACGGTGAGGTTCCTGCACATGGACAGATCTCCCTAAAAATGTCAGAAGTAGCTTAAAACGAATAGTTGTGGGAAGAAACAGAAAGCGAAGGATAAGTGATGATGTCGGCTACTCACAATCTCCTCAATGTTCCTGTTGGAAAAGTGGAGATGGGTGAGGGTCTTCAGGTATTGCAGAAGAGAGATGCCCCTTCTCTTTTTGAAGTGTTTTCCAGATTTAGCTATGAGATCTACGGTCAGACATGCCATGATGTCTTGGCTTCAGAAAGGATCTTTCTTCAACCAATCGCAGAGCCCACAGCACTGACCTGGGCTGTTTATAAGAAAAACACAGAAATGAGCTGAAATAAAAACTCTCTATTGGTAATAAGTAGCTTCAGTATTTACATAAAAAAAAATCAGATATATAAATCTCCATTTTTGCTGCAAAACTATAATTAAAAGTAACTTGTGAAAGAAAAAAAAAACACTTCACTACACTCAAAGAGGTGAATGTTTTCTAAGAGGGCAAATGCTTTGGTGACCCCTCAGTTTGTGTTGTAACCATAATGACGCCCCTCTATGTGCAGTCTGAGCTGCTTCCTCTGCTTCCTCGTGTTCAGATCCCAAGGGACTTTTTATGAGCTTGACCTTACACCGAGGTATTAAATTTTGCACCTTGATTTTACATTGCTTGTAGAATAGATTTTTACTATATATCACCTCTCCACCTGCTAAATAAACAGCTGTCAGCATGTGTGGCTACTGACAGATTACTACTTTGGCCTTCAGGCACACGCTGGAGGGCCCAGAAAATGCAGGGAGGTCCTGGTGATATCAGTGATATATGATATATTCTAGAATTAGACTAAAAATCAAATAATTGTAAACAAATATAATTTGATTTAAAAAGGGATGTAAAATCTAACGATATAAGGAGAAGTTGCACATAACCCACTATTAGATAACATGCAAATTAACAGATGAAAACATAATTGACAATATTATAAGAACATTAACGCAACACAAACTGCATACTATGGTAACAAATAAGGGACAAAATGAAGACAAATAACATTAAATTCTTGAAAATATCTGCAACATATTTAATCTCAAAAGTCAATGGAATAAGTTTTGTAAATATAAATATTTTTCTGTATACTTTCTCTTTCCATTCTTATCCAGTCCTGGACAAATACTTAAATGTATAACAGCCAGATAACCAAGTCTCCGAATCGAAAAACCACAGCGAGAGCCTTTATTTCTCTTTTCTCATAAATTACGTGCAAAACTCATAGCTGTGCCTTTAAATACGTTTTGTGAAGGGAAAATTAGATTTAAAGCTGCATTAAAAGCGCAACACGACACTTTTGTATGAATTGAACAACAAAAACATTTAACTCACAAAAAGGAGCAAAAAACTAACAAATTTCTTCTTCCGGTCGAGGTCAGCAAATACCTTTAAAATTAAGTAAAGGAAGCAGCTTCGGAGAAGTTAGAAAGGCCGTCGCAAACAAAGTTTGTTTGATACTAGCACGTGGTTGCTATGGAAACAACGCAACAGTAGCAACCAGAATTTACAGAATATGGCGGAAATAGCTGCGTTTCCTTTTATTTGCATTTTAAGTCGGTTTAACTTGAAATATGAACTTAAACTACTAGACAGAGAGCTATATCGTTTAAACATTTTACATTTTGTTACGCTAATTTATATTATTAAGATCAAAAGACATTCTAGATGCTTTTGAATTCACCTCCCTGTACTTTGTAGAACTACTTAGCTTCTGTCTATTAGGATAGGTATCCATCTGTTTTGCGCATTTAAACACTTTTACTCATTCTTCTCTGCAAAAAAAGCTTAGACAGATTGATTGGAGTGTCTGTGAACAGCAACTTCTAAGTTATTGATTGCCAATTGGATTCAGGTTTGGACTTTACCTGAGCTATTGATTTCAAATTCTGTCATTATATTTGGGGGAAACTCCACCTCAGTCTGGAGTGATCTTTGCATCCCATTACAGATTTTCTTCCAATGAGGAGTCAATACTTAGCTCCATCTTACCAAATCTGTGTGGCATAATATAGAGGCTTAGTTCTCCATCATATTTAGATTTTTGCATTGCATTTTGTCTTTATCTAGTAGTTGTTCTATCAGCAGAGTCTCCTACCTGAGCTGTGAATCTCCAGAGTTAATAAGAGCCTCTTGGCTGCCTCACCCCTGTTAATGCTCTTCAAGCTTTGTATATTGTTTTATGACCTAAACCTGCTTTAAATATCTCTATATCATTCTCTTTGACCTGTCTATTCACCAAGAAACCTTTGAGCCCTTTTCCAGAGTTTAAAATAGATTAATTTACACACAGAAAGACTCCCTCCATATAAACTAATACATTTGTTTCCAAAGGCATGTTTTTACTTTTAAGGTTTTATTTAGGGGTGTTAGGGTAAATAAAAGTTTCTCAAAACCAGTTACACGACACTTTTCAGATTTTATTTAAAAGAATAGTTTTAAAAATAAAAAAACTAAGTTTCTTTAAGTGAAAAATACTGAATTGTGTGATCACAATACTGAGGAAAAGCTAAATGGACAAAGCGGGATTATTGATTTGGCAAATGTGAGTTTAAGTGAAGCTACTTAAAAACCTTTTTTTAAAGTATCTCTCTTGCAGTTTAAATTTCCCTGTTATTGCTACATTACAGAGATAATCTTTCAGTAAAATACACCAAGTCAGGAACCCACCACATGCAGTGACCTCTGCATTGTTAATCTACATCGTGCCACGACCTGAGCTTCCTGAGGGAGGGACCGCCCTCTACTTATGCAGGAGCACATGGTGGAGAGGAAGTGTTGGACCTCTGCATTTTTGGCCTGCGTTCTCCATCCTCGCACACATTGCTGCTTAATTCGTCACCGGCCCAAACTAAACATCTCAACATCTTACCTGGGACATTTGAGCTACAGGACCTTCTTTCGGTGTCTGTAATCGATAGCTACTAATCTCATTAATCATCTGCACTCATGGAAATGTCAAACATTTAATACATTCACCCTTTGAAGGAATAGCGACGTAGTGTGGAGTTAAAATACAAAGAAAACAAAAATATATATATGGTTAATGGATTTTTGGCTTTTCCTAATGCAATTTTAGTCATGCATGCAAATGTCCATCTGGATATAATCATTATGTTTACACTGTATGTTTCGATGAATCTAAAATAATGAGGAATGGGGAATAAGCGGAAAACAATATTAGCTGTGCATATCTTAAATACTTCATCAGCACTGTGACAGACATCCACGCAATTCATTTAAATATTTGGCAAAAGCAGGAGCTAATCACTGGGTCTTTTGCAGAAACCTTATTTAACAAGTTTACATTCATAATTAAATGTAATATAGCAGGGTTCATTTTTCTACCTTGAACCTGAAGACAATTTAGATAATAGTTCAAGAAAATCATTACAAGCAGTTATGCCACAGCAAATGTGCCTGAGAAACACCAGGCATCTCCTCCAGAGCCCCGCTGGGATTCTCTCCTCTGCAACACATGACATTATAAATACACATTAAACCATTACAATGCCAGAAAAACAAGACACGACACGAACGCAAGTCAAAACAGCTGTCAGTGGAAAAAAGAGGCAGACTAGGTGGACACTGGCCTCGATGAAGAGCAGACACGCCGGGGTGAATGGACTCCTGTGTGCGCGGCCCGTACCTCTGCGCTGCATCACCGCCTCCACCGAAACCAGCGGCTTTGCCGGCGCGTCTGCCGCTGAGGGCCGAGCAGCGCGGGGCGTGTGAACCCGCAGGGACGTCCCAGGCAGGGCAGGCGATCCCCGCTGAGCCTGAGCAGGAGCTGGAGTTCGTCATTCGGTTATGTAACGCTGCGACGAGGTGGGAGCCAAACGTGACCGCAGTGGGTTATTTAAATGTTTTGCTGGAGAGGGATTTGCCCTAAAAACGTGTTTCATTTAGAGGCCAAAATATACACTGTGTATTTAGAGTATTTGAACAATATTGTTTACCTTAACTATATTATTCAAATGATCCAGTTCATCAGCTGCAATGTGACAGATCACATACAAATGTATCCACGCAAGATGATGCCTTTAATATTGTATTTTTTTACTACAGTTTTGTTCAACAAAAACCCTCTCAAACAGAAATGGTGGTGTTCTAAGCAGGAGTACAACCAGCCATGCACAAGAAATAATTTTGCGATAAAACTATTTCAGTGTTAATTGCTGGATGTGTTGATTTGATTGAAGAGTTTATCTTTAATGACTTGGGACATCAGGCCGTGAATTGCCTCTATGGTCGTCTTGCAGCTGAAACAAAGCAAAGTGAAAAATGAAGATTAGCATTCGCAGCAGCAACAAAAAAAACGGGGGGAGGCAGTACAGAGACGTTACATCTGCATGAGAATCGCTCCATAGACTTCCATAAAAAAAAATATATTGTTTTGTTTCTTACATGCGCAGTTGCAGAACAAATATAAAATGTTTAAATATTTTAAAAACTATCTGTATGGAGTTTAAAATTATTCCATCCTATCAAACGACTTGATTTTAAGTAACAGGCGTGTAAAAACATAGTTAATGTAAGGAGAAGGAGGCATTGTTTTTGACATTTTGCACACAAAAATCTGAAAAATGAGGAATGAATTTTCTTTTTCAATTCACTACACTATGATAAGTCTAAATGAACCAGAGTGCACACAGTTGCCTGCAGAAGTCACCTACTTACTATGACAAAATCTAAACTTTTTGACATACATGGAAAACATAAGACTAACATAACAGTACTTTGGGGTCGCTTTTATAGATTTCCACTAATCTGAAAACAACTTTGCTGCAGAAGTATTATTACTAAATACTCCAATAACTTTATGATAACTTTCATGATTTTACTTGCAAATAGTTTAGAAACACAATAGAAACAATCTCGCTTATGTTATGAGTTCGACTACTCCTCCAAGACAAGGTAGGTAATTAAGTCAAACATCAGTGATTGAAAGCAAGAGTGTGACGGATTCTTTAAAATGAAAAGATATCCACCTGTCTCGTGTTGCTTTGGCCAACTTGTCCTCGGATTTCCTGTCATGCGTGTCGAGGCCGAGCATGAAGCTGCCTCTGCCCAGCTGGGCCTCCGACTGCTCCAGCTTCTCCGACAGGTCGAACACCTGGCCCGTGGTGTAGTCCGAGTTCTGAGCATCCAGCACACAAACATTCACTTACCCACAAAGAAACCAACCCATGGACAATTTGCCAACAAAACCCAGATAACAGATTTTTCCACATAAAGAACAGCAACTAATCTGCCCAACAAGCCGCTGAAAACACTTTGCGAGCCGTGGTGAATGACTGAACGTCGGCATAACGTTTGCTTAAGGTGAGGTCGTGTTTATAGTAGAGAAGGTAATTAAAACACAATGACTCCGGGGGCCCCTGACGTAGGGACAGTGTAGCAACTGACAAAGCCCGTCACCCGCGGAGCAGCTTGTTCTTGACATCTAGTCAATTCATCTTCCTCCACACCGTCAAAGAGCTCCCTTCTTGGATAAGCCTGATGTCTGTTTAAGGTATTTAAAGGAGCGCAGGACAGAGTTACAGCCATAATGCAAATTGGCATGATGGGTTTTCAATATTCAGTGCAAACTGCGGAGGGGGGCAGGGGAGAATCTTGTCCAACTTTACTTCTAAACTGTGTTAAAAAGTTCACATACAGCTTATTACTAAAGCCAACAAACACGGGGACTTAGCTAATATGTGGTAATAAATCACAACATCACAAGCTGGCGACCACATGTCCAAATGAGTTATAGTCTAATAATTAACCATAAATCAAAATGCCAAACAATTAGTGCGCATTTTGATTCTTGAAGTTGCTTACATACCGTCAGCAGGCTGGAAGAACTTAAGGTATTGACCCAGTATTTATTCCAGAGGAGTTCCAGGAGCTTTCTATCAAGGGAAGACTTGAAGTAAGTCACCTCCAGGGCGTAATACCTAAATAGGATACGTACGAGGAAAAATCTGAGCCGCCATGCCAGAATCAGAAAGTAAGAGCAACATTTTAAACACAAATGTACTCACTGTTTACAGTGCACACCGAAATCCTCTATCTTATTCAGAGGGATTGTTTGATATTCTGACGGCCCCTCATCTGGAGGTTTGTAACCCTGAAAATTCAAGGTTGATTATTTACACTTATGAACAATATAAGTAACAAAAAACCCCAAAACTACTAAAACAAATCAAAATTAAAACAGAAAACTAATTTTCTCTAAATAGTAGGAAGCCACTGGTTCAGGAAATGTCTTTGCTTTACCTTTGGGTATGTCCTAAAGGCACCGAGGTTGACCTTCCCTGCAGAAATAGTGCGAGTGGGGTCGATCTACAGTAGAATGGGGGGAAACAAAGTCAGAGGTCGTGCGATCCTCCTGGGACCGTTCAAATCTGGCCCCAAAGAGCCTCCCACTCTGGCTGTCAGTGTGCTGAAAATACACACTTCATTATACGACGCCGCCAGCATTTAAGTGCTGGTGTACCAAATGAGGTGTACAAAGGATATATGTTTACAACAACAACTAAAAATGTACAGAGCAACATACAAAGCTGCACTGAGACATAAATAAATCTTCTCAGTTACAACTTGTTGCTTATTTTTAAATCAGGGATTCTGGAAGTTTCACAGACTTAAAAGTGAATACAAAGATAACTGGAAGTTAAGACCTGTACAAGTGACTTAAAATTAAAATCTTTAACTTGTTTAGTCACTTTTTAGTTTATATATGTCCCACTCCATCATTTAAATAAGTAAAATTCACTTTTCTAAATTGGAAATTTGTGTATTTTAGCAATATCAAATGATTAAAATGAATCCTTAACAGTTAAGTCTTGTTAGACATAAACTTTCCCTCTGAAGAAAGAGCTTAAAGTGGAACATATGAATTTTTCTATTTTAATTGATTAAAATACAATAAAACAGACAGAGCTGCAGAGCGCTTTTGCAGGGAAAGTTGAATGTCTGATTTGAGAGGGCTTTTTGCCTTCCTGCAAATCATCAAATGTACACATTTAAGACTGAAGAAAACATATTTCAGTGTACATTAAAGTGTAAAACTAAGATAACTAACTTTTTAGTGACTTTATAAAGACCTTATGTAAATAAAAGTTACTTTTTTTCTGGCTTACCACAACCGCCACAAAAGGTTCCTGAAACTGCTGGTTGAGCATCTGAGTGCTGACGTCTATCCCTGACAGCCAGCATCCGTAGCCTGGGTGACTGTGGTACCAGCCAATAGCATTTTCCAACCGACCAACCTAACAGAACAGATTATATGCATAATGTTGAAAAGCTAAACTTACAGCAATAATGATGGCAAGACAATGCTAAAACATGGCCTTTGATTAAAACTATGGCAGACACAGCCATAGTTTTAATATGGCTTTGTCATATTCAAAACAAAAAAAATCAAGTTTTTTTTTGTTTTTTGTATAAAGGTGGAATATAGACATCACGACAGTTTTAGCAACTATCCGTTGTTTTGTACCACACAGATGTTTTCTGATATGAAAGGCATGTTCCCATGTCTTTCCCCTTTAATATGAGTTTCAAATAAAAATTGGCCAAAGTTTCGCATACAATTTATACAAGCAATTGATTTGTATACATTTTCTGTAAGTTTCAACTTACAGAAATAATTTTGTAAAATCCATGAGGTAGAAATTACTGATTTATTTGGGGAAAAAAATTATCTAAAAATATATTCTTATAATTACCAACATCTTGCCAACTCACTAGAAATACTGAAATTGATGTTTGAATTGGTTTTAATGTTTTATTTGGATAATTTCTTATGAAGCTTTTTACACATCCTTAGATTCCAATAACTGAAATGTACAAGAACATTTTAAAAAGGCAAACCTTGTGGGACAGATAAAATAGGAATAATTAGCCTGTTAACTAGAAACATTACACATGGGAATAGGTTAGAGAATTTTAAAATTAAGTTCATGTATACTGTTAAAATATTAATAACTATTTACAGAGGATGATCGCAAAAGGGGGTGGTAACCACATCATGTTAGCCTGCATAAAACACAAGTATAAACTGCTGTACAAAATGTCGGTAAACTGTAAGGTTGATTTAATTATTATGGGAAGTTTTACCTTGAAATGGCTTATTTTATAGTTTGCTTTCTCGTATCATCTAAGTACTCTGATCTACCGTACTTACAAAACTATTTCCAGAATCATTCACTTATGCACAGAATTCAAATGAACAGAAAAATGTGGCAGAAATCCACAGAAGATTTTAGTGCACTACGTTTTTAAACCTGCATGTTATGGATTTTTCCAACCACGTTGAAGTCAGTTTCTTACCTGTTTGGCATTTTCAATGTAGGCAGCCATGTATTCATAGGCTGCAGCCTGGGCATTGACTCTGGTTTCTGTCCCCTCCACTGGCAGTGCAAAGCTGTCCATAATGATCATGGTTTCTCCGTCCACCTTCCCCAGCATGAGACCCATCACCTCCAGGTTTCCGCCGGAGCGGGCGTGCATCACCATCTTCAGCAGAGCCAGAGCTGAGATCTTGCAGTACTTGAAGTAGTGGTGGCTGGAGAGACAAATGATCAATCACAAATAACCACTCTATCTATTTAAACTCTGATTTAATGCGTCACTTCTCTAAGTTAACCATAATCAAATACTTTTATATTCATGCACTACTTACTGCATCAATTTTTTTTTTTTTTTTTTTTTTACATATATACATAATATTACATACACGTTTTGGAGATAAATGGCTACAAAAATGCTCGTTCCATGCACAATGTTTTCTGTTTTTCCAAAAGTGAGATAAATATGATTATGACTCCAGATCCAGGTGATCTCTTGCCTCACAATATGTTTACTGAAACCACAACACAAATTAGACCTTTGAGTACAAACAACAAACTGCTGCTGCATGTTAGCTTTTAACTAGCAAAGTTTTAATTTGACCAGTGCTAACAGAATAAATACCACACAAAGTAGCCCGAACATCGATTTACATACATGCCCAGCAAAAACAGACAACACAATCAAACATACTCCTTCGTCCATGGCTTCGCGGCGAGGATTTCCTGCTGTTGTTTTTTGTCATATTTGTAAATTTCATCGATGCTCTGCACCTCTTGCATTCTGTTGGAGAGCTCCCATGTTTTCTGAGCCGTGCTGCTCCCGGCCATGATTAAATTTAAAGCCCAATTACGACACCTGATGTGTAAAAAAGAGAAACAAATTCCTCCTCAAAGAAAAGGCGAAACCTGGTGTTTCTCCGGAGATTGTTGGGGCCTAGCATCCACTGGCTCAGGAAGCCATGACAGTTGGACGAAACCAACATGCCAATACTAAAAAATATTGAGTGACCTTTGGTCTTAGTGCTTCAGAAGTCTACAGTGATATTTTTTCCACTGAAGAATGTAGTATTTAAGATGTTTATGTGATTTACTATGAGTAGTAATAGCTACTGTACGTATTACTCTTCTTAAATTATAATAATCACCAACAGATGGTATAGTCCACACAAGACTGCAACTGACTGTTTAGGAGACACTGCCATCTAGCGGCGGTTTCGCTCATACCTCGAAAAGTAAAAGATTCTGCTCACATTTGTCAACTCCAGCGCCACGCTGATATTATAAAAACAACAATACTTCTTTGAATCTGTTGTTGTTTTAATGGATAAATATTTACAGTGTATCTTCAGACAAGTAGAATACAAGTGGATTTTAAAAACTACAAGTGTAATGAATCTTGCTGTAAACAAATATTCAAAAATAACAATCATTCAAAGTCATGTTAGTTATAGTTTGTTACATGTGGAGAATGTCGTTTTCAACGACTCTGTTCTGATAATATGTTTTAAATACTCACATCCCACAATCAAGTGTTAGCAAGCATATATCACCACATTGACAATACGTATCAATAATATGTTGTGTCATTTGTGTTTTTATTGTCACTATAATGGAGAAAATATGGCAAGGGGCGGAAACATGTTTACTATGGGGCATAAAGTCCAAGAGAAAGGTGCAAATGAACAAAATAATTATATAAAAAAACACATTTTCTCTGTTTTTCCACAATAACAGCTTGTAGGGGTTTTTTTTATTTAAAAAATGTCTTTCTACTTTTAGTTTTTATTTAATTTTAGTCTAACCTTTGTTTTGTTTACGGTTTCTTGTTAGTAACTGCAGGGAGTCTGTCGGGACATCGTGTCATGGTTGCCCGTAGCAACGCGCAACGCTTCCTCCATTGCGCCTCGATAAAGCAGATTTCTTATTTGCGTTTGTCAAACGGGACAATAACTTTTTAAAACTAAGACGCTCGCTTCAGATGGCTATTATGAAGAAGGACTAATTTCTTTAGTGTTTATGAACGACAGCTGGAGTACAATGACGCAGAAACTGATAGATCTCCCAGACAAACAAACCGAGGTATGTGCTTCATAACAGCAGCTTTGACTTACACTCAAGCAGTGTTGAATACTTAGTTTGTGTTTGTTTTATACTGTCAAAGGCTGATGTCGCGCAGTAAATAAGTCTCCAGCATGCCTCCATCCGCGTCAGCAGCTCAGGAAATAACCCACAATCTAGACACAGGTACTATGCAAGTCTCTGAAAGTGTTCAAGCTGTATTAACTGCAGTATTTTAGAATAGCCTAGCGTAGTGCTACATAAGATGTATTTTCCAGATTCAGGAATAGCTGCTCTGGGAAGAGATTATGAAAAGAAGAAGCAGAAGTTGCTGCTAGAGCTGCAGCTGGAGTACAAAGATTATGCTGCCAAGGTCTGATCATTTTCTCTACTAATTAAATAAACATTTCAATATGTTGACAACTAATTGCCTTTGTTGCTAAGCTTGTGTGGATTCAAATGACTGTGTTGTTTTGTTCTACTTTCTTCAGAAAAAGGATTGTAAAAGTCATGTTCATGAGGAGCAGCAGGGTCTCTCCTTACCTATAGAGGAGAAGGTGTCAGTAAAGGTGATTTTTCTGTACATTTTTCTTGTTTTCATTTGGAAAAAATGTTAAAAGCTTCTTTGTCTTTCCTTTTTATGTTTATTTGCTACTTTGTTTTGAAATATGACATGTAAGCACATGTCCAATACATTTAGTAGTTGTAACAAAACCAAATGTGAAAAAATAATTCAGTGGTATGAATACTTTAAAATAAAAGTACTGAGTATGTTTTCTTTTAATTTGTCATAGGAAAGACTGAGAGAAGAGAGACAGAGAGAATACAACCTTTTCCTCCAGGAGCGAGCTCAAAACAGAAGGGCAAAGAAGGGAGCACATCCAGTTACTTCTAAGGTATTAATAGAGAAATAGATCCTTAAGTGCCAACCTAAGAAATGTAACATCATTTACACATAATTTATCATTTTCAGACAGAGCATCAAGCATCAAATGATGTAAGCATAACTAGTCCCGGCTCTGCTCCGTCCTTCATGAGTACCCAGGCAAGCACTCCGCCCCAGCAGAGGGAGAGTCCCGTATCCACGAAAAATGCTGCCACTCTGACCGAAGCAGGAGACTACAGAAGAAGCCCAGACACCCGGAGCCCCTGCTCTTGGAGGCGAAGGAGATGGGAAATTCATCAGGCGAAAAAGACGAACAGCTCTGAGGAAGAGCTGAACACAGAGGAAGAGGAGGACTTTGGTTTCATACGCCGGAGGAGGCGAGGGGGAAGCACGGATGAGCAGGAGTGCAGAGAGGAATGGGGAACCCCTGAGCATGGACAGAAGAGGTACAGCTTTTTTTATGATCAAGAATGAGTCTGAGCATCAACAGGTTTGTAATAGGGATTGGTTCATAGCGTCTTGACTGAAGTCAGATTATTTTGCATGGGCTTATGGCAGAGATTTGCAAGACATAAAGGAAATGGAGGCCCTTACCATTCGAGACCAAAGCAGCAGCGACGGGATCTGGAAGGTGGAGTAAGTAACCTTGACTTCTGTTGACTTCTTGAGGTTAAAAATATTTTACTTTCAAGTTAAACCACAACCAGAATTCCTTTTATTGTCATTGTCCAAGAAATAAAATGCAACAAAATAATAATAAAAAAATAGCAAGTGATATCATTATAATAATAAAGTAACCACTTCCAGCTGTTGCTGGGTTACAACTTTCTGCTCCTACAATGGGAGCAGAAAGTTCCCATTGTAGGAACTTTCGTTGTGGCAAAACTATCGTTCTGCCACAATGATAGTTTTTCCATCGTTGTGGCATCAAAAACACACACAAACTTTCGTAGCCAACAAAGCACTTCCTTAAAAAAATGGTAAATGCTCAACAGTTTAAGCGAGTCGTAATTCGTGTATCTTTGCTCAGCGTTAGTCAAACGCCCCAGAACCTGAAGACGAAAGCAAAGTCTACGCCTACTGCCAACAAAGATGAGAAAGACCTTGCAACTGGACTAATGATTGGTAAGCTCCACTGTTATTAGTGCTTTAAGAGATATGCACTGATGGATGTATTGTTGATGAAGTATCTGTTGTTGTCAATGCAGGAGCGGTCGAGGAACGGAGCGTTATTCAAATGAAGAAGGAGCAGTACAAGCAGGACTTGCTTAGACAAATGGCAGAGCAACAGAAAAACAAGAAAAAGCTTTTAATGAGGGAGTTATAATTTAATCCTCTATACCACTCCTAGTAAAAATGGATCAAGTCAAATGCAGGAGATCATCTGAAAACAATTAATTTATATGTTTCTTGTGTGTGTCTGGGAGCATTTTAGGGTCAAGTGGATGCACAATGAACTCAGGCTAAGTGTCAACATGTGATGGTTTCTAAATATCTTTTGTTATCAGGGAGAGGAAATCTGTGCTGAAGTTTGGTTCTGCTGAAGCTCCAAGTCCTGAGAAAGAGGTAGACGAACTGCATTTATAGAAAAAACTAAAAATGCAGTTTATAGTTCCCTTCAGGTTGAAAAATTATTCAGTCACGATGTATTATTTCTCAAACAGCAGATTGGCGCTGCATCTCATCAGCACCAGAGCTCGGAACATGATGTTTCTGATACCCCGGGGTTTGACCCTAAATGTGACAATCTCTTTGAAAGCTCACAACCCAGAACTCTTGGACAGAATCCCCTGATGAACTTCAGTCCAAACTTCAATCAGCTGCCAGGGAACACACTGCCTCTGTGTGGGATGGGAGCGGTGCAAGTGGTCCCACCGTTTAATTATTACAACACCTTCCCTGGCGTGCAAGGGCAGGTGGCCATCCCATGGTAGCGAGCAGTTGCTTTATTTCATTACATAAGAGTAAAATGAATACCGAAGTGAACTGGTTGTAAATTTTGTGTGTGTGTTTTGTAGGGTCCCTGTTGTTCCTCCTGGATCTCATATAGTTTCCAACGGTGACATAAGCCGGTATGAAAGAGCCAGACAGCAGGATCCTTATTCTGACCAATATCTGAGTAAAGTATCACAGTTACATCATTCAGTCATGCATGCGCTGTCGTGTAAGTGTGATTGGTGTGTTTGTCACGGTATCTTAAAGTAAATTTTTGACAGTATTCGATAATATAATGGATTGTCAGAGGCCAGGCCTTGAGTCCCGGAGTCCTGCAGCTCTTAGTTGTGTTCATGGTGCAACATATCTGAATCAAATAGATAATCACCTCAGTGTTCAGTCCAGTTCTGTGGCATAATTATTTGCTTCAGGTGTGTTTGATTAGAGAAACCGGCCTGCTGTGATTAGAGGACAAGATGGCTGCCAATGTGTTCAGTTTTCCTGTTTTAATTACAATAACCTGCAAAACTATGCATCAATTTTGATTTTTTTTCACATTTTATCTCAACAAAATACAGTGTATTTTATTGAGATTTTTAGAGATTGACCAACACAATAATGGGTTGTAAAGTTGAACAAAAGTAAAAAAAAATTTTTATTTATTTTTTTTTGGTTCTGTTGCAAGGAGACTGTGTTTTCGAGGCTTGGGCCTTTTACATGCTCTGACAAGTTTTCTTCAAGTACTGTCCTCTGTTAATTTTCCCCATCCCTGCTGAGGAACATCCTCACCACAGCAACATGCTGCCACCACCATGTTTCACCATGGTGTGTTCAAAAACAACAGATCACTTTGAGGAAAAGGAAAAACTGTACAAATAAGGCAAGGAGGTAAAACACTTACTGCGTTTAAGTTTGGAGCAGTGATGATTACAAACCCTAACATAACAGCTAAGAAAGGATCTGTGATAATGCTCCTTTGTCCACCTGGGATGCCACAGAACAAGCTCTCCATTTCAGCAACAGCTTCCATAGAACAGGAGACTTTATACTGAGATTAAATTGCATGCAGGCAGACTATTTAATAACCTTGTAGCGTCTGAAGACGGGAGTTGCTCTGGGTTTTAGTTTTATCAGAAGTATCCAGTATCAGAGAAATGCACACCGTACTTTTCAGATTTTTTTATTGTAGATATTTTATTGTAAAGAATGTTGGAAAACGATACGTCCTTTTCTTTCTGCTTTATTATTATGCACTACTTTCTGTTAGTCTGCCACCAAAATCCTAATAAAATACATTTAAGTTATTATTTGTAGCATGAAAACATGACAAAAAACAGGGAGTATAGTTTTGCAAGATGCAGGAAGTAATGTTTAAAATGCTTATTTATCTACTGTTACTGACGTACAGCCAGACTGTTCTCTTTTATAAATCAGGTTCTGTTTATAAATGTATAATACTTTTCACTTTTTTCATCTTCTATTAAAACAAATCTTGACATTAGAGTAATATTACTAGCAATAACTTAGTAATAACTTACAAAATCGCTATGGTATTGTAGTTAGTCGTGTCTTATTTTGAATTATCTTCACAGATGGAGGAGCTCAGCAGAAGGAGATCACCGAGAGCTACAGAGAGGCACCAAGGCAGCAGGTCAATAATTACTGTCTCTCAAAGAAAAAAACCCTGTGTTTATTACACAGCACAGCACCAGTGACTGGGCCAGAACATCTGGGCATTCTCTGTTCAGGTTACAGAAAAAGAAGGATGCACAAAAAGAGAAAAAGAGAAGAAGAGGAGAGAGGCTGCTCAGTTGGAGGGTGAGCTGGTGGTGTACGACCCCTGGGGAAAAGGTGGAGGAGGAGCTCCGATTAGAGACAAACACGGAAACCTCGTCAGTAAGTTGACTGGAACTTGAAGCTTTTTGTTTATTAGATTTATTTATTCATCATTTTGTTAATTAGCAATCGTGAAAGATTCGGACAAAAGGTCTAAAAGGCTAAGACAGAACTCTGTGATGGCTCATACTACTTTGTCAAAAATATATAAAGAAACATCAAGCTACTTACACTGATCTCAGATCTGATCAGTGTGATAAATGTGAATCTAAATCACTGCTTTGCTTTAAGTTGAGCTACATTAGGATTGTTGGAAGTGTTATTTACTTTGACTGTCGTAAAGATATTTTTTCTCTGTATGACCAAATTACCGCCAGAAATATTTTAACGTACTGGGAAAGGAGATCACCAGTTTTAGCTCAAAGGAATGACAGATAACCCCTATTTATAAAACGTTTATATTCTGTTTTCTTTTTTATATATATGTTATGGACTGCTTTTTTGTTGCGAAAAGTAGATTTTCTTTCTACACTCTTAATTTGTTAAATATCCATCTCTGTTTCCAGGTGACCTGTATCAGATGCGCAGCTTTAATAATAAGAGGTTGACCTCTCTGGGAACAGAACTAGAGTCTCCAATTTCTCTGCAGGGTCTCTGCTTAATCACTTCTGTCCACATGTTTGTTTTTTGGCTGTTTTCCCTTTTTCCAACTTTCTTGTGTCTTGTCTAATGTCGCAGAGTCCAGTCATCCGTCGCCTCAACAGCAGGACAGATACACAGAGGAACTGAGACAACAGGTAGGTTAGAGAGGCCTACAGAAACTTCATGCATTCATTAAGTCTTGTGGAGAAATCTGCAATGTTCCTTTGGAAAACCTGTACTTATGAAACCTACTGCGTTGGTTTTACTTCACCAGCTTGTCAATTTATTCAAACAGATAGAGGAGAGGAGGAGAAAAAAGGCAGAGGAGCGAGAGCGTGTTCGGATTGCTGTGGAGAACGAGGAGAAGAAGCTGGCGATGGAGAGGATCCGCATCCAGCAGCAGTACGAGGAGGAGAAGAGGCGAGAAAAAGAGATGAGGGTGAGGGCTCACAATGTCACCAACTTCATTCTCACATTCGTTAAGAGAGTCGCCTTTGTTTCTCTTCGCAGAGCAAAGGCAAACAGAGCAATCATGCTGAAACTCATGACACCAAGAAGGTTCTCAGGAAAGAGCAGAAAAATCAGAATGCGCCTCAGAGTGTTCGTCAAAATGAGGTACCAGATGTTTACAGGAAAAGGAAATCTGTTTATGCATTTTGTACAGATCGTCAAAGATTAACTGTTTTTTTTTTTTTTTACAGAGACGGGAATCTCCTTCCAACCCAACGTTCCACAGGAAGTGTACAAATGCTGTGACATCAAGTCCTTCCTCTGCCGTGGGATCACTTACTCCAAGGACGGTAAGTTAGCAATCGGGAAAGTGTAGTAATTATAAAAGGGTCATTGGAAGAATTAAATAGAGAGCAAGCCTGGAAGAAATCCTCTTAGAAGGATCAAAAAAAGACGTGAGACTGTGGTGAAGGTTTGATCCTCAGGATGAAGCAGCTCTAGACGTGGAAATGTGGGGTTTTATTAAGCAGATCTTTTTTCTGCTTTTTTCAGTTGTTCTTACAGAGGGAGCCGTCTCCTCCCGTCCCAACTTTGCAGAGGAAGCAAACAAGTCTTTCGCCAAGTCCGTCATCTGATATGAGCTCACCTACTTCAAGAATTGTAAGCCAGTTAGCAAATGCGCACAAATATTTTCAAAGTCATCAATTTATTGTACTGAACTAACAAATAAACAAATATTTTTCACCAGGAGCGAATCGTATCAGCACCAAGTATCCAACCAGTTACTGAGAGGCAGCCTTCAATACCTGGTGAGTCTGATATAAACACCTGGATGCAAATATTCAATCCCGTAGAAACTTATTCCACATTTTGTCCGATATTAATGGATCTTTTGGGGATAAATACCTTGAGGATGTGCCAACAGTTTAAATCACTTTTTAAATCACACTAGAATGACACACCTTTCACATTCAGGTTTTTAATTCTGAGTTAATGTGCTCTCCAGCAGGTCAACAGGAAGTGATCAGAGAGCTGTCGACCCTCCGTAAGTTTCTGAGGAGAGAACAAAGACAGCTGGCACTTCAGCTGAAGGAGGAGGCTCACCTGCACAAGCATTAAAGTACGATCATATCACTGAAACTAGATATTCAAATCTGCATAATTCTGTCTTGTTAAAATACAGTAATGCTTTTATTCTCTGAATGGATAAAAGAACTTGACCCAGGCAGCTCATCAGTGCAGTAGATTACCAGTATCTAACTTCTTTTGTAACTTTCCTAAAACCACACATAGTACGTTTCTCTCCAAATTTGTCAAATCTGTTTTACTCACATATAGCAGGTGATCCAGAGCCAAGGCTTTCGAATCTGCAAACGTCAAATCTGCTGAAGTATTAACTATCGGTCCTTCCCTTGCTCCTGGATTTCCTGAAAAGAAAAACTCATGGGACTTCAACTTCCTTGGAGGTACTTGCATTTGCAGCCTTAATGCTAAATTGACTTCATATGGAATTAAAGGCAGCAAATCTGAGCCTTGATTTCCTCACACTACCCGCTTTCCAGATTCTTTTCAGTTCGATGTGTCCCTTTAGCCAAACACTTGCTTCTCATCTCCATAAGATCCAACAGTTTAACTTTGCAAACTGTGAATAAAATAAAAATGAGGACAGAAAGACAAAGCTTTGACTCGTTTCATCAGGAAATCCACACAGAGATGTTTATTTTCCAAGACACTGGTAGCAGTTTCCCATCAGACAGGGGGGGATAAAGGAAGAGCTGCTTCCTGCAGCCTCCACTTCTCTCCTCCAGCAGTCGAAGGGTCAGCTTAGCACTTTGTGTCTTTGCCAGAAAAACGGCAGCCAACAGCAGCTCATGGCTCCACTCAGCAGCTGGTGGCGATACAGGGGGTCTGCTGGCCTCACCAGCTGCAGGGTGGAGATAGTAAAAATCTGTTTCTCATTTTTAAAAGTTTTACTAAACAGAAGAATATATTGGGAAGAGGGACAAAATGGGTTTACATTTCCATACAAAATGCTTTAATTATTCCTTAAGATTATGTATTCAAATATGACAAACAATGTTTTGGAAAGGTGCAGGCTCCCAGTTGCAACATTTTTTTTCGAAATTTAATTTTTAATTAGCACCTGACCCAGAGCTTTGTCAACACCATCTGACAAAAATAAATATAAAATAATTTTTAATGCTTATACTTAGTTGTATTTATGCATTTATGTAGTATTTCTTTAATTTTTAAAAACTATTATAATGTATTGAGTTCTGCTTCATCCACCTACTACAAAGTTTAAAACGAAAAATATTCAGCAAACACCAGGAAAACATGCATTTTTGTGTTCACATGGTCCAGGTTAGTCTAGTCAGTTATTTAAAAAAATTACATTTTATTTAAATTTTGTGCTTTATCCATGGGACCTGTTTTGTCCCTCTTTACAAGAATCACATTAGTTGAATCTTTTAATCTGAAGACTCAACTTTCTTTTACTGTGCAGCCCCACAAAACGTGAGCCGGACAAGTGCATGAACTGCAGTGATAACGTGGAGGATCCGTCTCCCAGGACAGGAACCTGGCTGGAGCCCGTCTCAGATCCAGGAAAATAAAAACAAAACAAATTAAATGCTCAGAATGCAGGCTGGATGCTTCACAGCGGCAGAAACGCCACATCATCCAGTTCCCCATGAGACCAACTCCACAGGGTATTTTCATTTACTGTGGCTTGCAATCTTAATGTTTCCGTAGCTGCAGATAAGGAAGCTCATGGGGACATAAAAAAAAGAAACTGCAACCAAAATCTAACTACACAGTAAGGGCAAGATAATCTTAAAAGGTCTGTATGTTCTTATAGAATTTTAAATTCATGCATTAAAATGTACTTTTAAGCTAAACCTGAATTATGACTGATCATTGACAGTTAAAACTCACCGATTCTTCATTCAAATCAACCAAGTTCAAAAACTTTATTGACCTAGAACCTGATTAGAATGCCAGATGATGTATCGTACAGAAAGTTGTACATAATCTTTTGCAACATAGAAAACTTTACATTGCTGTATCATATACATTTAGTTTTCTACATCCATGAGCAGGAATGCATCCAATTTACACTTAAAGCACAGCTAACATTTGTAATTTTCTCTATACATATATCCTTCCCCAAAGCAAAAAATAAACAAGAAAAAAAACAAATATATTATCAAGTTTTCTGATTTTTGTACAGTAGAGCGATAACTAAACTCACATGAAAACAGAAATTAGAAGAGACTTCATAAAGCAGCTAGCATCAGTTTGCTTCCTTGTCTTCGAGCTCCAGGAGCCCAGTCATCGTCTCATCTTTTGTTAAAAACTTAACACATAAAATGGAAATAATTTAACCCTTCACGTTCCACAGTCTTGTTTAATTACAAATCATACCATGTTGGACAATCAGGAGGAGGTGGTGGTGCAGTCAAATAAATTATCACAAAAGTAAAATCTCCAGTGCATTCAAAAAAACAAAACATAACAAAAACAAGATCAAGTGCAGCAAAAAAATCCACGAGAAAAATAAACAAAATCTAGTGTTATTATTATTATAAGATTATTTTACACAGCGGCAGATCTGTACAACTAGTTTCATCCGAGAGACTAACCAACGCTAAAGTTAGCCGTCCGCAGTGCAGAGAGATCAGGTCAGCCATGTGTGAGAGATAAATTTCAGAGTTGCTGAGTATTTGCATGTAGCTGAAATCATTCATTCTTCATTTTTTTTAAACGTACAGTAAGAAGCACACGTGTTGAGATGTAGATCAGAGATGTCGGTACATGTCAGTTGCTGATCAGTAGTTTTATCCAGTGGAGGCGTCGCTACATCCGTTGCAAGACATTATTGTTTTTACGATGAAGCGGAGGACTCCGTCTGTGGGGGTCAAGAGTGTTGGGTGGGGCTTTCAACCTCCAACCAATCAGGTTAAATTGTTTGTCGTACAACAGGAGGAAGAGAGGGTGAGAGGGTGAGGGGCCCTGAGGAGGCGCAGCACAACCGCACATTTCTGCGGTGGGTTGGTTTGTGTAGGCGGAGGGGTGGAAGAGGGCGCAGCATCACTGGGCCTCCTCCCCAGCTTCTTCCCCCACCTCCATGTCCGTTTCTGGCTCTGCACGCCTCGGCTCGGGGTCCGGCTCAGGCTCAGGCAGCTGTGCAATGTTAAAGACGAGGCCGATGCGCAGGTAGAACTTCCTGAGAACGGCCCGCAGTTCAGGGATCAGGTCAAACTGCATGATCTCACACAGGAGGGGGTAGTATCTGGATGCATGAGCCTTGAACTGTCAGGGGGTGGAGGCAGAAAGACACAGAGGTCAGCATTTAGGTCATCCATCTCCGTGTCCTGTAACAGCATCAATGCCGCTCAAAGTTTCTCCTATTTTGCTACAAATTTTAAATAAAGAATGTGCACTGAGCAGATAAAATCACAACTTTCAGCCTAGATGGAAAACACTATGTGGCAGAAAGTGAACCTTAAAACCACGATCCCTAGCCTGAAACATGGTGATGGCAGCATCATCCTGTGGAAAGAGCTTGTATGAATCGATTCAAATACAGATGAAACTACATATAAGGAATTACTGAAAGAAAACCTGCAATATTTTGAGACGGGGGTGAGAGAGAGCAGAGCATCACCGCCAGAGGTACAATTAGACGGATTAGACAAAAGCAAATGCATAACGGCCTAGTCAAATTCTAAATTTAAATCCAGCTGAGAATCCAATTACAACCATAGATTAGATCATTGGTTGTAAATTTTGTTGCAAAAATAATTTTGGTTTCCACTTAGCACAAGTGGAAGTTATTGGTTAATGGAGGATTTCTTATCCATTTTAACATTATGTGTGCAGGTTGTTATTTTTATAGGCTACTTGGCTCAAAGTATTCTAACATTGCACGTATCCACGCACGCAGGCTTTCTTTTCTGTTGACGTTGTACAATACAATCAAGTTTGTGGCTGACAAAATGTAAAAGATGAAGAAGGGTTCAACTTGTTTTTTGTTAACATTTTGTATGCAGTTGTTGATCTCGTAATCTCACTTTATTTAAATCCAGGGTGTATTTTGGTTTCCTACCCTTTCGTCGCTGATCTTCAGCACCTTGGTGAGGAAGAGCAGCAGCAGGTTGGTCCAGGCCTCTCTGTGGCTTTCTGAGGTCAGAGCCAGGAAGTACGCCACCGCCTCGCTGCAAACGCTGAACAGGAACATTTCACAGGCGTCAACACAACAGGATTAAAGCTGCTCACTGAGTCGTCTATTAAACCTTGAGGAGAACCTGGACTTCTGCTCCAGTTTCCATCTGGTGACTGAATCTCCTCATCCTCCTCCAGCTGAACCGATCCAACTCACACACTCAGCCACTATTTACACTAATTTCCGACCTGATATCATCTTCTTCTCTCTCAAAGTTAATCAGTGGAGCGGGAGAGATAAACCCGTGTTCTGCTTTGGATCACCATCAACATCAGCGTCAAAACATGAGGATGAGTCAGAGCGGAAAGACAAACAGGATGAGGACTGGCTGTGAGGCTCTGAGCAGCGCTGATGCAATCACAGAAGTGCTGATCACAAGCAGCATTCTGGTTCCTTTGGATCTATAAAGCTTTTCTTTATGCGAACAGTGAAGCAGAGCTCCTGCTGGCTCTGTTTTTGTTTTTTTACACTTTTCTATCTAATCTGGAGTCGCTGGCAACATCAAACACATTTTAACCAGCAGGACAGATTTCACCTCACATAACAGAGCAGAAAAACACCAGGGATTGAAATAACGACCTAAGATTTTACTAAGTGTGACTAAAAACAGTGCAGCTTGAATTTATTTGATAAAAGTGACAAACTAACTAGAAAAAAATGCATAGAAAACATACAAGTAAATAAAATTATAATTTGTCAATGGAGGAGACGTCTCCTCTTGTCCTCAAACGAACAGCGTCAGGGCTGCAGCTGTTGGTTATTTAATTAATTAACTATTCTGGCAAATAATTGAAAAATCTGATTTAAAAATGTCTCATTCTGCATCTGTATCATTTAACCACTTGAGCTTATTTTAAACAATATTAGAAATATATGCTTGCTCATTTGTAGAAAAGAATGAATGCATCTGCAGCGAGGAATATACTTTGAACTAGTGTATAATGTTCAACCCTTTCTGCTCAACTTACCAACATTATGAATGACTGATCGGTTGCTAATTAAATAGTTAAAGGTGTGTAATAGGAGTTGTTTTTTATTTTAAACAAGGTGAAGCTAAAGCAATGTTACTAGATGACTTGTGAGGAACATATTTAGAGACAATAAATATGTTGTCTGTAAATGCAAACAACATGTTTTTGTTTGCATTTACGAACAAAAAAATGCAAAATGTGTATATTTTGTACAGCTTTGGCTCAACTGTTGTCGTATGTTCCTCTTACAACATATAGACTTTTTTGAGTCCAAGTTATAGTTAATGATTAACCAATTTCTAAATCAGTTGACGATTAGTTTAGCAACTGATTCATTGCGATGAATCGTTTCAGTGCTAAGCTGAATGTGGTGAATGCTCAGCAGATGAATGTGCTCCTCACTTGAGCAGCCGCCTCTGGACCTCCTCCCAGGCGTCCCGTCGGCTCTCGTCCGTGTACATGCGGAACAGGATGCGCAGCCCACACGCCAGGCTGCTGGTCTCCTGCTTCAGCAGGTTGGGCTTCGACTTGCCTTTGAAACCTCCAAAACGCACAAAAGTAAAAAGTCGGTAGAGATCCACAGCGCCACCCTGGAGTCCCAGATGCAACCTTCGTTCTTCCTACCTGCTTTCCACAGCAGCGTTCTCTGCTCGTTGTTGGAGTTGAAAGCCTTGGCAAAGCGATGCGATTCCAGCAGGCAGTCCAGCAGCTTGAAGAGCTGCTCTGAGGTCAGATAGCGGAACATCCCCTGGTCCTGCGTCTCCACCTGGACGTCCGCAGCACACCCGGCGTCCCGCTTCAAATTAAATAAAGGTTAGAAAGCTACTTGTTAATATTTCCACCATGGTGTGGCTCATCATCTTGCGGATCACTAAAACTTTGTACCTGAGCGGCTGCAAAGTTTTCGGCGTCCTCCTTCTTACTGGTGGCGGGGAAAAACACGATGTTATCGATAGTCTGGATCAGCTCCAGCTGCACGACGCACTTTATGAGAAGGGCTGAGAACAAGCGCTGCTCCTGGATCTCTGCAGGGCACAACAGGACATGTTCATCAGGAAACAAATTGGTGGGAAAGGAAACGGAGAGAGAGATTAGTATTTGTGGAAAATGGCCGACTCACTGGTGGAGGTCCTGCTTCTCGAGCCGTCCTCGAAGACGCCCGACGCCGAGCTGTGCTGACTCTGCCGGCGGCTCTCCATGGCGGCCCTGTCGCCGCTGCTGATGGAGTGCTGGTCGTCAGAGCGGGACTGGATGTCCACAGACTTCTGGGAGATGGAGTCCTGAGATCGAAGCAGATTTTAGTTACTGCTGTCCAATAAATATAAATACACCCAAAAGAACGACAGCTGCACATCCAGGATAAACAGTACGAAAGATTTCCTCACCAGCTGTTTGTCAGTCAGGCTGTGTGTTGCAAAGTGCTCTCCTTCTGCTCCTGCTGGTCGCCACGTCAACAACCTTGAAATAAGAGAAAATTGATAGATGGTTCCAGTTTAAAGTGCCCTGTAGAAGACGGAGGCCAGTTCTGTATTCCCTGAAATAATTTCTCCTTCCAAAAAAACAAATACTTTCCTACTATCCCCACCTTATCACATAAACGTCCCTCAGTGTCATTATTTATCGCTTCACTATCTGAAAAAAGTGATTCTATTACACTAATCATCACTAGTTCTTAACACTGAGCTTGATTTTGTTCTACAAACTAATTTTAAAGCAGCAATAATTGCCCGTTTGAACAACTTTAGTTCAAATTCAGTGTATTCCTACTGAGGAAGAAACTCCTTGACAGGGTGCCAGCCAGCTTACGCGTGGGGGATGGTGGTCTTGAAGATGTCCAGCATGCAGTTGCACGTCTTGTCCCAGGTCTCGGCAGAGAACTTCTCCCCGTTGAGGATGACCACGTTCTCCAGGCAGTTGGTGCCTGAACGTGCCAGCTGCTCGTTATCTGCAGATGAAGAGGCAGAGACACAGGAAGTGGTTTTTATTATCATTTAGTTTAGAATAAACACGATGTGGACTCATTTGTGTGGACATATGCAGGCTCATAAACAAATATTTACGTAAAAATTCTCGTTTTTTTGTTTTTTTGCTCTGGTGAAAATGCTAACCAGCCCCACCCAAAAAACCCCACTCACCTTGCTGCACACACCAGTAGAGCTGAGCCAGGATGTCATCCAACAGGAGTCCATTGAGGGACTCAAAGTATTGGGTGAAAACGTCACAGATGGCATAAAGTGCATGGTTGCACGTTGTGGTCATCCACTCTGCTTTCTGAAGGTTTTCACAGCAAAAGCCTCATTAGTGAGCAGATGAGAACTAAAACAAAGAAGCCGCAGAAAGAAAAGACTGGTCTGTTACCTCGGTCTGCTGCTCCGGTAGCTTCATGTTGTCAAAGATCCTGAAGACAATCCTGAACAGGTCCTGCCACCAGTGTTTCTCGAAGGTATGCCCGTAGGTCTTCATCACTTCAAACATCACCGTGAGGCCCCTGCAAGAGCAACGCAAACACACTCATCCACAAAACACAGGTCTTCCAGACATGCACGTTCTTTTTCTTGTTTTATATCAACTACAAACAGTTTTGCATTTAAAATCCCAGCAGCTTGTGGTTATAATGTGACAAAATGTGGAAAAGTCGAAGCGATTGGAGGGTTAACCCCACCTACCTGGTCCTGACATCCAGTTTGCACCTGTTGATGATGCAGGAGAGCTCAAACAGGATGGGGAACCACCCTCGTACCCACACCCGGTCCTCGGGGGCTACATTCATGTCGTCACTGGTGTAGTCTTTGAAGGCCTGTCAGGGATGAACAATCAACGTGTTCAAAATGAATCCTCACATCTTTTATCGGTAGGATTCAGACTCCATCTGGCCGACACTGACCTGGGGTCTCTCTGAGACGTATTTGGCGCAGTGGCGGATGAGGCGGATTGCTTCCATGCTGGTGTCTGGGAAAGAGGCGTTGCAGGCGAACTCTGAGAGACACTTGACGGCGTCCTGGAAGGAGTCGATGGTGGCTGCAAAGTGCTTCTCGAATACATTCGCTGAGGGGATTTAAACGGCAAGCACAAAAAGTGAAGGAGAAGGGAAGTTAATAAAATCATTGATTTAATGTTCAATTAGATCTTCTGACCAGGTGACAGATTTGGTCATAAGGTAATTTTTAGTCTTGTCTCTAACGAAGTGATTTCGTATAACTAAACTCTTTTGAAAAAATATACAATTTATTTTATGTATATACTGTATTACACATGTGCATAAAGGATCCAAAACTTGTTGTTATAGTTTTCCATTAAATCAAACAGGAAATGCTTTTATTTTTGAATGACCTGAAGGCTGTTTGTAGACAAAGCCAAAAACACAAGGCCAGCCTGTTTCATAGAGGGATTGAATGTTCATAAAAATAACACGTTTAAAAAAACATATGTAATTATTTAAGTATATATAGTTAAATATGTGGTGAAAATAGAGTTAATACTGCGACAGTCAAAGTAACTGGTTTCAAGATGACTTCCTGTTCAATTTAACCAATCAGATGTTAGAGGCTATTAAACTAAAAATACAGCAACAAAATAAGTTAAGTCTGAAATGGACATAAGCATCTTTAACATATGATGTTGAATTATATCAGTGACATTTAAATATTATTGCTTATTTGATAAATTATGTTTATTTGTTCAGTTTCATTTAATCTAATCTGCAGTGAGTCTCTCACTTTCATACATGACTATATGAGAAATAGACTCCAGAGTCAAATCTTCACAGCATGAGTCTGAGTTGGGACTAGCGTGTTTTGTCTTCTACTTTTGAAGCTTCAGTTGCCATTTCTGCTGCATGATTGAAGGGACGACATGAAACAAGTTTGGACACAGGAGTGTTGGACTCACTGACGATGTGGCCGGTGGTCTGGAAGGCCAGCTCCACGATGCTCTCGTCCTGGTCGGACGCCGCCAGGTGAAACACCGAGAAAATGTTTTTCCAGCCTGAACGGATGTTGGCAGCCTGGGAGTTCACCATCTGAGCTATGCAGCGCACCACCATGTCTCTGATGGTGGGAGACCTGGGTGGAGGCAAGACCAGATGGAGGGAAAAAAAAAGAAAAAAATGGGATGTGAATGTGTCAAATCAACTGGAATGATGATAATTTATCTGTTTATTGATGCAGATTAGCTGTAAAAGCACTTGATAAAATCTCCAGGCTCATTTTACGGTAAAGTGGTTATTACAGCTTGAGCTCAGCTGGTTTGTTGCAGCAACTGTTGCCATAGTGACATGCAATTGTAGCTGCTCAGAGAGCATGAATGGGAGGAAATCTCTGCCTCTTCTAACCATCTCTCTCTGTCACACACACACACACACACACACACCCACACACACACCCCCACCCCCACCCCCACGCACACACACGACTCTAATGGACTCCACGCTCTGCCCAGTTTACATGGCCGCCAGCCATCTCCTCCCCGCTGCCGTCTGTGAGCGGATTCTTGTTTAAACTCCTGCTTCTTGTCAGAAATGTGTTGCAGTGAAACAGCCTTTAGCTTTTCACATGCTGCATGCACACTGTTGCAAAATCACCAGCTAAATAAATCTGTCTGGTTTGTAAATGACTGTTTGTATTTAAAAATCATCTCAAACCAAACAGACGGGGAAAAAAAAAGAGCCTTTCATGTGAATTCAGTGGAGAAGTAATGCAAGAAGACTGAAATGGGTCAGCTGAAATGTTGGCAGGAGTCAGAGTGAAAAAACAAATCCACTCATAGCTTCAGGGAGGAAAAGACAGGAAAAGTGATGTGGAAGAGGCTCGGCGCCGGTGGCTTTGGGTTTGTACCTGTTCTTCTTCATGATGTGCTCGAACGGCCTCAGAAAGTCCTTCTGGAAGCGAAAGTTAGCCAGCTCTCCTTTCTCCAGGAACTTCATGGACAGCTGTCTGAGAGAATCGACGGCAAAAATCGCTACATCTTCGTTGGGATTACAGCCAACCTGCAGAGAGACAAATAACATTTCTCTAATTTAGTATCCCACATTTTCTGTTCAACAAACAATCAGGCTTCTCAGAGCAAACTGGGGGAAAGAAGAGAAACTGTTCAACATGTGGGATGTATAAAATATTTAGAATTGTTTGATATAAACAGGACATGGCTGTTTTAAAAAAAAGCAACTGAATCATAACAGGAAAAAAAAGCAAAACGTCTAATGTGGGAGTGCAAATAAAATAAAATGTGTGTCCCTATTTCAATAGGAAACAAATTATATTCATGTTCTTTAATTTTAAATCAAACAACCAAAGCAGCTATATATCTTTTACCTTTAGAAATCCAAGTTTAAGACATTGGATATGTCTACTTACACTATTTTATTCACTGAAAAAAATCCAATCAAATCTACACTTTAAGTTTTAGAAAATAATACATTTTAGAAACTGAAAATTATTATTTGTCTACTGCTAAATAATATGTTAAACAAAAATTCTAATGTTTATTTTTCTACAGAAGCGCTTTACTGCCAGAGCTGGGAAATAAATTCACGACCAGCATCATGTTTAAACAAGAAAACTCTCCTTTTAATAATATTTATCTCTCATTAAAGCCAAAATATGTTTTCTTTCATAGAAAGAAAACAGAGAAAGGTAATAGCAGCCAAACAACAACACCTCTTGGGAAAGTAACACAAGAACAAAAGGAAGGAAACAAGGAAAGATGGGAGAATATAAAGAGAACCTGAGAGAGTCGCTCCGTCTTGCACACCCACCTTATTGAAGTGGTCTCCGATCACCTCCCAGATCCTGGACCACTGCAGCCTGATGCGGCCCATGTTGTAGTAGGAGATCTCCACGATTTTTTGCAGGCTGAACATGCGTGGATGTGTGGGCGAGGCCAGCTCATCCATGGACACAGCACACAGCCAGCGCACGAAATCCACTGACAAACAGAAAAAAATCACCCAGTCAGGAAAAAAAAAGTGATTTGAACAGGAAGTCGCAAAGGCACAGGAAACGCAGCAGTCTTTTAAGCACAAAGGAGAAACGTCTTGACTCACCTATTGCGTTACCGTCCAATCTGGTGGAGCCTGTGAAGATCCTGAAAACATTGGAGAAGAAGAAGTGAAGCGTCATGTTCACGTAAGTGCACAGGAGTAGATCTGGAGGTAAATGAGTGGAGAAATAACAGATCCATACCTGTCCACAGCCACCACCACGCTCTGGGAGCTCGTCTCACCAATGGACTCCTGAATGCTGGCAATCTGCTTACGGTCCACTGTTCCCCCAACTACAGAGAAGACCACATGGGAATAGATCTACTGTCAGACCTTTAGTAGTAGTATTCTGTTTGTGACGGACTGAAGCGTTTCTACTGACCTAGACCCAGATACTCATCGTTGTTCTGCTCCTTGGTGCTCGTGATGAAGCCCTCTTTTCCCCGCACTGTCCCTGAGATGTAGCGCGCCTTCACCCCGGTACCAATCAGCTGAGCCAGCTCCAGCTGACTGATGCACTTCATGATCTGAGAAGGAAGAAAATAACCAGAGGGAAAAAATGGTCATGAAAGGAAGGAAAAATCAACTCCTCATGGTGATTAGCAGGTTAGCTTTTCAGACACCATGAATAAAATAAAGTTTTTAATAAAAAAACTTTATTAAAAGTTCAGAATGGTCACCTTCGCTGCACGTTCCCCCATTTTCTGTCTAAATACAGGAAATAAATGCCACTAGTGCTACAAAAATCTGAAAAAAAAAAAAAAAACCCCAACAAAAAATATTTTGATGCTAATTTTTTCAGTTATGATTCAGAAAAAGCTTCATTTCTTTGAAGGCTGATCAATAAAGAACATAGATGAATAGAAGATGCTGCAACGTAGCCGGCTGAATGGTTCTGAAAGTTCTTGGAAACTAACGCGGACCTCATGCCAGGAGTTGCCCAGGTAGTTGCCATCTGTGTGTGCCACAGTGATCAGGGTCTTGATGGTGTCGATGTTCTTCTGCTTCATTTCTGCGATGCCGGTGCTGGCCGTCAGCAGGGTGAACCTGGCCAGAGCCTGAACGTAAGCATCCCTCTCCAGCTGTTCAGAAACAAAGTCAATGCTTTTATGGCAATTTTTGTGCAAACTACATTTACCTGAAATTCTAGACAAACATCTGACTAAATTTCTTTAACATTTACATGGAATACATTTCATACTGAGACCAGCAAATACTGCATTACGTAATGCCAATGAAAATAATACAGAAATATTATGCAGATAATCACTAACAGTCTACAAGGAGGCTTAAGCCACAGACGGTCATTAAGACATTAAAAAGTTATCTGGCAAATGGAAGATGAAGGGTTTCATTTAAATGCAGTAAAAAAAAAAAAAAAAAATTACTTTTATTAAAAACACAAAGGTTAAAAACTCAAAGATATTTTCCAACTCTTGAAAAGTGATCAAAACCAGTTTTATAAATTTCCAGACTGCATAAGAGCCCTATGTTGCAGTGATCTGTACCTGTATGGAAAAGATGCATGCTATCCTGATGGCGCAGCGTATTCCTTCGAGACACAGCGAGGCCACTTCAGTGTCGTCACAGTCCTGCAGGCCGACACTGAAGGCAGCGAGGAAGGGCGTCCACGCAAGCTGAGAAGCGTCACACACAGATGAGGCTTCCACGTCGGATTTAGCCATCTATATTCCCAGTGGGGTGTGTGGAATCTCAGGTGAATTACCTTGAACATGGGTCTGACGTGCTCCAGATGCGTGGCGCTGGTGAAGGGGGCCTGGACGTGGCTGACGGCCTCCATCAGAGCTTTGGCCGTCTTGGCCATCTGCTCCATTTCCACGTTGTAGAGCAAACGCCTCTGCTTCTCGCTGGCCACACCTGCATACAGGTCAATCCAGATTCAGACATCAATTCAACTCAGATTCAGACATCAATTCAACCGACATGCAGGCAGACTCACTTTGCTTGTTGGACTTCATGGTGAGCTCTTTTGTTTCCTTCATGGCAATCTTCTTCCCTGCGATCTCATCATATATGGCTGAGAGGTACTCCTCAGGCAGGTCCTTGCTGTCATTGATGCCACGGTTCATCTTGATGTACTGCTCTTTTGTCATTTTATTCTTCACCTTTGCAGATTACAGCAATAAAAAAAGAAGTCAAGACTGGCTTATGCTCAGCACGCTTCACTGATATTTAAAGGGACAGCTGTTGTCTAAACACCAAAACCCTGCAGCTTCCTTGAGGTGGACGTCTTACCTGCGGGCTGTGGAGGTCTGTTGTAAGCATGATGATTGAGTAGGCGAGAACATATGCTGTGTCTGCACTGGCAAAGAGAGTTTGTCTGGAGCAATAAAAGCAAAATGAGAACAACAGGTGAGCAGGATAAACAATCTGCAAAAGTAACCACATCCTTGAATTTCTCCGGTGACCTGCTTTGTAAAAAGAATAAGCAAATTAAACACACCCCTGATTGCATTCCAGATATCTTGCTGCAAATTTCTCCATAAGCCGATCGATCTTCTGGGCCTCGCCAGGGAGCCGGAAGCCCTCCAGGAACATCCTTAGAGCGGAAACAAAGTCTTTGCCCTGGAAGTCCATTTGATCCACGTAGGCGTACATGACCTCTTTATTGAAACGGTCGTTATCGCCAAGGAATTCACCCACCTGAGTCTGAACAGAGCAACGACACAGAGGTCAGGCTGCACATCACATTGTTGACCTATAAATCTGCACATTTACACGCAGTGTTCAGGTCTGCCACTGTGACCCTGCAGAGTGAAACACAAGCTGTCTTAATGATAAGCAGCCAATCAGGGCAGGTTATTTTTGTCTGAGGCAGTAATTAATGCAGTTATTAATGCTGCACTAATTAGCTCATCATGGTGCCAAACAAACATTTTGCAATAGAAAATTAGTTTTAATTATATTAAATTACTTTTAATTCTGATTTACATAAATACAATCACAATTTAATTATATCAATTTTAATCTAAGTTGATATGTTTACTTTTTTTTACCTACTGTAGGCAGAATTTGATGTGAACTCAACTTTGTTTTGTCTAGAATCAAGACAAAGGTAACTGGAAGACTCGCAACATATTTTTATGTCATTTTAGACAGAAATTAACAATATTCAGCTGAAATGGCAATAAAGTATTTTGTAATTACATTACCGTTACATCTTTCATAATTAATATAACTGTTGTTGAAATCTGCAGAGTACACATTTAACTTAACATAAAATGATTATTTTATTCATGCATAAATGTATACATTCATGTTATTTTACTAGTATATTCATGCATAAAGACTAACTTGTAAGTTTGCATTGTTATGATCATTAAGTAAAGATGATATAATCAGAATAAATGGATTGCTGGTCTATGTCTCAACTGTGATGCATTTTTGAGAATTAACCTGGTTAATAAACTGTTTCTGCAACAAACTGTATTATTTTGAAAGTATTCTACGGTCCACTTATCTTTACATTCTACTTTTACCTAAAACAAATTGTTTTTTTACCGAGTCAAGCCTCTCCTCCTGGTGCAAAAACTGTGCAAGATCCTCTGGGGTTGTACCCAGCATGCCTTGCTCTTGAAGGTACTGGATTCCTCTCTTTGGTTTCTTGTTGAACCTGAGAAAAACACAGACATGTAAAGCTAAACGTAGCTACGGTTACCTCGTTCCATGTTCATCAGCATACAGAGCCACGGATTCACTGGACTCACAGGTCAATCCCCTGTTCGATGATCTCCTTCTGCTGCTTGAGAACTTCAAACTGTTCGGGGTTGTCGGTGCCGGACATTTGTGTGCTGTAGCTACCGATGCCAGACGAGGCCGTGGAGTCCAGGGAGTTGATGCTGCCGTAGCGGTTTATGCTCTCTGTGGCTTTGGTCTCTGAGCTGTCCTGCTCTGAAGGTTTCTCCTGGCCTGAGGAGCAAACATAAAAGGAAAAAAGCCAATAATTAAAAAAAAAACAATAATTGTTGTTTTGTTGGGAAATGTTTAAATCTGACCAGGTTTTAGGCCAAAAAAAAACCCCCTTTGACTAACAGAAATTTGGAAAAACAAATGTCAAGGTGGAAATAATTAAAAAAAGCGAGTGTTTGAATGAACAGACCGATTGATGAAGAACTGATGACTAAAGTGCAGGATGAAGGAATAGGCAAACTTTAATGAAAAAATTAACTGGTGGGTGGATGGATGGTTTGTCAGATGGACCTCAATAAAATGTAATTATTTATCCATTTTCTATTTTCTTTTTCAGTACACTACACATTTCCTGTAGGAACCTTGATCACATGACTACAGGCTAGTAACTCCCAGAAACACACACCTACAAAACAGACACATAAAAGCTGTAATGCAAAGCAACATTTGGGCTCTGGATGTTGTCTTAAAACACTCCAGGCAGTGAAAAGGGGAAGAAATGTGAGCTGAAGGTCAAGAGAGTTGGTTTATTAATCCATGAGAGAAGAGCTCAAGGATACAGTGCTGCTGTTGGAACAAGTTCACCCTGTAACCCAGGATGGCTTCAACTGAGGCGTCTGATTACCCAACGGAAACTCTTTAAAACATTCACGACAGCCTCGCAGACACGCTGGCAAGCCTCGATGTTTGCCATTCTTAAAACACGGACAACACAGCAAAAGAAAAAGAGTATCGGGATCGAAGCTGTACGTAGCAGCTGGAGGTGTTTCTGTTAAATATTTGAATCTATTCAGAGCGTAAAACTATGCTGAGTCCAGCCTGGTTTAGGAGTTACTTCAGGTCTCAACAGGTTAAGTCAGACCAAACATGGTTCTGGTTACAGTGTAACCTACACCACTCCAGTTATATCACAGAACCATACACAGGCTTGTATCTGGTTTCAGAGTTAACCATGGTTTTAAAGAAATTCTCGATTTCAAACATCCATCCATTTTCTATACTCCCTTGTCCCTTACTGGGGTCGGGAGGGTTGCTGGTGCCCATCCCCAGCTAACGTTCCGGGCAAGAGACGGGGTCACCCTGGACAGGTCGCCAGTCTGTCGCAGGGCAAAACAGAGACACACAGGACAAACAACCATGCACACACACTCACACGTAGGGAGAATTTAGAGAGGCCAATTAACCTGACAGTTATGTTTTTGGACTGTGGGAGGAAGCCGGAGTACCCGGAGAGAACCCACGCATGCACAGGGAGAACATGCAAACTCCATGCAGAAAGACCGGGGCCGGGAATCGAACCCAGAACCTTCTTGCTGCAATGCAACAGCTCTACCAGCTGTGCCACTGTGCAGATTTCAAACAATTATTATTTATTTTCCTCAGACTGTTCTGGTGTTTTGAGACCATGTGAGATAAATGCTTTCGTTTTCTACTGGTGGAAAACTATCATAGATCCCTTTTTAAGGCTGCATAGAAACTCCGTCTTTGGGTCTGTATTGTGATGTTTGATAGCTGAGTGTATCCCAGTATAGAAGCACTCTGAGTTATTCTGGATGAGGCATGCTGAATGTCATATTAAAAGCTACTGACAGACTGTCATGCTGAAACAGGCCTTACCAAGACAATGGAAAACTACCTAAACCACAATCACAAAGGGTTTAATACGGAGCTATTTTCACACACGTTCTACTAAACACTCACTACTGTTCCAGTTTTACCTGCTCTTGCTTTGAAGTTATTCATAAAGACAAGAGTAAAGACAAGAAACCATTAAAAGCAAGGACCTGGCATGCCGCTATAATAGAATTCAGTCTAAAATGTAAAACTTTCTAACCTCTACCAACACTGCCAGCAGGGTAAATGCAGCATGCAGGATTTTAATGTGAGCTGCTGTTTGTATACTAATGAGCTGTCGTGGGTTTTTGGCAGAGTAATATCCCTGACAGTCAACAAAGCTGCCTCTGCTGCTTGGCTCTGACAGCTTAGCCCCAGGCTGGCCTGTGGATACTTCCAGAGGCTTAAGGGATATCTTTTCAGTCCTTTCTCAGAGTTTCAGCTTCATCTTAGCTTGGGTTCCTCCTTCAGCTAACAACAAATCCTCCTCTGTGCACAAGACCCAGCAGCCCGACTCGCAAAGAGGATATGCTCCACGTGTCACAGATTGGTGCTTCATCACAGTTCAGTGGAAGGTATTGCTCTTTTTCAGGGTGTGAACCTCCTGGATTAGCCTCTATGCGCTGAAGCATTATCTCACCGCCTCCTGTGGCTGGGACTGAGCCGATGAGTGCTCGCTTTTCCTCTTCTTTCCCGTGGTCAATCCTACAGCTGACTGCAGCTATGCTGAAGGGTACAAGCCTTATCTCAAACTCCTGTTAAAGTCTGAGGGGAACTGAGACCGATCCAGGCAGATTACGGCCAAAACCTGCTTTTAACCTCCCCTGTTTTACAGTCTACTGCAGGAAGCAGCATGGAGGGCTCTGCTCAATGTGAGCCAACTATAAGATTACAGTGAGAATTGTTTAAGCCTTTATTAAGGTTATAAACAATCAAACTACATCTGATTAGTCTGGATTCAGAACCGTGTTATGTACCAACTACATATTGTACAGTTGCAAGTATCAGCTTTTTTTTTCTTTTTTTTTTTTACTGTAACCAAACCTTTAAATCCTATATTTGCTCATCCTTCCTTGCATGTATACTGCCACTGCCATTACTTAATCCCTTTCACTGTGCCAATAGCTGCAGGCGCAGCACACACACCCCCACGCCCATGCACGCCCCCCCACACATCAAGCTTCAGAAGCTTCTCCTCACCTGGAGGGGTTTGGTTTCAGTGTCTGCTAAAAGTATTATGGAAGCTGAAATGCTATAAGCACTTTGGAGCCATTGTTAAAGCAAAGTGATGGTATCTGCAGCTCAGTTTGCAACACATTTGCAATACATTGTTCATAGTTTTCTACAGCAAACTCAATGTGTATATTTGAAAGATCTTTAGCATAGATCACACTCCCATGTCTAGCCTGTCTAGCCTGTTAGAAACAGGATTTCTGACATTATTGCATCTGGAAGCTGATAATTAAAATAATCAAAACAAAAAAAAGTCACAAATTTCCTCATGCTTTGGGTTTAACTACAACCATAAATGACTCACCTAGGCTGGTCTGGGAATTGGGGTTGACATACTGGTCTTTGCTCCATTCTACCATGCATTTTAGGATGGACACTAGACATTCAAGGCCTTTCTTTCTCAGAGTCAGCTCCTGGAAAGAATATCAAACATATTAAACAAATAATAAATAAAAATTTTCATGCTGTCTTAATTGGATGGATTAGGATTAAATTAGGATTCTACTAAAAGGTTGGAATTAGTTAATATCTTTCCTTGATGTAACTAACTCCTTTTGTTGCTTCATTTAGTGGAAATTATGATTTGTTGGTCCTAGAGGTTAAAGCCGAATGGCTAGTCTGAGAAGGGCTGTAACCTTGAAAAACCTCAGTGGGTTTTTGCACCACAAATGATGTTTGTGGGAAACATGTACAAAGAATCAAACATTTAACCCTTTCCACTTACTAAATACCATATAAAAACAAGTAGACAGCTTAAAAATGAGTAAAACTGTGTAGTTGTGATATTTTGGATTTCTATTTTAGTTCAGTTCTCCGTCTGTTTCACAAGGAAGTCTAAGGGTGGGGCAATGCCTCTGACCTACATTTAATGTCTAAATAATTGTCAACTTCTGTGTAAATAACTTCCAAATTACAGAAATGGAGAGGTTTTACAGGTTCGAATAAACCATGGCGGCATTTTTGAGATTTATAGATGCCAATTTTGGTCTCACTCTAACTCATCAACTTCCCTCTACAGCATCAACTAATCTGGATCTATGATGAATGAAGAGTGTTGTGTATTGTAGGTACAATATGAACTGCTTATAACTAAGGCTGAAACGATTCCTCGAATGATTCGAGTACCTTGATTATTAAAATTCCTTGAGGAAAATGTATCTGATTTGAAGCTTCGTTAAATTATGTTTTATTAAGTAGCGCACCGTGTTCTACCGGGATTATCATTATTTGTGGCGAGCAGCGCTCTTACTTCCGCCTATGAGTTGTTGTGAAGTGCTAGTAGCATGGTGTTGAATTGCACAGCGTTTTGGGGAGAAATAAGGATTGTTGCTGCGCGGTGGGCGGATCAAGACAGCTTTTGTTGCATCGGAATCGTGTCGTAATGGTATGAATGGAGAAGAGAGAGACAGAGAGAGATCTGATTCCTCGGATAATTGTAAATGATTGCTCGATTGCTAAAATATTCTTTTACATCTTATAACCTTTAAACAGTACCTTACTTCATACTATCCCTTTAAATCAGGCACAGAATAGATGAAGAACATGGGGAAAATAAAAATTTACCTGTTGGGGTGTTGTGCCGAGCTCATGTCCTCCACGGCCCTGGGCTATTTTTGAGAGGTCGTTGACCAAGCGCTCAAATATATTAGCAGCATTCAAGTCACAGTCGTAGTTCACATAGATGTCCACCACACTCTGGGCATCTGAACAAGACAGAAGGGAGAGTTTGATTACAATTGTTTTCACAACGCCTTAGGAAATCATAGAAACTACTTATAAAGTTGTAGGCTCAAAGAATTGGTTTTGAAACAACAAAAAAATTACGATTGAAGTAGAAAGGATAAATTACAAGATTTCTCCTTTGAGAAAACAGCTGGCTGTGTTTTAGTAACTCACCGCTGCTCAGTTCTCTACAATATCCCTCAAATTCAGAGTATTAATCTAAAGTTAATGTTATGTACATGTAACGCCATAAAAATGTATTGTTGTTTAAAATCTACAGCTTGCAAGCTACATGTAGCATGTCTGTTCAGCAGCAGTCTGCAGGCGAGTGTGAGAGGTAATGTTAGTTTACTATACTCCTGATGTAATTCTTGGTATAAAGAATCTGCTCAGTATGCAAGAATATTTTTTTAATACAAGTAAAATAAATGTATTTTACTAAGTTCATATCAAAAAAGAAAAATGAACTAATGTTACAAAGTTGTAAAACAACTTGTTTTAATATAGCTAAAAAAAAAATAGTTTCTTTTCCACTTTAAAGGAAAGAAATTCAATAATATGGCTTTTGGGTGAATTCAGAGGCACTTTGGTATTTTTGTGCAAGCTAATACAGCTTGATGATGTCACTCAGACCCAAGTCTTTCAAAAATGCTTAATTTTCAAAAGTTAATTTAATTACATATCATGTCAATATTAGTGTAGAAAAATAAAGCAAAACAAGAAGAGAAAAAAGCGGAGCAAACCTGCACATATTCTGGTGAGCGTTTGGATGACCATCCACTTGTGGTCATAAGAGCTTGTGGACGTCTCAAGTATATACAGGAAAATCTCTTTGAAGAACACCTGCAGAGAGAGAGTTTATGGCATTTCCAACCAGAACCAGGCAAAAGGAGCTATCGCAACTCCGCAACACAAAACCAGGACAGCCGACAGATGAGGGATCCTGGAAGCCAGAAGGCGAGTTAATTTGGCTAAGATGAAAGAAGAACATGTTCTAAATGATTTTAGAAATACGGCTAATTTTGGTTGAGTGTGTTTTTTTAATTCCTCTTATTAAGATCTCACTTTCAAGTTTTCTAACAAAGCAACTGAAGAAATGCTTTTCCCCTTTGGGTACTGACTTGTTTTTCAGGCAAGGAAAAAATGAATAGCCAAGAGCAAGAAACCATTTTTCTACTATATCATAAGTTGTACTTCAATGAACAAAAACAATCTTAGCATATCAATAATTATGCATCACCCATTTATAAGGAGTTGGGAAAAAAGCCTCATATTTAATAATTAAAATTTTGGCCATATAACTTGATTTTTTTAGGTCTTTAGTTAATGCTTCTTTTGTTCTCTTCAGTTAGGCATTGTATATTCTATGTGAAAATTTGCACATAGAATATCCAAATGACTAATTTACAATTTTGTCTTTCAAAAACTATCGAGTTTGTTTGGCCTCAAGTTTACAATTTGGAGCTCCACAAATTTAAGCTTTGATTTAGGGAATTTCAACTGTCTCCTGCCAAAGAAGGTGTTTGTTTCTTTCTTTGGTTACTTAATTAACAAAGGACGGCAGAATTTAATTACATGCTTTGTTTTTTTTGACACTACTTGCCTTTATTGACAATTACCAAACAGAAAAGAGGCAGAGAGAGAAAGTGGGGAATACATGCAGCAAATGGCTCAAGGCAAGCATGGCTGAATTTAAGTTTAGTCAGACAATAAGTTTGCTATTTAAGCTGTCAGTAGAACTTGCAATAAGAAGAAAACTTTGCTAAATAGGCAAATGCAAAAGTTTTACCTCGATTTGCATCTTGAGGTGGGTCTTAAAGTGGGAGAGCAGGGTAAGGAAGATGGAGAGAGAGAGCTCAAAGACTTCAGGCACAGAAGAGACGCCGTTCTTGGACAGCGCCACGCACAAATACTGCTTGATGGCGTTAATGAACATCTCGTTGGTCTTGAAGATGGGCCCGGCGTTCTGTAGGATGGACAGCAGAAGCTGGAGAGACAACACCTTCGACCGCAGCTCGTGGGACCTGAGGCAGTCACATGAAGACAATTTGTTAGTCTTTGTATTTATGTGAACGATTTTGAAGCTCAAAATGTTTAGCAGAATAAAAATGTGCACTCAGAAGGTTATACAACTGCTTAGTTTGCAGTCAGTTTATAGGTCAGATGATTCAGCAGCGCTCTGTGAGATGTTGCTTCGGATGATGTTTTATAACCTAAATCTGTTTTAAGACTCTCCACAGCTTCATCCCCAATGTTTCTGCTGTGTTCTTTGGTCTTTATAACAGAAAACAATGCCCTTGAAAGGAATTTACAACTAATTACATGGAGAGATCGCATGAGTGTGTGAGTCGGCAGCAGAGAGTTCAAAATCATCAGCAGAATTAAAAGAAAATGCTCTGGGGGTCACGGTCACAGATCGTCTGCATGCACAACCTCAGTCTGTCTGCAAAGCTCTACTGTAGCAGAAGGATTTGGGAAAGAAATAACTGAATTTCAACAAATAACGTAGATATGCTGACTTTAAATGCTCCTTTACAATGCTTTCCTTTCTTTGTGTGCTTTCCATTGCTGGAAAGCAGTAAAAAAGGAGGATTTAAGTGCCAGAACATCAACATCCTTTTACTTTTTAAGCAATTTCTTAGATGAGATCCAACTTCGGTTTTATGATTGCATGCGATTTCACTGCCAAGAAATGCTTTCTATAATTGGTTTTAGTAAGAAATAAATGAAAACAGTTGAGAAAAAGCTCTCTTGTAGAGCAGCAAGGACTCTTATATCTTATAATAGCATTTATGTTACTATGTAACAATGGAAAGCATCTGTGGTGTTTAAAAAGAAATAGACGCAACCTCCAGATTCTCGCCATGAATTTAGCCGCCAAACGGCCTTGGAAATGAAAATTCATTTGGACAACAAAGCAGAAAAGCTCAAAAGAAATAAAAAAGCAGGATAAGACTGAGTAAATTGGGTGAACTCTTATTGAAAGGCAGGATATGGCAGAATTTAGAGGCGAGAACAGAAGCTCAGATGTGTCAACGGTGATTGTAGACGCGGATCCAAAGTCATTTGCTCTAGCTAAGCTGCAGACACTTCACATGTTCAGTGTGTATCCAGTTATTCAGGTGTGACAGTGAAATATCTGGCAAATAAACTTTGTTAGGAGAGCAAAGATTTCAGCCTGATCCAGACACAGCAAAGCGCGCCTTTATACCAGAACACTATCTGACGCTATTCGAAAAGCAGCTTGGATAACATTTCTTTGACGCAGATTTATTAAACTTTAGTTTATATTGGTTGGAAAACAGCAAGTAAATAAGGGAGAGTCAGAATGCAGTTTTAGGTAGAAGGCTGAGGCAGAAAATCCTGATTGCCAGAGAAGGTGCAGCTATCAGTACAATCACATATCTGAGTGGAAATATTAAATTGGAGCAAAAAAAAAAAAATCATTTTGCATTTGTGGTGCTTTGAAAAGTAAAGAGGAAGGATGAAAAGGGCTCCAGTGTTTCATGATACAAGGAAGTGATTCAGAAAATTCTGATTGATGTCTCATTGCCTCCACGACCAATGGAAACCAATGAAAAAACACCACAATCAGAGCAATCCTCGTTTTAAACCATGATTCATGATGTCTGTAGTCAGACCTGCCTCTTAGAGGAAGGATAAAAAAACCGAGGCATTAAAAGGCCTTTTCATGAAGCCTCCGCTAGGAATAAAAATCACAAAATGTCCAACTCTCAGGTTGTAAGCAATTTAGAGTAAAACTTGGCAATTAAAAGTTAAATCCAACAGCTAAATGACCTGGGAGTCTCCATTAGATGCTGATTAATTAATTGGCTACACAAATCGAGAACGTATAGAAGAGTAAAAGCACATCTAACAAAGCAAGCTCTTCTAAGCTGTAGAAAATCCTTACAAGGATTGTTATCCTTAATTACATAAAAAAAACCAACAAAGTCTTACTTTGGATCAGGCGGTCCGTCTGATAGTGGTTTCATCGACAGTTTGCAGAGAGAGCGAAAGACAAGAAAAGCGTCCTTCTGAAGGATGTGGGAGAACTTAGCACCTGGTGGCTGGCCAGCTGTTGCTCCCGATTCCTAAAGGAGCAGGGAAAAAAAGCAAAAAGTTAAACAAACTTCTGCTTTCAGAGTTTTTATCTTCCAGTTAATTTAACATCAACAGTATGTGATCGTGATCACACCTCAGAGAAATTATGCTGACCTGCAGAGGTCGTTCAGAGCTGGATGACGCAGCAAACACACCCTACATTGCAAATCTTTAACTTTTTTTCGCAAATGCCTCATTAAAGCCACAAACTCTTAACAGCGGTTTCAATAAATTCTGAATTGTAGGTGGACACAGTTCACTGCTGGATTTATACTAAGATGAAATTATAAACATGTTCCCTTTATTAATTAGGGAAACTCTGATGGCAATTGGCTTCACCAAATTATTTTTAGGGGAATCAGAGTTTTGGGAGCTAAATAGAAATACAAGCCACACTTTGTAATGATTCTGTCGTTGTTTCAACTGATATAAACTAAATTTTCCTGGATTTAACACTTCTAATGTCTTAATTTAAAAATATATTATGACCTTTTACAGGACATGATGATAAGAAAACCTCAGGGGATTTTAGAGAACAAAAAAATCGAGTCGGAAAAGTTCAGATGTTTATTTCTAAGGATTTTTTGACTAGCAGCCTTTATTCCTTAGTATCTGACCAGAAATACTCTGCATGTAATGTGCCTGCTCTATCACTTTTTTCCTCTATTTTCATTCATTCAGTACAAAGGGAGCAGGATGATTATTTATTCAATAAGCAAACGTATCAGCTTCCTCTGATTAGCTACAGGAGAAATTACTGCACACACCTGTTTGCCAATGTGAAAATAAAGTCCAGAGTCCAGCTGTGTCAAAAGTGACCTTTGGCTTCACAACAACTTAAGGAGAAGCGCCAGAGGAGATTCCAGACACATTCAGATATTGCCAGACTGAAGTCACGGTTTCAGGAAGTGAAATTTACACCGGTCATCGTATGAATTACACAACACGCCTCAAGTTAATTTAATAACTTACTTCTTTGGTTGATCATCACCTATTTCTTAACTAAAGCAGGTAGAGTTTATTTTAAACCATTCAAGTTGGTATTTTCCAGCTCTTGCGTGTCACTGCAGTATAGATTACACAGCTCGACATCTCAACAGCCCACAGTAATCTCCATTACGACCAGACTACTGAAAGTTCTGTGCTCAAGGCAGATCTTGTGAAATTTTTATGAGAACAAACATCATATCGGGTAACTAACAAGAGTGCTTATCTGTATAAAGACACTGACTTTGTTTTGGGAGAAGAACAGTTTAGACTGAATATCCAGATATATTTCTTCTGACAGAGCTTTCTAGTAGCAAGGGCCAAAGATGACTTAATTCAAGAAATAATTAAAAAGATAAATAATTATTTAAATGCTTCAGACATGGACTTTGCAGTTTTGTCAAAAAGGTCAATGAAGAAGCAATAAATGAACAAATTGTACAACTTAAATACATTTCAACACCGAGGTCGGCTTATAAGGTCCAACTCTTGGTGTCTTCACTTCCTCACCTGAGTGTCGGTGGAGGAGACGGATAATCTGTCGTCAGGCAACGAGGGCGTAAAGCTAGCAGAAATAGGCGTGCCGGGAATGCCGTTTGCATGGACGTGCTCGGTGTCGCTCCCAACTGTTCCCTCATCCTCCATCGAGCTCTGGGTGCCTTCAATAGTTGCCTCGGCCGGCGGGGACTCCTCCTGCTCGCCCTCGCCGGTTGACTCCTTAGTGTCGGAGCAGAGATTCGCTGGGTCGAGACAGTGGCCTTCAGACACAATAAGCAGAGGAAGAAATGGATTGATGGTGTCGTTCTAAGCCAGATGAATAATTTCACTTAATACTGAGCCACATTGTTTGAAATTATGAATAAAGCATGTCTCACCTCCAGCCACAGTGTTTACCACTTCCTGCAGAATACTCTGGACAATTTCCTGGGCTTTCTCCTCATAGTTAGGCGCTTCCTCATCCTCATCTTCACCTGCTCCTTCATGTTGTTTGGATGCTGCATCTGAAAGACACAATAGGATGTGATTTAAACATTATTTTGCAAAAATAAATATATGCATAAATGAAAATGAAGGTGAATCTGATCATTATTTTTAACTTGGGTCCTTTCAGTGAGGAAGCTGAATGCTTGCAGGTTCATTCTACTCATTTTCATAAACAAAGTAAATCTCTAAACAAAAGCAAATGCATAAAAACAAATCTTACAGAGAAACTAATTTGATAATAATATTGGAAAAAATTCTAGATCAATTGAAGCTATTGGTGTATTTAAGTGTGCTGCACTGGTTCAAAGTTATTAAATAAATATAAATATGTGGCGTCAAAAATAGAAACTTTTAAAGTCAATTCAGCGATGTTTTTCTGTATCTGAATGGTTTCGGGCGATACTAAACCTCAGATATTGGTATCGGAATAAGATGTGGATCGGTACATCCTTAGTTTAGCTGTACATTTTAAATAACAGGTCGAATTATTTTGTTGTAACGTCTAATAAGAGCTTACTTATTACAGATGAATATTTCCTTCAGATTAAATCTAGAGTAAAATTCAGAGTTTTATTGTCAGTTAAGCGGGGACTCCATGGGCGGTAACTCACTTTGTACTGCTGTGGTGGCTTGGTCTGCCTCTGTCTGCTCGTTCTCAGCCACGCAAAACTCAGAACCGTTTTCAGGATCCGGGTTCTCGTCGGGGGCAGGCCGCTCCCCCTGCTCCTCCCCCTCCCCGGACACAGACCTGCTGCTGCTGGACTCTGGGGCTGGCGTGGAAGGGGTGGACGGCGTGGAGGGCGTGGCGATGCTGGGGGTCGCGGGGCTGACGGGACCGTTGGCCTCCTGGGTGGGGATCTTGCTGGGTGGGTGAACGTGAGTCTGGGGGGATTCTGGCTCGGTGTGCGGGGTCACAGGGGATGGCTGTCGGTGCCGCTCTCTCTCCAGCTGTTTGGCTTCCTGCAGCTGACAGAGGGATGGGAGAAAGACGCAGGCCAAAAAAACAAAACAAACAAAAACAAACACAGATGGAGAAGAAAAATGGTTATTAGAAGGCAGCATGGATCAGAAACATAAGTAGGAAAACGCTGGTTAATATCGACCCGTCTGCCTTTCCTGTGAGGAAACTGAGCTCACAGCGTGGCTATAAGACAATTTGTTCCCTCCCAAACATATATTTAGTATGTCAGCATATGTCTGCTGTGTGTCTGAGTGGGAATGCACATAAATATGCTGAGAGAAAAACGGCATGCTACTCAAACAGCAATGGGACAAACATTGCGAATCACTTCATGCTGGCCGGTGTGTGTGAAGTCCATTTAAGTTTGCTGCTGGCAGAAAGGATCTCTAATGGAAAAGGACTAAAATATACGGCTGTGTCCCGCCTGCTTCTTCCAGAGCAGACTGCCTGCTGGACACGGTAACATTTGGCTTTTTGGACAATTTGTTTTAAACTGGAATCCAAAAAAAGCCTTGGTAGATTTAAGCTTAAAGTAATCTTTTACATTTACTAAATTGTTTCCTCTGACTGGAAGCATTACTAACATTTACTAGGGTTACTTTTGGGATAATGATAAAAATCATGAACAAATTATTTCAAATAATGAGGGTTTAGGCTGTACTGCGTTATTTTTAAAGCCCCAAGTTGACAAGTACTGCTCAATATATAAAATTGACACATCATAAAACAACCTTCTTCCGTAGACCAGTTGCATTAAGTAATGCAGTTGTATCTTTAAAAAGAATGCGAGATAGTGACATTAATGGCTATGTGTTGGTATTTAGTGATGCTCTTAATAAACCAAGACCAGAATTAGCTTTTATTTTTTTTTGTTTCAGTTTTACAGTCTGTGTCTCCATCCCTATTGTCCACTTAAACTGGCAAAAAAAAATCTGTGGAGGGACATACAGATTAGGGTGATGGCATGGAGGCCTTCCAACCCCTTAGCTTGCATCTCATCACCAACAATAAATTGTCAAAAAAATCAGTGGAAAGATAAAATGTTGATCACGAATGATAATGTTCCAGAAATTGTTGATAAATAGATTGATTTTTTTTTTCAATTGAAGCTATCCAATTAAAAAAAAGATTTTTCTAATGTTATGACAATTTTACAGTGCTTTATTAAATTTTGAGAGATGCCTGTCTCATTAGAGAAACTAACTTCCTTTTTGAACGGCAATAATACTAATACAAAGCTTGCTGGGGGTCTGAATAATTTTAGGTTTAATTGTATTTGTGCAGTTGGACATGACATCACGTTAGCATAAAAAACACAACTTTCATTATAGAGAAAAACAACACTAACAAGCAGTGCAAATTTCCTCAGCCAACCTAAAATACTAGCTTTGCAAGAGTGTTTGTAAATTTTCAGAAACTAAAAGGTTGAAAAGGAAATCACACAGAGTTGATAGAGTCTGGGAAAAAAGTGACACTTTCACAAATTCACAGTAAAACGGCATTACTTAAGGCTCCAGTGGGACATTTACATACACTGACCATGGGTATGCCAGGCTTAAGCTGTGTAATTATTTTGTGCGTAGGTCAAAATCCTAACTTTCAAAGAATCGATGGGAAGACCAAACGGTGATGCCAAGTAATGTCAGAAATGTCTTGGGATAATAATGCAGAGTGACTGCTGCTGTGACAGACGCCCGATTATATTTCTCTCCTACCAAGCCATGAGCACTTCCACAGCATTTGCCTTTCTCTCTCTTCTTCTCCAATAATGAGGTGGTAACATTAACCTGATGTCTACTTATTGATCCAATTACGTTGCCATCAGATCTTTCCACCATAATTCAGCTGTGGGAACACTTCCACTGTTCAGTGATGGGAGTTGCTATCGGCATTTCACATCGAGCTTGCACAGTGTGACATGCTCAAGTCTTGTTAGATATTTGACGCCGTGAGCTGCATTTCATCTTCATTTTCAGCCCTTAAGGATGTATTTGATCTGTTAATTTTTAGGGTGGGATGACATAATAAAACTTTAGAGTATGCTCTTACATTATAGGGGAGTGTAGCAATAGGAAACCTGAACTGTTGTAGCTGAACACCATTGGTAATCAAGACATCTCCACAGCTTTTCTTTGTTTTATTCACCTTTGTCACCAAGACCTAAATCATAAACCAATCCGTCCAATTGGCCAAATATGTTAGCAAGAAGAAGAGTTTAAATGCATCACACTAAAGTCAAATGTTCTACTAAATCCATCCATCCATCAATCCATCCATTTTCTATACAGCCTTGTCCCTACTGGGGTCAGGAGGTGCTTTCTCCAACTAACGTTCCGGGTGAGAGGCGGGGTCACCCTAGACAGTTCGCTAGTCTGTCGCAGGGCAACAAAGAGAAAGACAGGACAAACAACCACACACACACTCACACCTCGGGAGAATTTGGAGAGGCCAATTAACCTGACAGTCACGTTTTTGACTGTGGGAGAAAGCCGGAGTACCTGGAGAGAACCCACGCATACACAGGGAGAATATGCATGAAAGACCTCGGGCCGGGAATCGAACCCAGAACCTTCTTGCTGCAAGGCAACAGCTCTACCAACTATGCCATGAAATTATTGTGCAATTTTCAATATAAATAAAAACGACAAATGCAATCTTTTTTAAAGCTTCAATGATCTATACATTTCTGTTTCTTGGCAACCAATTACTAAGTCAATATTTGTCCAATGTAAATTTAAAAGCCTAAGTCATTCATGCCCATTATGAGTGTATGCAGACATTTGACCAGAAGGTTATCTCATGAATAATGGAAATAAGAGGAAATATCTTGGAACACAGAGACTGGGGGAAGGTATGGATTTTTCATTTACTGATTTGCAACAAAAATATCAAAAGAGCTCCTCACACAATCTAATTTTAATTGGGCTAATGCTTTTTAAGTTTGAACACCACACCTCTATTAGAAGCTGCTCCATCCTAATTAAAAAGGACTGTCGCTATTGTCACATCAAAACCTCAGTAAATTAATTCAACGATGCAGCCTTTCTAAATAAGCGATTAGCATCGAACGGGAGCAGACAAACGTACCGCAGGGGACAGACGAGGCAGCGCAAACAAACTAAGCTCATTATTTAAATGCCACCTCAGTCGGATAGTGAAGGCTGTGCGAGACCAATGCTGTGTGTGTGTGTTTTTACGTGTGTGTGTGTGTGTGAACACACCATGCTGAGCTGCAGCCAGTGGGATGCATCTACACACAAATACAGAAAGTTGATTTCCTGTGCTGCACTACAGGGGCAGAGACAATACTTAAAAGTCTGCCTCGTCTCTCCATCGCTGCTTTTACTACTCCGTTTGTGTCTGACTCATTACCAGTACACATAAAAAAACATAAATTCACCACTTCTTGGTGCAATTAAAAACCAATATGTTGTGGAGAAGCAAGATGAGCGAGAGAGGCCACAGCAAGCATTTATGTGTAAAGAGTGTGCAGCATTCGTGTGCAGTGTTGGAGCAAAGGAAGAGATGAATGAGTGCACGGATGGTTAAGGGAAGGGGGGGAAAAAAAGGAAGCTGAATGCGCAAACACAGATGCACAGGAAAGAGTTGAAAGAGTTCTGATCAGGCAATGTCACGGGCAGTCCTGCACGCTTTTACCTGGCGGTCACGCTTTCTGGAGGCCAGAGACCAAGATAGCTTGTGATTTGTAAGCTATGTGTCCAAAAAGGGGGGAGGAAGGGAGGTAGGTGAGGAGGGGAGAAGTGTCATTCAAAAAGAAAAGATGAGATTAGAGTAAGCTTTTTTTTTTTTTTTGCTGATATGATAATACAGGTGCATCTCAAAAAATCTGAATATGACTGAAAAGTAAGTTAATTTCAATAATGAAAAAGGAGTCTAGAAAATTATACAGCTGTAAATAAATATAATTTATTCATGTTTATGCTGATGATAATGGTTTAAATCCAACAAAGCTCAAAATTCAGACTAATAAAAATATTTCTAAAAAGCGCCCATGCATTTTACAGTATATGCATTCAATACCTGGTCAGGGCTGTTTTTGCATAAATTACTGTATCAATATGGTGCAGCATGGATGTGTTTAGCCTGTGGTGCCCAGAGCAACATTTCCATCCTTTTTCTCCTTCGCCAAATTAAGACACTTCTAACTTTGTGTTCCTAACACAAGGAGTGTGACAGCTGTAGCCCGTGTTCTGTGTGAGTGTGTGTGTGAAGCTCTGACTCCAGCCACAGTCCACGACATGAGAATCCCCCCTAATCTCTTCATAATCCTTGCATGACTGCAGTTTTCCTTGTTGCTTGTGCAACTTTTTCTGTCACACTTTTTCCTTCCACTCAATTTTCCATCAATATTCTTCCATACAGCACTCTGAGTAGTCAACTTTAAAAAATACATTTTGTGGCACATCTTCAATGTGGAAGATCCAAATTAATATCAGCTAAAAACTTAATTAATTAATTATGTGTATTGAATCTATGAGGTTTACTATTTCGTTAAATTACTGAAATAAATTTGCTATGCAATGATACTCAAATTTACAGAGATGCACCTGCATTACAATCCAAACTTATTTAAATCCTTATACAGCATGGCATCTACCTATGAATAAACTTCTTTAACTAATTTCTACTTAAAACTAGCTTCCACTAGAGCAATTTCCAGAGATTGTGATTCAAGAGAGATGCTGTGTGTTTACATAAACACAACAATAAGGTGATTTAGTGTTTCTAGAGCATTTGAACATACTGCTTGGTTCTCCATGCGTGCGAAGATGACGTTGAGCATCTGCGTGAGCGTGGCCTTCGCTGTGGTCTGGTTGATGAGGTTCTTGCTCGCCAGGTAGATGTTGTAACAGGTGCGGACGGCTTGCAGCACGGTGCCTTCATGAATTTCTATGTGCTGGGAGGTGACTGCTGTCAGCAGAGCCTACAGTTGAGAAGGAAAGATAGGAAGTGTGAGCTGAACTGAAATCTTTGATAGCCTGTCTGAAACATTTCCATTTGGTTGTATTTTCAGTATTCTGCAGTGTGTAAAGCAACATTAAGAGTGGCATAGAGGAAACATCAAACTGCATATGTAACGCATACGCTTCCAAAAGTTGGATTATTAAAAAAAAAAAAAAAAAAACTTGAACCATTCAGATCTGTTCTGTTTGCTTAGCCACACTGACCTAAAACCACATATCTGCATATAAGCAAATTATGCTTATATGCAAGGAAATATGACAGATTAAATATATTTGATATCTAAATAAACAGTGAGATGTGCTGAGTTACCCAAACATAAATCTTAAATGCAAAAGCCAAGGTACTCTGTGATGTAAGCATGTATCATTTCCTCCAGGTCGTGCAAAGACAAAACTAGCTTAAATTTTGCTGTTTACTTTGAGTGGAAGAAACTCAGTTTGAACCTGAATAGTTAAACTCTAACCATGAGTTTGAGTATCTGCATAATGAACAGAGACGATGGAGAGTAAAACAATGGAACCTTAATAATCTGTAGCTGCACGCCCTCGTCGGTCTGCGGTCCCTGAAAACAAGCGCAGATGGTCTCGATGATCCTGTCGATGAGCTTCTTTCCTGGTGCTGTGCTGTCCGGAGCGCTGCCCGTCAGGTGGCCGTACGCTATCAGCTTCTGCAAGCCACAGAAACATGCTGATATGAAAAAACCTTAGCAGCAAAGGTTGATAAACCTCAGAGCTGATGACCTTCATTGTTTTGACATCTACTGCAAGGAATAAAAAGAAATAACACCTGAGTCTACTTTATTTATTTTTATTTCCTTTTCAGTAGGAGCCTAAAGATGCACACTGGCCAGAAATGTGCATACTCTCATCATTAATTTGGGGCTTTTAACGAAGCATTTGAACCATTCTTTATTTCACCATAAATAAAAATAAAGCAAGAAAACAAGAATTCAGTGCACAAGATTGATTTTATTGTGGTTTTTCTATATAAAATATGTCAAATATATCGTAGGAGATTTGACTGCAATATCCAGTCAAATCTCCTCAGCAGGTGTGGGATTATATGTCGTTGTTTATTACAATATGGGATTACATTTATTCTTTTATTACAATATTTTAGTCAGCAGGTATTGGAGCTTGTATTAATTAAATGAGTCTGATCTGCTGTAATGTTATTATGCCACGGTTCTGCAGCTTATTATTAAATATGATGTGCGCACATTCCTGCGCTGGTCAGGTCGACTGAACCAGAGATAGTGTGGCTCCAGGTTTTGCACCTGGACTTGCAGAATCGTGGAAGTAACTTCTGATTAGGAAGTGTGAATCATGAAAGTTATTAAGTTATGTGAGAAGGCAACGTGGTAATTTTCCTGAAGCAGTTTGTTATTCAGCTTAAGGTGTGGCTTAAATTGAGAAAACTGCGGGTAATCTGAAAGTTCACCAGATCTGACTGAATCTTTGTATGCATTTTTTTCTGTCTGATCTCCAAAAGATACGGTTTGCATGTTATTAAAGTTTAGTTGATTTAAACTGCTGATCAGTCACATCACAAACCTGGGGAGAGACGTGTGTTAACACAGGTCACAGCCATATCACACAACTTTGAATCAATGAGTTTCACAGTCAATGACATTTCCATTCAGGCTGATGCCAGGACCACTTTTAATGAGTATTTGGGATTATTGACCAGTTAGAGCTCAGTGTGTCCAAGTTTCAACCATCTCGCTGTTGATTTATGTTGAAAGAATTTAAAGTAGTCCTCCATTATTACATCCACCTTTTGCATTGCACTGACGGTTCATAGTGTATTCTTGGCTACGAATGCCCGCTTTGCTTAGTGGTACCTTGGTTATTCTTTAACATCCTCGTACTATAATTATTGTAATTGACAAAATTGGTCGTCTTCCTCAGAAAATGATTGGTAAGCACATTAAAACTGGTTTTGGCAGCTTTGAAACAGGATAATAACAAGCCTCTGGATGGGGCCAGCTGTCAACCCTGTTGAAAATTTATGGATGGTCCTGAAATTAGAGAGATTTAGCCTCAGCACTTCCTCCTTATCTTTCTGCAGAGTTTGCCAAAAATGGTTAATTGAAGGCCAGTCCTCATAAATATGACAATGATCTCACTGACATTTGGCATCACGGTAAATTAATTGGCAACATTTTCTTCCCAGGTAATCATTATATATATGTATTTTTTCCATTACTTTCCCCCCAATCTTTAGATAATTTCACTGTTTATCCCACATGATATATATTATGTTATTATCTTTAAAACTTTCTTTTTCCTCACATAAGGCTTTGAGATCAGCTTCTACCTGCAGTTTGTTTTATATTCAGGCCTAGATAAACGGCTGTTTTCCTATTTTGTAATTTGGTCCATTAAGGCGTCATCCAAAGGTAGCTATTTAATTCCAGGTTTAGCAAACCTTGTTGGTCCTTCAGTTGTTTCTAACTCTATTTCTTTCCAATTCTCCAACCGGATGTTTGAGTCCGTTCCAAAACATAAACTTTCTGTGTTTTATTTGTCAGAAAGATTAATGCTATGCTATCCATTGCAAGACATTGCATGAAACATCAAGGTTTTATTTTGCAACTAATTCAAGCAAACACGGAAGACAAATACCCAATTGGGGATTTTTATTTTTTTCCCAAGTGAAATCCTAGATAACAGCGATCATTTAGAGGACCTCCTCGCGCTGACCTGTAAACAGTCGAGTGAGGTGATGACGATGCGAGGACATTTGGATTGACATGCTAGCTCGAACGGCAAGAAGTACTTGTCGGCCTCGATGAAGTTTGTCTTGGATTTGATGGGCGGTAACGTGCTGGAGCCAGATTTTCCGTCTCCACTTGGTGGACTAGGAGAGGAAAGAAAAAAGTAAATATGAAGGGAAAAAAACACAGATCACTCAGTTCAATCTGTCAACTTGAGACAAGAAGAAGGGCTCAAAATCAGTCTGACACACTCGCACTTCTCTTGACATCCACGCATGGCTAACAGAGCATGAAAAATTAAGTGCCAGGGATGTTATGTTTCACCATGCAGAAGAACCGCTTCCTGTTTCAAAGCAGGAGCAGGACATTAAGCATGGCCTTTTGGTCATTTGGATTTAGATTGACACCATGTGTTTAAGATGACAAATATTTCGCTTCTGAAATTGCAGAGCAGCAACACAGAGATAAAGACAAGGGCTGCTGGTTTGCCAGACACTGCTGCCACACCCACTGCACAAGCTGGAGTAAGGGGAAAAACAGACAACGGGCGAGCGCTACAGAGGGAGGCTGGGATGGAGGGAGACTGATAAAAAAGGGAGGAGGTCTCATTGTTGATGTCTTGGCAATGAAAAGAGGTGACTTCAGCCCGATTCAGAGAGACGACCTCATCGAGTGCAGCAGGGCACTCGGTGGGGGGCAAGAAACTACGAGGGGAGAGAAGGAATCGAGCAGGATGAAATTACATTAGGACAGATTCAGAAGGGAGAATGAATTAAAAAGCTGTGGAAAGAGGAGAAACTGGACACTTTGATAGCCGAGGAGGGTTTAGGGTATACAAGGGAGTTTACGTACACTTTCTTTCATTTTAAAAGTACTGTCGATTTCAATTGTTACATTTTAAATATGGAACCAGTATTTTGAGGTAAAAAGTGGGTGATATGTTGATGGGTCGCTGCAAAAAGATCATCTATGAGTGACATTCTGTACAGTTCTTCTAAACACTAAAATAAGTTTATCGTTCTGGATCTTTGGAGTGAATCAATCAATATATCTGATGTTTTTCCATCCTTCCCCTTAGATGTCGGGGTGCTTCTGCACCTGGCCAACATATATAGCAGCTATATGTGTGAGCAGCACATAGCTGCTATCATCCCACCTATCAAAACCTTAAAAGGTTCACAGTCTGCATCAATGATACATCCTGTTGATTAATGCGTTTCTTCGCTGCTGCTTGGTGAATATTTTGTCATCTTTAGATAAACCTGATGTTCAAGTTTCAATTCTTTGTGCCAGCCTAAGATGCCTGGCTGCTGACTGTGCATTTTCTTTTGCTTACCCAGCTTGTTTTAAGTGAATAAATGCTAGAAATCCTTTCAGTTTGGGACTTTATGAGTCGCTAGAGAAAAAGTGCAAAATAAACTTCAATTGTGATTCAAGGGATGCAAGAGGAAATATCCTTTATTAATTTGTTTTTTGGGGGTCTGAACATACAGAGTTACAGACTTATTCCCATTACTTATTTAAATTGTGATAACATATTCAGTCTATATCACCTCCCCCTAATACTAGTATGCATCATCTCCAATTTTTCTGAAAGAAAGCGATGTAGAAGAACAGCTGTTTCTATAATGTCGAGCAGCTGTTTGACTTTAAAACACCTGCTTCTTTCCCTATAGAATAATTTCCTTAATTCTAATATTATTTGTATTTTAGTTTATTCAATGTGTTTTAATAGATTTTTTTTAAGTAGATGCATTCATTGCGATATTTGAAAGCATTTCAGTCCGTTTTACTTTGCGGTTTCCGATTGTTCATTTTATTTTTCTTCATATGCTTTGAGAAAATTGCTTTATAAACCTTACTAATATTAGTCTTAGCCCCACATTGCAAGGAGAAACAGATTTTAAACCGTTATAGCAGTAAGCAGGAAACTCTGTTCACAAAGGCTCTCTTTGTGATTTAATTCAAGCAGCTGTGATCGGTGGTCTGGCTTCTATTAGGGCTGCAGGTTGTCAACATTTAGGCCAGAGCAGCTGTATGATGAGGATATTTAAACGTTGGGAAGCTTTCTATAAAGAAAGCAGTAAAAAGACCAGACAAACCTCACTCTGGCTCTCCAGTAACAGCGATCTATAATCCCATTGTGTGTTCACTTTTTGGACTGAAAACCATCTGATCTGTTGCATTATTTGTTTTCATTATAGACAGGGAAAGAGTACCTCTCTTTGAAAAGAGAAAAAAAGAAGATAACTCATGAACTGAAAACTCAAGGGTGAGCACAAAAGGTATCATTTTCAGTCCTTTGTTATTGCCAAAATATTTTTCTTGAAACCAGGTGAGTTATTTTTTTCTGTCAAAAACAAGAACAGTCATGCATGCAATTAACAAAAAGGGCCATGCTGGGAAATCGGCAGTTTGCAGGCTAGCGAGACGAGCAGATACCCCGACAAATTAACCAGCTAAGATGAGCTTATTGTACTTGTTTCACTTTATTAAGAGCAGAATGGAAATAATATTCTACACTAAGCACTTGAAAAATTTCATAATATTCAGTAGCTGCTTATTCTATATTTTGTCCTAAACTATATGCAAAATATATTGTTACATTACTAACTATAATAATTTAGCAGGTTTTAGGTATAATTACTGCTTTTACTTTTTAAAGCAAATCATTATTCATATTGCATATCTTAGTTTTACATTTTTTGTGAAAAGACAGTGATACTATAAAAAACTTTTTTTTTTTTTTACTTTTATTTGCAACCAATAACTTGTATTAATTGACACTTCTTTATTTAACTGAAACAGGAAGATTGAAGATATTAAACAAATACAATTTAAATCTTTACCCAACACATCCTTACTGAAGGTCTGGGAGATGACAGTGATGTTTTGAACCATATTAATGAAAAATTCAATGGAATGAAAAAGTGTAGTAACAACAGTGCACAAGCAAAAGCAATAACAGAAACGCTATTTAGATTTTTTTTAGCCTAAATTATCAAATGCACATGTCATTTATCATCCGGTGTATACTGAATCTATATGCCAGAGTTTTCCTTTTTAAATTGAATTACTTTGAATTAATTTGATTTCATATTCTAATTTATTTAGATGCAATTCTATCCATCAAGCAAAATAAACTTAAACCAGCTGGACAGAGGCCAAAAGCAGCAGCTTTTCTCCAAATGGGGTGAAGCCCTCCACATGTTTATTCCATCCAACTTTAACTGTGAAACTTTGGTGAAACCTGGCAGATTAGTGAATGACACGAAGCATACTGGTGACAAAATCAATCAAGAGACTGTGTGTCAGAAGGGGGAAAAAAATTAAAGGGTTGACAAAAATAAAAGAACTTGGCAGGGAGAGCAGAAGATGTGGGGGCTACATTACATTCCACGGTCAATGTTACTTAGCAATTCCTTTCAGGAGCAAAGCACAAATAAATACAGGCCAAAAAACCATCAGCATTAGCAGGGGTTCATAAAGGAAACTAATAATGACCAAACAAAGGGGTTTTGGGGAAAAAAGCCCAGAGAAAAGAACCAAATCAGTGGGGGCCGAGCAACAAATGCCTGGTCACACACACAGAGCATTATGATTCCCTTTACAAGCCTGAACAATGAAGAACAGCAACAGAGAGGCCTGCAAATGAGCCATGAATACTGCACCTAATCAAGCATAAATGAACAGAAAATCCATCAAATGACCAATGGCTTACCTTAATTTCTCTGATTCCGCCTTAATTTCCTCTGAAAGAGAAGAAAAGAAAAAGTAGAACTTAATAATTTTGCTATATTTAACTAAAAGACAGCTTTTTTGTTCAACAGAAACTTCCTCTGAGGTAAAACGATAGAAAAATCACAATGTGATGCACACATTAAAGTTAGTAAACGCCATTTAGCTGTCAAGATGTCTCATTCACAACACAGCGACAGGCAGAACCCGTTCTCCCCCCAAAACCTTGATAATATATCGCCTCAGTAGCTGCACAGTGCCAAAGATACAATCATTATTCACTCTGCATCACGTCTGAGAGATGGGCCAACATTGTGTTTATTTCACAGATCTTCAGGCACCAAAGCAATTGAATGAAGTCACTGAAAACTGTGAAAACAGATATAGAAGAGCAGAAAGCCACACAAGAGGAAGGATGAGAGAGAGGGAAAGAGACAAAAATAGAAAGCTGATTGGTACTAGACATTAAAGAGGCCTTCAGCGATGGAGTGTTTAAAAGCACAGATACAATTGGCAGCGTTCGCACAGGATTGCACCTGCCTGTGGTTGCTGGGAAAACCTCGGTCACAATTATTTCACTGCTGCAAGGCTAAGAGTCTTTTCAGAGGACCCCATTTAGAGACAATATTTTAGCTCTTAACATCCTGTGGAAATAAATTAAAGCTGGCTTCAAACATTTTTTACGACAATTAACTTTGTGTTTGTGGGTCAACCACGAATAAAAGAGGTTGGGATCTGGAGCTGTGCTAAAATCATGACATACCGTCATAACGTGGACCAAGACATGGACTGAATCGGACTGAGACGGTTGGGTCTTATTTCTCCATTTTATTGTTTTGCATTGTTATGCATGTTCCCTCCAATATCCAAGATAATATAACTTAAATCATTAAAGTAACTAAATAATTAATCTGAATCTCAGATTGTGATCTCGGGATGAAATTTCCATCCAGACCCACAATATCCCAGTTACTTTTCCTATTGTAGTTGAGAAATATAAAACATGCATATTGTAATAAAAGCACCACCGCAGGTTGAATTTGTCAATGTTAACAGCAAGTATTTTTATTAAATCAATATGCAAATAATGTGTGATATGCTAATTCATTAAACCAACATTGTGAAAGTGACTTGCTTCTAATGTGGTTAACAGACTACTAGTCATGCGTTTTTGCATGTTTTACCCTCATTTATGAGCATCTCCACCTCAGATTGCATAAAGTTGCTCTTCTTTTGCATGCAGAGAATATGTTTGGTTATGACAAAGAGGCCACAGTGCAAGGAACATTTACATTTGTTTACATATTTAAACTGGAGCAAGTCTCAATCACATCCACTCAGTTCAACATTGATCAGGAAGTTGATAAGAAATGTGTTCATATTCAGAAGTAAGCAGCAATTCAAAAAGTCAGCATGTTTGTGCGTATAAAGTTCTTAAAGGAGGCCTTCACTTTTAAGAAAATCTGTCCAAATCTTTTATATGAGCCATTTTCTTATGGAGGCAATAAATAATGAAACTGATAAATGTATATGTTTGGAATTTGAAGCATTTGACTGATCTGAGAATATTTTACCCTGAACATAATGATCTGCTGCTGAAGTAAAAGGAAGCATTGGAACCAAAACGAATGACTTCCTCTACAGCTGACAGACTAATTGAGTCAGTGTTTACAAGGCTTAATGGAGACAAACACGAACAGTGAGAGATACAAAATGTGCAGATGAAGAGATTTAGAAGCGGATGTGCTAAATCCTAACAGGAACAACAAAAACAACCGTTTTTGGACTTAATAATGTTCTTTCCTGTTGAACACTTGCTCAAGCTAAATATACAGATGAAGCCAGAAGTATCAGGCAAAAGGCTCAAGGTACCCACAGCATTTGATTGTCCAGTGGTCTAAAAAAGGTGCTGAAGCATGGAGTGAAACTAAAATACATGCCAAGTTACAATTATGAGTAAAAAACAAACAAAAATAGCTGTTTTTTGTGGCCCTCAAAACTTGCTTGCTTATTTTCCATAAGCAACCAACTTTTAATTTGTTTACTTCAGTGTTTCAAGTCCTGCATGCAACATTGATATTAGATGGTCTTTTGCATATGCATCTTGTAAAATAAGTATGTTTCCATCACATCTTACTACTGCTGATGAGAGGAGAGGGCATACTGAAACCCAAAGTTCATTTTACAAGTCATAACTGGGAGTAGTTGGTTGCTCCCTGTGGAAAATAAGAAATCTGGCTCAACTTCTGCTTATTTTTCCAAGCTTGAAGTTGGAATTTCTCCGTTTCTAACACAGCATTTGAAGGAGACCACATTCCCAGGATGTTGCATTGACACACTTTTATGAATACAGGTACAAGTGCACACACTGTATCTAACCTGATGCCTTATGCCATCTTTCTTACTTTAGCTCGAGTGCCACTTCAGCAGAAAACCTTTTAGAGCTCCATGACGAACGAGTGAAGCCATTAAACCTTGAATCTTCTCATTAGTTTGTTGCTTTCCCATTTCACCCTGACTTTGACCCAGATTCCAACATTAGATGATGGTGATACATTAAATGAGTGCAAACGTCAGCAGGGCAAACGCCCTTTTATTAGGGAGTAATTTTAGGCTTTCCCTCGATCATCGGGGGGCAGCTACATGTGGAGAGCTCCCTTTCCCGAGCTGCACTGCAACTTCAAAAGACAGGGCTTGTGTTAAGCAGCAGTATCCACGCAATCCTCATTGGCCAGAGTTAATCCGGACACTTCAGCGTGAGTCCATATGCCTTTAGGTTGTCATCTAAATACAGCACTAAAGCTGCCTCATGCTGTCTTCAGTGGATGCAATTTCCAGGCAAGGAAAGCGTAGTGAAGGGGGAGAGATTGTAATTGCTGGGAAAATTAGAAAATGATCACATATTTCACTCCAGGCTTGAGTGTTAACAGTATGCCAATGGGGAAAGAAAACGCTTCCTGAATTTCAGAAATGAGTCATCTCAATCACCAAGATTGGCATGGAAACCTTTTCCACTTCTAGCCACATACTGTATATAACTGAATCTGTTTATTATATTATAACCTCAGTGGCAGATATATTAAAGCCAACAAACCAGCAAGCTTCCCTCAGAAACTAAACAAAGTTTGATATACGAGCCTGAGACTTCAGGAGGGCCGGTGAAAAATACATGAGACGATCTGCACCTCAGCCTGGAGTCGGCTTGGACAAAATATCCAATTGCTGACTATGCCAGGATTACAGAAGACAGCTGTAATATCGCATTTAATTAGAAAAAAGGAATGAAAAACGTAAAATAATAAGATTATCAGCTGCCTGCCTTTGTTAAGATGAGTGAAACCCTATTAAGTAGCTAACAATAGTGAGTAATAAAGGCACGACAACCTCCAAGCTGGGATGTGAGTATAGCGCCTCGACATCTCGTACGGAGAAGGAAAAAACCAGCAACATCACACTCTCTCTCTCAAGCTGATGGGTTTCTACCCAGCCCCGTCTAATATGTGTTTCAGTAGGGACTTGTGAATGATCCCCGTAACCAAGCTTACTGTGAGCTACAAACAAAAGCTGATCAGGATCTTGGATATCAGCAGCACAAATGCACAGTCAGCCTCTTGGCATGTAAATATGCACCTGTAATAGATAAGGGTGATGAATTAGCAGGAAAATTGAGTCGAAGGTTAGCAGCTGGATTGAATTAGAATCAGTGGTTAAACTCTAAAAGCAAACATTGGTTAAGACTAATAAATTACTTCTGCCCCTGAATTCACATTTTAAACCATTCATACTTGCTTGTTTTGTGCCAGTGAGTGTATGTAAACAGAAGAAACGGTGGGCATTAATATTCATGGAGTCTTCCTCAAACAAGTAAACACATTCTAAAACACACAGTGTCCGGCAAGTATTTTGTTATATTACAACCATAAATTTACATTCATTTCAAGTTTTTTGAAGAAAAGACAAAACAATGTCACATTTAAAAGAAACTGTCATCTTGTCTGTCTGTCTGAAGCTAACGGCCAATACACAGACTGCTGGGCTTGTGTGTTTTATTGGTAAGCAATAGATAAGGGCTGAGCGACTTCAGAAAACATGCAACTCTTGTACCGCTGTTGAAACAGTCAATTCTGATCAGTTTACATTTTTCAGGCTCTTTATTTACCATCTGACAGTAGTAAAGAAAGCCTCTCGTCGTTAGCTTTAGCATCTCAGTCACCAGAGATCTACATGAGGTATGGGCAAATATGCCACTGATATGCAGAGCGAGAATCCATAAAGCTTGGAATATTGTAAACATCCAAATATTTCTTTGCGTGCATTGATATTACAGCAGAAATTATTATTTATACAATTGTGTGGCTCTAGAATAGCCCAAAACTGCAGTTTTAAATTGTGGATTGGAAGCTAAATAATATGTTCTGCTAAAACCCGGATAGGTGTGGCATGCATTTATATTCAACCACATTACCAGTAAATACAACTATATAAAGATTATGCCTTTATATTCGAAAGCATCATCTTATATAAAGATGATGATCAGACTCAAATTGAACTTTTTGGAAGAAAAAAAAACATTGTGTGCTCAAAAAGTGACAATGTACAACAGCCTCAACCTGGTAAACTGGTAAGAGTTAATCGGAGCAGATGCTGGAGAAATAAAATGTAACAGAGGCTGGAAAACGAGACTCAAATGGAGTATTCGAGTTTGATGAGACAAGACGTTAAATACACAGCCAGAGCTACAACACTGTGATTTAGATAAATACATTTTCTTTTGATCTTTTACAAAAAATCTCAATAAAACTGAAGTTACAGAAGTTTCTAGTTGCAAATATGATGTAATGTGAAAAGGTTCCACAGTTATTAAAACTTTTGAAAAGAATTGTAGGAGTAAATCATTTGTACAAATGGTTTTGGTTGCACCTTTTTTTATAAGACGAAAGGCAGACAGCTTTCATCATGTATCACATCAAAGTGCTCAGAGTGTCCCGCTGCAGCGAAGACCAGTTTAAAGACTTACTCTGGTCTCCCAGCTCCTAAGCCCCACCCTGCCGGAGCGCTGTGACAAAGCATTCTTCAGCCCTCAGCAGCAGCAGCAAAGAAACCTGCAGGGAGTGTCTGCCATGGCTACAACTCCACACAATCACTGGCGCTTGATTTACTGGTCCTACACACTCCTCGGGCGTGCTTGGGTTCATGGAATGTGTTGTGCAACATCAGATTATTCAAATGTAATCCCATCTGTCATTTCAGATGACTCCATGCAGCATCCAGCTTCTGTTTGTGTAAAACAAATGGAAATGGAAGTTTAAACTTAAATTGGTTTATGAAGTTTGGAGCCAAGATGTGAGGTTTTAAAAACTGCTCCAAGATAAACCATAATCAATTGCTGGTGAAAGGAGGTTTCAGCAGGTGGTGCAAAATGAAAAAAAGTGAAGAAACACAAAGTTACAAAAAATATCATGTTTGAAATAAAGAACTGAACCAGGAACTGGCCCAGCTTGATGTCATGCAAATTTAAAGTTGTCATCTTTTGTCCTGTAAACAAATCTATAACTATGACCCTAATCTCCTATTAACAAATCTAAAAGGTCTTAGATGTTCTTGCTGGTTCAACAGCTATGAAAAAACACTTTTGAAGATGCTAATAATCATATTTTAAATCTACACATTTTGCTGCAGACACAAGCAGAAGGCAGTGAATATTTCAGCCAATAAACAGCACAACGCATTAGATGTGCCTGTACTAAAACTATACAAGTACACAGCAAAGAATTTAAGAGCAAAGAGGTTTTTATCTTTACTAGCAAAACCAAACAAGAATAGCTCCCTGTTGCTAACACAGAGTAAGTTAATGTTTAACTGGACATTTCGGGTTCTCAGACTTGTCTGGTTTGTCTTTACTTGTTATTATCAGATATTTTGGTCAATTGGCATTGTAGCTAAGGGTGTGTTCATACGACAAGTCAGCCAGAGTAACAATACAAGTAGCTGAACTGAGAAACAAAACCTAAATCTTAAAGTCTTTAAGAAAACATGATATGCTTTTAATTTCCTCCCTAAGGCCCTAAAAGCTCAGCAGTTTAAATGCAGGGTACAGTGTGTGTTCAGGCTGCGGGACTTTTGAAGAGGACATTTGTCAAAACACAGAAGCTGTGTGTCCATTTGCTTCTGCGTCATAATGCAAGAAAAATGAAATATGCATGGGGTGATTTGAGGTTCTGAAGCATGGGCTCCATTGCTCACCCTTTATCTGGTTGTGCAGAACACACTCAATCCCACAACATACAAACAATGGCTTTCTGTGGATAACCCGAAGCCATTTACTTAATGAGCTTTAATGTTCTTTGTGTGCGGTTTGGAAGAGGAAGCTGCAGAAACATGAAAGTAGTGGATAAAAATTAGAGACTCACCGATTACAGATTTTGTAAAGCTCCACTTGTCTGCAGCAATTACATAGATTATTCTAAAATGTTAGAATACCTTTAAAGATACTTTTTTAAAACTTTGTTTTCTTTAATTGATAACATAGGTTTATTGAAAAAGTACATACTTATGAAAATCATCTCAAATTTGCATTGCCTGAAATTCTGCAAGTACAGCAAAATGATCCAGTTCAGAGATAGAGACGTCTATTAATAAAACCTGACGACAAAGAATAGCAGCATCTCTCATTTATTCCTTTACAAAGCCAATTATAGCTCACTGACTTATCTTTTAAAAACTTCAACATCTTGAAGCAAGCCTCTAGATGTTGGACAATAAGTAATATTTCTATACTAGTAAATATCGAATTTAGTAGAACAGAAAAATAACTTGTGGTTGACTATCAAATCAATGATTCTGGAGCAGCTTTTCTGTTGTGACAGATCTATAATTATTTAGAATAGAAGAAGAGGTGGGGTTTGATCACCAACCAAGCTACAGATTTTTTTGGGGTTGTTGAAAAATAATGTATGAGCACCAATGCTTTCACATACCTTGCATACCACACTTGCACACTGCTGCTACTGAAATGAAGTAATTCACTAAGATATTTCAGCAATTACTACCATATAGTCTCACAGCACACACTGAATTTGCTTCACTCGCCACAAGATGCTGGATGCTTGAAACTGAATAACAGCGTATAATCATCACGTATAACCAGATAATTAATTGTCTAACCAGTTGGGGCATCCTGGCATAGAGCATTAAAACATATTTCCCCGATGGTCAGTTGATATTTTGATGTACATAAAGCAAGACTGTGACATCATGGACCCAGTCATAAGCAAAAAACTGAATTGCATAACAATGACGTTAGCATAACATTCAGAGGGAAAGCATGTTAAAAGCGATGTACACTTTAATGACAAAATCTAATTTATTTTGACATTTCAGACCCATGTAAATGTTTTTTTTAATACAGCAGCATACATGGCAAGACATGCGACAGTAGCTTTACAATTAGAACAAGAAGCAGTTGCTAAAACCAGAGTAGAGCTAAAGAAATGTTTCTCTTTAAGAGTAATTTGTGGTTCTGAGCACCTGCTTTCACAGATTTTCAACCATTTCACACAGGAAATTAAGTGATTTTTGACAATGTTCACGCCTTCCTATAAAACAATGGTGAGTTGACAAATTTCAACATTTTCATCCTGGAAAAAATGTCAAAAACTCTCCTCCCTTGTCAGTAATTTATTTTGAAAAAAAAAAAAAAGAACACAGGCAATGAGTTTTGTATTAACAGTGGACATTCAGGTCACAGTTCAAGGCTATCCTCCTTCCACAAAACTGCTGTAAACCTAAGACAACTCAGATTTTTTTAAAGTCCTTGGGATGATTTTTGATCCACGATTTATAAAACTGATTGAAGATTGTTAGCTGAGATTACAAAAAAACACCTGGTTTAGCTCATCTATACCAATTGGTTGTTTAATGGAGAGACTTTAGGATAAATTAACTTGACAATTAAAACATTAAATTTCAAAAGCCCCAGATTTGAGAACGTAAGTGGAACACTCCCTTAAGACATTAAGGGAGCTTGACAATTTGGTAAGGACCATAACTGTGTGTACAGCATGTACAGTCGTGCAATGACAAGCCACACTCATCAGGACATAGAGTCTTGCTGCCTTTAGCTATTGGATGAACACTAACTCAATAACCAGATGTTCGGCCAACAACATATCCATCACACTGCATCATGGCCACATGGCGCATACTGCAAGAGCATAAATACAAGAAGCTCTCCTGAGAGCTTTACCATTTCATCACTTACGATACAACTGAGGATGCATGGGGATGTTTAGCTGGCAGGAGGCAGCCAGATAAACAGACTCTTCCCTGGAGATGCTCCTCAACACATAACAGCTCGCAGAGAAAGGACAACGAGTTCAGACAGAGTGAGGACAGTAAAAGGGAGAAGGAGACAAGCCGCAAGCTGCCCTCAAAAAAAAAAAAAAAGACTGGTTATGTACCTGTCCTATTACTCTGATCTTTGCTCATGAGAAAAAACAAGCCTGTACTTCTATATTTCAAAACATGCAGTCGAATGTCTTGCTTGGTCAAAGCATAGTGATTCATGTTCAGTTTTTCTAATCCTGGGTAGTCAGTTTCGCATACAATATTGTTTATTGTTTCAAACAGAAAAAGAAAAAGAAGTGCATTTCCATCTATCGCACATAATGTGGTCAATACTTTGTTGAGGCTACTTGTATGAAGGAATGTGTCAAAGCAGCATGGCATGTAAGCGGCCTGTGGCTTTGCTGAGTTGTTGAGGAACAATTTGCAGTGTTGGACTTAATGTCCAAGGTGTCTATAAAGCCTTTCAATGAGGCTCTGGCAAGTGGAGCTTCCTGGCTAATGAAGTACACTAATACCAGAGTCAAAGTAGGTATTGGTTCTTTTAGCAATGTAGGAAGATGCCAAAGTCCTGCTAGAAAATGAATTTAACATCTCCATTAAGCTTGTCAGTAGATGAATGGTTGTGCCAACTTTGGACTTAATAAAACTCAAACTTCTCACTGGACATCAAGAAGAAACTTGGATTTACAATCCTCTCCAAGCTGCAGCTATCCCTGTTGCTTGTGCATCTTCCTTGGCTATCAGAAAGATAGTCAAGCAAAAGACAACAATTGTAAAGGGGGCAAAAGCAATGAAGTAATAATTATATACCCAAGTAATTCACAAATAGAGAGAAATCAATCAAATTATTAAAAAATTCAAGACAGATAAAAAATCAAATGTCACTGTTGAACTTTGTGCAAAAGTTGTAGAAAGTCGAGAAGCATGCTGAAATTTATCAGTGTTAAAAAAGCTTTCCTGCTGCTATGTGCAAATTAAGCTCACAGCAAATAAGAAGGTTTCTCATTTCCAAAGAATTGTTTTGGTACAATTGGTGGAAACAAATGAGCTTCACAAAAAAGTCTTACTGCTGAAAACATACCAACAGTAGTGGTTACAGTGAGGATTGCAATGTTGGCACCAACATTGCCACTGGTCGATATTAATCGTTTTTTGACGTAATCGGTGTCAATTCAAGAAATAAGTCTGGGCTGATATAAAACAATATTCATTTTAATCTTGTTACATATTGGCATGTCCAATACTTATTTTACAAGCTGTCGGTGTGACAAAATTATATCGTTAAGAGTCAAAAAGCAAAGATTTATGTCCTACTATATTTCATTTATATAAACTGTAAAAATGTTTTTATCGGCTAAGAGCTTTTGAAGACATTTAACCACAATGTACACAGATACTCTAATAAAGACCACACCAAGCCTCTTCATTTAGCGTTTCTGAAGAAGCACTCCAGGGTGTACCCACCTCCACTCTCTAACATACAAATATACAGCAGCTGCAATTACAGAGAGCTTGATTAAAATCCGATCCGAGACTTTTCCATTGTCCGGGATGAAAGGAAAGGTTGCACAACTCTAATTAAATTTGGTGTGGAAGAAGGAAGTGGTGTCAAAAGGTTGTCCGGGCTGACTAATCGCTTGTGCACTAGTGTATGTGTCTGTATCCGAGTCTGTGTGTGCGAGTCCCACCAATCCACCACCCTCACTCACGCTTGTATAAGCCTTCGTCTAATCACTAGTCTCACTCCTGTGGCTGTATCAAGGCTTTCATTTTGAAGCCAAAAAGTCCCAAAGCACTTCGCCTCCACATGGCCTTGATTACTCAGCTGTTGGTTTTGTTACTGAAATCAATTCAGTTTAATGATTTCACTCTGGTCAAATAATTTAGCACTTTCTGCTCAAATGTTACGACCTACCCTTTCAGCCCTGTGAAAGGGAGCTATTACACTCGCTGCACCAGCTGGAGACAAAAAGCCAATGAAATGAAAATAAAAACAGTGTTTGTTGTTAAATACACCCTCCTCGACTTCAGCCCAAATAACCTTGTATAATCCAACCGCTCCCAAACTCCCATCATTTGGGTCATCTCGGTAAGACAAATATTTACATGCACAAAATTTACATAGACTGTATAGAAAGATGCAAATCTATTTTCCCTTATCCAACAATAAATCAGGTTAACTTTTTATCCCAATTAGAATTAAAATATTTTCTATCTGATAAATGGCAGCGTAAAAGTTTTTATTTCCTTCTCAGAAAAGTTTGCTGGAATTCCGGCCCATTCCTCCTGACAGAACTGGTGTAACTGGGACAAGTCTGATTTCATGCAGACTTTTTCAGCCCTGCCCACAAAGTTTCTATCAGAATGAGATCAGAGCTTTGTGTTGGCCACTCAAGAGGCACTGACTTTGTTGTCCTTAAGCCACTTTGTAACCAATTAGGTAGTATCCTTGGGCTCACTGTCTGTTTAACAGAACCATTTGTTACCAAGCTTTAACTTCCAGGCTGATGTATTTTCTTCAATAATTAAACTTTGTGTTTTCACAAGCAGACTAAAGGTTTTGCATATCAAACACCATGTTATATATACAGGATGTGTAATCAGTGCTGAATATTTTGATTCAAGTTGCCTAGTCGACATTTTACGGTTTTCATGTCTGACCACTTTAGTACTGCAAATCAGGAGTTGAAATAAGCTCCCACCACCACTGGCCAAACACCTCAGTCTACAATTTTAAACACTCAAGTTCCACTGTCTGCTTTCTAGTAGGCCTTCCTTCCACGTCCCTCTGCGGCATTCCGAGTTTGTTTCAAAACAAATATTCTGAGATGAGTACAAGTTATGAATACAAATAATATTTTTTAATCTAAACAACAATTAGATAATATACAAACACTAAACTTCCACAGAAAGGTAAAACAAGCCAAAGAAGGGGATTTCTCTTCATCTGATATGCTGCAGCATATTTAATTCATCGCCGTTGGATGGAAATCTGCATCAGTGCAGAGAAATAATGCATTATGCACATAATGCGTGACTAATGTATCGCATAATGTGTCATAAATATATTGTCATTGCAATATCAGTGTATTCCATACATGGATAAAATCCACAAATACTTGAGACCTCCTTTAATAGTTCAAGTACCAGATATATGTTTCCCATTTCCTTAATTTTGACAGAACCTGCAGGTCACACTTTACAAAGATCCAGTGAAAACTACTGCAGAAGATAAACTTTGCAGTCTTCCTTATTTCCTTTCTTAGTGTACAGCCAATCAGAGGCAAGAAAAACAAATGATACTCCTAGATTTGTTGCTTTGCAAACGTCAGCCAATAGTATGTCAAGTAACACTGCAACTCTGTATTTCAGTATTTCCTTTAAAATATTATACAAGACATGCTCCACAAAAAAAAATCTGGGAATAGGTGGGATTTACCAGAATAATGTGGGGTCATGTACCACAGAAAAATCTGGTAAAGGATCAAATCAGCAGGAAATACTGAACTGTGAATAGGTGGAGTCCACTGTATTCATGTCACAAAGAAAAATGCTCAGAATGCAATAACTGTTTCCAAGTGTTTAGCAAAAATGGTATTGTCACTGTAATCTCTATCAATATTATCACCACTGTATGAATCTAGTGGCCAGAGATTGAAATGTGCAAATTTTTCCTTGACCTGCTCAGATTTGTACTGAAATGTAATAAAAAATAACATTTTCCCACTTTTATTACAACAAAACTGTTCCAACTCCAATCTCACAGCACTCTAGCAATATAAAGGAACATAAAAATGTCACTAAAGATGACATTTTTCTCCTTTTAACAATTCCTACCAGCTTATTGCAAACCTCCCTTCCTGTCAGGAATAAGCTGCACATTTAAATGAGGTTTTTGCTTGCATACGTCAGTGAACAATTTCATTCTGTTGGTGCTCAAACGTCCGAGGCTTGTTCCAGACAGCAGTCTTTAATTCCTGCGTTTCCCCTTTTAGAAAGGTTGTGTTTGGTCTTTGGAAAGTCACGGTCAAAAGCTCAATTAATGACGGGATCATTTATTACTCGGTGCTTATCGTGGTTGAACAGACGCCGGCCATAGGGAGGCGAGGAGCTAGGCATCACCATTCTTAACAATCAGAGGTGCATTTGTTGTTCTGGCCTCCCTGCCAACTACAAGGATGAGGGTGCAGACAGTGGCCTTGTGTTTAGTGCAAAACCACAGCTTGCAAGCTCTTGCTGATTTTGTGTTTGTTTACAGCTCTAATTCAAGGTTCTTTTGACCATGAATGGAGAAATATTACCCAACAGAACAGAAATGCAGTAGCACAATGAAAACCTTCGCAGAAATATGAAGTGGGCTTATTTTCCCTAACAGAGATCTTACAGCATAGTACAATGTAATTTACAAAACAAACAACTTATTGTTGATCAAAAATGTGTAAAGGATTATGCTTTATTAAGAATTTTATACAAATGATATAGTGGGAAATGTATCAAATAAAAAGGAAATAGCTTTACCATTTTCAGATAGCTCACCTTTATTTTCTGTCAGTGAATGCACCATAGCAAAGACTGTTTAAGTTATTTATTCATTACACTATAAATCACACTTTTTGTCATTATTTGTTTGACTTTTTCTAAAGTTCTGGCTTGCAACTTCTGATGTTTGGTTTTGCAAATATAGATGTGCCCTTTTCTGCTCCGCCGAGATGTAATACTGTAGACAAGAAGAGACTTCTATGTTTAACTTTCATTTTAACACATGTTCGATCATTACTTTAACAATTAGTGTTCAACAGAAATTAAGATTACATGGTGAAGAGTTAACTTCTCCACAATTACACCAGATATCAAAAACACTGAACAGTTACTAAACACAAAATAAAAAATGCATTATGATCTATTGGAGAAAATAAAAAAGGAAAACAAAGACGTTAAATTAAAAAGAAACTAACAGGTGCTTGTTTCTCTTTTACAAGGCTAGCAGTTACGCAATCCTTGTTTCCACCACTTTTTTCAAAGACTACCGATCCCTTAGAAGAAGTGTGTCAAACTTGGTTCTCAAGTCTCACTGCTCTGTATTATTTTGGTGTCTTCCTGCTCCAACACATCAGAGTTAATTACCTGCTAAGCAGGCCATCAAGTCCACCAGACACCTGGTAATGACCCTTCAGTTTAAATCAGGTTTGTTGAAGCAGGTAAGCATTTAAAGTAGAGCACTGGAACTCCGGAACTGAAGCAGAAATAATAAATGCAATTTTGGAGTAGTTCTCCTGACCTCTCCCAAGAAAAAGGAGTTTTTATTGGCTTTGCAAATAAAAGTGAAAATGAAAAACTTATTGGAGGAAATAGGCCAGGAAGAAAATGTACAAAAGAACAAGGGCATTACCAAGACAAGATAACATAAAAATGTTAACTAAGCAGCCCATTTGTCAGGGTACTATGCTGGTATGATATTCAAATTTAATATTCAAATCTAAAGTTTAGATTCAGTTTTGAATCTAAACTTTAGATTCAGTTTAGATTCAAAACTGAATCTAAAGCTTCAACAAAACCTTAGGCACTGTTAAATATGTATGGTCTTTATTTAGTTCCCTCCAAATTGTAAGCACTCTGGTGAAAAATGCATTCAAATAAGAGTAATGAGTGTCATGTTTATGCACAATTCTCCAATTTACAGGAAAACAGAAACTTATATATTTTCTAATTAAAATATTCCCAGACACTTTGATCCGCTTTGAAATTAAAATAGGACAGCCTGGTATGTCAAAGGATGGAGTAGAAAGGTGATGTGATTTGGCTCCATATCGCAGCTTAAATCTCTAAACTCAACTGTAAAGTGTGAAGTACTCTACCTTTTTTACACATTCAGCAAATCTGATTTATAAATCCAAACCATCCTCTAGAGTTTTATTTTAGAAACTGAAACATGTGAAAACATAATTCTGAATTAACAATGGAGCAAAGCCTGAATCCACTTTAAAAAAAAGAAAAAGTGATGAACAAATACAGTCAGGGGGCCTTTGATATTTTGAGTTAACCATCAGTCTTACTCCATTTCTGTTCTCTCCTATAAGACTGTTCCTCGCTGAGAAGTCGGCTGAGAGATAAAAGGACCTCCCGTTATTGCTGCAGCTCGGAGAGTGTGAGAAACAAAGATAATATACTCCTTGTGAAACGGTGGAGTGACATTTTGATAATCAAGGAGAAAGGTCAGTCTGGGTCCCTGACTGTCTAGCAATGGTAAAACTTCCCAGATCAATCCCCTGATTTTGGGAGTAAGAACTATCACACAAAACTCAGTTTTCTCACTGAGGCAATCTCCAACTGGAAGACTTTTAGGCAGCAGAGATGAGACTGACAAAGACACTCTCTTTGAAATGTCTCAGGGAGCAGGAGCGGATTATGTAAGTCACTCAGTATACTGGGTCACCCAGTTGTTTTTGATGTGCACTATTACTATGCCCCTGCTGCACTCGGCACAGAGCTTCTCATTTTGCACAATCTGAGTGCATCTAACATGTTTTTTCCTACTTCTGATTGTTAGATATGCTTTTAATAGAAGTTTACTGCAATAAATGCATCTATTTTTCAAAAAATAGATACAATAAATGTATTTTTCAAGCAGCATGCAAAGAAAAATTGCTTAATGATGTCAATTGTGTTGTTTATTCTCAGAAAAGGACTGGCAGGTCACAAATCTCAAATCTCACAAATCACAGGTCAACAGCACTATGCAAATCCTACACTTTAAGCGCAAGTTAAACACAAACAACTCTCATGGACTCGGCCTTTCTCTCTGTAGCTGCATGGACAGTGAGAAGTTGTGATGAATGTATGTTTGTGCGGGTGGGTCGGTGCAGCAAAACAGAGCAAGTCTTAGTGAACATAGATGGAGTATTTAACCTTCCAGGCAATTACAAATCTTTGTGCCACTGAGCATGAGGATAATGACAGCACTGTCAGGACAGGTAGGATGTTTGGTTGCTCCATAACATGGGCGCTTTGTTTCTCTGACGGTGTCATGTTACTACCAAGGCTGAAACCAAAAAAAAAGGAAGCACAGGCTGCTTCTGCACAGCAGACCAGATACAAAGACTCTGAGATTTGGTGTTGGGCAAACTCTAGAATATATGTTATTCCACCTAAAGTGAAAAGGGAAGTTCGGTATTAAAGTATCTTTGACAGTACTTGCAGATTTTTCTCAAAGATCTTTAAAATAATTTGGAGGCAAAAGGAAGTGACTGGTTTACAATGTTTATTTAATTAGCAGTTTCCCCCTCTAAAATGAACAGAGATGTTAAAATATGAAGATATCCACTTTGTATTTGGTAAAGTCTAAATGTAGAAACAAACAACTTGGAATAGTCGTCACACAGTCTGAAACCTTTCTACATTTTGCCATGCAGAAAGGCATTTTAAAGAAGTTGGTAACTATTAAGTGGAAGAAAAACAAAGCAAAGAGAGTGGCTGTTTTTGTATTTGACCCGTATGATGACATACGATAATGGTTATGATTTGATGTAAAGAATTTCATTGTTGAACTGGCTGTGGGCATGTAGTTATCATCTTGCTAGAAGATGAACCTTCATCCAAACAGATTTTCTTCTGATTTTACCCTGCATTTAGCTCCATCCAGTTTCCTGTTAAATATTCTTGTATGTTTCCCAATCCCTGATGAAAAAAAGCACACCGCATAGCATTATTCTGGTTATTCTTATTATTGGATTTTGAAAACTATTATTTTCCCTCTGTTTTGGTCTATTACAAAACATTCCAATCAAATACAAGTTTGTTTTTGCTAGACACTGTACACCAGTTATGAGCCATATTGCTAGGACTGATCTTAAATAAATATTTAGATTTTAGTATTGCTAATTTTTTTTAAAACAAATCTATTGATCGCACAAAAACCGTCTTTGATACTTTGCAAATAATGTTAAATACACAAGCTAACAAATGAAGCTAGCAAATGTAGTTGCTATCAAAACGGAAGTACAATGTAATCCCTTCAAAATAAAAGCGGGACTTACGAATAAACAAACCATTTTTGGTATTTTCAAAGTTAAATACATTATATATAGTTTGTGAAGATTTATCTCGTGCGTGTCAAACATTGTACGCACAACGAGCTAGTTTGTTCTACCTCTTGTTTTTAATTTAATTTGTTATTGTGGCTAACACCGGAAGTTCAACCATGATTTCACAGACTTGACAGGGTACTGATAAAAATGGTGCTGCTGTCAACTGAATATTCCTTCACGCTTCTAGCTAATTACACATTACGTAGCAACACATTAGAGACTGGGGAGAGCCCTGGCTAATCAGTGATTAAACTGGTAAATGAATAATAGGTGTAGTGAAGGACAAAGACACCTGCTCACTGTGTTCCAGGAAGAGATGGGGATAGCTCACCTTTAGGGACCTAAATACAATTAATTTGTGTTGTTTTAATAGCCATTTGTCAGTGTAAATTACGTCAGTGTTTAGAGGGGTTACAGTTCGTATCAACTTTGTTTCAAAACGATGTTTGGCCTCTTCTCCCTTCGCAAGCATCGGCTCGGCCAGTGTTGCAAACACCCACCCGTCCTGCTGCAGCATTTCCGTGTTTTGTACGGAATCATTTTCACGGAGTCCACGCCACGTCAGAAAATAACCCTTATTTTCTCCCCCAAATGATTCCACATCATAAATAACACCTCACTGGGAGCAGCGGGCTATTAACGTGGAGAAAAACACGCCGCTGCTGAGGGGAACACTGCGACATTGTTCCAGGATAAATAATAAGTGAAAGCCTGCGTGACGTGTCTAAATCAATGGGGTCCAAGTCGGGATCATAGAGATGCTAAAGCAGCAGAACTTACCCAGTGCCACCTCGCAGGCTTTACGCAGCTGTGAGTGATGAGCCTTCTTCACCTCCTTGTCGGCCAGGATCTTTTCCAAAGCTCGTGTGAGGAACATGTTTTTCGTCTTTTTGCCCTCATACATGTCGCACCGGAATCTGGAGCGAGGTGTGCCTGGTCCCAAGGAGACGAGGAGGGACAGAGGGAGAAGGTGGAGGCCTGCAGCCGCCTCAAAGGGAGATGTGTTCCGTCGCAAATGTCAGCCACGGGAGCCCCTTAACAGACACACATGAATAAATACAGAAGGTTGGGGTAAATCCCTCAGATTGCCGTTAACGACTTGCCTCCTGCGCCATGTTGGAGAGAGGAAACGACGTCACGTAACTTCCGCGAGCGGCCGCGGTGAGGCAGCACGGAGCGAGTTACCTCCACTGAAACTGATAACAGAAGGTTTGGCCTCATGTTCACCTGAAATATAAGCAACAAACTTGTAAATACCAAGTTCTCCATTTTTATTTGGATGTGAGTGGAAACATGTTTTGCTCATTTAATTTTCACATCAGAAACAATTAATGAAAAACAACAAAAAAGTAGCTATTGGACTTTAGTTTTAAATGGAACATATACTAAAACATGAGATTGTGGTCACAAACCTTGGCATAATATTATATTTATAATAATTTAAAAGAAAACAAAAATGTGACAATTTTCTAATATTTTAACTCCCTGGAAACAGTTTATTTCTTAATTTGATTAGTTGTTGTATTGAGAGATTTCTGATGGGTCTCTGCAGTTCCACTGGAGTTACAGCGTTATTACTTGAGGCTCCTGAGAAGAGCACATCTTCTGATTGTGCTCTCCTTGTTTACATCACATCTTTGGTCTATTAATTGCATATTTTGGGGAATAAATGTAAAGTAGGTTCATCCATTGCCATTCCAAATATAGCTGAACTTAATTTCATCTTATTTGAGGCCACTGCAAAGTCACGGTTTGCAGAGTTCTAGTTCAACAAATGTTAGAATTATTATTGTAATAATAATTATACTTACAAGTGATTTAAACTGGAGGTAGACAATGCAACCACTGAATGGAAGATGATTTTTATCACATTCTATCCAATATGAATGAGTGATAGTGTATTGGTAATATCACACATATACCTCTAAAACATTGAGAACTCTGTTTCAGTTCTTTCGTGCTTCATGTCTTTACCCAGACAATTGAAAATAATTTTTAAAGAAATCTATTCTATCACAGTTATCTAGTCAAACCTGGGATAATTTTTGATGCAATAAAATCAAGAACTTTAACGTTACTCTTAACATGACATCTACCAGCAAAACCAAAGCTATTTTTTTTTTTAGAAAAAAAGAGGATACATTACTTCATCTCAATAAATGTAATTATTTTTTCCCTCTATTGAGTAAAGCTGATAGAAACTAATTCATACGTATGACTTTTTTTGCGTACTGTAACATTAATCTGTGGTTGCACACTTTAGGACTTTTTTTTTATTAAAAGATCTGGCCAAGTCCCAAGTGTGCTAAGCAGAAAGACTTCAGAATTACTTATTAAGCTTCTTTAATTTGGTTAAATTAGTTAGTGGTTGTTAAAAGCACTGTCCCAGGTGTACCTTGAACAACTCCCACCACTGCAGCCACCCCATTAGACCTGTACAGGTAAGCAAGTACTGTTTTAGTTACTAAATTATATTACTTACTTTACAAGCCGTGGATATGTTTAACAGCAGATCCTTCTTGCAGCCTTCTGTAACATTTATCAGAGTCCAACAGCAGATACATGTGGAAAATCTGGAAGTTTGACAACACAGATTTGGCCATTGTAGGCGGCATATAGTTTGCTTACACTTAGGACTGTCTTATGAGTCAGCTCCATTTTTTCTGTAGCTATAAATAAGAGATGAGCTGAAGAAGCTTTATACTCGATAGAACTTTTCGTTCGAGGATTCAGTCATGTGAAAAACTTAGGACACCCTACTCAGTATTGAGTTCTTTATTAATAAACAGCAGCATATTGATGTCTACACATTTTATTTATTTCTACATAAGATATCGATGTAGTTGCAGGTTAAACATAAAAAGAAACTTTGTATTACCCATTGAATAATGGATATAATTAAATATGCATATTGTGAGGAAATCGTTTGGCCGAAATCTTCAGCTACCTGCTTTACGTACCCATCTAGTCTCTTTTATGGTTTGAGGAAAGCTTTTCCCTTTTTTGTTTGTTTGTTTCATGTGGAGCATGTTTGAAGTAAACCTATGACATTCATTGGTGGTTTCCATAACCATCTATTTCAATGTTTTGCCTTTGGTAGATTTACTAGTATGTTTATTAGTAACACAAAACATTAGCTTGCAATGTTTCAGTGTTCAGTTCAGTTTCACATTTTCTTCAAGCACTCTCCAATACTCTCAAATCCTTCTGAGACCTTCTTAATTCCCTTTCAATACTCATAAGTACAATCTTGTTTCTAGATGTCTGCTGAATAACAGATACTCTTATCTGTTATTTTTGATTTTGTAACTGGAAACAAATGTGGAGATGTAACCCATTACTCACTACAAATAGCTTTCTAAAATTAGATTGCACGTAATGTGTTCAAATGTATTTTCTTCTGTTTTCATACTTTTTGCTAAATTCTTATATTATGATGTACGATACTGTTGAATTTAATGTTAAATATAGTAAATTGTTATAAAGATTCCTTTGCTTTTATAGCTCTTGTAATTGTTTTTAAAATATGGTAAAAGTGAAATTAGAAAGATTTGTGTATGTGATGCTTAGTACAAATGTGACTCGGCTCCAGCGATGTTTACTATCAAACACAACTTTGTGTTCAAAACATTAATGACACACAACTATGGGCCCCTCCGCCACAAAAAAACATTTAACTTTTTCCTTTGAATTTGGACAATTTTAGCAAGAAAACTGTTAAAATACACTGTTCGGTATTATAATAACAGGTTTCATAGATAAAAATATATTTAATTGGGTTATAATAGAAATAACCAGCCAAAAAAGATGACTTGTGATAACATTTACTGATATAAAACTGTTAAATGTCATCATTACACATTTATTAAAATGTCATGTTAAGCTCACATAAAAAATCCTGACAATGTTGATGAAAGTTTTACTGGACAAAATGTATGTTTTCCTATAAAAATACATATATTTATAAATTATCAGGTTGTGCAATATTATGTGAAATAGAATTTAATATTTTGAAAGACATAAACAATTTGTTTTACTTTTTAAAAAAGTGCTGATGTATGGAATCAAGTCCTAGCATCACTCCCTCTTGTAAAAAAAGAAAAACAAAAAAAAACCTTGAGAAAATAATGCATTTTATTTCTCAGTTATTCACCTGATAGCATCTAAGAGAAATATTAAACTTAGCCGTAAGAGGCTGCTCATATATATGGAAATCTTTTCTTGTTCATGTTGCACTTCTGCAGACCCAATGAGATGCTTATCACATCTCTCAGGTCCCAGAGCAGTTGTGAAGATTAGTGGTTCAAGCAGGAAGAAACCAAAGACTTGTGAACCTAAACTCAAATTCAACATTCCTGTAAGACCAGCCAATGGAGCTGCCAAAAATTATGACCTAAAATGTATGAAATAGCTTTAAAGATCAACAAATTATCATATTTTATGAAATACATATGAAAACCAATTTAAAACACATTTTTTGAAACAAAAGGAATGTCTGGAGGTTCAGCTCCCTAGAAAGAATAGAATAGAAACAGTCTTTATTGACCCATAGAGATTGCTAATCTGAACTGGAACAGAGAAGACATTTACCAAACAGCTGTCAGAAGTTTAGTTTTTGAATTACAATGTTTGCCACCTGTGGTTGCCATAGAGCCCTTTTAAGTTTCTGGATAGTGTGCCGGTCTGTGAAGTCTCCAAGTTGCTGCTTTCAGATAGGATTTTTTCCAACTTGCACCTCCTCTTTTGACAAATCAATATAGAAACGTTTGTTGAAAAACCAAACTTTAAGCAGCTCCTTATTTGCAAGTAACTCCAGCAAAAATAAAAACTTTCAGGGTGTGAAAACAAGTCATTATCTATAAACAAATTTCCGTTTAAAGCTATAAAATGATGTTAAAGTTAAAGTATTGCAATGTACAGGTGAAGGAGCATTTGCACTTGGTTAGAAATAGACACGTTTGTGCTTGAGCATGAATTTGGCATTCCAGTTCCAGGAAGGGTTATGGTAGAAGTCATCAAATGTGTCAGAATAGCTTAGTAAAAATTAATACTAATAATTTATACATTTAAACATTTCAAAAAGTACACATTGTACTGATGCAATACAAAACTAATATCATTAATCCAAAATAGTTCCAGACAAGTCATATCAAGTTTTTTTTTTCTTTTTTTTCAGCTTTGCAGAGTGTTACTCCATCACTGGTAAGCAGAACTAACCAAGTTGCCAAACAGGAACAGAAGTAAAAAGTGTCCGTTATTGTATTCTGTAAAAACTGAACAATGAAGTTCAGGACTTCAATAAGTGAGTAATAAAAACACACCTGTCTTTTTCTCTTTTAAAATGTTTTCATTATTCTTCACCAGTCAAAGCTTTATGACAATGAGAGACCCACTCATAACAAGATTCAGCTAGACGGAGTGAATACTTTTTTTTGTCACTGCATATTCAGTTCCCATTTATATTTTGTTTATTTCAGATTCTAGAGTGCTAAATCAAACAAGAGTTTGAATCCAGAATGGCAGGATTGGAAAATTTGCCAGCAAGCCAAAGGATTGCGAAAATTTGTATCTTTTCACCCCCACTTATAAAATGGAATAAATAATCATGTTGCCACTGAAGAAATAGCCACATTGAACGACATGGCAGAACATGATGGAGAAGTCAATTTGGTTGAGTTGTCATTTTATCATGATGTAATACTTTAATTAGCTAGGGACCTGAAATGATCTAACAGAGTAATTATGAGTCAATAATAAATATGTGTTGTGTTATAAATGTAAATCTGAAGACACGTACAGCTCATTTATATACATCCTAGTAATGAGGATTGGAATTAGGTGAATAGAGGGCTAATACTCGTTACACTTCCTTGTTAGTCAAACACAGGCCAAGGTTAATATTCAAGTTTAAACAAAGGGCAGACTGACCTCTAGTGGTCTCTTACTACATCATATACACACACACACCCCCACACACACCTATATATATATATATATATATATTATTGTTATTTATATATAAATAACAAAATAACAATAATAATAATAACACTAAATAATAATGATAATAATAATTATAAAAAATAAAATAAAAACATTTTCTTCTGTCAATTAAAATTATAAAATTTATTTCTCTTTACTAAATGTTGCAATAATTTAGTAAAAAAAATGGTGCTGCCCTATTTACTCCAAATGTAATAATTTACTTCTTGTAACATTACTTTTTACTGTTGCTTCCCGGGTCTGATTCTGCTTGTGGGTCAGAATCCTCGAACATGACACATATATTTCTAAGGAGTATGATATATTATTGCAATGTGTTCAGAAGAACAGCACCATTCTATCCATTTCTGCATGAAAATATCTAAAGAAATTAAGAATTTAATCTTTAATGTCATGTACTTATTTGACTATTTTGTTTCTGAAAATTACAACTCTTAGGCACAAACTCAAACTTTCTTTCATACATTTGTCTTTACCCTAATTCTAAATAAAAAGCTAAATCAGAGTTGTATTCACTTTCACTTGGTATGTGGCGGAAGCTGAAATCTTGAGTTTCCTGTAGGCGAATGCTTAAAACAAACCTTTCAAATTCCTGCCAGTCATTTCCTCTACTTTTTTTCTTTACTTGTGCAAAAATGAAACAAGTTATACTTAAACAAAGAACAGAAATGTCATAATTTGTCCATGAAAAATAGGTAAGTTGTCTGCTGTCTGTCTGAAATGCTCAACATTTGTTGAGTTGGAAAATATTTCCGTAGAAGGTACTGATACTGGTAAGATGGTCCATTTCAGATCAGGCAGACAGCCTACATTTTATTTTGTTAAAGTTCACTCTACAGCATTTCTCTCTTGGGTGGATCACCTTTCAGAAGACCTTATCATGTCAGCTGTCTGACAATAAGACTGAACTTTTAAGCATCAGCATACTGCACATTACTGACCTGCAGACCGGAAAAGATTTTTAGGATAAGAATGTGCATTGAAGGAGTAAATATGACTGAGTGTAAATGAATGCAATGGATTTCACTAAAACAGAATAGCAGTGCTTTATTTTCTTTTATTGCCAGAAAACTTTTCTCCACAAATAATTAATTCATATTCTATGAATTTTAGCTTTCAATAATAAAAGTTCTGTCATATAAAAATAATGCTAAAAATATTTGAGTTAAAGCCAGTAAGTAAATCCTTATAAAGGTAAAGTAAATTATGTGCTTTATGTAAAAGGTCTGTAGTCTTGCTCATCTCTCTAGTCTTTCATGGTCAAACTTACATACCTTTGGTTTATCTGAAATCCTCCCTTTCACATATCTAATTTCCTAGGTAAGGAGCGACTGAGCGTAAAGTTATTCAGTTGCAGAGATTGAACTGATTCCAGACATATGTCTTAACAGATTGTCTGAGTTATTGTTCCTGTTTTTCACCACGCAGAAAGGTGCCAATTCTTTAACTAGTAACTCTAGTTAAAGTATTATTTGAATGTTATTTATTATATGTATTATTGAATATTTAAAAAAATCTGCTGTCCTACATCATGAAAGGTGATTGATTATGATTTTTAAAAAATATTTACAGAACGAAAAATTGGTCTATGCATTTAGTAATAAATTACATTATATGTACTTCTACTTGTCTTTGTATTTGTAGCATATTTTTGTAAAATAATTTTAGCTTTTGCTTGTATGTTTCTCAAAATGATTATACAATATTATAGACAAACTATAATCAAGCTAATAATACACAATAGCACATATCATCCACATAATGTGTTTCTAGTTCAATATAATATTTTGGACATTTAAAAAATAACAAGATAGAAAAACCTTTACATTCAAAGTTTATTTATTGATAGTATATATTTTTAAATATATTTGCAACACAATTTATGTCTAATACTTAGTTTATTGCAGTTTGCTGGAGGAAGATGAGGCTAACTGTGTGGACATTATCGTTTGTAATCAAAAGGTTTGAGAGGATCATCCCATTTGTGGTGTTGTTGTACTCCCATCAGTTTGATAGTGAACCCAGAAGTAGAACTGCTTCTGGAGACCCAGAGATGAAGGTAATCAGCTCCAACATAAACCTGGAGCAAATACATTGAAGATTGTTTAATCAAATTAGTTTATAATATTTATCAATTACTATCAGGAAACAAGAAATCCAAATGTAACCTTTCTCCTTTTTTAGGATGATATCAAATATGAAACAATTGACTTACTTTGATGATATAGTGATAGATTAGGATGTTCTTTACCCTGTAAAAAACTGCTTTGTATTCTTTGAAATCCTTCCCTGTCTTATTTGCCACTTGGATCTTCACCTGAATATTGAAAACACAAACCTTAAACAGAATGAAAGTGTATGTTTGTGAAGTTTTAAAAAAAAGATAATGAATCTCACCTTATCACAAAGCTCCTCAATTTGACTAGTGGTGAACCTTACGTCTGACCATTCTCCTATTGGGACATTCATTCTGATGTTGACTTCCACTCTCAACAAAAAAAATTAAAAGCTTCACTTTCCCTGAAATGCCTGAAATCAGCTGGACATTGGCTGAGTTTTGAATCTATTTATAAAGTACAGACACTGGGTGCAGCCTGGAAGGAGGTTCTACTTCAAAATGGGAGGAGCACCATGTGAAAAGCATCAAGTGATTCCTGGTAATGTACTTGATACCTTGGACATTTTATTGTATGGTAAAACCTTAAAGTAGCTTTAAATTATATTTCACTGAACAACAGAAAGTTGGCGTAGTTACCCCTCTCTCTAGATTCACCTTTGAAATAAAAGTGCCTATCTAATTGGCACTTTTTTTTGGGTCACTGATGTGTTAGTGACCGGGCTGAAGAGAGACAAGGATCCCCTAGTTGACCTCTAGGGGCCACTGGCACAATTCACACCGAGTGAATCATTCTGGACTGGTAATTATTATTATTTATTCCATCTTCAGATCATATGTGGAACCTCTGGGATTTGAACATTTGATCAGGAACTAATTTAAGAATATTCAACCTTCCTGACTTCAAAAGTGGAAAACTTTCATTTAGTTGTACAGCTATGGAGCTATAAAATCTAACTGATTTTTTAATTAACAACTTTGGGTGTTAGTTTTAAATAGTTTTCTATGTCAGTTTCAAACACGTCAATATTTTTCATTTTCAAAGGAACAATTGGAAGTCCTCATAAATAAGCACCACCAAGTTGCTGATATTACTATTTATCCATTTTTTGTAAATGGATAAAAGTTAATTAGATTTTGAATTTGCAAGAATTTTAAATTTAAAACACTCAGTCAACTGTCAAATAATTTTGTTCTAGGCTGAAGTTGAGTTATTAATTCAAAGATCTTTCATCTATCAAATGTGAAATATTTGTAGACACACCTTTCAGTTCCCTGGAACTAATCTATTCTGCCAATAGGTTATTTGTGATTAGATGCTCTTCACTCAACAATAAAGCATCAATTATTCACACTACCATTGCTGACAGGAACATGGCATTAATATTTATATTTGGAGAATATTTACACAGAAAGTTCTCTGGATAAAGACTGATTAGAGGAGGGCTCATTTCAGAACAGGACAACTCACATTTTTTTGGTTAAAGCTCATTCTGCAACATTTGTTTCATCACATTTCTTGATACAAAATAATTTGATTATGTCTCTTTAACGTGTAAATCTTTCTTAGAAAAGGTAAACCCCAAGAAAATTTCAAATGCATGTGTAAAAAAAAACTCATCAAATAATATATTTAAAAAATATATCTTCATGAGGTTCCCTTACACAATTGGGCATAACATTACAGATGTTATGCCAGAACCTCAACTGGTCTCTCCTGGGCTTTGACTCACTGGCTCCCCCTTGTGGAACTTGCTGGTATGACACTAAGCCACATCCACTCGGTGCTTAATCCCAACGAACAAAGCAGAACAAAACAGCCATTTCTTTACATTTCAGATGAGTCATTAAATTAGCGTGCTTTATGCAGAATTATATAATTTACTGACATTTTGTCCAAACAGGTAATTGGTCAGAACTGAAATTAGAGTAAACTTTTCAAAAGCTCAAGTACAGGTTTCCATTGCAATGGTTCAAGTGCACCATTAAACTACAAATTGTAGTTTGTAGTTATATTGAAGGCGCTTAACATAGCCTTCAATATAATCCCTTCTGTTGGTGATAAGATGTTATCTAGAAATACTTTGGAAAAACTCTCAGAGCTCCACCCATGAAACTGAAGAACCACCTTCTCATAGGTGTTTCATTTCCTCAACACCTGCATTATAAATAAGCTTGAAAACTAACTGATGTTCAGCTGTTGAGCCTGATAGCAGCAGATAGTTTTCTTTTCTGTTAGAAGCAGTAATGAGTAAAGGAGTGATATGTGGAGGATGGTCAGAGACCAGGCCAGCCAATGAGGAAGTTTCTGCACTTTGTAAAAAGGTGAGTTTCTTCATTGTTTAAAAATATTTCTCTGGAAACTTCCTATTGCATTTCTCTTTATTTGATTCCCACACAGATGCAGACAACTGCAGAGGCAGCAACCAACAGAAAGTTTAATGAATTCAAAGCAATTGAATACCGGTTACAAGTTGTGGAAGGTCTGAACTATATTGTCAAGGTAATAAGCAAGGATTTCTATTACACCATATTATTTAAGAACATGTAATGTGAACAAACAGATATTATGTAGCTGTGATTATTTAATGGTGAACAGTCAAATCAAAACATCATATTTTGATCTGTGCTTTTTTATTACTGTTTGTTATTTGCAGGTACATCAACATTACTGTGTGTGCAGCATTATTCAGAGATGAAACTTTCTCCAAGATGTCTTACTATAACTCAATACTATACATTCAGTTGACTATGACAATGTACTAGTAAGACATATTTGATTAGAACTAGACAAAAACAAATGCCAACATGAGACTGAAATATGGCTAAAACAAAATCAAAACATGTGGATCAAATAGAAAGGGTTTCCAGAAAGAAGAAAATTGTAGATATGAAAATACCTTTACTGTAAGAAACAGAGAGAAAACTTTATTGTAAGATAAAATGTTTCATATATAAAAAGGAAACAGTAAGCATGATTGAAATTAATTTTGGCTGCTAATGTGCAACAATAAAGCCCCAGTCCTGTTAAGAAAATGATTTCCTCTCTATTCTCTCTGAAGGTTCAGGTGGGAGAAAACGATTATGCCCACCTGCAGATCTACCAAAGCCCTCTGGAGGACAACAAAATAATAACTACTTTTGAGGGAGTGAAGACTGGCTTCAAGCGAGACGATCCTCTTGAACCGTTCAAGCCCTTCTAAAGTGAAAACACTGCCTGATCCAGCTTCCTCCAGACTGCTGCTTCAAAGAAAAATGTCTTTGTATTGTCAGGAGCAATATTTCTACAACAATACTCTGATGTTATACAGGTTGAGTCAAATCTCTGTATCTATGTGCTTGAATGTGTAAGAGAGATGTCAAATGTCACTAAATGGCTCAATAAACAGGATTCATACAGGATATTTGTCTCTGGTGTTTGATATCTTGGTTACAAAGAATATTTGTAATAATTTTTCCCAATAAAATAAACTAACAATGCAGTTAAATATGTAACTATTTAAAAATGAATCAGTGAAGAAGTTGAAAACCATTATATTACCATATCACCAGATCGTTGTATGTATTTATCATCCAATTCAGACATTTCCCTTCATTTTGTTGCCTTGTTATGATTGAATTTTTGAACCTTTTAGGTAAATAGTCTAGATTCTTAGAGACTCATTGGTTGTCCTTAATTGTTTACATTCATGAGTTCAGTATGCACACTGAAACACTGAGTTTCTTTTAATCAAGATTAAAAATCCATCTGTTTAGAGTTGCTTTTGAAACATAACAAAGGGAACATTGTTCAACATATTTGATGTGTATGGTCTTGGTGATGGTGCCCACCAAAATGTAATGTTTGTTCAATTGTTCAAGTGTTTTTTTAAAGCTTTGTCATTTTACATTATTATTATGCAAAGCACCTTGAACCGCCTTGCTGCTGAAATGTGCTACACAAATAAACTTGTTTGAAACTTGATAACTCAGTTCTGTTGAACTAGTTTAAACTAGTCCCTTAAAGCTGCTACAGTTCCAGGGAAATGGCTGGTTTAACAAGATTGGCCTGATGTCTTGCACATGCATTGACAGATCACATGCCAGTCATTTATTTTCCTTTCTCAACTAACAAGAAGTTCATCAGCTGCCAACAGAGGCAGATGGGGAACAAATATAATTTTCTGGTATTTCTTGACAGACTGGCACTATCACCCACTTTGCTGGAATGTTTATGAAGAAAATCAGCCATACTGTATCTTTTCCCCCACATCTTTGAAATGTTTGCTTCATGCTAGATCTCTAAGCTATTCTATGATTTATGAACTGGGAACAGTATTTTAAAATCTATTCTCTGAGCTACAGGGAACCAGTGGTAGGACTTTAGAAAAAGGGTGATGTGCTCTATCTTCCTGGTTTTAGTGAGAACATGAGCAGCAGTTAAGTGTGAAGTTGTAGTCAGAGACAAAAACTACACGAGTTTTGTAATTTTAGACTTTTTTCACTCTCTCATAAATACAAAACAATAGTTACACCTCTTCAGATTCTTAAGTTCAACTATACACATTATGTTGTTGTGGTTCTTATTAGATGGTGTCCTAGATAACACCATCTATTGTTGACAAGCACTGCTACTCCACTTCATTTTCTTTTCCCCAAGTAACTAATCCTACCACCATGTCTCAGTACAACACATAATACTGTATTCTACGTCCTTGTCAGTGCTTGGAGATCATCCAATTTGTTAGCCAACAATCTCACATTGCCTATAATGATCAATAGCAGGAATGGTTTTGAACATTAACTCATCTGGGAGTTGTAGCTTCAGTTGAGGTTTTACTTTAACTTTTGAAGTATTGATCATCTGCTTCCGATTATAAGCCAGCTTGTTACAATGGCTATACATAAATGACCAAAAGTAAGAAAAATCAGCAAAAATCCTTCAGGCTGCACAGCATCCAAAACTAGAAGAAATAATAGTCCAAAAGAAATTATTTTCTTCCAAAAATGAAGAATTGAAGTTTTAGAAAAGAAAAATCAGAATGTAAGTAACAGAACTAGTGCAGGTGCAAATTGCTGCAGGCTGATTTTTAACTGACTTAAGGAAGAAAGTTCAGTATCAGGTTTTTCTGGGAGCTTTGTCTTGTCTCTCAAAGTATTTTAAAAGTTTTGTCCCATTTTATTTATCAGAAACAGTGGGTAACACTTTATTTTACAGGGTGTGCATAAGACTGTAACAGGTGTTCGTGACAGGTGTTATGTCATAAACATGACATAACACCTGTTTATGTCATAAACATGACATAACACCTGTCACGAACATGAAGGAGTCTAATGTCAGTGACTGTTGTCATGAAGAGTTATTCGGAAAATTATGACACTTTTAATGAAAAGTTGCTTTAAAAGATGCATTAAAAGTCGATTAAAAGTGCCAACTTTGCATTAAAAGTGTTATTATTTACCAAATAATTCTAAGTTTTTTATATATTTTTACCAGACGTCCCAGTGATTTTGGAGGGATCGTTTCTTCTTATTCATTCTCTAACATGGAAAACCTCTGATTTACCACTAGGGGGCAGCATGCCACCATTATTCTTTCAAAATTAAACTTCAACGTAGTCTGGTCTGACCAGTTGCCTTTGCGAAAGTGAAAGTTGAAGATAAAATTGAAGCAAAGAAAGGGCAATGACTGTCTCTGTCAGCGACTTTGTTTCACTCCTTTCTTATCCTATATTACCTAAATTTTGGTGGTACTCCCTAATTTGAAATAGCTTCTTTCACTAAAAGGTGAGGGTTTCACTCATAGCTCCACCTGTTATGTAGGAGAACCACATTCCAGTCTTTGCCCAGAGTAAATACGATAAAGACATACTGGAAAACGTCCTTCTGAGTCATTTTGAGTTGAAAACAACAGACATTTGACTTCACCAGAAATCACCAGCATGGCAGGAATGAGTAGAAAATGGACAGAGATAAAGCCTGCGACGGAAGAAACTCAGAAGATCTGTGACATGGTGAGCTCCAGGCATTCTTTATAATGTCTACATGCAGCTTCGCAGCTCAAATTTCAAACTCTATTTAATGTTACCAACACACAGGTGAAGAGCGACGCAGAGACAAAGTGGACCAAACAGAGCTATGAAATATTTAAGGCCATTGAATACAGGGTACAAACAATGGCAGGAACAAACTTTCTCATCAAGGTGATATCTGCAGATTTTCTTTGACATCATATTACTTTACTGTTAAATAGTCTGTGTTCCAAGATGGAAATGTGTTTATAACAATTCCAATGAAACAAAAATGCCATTCTGCTGTCTCCTCCCTGCAGGTTCATGCAGGAGGAAGTGAATACCTCCATATTTATGCCTTCCAAAGCGATCCGAAAAGGGGAGTGGTTCAAACTTTACTGAAGAGGGTAGAAAAGCACAAAGAAGAAGATCCTCTGGAACCCATCAGACCTTTGGATTCATGAGAAAACACAACTTTCACCCCGGCAGCCTTACAACAACCTTATTCCTGCACTGCTATGTTGTATAAAAGAGCATGTTGGGATGGCTTAAGTTTGACTTTTTATATCTCTATGATATTAGTGATTGTTTTATAAAGCTATTTTGAAGTGTGATTATCAGTCTGGGTGCAATATTTGGAAAATGTGCTAAAATATAATAAATATACCTGCAACTGCCTAAAAGGCTTTTTATTTTATAAAAAGACCCCAGGTCTAACCTTAAGAAACATAAGAAAAAGGACAAAAAATAAACAAAAAACAAGAAGCACAGTATGTTCACTATGTAGGCATATTTTAAGAATATCTTGATCCAATCCCAAAACGCAGTTCAAGGTCCTGATCAAAGCTTTTTTTTAAATGTATATCAGATTAAACTCTACATCTGAAAATTGGTGGAATCTGATTTAGGTAAACTGCAACCCTATTTTACAGCCTCTTACAACAACTACAAAAAATAACTCTGCAAAGCTTGCTTTGGTGCCTCGGCACCGTTTAGGCAACGTCTTAAAATTATTGGAACCAGAAATTCTTGAAGGATTGTGTCTGACCAGTAGTTTGAAACTGAAGCAAGTTATGCAGCAACACAATGATTCAAAACACAACAGCATGCTCATCTTTGAACTTAAAAAAATGAAGGTTTTGCTAAACTTAGACCAAGTCAGGGCTTAAATCTAATTGCCTTTCTGTGGCATGACCTTAAAAACACAAAGTAAAAGACTAATTGCCCTTATTTGTAGAATCTCTAAGGCTATTGTTGCTACCTAGGGTGCCTCAACTGTTTATTGGGTTTAGTGGGAAATTATGTTTTCCGCAGAGCCAGGCTGATATGACTAAAAGCGACACAAAAGAGAAAAGAAACATATAAAGGGGGCAAATACTTTTTTGCAGCACCCTATATTAAAGATAAGCTTTGGAGTAAGTCAGAACAAACCAATAACCTTTTTAACCTTATTTCATAGTGATGTTCACTTTGAAAGAACCGTAACGTCAGTATAAAATATCTAAATATACTAATTAAAGATCTATCTGTCGAGCACCAACAATAAAGAGGTCTAATGAACAAGACAAGAAAGCATGTCCAGTTCAGTTCATTGTCTGTCAGAAGCACCGGGTTTTTGCTAAAAATATAAAACACGGACAACAGAAGTCACTTGAAAACAGTTCATTGTGTTTTTTTTTATAAAAGCTTCTGTACAATAACCCCATGTGAAGAACAAAGATGACTTTTACAGCATTCCTTGTGCTATACCATAATGACACTGAGAACAGGTGAAGTGGAGAGGAGCTCCGATTGGTCTGGAGGACGAGCGTCACCTGCTGAGCCGTCGGTGCTCAGCTGCGGCACACACACGCTCAGTTCCAGTCTGGGTTTAAACACAGAGAGGGCCACAAGAGGCCCTTTTTCCTCAGAGGGATCTTCGCTACACCTTCGGAGGCAGGTAGTGGATTCTGCATCGTTCAACAAAAACCTGAGAGGAAAGGAAACCACAGGTAGCGTTTACATTTCACATTTTTAAAAACGAGTAAAGGCATGATAGGGATGTATTTGTACCTTCAGACTTCTGTCATTGACAACTTCTTCAACGTTCAGCTCTGACTGCATGAGCTTCAACTGGAGGCAGGATAACACAAGACAAAAAGTAACAATCAGGGTTTTTTTTTCTATAAGATAATTTGCTTTTGGATTTACTGCATATCTAATTTAAAAGGGTAAATAAAAAAACATACATTGAAGTTGTCAGATACTACACATTATAGAATATTAATATCCACAAATGTATTTTAATTTGCTCTTGCTTACGTTGGTCTGCTCCTTTCGAAGCTGTTTGACCAGTTTCAGATTTTCGCTGTCTTTTTCTCGTTCTTCCCGCAGCCGCACCACCACTTCTGATTTCTGAGCTATACAAGCCTTGATGGCTTTGTCTCTGCTCAGATGGGCTTTCATCAACTGTGAGATGCAGACAAGTTACAAGTGTGCAGATACAGGCACAGTTTGCATTTAGTTTTCTTCTGACACTCACCGACTCATAAAGCTCTTTGCAGGTCTGTGTGGCGTCCACTTTTCCCGAGAAGGACACTGTGGGCACAGTCGTGTTCAGGGCGTGGACAATGCGGTCGTCTATAGTGCGCATCACCTTCAGCCCCTCCTAAAAAAAAAAGAAAAAGAGTTGTATTTATGACTTAAATAAATAAAAGTAGGATCTGTTGTATCCCAGGATATTCATGAACAAAGCCTGTAGATGGAACTGCTCACCAAAATCTGAACATAGAGGAAAATAATGGTTCATGCTGCAGTGTGCATTCAAATTAAGCACAGGACAATAAAAGGGTTTTCAACAATATTCACCCCCTTATATAATCATGCATTATGTCAAAACCAAACATTTCAAACTTTATTGAGATTTTACATGACAGGACAAAAAGTAGAACACAAGTATGAAGTGGATATATATATATATATATTTTTTTTTTTTTTTAACTTGTTTTTCACAATTACAAATTCATACAAATATGGTGTGCATCTATAATCAGACAACAGTTAGTCTTTTTTTGAGAATTGTTTTAGCCTCTCAAGTCAATTTTGAACACGTAGGCAAACAAAGTTTGCCAGTTGTTTGCAAAAAATGTCCAGTTAAATTAGATATGATTTAAATAAATCTCAAAGTTAAGGCAAAGATTCCCATATTAAGGTCTGGACTTTGACTAGGTCATTCCAAAACATTAGCATGCTCCTCTTGCTGTATATTTAGGGTCTTGCTAAAGTAGACCTTCATCAGACCTTTAGTGATGATTTCTACAGCACTAATAGGTTTTCTTCCATGCTTGTTCTGTATTTAGCTCCATCTGCTCAGACCGGCTTCTCTGTCTTCTCTGATACTGCCACCACGATGTTTCAATGTGCATTTGGTGTTTTTGAGGTGAAGTGAAAGGCTAGTTTTCTGCCTGCAGCACAAATTTTTCTGTCATACAACCACCTCCTTACACCTTTGGAAAACTGCAAGTGGGACTTTTTATGGCTTTCCTGCCCAGAACTACAAAGTATAAAGCTGAAAGTTGTCAGGTCAGCAGTTTATCCCATCTGAGCTGTGAATCTCTAAAACTCCTTAGGAGGATTGTTGTTTGCAAACCTGGTTTAAACTTCTCCATAGCATCTTCCACGAGCTATCTGCTGTGCTCACTAGTCTCTCAAGACGCGTTCGCAGAAAATCTGAATATACGCTGCAATTAAATTACTTAGTTATTTTGGAGTATTAAAAGGAGATTGATTAGAAATGATGCACTTTACAGTATTTTATACAATTATTTAAAACAAACATACAAACAAAAGCAGTATTTTTCTACAACTTTACAATTATACACAACTACCCATCAAATAAAACTTCAATAAAACTAAGTTCCAGAAGTATGAAAATCTTAGCAAAACCCTGCTTGGTAAAAAGTCTGCCATTCAAAAACAGTTGATATAATTTGTTGTTGCACAATTCTAATAACTGGTGGTTCCTTTTAGGAAATCTGTAATTCTTCAAGTAATTTGACCTGAATACAAACTGTGAGCTTTATAGTCAAGGACTGAACACTGATAATGCATTGATCAAGTAGATTCGGATCAGCTGATGGAGACTCTTTGTGACGCTAACTCCAAGCACACATGCTGCTAGTTTCTTGTTCTGTAATCCAGACTGGATCCTTGAAGGATCAGGAGGGTCACAATTCAGAGAAAACAAAGAACCGATCATGTCAACCTCTGAGGACCAAGGACTCCGGTCGATCTCTCACTCTGCAGGGTCTGTGCAAAAACAATGAATCCCTTTGGTTTAAATTACCTGAAACATGGAAAAGTCCTCACAGTTTAAAGTCCCATCGGGCGCCGCCATAATGGACTGTAGGGTCCTTCACAACACCAGCACGAGAGGGCTGTTCAAGACGATGCCTGACGGAAACTTACTTAACTCACTTCAGGAACGGTTTTTATCAGGCAGTCAGTCTGAAACCCTGCAACAACTCCACTATACTATAAGCGGCAAAAAATAAATTAGGTTTTACAAATCAGAAACATTTTATTTTCAGATACAAAACTGAACAGTTTAAATAACCTTAATTCACCTCTGAATTATATCCCCAAATTTATTGAAGGTCTTTGTTTTACTAAAAAAATAAATAAAAGAACTAATAACCATGATATTTTATTTATTTATTTATTCGCTTTCTGGTAGATGTGCTGCTAATTCCTCACAATAGACTATGCCAGAGAACATATCTAGTCAAAATTGGTTGCTAAACATTACTGAATAAGAGGCAAACTGTCTTGTATGAATCCTGCAGCTGTCAGAGGTTTGTGTCTCTGTTCTGGTTCAGTACAGCTCTTAACAGGAGGAACTGCTGTCACGCTGAGCTGGGAGCTGTCAAACTGGTTGTCTGGAACAGCACAGGAAGTGTTTGCACATGGCAGTGCCAACCACACAGGACAACCTGCATGTCACCGTCATTGCAGGAACTGAATCTTGGAGAACAATTTATTTATAGATCCTTTATAGAGTTATTACATTTTGTTAGATTTGGCTTAAATTGTTGGCATAATATGTGAAGAGCCATATTTAAAACAATGTAAAATGTTGTGCTCAAATGGAACCCATAATTATGGGAAGTGATTTACATTTACATTTCACAAACTGTGAAATAAGTATGTAAATCCTTTCAAGACACAAACTGCTTCAAGATTAACAGTTAAGCAAGATTTTAATGTTAATGTAACACAAGAGTGTCAATTAACCAGACCTGGTTTGAACTCATCATAAAACACATACAAAAAATAACATGAAGGCCACTTTAAATATGTTTTTTTTCGGAGAGTGCATAATTTCGACAACTTGAGCTAGAACTTTTTAAGGACAGTTTTCCATGCGACCTCTGTGTTTAGTCCTCGCTAACTCCAAAAATGCCTCTCACAACATGGCGGCCACGTTTACGTACAATACTGATCTGACGCGGCGTCTTCTACGTCAGCGCCGTGGAGGGCCTGTTTTTATGCAGCTAGTTGACTTTCAGTAGCTGAAGGAGAAGTGTCCACCCGCTTTTTGCTACACAGTTTTTGGACACACAGGCTGTCGGTAACCCACACAGACATGAATTTCGTCAGATCTCGGCTACCTTTGGGCAGCCTTTTCGGTTCGTATGATTAACTGTAAATTTTTTTTGTAGTTAGTTAACATGGACCTCAAGAATCAAACGAGCAAGCTACACCTTCTCTTTCGCTACGTACTTTTGTTATTGGGTTTTCTAAAACTATGTTTGCAGTTGGCATTTTTTGTAATTCTTTGTGAAGGTTATTTGATTGCTAAAATAACCCGCTAAATGCATATTCGCTTGGTGTAGTGATGCAAAAATGAATGTTGACAATTCTCTTAATAGTGATGGCCTTTCCTGGTCATGTTATTGTATGTCGCATGAATGATCTTATTGTAAAAGTACTATAAAACAAGTCTGTTCCAATATACATTTAGACATGCATTTGACCTTTGGTATTTTTAGATTATAATAAAACTATTTAATCATTCTTATATTCTTTTCTATCTGATTGCAGGCCACTTTCCACATGTTGATGTTTTGAATTTATTTTAGTTTTTGAATTTTACTTTATTTTTATTTGTAGGTGTAGTAATTTATATTTATTCATTTTCTTTTAGCTTAACTTGTTAATTTTCTATTCAACAGGTTTTATGTTATCAATTATTTCAGAAAAGCAGTTTGATTTACTTCAAATGTGGCTTTAAGTTTAACATTGATCTCTTGAAGTTTTTATTAACTTTACCTGGCGTGTCCAAAAAAAAAAAAAAGACAACTTACTCCCTACCATTAAAGCAAGGCAGCTGTTTCAACAGCTATGTTGGAAGATGCATCCAGTTATCGGAGAAAGATGCTAGACTTTTAAGTTTTCACATTAAAAGAGATTGCTCCAATATTAAGTTGGTCCAATGCATAGTTAAAAACTGGAAGGATAGTGAAAGAATGTCATTTTTGTGGAAGAAATGTGGTCAGAAAAACAGTCTTGAATGGTTAGGTTTCCTGGTAATGTAATGTATTTCACCTCAGTTTTTCTGCTTCAGCCAGTATTTTGAATTATTTTCTAATAATCTATCTTTAAGTGTGTTTTTTAATATATTTACCAACCCATTTTCATCAATTGTATGAAGTGGCTTAAAACCAATAAACAGTAGCTTAATTGAATAAGCTATTGTTGACTTACTCTATGTAAAGTTAAAGATTTATTTTGTGTTTTTTGTTGGTCTAATATTTTGCGATTCAAATCTAGACAAAAAAATTATCACTGAACCAGAAAATGTGTGACTGGTGGAATATACAGAACATCTGTTTAATTTCTGTCCAGGTCAGAGGGTACGAGGGATGTGCAATAAACTTCCAGAGGTCAAGCCAGAGTCGTCCCCACCAGCTTCAGCAGAAGGTGGGGTGTTTGATTACAGGCAAACTGCCTTTTTCTTTTCTTTCATTCTTGATCTCAACATGCCCATCCCTGCAGTGCAACTTGATCCACTTATCATTTGTCGATCTCACCTGCGCTATAGAAAGATGTTACACGCCAGATAACATTTATGAGAAAGTTTAAATAAAAGCCGACCAGTCGTGAAAAGTGCTGAATCAGACGATCAGTTGTCATTTCAAACATTTCAAAGCATCCTGAAATTTTTTTCCCGTAGATTTTGTGCATCACGCTTGTTAGGTTTGTTTGTCGTCCCAAGAGACCAAGAGGAGCACAGGAAATGGGGCCACAATCTCTGGGCGATGGAGCAAATCCCTGATTTGAGTCGAGGAAATGGATACTGATGGCCACTTCTTTTCCCCCCTCTTTCCTCTGAACAGACTCGCGTCCCTTATTCAAACCCCCCACCAAGAGACCCTCAAACTTTGACAAAAAGATGTTACTGTGGGCAGGCCGCTTCAAGTCCGTGGAACAGATCCCAGAGAATGTGTCGTGAGTAGCCATTTCCTGTTTATGCCAGACCTCCCCTACCCTAGCGCACTGCCATCCGATTGCCTTCACATCACAAGAACAGAGCTGGCTAAGTGGATGAGCGGCCGTGCGGCGTGTAGCTGGCCCCTCTGAGACGCCCTTTGTTCAAATAAGGCATCTGTTTGTGCCTGGAGGTAATTAGCATGGCTCCTGACATCAGGGTGGAGAACACATCTGATGTGCTGCTGTGATTAGAAAAAGATCTGCTTGTCATGCTTACGAGGTAAATTCAGCCCACCTGTAAGTGTCGACACGGAAGCTCTGTGTCCAAAACAAACTGTATCCGCAGAGCAGCTCAGGAGCATGTTGAAAGATCTGATAATCCTGATTATAAACATTTGTATATCATGTGAAGATTAGCTTGAAAATCCAGCAATTATTATTGTTTAATTGCTATAACATAAAGGAACATGTCAGCCTTTGTGTGTCGAAATAGCCTAAGAAAAATCAGCACAATTAGTGCGTCTTCTTTACCGTTTCCTGTCTGCTCTGAACCAACTGTATGGTGCGTTTTCATGTTTTCCACAGCTATGAGATGATTGACAGTGCCAGGAACAAAATCAGAGTGAAAGCTTCCTATGTGATGATGTTGTTGACATTAGGAGCCTGTGTGGTGATGGTGGTTATGGGCAAAAAGGTGAGTGACAAAGCAGAAATTCACGGCACGCACATGTGGCTCTGATCCGGTAGCTGCGAGTTCTAGGATTACAGTGATGCGGAAGAACAGGAATTTGTTCATGTCCGTGCTAGTCGATTCTGCCGAGTCATCCTGAATAGGCTAACAGTGAAATCGTCAGGTGTCTTTGTTTTGACTGAACTTCCCAAAACAGAGCCATGGTGCTTTTTGTTTTTTTTTATGACTGGAAAGCTACCATCATAAGGCATGTTATAAACCTGAGTAGAGTTGGATGTTGAGATTATAAATATGCAGGTAAATAGTTAATTTCTTTCAGATAGGAATGAGTATACAATGTAGAACTTCAGTGATTTATTCATTTACTTTTTGTAAAACAAGAACTGGATGCACAAGTGTAAACACCTGGTAGATTTCACCAATCCACGCCAAATGGAAAATCAAAATGAGACGCTCACACACATACAGTGCTTTGTGCAAGTAATACACATTTCTGTTTAGCAACTAAAAGATCTTGGAGCGTTTCATTAGTTTTCTTATAGGTCTGCATAACAGAATAATTGAAAAGAACACGGTGCATGGTTTAACAATTTATTTAGCAAATAAAAGCCTGAAAAGTGTGGCATCTGTTTTTTCCCCTGACTCAGCACTTTGTAAAACCACATTTAGCTGCAATTATAGTTTCTAGTCATTTTGAGGTTTTTACAAGTTTCCTATGCACAGAGACTGAGAATTTTGCCTGTTTCTCTTCACCAAAAAGCTCACTTTAGTCAAATTTGCTTGTGTAGTTTATGCAGTAATTTTGAACTCTTAACAAAAATTCTTGTTTGGATGCAAGTCCGGATCTTTAAAAGGTCATTTGTAGCTATAAATATGTGTCAACATTTATGATTTTATCAGATAATTTATAATTTCAGTTCTACCAGAATTTTAAAAATCCACATTAAAGTTTTTGCATTCTTGTTTTAAAATATCACTGAAGTTGTTTCTTGTAGCATTCCTTCCCCCTAACTTAACCATAAAACCCAGAATATTGAAATGCATAAAAAAGTGGGCGTGTTAAAAACTTCCGGCCTGGACTTTAAATTGTTCATGGTTATAAAAACGGTCTTATCCAGATTCCATCCTGTTTTGTTTGCAGGCTGCTGCCAGACATGAGTCCCTGACCTCATACAACATGGAGAAGAAAGCCAAATGGAGGGAGGAACTTGATAAAGACAAGACCCAGTGATGGAGAACAGCTCTGCTTTTTAGTCATAATACAGTTGCAACCAGATATTTACATACAAAATAAAAGAAACTACTCGACTTTTTTTTCCTCCTTATTGTATGAGATGAATCAAGACTAAACCTTTTCTGTCTTCAGTGAGTTAGATTTACGTAGAATTAGACAATATGTTCAATTCTAATAGATGTATCAATGCACGCAGTCTTAAAGGACTGTCTTGATGACATTTTCAATAGAACACAGTACATCTCATTCTGCAGATCATTCCCTTAATGACCACATTTGATGTATAATTTTAGCAGCTAAAATACTAAAGCTCCCAGAGAATTTTTTCCTCCTTCATTCGCAATTTCGCTCGATTCTCATCTCCCCTTTCTGCACCGCTAACAATGCAGTTCAGTCCGTGTTGACCACAAATGTTCAATTAACAGCCGCCTCGTTCAGCTTGGCACTTCTTTCTTTGCAGTGGAGGATGGTTGTTTACAGCGCAGGTAAGGTAGGTTTCTGGTAAGCTAAGTGGTGCACTGCATGCGTCATAGCTAAGCGTTAGCAATTGTGTGAAATTTAAATACTAAAACAGATTTCACGCCTCCAAGAAGCAAGCGTTTCTCAATAGCCGAGAGTCCAGAGGCCATCTGTACCATCTTGTGTAGAGCAAGGTTTTTACAAGGCTACGGTCATTATGGCAAAAACTTCAAGGGCACGAGTCCAGCTGGCATCTCCACAACGACTTTCACTTTTCTTCTGAGGTTGGTTCACATATTTCATATAGAACAGGTCCATCTCTGGGACACAGTCTCCTTTCTAAATAGTTTAGCTGGACGTTCCCATTCTGATAACAGCTGACCTTTGGGTATCTTGAAACTGTAGTTAGCATTGAACCAGACGTTTGGAGATCTGCAGTTATTTTCCTGGTATCTTAAGTTTATTTCTTTAAATCTGTTGATGTTATTGCCTAAGAAAGCAGCTTTCGGTATTTATTTAAAATTATCCACAATTTTACCTCCATTTAACTTGTAGGTCATTACATCATCATCATCATTTGGCCTTACCAAATAGAAATAGTCTGATACATTGTCAGTGAGGGAAAAAAAAAACCTGGACATTGTTGTAAACACCTGGTCTCGACTGTATTTTCGCCTAACTTGTGTTTGCACCAAAGCTCTCAACTTACGGAGGAGTTACTCAGAGAAAGAACTCCTCCACTGAACTTGAACTCAGTGGGACCTTTTGCCAACCAGGAGATTCGCCTCACATTGCAGATCTTATTGTAGAAAAAAAAAGCCCAAACAAATTTAAGGAATGACCGTTTTCCACGCGGTTAATGTTCTCAGAGGAAAAGAGAAATCTGTAGCGGCACCAAGCTTAGAGCTGCAGTGAGGAATTAAGTGAAAGGACAATAAAACATTTCTGACTGGATAAGTGCTAAATTTACTTTGTTTCTTTTGTGTAAACATACCTGTGTTTAGTTTGAAAATAATAGAGACAGTGGATCCAGTGTAATTGGGTTCCTCATCTTGTTCCTATATGGGTATGATGAAGCCTGCCAACAACTATTGTGACATTTCTGTTTATAGAAATAAAAGAATCAGTTTAATAAAGTAATTGTTCTTTGGATATGTTCTGTTAATTAATTAAGTTACCTGGGAGGTTTTACTCATACCGAACATGAATTTTATGATTTCCATGTCAGACTATTTGAAAAAACACGAGATTATACTCTCTCTGTTACAATTTCAAACATGCATTTATGGGAAAATTACTGAATAAAACCGAAATTAACATTTTCTGACTTGGCAAAACACAGTAATCACATGCAGCAATGAAACTGATCCACGTGCCACTTTTTGAGTTTCTGAAATGACTTTTATGCAAATGGCAGAACAGAACAGATGCACAAACTCAGTACAACAAACAGTAATGAACACGAAGAGCTGGTTATCTCTTGGAGAGATTTTTGACAAAATTAAGCAACATGAGAAGAGTACTTGGTAAACAAACATTCAGTTGTGCTAACTACAATGATCATCAGGATTTTCAAGTTTAATCTGGATGGTTTTTTTTCCCGTTTTTTTTCTGCTGTTTTATGGAAGGACTTCCATACATTAGGGATTATGGCACCAACAACTAAAGATGCTAACTCCCAATTAAAAAAAAAAAAGAAAAGACCAACCTTGATTCTTCAGTCTGATACATGTCTTGATGTGGCATAATCAAACAGCAAACATTTACCTGGATTCATGTTAGACTGCTCATAGATTAAAACTGCCAATTCACCAAATGCAGAGTTGTTTTAGCTTTGCTGAGGAAAGAAAAAAAATCCCCAGTTTTTGCTGACAATTTCAGTCCACAATCTGCTTGAATTCCCCTTACGTAGAAGGGTAAACAGTGTAATCTTTGTCATACCAGGAGTGGGGGCCTGGACTCTTTACATCTCACTTCCTGAGGAGGGAAGAGCCATATCATCAACCAACTTAAATAGCAAAACATAAAGACTACCGTCGATGAACAGGCAAAAGTCCAGAACTAAAGTGCTGCAAATAAAATGAAACGATGGTTAATAAATGAAAAAAAAAAAAATCCCGCTGGCTTGCTGCTGGACAAAATCCAGGGTTATATAGTCTGTTTTGTTTCGTCCAAGTCCAATTGTCTCAGTGCGAGGGAAGACTCCAATTCCCATGGTTCCATGGGGTTTTTAAATCAGATGTGGCAGTTTAAACTCTTGAAGGTGGAGCCAGTGCATGTGGAAAAGTCCCAATACTAGTAAGAAGGAATGATATGAAATCAGGGTGGGAATGCGAGCAATCCACCGCGGAGCGACACAGTCAAGCATCTAATTAGTCTATGTTTGGATTCTGAGAAAAATTGAGGAAATTAACCTTCCATTTTTTTTTCCAAGTTAAGTGCCTTTCTTAGTCAGTCCAAGTGATGCACTCACATATGAGGTCAATGTCTCGGGGTCAGTCCAGTGTTTAGGTTGGATCTTTCTCTGTGTAGGAGGACAAATTAAGGGGAACCGGGTCAATATTTGTCCAACTTCCAAGTCATTAATGCTTCAGAAAAGCAGGGCAGTCCAAATTCTCCCATTGGCCGAGAGAGTGCTTGCCAATCCTATGGCAACAAGGAGAAGGATGTTCTTCTTTCCGATGAGGAGTATGGGAATGGTCTGACAGGAGATGCTGGGGGTCTGGCCAGGAAGTCGGCACAAAACAGAAAAATAAAGTGAACCTCAATGAACTGGCTGACAAGACTTGACCCATGTTGGATGTATGCACAAATAAGTGCTTCTTTACTGTTACGTAGTATTATAATGATCAAGATGATGATTGAATCCACCTCTCTGGGAAATGGGAGTAGCAGGGCTGTTTGTCGCCCTGGATCTTGGCTGTGGACAGCGACTGAGAGACGTGAGCGTAAATGAAGATGAAGCTGGAGTTTAGGATGGGGGTTTTTAGCATTATAGCTGGAAGCCCTCCATCGGAGCCTCACACTGCTGGAAGAGGAACTGCTGCTGCTGCAGGTCGACGGCCGGAGCCAGCGAAGGGTCCTCGTCTTCGGTGTTGAAGTAGCGCTCGATCAGGTCGAAGGCTTTCTGGTAGATTTCCTGGTTCTCGTGACCCTGCAGGAACTCCAGTTTGTCCAGGCCTGAGAGGGAACAGAGGAAGTTAGAGCTGGAAATAGTTGTCTTTATTTTACCAGGGAAACATAAACACCATGGCTTCTGCACATTTTTCTTCTGAAAATTCCAGAGCGAGATTTCATCGAAATTTGCAATACATAGAGTTAATGGTAAGAAACAGAAAATGAAAGCTGCAAAAAGAAAGAATGCATGATTGGATGAACGGATTAATAGATGAGGGAATAGATAGAAATCTGGATGGACGGACCATAGGCCTCTTCGATGAGAGCACAGTACGGGTTAATGCCTCCTCCTCTCTTGGCCTCCAGCTCTCCCAGTCGCAGGATGTTTTCTAGACCATTTAGAGCCACTTGGACTATTTTGGAGTCCATCAGTGTGAGAAGGTCACACAGAGGTTTTATACAACCGAGTTCCACTAGATGCCTGCAGGGGGCAGTACAGACACAGTAAAAATGACACTCATCACTTAACCATAATAAAGGGGCTGTCTTAGGAACACTATTTCTGTCAAAACCACTTAAAACTTATAAAAAATAACCATACAAGATGTCTTAGGGAGAACTAATGATGTTTAGATTAAATCTAAACATATTAAACACAATAAAGACAAAGTTTATTTACTATTGTTTGGTGTATGCAACACTTTGTTTTAAGGCTTTCACAGATTTATAAAAAATGCAAAGAATAAAGTTTATGATCTTAAAGGACACATAACTTTATGTAACAAATCTACATGAAACTTAACTTTATGATGTAATCTCTCTCTCTCTTTTTTTTTAAATAGCACTTGAGTTTCACCTTATTTGCTCTGCAGAGCCGCCGGAGGTGGCGTTAGTAATAGCCCACGCTGCCTCCTTCCTTGTGCGAAACTCAGCTACTTGCAGAATACTGATGAGTGGAGGCATCAGGCCCGCATCTATCACCATCTGTGAGCAAGGGAAGTAATTAGGTCTTCTAATTCCTTCTAAAGTCAAAATAAAAGAGAAAGTGTAAACGCACCTGGATTTGTGCTCGATTCCCTGCTGTGATGTTGGAGATCGTCCAACAAGCTTCCTTCTTAATAGACTCCTTGGGGCTGCTCAGCAGGTGAAGTAAAGACTGCAGTGCTGAACAGTTCAGAATCACCTGTAATGATATAAATTTGACACAGTCAGAAAATTGCCACTTCTCCAGACATTAATGCTCAGTTGAAGCAGATGTTGCCTTTACTTGTGTCTGGAGATCATCTCCAGTGACTATGTTTCCAACGGCTCTCAGTGCAGGAGACACCACCTTATAATCAGAGTGCCTGAAGGAGAGCAGAATCAGAGATCGCCATCGATTATTTTTCAATTTAGTAAAATAAAAAAAGTACACCTTCATAAATTCTAATGTCATTAAAACATTTATTTATTTCAGTAATAGATCAGCTTGCGGCTTCAGGAAGCCCAGCCCTTGTGAATCTCCCAAAACTCTGGAAGGGGTTTTGCGTTAAAATCCTCTCAATGTTTTTTTTGGCTCTCCAAGTGACTTATGTGTACTTACACACACACACACACACACACCTGGTCTTTCTGCATGGAGTTTGCATTTGCAATCTCCACACATCTCCCTGTGCATGGGTGGGTTCTCTCCGGGTACTCCGGCTTCCTCCCACAGTCCAAAAACATGACTGTCAGGTTAATTGGCCACTCCAAATTTCCCCTAGGTGTGGTGTATGTGTGTGTGTGCATGTTTGTTTGTCCTGTCTGTCTCTGTGTTGCCCTGCGACAGACTGGGTACCTGTCCAGGGTGACCCCGCCTCTCGCCCAAAACAATAGCTGGAGATAGGCACCAGCAACCCTCCCGACCCCAGTAAGGGACAAGGGTGTAGGAAAATGGATGGATGGATGGATATATATTAACTTACTAAGAGGCAGCTACATTTGCACCAGTACACCCAAAACTGTTGAAATGATGTGCACAGGCGAAATTCTGTGACTATTTTAGGAGATTATAAGTGTGCAGTTCTGTTTGTTTAGCCCATAAACAATCCATATTTTTAATCAACGTATTACTAAAATGGTCTGCATAGTTTCAGTTTACGTGTTTAATGACTTACATCAGCAGTTCGACTAGCCTTCGACAGACTCCTGAGTCGATAACAGCCTGGATCTTGTCATTGGGGCCATCAGAAAGGTAAGACAGTGCCCAGCATGCATCAGCAAGGATGTCTGTGTCGTTAACAAACAGCAGCCAGGAAAGCACGCTGAGACATGGGGACACCTGAGAGAGAAAACATCATGTTCAAGTCCAGCTAGGAAAAAAAACTTCTGCAATTAAGATATGAGAGATAACAGGCTTGTGACCTTGAAAGGCAAGCAAAGCTGTACCGAGATGTGGGCAGTTGCCATAGTGATGCTTTGTCCTGGCAAATTACCTTAGCAAAATCTGGAGGTGGGTTCTTTCCTCTGCACAGGTTGGATAGTGCCCACACTGCATTCCTCATCATTGTTAAACGATTTTGTTTGGCCAATAATCTGCAAAGAGAATTTTACAGATGAAACTTGTGAAACTACATTTAAATTCCATGGGTAGTATAGACTGAGAAGCTACTTACTGCAGCAGGGAGGGAAGAATGTTGCAGTCTATGACAAAGTCTCTGCATTCTGTGCTGTCACCTGCTATGTTTCCCAAGGCCCACACTGCCTGAGGGGAAAAGCAGTCATTTAAGCTCAACTGTAAACGCAACAGAAATGATGCAAGTGTGTTTTGAACAGGCTAATTGAAACAGTCAACTGAAAAGGATAGTTAGCTGAGAGAAGCCAACGATGACAAGAAAGTCCAGGAAATCTTTCTTACCTGTTCCTGTACGTCCTCAAAGTCCGAGGTGAGCATCTCTATGAATATGGGCACGGCCCCTGCCTGGATTACAACGCGTGTTTGATGGGATGTACCTGAAGCAATGTTGGTCAAGACCCACGCAGCCTCGAACTAAAGCACAGAAACACAGAACATGAAAAGTGTACAGTAACATTAGGTTTGCGGTAACCCTTACACATGAGGAAAATAAATAGGATGCCAGATAGAAGCAACGCAAGGTGTTAAGAGAATTTATTTTAAGCATAAATGCAAAGGTTCACAATTAATGTATAGCAGATATTTCTACAGAGTTAAGACTTTAAATGTGGAACCTAACAAAACTTTCTCTATTCTCCATTTTTGATTTTCCACACTTGGAACTGTTGAGAAGAATCAGTATGTAAATGTACCTGCAGTGTGCAGTTTTCTCTCCTCTTCAGAAATTCAACAAAACGCTCCACAACCCCTGGAGTAGCAATGACTTCATCAATGGGTGGGTTTGGTTCTGTGTGACATGTACAGAAGAAGAAGGGAGAAGAAAAAGTCAAAATTAAATTAATGGAGAGCTGGAGAAGTTCTACCTAAATTATAATTAAAATCACACGCAGGCAGTAGATTTACTCATAATGACAAATTTGATAATCCTTGCATTTTAAGCAATATCACTATCTCATGGGTTCAGATAATTTAACGACAAGCAGAACATGCTGTGCTTTAGAGAATAAAGTCTAAAGTCATGAGTAATGCACAAACTTGCAGCTGTACCTTTAGAAAGGAGTTTCCTAAAGCGCTGAGTGCCTATTAGCTGCTGCTCTGGAGAACTGGAGAAGATCATCTGAATCATGTCTTCAGAGATGACCCCACCCTGCAACACATTTTGTTTACATCTGGTTTTATCGGAGGGTTGCTTTTTTAATATATGGAGAACCAGGATGCTTATTTTAATGTTTTCTCACCATGAGTGGGTCCAGGTTGTTCGCCTGTGATTCCAGGTAGCCGCTGTCGGCCATTCCATCATCCTCCAGGGCTCCATCATCCTCCACAGTGGCAACATTTCTCCTTTTAAAAAGCTGCAATAGAATTAGAACATGTAAATATATTTTTTGTCTCATTTGCCTTGATGTTACATGAATATGAAGAGCACAAGTAAGAAGATGCATACAGTGCTTTGCAGTGGAATGCATAACACTTCAACTTGAAGTTGGAATGTTGTTTTAAAGCCTGTCTCCATTTTTGCCTACTTGTTTGCTCACCACTGTTTGCTAATAAAACTCTGAGGCCTTCAAAGAACAGCTGTTTTATACTTGATTGCATACAGATGTTTAATAATTTTGGAAATTCTAAAGGCAATTGACTAGATTTTATTTAAGGATATCAAAGGAAATGGAGCTGAACAGAAATACACAATGCACATCCCTTAATTTGTAGAATATTTTGAAAATCATGCATCATTTTTGTTCCATTTTGTAATGTGCGATGGTTTGTGTCGGGATATCACAAACGCTGCATGACACTAATTAAGAATTTTATTAAAGCATTGATGAAAGCTATTATGACAATATTCATTAAGATTTTAAAACCTTTCCTGACATTTTTCTTCATTTGCCATCGCACAATATTCAACCAGTCTGTGAGTTTTAGCATTTCAGGCACTAGATGTCTGCATGAGGTATCAGTCCCTTGTAATTACAATATAGCAAGTGCTGTACATCAGCTGCGTTACTTCAGTTTGATTTTACGCCATGAGTTATTTACTTGTTCATCCTTCTTCTGTTTGCGGAGCTGCAGGCCTTCCTCTTCCCTCCTCCTCCTCATCTCATCTGTGTTGAGAGACTTGTTCTTGTAGCTCTTGAGTCTTGCATTGTCCTTACCCTGACTCATGGTGCACCCTGACAAAATTCAAGCATCTATTATTAGCAAAGGATTCTCAAAATCATTTCTACTGCTGTGCCAACAGCCCCACACACACATTCATGGTAATCTCGCCTCTTTTGTGTACAAACTGTGTGCAAAAAGCTGTACACATGTATGTGTACAGCTTTTTGAGTATGAAGTGGAGCAGCCTGTAGCTTCACTCCAGCAAAATCTAAATTGACACATTATACAGTGTTACAAAACAGTACATTTAAAGCACAAAACTGAAAGAAAAGGAACAAAATGGCTACATGTGGTTACAAAATGGGCAAAGATGCAAACTCAAAGTCATACTGCACATGTAACATCTTATAATTCATAATTGTAAATTATATACATTCCAGGATACTGATTCAGCTGGACTATTCATATTTAATTCAACTGTAAGCATAGTCAGGCTCAAAATTATTCATACCCCCTTGGGTAAGACTAAGATTTTAAGTTATTTTTGTTTAACCAAAACTTTTGCTTTAATTGTAAGACACAAATGGTGGATTATTAGAAAATAATCAATGTACAAGGAGTATCACTTTTGAGAAAAGAATAAATACATTTTAGCAAAAGAAAGGGACACTGAAACACTGTTAAAACAATAATGAATAATGAGTAGAAAAGCCTTTATTGGTGGAAGTCAAATGCTTCTTATGATCTCTGAATTTGTTTTTGTTCTGTCTTCACAAATATATTTGATCCTTTAGCTTTTGCAATGAGCTTCACGGCTTTGAAGCTGGGAGGCCCCCTTACCATCACCCTAATCTTTCGCTCCTGTCAAATGTTGTTTATCTTAACAGCTGGGTCAGAGCCCGTCATAAAAACACGCCTGCATCAGTACTTACATACATGCTCCCAGATGAACTAATGTGACAGCTGTCAGTCTTAGCAGAAGAGTCAATACTGCTGCCTCAGCTACTTTTAATTTTAAACAGTTAATAAGTAGATCATTCCCCTAAATAAACATTGCCCAACAACTTACAACATTTCAAGACACACTGCTAGCAGCAGGGCTAGTTAGGCTTTACACAGCCTAACTACCAGCAAACCAAACTTAATTCGGTATCCTAAGCGGGCCCTTTGCATATTCACTCATATTAGTAAGCAGCGGTATAAGGTAGAATGATGTCCCCAATCGGTCAAGTTGGTTATGTCACAGCCAGTGTTGGCCGCATTCATCACCCCAAGCTAACAGTCGAACAGCGGCTAACTGGACGTTAGCTTAGCGCGAAACCCACCTCAGCACACTGGACAGCCAAATATATCCAAACACTTTTGACTGGAATTAAACTATTTTCTCCAAATTAATTAGTGGAAAACACTATAAATCTCAAAATGCAGATATTTATAATATTCTGACCTGTCAGATTGGGCTCGTAATCCCCTGTATTCGCTAGGCCACCGTCGAACAGCCGTCGCCGGTATGTCAGTCAATGCGCATGCGCAATCCGGAGACTTCGCTACGCACAATCGCTCCACCCACATGATGCTTTTTACTTCATAAACAAAGCGGTTGTCTGTCTACAGTCAAAACACTGTCCTAAATAATAATAAAACATGTTTCATACAGTTTCAGAGTTTGCACCTCCAGACATTTACCCATTTTTCCTATTCATATTTTACGTATAAGCTGTTTTTTCAAGGATTTAAAGAATGCTTTTAACTTCAAAGCAAGTTGCATCCACAGGTCCGCCCTCTGATAATGTGAAGCCTGACTGTGCAGGTGTCACTTTTTAATGTTCTATATTTTTGAAGTGGACCAGACAGACACGTCGGCGCCGATGACCATCTTATGGCTTGTGATGAAGCATAGGTCACCTGTGCAGCCACACATGCGCACAAAGCTTTATATCCTATTCAGTAAGTTTTACTGTCTTTACTGAATAGCTGACTTTTAGTAATTTTTTCTTAAATTCAGGTGTGAATTTTATCCCAAATTCACACCTTGAATCTAGGGAGTTGAGGTATACGTGATTACACAATGTAACATTTTGAAAGTCACAAACTGCAAAAATAAAACAGACTAAAAAAAAAATCCAATATAAAATAATGTAATTTTTTACATTGCATATATTTGGAATCACACTATTCTCTTTTTTTAATAACTATTATCAATAATAATATGAACAATACAACATAAAATCAAATATATGTATAATAAATAAATAAATAAATAACAGTGTTGAGCATTAATCTGTTTGGCATTTCTTCTAAAAACGGGTCTTTTAAAGCAAATTTTAGATTATAAACAACTTAAGAGGTAAAAATATCTGAATAAATACATAATTTCTGAATCTTAAATACATGTTCTCTTCATTCTTTCCCCTGTTTGTGCAAGCATTTAAAACTTAATCTCCCAGACTTTCAGCGATTAAAGGCCTATTTGTCTACGAAGAGTAGCGATCTGCTATCGGGATTGATGACCATTTGATCCATCACATCCAAAACAATGAACAGTGCACAGTCTGCAAAGTTTGAAAATAATATTTATTAGAAGAGTTAAAGATAAAAGGTGACCACGTCAAACTGCATAGTTCAACACCTGCCACCCATCGCAGGACGTAAACATTGTTGCAGTCTGAAGCTATGTCCACGCGTCTATAAATATGCCACAATGCGTTCAAAGTCAAACTCAGACAATCTCGTTTTGCAAAAATGACCACAACGCAAACAAGAGTGGACTTCCAGAGCTTCGATATGTGGCACGACTACATGAACCTGAACAGAGTCCTGGTGGGTGACCTGCGTCCGGAGCAGCTCGGAGACACACAGGAGCCCAGGAAGGAGCCCGTCCAGCAGATGTGCAACATCCAGACTTCACTCGATGGGAAGAAATGGAAAAAATCCTCAGAGACTCGATCCATCAGCAGCAGCAGCAGTCTGTCGGACACCAGCAGTTCCAGCAGGACCTCGGCGAACGTTTGCCGCTTCTGCAGGCAGAACGGGGAGTCTCCTCGGGTGTACCGGTCCCACGGACTCAGATCGGACGACGGGAAGGTGACCTGCCCCATCCTGTGGAGTTACACCTGCCCCATCTGCGGGGCCAGCGGGGACCACGCTCACACACGCAGGTACTGTCCGCAGGGAAAAAAGCGGATGGAGGCAGAGACGGAGCTGCGGGGTTTCAAGTTCTGGTAACTTGACGGACTCATGACAATAACAGAAACTGTACATAATTGAAAAAAAAGTGCTCTGGACATGTGTTCAGTTTTACCCCCCAAAGCGGAAAAACACTCTGTTAACGATGAAAAATGATTTTCTTTCAGCTGGTTTATGTTTTATGTCAAAATAAGTTTGAGTCCAAGTCTTCTGCGGACAGTTTGCAGGGTTCAGCCTGTCACTGTTAAAAAAAGAAAAGAAAAAAAAGTTAATTAAAAAAAGCTTCAGTTATGCATGAGAATGACTGATGTGGAAATAGTTCACGTGCCAAACGGTTTATTTTGTGTTTGCTTACTAACAGCGAAGGACGCACGCGACTTGTTCTGAAAGCCTTAACGAAACAAAATAAACAGTTTCCCCAAGAGTAACCTTTGTGAATGCGCTTTATTTCTGAGCACAAACATTTGTATCACTGTGTGCATAGCTTTGTAACATTCCTATTTAATCATTCATCGCAAGATGTCCACTTTAAAATGAGATTTAGAATGGTTACAGAGTAATCTTTCATAGTTTCATAATTCCTGTCCTTCTGCGATTTCATAAGATCAAATCGAAACTCGTTTTCATAACGAAATGCATTAAACTCTGTTTATTAACTCTTAATCAGAGGACACTATAGAGTTGTAGTAACTAGAGTGTAATGCTATTAGCAAAAATGGCTTCACTGAGCAACATATTAAACTTTCTGCATTTCTGTGAAAAACTAACGCGTATTTCTTTTGACATAATTTTCCACATTTATCAATATCCCATAGCACATACATTCTTCTTTTGGAAAAGTTGTGGTTTTCTTTTATTTTAAAGCCACAAACTGATAAAATAAGTTGTAAATATATATTTTTAAGAATATATTCGTAAGAAATTCCATCCATCCATCCTCTGCACACCCTTCAAGTTATTCATTTCACCTATTTGCTAATAGGACACACTGTCAGCATTTTTTTCAGAACCATGACACATTTTGTTCAGCTCAACATTTCATAACTTTGAAGATCAGGTGGATTACAATCACTCCCTGACCAATCCTAACAGAGTAATGCAGGGCTTGGGTAAGAAAGCTTACATGAATGTATGAATGGGTCATAAATACTATGTTATCCAACACAGTAAAGGGGGCAAAGTCTCTTTCTTTATGTGTTCAGACTAAACTAAAGAGAGTCATAAACAGGAGTCACCCCTTTTTTTTCCTTTTTATTATTCTTTCAAGTTTTTTATCTGTATTGATGTAAAAAGTGTCTGGTGTATGTTTCAAACACGCACATGTGCAGAAGAGTCTAGTTAACTCAACGTCATAAAGGTCCTGCTATTACACAACAAGATCTTTTAAATGCAGTGAAGACCCTCGTTTTGCACCACACTGTGGAGAACTCTTATTCAGGAGCAAATAAGTGGTGAGTTTCTGCTAATGATGCAGACTGTTGGATGTGGCATCAACATAATTTTTCTCTTTGTTTTCTAGCTTGGTTGATAAATATTTCTTGCTCTCAGAGAAGTTGAGGCATCAAGAATGGCGAAGCACAACGTTGGTCTTCTCATTGCCATGGCGCTGGCAGTGATCATCTTCGTCATCACCATGGTGTTCTCTGCACTGGCAGCTGCAGGAAGCCGTGAGTTTGAATTTAAATATTTCGTTTAAGTTATTGAATTATTTGTAATATGTCTTTTTTTTTATTGAAAAAGTTGAAAAAAGACTAAACTTATATTAATCGTTTCTCTTTTGACCCTTTCATCTGATTTTCCATTTATACCTTTTTTTCTTGTTTACTATTCAGCCCCATTTTTATATGACACCAGCAACATTTCCGCTCAGTTTGTCATCCAGCTCACACCATCAGGTTGGACCTTCACCATCTGGACTATCATTTACTTGTTTCTGGCTTTGGTGATGGTATACGTCATCTCTGGCGTCTTCAGAAAGTAAGCGAAAAAGCTCAAATTGAGGTTTTCAGCTTCAGTGAAACAATACTGACTTTGGTGGTGTGTAAATGTTTTCTGCAGGAACGCCTACGGCTATGTCTACTGCAGCCCTCCCGTTCTACCGTATGGCTTTTTTGCGTTTTGGTGCTTGAATCTGGTTCTCAACATCTCATGGTTGTTCCTGTGGGACAGAATGTAAGATGGAAACTTTTTCATATCAGCATAGTGTATTCTTTTTTATTTGTAGGCAGTCTGTTTGAGAAAGATTCTTTAAAACATTCTAATAATGTCAAGTGCCATATTTATTGCATTCGGTGCACTCAGTGTTTCAAAATCAAAGCTATTTTGCATTACTGGTACATCAAATGGATTTGTTGTAGGATACTTTAGTTGTGAAAAGGAGGAATAGAATAACACGAGTTATTTTACAAAGCTGTATTTTGTTTTCACAAAACACTGAAATAATTCTCATTAGCTGTTTGTATAATAAATATTATGCATATTTCAAAATATACAAGGGCTGGTTCTTTTGGATTGCTCTTTGTTGCTTGTATTTTTTAAACTTAAAAATAAAAATTAAAGTAACTTAAATACAATTAAAATGTCTATATTACCATGTCTGAAATAACTAAGAACAAGTTATTTTTTTCATCTGATTTAACTATTTATCAAAGGTTTCCAAAAATTCTTCATGAGGGCGTTTTATTTATTGTATCTACGAGTTTGCAGATGGAAAGTGTTGGATTAGGGACAGAATGTTTCATTATTCAGCCCACTGATAAAGCTGACCTTTGTTAAGGAGATAAGCAGTAGAATGTGCAAATTACAAAAGAGTTGTAAATGTGAAGTTTGGTTGTAAACTGTGCTTTTATTCCAAGTGTAAATGTTTTTAAAGGTTCATGCCTGCTGCACTTGCTTTCCTCATCCTAATCGCACTGACAAACTATGGTGTGATATTCTTCTCCTGCTACGGTCTGAGCCAATATGGAGCCTGGCTCAACAAATACCACAAAGTAGACCTGTGGCTCCACAGAGTGTTGGTTAGTTTTTCAGCTTAACTTTTACCTGTTCAACTGACTTCTCAGCTTCTGTCTTAATATTTTCTTTTGTCTGTATTGCAGATTCAGAATGGGGTTGCCATATATGCCACATGGACAACCATAGCTTCTCTTGTTAACTTGACCATTGTGTTAGAGTATGATACTAAAGTATCCAGCACAGATGCTGCCACGGTTTCCCTTTCACTTTTGACCGTAGTGGTGGCTGCATGGTGGGTATAAAAAATTAATTATCTGTTTTATTTTACAGAAAAATAAAAACATGGACATAATGTCTTGGCTCTTCCGCTGTCTCAGGTTCCTCCTGGAAAACTTTGTCCTCGACAAACACGTCAGGTTCATTCTCTCCATCTACCCGGTTGTGATCTGGGCGCTGACAGGCGTCTTTACAGAAAACTACAACACTGCTGATCCCACTCGCAATAACTTCTTCATTGGTAAGGAAAAAGGTGCTTATCTCAGTCAACAACATTGCAATAATTTTCAGTTTATTGGCAAGAGCACATGTATTTATATATTTTAAAGAGAGCATATATTCTCTTTTAATTTCAGGGTTTTATTATTTATAAAACCTTGAAATAGCAAATCTTCTGATCCTAACCAAATCTTGAAATTTACATATAGATTTAGAAAATCAATGCAGCTCTAAAACAAAAATCTTTATTTGATGTAGATCCTTAATAATGTGACAAACTCCTCCACAAAAAGTCAACAGCTGCATACTGTCTTGCTCAAACAAATGTTTTCCTCTATGATACATTATGACTGCAAATTGAAATAGATTATATTGGGAAGTGGAAGAAAAAGTATTTTTGGCTTTAAATTTTTTGTTTTCGAAAATCCAAATAGCCACCATAGAACCACTTTTCACTGCAATTGCTGCTATGGTCTCTACTGGCTTTGCACATTTACTGAAACTACTGCCTAATATTCAAAATGCTCAAACTCAGTCAGAATAGATGAGAGGCATGTTCAAATGTAATTGATAATACGATAAATTACTTTTCCTTTTACACAGCTGCACTGTTGGGCATCGCCAGTTTCCTGTTTGTTGCACGGATAGTTCTGGTCACCTGGAGGCAAATCAAAAAGCCGCTCTACAAAGACATAAACCCTGATGACATGTCGCCAATGGAGATTGCAGAGAAGCAGAAAAAGATGTTTAAATGAGCGTCTTGATTGAATATGTGTGCATGTGTGTGTGATTGATTTATTTTATGTCTGACTTTATCTTGTAAGCTATAAAAATCCATTGCATCTGTTGAAAATGATAGAAGATGGCTGACTCATCATGAAGCTCTTATGAGCCTGTATGATAACACACCTGCAAACATGCTGAGACAGATTAGGCACATGTGTGCCGTTTTTATTTCAGACGTGTTTTGTCCTTTAAACGTATTAAGTTTCGTTATGTTATTGTTTGCTTTTTGTTAATATATTATGACTTTTTGGGTTGTCTAGCTTTTGTATTATTAAAATAAAGACTATTTTTAATCCATTTATATTGGATATGTCTGGATTATTTTTGCAGTGTCAATGTCAGAATCACTGACACTGCAATCACTTATACTTGAAAGGAAATTAAATAATCCAAGAGAAAACATTCAAGGCATTAAACACTTGAACAAAACAGTCTGAAAATTTTAGCTCAGGCAATATTAATGAACTATTTAGTGTTAATCAAAACCCACTGGGTGAACCAGGGTTGCATTGACAGATAACAGAATGTCAGAATAAAACCCGATGCTCTGTTTGAGCTACAAAATGTGCTTGAACATTCCTGGATTCAAATAAATGCAGGAAACCTCAGAGTAAAAACACACATGATGTAATGCCTATCACTAAATCTAGATTTTCCATGTTGCTTTCTGCCTCTTTTCATATTTGTATCAGTTCAGTTGGAATTTTTCTGAATGCAAAAAAAATATATATATAAAAAATATTTTTTAAAAATATTTTTTTTATAAAAAGACTTTTTTTTCATATTTCTTCACTGAAAAAAACCCAACATAGATATAAAATAGTGTGTTAATCGAAACAAACCAAACAAATTTCCTATAATTTGTCTGTGCAACAAATAAGAAATATTGAATTGAGAGGGCTTTTCTCTTGAATCTTCAATGGATTAAGGAATATCAAGTAGATACAATGTGTAGAAATAGATCAATAAATACACAACAAAGGTAAAAATATAACATAGGTGCAATCATACTAATTAAACCTTTAAAAACAGTTAAGCAATATTAATGAACTGTTTTTAGAAGTAGAAGTCTTACTGAAATTAGGTAATTGAATATTTGCAAATTAAATGTGAATGATTCTGAAAGCCCCAATCTGTGATAAAAAATTTAATTCTTTTGCTACTTTTCTGGAAGTTAAACTAATATAAACTGACTAATATGCCTCAGTTGAGTTTCAATCGGAGTTAAAAGCATCATTACAAGAAAAACTTTGAATTAAGTTGACGTCATGACTAAAATAGAGTCATATTAAAAACATGTGGGAGATTTGAATCACATCAACAATCTCCCATATGTTTTTGTCTGTTCTGTAATCTGCTTAATATGAATCATCAGACCGTATACGTGTGGGGGTGTCGTCGCCTTGCCGGAGTCCGTTCCATTCAGAGGGAAGGTTTTACGAAACAAACATTATCAAATAAGATGACTTTGCGCTGAGTTGCTGTGACGTCCACATCTGCCAGAAGTTGTTACTCTTCACCTATGTTGAAATTGAAGTGAGATTTATGTTTATATATTTATGAGTTTCTCTGAATACTAAGCCAAAAATTCGAGAAATACTTTATCAAAAGGTATATTTGCCAAAACATTCCTTACAGCGAGCATGGCAGCAGTGCACACACCATATCTAATATAAGAAGGAATGACTTATTTGTCACCTGATATAGGAAAACCTACAAGTACAGTTTCAAATATCTGTTTGCTTGGTTTGTCTGTTAATCATAAACCAAAGCTTAATAATAAAAAAAGCACCATCATTTTAATAAAGAAAGAATGTGCAATATATATATATAGATATATATATATATATATATATATATATATATATATGCGCATCCTCTAAAAATAACTGGACCCTCTGTACCAAGCCGAAAGTGCCTGTAAGATAAGAGCTGCACGTGACCCTATGGTGTGTCATAAAAGTTTCTCTTACTTAACTTAAAACCTCTATATAACAAGCTTATCCTCCCCTGGTGCTCTGCATTTACTCATTCTCTTCACACCAGTGACTTGGTGGACATCAGAAGGAGCAAACAAGGTACGTCGCAGCTCAGTTCACTATAGCTTATGTATATGTGGACTTTGTTTTCTGTCACGTTGCCAGCTTTTTATTGACTTGCATAAAATGGAGCTACAACACGTGAATGTATACGTAATGTTATACAAGTTATTTCAAAACCTAAATGTAAATCTTTGTTCATTATCAAAATTTTAAAAAAATTATTAATGTTTTTTTTATATCACTGTTTTCATAATTTAAAACTGTATTTTTCTCTGTTTGTCGATAGTGTAATTGCTTTAGATCACAATGGGAAAACACAACTATGGGCGACTTGCTGCCATAATAATATCTGTTGCCGTCTATGCAGTAAGTCTGGTGTTCAACGGGCTTTCTGTGGTAGGAGTTGGTAAGTTGAATCATATTCTATCTCTTCTGTTAAGATTCTTTTTTCTGTAAGTCTTAAATTGTCACTGAAGAGCAATAAACACAAATATCAGTTCAATATGCAAGTTTCTCTTGAGTTTGAATCAGCAATTGCATCTTACCTCTCTTACGCAGGTCCCTATACTACGACTACAGGCAATGTGTCGGCTGTATACGACACAGAGCTCACTCCTTCAGGGTGGACCTTCAACATCTGGACCGTCATCTACATCTGGCTGTCTGCAATGATCGTTTACATTGTTTCTGGTCTTTGCAGAAGGTAGCAAGAACATTCTGTTTTTCTTTTTTCTTTTAAAGATGAAGTAAAGTGTTTAAACAACAGCTCTGCAATGCTAACAAACGCAAAAGTAATTTAAAGACTGTCCCATTTGTTTTGTTCTGCAGGAATGGTTATGGATATGTCTACTGCAGCCCTGCAGTGTTGCCCTATGGATTCTTCATCAGTTGGTGTCTCAATCAAGGATTCAATATTTCTTGGCTTCTTGTTTGGGACAGAGGGTAGGAGCCTTCTCTAAAAGCTGCAGCTTGTTTTTTGTAACAATCTCAACTAAGTCACAAAGCAAGCAGTTTGAGTGTTTAAATTTGTGTTTTCTGTTTTAAGACTGATGATTCCTGCACTCATTTTCCTCATCCTGCTTATCTGTACGAACTACTCCATGGTTGGTTTCATCTGTCACGGCCTTCACGTTTATGGACCCTGGCTCAATAAATACAGCAAAGTAGATCTGTGGCTCATTCGCATGTTGGTAAGTGCTTGTAATAGCCAGCCCAAGAAACAAATAGAACCCGGTGGTTCTAAATATTCAAGAGACACACAAAATGAAAGAAGCACTAAGTTTGACATTACTTTTCAGCTAAGCAGCAAAAACTATAAATGCAGCCTCTAAGTGAGCTTAAACATAAGCTGGGAAATTAAACAAAAAAAAGTAACATTGATTTTTAAAAAACATATACTGTTCATACCAGATGTTTATGCTGCGTTCTATATTTTCCCTGATATTAAATAAGTAATTATATTTCCTGTTTAGGAAGATTAGCAGTAGCAAAATTCCAAAATATCGAGTTAGATTTTTATTCTAGAGTTTCTTCTAACAATCTACATTTCATAAGTTTACTTACATTTCTATCTGGCTACTGACTCGCTGAGTCGCCTTTCAGCCATTATCAGAACAAGATTCATATATTCATATACTGTGGGTAATAACCCTCGATTACCAGGCAGTCTCTCCATAACTTTGGCTGATACAATTATTGTGCACCAAAACATGTACAGCTCTACATCACTGAACCTTTTTTCTTTAGGCGGGACATACCGATTGTACTTATTCTATTGTTTAACAAGATAAATATTAGGCTTTAGAAAATCTAACCTACCTTTATTTTACAGAAATGAACAATAAAGCAAGGCAAAAAAAGTTTAATTTTCAAACTTTTTAAAATCTTTGTCCGCAGGTTCTCAATGGTGTGATGATATACACAACATGGACGACCATTGCAACTCTCCTCAACCTGACTATCGTGCTGAAGTATGAAGCTAACATGTCCACAGCAGACTCTGCCACTCTATCATACTCTCTGTTGTCTGTGGTGCTGCTTGTGTGGTGAGTAGTATTTCATTGAATAATGTACATCTTGGGAAGAAAAATTATAGCATAAGCTTTATAATTAATGCTTTTGCAGGTTCGTTATGGAAAACTTTGTCCTGGACAAACATATGCGGTATGTTTTCATTCCCTACGTCGTTGTGATCTGGGCTCTGTCTGGAAACATGGACAAGAATTATGATGCCTCGTCACCCAGCCGCAATGGCATCTTCATTGGTAAGACAATTGGAACTTCAGATGTTTTATATGTAAACAATGTGAGAATGTAAGTCATACAAAATTGTCTAAAGCAAATGCGATCTAAGAAATATTTTTTAGACTACCAGTTTTTGATATGGGCCAAGAACAGCTTCCAACAGCTTTACATCAAGGGAAAGGGAAAAAGGAGGAGCGGGGAAGGGAGAAAAAAAGAGAAGGAAGGAGGTGCAGGGGCAATGGGTAGACAACCAGAAAGAAAAATAAACTTATCAGATTATGTTTTCGTTTGCATCTGCAGTCAGCATGCAGTTGGCCCCTTTCCCGCTTTTGTGTTGAGTAACCACCCCCTACTTGCTGCTGAGAATGAGGACACTATGTCCTTTGAGAGGGACTGTGCAGTGTTTTATCCCACCGCAGTGTTTAATCTCTCACTTCACAAAAGATAAATATAAACCTAGACCAAAACACACTGAATGAACTAAGGAGAGATCTGAAGTGAAGAAACAACAAAGAAGTAACCAAAACATAACCCAAAATGATTCCCAAAGTTGAACACTAACTAACAGATTGTCTTCTTGCAGCTGTCCTGCTGGCTGTATCTTGTGTGCTGTTTGCCATCCGGATTGTATTAGTAGTTTGGAGACACATCAAGCAGCCACTGTATAAAGACGCAAGTCCCAAAGCTTTGGAGGTGTCTGAAATAGCTGAGAAGCAGAAAAAAATATTTCGTTGAGAACTTTTGTATATACCAAGCAAACAAAGCTGCCTTTTCTATTTAAACTACATATTGTTGTGTATATTCTGACACATTAACTTTCACTGCAGTATAATTTTGCTACTATGCTTTTGACTGCCTGATCTATAAAACTCTTATGGTTGTTGCCTCAAATTTAGATAAGACTTTGATAGGAACACTGTGATTGCATTATAATTACAGCAGTTCAAATCAGAAATGTGTTGTAGTTAAATTTCTTTTCAACATTTCTATATTTAAATGTATAATTTTTTTTCTGTATTGCTTTTTGTTTAAATAAAACCTACATTCCAAACGCAGGTGTTGTTCTCTTTGCACATTTATATTGTTTCATACTTTAAATATTTTGTTGAAATAATTTAAATTGAAGTGGGAAAAAAGAAATCTCTCAACAAAAATAAAATGTAATTGCTTTGTGCTTTTGGGTCAATTAACATAATTTCAAGAGTGTTATGGTATATTACATAGCTTTGAATGCAGAATTAAACTCCTGGAATAAAAGTTTTCTTTTTATTGTTTTTATTCCCAGTGGCATGTTATGCCATTTTTTTTCTAGACATCTTTTATTATTACATTAATTAGGTCATTGCTGAAATAAAATAGCTCAATCTTTTATTTTTTTAAAATAAATTATTAGACCCTAAAGCGAATGAAAACGACAACCGGAAGTAAACATTACATGTAAAACTATTGCTTTTATTTACATTTTCCTGCACAGTAAATTTTTTTGTCACGTATTCAATAATACGAACACGCAAAGCGCAAGGGATTTTAGATCTTTTAATATCTAAAATGCACATTAGGAGCAATAAAGCACACACCAAGAATACATTAAAAACTCAAATAATGAGATCCAAGGTTTGGACGTGGTCATTTCTTGGAGTGGTTGTTTATTCTTAGCATGCATAATGTTTTGTAACCCATAACAAAAACGGAAACGTAGCGAAAACGATTACTCTTTCCACACAAAAAATGACAAACAGCTGTGTACCATATCAATCAACAGGGGGCAGTAAGTCAGACAATCGACATGTAGCAGAAGAAGAACATTTTGTTGTGTTGTAAACCCCGAAAGATGTCTTCCAGGCTATAAATCTCACAAATGAAATATAGATATTTTCAAAGTATAGAAATATGTTCTTAAAGTTTATAGGTAAGTTTAAGGTAGTTCAGAAGTTCCTAACGTATAATTTGAGAACAAACTGGATGTCAAAGTGAATAGGACTTCAAACAGCGTTACCTGTAAGCCAAACGCAGGGTAAAAACGTGTCTGGTTTCTGCGCGGGGTATTTACAAATATTCAACAGCGCCATTTTTTTCTGGGACTGCTTATAAGGGTGAAAAAGTTTATAAAATACTTCGTTCATTTGCTTATATTACTGTAGTAGATTGCCGTTTGAGTGGTTCATTAGAGCATACTTAGTAAGCTAAATAAAACCTTAACAGTTGGACTTGAAATTAAAGCTACCGTTAACTGTTAACTTGAGCATCGACAAATGTAGGAAACGTCGTCGCAGTTTAAAACACGGACAACTGGCAGACAAAAATGGAGTCCAAGTATCCTACTTTGGTGAGTTATGGTTTGTTTTCTTGCTCTATTTATGTCTTCATTAACTATATGCAGAAAGAGGGCTGCAAACTATCTTCGGCCTGCTCTTACCCCAGCTGTGAGTGTTAGGAATTTCCAGTACCTCTCTGTGACTACTGGGTTAAAACAGCAAAACCACAATAATTCCATTCCAAATTCATCCGATGTGGAACCATGCTGTTCCTGTCACATCCAATGATCCAACTACTTTCATTGATATTTCAGTGATGCTGAGAGCTCTCATACCATGTTATGTTTTCTTTAAATGTGTTTGTTGGTGTAGTAATGATAATCAAGGCTCCGTCATAACGCGGTAAAGTAATCTGCAGAAAAAGGATATTTTGAGTTCAGGTTGCTGTATTAAAATTCAGGTTGCACTTTTCAGATTTTTATTTGTTAAAAGTGCAACCGAAAAGCATGCATCATTCTTATTCCACAGCAAAATTGTGCTCCACTTCCTTTAGTTCTGTGTGATTGAATTCTAATGAAATACATTGGGGTTTTGTGGTTGGGATTTTAAAAAATGAACAAGTCGGTGTTAATCAGGGGTGTCAAACTCCAGTCCTCAAGGGCCACTGTTCTGCTGTTTTTAGATGTGCCACAGGTACAAAATACTGTAATGAAATGGCTTAATTACCTCCTTCTTGTATAGATAAGTTCTCCAGAGTCCTGCTAATGACCTAATTATTTTATTTAGGTGTGGTGCAACAGAGGCACATCTAAACGTTGCAGCGCTGTGGCCCTCCAGGACTGGAGTTTACACTTGTGGTGTAATTATTTCCTCTATTGTCAAACTGGGTCAAATGATTGGATTCATGTTTTAGGATTCTTTATTACCTGATTGGTATAAGTGGTATATCATTTGCTGGTTTTATAACCTTTTCATAAATAAACAGTTTTGTAGTAGTTAGTGTTGAAAACTGATGGACTTTTTCTGTTCTCAGAGGAGACCTAGGAGGAAACTGTGCTATATTACAGAGAAGAAAAGGTATGTATAAAGAACCCCAAATTAAGCTCCTCATTTGTTATATTCCCATTTTAGCACTTATTGCATTTACTTAGTTTTATTTTGTATAATATATAACGGACTTCCGGTTTTTGAGTTCATGCTTTTATTTTGATAAGAGAGCATCCGTTGTTTATATTGTAGAACGGTAGCTTAACGACAAAAGGAACGGAAAACGAGTTGCAACAAGGTTGTAAAATGTATCTTGTTATTAGCGGCCCCCTTGATAGATGCGCAAGGTATGTTTATCTTGTAAGTAAGGATATTTCTTTTATTTGTTGGTTGAAATTGTGAATTTGCTTTATTGTATAAGAATACTGGTGTAGTTGTTGAATCAAAGTTGATATTTTTAGTCGTGAACGTTATTTTTTAGTTCAAACGTTACGTTTGCAGCTTGCACTGTCTTTTGTTTGTCTTTGTACATTCAGCTCTTAAGGTGGAACTCAGAGTTTACTCCCAATAAGCCACTGTTCATCAGTAAAGCTAAAGTCTTTCATTTGGGGGGTCTGCTACAGTACGCTTCTGGTTATTTAGTAGACTAGTTGTGAAATTTGTTCTTAAAGTTCTCTCGATCATTCTCATGTTACTAACCAACATTTACATTCAGGAAGCATTGATCACATCTGACTTATCTGTTCAGGTTAGACATATTTACATTATGATTTGGATTCTGTCTCGGTGGATTTTTCAGGTCAACTTTCTTGAATGTAATTTCACAAGCTGTGATTAAAAAAAGTAGATACGTGTCGTGTTTTCCGCTGTAAAAGTTTTGCTGTGTATCACCACTTAAACTTGTTATATTAAATGTATCAAAAGAGCTAACATCACGATAAATACAACAAAGTTTCTACATGTATGCTTGAAAAGATTGTTAAAAATCTTTATTTTACTCCTTGGAAGAATGAATGAGTTTCATTGAATGTTTGTTTATCGGAAGTAAGAGAAACTCCAATAAAGCACATTTATTGGCAACATTTCTTTTAAATGTTTTCTTGGACATGTAATTTTAAACTTTTCCATGAACTTTCTGTTTCAGTTTGTCCAATCAGTGGGTAGAACCATTCACATACGAGGACGTTGACAAGATGTTTGATGACATAGGTGACTGCTCAACTTTTTATTTTTTTGTCATTGTGTTTGGATGTTTAAACCTGTGCAATAATTAGATTTCTTTTTTTCTCTTTCACAGATGTGTGTGTACTTGAACCACACCCACCATCTGTTTTGTTTCAGAGTTCTGGCTCTGGTACAAACTACAGTGAAGCATCCATATCTCCAGTCCCACAAGAAAAACATCCAGCTGAAGAACTTGCAGAATACCAAATCTCCTTGTACCATCAAGTTAGTACAGTGATATTAGAAGCTGTAGATTATAATCTCATAGTTTCTGATGCTTTAGTTTTACAATGTGTAGAGTCTGCACCTGGATGTTTGTTTAGGCTTCATGTACTTTACTTGAATTGACACTGTTAAGTTTAATATTTGTTTTTTAAATTTCTTTTTAGGCTCCCAATGGACATGTTCAGATTCCTGCAAGCTCACCAATACTTAACCTGGACACTGGTAAGATGTTCATCTGGTAAAGTGTAAAGCACATATAAAACAACAATAGTTGGCAGCAGTGATTCATAATTACACCAAAAATCATAAATTACTAATAAATGGAAGACAATAAATGTTTATAAGGTCTTTGTTTCTTTTTTTTTTAATATTAAAGAGCTCTTTTGTTTTATTTGCAGAGTCGGGTTTCCCGTTTGAAGCACACAAGCCGATTAAGACGTCTAGTCCCATAGAACATAATCCAGAGAAAAAGACCACAAAGAATCTGGAGGAGGAGGATGATGGTGTGACGCCGATTCCATTTAACCGTGAAAAGAAAACAGAAGAACCTCAAGTGGACACCGTTCCCATCCAGAAGCCTCAGTGCAATGGACAAGTAGCTGAGGAGTACGAGTTTTTGTTTTATTTTCTTCTTGAAAAACATGATTGTGATAAATTAAGCGTTTTTATTTGTTACTTTTTTTTGTTTTTTCATTTAATTATTTTTATGTATAGGACTACTGATTGGGAACTGGAGTCACCTTCAACGAGGATTGTCCTGACCAAATTGTCCAGTCACAGAGCCTTCATTCAAAATTCAAAGTAATTGAATTTTTTTTCTGAATACTTGGCTATTTCGCAAATAATTTAGTAATTACATGCTAAAATATGTTAGCTATCTATATAGCACTGATAGAGCCGTATTTTGGTTTATTTTTCCCCACAGTACGAGTTAAAAGTAATTCTACGTCTCTGGAAACAGGATATTGTGTTCTCATTAATCATTTTTGTGAAATGATTGAGTATTTTCTGTTTTGTGTGTTCAACAGTAATGATGTAAACATCAAGGATTCAGTTCAAAAAGTGAGAATAGAGCCTGAAGTTGCTCCTTCTGCCAAAAAGTCCAGCTTGGTCACCACTCAGCCGCCTGCAGATTCGTTGTCTCATGTGAGAAGGGACATGGCTGGTTTCTTGAAGAAGATCCAGCTGGCTAGAAAATCCAAACTGCCAAGGTAAACTGAGATAAAATCACACCTTTGTAATCTATTTCAGTGGGTTAATGTTACAAACAAATCTTTAGGCTTGTTTAAATGTATTGTTTTTCATTTCATAAATAAATGACACTTTTATGTGCTTTTTAAGTTCCAAGAACGGTCCAGTCAAAGCACAGTCTCGGCCTCCTTCTCCTCCTCCTCCGGAGCCAGAGGATGATTTTCTGATTCTAGAAGATGATTCACCGCTTTGGATTTCCATTCCAAGTAAAAGTGGCTTGAGTAAGAAAGAGAGGCTGAGCAAGAACTCAGCCTCTCTTTCTCAAGAGACAAGGAACTCAACAGACAAGGGGACAAACGAGGGTCCCAAAGAGGGTTCCAGGAAACAAAAGAAAGGTGAAATGGCCAACGGCAAACTGGACAATCAGGCTGTTGATCAAAGAACGAAGAAGAAGAAAGAGAAAAACCGTGAGGTGGTGGAGTCTGACGATAACAAAGGAGATTTCCTCAGTCACCCACATCTTCCTGCAGACGACTTTATTGAGCAGGAAAAACCAAACAAGAAAAAACGACAAAAGAAAGTTCCAGCACAACAGACAGACGAGTCGGAAGATCAACCCAAAGGAAAAACAAATGTGGAACCGGAAAAAGAACCTGCCCAGAATTTAAAAGGTTCAACAAACTCATTAAATGAGGACAGACGCCAGAGGAAAATATCTGAAAATGTGCAGGAGACAGGGCCTGGTGATGTTTTTAGAGAAGAACATCAGGAGCAGATCGTTCAGGAGGCGGCAGAAACGGGTAAGGGCATCATCTCAGCTGGTGCTGAATTTTCTGAAAACTAACTTTTTGGTTATTTTTTCTCTCTGTTTACTTTATATTAACTCTTGATCTAGGCTATTGTCTTGTAACTCAAGCAGTATGTGTATCAATACATGTCTAGGTGTTATTGATGTTTCTTTAATACATCAATAACATGTATTGATGTTATTGATGTATTAACATCAATAACATCAATTGATGTTAATACAATTGATTAACAATTGATTAATTGTTAATCAATTAATCAATTGTTAATCAATTGATTAATTGATTAACAATTAATCAATTGTTTAATCAATTGATTAATTGATTAAACAATTGCTACCTTGCAGACAAAGACATAAAGTCTGGAGCAAACAGAGAGGTCAAGCAAGACAAGATGTCAGCTACACCCTCAAGCAGTTCGTCTGTGGAGGCCCAGCTTTCTCAAAAGAGAAAAAGGCGGCAGCCTGGCGATTGGTGGGTGAGCCCCCCTGCGAACCCAGAACAAGCAGAAAGCCTCCAACCCCTCAAAAAGTCCAAACTGAAGAGCAAAGAGCCCAGCACAGCTGTACCTTCGACTAGTAAAAAGACAAAGCACCGGCAAGGAGAAACTCTAAAGAGCCCACAAAGTCATCCAGTGATTACACCAAAGGAGTTAAAGAGAGCAAAAGGAAACTGCCTATGAGGAGAAATGCAAGAGATGTGAAGAATAAAGAAACGGCAGGTAAAGTCCGTAGAGCTGTGGCGAAGCTGGAGGAGCAGCATATCCCCGATCGACAGCTGGATGGGCATTCAAGCCCCTTGATCTTTTCACAGAGAGACCACAGCCTCAACTCACGTAAGATCACAAGAGCTGGAAAGGCCTCAGATCCTTAAATGAACAACTGCTATAAATACTGACTGATTCTAAATCTCTACTATTTCCGCTCCTACACTAGAAGCCAGCTTTGCAGCTTTGTTTCATCACTTATAAAAGTTGTGGTCATTTATGTTCTAATTTAATTCAAAATATTTGACAAAGTTGTATATTTAAAAATCAACTCAGCTTTATCCTATTTAGTTTACTGTATGCTAGTTTGATTTAGGAAGTGTAAGCTAAATTGGAAACAGTAGTGGCATTCAGGTGACCTAAAACTGGAAATAACTGTTGAATGTACTTTTGTTGTAGGAGGTGAGCTGTTTCAAAAAGTCTATCATCCCACCTCCACTCCTGCATCTCAGACATGTCAGAAAAAGGAGCAGCTGAGGGAAACCGAACCAATGAAACGTAGGAGGAAGCAACCGGGTGATTGGTGGACAGTTCCCAAGGCCGATGATTTGGAAACCATCGACTCGCAGCCTCGGCGGCCTCCCCTAATCGAGCCCAAACCTCAACAGAAGTGGAAGAAACAGTCAAAGCAGTCACCATTCACACTCGGCGTTCCCAAAAAAGGCAATGTTGCGTCAAAAACACCAGGGGGAGCTCCAGAGGCTCCTGTGAAGCCTCTGTCTGCTCCAAAGGTTGTCAAGCGCTCTCTTGCAACATTTAAAGACCCTTCAATCATGGAGACCCCCACTGCGATCTCCAACAGACATGCGCATCAGTGTAAAATGCGTAACATCACCTCCCGGCCTTCAGAGGAGAGCGCTGATACTGGCCCTGTAACAGGCAGCAGGCCTGATGCATACATGCACAGTGGGGCGGATGTGGATGAATACACACAGCCCGACCAGGAGGTCTCACAGGACAGATGGAGTCAGGCTGAGGACATGTAAGGAAGAACCTAAATTACTCCATCTGTCTTTACTGTCACCCAGTTAATATCTTTTTTTTTCTTTTTCCTTTTACAGGTCAACAGTCCTCAGAAGTGGGCCGTCCTCCATGATTGACCTGGAAAAGTGTAACAATGATGCGAGTACGTTTAAACCTTGGAACAGTTTTCACTTCTCTATGTTTCTTTTCTCTGCTGATTTTCAATCAGAACAAAGAATGACATATTTACAAGTTTCAACAGAACTGCATTAATTAATATAAACGAAGGCCGATTTTAATGGTTTCTCAAGTCTTCATTGATAACTTCTATCTGGTGAAAGGATGCAGAAATATTCAACCTTTAATTCAGATTCAGTGAAACCTTTTTGGCCCACATCTCGGGTTGTACCTCTCTACTGCACAGATTGAGAAAGATGACTTTCTCCGCTGGCTCAGTGGAAAGCAGTGGTTTGCCGTTGAATTAATCAGACGACTTCACCACATTTCACTGTCGCTCTCGTCGGGCTAAAAATGTGGGCGTCCACACTGCAATATTTACACCGAGTGCCTCCAGCTCCTGAGGGGAATTAAAAATGCAGGACCTGGGGTTTCGAATCCGGGGTGTGTTGCTCACATCGACAAGTTTTACCGCTAATGTTCTTCCATTAACCTCACTTCCATCGAATGTTACAGCTTCCGAAAAGAAATTTTTCTGACTAATTGCCTTCTGTGTTTCAAATTAATTTTTTTAAAATCTCCCATTTCCTTGTGTGTTCCAGATCTGCTGTCATCCAGCGCACAAGCCGTGCTGTCTGTGTCAGATTTCTGTGCCTTCCCTCTAAAGCCCCTGACCTTACAGTCAAAGGACAAGGAAAACATCACCGAATGGTTCAACAGCCTTTGGGCCCTGGAGGCCGACGGTAAGAACATCTTGTGACATAATGGTTACTATTTAGGAATTAAATGCAGGTTTCATTCATACGCTATCATGTATTAGAACAAAATTTGACACATCGGGTCATGCCTATTCCTGCTGCAGGTGATGCTACAATCACTCCTGAACAGTTCCAGTGGTATTTCTACCAAAACTGTGCCTTGGGTGTCCGGGAAGATTTCACCTGCAGCTCCTTCTGCACTGGAAAGCTGCTGATGGGCTCCTACGCGAAGAAACCCCTCTGGGTGGATCACAGTGCAACAACAGTCAGTGCACTTCCTTCTCTCCTTACCACCTATGAGAATATCAGGCCCTTTATTTCTAATTGATTAATCTTTATTTTTTTTTTAATCTTTTAAAGATTTTTAACTTATTAACAAGCTCTGTGAAGGTCACCATTGACGGCAGCGTTTCTTGCTACAGCCCTGGACAGGTTTTTGTGGTGGAGTGCGGTAAGAATAACCATATTGTTACTTTTGCAAAAGTAAGGCACAAATAAAGTTGTTCTTTTTTTAAACATATGATCAAATTAGGACGTTGTGTTTTTGGACTTTGAAAATATTCAAATTTACTTGTAGGATTACTGAGAGATGGGAGGAAAACAGCTTTAAGTTTTCTCTAAATGTTTTGATGACTAAATGAAGACACACCCACTTTTTCTCTCCTGTTAATATGAGTGAAATGACTAAAACATATCAGCAAGATGCTAAATTTCCAAAATCCCCAAAATGTCACCATAGAACCTAAAACTGGCTGTTGCTATTGTTGATATGAAACTTTATAGTCTGATCAATCAGAAAGCGTGCACAAGTTTAAGGAAACCTTTGCTAACTCAAGATCAGAAAGATCAGCGACAAACGCCAGAAAGTCTGGAATAATGTTCATTTAACAAATTAGTCTAAAATTCAGTTATTTGGACAACAAGACAGAGGAGATGTGTGGCATAAACCAAACACAACATTCCAAGAAAATAACTTGGTAACACTTGATCAGCGTGGAGATGGACAGCTTCAGGAAGCATCTTTCTGAAGATATTTCAACCAAACGGAAATTACACTAACTACTAATTATAACATTACACATTATCTTTTTATTCAGTCAGTAAAACAAGATTCATTACAGCGATACCTGCAGTTAAATTACTTCCTTAATTATATATAGATAAAAATCTAAATATATTAACATTTCTTGATAAAATAAATATATAATAGTGTTCTTGTTTACTCGGTTTCTTAACTAATATTTTTGCCTGTTCTTGCAGGACGGGGCTACAGCATCCAAAACGTCCACACACAGCCGGCTGTTCTGATCTTCACCAGGATGTTGGAGAGTTTGGACTGAAGATGTTATCGTCATGCAGTTTAAATGTAAACTCCAAATGTCTGTGTGTACTGTAAAAAAGCTTGGTGATCTGTTTAATTTAACTTGAAAATGTGAGCTGCAAATACCAATTTTGTTAAAAACAAATGTACTGAAAAATTGAGGCAAGACTTTTTTTTAAACATTTAACAATTTGTTAGATTCTGCTTAAGAAAAAAAAAAAATTTAAATTGTAAATAAAGTTGTGTTCACTTTGTATTTGCTTTGCCAATAATTTTTTCATTTCTTTATGGTTCGACATGTGGTTCCTTTAGTTAAATGTAACATTAAAGAAATAGTTATGAAACTATTATAGTTGATTCAAAGCTTTAAATGAAAAATCATCACAAATCCTCCATAGAATTATATTTGATTATATTTGTCATCAATGAGTGCTGCTCAGGGTCTTTCATGTAGTTTTGGCTTGTGAATGTTTTCATGGTTCCTCTTCTACTGATTTTACGGTACTCAGTGCTGCTTAGCAGTCATAAGTCTTTTTACGGGCCCTCCTCGTTATCTCGACCTAATCCCAGTAACATCTGTCCTCCTTTTTGTTCAGCCCTTCTCATAAAGCTGCTCCTAACATCTAGCAAAAAACATGACAGTTTATTTGTGGTTGATTATTTCTTTGTTGCTACAGTTCTTGGCAATAAATCTCACAAGGCGTATTTATTTTTGAAAATGCCTGCGATTGTAAGGAGAATGTTCTTGCGCGTTTCACTCATCAAACATGCCAAATCCTCTCTGCCAAGGCTAAACACCTTATTCTGCTATTGATTCTTGTTTATTGGATTAGATGATTACAGTTTGAAGAAACGGGACCTGTCGGCAATTAAATTGTTTTTTCATTCAGTAAACGGACAGCTCTGGAGTGAGCAGGTTTTTCATGGATGCAGCTGGCATATTCAACTCTGCTGCTCAACCCATCAATGTGTTTTCCTTTCAAATGTGGCACCATTTAAAGACAAGTAAGGTATTTCTTTTTCTCCATTTACTGCCAGGAAATGATAAAACAAAGATAAATGACCAACCAAACATTCTTATTTTTGCACAAACTCTTTTCAGGTGGATCACAGATGCTACAAAGTCGATCAACATTGGGTTCAAAAAGTTCTTTTCTGTTGCAAGTCACTGCAGGAATGCAGCTAATGCTCAATAAAAACAGGGGAACTTATCATCTTACAGTTTAACCAGCCAGCAAATTCTTTGACCCCTTTTGGTCACATTGCTGCCCCAAGTTTTATCTACACTATCTTAAAAGATATCAGTTACAGAGACTTTTTTCAGGTACCTTTTTCCATTACAGCTATTAGTCAATTTACTTCAGGGAGGTAAACTACATTTCTGAAAGCGAATTTGATATTTTCTATCATTAAGCTGTTAAATATTTGAACAGAACAAAGAGTGCTTAGCTGCACACATTTAGCTTCGCTTTTGTCTATCAAGCTAGTACATAATGTTACTCATTAAAAATCTTTTTAATTTTTTGCACAAATCATTTAAGCATGCTTGGTTTCTCTGCAGGCACAAGAGGTCCACTTGTCAGTCAAGCAAGTCAACATGCATGACTCAACTTCAGAGTAAAGAAAGGAGGATTCTCTGCAGGGAAAGTCTCAGTTTGATCGTTTTGTCTTGTCTGATTTTCCTGCTTAGCTCTGGGTGGAGCTCCGGCGGCTTGAGTCGCCGGAGGGCAGAATTTCATTCCATGAATCAAAATCTGCTTTAACCACCAGAGAATTTTAATGATATCCCAAATCTGTCTTACACGCCTACATCCAAATATCCTGTGTGTGTTACAGCATTGGTGCAGAGAAATGGACAAATGCGAATGTAAAGCAGGGTTGACTGAATCACTGGTGAAGGATTTTGTTTTCATTTTAACATAAGATGTTGGGCTCTCACTACAGCTTGAACTTGTTTCATGTTGAGATGTGGTATTTTATTCAGCATGTTGAGAGAAGCAGCCTGCAGCCTGAGTTAAGAAAACACCTGGACACAAGTTAAATACCACAGGTGAAACCAGGACCGTGGCAGAAGAAATAAAGTTTCAGAAAAAAGAAACAAGAAAACAGCATTATTAGCCTCTTCACAAACGACATGGTTGGGCGGACAAATCCATTTCCTTAGCATCACATATCTGGACGCATGGTGGAAACAATCCCAACTCATCTGTTGCATTTTTAGGATGTGGCTGCTGTTGTTTACAAAGAGGTTTATATTTATATTCATCAGATCTTATGGCAGGTTTTGCTCTTCTCATTCTGCCTCTAATCGGCACAAGCTCCAAACAGGCAACAGTTTTTCACTGGACGTTCAAACTTGTATTTGTAAAACAAACAACATATATACAGGTCTCTAAAATGTAATTTATATTTGCTGATGTTGGTACAGTTTGTTTTTTTTTACACTTCTAATAGACTACCTTGGTTAATGTTGACAATAGGAAGACTATTGTACCTGCCTTTTATTCCTTCCCATGATGGCAATAACTTTCTGTATTTGGATTGATGGTGAGGAGGATGGAGGTGAGGCTGCTGTTACCTGGTAACACAAGCCTGCACTGATCTACACTACACTGGCATTCAAGGAACAGCTGCCATTGCTGAGAGATTTTAGAATGAATAAAAGATGTTTTACTCATCTAAAGACCTTCTTTAAAACCTTACCAATGTGAGGAGGAGAGGAAGCTCATGTCTTTTGTCTTGGCTGCTTTTACAAGCTGCAAGTGTGCATTAAGTGAAAAGCGGCCACAAACTAATGAATCTCAGAAAACCACCCCCAAAAAAAGAGCATAATTACAACCCTCCCAGCATGCATTGCTACTTCCACTGCCGTCCTTTAATGCATCTGACACAAGACTATCTAAAAGCATAATTACTTTTCTTATCCCCAGATACACTGCAGCAAGGTCAGGTTTCTCTTGAGAGTTTATCTTCATGAAAATGAAAACATAATTTTGTTTCAAAGTGCAGTGACATCACTCTTGAATTATGAATAATCCCCTTTTAGCATTTGAATGAAGATGTAATGAAAGGTGAAAAGCACATGTATTTAATCAAAGTTAGATACAAAACAGTCATGCCTGTTGAAGAGACCCACAACAACCTGTTGCAATGTTTTGACAAAGGCAGTCAAAGCCATAATTTGATGATTTACCTTCTACATAACTTATTTTCCATTGTTGTGCTGCACTAAGGCAGCCAGGGAAAATGGCAGAGAAAATCCTGGCTGCTAGTGGGCATATTTCACATTCATTGGGTAGGAACCTGAACGTAATTGTCAACTCTGAGCTTTCATCAATCCGAACAAAGACTAAACATGTTTCTGTGTGCACAGAGTTCCAGGATGAAGAATAATTTCCTTCCCTTATTGTGGCTTTGAGTGTTTGGTTCCAGCAGGCGATTATGATAAAATTATTGTGTAGCTCTATGAATCATACGCTCACAATCTAGGGTTTCCTCTCAGGTTCAAGCAAATCTCAGGAAAGTATATTTTAATGTGGTTATTTGAGTGTTTTGTTGCACACTCGAGGAGGCAGGACGATTAAAGGCTTTTTGACAAAAGAAGGTATTTGTGTACAAAAATGTGCAACAATGGAAAATGCTGCATGCCAGAGACTAACCCCTTCGATCTCTGACCTCCTCCTGCACTTACAGACTTGGGTTGTGTCCTTTCTGCATGCAGCCATGTTGGAAGAAGGTGTTTATGAAACATTCACTTAATATTTATAAATGGAAAGTGCACAAGGATTTCATCTGCGGTTCTGTAATCGCTTATGCAAAAGTAACGTTGAAGGACGCCGCACATTGCATTGCAGACTCTTTGATTTGCAACAACTTTGGAATATTTATTTTGCAAAAATTAAATCCTTATTTATTTGTTTAGTTTCAGAATCTGCTCTGATCATGATGGCAATTTTACAAATATATATTTTCTAAATTCTGTTGAATCTTTCTTTAATCTGATTCTACTGTCGTTAGACTACTTAGTAAATTATACATTGCTTTTCCAGCAAAGAAGTAGTTTACTCCCAATTCTCTAGGTCAATTTCTATCCATCCACTGTCTACACCCACTTATCCTAGCAAGGTTGGTGTTGCTTTTCTTCAGGACCATTAGGTCAGAGGCACTTTACATCTTGAACAGGTCACCAGTCCATCGCAGTTGAACATCCTGGGACAGGACAGATACTGATACACTCAGACCTTTACTTCCATCTCACTACTTATTATAAACATTATTTACATTAGTATTATTCCCTACAATTTCTAATTGAGGAAAGTGTTGGCTTATCGAAGTGCCAGAGTGGGTCATCCTGTTTTGCCTCAAGCAGAAAAGTACGGACAGAGTTCCAGTGACCCGAGGGATAAGCAAAAGGTAGAGCCTTCTGCCTCGCTCCCCTGGGCAGCCCTGTTTTCTCTTTTTCCAAATCCCCATATTTTCAGGTGGATTTTGACACACTGCTCTTGGCCCCCATAGTATGTGCTGCATCTTAAATGGTAAAAAAAAAAACAGCAATCCATCCTCCAGCAATTCCAGGGTAGTTATCTGTCTCCTAAAGTTTGCAATATCAGTTACAGAAAAACAGACACCAACATTTCAAATATGTCATCGTCTATTAATTAGAAATAAAGTCAGTATGAAAAAGTTGTGAAGAACTCTGCACATGAGTCTATCCTTAGATTTTAAAGTACAATACTTCTGAATAAATAAGTCATGTGTTGTCATTTCTATGGCGTTTTAACATTTCAACAATGATCCAATTCAGTCGTCTTGAAACCAAAAGATATTAACTACCACTCTTTGTTACAGTATTTGCAACCTCTACTAGTAGTTGTCTTAAAGCATATCTTTTTAGCAATCAATAGTGAAAACAGTTGCAATAATAACTGGCCAAATGGTTTTTAGATCAAGAGGGTCTTGGGTTGCAATGGTGGTCCATGCATGGGTTCTCCCACAGTCCAAAAACCTTGATTGTTAGGTTCAATATGGTGTGTTGGTGTGTTGTGTGTGTTTGTGTGCATGTGGAGGGGTGTATGGGTGTGTGTGTGTGTGCATGATTGTTTATTCTATGTCTCAGTATTGCTCAGAGCTAAAGCCAGATTGTAAATAAAATGTGGACAAATCTTTTACAAACTTCTCTTCAAGCATTGTCTAACAAATCTTTCTGCTGCCTGAAGCGGTTCTCCGTTTCCATAGCTACTGTACTCACTCAGTTTGTCCCACCACTTTCAATTAAAAGTCTTGCTAACAGGAGCAGATCTTTTTATGTCAATCTCGCGCTTCATTCTCGGACGAGGCACTCTGCAGATGTCACATAGCAGATTCCTCTGCAGTATTGTAACTGGTTCCAATTACACCTGAAAACCACCTTCTGCTTTTTACTTTTTTAGGAGATTGGAGTAGGTCACATGTGCACCTACTCAAATATTTCTTTTCAAGGACAGGAAGAGAAATAGTAAACACTGTTGTGGAAGGAGGAGATGTTCAGCTGTGCACATTTTTCTGAGGAAATAGCTTGGAAGTAGAAAAAAAACATAATTAAAGCCGCAATCGGCGTTGGAGGCCCGAGCAGCGAAGCGTGCACCTCCGCCTACGCTCTCGCCAGCGTCGTACCCTAAAATTGTGTTTAGCCAGCAGCCAGCATTGCAAAGATAAGCATCATGTCATTTTATGTCAGTTGGCAAAGGTTTTAACCAATGTGAATCATAGAGTAAAAGTAAGAGATCAAGCAGAAAAAACAGGTAACTTCCTGTTGGAGGGGGGCGTGGCTTAAGTAATGTCTTTAGCTCAGTGGGTCAGAACATGCTGCTAATAATCCTAAAGTCTTGGTTTCAATTCCAATCCAATTGTAATTTAAAGACTCTAGAAAATAAACACCCAAAAAATTGAACCACTATGCATGTTGATTTTGAAAAAAACATTAGAATATGATCACTAACCTCAAATTTTCATTGGGATAAGATCATATAAGTTTTTCATAAGTTGATGAAAACTCAACACTCTGTAGGAACCGGTTAGCTCAGCCGGACAGAACATGGTACCAATAATCCTAAGGCTCAGCTGGTGAGAGAGTGGTGCTGACTATCCTAAGGTCATGGGTTCTCTTCCCAATACAGGGCAATTGAAATTTGAAGTCTTTCAGAAAATCAACACTTCAAAATAATAAAGGGCAAGGGAATAAAATTCAAAGAAAGGCTTTAAATTAAACCATTATGCATATTGATTTTGAAAAAACATGACAACATGAGCACTTTTCTTAAATTTTCATTGTTGTAAGATCATGAAAACTCAACACTATGAATGGCTCGGTTAGCTCAGCTGGTCAGCACATAGTGCCAATAATCTTGAAGTTCTGGGTTCAATCCCCATCCAGTCCAATTGAAATCTAAAGACTTCAAAACATTTACACCAAAAGATTAAAATTGGCACTTAAAACTAACAAAATTTTGATTTTGAAAAACTTTAGAATATGAGCACTTTTCTTAAATCTACATTGTGATAAGATCATGTAAGGTTTTCTTAAATCGAGGCTCAACATTTTGCAAGGTAAGTTGGCTGAGCTGGTTAGAACGTGATGCTTATAACACCAAGGTCATGGGTTGGAAACCCCATAAAGGTCACTTCAAATCTAAAGTCTAACAGACAATCAACACTTAAAAAAAATGGGTCAAAATCAACACTTCAAAATAAAAAAAATGGGTCAAAAACACTTCAAGATGAAAGAAGACTGGACAATACACCTCTTTGCACGTTGATTTTGAAATACATTAGAATATGAGCACTTTTGTCAAAATCATCTAAGTGTAAATTTAATTGGTGGAAACTCAGCATTATGTATGTCCCGGTTACTTCAGCTGGTCAGAGCGTGGTGCTAACAATCCTAAGGTCATGGGTTTAATTCCCAATACAGGGCAATTGAAATTTAAAGTCTTTCAGAAAATCAACACTTCAAATTAGCAGGCTTAAACCACTTGCATGTTGATTTGAAAACATTAGAATATGAGCACTAACTCAATTTTCATTGGGAGACTTAGGCGCTGTGAATAGGCCACGCCACAAATATTACACTATATTCTGTCTGGGCGTTAGGAGGATCTCTGTGAGTTTGGTGCATCTCGGCTGAAACATGTGGAATCAGGAGCAACGTTGGCAGCGCCATCAGCAGTCAGTTTGAGTTTCCGGCCCCGCTCCACTGAAACCTTGGTGCTTTAATGCAAATGAGACCAACTTGTTATCTGTCATCTGAACAAGTTATCTGATTAGGTCAAAGAGCCAGAGATGGACCTTCTACAGTCAAAAGTCCTTCCTGTTCTGAGGGCGACTTAGTGACTGTCATCATGACATAGTATCGTTAGGTCCACCAAGTTGCTCAGCCAAGTTTGGGCCAATTGAGCTTTTTATGTGAAAGTTATAGCGTTTCGTTTGTTTTGGCGAGTACGCCCAGTTCGCCTCTTAAAATATACGAAAAGTAAATTTTTTTGATAAGTTTTAATAAGAAAAACAACAACAATAAAGAAAAAGAAATCCTGCGATTACAATAGGCCTTCGCCAGCGCTTCAGGAGGAGTCAGTGTGTTTTATTTGAGCACACAGGAAAAAACGAGAATGGCCGGACCTGAACTGTTGATTGTTGACTGTGTTACAAAGACTGCAGTGCAATGAATGGAGAGGTTGATTCAGTGAATGACAAATGAACTTGCAGTTCAAACTTTTTTTGTAAACAGGCAAAAACTAAAGAAAACGGAAGAAGATTGTTGCAGCAGAAGAACAATGACACAAAGTGTTTGATACATTAATTTGTTTTCCATAGGAACAAAAAAAAAAAAGACAATAATTTTCCACCACATTTTGTGAGAATTAGGCAGCTAAACAATAAGGCAATTAAACATTTCTAAGATCCCATGAAAGGGATTTAGGATTCAAACATATAATGTCAAATTACAATCGCAGGTGTATTTTGTATCCTGAAGCTAAAGGGGAATATTTTTGTTTGTGTAAGGAAAAAGTTTCCCCGCTGAAAGTTTAATTATGCACTGCTTTGTTTTGGTCAATCATGTTAAATCCCGACAAATACAATTAAGTTTGTGACAAAATAGGAGTTTTTAACAAAGTTTTTTGTTAAAAACTCTGTCTACTCACATTTCAAAAGCCAGCATAAGCCAGTATAAGTACAAATATATATCTAATATATATGAAACAGAAACAATTGTCATTAAAACACAACCTCTTTCCCAGTGAATTTATTTCTCTAATAATGTAGAGATCACAGGGATATAATAATTTCTGCCTCAACTCTTCAGCGTAACAATTTTCTTCTTTCTCTCTCCTCACCACTCAACAAAATCACATCTCCTATAATAATTGAGTCTTGGTCCCTTCTCTCCTCTGTCATAGTTATGATTTTCTTCCAAAGTGACTCTCAAGAGGCTCAAAGCTGGAACTGGATTTCTCTTCTGAATAGAAGACAATTAGAGACACAAAGTAGTATTGAAAATGGTGTTCAGTTCTATAGGAGTGGAGAAAAAAAACATCTTAAAACTGACAGCAGTTATCTTTTGACATCTGGCTTTGCTGTATTAAACAACTATGGTAGTTTTTGAAAAGAAATCAATACACGTAACGATTTCTTCTCTCCGTATAATGATTGAAATTCTTTGACACTCAGTGATGTTACATACTCTACAATTATACTCCATGGAGGGGTCATCCTGGGGTTTATAACCTTGTATCTTATTCCATTGAACACTTTAAGAGCTGCAAATAGCTGATGAAAGCGTCATCTTCAGCTTGGGCCACCCAGGGGACATAGAGTCACTGACCTCTTAGATTTGGACTGAAAGGTCGAAAGAGGAATCAAATAAAGCTGGATCATAGCAATACTGTCCTGCAAAACGAACATCTGTTATTTAAAACTAAACTGAACAAATGTCACTCTAAAATAGTGAAAGTAACAGGAGAAAGTCTCCAAAATGTGACAAATGTTAAGAACAGATGCCAGTTTTTTAGTTGAATTGCACTAATATATGTCATTTGTAATATGATATATGTCACATTAAAGGTGAAAAAAGCTTAAAAACAAATGATTAATGGGTAATTTTTTTTTTACATTATAAAAACTTGGTGTTGGTGTCGCCTTTTTATCCGCCGTCTCCCGTTTGGTGATAACTGGGAAAAGGTTAAAGACACTGACAGTGAACATAAATCAGAGTAAATCCTGGCCTGCTGCCTCCGACTCGCTAAACATCACCCTTTTCAGTTCCTTTATTTCATGCTGTTCTGAATTAAATTGGTCTCAAATTTGGTTTCATCTGAGTCTCAACCTTTTACACTTTTGATCCACATTAATCCAAGATAAGGCACATGCTGTCTTGTTAAAATTAATTGGTTGATTTCCATCAGCATTTTCTGTATGTCTGTCCCTCTGTGAAACCATATCAGACTGGTGTTCCTCTGATGGATTCACTGGGGCTCAAAGTCTCCCAATGTGTCTTTAGAGATGACAACATTACCGCCTGATTAACTGGTATTTTCTGCCGCAGGGGTTATCAGGTGTGTGATTCTGATATTTGCGATTTAAATCCGGCGATTTCAGCTCACTGGGCCTCTAATGGCCGAGAAGAAGTGCTGTCTGTATCTGAAGCATGTTTCTTTCTCTCTGTCTTTTTTTTTTTTACATTTAGCCAATTAAAGCAACATTTTCAGGCAGCAAGCGGATGTCACATCTGCAGTTCAGACCATCCTCAGTGGGCGGCTTTTAATCGTCTTCTGTTCTCTTCCTCTTTGGTTTCTTGATCCACCAAATCAGAAACAGTCTAAAGAAAACATTTAAACAAGTTTCCTTCTGCTGTTTAGACTGTCAAGCTTTACATCTCCACAATTAAATCAACAACCACACATTTATGCTTTCAGCTAAAGAGGTAATTACTGTAGACTGTTGGACTTGACATGTATTACAAACTAGCACTGCATTCTGTCAATCAGTGTCCCAGTTGTGGCTGTTTCTGCTTGATTAAACGAAGTAAAAACTATAATTTTCACCTGATATGTGGTCATTACTGCTTCATTCAAGGTAACATTGGTATAAGATCACAATAAATGTACAATTTAATGTAAAACTATTGACAGAATGGCAGAGAAGATTTACTTGACAGTAATTTGAAGCTGCTTTGTGAAGATTTGTATACTCTTACTGTTGTGTTGAAGTGTGAATAATGATAACGTCTCTCCAAACCTTTTTATTTTGTTAGTACATTTTTGTTCTTTGAGTTAATTGTGAAGAAACTCTGCAGCACAGGAACACTCGCTCTGCTGTCTGTCTTTATTTTTCTTTGAGATAATTTGTATTACAATTTGGGACACTTAAAGATAATTAATAATTTTAAACTATAAATCAATACCAATTACCAAGTCAATAACCAAGGCTTCCATTGGTAAACTTTGGGATTTTGTTGCATATCTCATAGTTTGTACATTTCAATAAGTTCACATTCAAGTAGAGATTGGCAGGTTAGAAGCACATATTATTTTATTTGCTCATTCAGAGAGAAAATGTCGTGAAAGTTGTTGTAAACAGAGGAAGCAGTGACAGGCTGGAGACAGGTTAGACCAACTCACACAGAAACAAACATCACAAAGTGACAGTGCTGTAAAGAAACCTGATTCTAAATGTGCAGAGGGTGTGCTGAGAGATGGCAGAAGGAAGTAAATCACTACAGAATCCAGGTGGGAAATGAAGAGAGGAAGCAAAACAAATTACACAACAATTTCAGAAATAAAAGAACTTGGTGGTCCTGCAAAAAAAATCCAAAATATGACTGAGCCCATCGATCAACAAACAAAGGAAAAACCTGTCATGCATAAATAATATCTATGTTTGGGAATTTGAGATACCATCTTAGAAATCTTACTCTTCAAAAGTCATTTTGATAGGATGTTGTTAAAGTCAGAACGGGCGTCTTTGCTATGGAGCAAATTCAGAAGTTTAAATCGGAAACTATAAACATATTGTAACTTTTAATTAGCTGTTATTTCTTTTCTTTTTTTCCAATATACATATTGTATGTGCAATAGTGTCTTATTACATTTTGTATTTGCACAATAAGTGAGTTTCTTTCCAAAATGAATAACGTGTTTGTGTTTTTGTGTTAATCTGGTGATAAATATTCAGTGATTCAGTTATGATAACATTCATTTATTGACGCACCAGATACCTTCGCCACATTAAAATACACAACATAAGATAAGGCATGGTGACTGAATCTCATGTGCATAATGTAATATTCTGAAGTTCACTGCTTAAACTCATTGCTTCACATTTCTGTGAGGTCCCTGCTATTCATGCATGAAGAGTTTAAAACTGACAGTGTTACTCCTGGGTGATTTACTGAATAATCATAGTGATCTCTCATGTGGCCTCCTTCTGCATCTTATCCTTCATCTTGCACTCATCGGACCAGAGATGCTATTAAATTCAAGCGGGGTAGTGGAATGAAATATCAGACCAGAAAGCAGGTCCAGGCAGAACGAGGCACCAAACTTGTTTGACAATAAATCCAGAAATACAATCGTTCATCTATAGTGGTTCAACATTTTCGAAGATAGCTGTGAAAAATACGTCTTAGGGGAAAACAGTACTAACAAGAGAGGACTTGAGAGGTAAAATATAAAGTACTTCATAGCAACAGTTGTTGAGTTTTTAAACAGCCCTTTTCTATCATATAAAAGTGGGAAAAAGTCTCACTTTACTATTGTACAATGTTGTGGATAAATTAAAACTGCAAAGAGCATATGCAGTAAAAATGTAAAGCATAGCCCATGTCTGGCACATATTTACCTCACTTACTGTAACTGCAGATTTAAATGGATTTGCCAAGAAGATTGAACTTTTTTTGCATTAGAAAACAGAGTAAAATGTCATACTGAAAACATAAAGTCTTTACATTATCTTGTTCATAAACTGGTGTCAGAACATTTAATTTTGCTGTCTTTGATATGAATACTTATTTTTCAAGAATAAACGATCCATTACAAGTGACAGTCTTCAGGAAATCAACTAGGTTTTGCAGTTTGTACTTACTGCTTTGAGTTAAGCGCTAGCTAGTGTGTAAATATTAATGGAGATGTGAGAAAGGTACCAATGTGTTTGAGAAGCTTGCATGCACTCTGACTAATTACAACCTAAGCAAAAAACACTGGGCTTCAGAAAAAAATGAAGGCCAAAAATATGCTTAATTTTAAATTCCACTGAATCAACAATGCATAACTTGTTGTCATTAAGTTATTTAAAGGAAGGTGGAAGAGAAGGCAGAGAAGCTAAATTTTCTTACCTTCCTCTTAATTGCTATAGGAGTCCATTTATTTTGTGACATTTCTAGTCTTTTACATTCGATAAGTGCTTCCAGCCACTGGAAATAAAGGACATAGTAAAAATGACCAGGGCTATTTCTGGCTACAATCAAAGTTGACCCGCTGGTGCCCTGTGGAGGGACGCAGCATCAGTTGGCTCATCAACGGCCGTTAAAAGAGGAGGAGCCGTTTGCTCTGTGTCACTCTCTTAAAACTACCAATTAGGGTAAAAGCGCTGTGATTCTCCCCTCTTCCACCTTGAGAATGTGATATTTGGAGACAGATATAATGGCGTTGAACAGCTGCCAGCTGCCACTGAGAAGCATCTGTCACCAAAGGAAATAAATTTAGTAAATGGGGAAACATCTACATGGCCCTTCTAATTTCTTTTAAGCAAACTAATTCAAGAGGCAGCAATAACAACTGTAAATTTTGTTAAGAACTGTTTGCATAAGAGCATAACAAAATGGCTGTCCATGTTAACTGCAGACGACAGAGACACAAAGTTTTACCAAAACCATTTAAATCAAATATCAGAGCTTCGCCCACACTGTTCCCCACCAACCTGTATTAGTACATTCAGTTCTTTTATTGTAGCGTCTTGCAATTTACTCTCACTCGGCATGATCCTCCTCCTCGGCAGGTAGTAATTTATTTCATTTTAGCACAATTACTTTGGACAACATCCAATATAGTACTCACCGCTGCTTGTCAGCGATGCAGCTCAGTAGGTGAGGGAAAGGAGTATTACATCTTATAGTTGCACTCTTTCAAATCGCAAGATGATTGCGACACACTGCAGAGTTTTAGTTGTACATTTGAAAAGTAATACTTTTGAAAACTGATAAGTTAATTAATATAAGGTAATAAAAGGTAAAGAACAAATTAACAACCAGGAAGTGAGAGGATGTTGGAATGACAAAAGAAAACCATCACACAGGATATCTGCAAGTCAAATTTAAGACTTTTAAAAACCTTTTTAGAGCTACCTGGAATGAAATTGAAGACAGCAAAACCTACGTACAGGAGATGGTTGGGAGATTCGGCCGTATTACAATCAAGAATAGCAAAACTTGAAATTTCTGTGGTCTGTTTGTGGCTCTTGACAGTGGTTTTGTTTTTCTTATGACTCTCTTTGCACAAACATTGAGCTATGTTAACACACTAAAAATGTGTGGAGCATTCTTGAAAGTCAAGTCATGTTTATTTCCTGAAACAAGACAGCTCAGCTTATTCTAACTAGAGTGAAATATCCACCATTAAACCAAAACCTGTAGGTGGCAACAAAAAACAAGATTGATGCGTAACTTAGAACTGAGGCCTTATGTATGAGTTTAGCCCTTTGTGGATCACAGAAATTAAACACTGTTTATTATTTTGAAAATGCACAGAAATTATTTTTGTGTTATTATTTCGTATAATAATTAAAAGCATGAAAGTCGACATGATCCCTAGATTAGAAAATCTGACTGTAACTGCATATAGTATCCAGTATATTGGCTGTTCTTATGGTCTGGATGCATTTTGTGATTAAGAAAAAACATTTCTTTCTGAAACTGGTATGACACTATTTGATTTAAACCCCAAAATGGTATTGGCTCTCCAAATTGAACTTAAAGTGAGAATTTGCTGTGGTTCGTACAGTACATTTGTGATTTTGTCTTGAAGTGGCTTCGATCCTTGTGCTTGTGTTTAGTTCATGTTGGGGGTTTATGATTGTCTCTGTGGTTGTATGTAGTTGTATGGATAGTTTCTCCCCTGGGTGCTATAAGAAAAGCAACATATAGGAACAAGCCTGCAGCACTTATTGTGGCTGTGTGCTGTGAAGCACGGCCGGGGGTAAGTGGACATATTTGTCCTGTTATTGGAAATCCTTCCTCTCATCAAAGCTGCCAGTTTATCTTTCACTCCTTGAAGAACTAGTTGTGACAGAAATAAAATAAAATGAAGCACTATTTTTGGTCCTGGGCCCATCAATGTAGGGGGATAAACAAAAAGCTTTTCCCCACAAGATGTGATTTATTTAGTATATTTAAGAAATAAGGAAGACTTCTGATCCTCACTTCATGTTTTTAAGTCTTGTTTTCTTTTTCAGGAATCCACTAACATAACTTTTCCATAAAAAAATATTTTTACCGTTTCACTGAACAGGTTTATTTTATTAGGTGAGGCTATTTTATTTGGTACACGTTGTTCTAAGGAAAGAAAATAAAAAGAAACAGAAAAAAAAAGAAAACTTATTTAGGAAATAGCCAAATCTTAACCCAGAAATAAAGGGATATTAAAATGACAAATTCAAGCAAATGAAAACCTAACGCGTAAGATAAAATTAAAGATAAAGTATTCTTGTACCTTTACAGGTAAGTATATTAAAGGTTTTCATTCCTAAAGTAATGGAGCCAACAGTTTTCACACATCTCAGGTTTTTTATTGACATGATTGAGAGACGTTAAAATGTACTTTGTATTTTAAATGTAAATGTATTTTTTGTCATTATTTCTGATGAGAACGAGACTTTTACCATCATCACCATCACCATCATCTTTGTAATGAAAGATGAATTGTAGACTATGGCTGAGAACATCAGACAAAAGAAATGTGAAGGTTTGAGTTTGAACCACCCGTAACATTTTGTTTTTCCTATTAATACACTCAGCAGTTGTTTGGGCTCAGTGCACTGTAAGTGACATTGGGAACGATCAGACCAGACGCGGCCAGCTTTTGTTTTGAGTTACTGGCTGTAATTAATGAATTATTACGTCTCAAACACTTCAGAGAGAGAGAGAGAGACAAGGGCTGGAGTGAAGGTTATCATTATGCCTCATAAAATTGTAAAGCTTAAAGATCTTTTTATGATGCTAAGTTGTTATTTTTTGGGAAATCAAGTTACAGATATTTTATTAAGAACTCCAGGAATTGTTTTGTATTTTTTTTTATTTAAAGTAGAAATTTTCCACAGTTAGAAATAAAACAGGTCGACCAGTCCTCACTGTCACACTCCATTCTTCTGATAGGCAGGAGTCATTATTCACAAAAGGACAGGAAAGGACAAAAAATTCAAAACTGTCATCCTTGATCAGACAAAAATGATTAAGCGGAGAGACGTTCTACTCTGACAGCCCAAACTGGCATCAGTCCTCACAGGTTCCAACCTTCCTTACCCAGACATTCGAAACACTGAGAACCGACTGGAACCGCCATGTAAACCATGTTAAGACAGGAGGTCAACATACACACTGATCCAGAAGCCAGGTGCCTCAACTTCAGAAAGTGCAGATCTGCCCGTGCGACCACAATCGAGATGACAGGTAGCTCAAGCGATATCCTGCAGGGCCGGGGGTGTAGGGCTTTGGGGAGAACGGGTGAAATGGCTGATGGTGATGGGTGAAGACTGGCAGGTGTGTGTGCGCTAAATTTAGCAGCTAGCTGTATGACTGGAAACAGTAAATGTCCACTTTGAATTGTATTTGGTTTTTTTTCACAAACACCTGTTGTAAGCAGCTTATAGAAACGTGTTTAGTTACATTTTCTGCATCTAACCTCGAGGTTTAGCATGTTATTCTTCCTCCCTTTGTGGTGGAGGTCAGAGACATTGCAACTTGTGCTGAGCAGGATGTTTGCATGGCTACTGTGCAAACTGTTACTGACCTTTGACTCGGCTGCCCAGTGGCGCGGCTGGTAGAGCTGCTGCCTTGCAGCAAGAAGGTTCTGGGTTCGATTCCCGGTCCTGGTCTTTCTGCATGGAGTTTGCATGTTCTCCCTGTGCATGCGTGGGTTCTCTCCGGGTACTCCGGCTTCCTCCCACAGTCCAAAAACATGACTGTCAGGTTAATTGGCCTCTCCATGTGTGCATGTTTGTTTGTCCTGTGTGTCTCTGTGTTGCCCTGCGACAAACTGGTGACCTGTCCAGGGTGACCCTGCCTCTTGCCCGGAACATTAGCTGGAGATAAGACACCAGATAGACTCATGTTGTTGTAGTGTTGAATTTGACAGAAATAGTCAAGGAATAAGAACTAGAAGGAATAACACATCAAAATTAACCAATTTCAACAGTTTATCTAAATAAAATGATCAGATAGGACAAATAAAGATGGACGTATCAAGAGACTCCTACACTGTGACTTGAATCTTTTTTCCATCACAGAAATAAATTTTGACCTTGTGATTTAATAAAAAAAAACATTTAGCAAGAAACAGTAGACGGAATCATGTTATCTATTTAATAAGACACATTTTCAATGCTTTACATGAAGTAGTTGAAATTGGAGATGGAGAACACTTCAACTTATTAATAAGTTTAAGAATCCTAAGGTAATGCAATTGAAATAGCTTTATTTTGTTGCTAACATGGATATTAAAATGTTAATACATCTGTCGTAAATTGCAGACCTTTGTGACGTAAATCAGGAAATTATGTTGAAAAGAAATTCTAATATTTGTCCAACAAATATTAGATGTGACATATATCCTTTACAACTCAGCTGAAAAGAAAGAAAGCAATTTATACTTAAATTGAATCAAAAGGAACTTCACCAAAGTATTAATTTAAAGGTATGCACCTATGAAGATTTTATTTGATTACTTTTCCCTTTTTCTTCACTGCACCTTTTAGATTAAAGTCTGTGAATTATATATCAAATAACCTAAGCAGCTGCTGCCTGTGAGCAACACTGATTATTGCTCACCAACACAAGCTGCAAACAAAAGCAAAAGTTCATCTGTAGTTCAGAGAATATAAGTGTCTCTGTGTAAATCTGTTCACTGAGCTTTTGGCTTGCAGCAGCTGCCTGTGCTTGAGGCTCAACCTACCCGCGGTTAAAGTTTTGTTTTTTATTCCACACACAGCAGGGCTACGACTCTGTCCTTCGCCCATCAATGATATAATTCCACGAGACAATTTCAAAAGCATATTGTTTTCTCTCCTGTAAAGCCAGGAAGAAAAAATATATATTCATGTACAAAATTATGTAATAACTTCAGAGGACATGTACTATTCATGGCAGCAGCAGCTTAGCTGGTTAGACAATGAGGATTCAGAGTCATTTGCCTTCGGAACCACTGTAATCTGTTTCATCTGAAGACATCAATTTGAGATAAGTTTTCCATCCCAAACCTGTTGAAAGAGAAAAACATTTAAAAATATTTTTGGTTCACTGAAAATTGATGGAGAAGGATATGCGCACCATCAATTATTATGACAAATAAGATAATGTTAGTAAAGGCTGGGGGCTGCCCCGTGGCGCAGCTGGTAGAGCTGTTGCCTTGCAGCAAGAAGGTTCTGGGTTCGATTCCCAGCCCCGGTCTTCCTGCATGGAGTTTGCATGTTCTCCCTGTGCATGCGTGGGTTCTCTCCGGGTACTCCGGCTTCCTCCCACAGTCCAAAAACATGACTGTCAGGTTAATTGGTCTCTCTAAATTGTCCCTAGGTGTGAGTGTATGTGTGCATGGTTGTTTGTCTTGTGTGTCTCTGTCTTGCCCTGTGACAGACTGGCGACCTGTCCAGGGTGACCCCGCCTCTCGCCCGAAATGACAGCTGGAGATAGGCACCAGCAACCCTCCCGACCCCAGTAAGGGAAAAGGGTGTTGGAAAATGGATGGATGGATAGTAACGGCTGTGTGCGTGTAACCATGAGTATGGCAGAAATGTATTGTTTAAATTGGACTTTCTGTCACCTAAATGTTATTATTTTTTTCTTTTGGAAGACTTGTTACTTGTAGACGCATCCCAGTTGATAGAAAGGGTCAAAGTGCTGCAAAAAAAGTAGTAATTACTGTCCTCCATGTGAATTTACTGTTATGAACCATTTTTAAATCCAGTTTTGGTTGTCACACTCAGACCTGATTAGACTTGCAGAAAAACAAATCACTTAAACAGAACCTGTATGACAACATGAAGCAGGAAACAAAGCACCTAGAGAGCAAGAAATGAAACATTAATGCAAAGATATTTGAGAATATTAGAGAAACAAAGTAAGTGGCATGCATCAGTCAGGAAATCAGCTGGTTACAAAGTAAGTTTTGAGTTTAGTCAGATTGAGATGCTGCAGAAACTTTATAGAAGCTGCTCTTGGGTAAAACTCCACTGATGTTCCTGCAAAACAAATCTTTTAATAATACTGAGATAAAATTCTTCTGATTCCCAGTTGTTTCAACACTTGATGGTAGTTTTTGCCACCATGAATGATTCTACAGGTCATTTGGTTTCAGGAATAATTACGTTCTCACTCTGACCCAGCTTGGTTTAGATTCAATTTTTTTGCTGCAAATATATAAGCTTCAATATGATTGTATCATTATGTGAATAATACAACAAAACACATAAAACTTGACCAATTTTACAAAGAAATAAAAATTTTCTCATGCTAGAAAGCTTTGACTGAAACCTATAGATTTGATTATCTCTATAATGAAACTAATTTAAACTAAAATGAGTTTAATTTTGGTAATTAGTACCGACAGATCTGTATATAAATATGTAAATTAATAAACCTTACTTAAAGCTTTTGGGTTTTAGCTCTGAAACTGATCAGTTAATTACAGCTGGTGCATAAACACAAAGAAAATATTTTGAAAAGGATTGCATTTCAGTTTTTATACAGCGGTGAAAAACAGTTTTTTTGTGAAAAGCTCTCATCACAGTACAAACTGTAATCTTAAGCCATTATGACCAAAATGGCTGAACCATTTTATTATCTGAAAAGCTATGAGGAAGTACTGCATAATGTTTCTGGTGGGAGAGTGGAAGTCTCACTGCTGGATTTTGTAGCATGACATACCTGCACTTTGGCAGTGATGTTAAGTTTTTAACTTTCACTCCTGTTATTTTGATAACAAAAAAACTACTTCCAGGAATATGACTCAGAGTTTCTGTCGGGTGTAAAGGGATGGATTTCATTTGGAATTGTCCTTGTGAAATGAGCTGAATGCACTAATCCCTCTCCTTACTTTAAATTGCACCTGACTAATACATTGGTAGGTTATTGAAACAGAGAGAAAACACAAAGGTGATCTGACTTGTCTTGCTTTGAAAGATTTGGGTAGCTTGAAAAGCAGGATTGAACTTTCCTGAAAGGCACCTGTTCCCATGATAACATTCCACTTCTTTAATCACTGCTCCCACTGAAAGCTACAACACATTTAGTGGACATAACAGAGCCAAAATGCTCTAATTACTGTGATGTGGCATTACATCTCTTCAGCTGGTTGGTGACTGAGCATCTGGATGAGAAGATGAGAAGCTTGATTTCAGTCACAAATCATTAAAAAGAGACTTAAAGGTGGGATTATTTGTCCCCAAACATGTTTCTTTGGACCTGACTTCCGAACAGAGAATTCAGAAAGAATAATGTGCAAAAATTGATGCAAAGACGTTTGGATTAACTTTTAAAACTCATAATTGTTTTATATTTGTTAATTTCAGTAGACCCAGAGCTGCAGTTTAACAAGTCAGGATTGAAATGGAACTAGTCTCATTCAAAAAAGATGTATTAACATTCTTCTTTTTTTTTTTTTACCATTAATGTTTAAATCCTCAGGCATAAAAATGCCTAACTGGATGAATCTGAGCATTAGCACTATAAATTTTAATGTTAAAAGCCCTTTTATAGAGTAACTGCAAGAAATGTAATGGTATATTATCTGAACTAAGGTTTTAAAATTCTTCTCCATATGACTGTGTCTCAGACCATCACATCTTTCAAATAACATGTTTGATGGCTCTAACCATTTCACACTACGGGAAGCGTATTACTTTAGGATCAAAGGGGACATCTCTGAGCGAAATGGCGTTCTGCTAAGCTAATTTCTCTCTCGGGAGGAGGAGCAGCTCTCTGTCACAGACGGACACGGCTTTTTCTCTGCAGCAGCTCCGACACTCCTGCCGTACCTTCCAGGCTTTGACGAGTTTCAGTGGAGGAGGCTATCGTGACACTGACTCTGGTGCAGTCACATCACTCCTGGTGTATGGGCATCATTTGAAAGTCCTTCAGCCTAGTGGCAGATTCTGTCATTTTATCAGAACGTTAAGCATTCAGAACGTATTGTGCTGACTGCAGCTCATCTCAGGGTCTACTGTTCACCAGCTACTTTTGTCAGCTGCACCTGATGGATTAAAAAATTATTTTCTCTCAGTAGAATAACCACTTACTTTATTTTAATGTTTCTGCGATTGACGTTTGCGAGATGATGCAATTATAAGGACACAATTAATGGGTGAAAAAGAGGACTGGTGATCGTTGAAGCTCTTCACATGTTGAATTTAGAGATTCAATGCTTGGAAAAACTCCAAGCATTGAATTGAAAGCCAGTTTTGTGTTTTCTCCTTAAAGTCAGCTCTTAATAACATTTATCAATGGAAATAGCCCACCCAATTGTCTCCAGGATTTTTATGAGCATTTTAATGGCTTCCTGGCATATTAAAAAACCTGATTTAATTTTAAAGTCAAGTATTATCCTTTTAGTGCATACACTTAAATTCAATAAATCAGAATATGCATTCTGATGAGGCTTGTTTATGGCATTAGAAGCACCTTTTGGAAATGTCAACCTTTTGTGTAGGTAATAAAAATGCTTTTCACTAAACCCACATTTATGAATTAAAGATATACTTTGACATGTTTGATGAAATATATTTTCATTAGCTGGAGGCAGAACATCATCCTAAAGGCTTGAAAACATCATTATGTGTGTAATTAATCTTTAAAGTGTGTTTCAGTTAATGAGCTGAATTACAAAAATAAATTAACTTTTCAATAATATTCTATAGAATATGGAACACAAGAACAAAAAATAAAAAGCAAAAAAAAAGTCTTTATGAAGAACTCATCATTCACAGAAAACAAGTCCTGCACAAAAATGGACAGAAAGGCCACACAGAGAGGAAGAAGGCATTCTTTCAATAGCAACTTTGAAGCTCAAATACAGTTTGCAAAAAGACACACACAAAAAAATCCCCAAACCAGACTTCATCTTTAAATGAGCTTCAAGTGCATCTTACCAGAAATGAAGTCTGTTTCAACTAAGCATGGAGGTTTTTTCATCCACCATGGAGGAAAACAGGAAGTACAAACAACCTCTTCAAGCAACAGTGAAGTCTTATCTAAACTCGTTATAAAACAAGCACAAAACTATCAATAATGTTATTGCTGTGACACAATGCAGTAGATATTCTTTTGTGTCAAATAATTGTCACCCTCCAGCAATAAATAGATTTTTTTGCCGCATAAATGACTGTGTTAATCTTCTACAGATTACCTTCCTCTGGCCTACGTTGGTTTTGTTTAGGGGCAGATTTGCAGCATTTAGGAGAAAGAGATGTAATTTTTCATCAGGTTAATCTTTATCTAGAATAATTACAAACCCATAAACTGAAGCTTGAATCTATATAAAAACTCCCAAAAGGATAATGATCGAATTTAATGTTTGCTGACTTGTATTTTCTTTACATCAGCCAGGCTGACAGCCCTGCACCTCCCCTGCAACTCTCTCCAAGATCGACTTGTCACAACAAGACTTCTCAAAGGATTTTGTTTATATAAGGAGTTACTGGTAATGTAGCAAATGTAGATTGAGTTTATTTGCATCTGGAAGTAGTTGAAGTAGTTGCGTAATTAAAGTAATGCACTAAGAAAATGTCCAGCCATTTTACATCTTGCTCAGATTTAAGAGTAAAACGACCAGAGGGAAGTGCATTAAGAACCGTCAGACACGGCTGAGAGTATGTAGTTGGTGTGTTTAAAAGATGACAGCTGACTGGCTGCGCCACAGCTCTTCCTGACCTGAAAGACAGAAAACTAGTTTGTCTGTCAATATGATTGCTGTCCAGGCAATGCACCTGCATTATGCTGCTCTATGTGTGTCATGTTCTACCTGTCGCTTCTGCCAGCCACCTGCAGCAGTGTTTACCACATCTTCGCTGCACACGAGAACACCGCCACACCGAAGCTAAAGTAATCTTCAGGAAATGGGAATTCCTGGAAGGAAGTGTATTCTGACCTGCTAGAGCATCTGGAATGGTGCAAATGGAAATGAGGAAACTGCTTGCATGTCTATCAAAAAAATTTGAAGTAGGAGATGAGAAAATATGGCTTGTTTGTCAGTAATTTGATTTGGTATGGATTTAGAGAAATATTTTAACTTTAACTTCTTTTTTTTTTAAAAAAACTGTCACTCATGGATCATTTTTGTGAGAAACCCATTCATAATAGACTTAAACTGTGAAAATTATAACCATGGTTTCCTCTGAAGAGTAAAATCTGTAAGATTAATTGTGTTGCATGAGAGTCTGAGATGAGTCTCTGAAATTCACCCACAGATTGCAGAAAATAAATGTGTACAAAAACATTTTTTTTTTGCAAAATATGTCATTCTTTTCAAAGTCTTCAGCAAATACCCTGAAATGTCCCCATAACAATACTTTATGTACAGATACCCTGATATCAGTGCAGGTGTGTTTTTTTAATTGTCTCATAAAAACATTTTAAATATTGGGCTTTCTTGAATATTGCTAACAAAACTAATTGCATGCTTCCTACTAAAAGTTTAATTATTATTTCAGCTTTAGATTCCCACATCAACGTTAGCTGATTCAGCCATGTCATAGCTATTGTTCCTCTCATTCACGAACAACAAAGAGTTGCTTTTAGTGATAAAGCATTGCAGTGTTTTTTATAATCCATTCCCAATTTCCTCTTGCTTTGTTAGCTCTAACCAGGCTCTGCTGGCTAAAGTCCTGCCTGCACACACCTGAATTACAAGCTGACAACGGCGCTTCGCACACTAATGCTCTCACCTTCACCTCCGGATGCATTTGTTTTTTTTTAAATGGAGAGAGCGAATGGACTCTGCTTGGCGCATGGATGAACGGCAGCGATGACAGTTGGAGGACTAATGGAAAAACACATTGTGTGGTCACAAGAGAATGTTTTATAATGATAGTTTTATTATTTCAGTTTAATTGTCTCGCAATGTTGTTATAAATGAGAAAAATGGGATGCATGCTTGCTGCAGGTTTAAAATATTTTATTCCACGTTAGTGATTTTACTCAAAAGTCCACGCTAAGTTATTGTTAGCAATTTTCTGGTAAGCACATATTCTCTTAAACATTTCACACAACAATAACAAGTTGTCCTATAGAAGAAGAAATCTACAACAAAAAATGTTCTTGTAAAGATTAATGTATGTATGAATGTAACTGTATGTGCACATAAATAAAAATGAATTACATTGACTTTGTCATTAGAGATTCTTTCAGTGTAACTCTTACATTTTATATGTCAGAAAAGGGAAGGTAATGGCCAAAGGCAATAACAGACCTTTCATGATGATGATAGATGTTTTTATTTTATTCTGAAAGTTATGTTTTCTGAGTGTTTTCAGAGAACATGCCGGCTTTCACAAGGCAGGTGCGTATTAAGACGTATAATTTCATAAAGATCAGGTAACAAATAAAAAACATGTCCAGGTTTCTGTCTGTATTTTTCTGTAGCACTGCTCTGTCTTCCCCATCCATATTCATGAATGAGCTCCTGCTGAGAGACGACAGTGAGAGTGAAGTCAGTCACAGAGACAGAGAAGGAAGCTGTGAGGTCCAGTCATCTGTGAGTGGCGGCCAATCAGCTGGGACGGACACGCAGGCGCTGGACTGGAAGCTCGACAGGATGAACATCCGACGTGGCAGTCAGGATGGATGAAGGCTGCGTCCGTGTGACTGCAGGGGGTTTGACAGAGGACAGGTGGATTTAAAGATGCTTAAACACCTTGGAGATAAAATTGTCTCCCACGGTTTGATACATCTTTCCTGCACCTACCGTTTTATGACTTTTCTTGAGCTGTAGTGACAAAACAGTGATGAAAAGTTCTACAATGAGTCAAAATTTATATTTCTACTTATGGTTATTCTGGACACATCTTTTCGCATCAGCAGTAAATGCACTACTCCAGCATTATGGATGACAGACTTCATGCATGCAATTGTTCAGCAGATGTCTCTTTATTTATTTAAGGGACCATGTGTCACATTGGCTGCTTCTTTCTGCCATTATGATAATGAGATGCTGGACGCTTCCTGTAGACGTCCTCTGTTTCCTCTGCCTGGGTGGTCACTGTGTCCCATTCTGCCTAAAACCGCCGCTAATGGAAATTTCAAGAGTTCATGCTGTGTTTTAGGATTTTCTACACTTTTTTCAGCTATTAAAGTTGCAGGAATTTGACTTCAAGGCTGTAGGTATTAGCCCTCAAGGCACTGTGAGGTGTATGACAATATAGTGACATATACATAAGAAAATAATACATAAGGAAGAAGTAAATGTTCTTTTATGAACACCAAAATAGATTTGCAGCATTTAGTTCAATATGAATTTTTAAAATATACCGTGGATTTTCTCTAATCAACATTGGCTAAAACACAGTAACACCTCAGTAATATATCAGGAAATATTCATTTGTCAGCCTCATATGAAAGAAGACCCAAGTCTGACCCAACTCCCTGTTCATGCTTGAATTACCACTTTTCATTTGTTAATGTCTCTCTGTCCAAAATTTGAACAGCCACCCTTGGAGCAAAGGTCAAAATCATTGTATGGCATTTGAAGTTTAATGAGTCTCTTCTGCAACCCAATAAACTGGGTCACATTTTTCATTTTTCTGGTTAAAACTACTCAACATTTGTCCCACTATTTTCAAATGACCAAATAAGATCATTTTTATTTTTTCATATGCTTCTCTTTCACTTATGGTTTGATTTGGTTTCTATAAGCATTTCACTGAATACATTAGGCATTTTCAGTTGTATTGTATTAATTCAGTGATTTCTCGCTGAGGTATCACTAATTTATCTGACTTATTTTCTATGCATTTTGCGGTATATTTATAAAGACATTTAGAAAGGTTTACTAGTATATGTACACTTTGTTTTAATGTGGCCATACCAACTCTCCTGATAAAATCATCTTTCAGCACGCCTGTCAGGATACTTTCAGCCTCTGTTTATTTGAGGAAGATTAAATGGAATATTAGGGATTACACGGGAATTAATTACCAGCCTCTCTTACCGACACAGTCCTCCGACAATACGCAGCGAGATGACAGCCTTGTTAACGGCCCCCTGGGACCGTCGCCGTGGAGTTGTGAATGGCTGAGGGGAGGGAAAAGGAAAGGGAGGAGTAGATGCAGCTCTCCTGCTGCTGGAGAGGCGCACAGACAGGAGCGCGTCTGATCTAGCAGCAGCAGCAGCCTTTTTCCTCACACAGTTCCCCTCATGTCTAAGTAGTTTTTAACAGAGAAGAATTCACCTGAACCAAACAGGATTGATTAAACTTCCCACCAGCTGTCCTTTGCTGCAACTGGGAAAAGAAACAGACGGCAGGATGGATTCTTTCCAGCTGCTTTTTCTGCTGCTGCTGTACGGATGTCTTCCAAAAGTAAGTGTTTTTTTATTTTTATTTAAAATCGCCTGATAATCATGTTAAAACATTTGGTTGATCTGGTTATTATGCATTTCATTACTACAGGAATGTAATGTTTACCCAAAAGTGATTGAATTATTTAATAATATTCCTACTAAATGAAATTATAGTCTTTTAATCACTTAAATTTTAATGAATACCTTGAATTGTTGACATCATACATTTTCCCTCCAACTTGTTGAAAACCTAAAGACGTCTGGCTTCTTCTGAAATGTTTTTCATCCTTTTTTCAGAAGGTTGACTCAGAACATTTAAATTCTCGGTAGTCGTTGACAGATGCTCTCTGCTCAATGAAGAAAACGTTTATCATTCGATGGGCTAAGCCAAGGCCATGCTGGTATAAAGTAGACATTTTTCAACACAGTGGATTGTGAGTCAGAGCAACTGAATGGGATCTGAATTCAGCTGCTTTTACCTTCAGTCATTGTTTTCGCTCTCAGATAATGTGCACCAATCAGTGCATTCAAAGTGGATGAGAAAGACAAGAGATGTCTGGAAAAATATAGGTGTTTCCTAGTCCGTCCATCCATCCGTCCGTCCGTCCGTCCGTCCGTCCATCCATCCATTGATTGGATGAGTTTTCCCTTTTAGTGGAACTATGCACCAGATTGATTTACTATCCCATTTGTTTTTAGATTCCTTTCTTAACCATTAAAGCCTGTTTCTAAGATGGGAAAATCAGTCGCTCCATATCTACTAACACTCAAAGCCCGTGTGAAATCGTGTGTTTTTATCAGAAGTATTTATGCTTGTTCTGATCTCAGACACTTGTGTGATTTCAAAGATTTTTATCCCCATTTTCAAATACTTGTGAGAGACAATCAAAGATAACTCTAGGACATGAATGATGGTTGTGGATTAAGTACAGCTACTGCCCACGAAGAAAGCTCCCTTAGGCCCAAAATAATAAAGACTCTCTCCCTCCTTGCCTTTGACTACTTCTGGGCCACCATGACGCCTTACATTAACCGGAATCATCACTTGTTGATCCAACTTAGTGGCTCTTACCGTGCGTCTTTCCCAAAGTCCTCTGTGGTGGCTTTAAAGTGACACAGCCTGACATGTTACATCAATACTTCCAGTGAGAAAATGTGGTGTTCAAGCCTGCACAGAAAGTCCCCTAAGTGGGTAAAACTGCGTGCCAGTGGCTGAATGCCACCGTTATTGATTTAACACAAAGCAGATGGGAAGAAGAGGACAGAGAGCAGGGTGGGCAATAATAACTCGTCCTTCTCTCTGGATGTGAAAAACAAAATCACCTGACTAACACCGAAAGGACCTATCTGAATAAATAAAGTCCGTCTTCATCTAAACTGTTTGCGTTCGAGTGCAGATGGGTGATTTCCTGTTGTGGTTACAGAATGAGAAATGAGGTAAATTTTGGAGGAAAGCATTTGTTTGACATGCCTCTTGCTGGTTAACAGAGCGGGCCATAACAAATGGGTTTCCCTCACAGCAACCATAAACAGAACACTTCACATAACACAACAAAGCTTAATTAAAAGAAAGTTCTTTAGCGAGTACATAGAGAGGGGACTTTTTATCAGTTTATTAAATAGGCTGTGAAGCAGCATTTTCAAATCAGCATATAAGGCAAAAACTAAGCAGCTATCAGGTCAGCGATAACAACAAGCTCTTTGAAAACAGATGGCTGCTAGAGATGAATGAGACAGTCAGCATGGACATCAACTGAAACACAGTAACTAATGTTAATAATCATGTCCCTTTACGTTTTAGTAAGAGCACCCCGTTTCCTGTTGCCTTTAACTTCCAACAGTTCAAGAAGCCATTTTACCATTCCCCCATCTTTCTGTGATATCATTTGTACTGATGACCTAAATTGTAATCTTTTCCCAAGCCAAACCAAGCAGAACATTCATTTCACCATTTCACGCTGCCTCACTGCAGACAGACGCTTGCTGTCCTCTTACTTTCAGCTGACATGAACTGGATTACCCTTTCAGTGCGATGCTTCAGCCACCATGCAATAACGCTAACATCGTTGTATTGTTCATTTTCAATGAAAAGCCTCAGAGGCTTAACATTGATTGAAGCAATCCATGTTAAGTCCCATTTTACCAATAAGTAAGAAAGCATTTTTCTTCTCTCTTTCTATTGTCTCATTTTTCATTGTTATATCAAAAGAGCAAGCAAGAAACTGTCTGAGTTTGTGTCTGGTGTGAGACTCAACAAAGTGTTGCTCTGACTTATAACAAAAGAGAAAACATTAAATCAGCTGTGTCAGTCTTATAACACAGCTGGATGTTCTGTTGGCTGAACATCCATGCACAACTCACCTCTTCTCACTTTTTTTTTTTTTTTGTCTAGCTACTTGTTTCTTTAAGCTAGCAAGCCCTGCTAAGATGTGCCAGCTGAGTTTCTGCAGAGAAACGATCAAGCAGGTTCGCAGCTTTTTGTTTCACCAGCCAAATATCCTTTCATTTTGTCATTAAATATTTAAGTACTTTTAAAATTAAGCAACTTTTTATAACTAAAAATACATGAGTGTGGCTATTATGTTGCCATAACACTAAACCACGAAGTGTTTGGCATTTTGTTCTCTGTTATATCTAACATGTTTAGTCACTTGAACAAACATAAATTTGGCACAATGTGAAAATATGTATCTATGAACATCTGCTGTGCTTAAACGCATGCAATGACAGTTTTCTAATTTTAATATTTTAAAGATTTGGGTTTGGAAAAGGTTTTCTGTGATGCACCAAGAATGTAATTTAGTCCCCGATACATAAGATAGAGAGTTAGAGTTTTGTTTGCTTTGTTGTTGGACCCTCTGTGGTAAGGCAGCATTGGTAGGTGCATATCTGTGTCCATGGATGCAGGAGTATGGGAGCAGCAGAGGCAACCTATCTAACACACACCTGGAAGATTTCAGAGAATTTGAAGGTGGTCTGGCTTTGCCGACTTCATTCTGAGATTGAAACATTGTCACATCTTTATCGACTTACCAACACTTCAAAAGCAACTGCTATTTGTGTTTCATTTTACCACTGATTTGTCTGTAACTAAAAGGATCTCATTAAAGAGACAAGAAACAAGAAAGGCACACGCCTCCAAATTGTGCAAATAGGCTGTTCTCACTTTTTTGAGGAGAGGCTGTTGTATTTGAGAGAAAATGTATTTGTCACAATGTCAAAGAGAAGCCCTCCTGTCATATTGTTTAAAGACGAGGGTAAAGGAGAAGGACAGAGTGATAAAAGGTAAGAATGGATTGATATGGTTTATAACAAAATTTCAAACGAGTTGCAACACAAGCAGGTTCAGGTTTTGGAGCCTGCGTGTGTCAGACTCTTGGGGATATCTTTTGGATATTCAGTTTAATGATGACACGACTGTCTGAAGTGAATGCACACAGAATGCTGTGGCAGATGGAGCTGTGCTGCTCCCTCATGCTGTGAATGAGCTCAAGAAAATGCTGATGTTTATTCTCTCCTTTGCTGCAAGGCTGAAACGGAGACTAATATATATCTAAAGAGGTTCCTTGTGTGCATAAATGTGTTGCAATGTTGTCATTAGATGGCCAGGAAAGCAGCAGAAAAAGACCTCCATGTGACATAGTTTCATGTTTGCATTCACACTGAATAGGTTTTCTGACTTTGACGTGATCCATCGATGTTCAAATAGCCTCTGAGGTTCTGGAGTCTTGGGCAGCATTAATCTGGTTTGGAGAAGGACTAACGGATGCTGTTCTGACATTTTCACAGTAATATAAATGTCTTTCAAATCTAAAATAAACTAGGAGGCAGCCCATGAAGCCATTTCTGGTCTTGTGTAAACTTGAATCTGTGTATCCTTGTCATGAACCTCTATGAACAATCAGTTTTCTATCCAATCATAATTGTTTCCCAGTAAACAGTATTTCTAGGAATGGACAAGTGATTTATTGTAACTTATAGTTTGAACAGATTTCTTAGCTTTGCGAAAGTCAATGTATGTTGCAATACACTGATTGTCTTGAAAAAAAAACATCTGCTAAAAAGCTGGTTGTGCAGGAGAAAAAAAAGATAAAAGGGCAAAATGCTGTGCTGCTGGTTTGACAGAAAACAAGGTAAAGATTTAAAAGAATGTAAATGTTTCTGGTCACATACGCAGCTTGTGCAGCAGAGACAAAGGAAGAAGAGCTGGATGTGGAATAGTTCATGACCATCATCATGTCAGACATTCTCAAAACTTTTGAGGATTGTCTCTTCAACTCAGGTTCTTTCAGATTTTAAAATTAATGGTCAAGTGTGAAGTGTAGCAACATTGTTGTTTATTTTTCCAAACACAAATGGTTGTTGCTTATGCTGTTTTCACAACTATATCTAACTGAAGCTAAGTATGCAGCTTAAATGGCTGCCGGACTTCATGCCTGCTGTGCTTTAGAGGCGTGTGCTGGAATAGTAATGACTGACTTATTGGGACTTACTCTTACACTGAAAATCTTCCATTGACTTTCTGTCGCCCTTATTGTAACCTTAATAAATTGATTTTAAAATGATTATACAATTTTCCTTTCTCTCAGATTGTGCAAAAATGGCTGCTCTGGACTGGATTCATATAACTGAGGATTCTATTGATTTTTTCAGATTATTTTTCTCCACAGTAACTTGGGATGTTATTTATTAGTTCACTAAACATGTGTTTAAAAGTGGCACATTTCTTTGTGCTGGCTAGTAGAGTCATTCATGTTCATTGCTTTTTTTTTGCACATTTGCTAATAAATCCTAAAATTAATGAGTGAGGATTGCACATGGTGTGGCTGTTGCTCCACATAGAGAGAGAGGCTGGATATAAAGGCATTACACTGGATAGATGAGCTGCACAACAACACAAGCCTCTCCTTTTATTTTTCCCTCAACTCTTCTCATCTTTTATTTGATCATTATCTCTCCATTGTACAAGGGGAAACATGGCTGCCATTTTAAAGAACAACAGTCCCTAAAAATTGAGAAGCACCAGCCTGGCAGGCCCTCCTGATGAGCTCTGCTCAAACTATCAGAGCTGACAGGTATTTATGAGATGTTTTTCTTTCTAAGCTGCAGTGTGTATGTGTGCTTCCCTAGGGCTTTGCAGAGGTCCAGTTATCATCTGCTGCAAGGTTTAGGACATGGAGATTGATTTATTGCTCAAATCTGCTGTCGGCATGGAAGAAGTGTTAAACTGAAGATGTTAGAAGCATATCTTCTACCTCAGGTGGTACTTCTTTTTCCTTTTTTGCATTTTAAACCAAATAAAAAAATAAAATAAAAAATGAATCACTACCCTTCCTGTTCTTCTGCTTCTTTGAGGACATGGTTGAATCCATGCAGTGAACTTGGATGGTTGTTTCAGCACCGGTCACCCTCTTTGTGATTCTAGCCCTGAAAAAATAAACCAACTCTGAGCAATAAAAAACACTTGATCCCAGCAGCCTACAGGCTAAGGCCGTGCAGACGTCACTCCATTATTTCTGTTTGCTTGTCTGATGAGGGACTTTGTCTCTGAGTTTATTCTGTTTATGTAGCCTTAATCATTTTTGGGAATCTTTGGCTTGAAACTTGAGCCTGTTATTTTGGAAAACACCAAACACTAAGCAGTGTTTTATTATTTCTGATGAAAGAAAAAATAGGAGGAAAGTGGGGACTAAATGTTGGATTTTTCTTCATCACAGAGCAGACTTATTCAAACTCAAGCAATTTTCATTCAAGATACAGAACAGTGGTTTTTATTTTGAACTTTGTTTACTGTCAGAGCCTGAGATATTTTGTTCAGACTTCTGAGCCCAAAATGATGGTAAAGGCCTTCCAACCTTAAAGTTACAGAGCTCTTCCCAAGCTGAAAGTGTTGGATTGCTGTAATGGCAGTAAGGACATTTCCATTGATTGTTTCCTGACATGTCATTTTATAATAAAATTCTAATAAAATCTGTTTTATTACAGAAGGTTTTTTTCTAAATTATTACTCTTTTTAGTTTTATTATTTTTTACAGATGCTGTTCTCATTTCTGACCTGAAACAGGCAGCTTTGTTTTATGAAGATCATTTTACATATAAATAAGTATTTTTAGTGAAACTGTTGTTCCTGTGTGTATCGTTCCGACACAAAATGACCAAGCTGCATTTTAAACCCTTTAATGCTGCTCCACTTCAGTTCATTTCAGCTCGTTAGCGATGCCTTTCATGCTGTGTTCGAACGCTGTCCTTACTACAGTGGAAACTTTGCTGAGTTAGGCTGTACAAAGTGAAATGCAGCTTTAGCTGGACGTGTTTCCATGTATGACAGATGACTGGTCTTTTGAGAGCAGAGTCAGGACATTTCTCACATATATTTGAATTACTGCTTAGTCTTCCACTGAGGTCTTTTAAGCGTAACGTCTCAAATAATGTGCTAGCTACAACGTAGGACAATCTATTTTGTGCTGTAAATTCATTGTGATAATAGCGTCTTTCTCAGAGAGAAGCTTGTTGTGCAAATGAAGCAACTAAATAAGTGCTTAGTTGGTACATTGACCAAGAGTCTAATCCATGTCAATCAATACTAAGGTCACCAAATGGTTCAACCAACGGGGGATTTCATTCTGCCTCGATTTATGTACATCCAGTTTGCAGATTAAAGTCTGATCTCCCGGTGTCTCTGCTTCTATTACTTCAGGTATGTCGGATTTGATGCTATAATCAATTTTAGGAAAAGACACCCATGAGCAAAATCTCATGGATTGTGTCAGTGTGACCTCATCCATGTCAGGGGGAGGTAAATAAAGCAATAAGTTAAACCCAGACAAGACAGGAGAGATATATAAAGTTGTGGCTTGTAAAAAATTCATACCTCTGACTGAGCTGAGTGTATTTTGTTACAACCATGAATTTTAATTGTGTTTTAGTATTTTTGTCTTTTTGTGATAACCAGATTGTTCAAAGGCAAATTTATTTGTTGAGTCTTAATGTGGGGAGTGGCAAACATTTAAATGTTTGATCGTCAAAATATAACTGGGCTCACTGTGTCTTAGTGCTTTATCTAAGTCAAATTTACAAGCCGCATTCAGGCTTATTACAGTCAGACATAAAGAATCAATACATCACTCAAACAGAATCAAGAAACGCTAAGATTTTATCAAGCATCACATCATGAATGGAACAAAAGAAATTCTAGAACAGATAAGAAACAAATTCATTGTCAGTATAACAGTGCTAACAAATGGGTTTTTAAGCAATGTTTTAGGTTTTATGTTTCCAGTGAAGCACAGTGAGAGCCATTATCCACAGACGGAGAAAACATAGAGAAACGTACTTCTACTCCAGTCTGCAATTGAACCCACAAATCTAAAGCTGTTTTTTAAAAGGAAAAAAGGAAGCATGATATCAAACAGTATAAGATTTATTGCTGAGAGGTTCTGTTAAACATAAATTACAGAAACATAAATAAAATAACATATAGGTGGTAGGGCTGCCCCGTGGCGCAGCTGGTAGAGCTGTTGCCTTGCAGCAAGAAGGTTCTGGGTTTGATTCCCAGTCTTTCTGCATGGAGTTTGCATGTTCTCCCTGTGCATGCGTGTGTTCTCTCCGGGTACTCTGGCTTCCTCCCACAGTCCAAAAACATGACTGTCAGGTTAATTGGTCTCTCTAAATTGTCCCTAGGTGTGAGTGTGTGTGCATGGTCGTTTGTCCTGTCTGTCTCTGTGTTGCCCTGTGTACCCCGCCTCTCGCCCGAAACGACAGCTGGAGATGGGCACCAGCAACCCTCCCGACCCCAGTAAGGGACAAGGGTGTAGGAAAATGGATGGATGGATGGATGGATGGATATAGGTGGTATATGAATAGCCATGTTTAATAGAGCTTTGATGAGTATTTGCCAGATTAAAAAATACCCTCTGAAAATGACAGCCATTCCGATACTCCATGTCCTTATTCTTTTTTCCTGACAGCGATGATTTGCAACAGCAGGGAGGCTTAAAGTGTCGATACAGACCAATTACTGGCCATGCAGAGTTCAGTGAATTGTTAATACATCAACTGCTTTTTGCTCCTGCACTCCTTTTACTCTGACCTTTGCTACTCTTGAGCTGGGAGAGTTTATGAATATGCTCTGGTTCATACTGACTCCTCTGTCCCTCTCTCTCTCTCTGCTCATCTCCTCTGACCTTCTCAGGCTTTTGCTGCTTGTCTTACACGTTTTCTTTGGCCCACCGGCTCTCTGCCAACGGCTGTCAGCTCGCATTTTTCAGCCTTTGTTGACACAGATGAACAATTGCAGCAGATTACTCAGTGGCTCCCCTCTCCACTTCCTAATCCATTTGCATGATAGCATCTATTTTCCTTTTCCAAGAAGAGGCTTTGTTTAGATTTCTGACATAGAGAACATTTCTGTGCATTTACTGCATTATCAGCCAGAGCTTGATTCTGACTGAAGGACTTATGGGAAGCTAAAATGTTGTAAAAAAGAAGAAAAGAATAAAGGAAAAACTTGAACAGAACCTCTACTCCTCTGAATCACTAAAATAACTTTTTACAAGTAATTTCTGTGTCACAGTGAAATGATGCATATTTTTCTTATTAGATTTTGCTTTCTTAATCTTTTACAGGTATTATCAGTACAGATGTGCGACGTGATGAAGGAGATCCAGCTGGAGAAAGAGCACTGTGAAAATCGCACCTCTGGGAATGTCACTTCAGGTCATTCTTGAAAACTCTTTGTTTGTTGAGGGTGTGCAGGGGGCTATTAGGATGGAAGAGTGGGCTACAAGGGTGAAATCACTGTGAGGAAAGGCTGTACACTCTGGTGCTTTGTAGATAAAGTGCTATTATCAATAGCAGAAAGAGAGTGTGTTCATTTATACGCTTGACTAATTCAACAGAGTAAATTTAGGCTCAATCTTGGAACAGAAATGAAGCCTTAAAAGTCATTATAAATTCTCATTTAGTTTGTTTGCCACTTGTAAACTCTAAGCTACAACATTTGAAATACTTTCAAACAAAATGTAATTTTTAAAAGATGTTACAGAGTTTAACACGACCTTTGTAAGACATTGAAGCTCACAGCATCACAGATCCTTCACCATGCTCGACCAAATATCAGGTTCTTTAACACAATCTAGCCCCGGCTTTTCAAAATCCGCACAGGACTTGAATGTGTCACACTGTTTGACCGAGACGTTATAGTAGCTCCTGTCACATGGCATGGCCAAAAATGACAAACTGCATGAATTGTAGCTGCAGCACAATCGAGTCAGACGGATCTGACATGTCGGTCCATCAATAAACGGACAGCATGTTATGGATGTCAATGTGTTCATTATGAGAGTGGGACGGTGAAGAGGAAGAGGTGAGGAGGGAAAGGAGAAAGGTATTGCCTGAGCCTGCAATAACTGTGCACAGGAGGAAAGGAATCCCATTGCAGTGGATGCTGCTGCAGTCATACCTCAATGTTTTCCCAGAATGTATGAGTCACTGCTTTATATTTGTCGCCAGTCGTCTTTGGTTGTGGGAGCTCTAAATCAGAGGTCGGCACTTTTATTGCTCTAAGTGATCACAGAAAAGCGATACAAAAATTTTATCTAAGACATACCATGACTGCACTTCTTTGCTTTGCTTGCTTTATATCAGTCCCACCAAACTGGTCAGTTTGTTGCTGAAAAGCTCAATCTTAGTGTCATCTGACCAAATATCGTAGTTCCTGTTGACGCTCCACGAGAGGTTAAAAAACATTCTCCACTTGTCAGCATTTTCTAAGGAGGACAAAATTGCTTGTATTTCTTCTTTTCACGCCTCCCAGTCAGCTTGTAGAGATGATCAGATGGTTGTCTTTGCTGCTGTCCTCTAAGGATCAGATTTCTCTTTAACCATCGCTTGAAATACACCTTCAGATAAAATGTATTATTATTATTATTAAAACACAACATATGAAATTAAACCAAATGCCTTATTATTAACCAGTGTAATTAAACACTCATTTACATATTCACACCCATTAAAATATATCCAATTGTAACATTTCAATTACATGTAGGAGGTTAAACAACTTAAATAGAGAAAAGTCATAAAAGTTTAAAAAAATACACTGAAAGCACAAAAAGTTGTGATAAATCACATCATCTGTAGGTGTAAGAAATTATCCCTCTAAATGGACAGTCCTCCTCAACATCCTTATGCAAAATCATTTAACAACACAGTAATGCCTCTTAATGCATTATCTGAAAATTGAATTATTACTGCTTTATATTTTCACCCACTCAATCATTGTTTCCTGGGATTCCTGTCATTTTTAAGCGCACAAAATCACTTAGAGCTATTAGATACTATCGGTCTTTCCTCCAACTGCTTTCATTTAACATACATCCATATACCTGCTGGACATACCGTACTTTAAATGGTCCCATACAAAGAGCTGGAACAGCTTTCCCTATCTCTGCACTGATCTCATTTTTCTGCTCTCCTATTTGCGTCCTTAACAGGAAGGTAGTGAAAGTTGAACTCTGAGGTCACATCCTGAATAAATTAATTAGCAGACTGTGCATTTATGGGAAAACATGAGAAAGTTTCAGTCGCAGTTGATTTGCTCCAAAGACTCAAATGTTTTGAGAAAGTTTCTTTGTTTTGAACTTTTCATAAACTAACTTAGCACAGGGATAATATACAGTGTTTTTTTTGTCTTTTCACACTTTCCTGAGGCTTTACAGGGTGTTAGGTGGCAGAATGAGGACGGCTGACAAGGTTGCGACCTTGATGTGTAATACAGGAAAGGGATGAAAACAGATTTCTATGAAGACCTAAGAGAGAAATCACTGCAGCTCACAAAGTTATTCTAAACAACAACAACCTCTATTTCAATTCCCTGGTATTTATCTCTTTATACAGAAATGTGTGAACAATAAATAGTAATTTTAAGTCTGAAGATTATTTTGTGTCTTCAGAACAAGATTATTTTCCTTCTACCACAAAATTTACAAAATGTTTGGCATAACAATTATTTGCATTCATTTATAAAATCCAAAGAAGAATATATGTCATAAATTTCACACAGGTGACTTAAGTAATCCAGACTTTTTGCAGATGTGTTGCACTAAAGGATTCCGGACTCTGCTGTGCCATGACTTCGTTCTGTCATTGCCCTGTCGGTACGTCTCCTGTCGTATGGTGGAGACAGGAGATGCGATGTTTGTGTTACTGGTCTTTTTTTGGCAGGTTGCCAGGGGATGTGGGACATCATCGCCTGTTGGCCTTCAGCCAGAGTTGGAGAAGTGGTGACAATAACCTGTCCAACATATTTCAGCTACTTCAGTGACAAACAGAGAGGTAAGATTACCACAAACACCGAGCTGATGTATTAAAGTTCTTGCACTTTCAGATCAAATATAGCTAAAACCAAGGTAAAAAAAAATGTAACCAGTACTTTAGTTTCTCCTGGATTAAAATGGGGTGACCAATGGAATACAATGAGCTTATTTTCAGATTAATTTGAGGCTAGTTTCAGATCATTTGATTTTTATGACATGATGCATTGTTTTGGTAGAAGTTACCACTGAGAAATGGATACAGTTTGGTCATAAAGGGGTGAATACAAACAGCCAGAACATTCAGGTAATCTGTGATATTTACACTAGTCTTAATTGATTCTACATGGCTAAAAGTGTGAATTTATACCCCCACCATCACCCTGAACTATTGATATATGGCTTTGTGAATCGATGCTTTAATATTGTTTACACAACAGCTAAGCTCATCATTTCACAGCTAAAATCGAGACCCATCACCCCTTTACATTTTTCAGTCTGTTATTGGGAAACATGCCTGAGTGAGCTGTACCCTCAGTTTCTTCAGGTAGTCCATCTGCATCGAGGTTTGGCATGGTTAAGATATTCCAGATAATATTGTGGGTGTTTGAGCTACGGCTGGCTTTCTCTAATCATGGCAGAGAGATTTTGTCAACAAGTCCTGACTCGTGGTTATTTTCTCACAGCTTTTTCTGTGCCAGCTCCTGGGTTCTGGATCTCGCTGCCTGAGCTCATTAGACAAAACTCTTCAGTGTGTAGGTTTAAAACTTTGCTGAAAAGCCTTATTTTGACTTTTTACCCAGTATGCCTGAGCTCATTTTATATGTTGGAGTTACTTTGTAACAATATCTTTGTCTTGAAATTAGGGCCAGGACTTTAACGCATTAATTTCCATTAATACAATTACATAGCTTTTAACATGTTCATTGTTTTTAAACATAATTAATTGCATTTTTTTTTTACATACAGAGGTTTTGGCCAGAACCTTTGTAACCCCATGTTTATGCCCGTAAGTCAGACACACAAGCAACATTCACAAATAAGACAAAATATATTTTCTGCTTCTTGCCCCCTGAGAAGCAGCGTTAATTTTGTCTTCAAAAAAGCAACCTGATGGGACTCTAAAAAGGCTATTGTTGTGTGTTATCTGAAGAAGTATTTTTCCAAAGAAGAAACTTCTCTTCTCACCTTTTCAAATGTTAATTTTTTTACATCAGCACGTCACCTGCACAGAGTAAGTTGTGTCAGCTGAAAAGGTGTACCTAATAAAGTGGCCAATGATGGGGTTATAAAAATACAGTTTCCCATTTTCCATCTCCAGCTCTACAGCCATTCAACTGACTAAATCAACTCCCAGTCCCACAATATTCATCATAGTTATTAATAAATTAAAAAATGTCACTGACAACAAAAATTAACACCAAATTTATGCCTTTTGCATTTCAACTCAATGCAAAATGCAACCATTTAAACATCTTGGAGCGCTGTAAAAATGCTCCTTATCTGCTCATGCTGCATCTAAGTCTGACCTTCACGATCAATGCTTGCACTGTGAAAGCTTTGTGAAAACACATATAAATAGAAAGTGGCTTATATCTGGGTCTCAGAAAACAAAAGATCAGAAGAAACACAGCCATCTGCAATGAAATTATCGTTTTTCTCCCTCAAAAGGATTTTTTTAAACGACTATTACAAAGTGGGTAACAGCATTTAATCATTTTCTCCCTGAAAGTATGTTTTGGTATTAATGCAATTCATTTGTCAGCGTCCTTCATCCAAAGAAATGACTCTGGAGTGATCATGCTTTGCAAGCTAGTTCAGTCATTTTACTCCTGAAAAGGACAAATCTGAGAGAACTAAGACTGGGGTTGTTTTTTCTTCCTAAAAGAGAGCTGCAACAAAGAACTATCAATCATCAGGAAAATAAAAAAGTATTTCCTAAGAATTATTAATGTAGTTAGCCACATAACTCAGTTCTTCAAAGAATAATATAAAGTTCATTAAAGTGAGGTTCTGCAAAGTAGTACTTGGAAAAGCAAAACATGAAAAATAAGAATTAATATGGAAGTCATAATCCAAACAATACAAAATAACATATTTCAATAAAAACATGTACAGCAAATCATTTATACAAGGAATTTCATGGGAACAAGATTTAATGCATGAATAAATAATTTTATAAAAATAAATATAAAAAAAGGGGAGTAGAAAAACATAAAATAAATACATGTGGTAAATAAAAAAATATAAGGAAGTCAACTGAGAACAATTATAGTTATGCTTAAAACACTAAATGTTTACTCATAATTATTGTTTTTGCTTCATATGTTGATGTAATTATTTTTTACAAAGCCATGAAATAATATAATTTTTTTGTCAAATGACTACGTTTTGAGATGTCAGTTCCTCTTGTTTCTTTATGTCTAAAAAAAAATTCAAACTTGTTTTTCCTCCATATAAAAGTTAGATATGTCCAAAACAAAATTGTTTGCACTCATATCTCAGAATCTATTCGGTTTTCAACCTTTTCTTTTCACCATAGGGACTTTCCACAGTAAAAATGGTGGTAAAACTGTAATAATCTAAATTCAAAACACTTAAATTCAAAGTCTTAAGTATGAATGGTGCCATAAAAATACATCTGCCTTGATTCAGGTGGTTGAAGAAGTTTTCTCAGAATATATTTACACCATATATACTGTTTATAACATGTCTTCAATGTAATCAGATGAATCAATATTTTGTTAAAACAGTTGTCCTGACCCAAAACTTTAAAAAGCCCTTATCGCTCTCTATTTAAGGCATTTTGAGAGCAAGGGGAGTGATGGATATCCAATCCACACCTCAGGGCTTTTTCTCTGCTACTCTTGTGCTGCGGCTTCATATGTGTGACCCAGCAAGTCGCTGCTCATTCCTGCTCCCCCACTGAGAGATGTGTTGAAATCCAGCTATTGACAGCCCTGCTTAGAGACACGGTGATGGAGCTTTTGGCTGTTAGGTGTGACCACTCACAGATCACATGCAGGTACTCCAAGGACATGGATATGATAGCTTTGTGCACCTGCAATGCATGCTTTCATGGATAAAAGAGCCTGAAATAACCCAATCCTTTCACTTGTTCTTGGATTTTTTTTTTAGTAGATGTTAAAATAGCAGAGTTGCATATATATCCTTTCCAACAGTTTCTGAGAAACTGTTATTCCCTCTCAGTAGAGAGTTCTCTTAAAAGTATTTCCTTTACTTGAACTCGTCATTTGTCAGTAGCTCTTCAGCAATTTCTTTTGTCAGGTTTTTTTCAGCTGTGCACAGTTCAAGCACTCAGAAAGACTCTTTCGCCTTTCCTTATTCTACAGTTGTGAAAAATCTCTTAAGCATCCAGTAAAATTCACCAGACTTAGCACACACACAAACACACACTTATATATAGCTATTTGTTAATGCTGACCCCACCCACTCCACACCACCACCCTCATGGTGGCATTAGCACCTCTTCAGGGTCAAATTTCAAATTAGAGGCACAGGAAAAGGTGACATTTAACAGATGCACTTTCAACCTCTCTTGAACTAATGGCAGCAGGAGGGAGACGTTAAAGCTGCCGGTGAACGTCCTGGAAAAAAAATTCAAGAAAACCTGTGAATCTGCTCATGAAATTAGGATCACGGCAGATATGTTCAGGTAACATTCAACATTTTTCAGCCTTTATGCAGTCTTACTTCTTTGAACTAAATGGTTTGAGTCCCTGTTTTTGCAAATTGCATTAAACACAATCTGAGCAACGACTGCTATAGTGAATATTAAATCAATTTATATCTGCAGTTTTCTTGTTCAAGCTTCGTTTTCTGTTTGCAAGACAAAATGTAAGAAAGTGCAGTCAGTGCAGGACATAGGAAGAGTCAGTTGTTAAATGTCCTGATCAACAATGTGAGACAGGTCAGAGATACGCTTTGACTTTAGATGAAACTTTATCCCATCTGCATCTGTCACTGTCAAAACCATGCAAAGCAGGATTAAATTAAGGAATCGAAATTAGATATGCTCAAAGTGTGTTTCAATAATATGGAATCATTTATCCGAATAAGAATTAAATCTACTAAGCATGAAATGTTGTGGCAATCAGAATTAATTTTTATTCATTATCTCAAATGTTTTGCCTTTGAAACTTATTTTGCAGTTTCAATGAGTCAACTAATTAAATTCATTCATTTATTCAAAACACAAAACATTTATTTCTGCTACGTACTTATATCAATTCAGTCATAAATAATTAGGATTATCAACAGAGCCAGTTTTTGTATGATGCAACCCTGAGCAAGTTTATCTTGTTGGAGAAAATATATTCTCTGGTCTACCTTAGTCCCACGTTTTGATACAAGTTGTCCTGTAATGATTAGAAATCCCAGTTTCACTCCCTGTTAATTACATCTGAGACATGATTCAAGAGGCTGATCCTGGGTGAAGGTGGAGTGGATTTTCTCTCCTGCAGAGAATGAAAACTCCTCTGAAAATGTGATGTGTTGATATAATTTCCCTACAGACTTGACCCCGTGAAGAACCAGTGACCTGCTGAGGCATGATGATAATTAATAAAGAGACAAATTCTTGTTAGGTCCTTTTTAATTATTTAACATTGACCACTTTCTAATGGAAATGATCACAAACATTTTCCAAAGATAAACAACCTTTTAGTCAGAATTAAAAGGACAAATATAAAAAAAAACACACATCTGAGGAAACCCAGAGAGTAAATGTTCTCTTCAAAATCACTTTTAGGTATTTAAACCTGTAATATTAAAATGTTTTAAAGTTTTTATGTCCCACTTTATACATTTCATGAACTGCAACCCCCAGGATTGTGGATGATTGTGTGTCCCACAGGTTTTAAATATAAAACATTCCTGGATTATTACACTCTTCATCTGACATAGAAGTAAATTTAATTAAGTTTTCAGAATGAACTGCAATCAAATAATCCTGTTACGGGTCCTGGGTGAAGTCATTTCTCCTTTCCACCCAATTCCTCTCCCTCTAAAGGCAAATAAATAAGGGGGTGGGAAGCAAATCATTCAAAGTTGGTTACATTATCTCTTATCCAGACGATAACTGGATAACTGACCCTGGATCTCAGTTATCACATGTTGCCTAGGTGACAGACTCATTAAAGTTATTTATGTTTCTGTCATTTTAAAGCAATGCCAGTTCATGGCACGTTATCCACCAGAGAAAACTTAGGTGATCCATCATCGCACATATATAAAGACAAAAAGTGTAAAAACACACTAGAGGCACAATATAGACATAACAAAAGTACAGAGGTTCATCTTAACAAGGATGGTGTAAAAAATAAAAAGAGGATGAATAGCTAAGATAAAAGATAACAGATACCCCCGGCACCCTCAAAAAAACTAGGATGAAGTGCATCAGATCTGCTTTGTTATTTTGCAGTCTGATTGCTGTAGGCACAAATGACTTGTGGAGCCATGTAGTTCAGATTTTCCTTTGAAAAATGATGCTATTCAACCTTCTGATGAATGTCTAAAGCAGAGGATGTGTTAAATCCACAAGAATTTAATTCATCTTTTTAATAATCAGTTCATTGTACAGCGGTGCTGCAGAAACCTGGTCAAGTTCAATAACCCTACTGGATAATTTAGTCACGTACTGCAGTATTTTATGATCTTTAGCACGCATATTTCCCAACGTGCAAATACGCTCGAAAGATAAAACCCTCTGTAAAAAGAGCATATTAAAATAGTTGGAGAATGGTGCTGTCTAATTTCAAAACGTTCAGTTTCGTCAAAAAGAACACCCTGTGTTGCCGTAGTCTGGATTTTGTTCTGTGCTCAATGATTAAAACACAGTTTAGAGGCGATTTCAACTCTTAAATGTTTTAAAGTTGAGACTCTCTCTCCCAGTTCCCCATTAATCCTGAATGGAGAGACAATTCCTTTCTTACAGAAGTATCTGAGCATTTCTTTTGTTTTCTTAATATTGATGAAAAGTTTCTCTTTTTCGAAAACCTTTCAGATTTTTGAGTCTTTGTCTGTAAGCAAATCATTTTTTATTGAGAGCCATGGATCTTTGTGTCATTGAATGTTCTGTTTATAGATTAAAACACTAAATTCTTCTATTACAAAATTTGTTGGATCATGTTTTGTGTGTTATAATCTGGGTACTGAGCAAAATGCACTGAGGTTTTAATGAATAAACTAAAACCGCCTTTAAAAGAATGCTGAGGTTATTTAGCTTTCTAAGGTCACACGCAATATTACGCTTCAAACTTTGAAATGAGGAAGCAACTTTGCTAAGGAATGATGTGCTTCTGCTGTTCCTTACCTCAAGATCTTTGACAATGAGTCGCTTCTCTGATTCATTCAACCTCATTCTCCTGTAGCACGGACGTCAGAGTCCAAATTACAAGATGCACCTGTTAGAACACTGTCTTCCTGGTGGATTATGGAATTTTATAAAGTGTACCTGACAGGAAGTGACATGGCGACAGAGGATTTATTTAATGTTACCTGAAGTCAGAGCTTTGCACCTAAGTTTGAAACTGCATCTAAGAAAGAGCCTTACCTAAGCTCTTAAGCCGTGAAATTTACATGAAGTGAAATATTTTAATATTCTTTCCAAACTGCTTCACTACAGTTAAATGGGACAAGAAAATTAGATCCTGTAATCCTTAAAGACTTATATTTGTAACTTAATGTTTTAGAGCCAACGCTGAAATGATCTCTAAGGTTTAGAGAAAACAGTCAATGTTTAAATAGGTTGGAATTCAACGTTTGCATTTTTTGCATCCATACTGCAGATCAAGAGCTCCTTAAATTATTTTTGCCAGTACTTGATGGCCAGCTACATTCAGTTTATACAGTTTGTGCTGTTCTAAGGACAAAGCAGCTGCCGAAAAGCAAACAGAGGATATCAGCAGCATGCACAGCAAATAAACAGACTGAGTCGGATTCCTGTGGAGGAACGCCAAATGAGTAGAGGTTAAAAAAGCTGAAGGAGATAAAACTATGAATAAAAATATGCCAAAACAAAAGTGAAACGAAATCAACACATGTCTGGGTTTTATAGGAAGAGTTGCTTGAACTCTGTGTGATCTTTCTTTATTTGTGAAATGGATTCACAAAGCAAATGGCACTAAATACACTTACATGTTGGATGTTAGCTTGTAGTACTTTATAACACACACATCGGCTGCTAAACTGATTATAGAGGAAGAAAAAACTTTTACTATTTTACCATTATTTTAATAAACAGAGAATTCCACGTAGCAATTCACAAAACTTTAACAAGCACAACTGAGAGCTGGAATATCAGAAAAGCATTTCTGTAATTATGAATGATGCTACAGAATGTTGAGATGCATATCCTGTTTGCCTCAGTTCTGTCAATTTCAACAAGAATTTGTAAAATTATTTGAGTCATTTTCAATCTTTTTGTGTAAAGCATTTGTTGTTCAACAACTAAGCTTTGGAATTAGTTTAAAAAATTTTTTTAAAACACAATTTAGTTCACATATTTGATAAAGAAAAGAATTAGCAGAGCAAGGAGGAATTCTATTTTTTTGTAAATCCAGCGTTGCATCATGTCCCTATCATTTATTTTCTTTAACTTCACCCAAATTACAAAATCTGAAATCTGACTTTGTGACTCAAGTCTGATACTTGTGAGTCCGAGCCCTATAAGTAAGTGCTCACTTGAAAACCTCACATTGTCTCTGGATTTGTACATTTTATTTGTCTAAATATAAAGTAAGTAAATGTGTGGATTTAGTACAAAAGACCACAACCAACAACGACATGTTTTGATGCGTTTCTGCTGACGTACCTCACACTTTTTGTTTTGTCAAAGGCAGGACGAAATATACTGTAGTTCTGTTTTGAAACAATCAGACCCAAAACAGGTTGGAGAACTTTTCTGTTTTTGATTCAATTAATCAGTTGCATTTCATCAAAATAAAAATCATTCAATCGTCTTTTCTTTTTTTTTCATATACGTATTTTTTGGACATGGGCATCTAAAAAATCTTTGCTGACTTTTCTGTGGTCTTCACATTGAAGCATTATATTAAGATGTCACCAGAACAAGATGTGCCTGTCTATTACTTGAACTGAATTACCCTCAAGTCCAGCCAGGTAATTTACCGCAACAGAGCAATAAATACACTGAATAGACTGAAGGTCTTCTGTTTTGACTAAAAGTGGCATTGACATCTTTAAAAGTTCTCTGCAAAGTCCTTCTCCACCCAAAAGTGAAGTGCATTCACAAAACTGTCTTGGAGATGATCTAATTGCTTTATAAGACAGCGGGACTATTTACAAGCAGCATGTTTACACAGTACGCTACAGTGAGGACAACCTGACATTTCAATCACACGCTGACCTTTCTCTGACTGAGCAGAACATCTTGATACACCGAAACCTCCAACTGCACGTTTTCACTCCTCAGCTCATGTGATGACATTTTTCTGCAATTAGCCACACTTACACTCACAAAGCAGATTTGCTGCCTGTCACACTGTGCTCCAGACTAGACAGCGTGTTGATTTACAATCTGTGAACAAATCTTTGATGTAATCTTATAAATAATTTGGAAGTTATTGGAGAAACACATTCTGATATTCTGATGTTAACAATAATGAAGCTGAATTTTCATGTACTCATCAATAACGGAGAAGTTAAGAAATCCAGACACTTCTCAGAAGAAGGTAGTTTTAAATTTTAGAGGCTATAAAAAGTTTTTTGGTTGTGTTTTAATCAATAATTACAATTGGTGTGAACCTCTGATGTCAAACAATGCAAACAAAAATATATCTTGTTTTTAATACATTTATTGTTCTTTTTGTTCAGAAGCCAATGAAGTTTGAAAGAGTTGTATTTCCATCTTCTTGCTAATGATAATGAATACTAACCACAAGACTTTCTGCTGTATTGTTTTATATCTGGCTGTTTTTGCATTTAAAACCTAGAAGCCAATGCAAAGTTTTGGTACTAGATGTAAGCCCCCAAATAAAACCCAAGAGTGCCAAACCAAAACGTATAACTCTTTAACTAAACCTAGAGTTTGATGAGGTGTGCTGCCATGTCAAAGCTTCTGGGTTTTTGTTTATGTTTTAAAACATAAAGTTGTAAAAGATTCATCAGGAATTTTACATTTTCTTCTACCACCCTCTGCTGCAGTAAAGCATCCCCAAATCATCATACTTCCACCTCTATGCTTCATTGTTGGGATGAGGATCTTTTTCTGAATTTCTGTGTGATTTTTACCAAACATCTCGTTTTGCAGTTTCAAAATATTCTACATTTAGACTCATTTGTACAACGAAAACTATTCCAGAGTCATACATGTTGTGTCTCTTGTGAGCTTGACTATTTCTTATTGTCTGAGAAGTCACTTTTACACATAGTTAAACTAATTTGGAACCGTTCTTGTAATAATGAAAGAAAATAAATCTACTTTCTGCCTGTTCTCTTTCTCCCTCTGCAGGTAACCTCTCCAAAACCTGCACAGCTGACGGCTGGACCGAGATGCATCCTATTGACATCGCCGTGAACTGTGGCTACAATCTCAATGGCACCAGCGATGATGTAAGTAAGCCACCGACATCCATAGGCTGCACTCAAAGTCCCGTGGCGAATGAATGCAACAGTGCGACAGGGGAGCATGTCAAGAGCCAGTGGGCAGGAATCATTCAATGAGAGCTTCTTTTGTTTGCTCTGTGGGTCAGTGTTGTTAGGTCTATCAGCAAGATGGTTGTATTGATTGTTGGCTCTAGCTTTCAGCTCAGATCTGCTTTTATTTATGTTTGTCATGGTCTGTTGCAGAAGATGATTTAGTAAAGCAATGCAACATTACAAGCGCTTTGTGTTGCCTTGTTTCTGAAAATGTGCTCTATAAATAAAATTACCTTTAGCGTTACTGCAGACAAATTTCTAGAACTTATATTTATCGTCAATAGATATTTTCCCAGGAAGGAGTTCTGTTATGTTGATTGAAATGAAAAACACACTTATTTTTCATGAGTTATCATGAATAAAACTGTAACACTGAAAGAACATCTGATTTGATTGCTTGGGAGTGTGTGGGTTGCTTTTGATTTAAAAATACTTTAAACAATTCATGACGTGTAGGATAAAATATGCTGCCTCCATTAAAAATGAATACACCCATAAGTCAACAGTGTTGATTGTTTGCTGAAGCGTTGCAGTCTTAAAGCAGGACGCATCAGACATACCTTGACATGACCGGGTCAGTCAGAAAGTCCCACTTGTGTTATCGAGCTTTACGAGACTCCTATGCCTGCAGGAGTCAGAGGGAGGGAATAAATACATTAGACATTGCCTTCCTTTGGTTTGTTTAACCTCAGAGAGAGCAAAGCTTGCCTGTGTTGATGAAGGTGAGGCAGGGTGCGGAGCGGAGGAGCACTACACGGCGGCAAAAAGCTTTCTTGGTGGGCAGTCTGCTTTCTGAGTCACATGGAGCCTCATTAGTATTCCTCATAGGAATTCAGCAAGGTTTGAACGAGTCTGAGTCTCTAAAAGGAATTTGATGTCCGTCTCTCTGCATATTTGATGTCTTTGTGTATCGTAAGATGCAGAGTTTCTGATCTCATTTTTGTCTGAAGTAAAACATACATGGCGATGGCACAAACACATGGGGGAACAAAGGCATTAGGCCTAAATTTAACCTTTATAAAATGTTTGGGATTGATTTTTGAGCTGAAAGGAAGATGCAGCACTATAGTTTCAGAAAACCAACAATGATTTTAGCTTAGCTGATTCATTCCAGACGTCAATAAAAGAATGACCTATAAAAGAAACGTCTAGAATAACGTTTCTTTTATTGATGAAGAAAACTACATTATTTCAGAGTTTTATATTGCATCACAGAGAATGGAGTGTTTTTACATGCAAGTAATTATTTGTGGCTGGGTCATAGACAGTGTCTCATGAAAATGTTGGTGGTTTTGACAAAATAAAAAAATTTAAAGTGGTATTTTTGGCACTTTAAGAGCAGGAACGAAGGAAGTTTTAGCAGATATCAGAAAAACTCTCTAAGCTGCAGCACTTCCAACTTCAGTGAAAGGCCGTATAAAATGGGCCGGGATTGATGTCCAGGTTAAGCATGGAGTAAGATTTCTGTTGCTTTTCTTGCTCTTAGAAAAATTGTGTTTTTCAAGGATGATAACAGTGTTTTCTGATGTTTTCCTTCCCAGTTACCAATTTGTTTTGAGCTGCCAAAGGAGCAATCTTCTCTCAAATAAAATGTGTTTTTTTTCTGAATTGTGACACCTACTTGGTTGTTGCATTTGAATATAGTAGATCAGTAACAATCATGTCTCTGGCAAAAAAGCTTGACTTCCAAGCTTTCTGGTAACAGAAACATTTCCATTACAATGGGATTTTTTCACAAATTAAAATTTGAAATAAAAAAATTATAGTGTCTCTTCATCTTCAAACAAGTAATTTTTTTGCTGCTATACAAATTATGTGTGTAAAAACATTTCCCTCTCCTCATTTCTTGTCATTTCTAGGGAAAGTTTTTCTGGCAAGTCAAGGTTGGCTACACCATTGGTCACAGTGTTTCGCTTATCTCTCTGACTACAGCTATTGTGGTTCTCTGCATCTTCAGGTAAGTAAATTCCTCGCTGACTTTAGCTTCACACACTTCTAAAATCTATTAGTGTTTTGAGTAAATAATAAGTATAGTTTTACTTGTGCAGTTGCTTAGAGATTAAACATGTTGGTGTATTAGCTCTAAAAAGAGGTTAAGTACATCAAAATCTAAAAACTGTAAATCTGTAATAGATTCCAATTTATTTTAAAGAAAATGAATAAGGGTAACTGCAGAAGATATTATGATTTAGTTGTGTTTCTGACTGTTTTATACATCACTATTTCCAGTGAGATTTTTACACATTTTCAACCACAAGGCAACTCAAACTGCTTTACATGATTAAAAGGACAATGAAACAAGAAGCAAGCAAAAACCTCTAAACAAAGGGCCAAGCCTTGATTAAAAAAAGAACAAAAATTGCAGCATTTCAGCTGAGTTTTCTGGAAGTTTTTTTCCCGATTACATTAAAGCTGAGCGCTGCTGCTCTATGTTGGGTCCTGGTCCATTCTTGAGGCAGGACACATTAGCAGGATTTTAACAAACACAAGAAAGACACAACACCAGTTTGTGCCGCCTTCCATGTTATAATGGATTTTAAAATCTTTGTTCTGACATTTTATTTTTGTGCTTATTAAGTAACTTCATTTCACTGTTTCTTCACTGGTATTTGTACTGTAATTGAATTTGGTCTTTCTGTTGCCATTTCTTTTTATGTCTTCAATATTTGAGTGAAGGATATCTGGAGGCCAGGCTTTATGTGGTTCTGGGTACTCTAAAAGATTGCTATGATCTGTTTATGAACCAAAACCACAATGTTTAAAATCAATAAATCAGTTGATGCTGAAAAGAATTAGAAAGGAAAATTAAACAAAGGTGATGTATTATAGATGATATGACAAATTATTCATTTCCTGGGTCTCATTAAGATGGAGCCCTTTTTGATCATATTTATCATTCGTGGATTAATGCATTTTCACACTGGAGTGTAACACTCCTTTTTTAAAACCACAAAGGATGATATGAATGATGCAAAGACTTTCCTTATGCATTGAAATGTCACTCAAACTTGAGGAATCCTTTTCAGGAAGGAATCATTTTCTCCAGCAAGGAGTGTAATGGAAATAAATCCCTATATATATTTGATTGTCAAGGACTGGCTATAAGTTGCATAAATGAGATTGCACTTTTCATGCCAAGAACATTTTACATTTGAATGAGATTATTTATTTTTCTTTGTTTAGTTGGAACTTTAGCCAGTATTTCTTTTCTTTTTGCTTCAGAACAGCATTTATTATTTCTACATGAAAAATTTGCTTTGGGAACCTTAGCACTGATTAGTTTTAAACACCACTTTTCCCGTATTTACTTTTTTGCTTCTGGATTTTTGCCTCAAAAATCAGCATTATTTAACTGGTCAGTGAGGAGCTGCCAGCAGGCTGTGAGAGTCTGTCCACTTGAGATTTTTGCTGGCACCGGTTGCATCAAATGCAACAGGACAAGGTCAGAAATATAAAATGAACACGAGGGAATAAAACGGAAACAGCTCACAGATTAGAGGGCAATTGAGGAGGAATCGGCACTGGAAGCTGATACTGGAAAGGATTAGTGATGGTCAATAGTAGGACAAAGGGAGTTATATGTTGCCAAAGTGGCAGGTGTGATGCTGTATAGAACCAAAGGGGTGGTCTTGATATAAAATATTTCACAAAATAAACAGTGACTTAATATTTGACAGTGATCTGAAGCATTACAGTTGAATCAACCGTCTTACGGTTTTTGGCCAGTTTTAACATCCATCTTTGTCTAAACCAGGGATCAGCAGACAGCCATATTTGATTTTGTGGTCCTACTAAATAAAATTTGTTGCAACATCTACCTGACCTTTGAAAAACAAAGGTAAATCAGGTCTGATTGTATTTGTTTGTTTTATGGTTAAATCTATCACAGTTTTATTTTTAGGTTGCAGAACAAAGAAAAGCATCAAAATGAGAGAAAACTTGTATTTTTTAAAGAAATCTTGAAAGAAATTATAGAAAATGTACAAAGTGTGCAATGTAATGACAAAATAAGTATCTGAACAAAAAATACTATCTTTGTATCAAAAGTGCCATTCGATTTCAAGAAGTCAATGCAGATATTTCAAGATAACCTGCAATTGCAAATGAATAGACGGAAATAGGTTCACTTGAAAGAAATGAATGTTTGTAAATGGGAGCAAGTAAATCTAGAAAAATTTTTTTAAATGTTCTAAATCGTTGGAAAATATTAAGTCAATTCTCATCTCTTTCACTAATTGTTTAATCACTCTAGTTATGATAATCTAATCAGGAGTTGAAGCACTATTACACACTATTATTGAATAATGGAGAGTTTTAAAAATGTTTAGTCGATTTGAAATGCACCTCTTTTGTCTGTTTTATTGAAGAACCATATAAAGCATTCAGGGTGTGTGATGCAGATCCAATCACTTAGCATGTAAATGAAGTGGGAGCTTTAAGTTTGATGTATTTCAGTCAGTAATTCTGCTATTAACGCCAAGGGCTGGGAATAATTAGACTGCGTTAATTAAAATTTCAGCATGTCTCTTTTCCTCGATCTGTATTCTTGTCTCTCTTTTCTGTTTATCCCAGAAAACTCCACTGCACAAGGAACTACATCCACATGCATTTATTTGTCTCATTTATCCTGAAGGCCATTGCTGTGTTCGTCAAGGATGTGGTTCTCTACGAGTTTGGAGAGGTCGACAACTGCTCCCTAGGCTCTGTGAGTTTATTTGTTTATCATTTAATTACTTTTCTATTTATTTAAATAATTAATTTTAACCATTGCAAACCAGTATGAAGTTCAAACATTGATATCTGTGAGAGGTAATGTGGTGTTTTTATATTGTTTCATGCATGATTGAGTCTCTTTTGGTGTACCATGGAGTTGTGCACTTGGTCCTACACTTTTTAAATGGCACATGAAAGACATGATTAATATAGTTAATCAAAAAATATCTTTATTTTTCAATGATACATAATATTGCAGTAGCACTGTTTGGAGTACGGTCGAAAGTTTTAAATATATGATTAATGCATATTTTAAAACTCTAGAACACTTGAATGGGAAGTAAGATAGTCTTGTTCATCTTCAGGTACATTAAAAGTATACTTGAAAAGTTTCAATGCCAGTGCTTTTAGGTTGATGGGCTGTAGCTGCTGTCAGAGAGAGAGGTTCAAAAAGGGATAATAGAGAGAATATGAGTTTAAGTGCTTGCAGTGAACATTAGTTCCATTATATTCACCAGCTTAAGCTAATGTCACTCTGCATGGGTGTAGGCGATCTGCGTGTTTGCATATTTACTCCTTCCTGTATGGTTCAATGTTTTCTGTAAATATCCATTAAATAATTCTATAATGTACATGTTCCAGCAAATTGAACATAATCCTTGTCAGACTGCGTCTTATATAGTTTAACAATCAGTTTAAAAGTTATCCTGCATGTCCAAAAAGAAGATCCTGGCAAGATAAAAAGACAAGACTAAGTAAATTCCTACTTCAGTGCTTATGTTAATCAAATTTCCTTTTTTGGAGCTAAAACATTTCCCAATTTTTGCAAAGGTGTGGTTGGTGATCGTTTCCGTATATTTGGGGTTACAAATAAAAATACTTTGATTTTCATATTTGCTGTTTGGATGTTTGTGTCATGTACATCAAACTAAATTTACAAAGCAACTTTAGAATATACAGTATATTATTATGACTAATGTTGATTGGATGATTTTTGGTTTTGTGTGTATTTACAGGTTGGCTGCAAAGCCGTCATTGTATTTTTTCAGTACTGTGTGATGGCTAGTTTCTTCTGGCTGCTTGTGGAGGGACTCTATCTTCACGCTTTGCTGGCTGTCTCTTTCTTCTCTGAGAGGAAATACTTCTGGGCTTACATTATGATCGGCTGGGGTGAGAATGCAGTTTTTTATAATGCTGCTTTGGGGTGCCTGCAGAAAAAGGCAGGAGAACTTTTATGAGAATCCAGTCCTATTTTTGATTCGGGTTTTATCTAACTGTATTTCTCTGCTGCTTCATCAGGAGGTCCAGCAATTATCATCACAGCCTGGAGCATTGGTAAAGCATACTACAATGACATAGGGTGAGAGAAACAACAGGAAACTGTTAAATCTGTTCTTGCTTTGGTTCTCCATATTTTTAGTGCTGCTTCACGTTTCCCTAGGTGCTGGGACATTATCGAGACCACTGATGTGTTCTGGTGGATTATTAAAACACCCATTTTAGCATCGATCCTAGTAAGTTTACAATCTGTCAATCATTTATGTCAAGTCGGTTCGAGCCTTCTCACTTGTTGCTTGAAAGGTGGATTGTCATAACACATTTTCTTTTTCGACCTCAGCTGAGAAGAGAGAGCTGTGTATTTCTTGTATGTGTGTGATTTTACAACTGGTCACTTTAAGTTTGATGACATTAATATTTCTAGTAAGCTTCCACAAAATGGCATTGCTAGATCATTTGAAAACATTCTGTCCCCCATAACAATGTATACTGCTCACAAAATTACACAATGATAATAAAGGTTTAATGAAAGCTTAGCATTCCTTTGTTTTGTTTAATTTTAAAGTTCTTAAAATTCACCCTTTTAGTGTTTTGACATATAGACAATAGCTTTTTAGCAAATCAGGTCAATCTAGAGAAATGCTCAAAGCATAAAAGTGCCACCACAATGTTTCATAATAGACACAGCATTCTGATTTTCTAACCTGTGATTTTCTGCCAAATGACCCATACATTCTCCCACAAGATTTTATGAGGTTTTAACTAATCCAGGATGTTATTTCGAAGGAAGGGCTTCCAAAGAAAATTTTCTAGTCCTGGCATATGGAGATGATTGTAAAATGTATAATGCTACCAGCACCGGAAATTCCAGCAGCTCCTGAGGTGTTACTCTATTGGAAACGTCTCTGAGATCATTTTGATCCTTTGTGCACAATACACTAAAGGATACAAATGTGCAAATAGAGTAAAATGCTACTGGGGGAAGCTGAACTTTGTTTCAGATTAATAAGTTTCAACATAATTGTTACATTTATTTCATTAAATATGGCAAAAGTTAGAAAATTATTTAACATTATCTCATGTTTTAGAATGTGTGCGCGCTTGATAACTACTGTGGTTCCTGACTTAATAAGTGGTTAATGGTAAATGTTTTTCCTAATTTTAAGAAAATATTAATTTTGAAACGATGGTAATAAGTTTAATTCACAGATACTGATGCAACTGTTTTTTTCTTCCATATGACGAGACTCACCTGTCAGCTCACATTTTGTCTTTCTCACTAAGTGACACCTGAAAATGCATTTAATGCCAGTTCAGAGTTCAACTCAAATGAACTATTTAGAAGCCCTACTTTTTTTCACAGGCCACCAGAACTAAATTACATTTAGAATATTAAATACCCTCAACAAAACCTGTCTTTTGAAAAACTCTCCACAGGTGAATTTTGTTCTTTTCATCTGCATCATCCGAATACTTCGCCAGAAGATAAACTGCCCAGACATTGGGAGAAATGAGTCCAACCAGTATTTGTGAGTATATGAATCATTTTAATAGCAAATATAAAGTGGCTGTGTTAAGATTCTGAGAAAATAAATAATCTTTTCAGGACTCTGTGTTGGACTAACAACCATATTTACTAAAGATTAAAATATGGATGTCTTTAAATACTTACTTTTTAAAGCTTGCTGTAAAATACACAGATTTGTGCCCCCAACTGTTGCTGTATATTTTCAGCGTTCACTGAAAGCTGATAATTCACTTGGGTTTTAGTAAAAAAAAAAGAAAACTCCTTGAAATTCCATAAAATTGCCCTTTTTATGTGCTGCCAGGCAAACTGTGGGCTTCCACTGATAGCTGCACATATGCAGCGCTCGCTGTGTTCAAGTGAATTTTCTGTGATGGAGAGCATCTCATATACCAGTGATAATGCATGAGTTATTTCCCACTGACAATTTTAATGGTGTTTTTCCCTCCATCCCTGGACTACTGAGATGAAATATTATTATTGCTGTATATATAAAGACAGATTAATCATTGGTTTCGATGGAAAAAGTCAGTGGGGGGATTTAAAATTTTTGCTTTGTCATTTCAGGCGACTTGCAAAATCAACACTGCTTCTGATTCCTCTGTTTGGAATCAATTTTATAGTGTTTGCATTCATCCCAGAGCAAGTGAAGACTGAATTACGTCTCATTTTTGACTTGATTCTGGGATCATTTCAGGTACGAAATGTCTTTAAGGTTGAAATTATAGGAAAAGTGTTACATACAGATTATATTTTTGCCAGTCAGTTTTATAAATTATTTTTTTCCTTATTGTAAAGATCTAAACAAACCATTTAAAATACTATAGTTGCTATAGAGCTTTTTTAACATGAGAACTACATATGAAGCTCTTCAAAGAACCAAAATTAGGCTCTTGAAATTGAACAACCAAATTCAAGGTTGAATTTGAATTCTTCAAAGGCCAGATAAAACCAACCATGATGTTTCTAGTACCATCCCTTTTATGACTCTCACACCTCTGTTTTTCTGTCCTTAGGGCTTTGTGGTCGCAGTCCTTTACTGCTTCCTCAACGCTGAGGTACGTCCATGAAACATTTACATAAACTCTCATTTTAAAGCCCACAATTCCCAGGCGCAGAAGACCTTCAGTCGCTTCCCTATTTACATTCACACACATTCCTGTAAGGTGGATGGAGGTTTCAGTACTGCTCATTCCAGGCATCTTCCCCTCACCGAGGCTGTTCTCCAGTCTTCCTCCGCCGCCGGGAGAAAGAGAGAGAAAAGAAAAAAAATGAGTAATCTCGGTAGTGACGTGTGCAGAAGCTCTCAGTGGAGAGATTAATTATGTCCTCAGTGCTGAGCCAGATTAAATCACTTGATTCAACACTGAATAATAATAATTTGAGGACATTTTTAAAACTCTTTAATAAAGTTTAACTCCTTAAGGTGTTATGTAGTAATTAGGGCTTTAAATTACAAAATGCAGGAACAAAATTTAATGTTTTGGAACAAAACTGCATACAAGTAGCATAACATTAGGTACACCTAATGTACAGCTTAAAAGAAATGCATTTTAGTTGATCAGTGAATCATAAATTGTAAAAACAACAACAAAAATAGTCATATTGTTCCAAATTGTAAACAAGCAGAATAACTGTTTCCTTGGTAAAGCTAGAATAAAGGAAATAACTAAATATCTGTGTTTTGTATTAAATGGTGGAGAGGGGGACCCCGAATGCAAGAAAAGGAAAACAGATTATTTTACTAAAGGAATTACAAGTAATGAGGTTTTAAGGATACAAAATAATGCCTCACATGAGGCTCACAAAAAAATATGGTGCTGGAAAAGACAGGACATTCTGACAAAGAGCTGACTGATCAAGATGGAGAGAGGATTACTGAACAAGAAGCAGGTGATTGACTACAAAGCAGGTGCAGCTGTGAGGGAAGGCGAGTAACTGAAAATGAGTTGCAGAAATGAAAGAATTTATCACAATTTGTTTGCAAGTTAAATGCAGTTTAACATTTTTTTATGTAGAGCTTTTAAGAACCGACAGCTCCAAAAAACCAAGTAAATAAATTTTTGATCTCTCCTTCTTCAGTGAAGGGAGATGTTCTGCAGCGAACGTTTTGATTCTTTTTCTTATCTAAATTATCTAATTTAGCAGTTTTCTTCAACTGGTGATGGTGCATACATCTTTTTTTTTTTATTTCAAAGTCCTCTTGTAATATTATAAAACAAAGTATAATAATAATAATATAAAAATATTGCATTTACTGCAATCCATATTTGCTGTATTTAGTATTCTATAATTTATTGAAAAATTTTACATTTTCCTCTCTTTTTTATTATTTTGTTGCTTTGTGCTCCCACCTTCAAGTACAAGTTGAGAGGTAGGGTTAATCTGTAGCTGTGAAAATGTGACTATGGTTCCTTGTCTCACTGCAGGTCCAAGGGGAGATTAAAAGGAAGTGGCGGAGGTGGCACTTACAGAGATACATGGGCTCAGACACCAAATACCAACACCCGTCCAACAGCAGCAACAACTTCAGTACCCAAATCACCATGTTGACACGTTGCAGTCCCAAAACGCGACGCGGTTCGTCCTCCTGCCATGACGACTTGTCCTCCATATGAATCACAAAACAAGCCAGCTGTACTCTTTCATGACAAAACACTGTCATGGAAACTCGCGCACAAAAACTACACACTCACGCATCAGCACTTGTAATAAATTGTGCAAAGCTTTTGCTGATCATGTTTTGTTTAAAAACCAAAGTTGCTGGTTGAAAATCTAGTTTGATCATTTCTTTAACTCTTCTAACAGTTGTTGTTTTATGTGCTGAGACACAAGACATAGTTACAAAACATATAATAATGTGATTAAAAGTATCTCTAGACGTGAACTGCAATGTAAAATATGTTTTTTGGTGTTATTTTAAACTGATTAAAAACACTTATTGGCATTTAGGAACTCCTTGGACCGTTGATAAGCCATCAGTAGGAAATGTTGATCTGATGTTCCTTTGTTTTTGCTGGAAATATTTTAATGTGTGGATTAGTTAAAAACCTTCCAAATGTAAAAAGTAGAAGAGGAAACTGGTCAACGGTTCTCACAAATGCCTAAAGTTTAAGCAGGAAGACCAGTGTTAAACTTCGTGAAGGGTTTGGATCACAAATGCTTTTTTTTATACACTCTCTTACATACAGCCAAATTGCCTTCTTTTTTCCATCTATGTTGCATTCTCTCTTTGTTTTCCTGGTCCCTTGATTGGGGGACTGGTTTTTGTCATTTCAGGCACTTGTTGGTGCCTGGTTTCAGCGTTATCAGGCAACACTTTTCACCCCAATCTCTGTTTTCTGCAGGCTGCACAATAACCTTGGAGAGAAAATACCTTGACACGACTCAGTGATTGAATGTTTACATTTACTCGGGAAGATAATTTAATGCTGTACAGACAAGTGAATAGTGAAGTGGCTGTACTTCTTGTGTAATGTGGATTAATTTATGGCTGCAAATGCTTTAATTAGCTACTAGTAATTGTTTAACATGACATTATAGATGATCAAAAGCCTCCAGATTTACACTGTTGTACAGGCTTGTTAATGTAACAGTTTCCGGTTCATTGTCTAGTAGAGTAAATGCTCAGATTTATAATGCGGAAGAGTAATGCTGACACAATAATGCCTCCTTGATCATGCTCCTAAACCTCCATTATGTATAATATTCATGGAAAGGTCCACTGACTTGTTATATTCAAAACTCACTGTTACTGGAGTCTGAAACTGACAAGGCAGTAGAGAACGCTGCAAAGCAAAGCAAAGTGACAGGGATGACTAGTCCTGTCACATTAAGGCTTTTGTCATGCTTCTCAGCTCACATGGGTTGGACTTCAAGTTATTCCCACGTATATGATGCAACATGGAGCATCCAGTAGAGTATACCCAGAAAGAAAAAAAAATGTCCTAAAGGTTTGACTGTTTTTTTTATCTTCCATTGAAATGCAACAATTTGAAAGGCAACATGACATTTTCATATCTGAGAAACTTTCTGACAAAGACAAGTCCAGATAATTCCAAATATCTTGAAATACACAAACTCATTCAAGAATCCTATCACATGAACAGATTAGATTCAAAGACACAGTTCAATCTGATACTAAAAGTAAAACAGAAGAGTCTAATCCAGTTTATAATGCCAATTGCTCAAAGGTTTTTTGTCCTGGGGTTATGAGGCGATTCGGTGGAGCAGGAGCACCATGTGCAGGGACTGTAGCTCCACAGCGCAACTGTCCAAGGTTCAGTTCCCAACCTTGAGACCTTTGTCATGTGCTTCCCCCATTTATCTGTCTCTGTCCATTTCCTTTTGAGTCATTCATTTTGCAGCAATCCCTCCTACTGAACAAGCAGGCTGCAAAAATAGGCAGATTATCTCTGGGAGATAAAGCATTTCAGGCCAGAGTAAATACACTAGAAAGAAGCAAGGCAGTATTAAAATTCATACAAAAGCTTCACTTCAAATGCATAAAGTCATCTTGTGTTTTGCAATGTTATACTTCTGTACCAGGCAATTAGTTTGACTGCAAATGTTTTACATCTTCCATTCTCGGTACGTTTAACACGAGAAGCTAATTTCATCACTTGGGTCTAAATCCTGCAAAACTTTTGTGAACATACCAATGCAAACTTATCATTGATTTGAAGGTTCGCAAAAAATATTTGCCTAAACCAAATATTTATGTTTTTCAAACCAAAGTTATTTTATGACATTAGAACTTGGACTCTCTCTGCTGGATGTTGCCTTCTACTTCCAAAATTAATCTGCAAAATATCTGCGAAGGTAATGAAAGGCTTATAACTTTTAGAAGAACCTAACTTTTAAAATCCTTAATTATCTTTTTAACAAGGTAGAACCCAGAAATAGAAGCATTTATTAACATGACATAACAATGTAATACTAACGTAGTCTGTGCTTCTCAAGCAGTGTTCACACAACAGCAGAGACCAAAAGTCATGAATTGACAAAACTGAGTAACCTGTACCATTTGTAACCCAATGCTGTTTTTAAAAACACCACCCTTCTCTCCATCCCTACTGTGCACTTTTGAAGTCCAAACAAAACATCTGCAAGATATCATGAAACAGAAAACTGAAAGGGCAATGGAAAAACTATGGTCAAAAAGTCACGGACCCGAAACCTTTAGCATGGGAATCTGTGGGAAACTCTAGTTTTGCTCTTGTTGTCACATCCAGAGCGTGACTTAATACCATAAAGATACTCAGCCTATAAGGACAAGCCTTTTTTTCTCTACTTCATTGTGGAACTGTAATTCTTTAAACAATGGCATGTCATTAAAATTGGCTTGTTTGTAGCTATAGTTGAGAACAGTTAAATAACCAATGCTGAGCTGCTCATCTAGCTTAGGGTGTATATTATGTTAGTATAATTTTTATTGGATTTCTGCACACAATCTGCTCTTCCTCGATGTAATCAAAGAACAGAAGCACTTGATGTAAGCTGTAAAGGACCAGAAGTGACTCAGCTAGCAAGTTGCCCTTGTGTCACATTTTACACACTGATATAAAATCTCTCTCATTAAAACCAGAAGAGGAAACAAAAAACAACACTGAACTCTTCCCATAAACATAATGTGTGTCTCAAGATGCCTTTGAACTAATTGTGTGAATTTGCTTATATTAATGATGATTACTGCAAATAGATTTGTACAAGCAGCTGTACATCTTGATCCGCTCTGTTTTTGCTACAGTGAAAAATAATGAGTAAACATAAAAAGATGTTATTGAACCAACACATATTTTAATGTGTGCTTAATGTAAGTATTCTGTATTGAATTTGCTGTGTATGATTTTTTTCTTTTGGGCAAACTTGTAAATATGAGATAAGTGCAATGCATGTAATGCTCATCCAAAGCATAGTGTTGTGAAACTTCAAATGTACTGTGTGTATTTATATGGTTGACAGTTCTGTAAATACAAAACTCTATATGTTTTGAAATCTGTTTTTGTATCATCTTAAACATTCTGTTGTCAATTATCATGTCATTTTCACTGCAAACAGAAACATATTGACAGGGATGATTATTGATAAAATGTTGCCATTGTTCCACTTGAAATGAAGGAAATAAATTTACAGCAAAAAGTATAGAGTTCATCCTGATGGTGGGATTATTTCCTGATTTAAGAGACATTTTCAATGTCATGACCTTAACCTGAAGCAACGTGTTCACATTGTGTTTAAATATTCCTATTTTAGATCCAGCACTTTTTTTCTCATGTGACATTATTTCCAGATTTAAGTAACAGATATACTGGTAAAAACACAGTCAAATACCCAGTAAAATGCACTTACTGCTGTTATCCATGTACTTAAGTGTTTCACCTGATAAGAATGTGCAATGCCATCGGAAAAAACGAGAGCAGCTGTGTTTGTAACAGGCAGATAAGAGGTCTGGAAGTACTCTGTAAGGCTCACAAAAGGAATTATCTCAGTAATGACTGTATTTTGTCACTTGAATTGTGCAAAGGGTCGCAGTGCCCTTCGAAGTCAAAATTACCAGAAAATACCTTCAAAACATAGTTCAGACTTTCAGTTAAAAAACGTAAGTGTAAGCACCTTCCATATATAAAGCACTGTGGCAAAAGAAAACATTACAGACCTTCAGTTGTAAAGGTCAGTCAAGTCATGACAGGTCAGGGTGGACATGCAAAACATGCTTAAATACCCATGAACACTTTATTTAGTAAGAGGAATCCTTTAGATTCTTTAATGCGTAGTTCTCTGAAATAACTTTCATCAAAACAGGTAGAAGTTGTCTTCACAGGCTTCAGCTAAAGAGATCAAATGAGAGATATGTGATTTTGTGGTCAAGGAAGCCAGTTTGTATCCTTCACAGCTGCTTCACACTTTTAGAGGTGAAGAAACTAGACAACAGCTGCCTCTTTGATCATGAAAGTACCCATAATTTCACTTCCACAAGTCTTGAGAAGCAAGTCCAGAGTTCCTCATTCCCCCATTCAGCCACTATAGATGCCAATGACAATATTTGTTTAAAACCCCTTAACAAGCAGTGGGATGTATGCATTCTGTTTTTATATTGGCTTTTTTGGGGTGAGGGGTTAAGGAGTTAATACTTTCACTTGCAAAGAATCTGGGATCCAGTAGTAGAGTGGTGGTGTACTGTCAGTGAGACAGTGCAGGAATTCTATCCATCCTTTTTCTTAGTGGGGTCGGCAGGGGTGCTTATTATTGGATAAGTTCGATCAACCCACTTTAATAGTTTAGAACTAGTCTGAAGGGTTTGTCTGTCAGTTGTTCCTCTAAGTACTAAGGGTTTTTGCTGTGGTTCATCTTAGACTTCCTACAATCTGTGACAACAAAATGAAAGACAAGCCCAGCAATACAAAATGTTGTTAATTCAGATTCTTTGGTTTATTTGCCTTTAGGCCCAACATTTCTTTGGTGCAATAAAATGCAAATAAGGATATGTACAATATGATTTAATATTCATGGAAATTGCAGCAAATACAAACGAATGCACAGATGGACAGACTGTTTTATCAAACTGTTTGTGATGATTAAAAACATTAACCCTAAGGCAAAACAAACAAGGAAAAATACATAATACTAAAATAAAGAATATAAAGAAAATCTGCAGTACGTATTCCTTAGAGTAGAATGGGGAGTTTTTATCTAAACTCAGGTTTCATGCAGAACCTGTCAGAAAAATATGAGAGTCTAGGGTTTTTTTTGCAACTCTTTAATTTTGAGACAGTTGTCTTGCCCTTGAGCATTTTTCAAAATTTATGAAACTGGTGAAATAATCATGGGAGATTGAAGGGCAAGTTTGGAGAGTTAAGTGATTGAGTAAGTGAAACAGCTAAGACAGTGCTTTGATCAACAACATGGCTGTTCTGAGATCAACTCAGGTTATTTCCCTCTTGCTTAAAGAGGATGTTTTCTCTTGCTAAGCTTTGATTGTTTATTATTTTTATTGTAAAATGCCAAATACAAGCAACTGGTAAATAGGTCTAAAAATAAAGTTTCTGCTGCTTCCAAATTGTGCATAAATTAACAGTACCCATGCATATCAAATAAATTCTTAATGCAGATTTAAGCTAATGGTGAATCAGAATGAAAGAAACTAAATATTGGATTAGCATATTATTTTTCTATGGATCCTGTGTTTATATTTAGAAATCAGTGACAATTTTGACAGGTTAAATTTTTGCAATGCCTAAATAAATTCACACAGGTTTGCATTATATTTTAAAACAACATTTTTTGTTAGTAGAGTAGTAATGATAAATTTTAGAGCTTTTCTTGCAAATGTCTTTTTGTAATTACCTTCAAAGCAAAACACAGAGAATGCATATCCTTGATGATATCTGCCTGCTGTAAGTATTGATTCATTATATTCCTTTTTGTTCATGCCATGGAGAAAAACAAGCATTAATCATTGGACAGAGCGTCACATGCGTGAAGATTTTCTGCATAATTCCCAGATCCTAAAGATATTCTGTTGTTGTTCTGTCCTTTCATCCATTTCAGACATTTCTCCATGTTTTACTGGAGAGTAATTTATCAAACATTCCCAATGCTCATTACACAACACACGGGAAGTGATTTTAAAAGCTGTATAATTTGATTTATGGATAAGCAGCATGTAAGAAAGCTTGTGAAATTGCTGCTTACACTTATACAATACCAGGATGTTAGATCTCTCTTGATTTCAATGCATCATTCATTTGCAGAACATATGACTCATGGAGGATTTTGAATTTTGGCTCAGTGTTGTGGTTGCTTTCCAATCTACTCTGCGCTGATTTACTGAGGATATTCTTTATTAGACTGAAAAACTCTAAAGAAGTTATATTTTTCAGCCTGGCCACCGATTACTTGACAAGATAATTCTAGAACTTAATTTATTTGAATCGCATATCAAACTTTTTTTTGTAGTTTGGACATGTGTTCTGCCTTACAGAATTATAGTAGTATAGTATTAGCATTCAGAGTAAAACAACTTCACGCTGCAGAGACACTCAGGAAAAATAGGATTTTGGATCTTTTACACACAATTCCTTCTGACAGGTAAATAGTGATACTTGTACACAGACTGCATGTATCAAATATGGCAATCCATCATCTATGACAATCCTAACTCTATTTTCCTCAAATTGGTTTAGTCTCTCTGCACTCATCTACACTATTACTGGATGTAACTTCAATTGTTTCCTGCAGAACACATGGGAAATAAAAAGGTCAAAGTCATAATATTACCTTGCACATAACTTTGTCGGGGCTCATTCACCAGAATGTCTTGAGGCGTGCAATTCATCACTTTTGATAGTCTGTGCATTTGCTTATCTCCAGTATAATAGGAGTCTTGCCATATCCATCATTATCTGATTGTTGTCAGCCTCTGCCAGTTTGGGAATATTTGATATGAGGTGCCATCCTGAATAAAAGCATAAATGGTTTTGGGATTCCGGCCTCATCCTCTTTGTTTTCCAATGAGGCTGGTGTATTTGCCACAATACCGACCACATGCTTGAGCAGCAACATACTTAAAAGTTCATACTTTTCCAGATTCAAATTAATCATTTTTTACTGCCACTTTCAAAATGTAAACCTGTTTTTATTAATTTATGACATTTCATAAGGCATGGATGGATGGAATAAAGACTGGAAATGCAAATATTTTCTATCATCTTTGTTCTGTTTCGGAATTACCCAGATATGAAATTACAGGAAGTTCTCTGATGCAACAATCTGATTCATTCATAGTATTTCTGTGTAAAAATGTGAGCATCAGAGGATTAATTTATTTGTTCAGAAAAATAAAATAATATTTATCATTTCCTGATGTTAGATGCTTCCGCAAAGAGATAGCAAGACTCAAGGACCCGGGTATGACAGAGGAGTGATTCATTGAAAACTTAATGGAAAACCCTGAAGCGGGGGACATCAAATGGGCAAAAGACCTGTAACAAAGATTAAAAAGATAGGAGTGGGTGCCAAAATGACTCACTCTGATTAAATCCTTCAAGCCTCAGACTCATTTGACAAAGTCCCACTCCAAGACTTTAGCTTCAACATCACGCCTGGCCTTCCAAGCTAAATTATTTTGGGGAGTTTTCTTCCTATCAGGATAAATGGAGAGCAATTTTTCTGATGTAAAAAGGCCCAAAATAATTTTTTACTAATTATGTTAATATCTTTGCAAGCTAATAATTTAAAAGCACACCTTAAAGCAATCACATTTGGTTTTGTTTAAAAATTCAAAAATAGAGGCACTCAAATATAAGGCTGAAAATGTTACTGAATTAACATTTCATTTATTTTCATGTTTTAAAACTTCTTTACTATTGAAAGTTTTAAAACTTTCAGATACTACGGGTGCTTTATCACTGTTATGGCTTTACATCCTGTCAGGAGTCTGAGCAATGATACTCTTACTCTGCAAGTCTTTGAACCCGGCACATCAAAAAACACTTGAAAGTGTGAGTGACATGAAGGTAGAGTCAACATTTGTGCATATTCATTAGTCACATTACACAACATAAAGGAAAGCAAACTAGTGTGTCTGTCAAGAAGTCAGACCATTTTGACACCTGGAAGTAATGGCAGTCTTCCTTTCTGCTGAATTATTCAGATGATCATAAGGCAAACATTTATTTTAAAAGGGAAGATAAATACTGCTGTACTGTGAAGATGCTGGCGGAGGAGGGAGAGGAGGAGAAATGTGAGCCATAAACATTTCACCAGGACCACCCATGCTGTTAAATACTTTTGTGACTGATGGATCACTGCTTTAAAATTGATGCTATCAAGCCTGTTAGAGAACTTCCATTTGTTTCTAAGCTTTGAACTATATGAAATAATAAAAAACACTATTTTGTAATAGCAAAGACTAAAAGAGTCTTTGCTATTCTAAAAGAACTAAATATTCTAGTCTAAAAGGACACAAATATTTTAACTATTGCAAAGTAATGAAACGAAAGAGATGGCATTAACTGTCACTCATATATGGAAGTGTTTTATGGCTGTTTTAATTATAATTTCACCTCTATGAGTGCTCTAAAAGTTCTGTGTTGGCAGACCAAAGTATTCATATTCATTCACTCATGCTCAGGTCACACATTTAAAAATTCTTAATGTCTTGGGATGGTAATAAAATTAACCAAATTCATCCATATTTATAAGCCTAAAACTGATAGTATGTTGGTAATTTGTATTTATGCTGTTTGATCTATTACTCCACTGTTTTACCGTTAAAACAGAATTTGGGTTTACAAGGTTGTAGACTATTGACAGCAACAAATTTATAGCAAAAATAATCTGTGCAGTGAGTAAAATCTGTTTATCATTAACTACATTGTTATGGGAATAAATACCTGAGAGAAGGACGAGAAAAAAACCCATATTGTATCCATACCACTATTACAAATAGGACAATATTAAATATGCACAATGTTGTTATTATTCTCTGCAGTTTATTTTCACGTTTGTTATGTTAATCTTTGTGCTTTCTCCTAAATTAAAGCCGAATAATTATGCCTAGCTTAGAAGGGAACTAGAAAATTCCTGCAGAAATTTAAATGGGGCCTGCCAAAGTGTGCCCGTCGGTTTGGACCCAGCGTTCTGATTAGCATCAATGCTAAGCTTAGCTGCAGTATAGTCAATAGCATGTGCAGAATCAAAAGCATGTTGATTAACATGGACTTATCCAATTTGTTATGTTGAAATGATTGTATAACCTCCAATTAGCCTAAATGCTAATGTTAGCCTAAATGCTGTCAGTGGCATGTGGGGTATGACATGCATGATGTCCCTATTTGACTTACTCCATTCAGTATACTAAACATGGCTAATAAGCAAGAAAAACATATAAAAGCTGTTTATTTAGGAAAAGGCTAATGCTAATAAGCTAACTAATCTGAGAGAATAAGATAGTAAAGGGTGATAGTATTAGCACCGCCTGCGGCGGTGCACTGACCTTAGGACAACGGATAATAAAGGCTAATATCATTTGCACCGCCTCCGGCGGTGCA